>JAGSMX010000027.1:11739166-13028333 GCA_029286785.1 Meandrusa payeni
TCTTGCATGGATTGTCTTGATCTCTGTGAATTATCAAAATATTATAGCAATAAACTACCAAATTAAAAAAAAATGAAAGTATATTTTAACATTAAAAAATCCATTTACTTGACATGATAGAGGTTTGAAATTCTACTTACCGGTACCGCCATGTTAGTAGGCTGAATCATTTCTTGCATGTATTCTCTTGGTCCCTGTGAATTATCAAAATGTTATAGCAATAAACTACCAAATAAAAAAAATGAAAGTATATTTTAACGCTTAAAAATCCATTTACTTGACATGATAGAGGTTTGAAATTCTACTTACCGGTACCGCCATGTTAGTAGGCTGAATTATTTCATGCATGGATTCTCTTGGTCCCTGTGAATTATCAAAATGTTATAGCAATAAAATTTCTAATAAAAAAACACTGAAAGTTTATTTTAACACATAAAAACTCCATTTACTTGACATGATAGAGGTTTGAAATTCTACTTACCGGTACCGCCATGTTAGTAGGCTGAATCATTTCATGCATGGATTCTCTTGGTCCCTGTGAATTATCAAAATATTATAGCAATAAACTACCAAATAAAAAAAAATGAAAGTATATTTTAACGCTTAAAAATCCATTTACTTGACATGATAGAGGTTAGAAATTCTACTTACCGGTACCGCGATGTTAGTAGGCTGGATTATTTCATGCATGTATTCTCTTGGTCCCTGTGAATTATCAAAAGTTATAGCAATAAAATTTCTAATAAAAAAACTCTGAAAGTTTATTTTAACACATAAAAACTCCATTTACTTGACACGATAGAGGTTTGAAATTCTACTTACCGGTACCGCCATGTTAGTAGGCTGGATTATTTCATGCATGGATTCTCTTGGTCCCTGTGAATTATCAAAAAGTTATAGCAATAAAATTTCTAATAAAACGAAAACTGAAAAGAAGAAAGTTTATTTTAACACTCCATTTACTTGACACGATAGAGGTTTGAAAGTCATGTAATACGATTGTAATACATGTAACTTTGGACTGGTAATTTATACAGAGTGTCCCATAAGTAGTAGACTATAGAGTTTGTCATGATGAAAATTGTGAACCAAGTATAAAATGAATATGGTCAACATATAAATAAAAAAAAATAAAAAATTACGAAAATTCTAAAATGGAATGAGATATTTGATCAAGGCTGAAAAAAAACTATACGATAAACTTTATTTTAACATCATCTTTATAATAGAACTGTATTTTAGAATATAATGATAACAAAACCACGTTAACGTTAAAAAATCAATTTACTTGACTCGGTAAAGCTTTGACAGTCATGAATCACAATGACGGTGGATCACATATGGTCTGAACAAGCGCCGGTAGTTTTACAACGGAATATAATCGAGGGAATATAATAGAATAGGATTTATGATTATATGTTCAGGAGTTTAACTTCCAGCCGACATGAGAGGGACAGAAAGAGATATCAATCGCTATCCACTATCCACCAAGTTAATAGCTCCGAATACGTGATAGGCCACAATAACCAAAAGTAGTTTTTTTTTATATGTTTAATAAATTTGCTAGCACTTCGTTTTAGAATTTTCAGTATTTTTAATAAAATTTTCAATCAAATCTACTCTTTCTATTGAACATTGATACAAAATTCGACGAACACTTTCATAGTTATTTTGAATATATCTAAAGCGTTCCGTTCATCATACCTGATATGCAGTGTTTGTCGTATAACGCAAGCCTTGCATGGATGAATTCATTGTTCGTGGGGCCATTCTGTGTTCCTCTGATACCTGTGAATTATCAAACTAAGTTAGGAAAGTCTGTACGGTGGCCCTTCCGCCGCACTGGGAGAATTTTGTCACAGTTTCATGTAAAACTTTAAAGAGACAATTAACGAACTGGATAGATTAATTCGGAACGTGTGCATCAAATCAAATCAAGCTCTTTTAAACTGACTTCTAAAGCAGCAGGAGGTTCGCAATTCGTCTGTATTTTTTTTATGTGCACCACATAACTTTCGACTGTTTATGGCAGTGGCGCAAATACTGGATGCAAATTTATGACTTATCTAGTTTTCTCTCGGATGCCATTTTCACAATTAGACCAAATTGTAATAGGACTGCTGCCATAATAAATAATTAAATAAAATTAATTGCTACCACTTAAGACCGTTAAATAATATCCAGTATTTTGAATAAAATTTTTACTAAAAGCTACTGTTTCAATTAAATATTGTTACAAAATTTGATGAACACTCACATCACAATATTCATAGTTATTTAAAATACATTTGAAGACGATACAATCTGAAGCATTCCGTACATCATACCTGATGGCCTGTGTTAGTTGTATAAAGCATTCCTTCCATTGGCGGAATCATTGTTTGCGGGGCAATTCTACGCCCTTGTTGTCCCTGTGAATTGTCAAATTAATTACAAAAAGTCTGTGCGTTGATTCTTTCTCAGTACTAGGAGAATTTTTGCTATAATAGTCGATAGCAAGAATATTTTCGAGCAAAAACAAAAACCGACTTCAAATCGACGTTTTACGTTATACGCTATTACACGCGGACGCCCTCTTTGTATCTCCGAATTATCGAAGGAATATTACGAAATAAAATTAATCAGAACCTATTCAAACTCGCATCAAACTACTCTTTAAGTACATCCGTTCCAAAAAATGAATCCTCGAAATCGGTTTGCGTGAAGTTTAGTAATTTGTCCATTTCTGGCGTACATACTAAATGCAAATTTAACACTTATATCGTTTTCTAATAGATGCCAGTGTCAGAATTGGACCAAATTGGCAATGGAACCACAGGAAGCACCAAGTTTCAAAAAAGAATCATCAAAATCGGTTCACGCAGTGATAGGTGATAGACATAAAAAAGAGGTTCTCAATTCGTCTGAATTTTTCCTTTTTTGAAGTCAAAAGTTCGATATCAAATTAAATCCTCTTTTTTATAGTTCCAATTAAGTGATTAATGCTCATAGCCAAGACCACAAATTTTAACAATGATTCTTTTAGCAGTTGACAGAAACACGGAGAACTCATTGGTACAAACAAGCCCACCTTGGTTATAATCTAGGGATGTCAATCAAGTAGCCTCTATATCAATAATAAAGAAACAACAGTAGTTTTTAAAATATAAAATTAATTTCTAGCACTACATATAAAATACCAGCATTTATTTTTATGTTTTCAATAAATAAAATCTAGAAAAATGTATAAAAAATCGCATGAGCACTGTCATAGTTACTCGGAATTCATTGGAACCATTCCGTATTTTACCTGATACGCTGCATTAGCTGCATAAAGCATTCTTTCCATGGACGGGTGCATTGGTTGCGAGGCGATTCTGTGTTCATCTATTTCCTGTGAATTATCAAAATAAGTTGGAAAAGGTCCGCGCTGCGATGATTCTTCATCTACATGAAACATTGCTAAGAATTCGATAAAAACTTTCATAGCTACTCTGAATTCATCTAAACCGTACCTGATGAGCTGTGTTAGTTGTATAAAGCATTCCTTGCATGGACGGAATTGGCATTGTTTGCGGGGCAATTCTGTGTTCTTCTGGTGCCTGTGAATTATCAAAATAAGTTGGAAAAAATCTGATGACTCGTTCGCCGCACTGGGAGAATTTTGCCACAGTGTAAAATTTTTAAAGAGATAAATAGCGTTTGTAAAGTTTTCTATCTTACCTGAATAGGTGAACTCTCAACGTGTGGTGCATACTTAGTTAATTGTTCCACAAAGTTGCGAGATGGTCTCTGTAATTTTACCAAAAACAGTTTTATTACAAAAGTCTTTAATTTTTTAAGCAAGTTCATAACAAAGAAAGTCACGCATAATTAGTCTCTTTTAGCTATAACTATTTTGTTCTATACTTTGTAAGCGAGTGCTTGACCACGATCCCAGCTGATGTTAAGTGGAAATGCAGTTCTGGATGGTAAGGCGCACTAGCTTAGTAAATGCCTATTCACTCTACTCTTGAAAACACCTACATTGTGATCGTAGGGAGAGAACAGACCTGGGAATACTATTCCAGTATTTTGAAGTCAAAAGAAGAAGATTCAAACAATTCCAAACAATTCCTCAGAACACTCTTCGTGGTAAATGCGATAGAGAATGCAAAGCGAACCCCGACATCTCTTCGCAGATCCAGAGAGTCGAGTAAATTGGTAAGACCCTGATCGTCGACGATTTGAGCAGCTCTACGTTGTACATGTCAAACAGTAGTAGTTGGTATTGGGGAGCCCCAGACCAGAGATGCAAACAGTATTCTATGTGTGGTCGAACTTGCGCATTATAAACTTGTAGGCGTGAAATACTGTCTCGCTATGCTGCTTTTTAGAGACAATTTGGCCGACCCTTCCAAGTGACCACGAGACTGAACGACGCTCGGTATAGGTACCAACACTGTTCCGCGATTCCACTACTGGAAGCTGCGACCTGCGAGAGTGGCCTGAATCTAAGGAGAGACAATAGAGGGAGGTTTTTTAGCGGTAACGCGCAAACTTGTGTCTTTTAGGATTAAATTTGACTGGATTTAATCCTACCCAAACTGAGAACCTGTCACGGAGTGTCTCTACTTCAGACACAAGTTTGTTCCGGCACTCGTCGACATTATCCCGAGAAGTATTCGCACGAATTGTGCTACCATCTGCATAACAGTGAATGTTGCTGATTAGCTACATGTCATTGATGTGCAGAAGAAACAAGGTTCGTATTCTCTGAAGTACGAATATTTTAAGAGTATTACCTGCATGCTACTTTTATTACAACCGTCATCATAAGTTTGAGATGTATTTAAGACGTTTCGATTCTTCTGAGATCGAGTGCTTTGTTTTGTTATATTTAAATCTTTGCTTTTATCCCCAATATTCTTGCGTCTATTGATTTTTACTCTTGGCAGTTGGGAGTCGGTGTTTGGTTGAGTCGTAGTCGGTGTAGCTTCGGGGATTGGATCGGTTTGAGTATAGACTTCTCGTAGAAAATCGCAATTTTGTGCTTTACATTGACAAAATTGGCCAACCCTAAATAATTGTACTTGTACAAAATGCAAACAATCTGTCTCCCATTTACCACCAATAATAGGCATCATCATCACTGTCAAATTACGGAATATTAAAAGCGTAAACTTTTTATTCATTGCGGAAAATTTTGTTATGCGCTCCATTAAAGAATCGCTCAATTCGGGATGGACGACATCTTCAATCATTGTTACATCTTCCGTGTTATTATTATTCGCATTCTGTTGTGCTAATTCGTCTATCATTTCTTTTTTTACATATATTGGCAAATTCTGTGTTGGTGCTTCTTCCTCGTCTGCCTGTCCGTTATTTGAATCATCCGAAATTACATAAATTTCTACCGTGCCGTTGTTGTTCGACGTATTACTATTACTCATGTTTGCTGAGCTAATATTTTTTTTTGGTTAGATGAAAGTAACTGTCCTGAGTCGTTTAGTTTTTTTTCAAGTTTTTTTTCGCGCTGTTGTTGGTTATAAAATTAAATTCGTGGAAGCTGGAACAATTTAAATGAAATCAGATAAATTTGTAATGACATCAATTTATTGAATGATGAAGTAATTTAAAACCTTGTACTTATTATTATTTGTTCTTACTATCTATATTTACGACTATGAGAGCAGGTATCAGAAATATTTATTGGAGGATTTTGACGTATCAACCTCTTATAAATTCATGAATACTAGATGTGGAATACGATAGTACACAACGGCTTTCGCCGCATCGTTCAAAGTGTGTAAGCGAGAGCACGGTATGAGAGAGATAGAGAACGGTTGTGTCCCGCTGCGCTTGAGCTAAGAGTAACCGATCATTCTCGATCGATGTACTGCGTGTCCGAATGCACAGTCTCATTCGAGCAGCGTTTGCGAGCGGACGTGTGTCGCTCCGATCCCTGTGCGAATAAGACAGCCAATAGCGCTGCCCCTTTCGGGTGCGACGCCACGTGCGCACCTGTGACCGCACCTGCGAGCACAGCTGCGCACCTCCATTGTGCTTTTCTCTGAATTCGTAATTGCCGCATTCCAACGGCTTACGATCCTCTGAGTATAAGTGAGAACTTAATTATTTTATTGTTTCGAGTCCTTTGTTCGTTCGGTGGATACCTAACGGTGTGAACGAAGCCGACGACAGGTGGTCCTGGTGCCTGACGCTTCCCCTCTGGAATCGCGAAATCGGAAGGGGTCGGCAAGGTTGGCCTTTGGTCTACTGCCATAGTCAACAGTCGACTTACGTTTTGCCCCGGGTAGTTTTAATTAGTCTTAAGGACACACCTGAGGTGCACAATAAGATTGGCACCCAGACACACTAAGGCACACATCCTCCTGCCTATACCCGGCGGGGAGGGAGGCAGGGCTACTCACCCCGGCATCCCACCGGGACCCCTGTGATAGGCTTGTTTTATTAAGTCCCCGCGGTTTTAAAATGGGAAGTCTAAACGACTTTCTGGTAAATGGTCTCCGGGAGAAACACCCGGAGATGTATAAAATTTTAGTAGCGGAGGCTCAAGAAGCCATGCGTCGACCCTCTTCAAGGGCTCTAACCCCGACCCCGTGGTCGTGGTTGTCATAGATGAAAGCTCGCCGTCGGGCTCAGATATAAACGTCCCTCTCCGCGCGCCGGCTCGGCCTCCGACATGGAGGTCGAAAACTTGGTCGCCGAGAGCGCCTCCGCGTCCGACTCGAAGCGGGCGGCCTCTTTACGGAGGTCACCCGTAAACGGAAAAATAAACGGAAGAAGCGTGCGTCAGCCGTACCATCGCCCTCCACTAGTCCTGTTCCACCGGCTAAGGCTCAAAAGGGCCCGCTGATTCCGCAGCGTCGCAAACTCGGCCGCCCTCCCCTTTACCTTCTACCTCGCGTAATATACCTGCGCCTCAATCTACCGCCGCGACCCGCGCTCCCGCCGCGCCTCTTTCAGGACCTACCGCGTCGAACGCGAAGCCTCCTCCGGTCTATTTGACTGATAGATCGCAGTGGGCCCGCGTCAATCCGCAATGCCTCATTTTAAGTTGGTGCCAACATTAGCGGGCACCAAAATACGTATTCAGGCGGAGGATGCCGACACCTTCCGCAAACTTACTGGTTATATGCACCAGAAGGTATTTACTTTTACCTATGCGCTCCCGGAAGAGCGCACTCTGCGGGCGGTCGTCAAAGGATCCCCGCAGAGATCTCAGAAGAAGAGGTCATAGCTGACCTCAAAGAGCAGGGCCTCCCGGTCATATCCGTGCACCGCATGCGTAGGCAGAGGACAAGACCCCCTAGATATGGTCAAGTGACGCTAGCGCGCACCCCGAGGGTAAGCGCATTTTCCACATTAAGTCCCTGTGTAGGTTTACCCGAATCTTAGTAGAAACTCCGCGTAAAACAGGCTTGCCCGGGCAATGCCATAAGTGCCAACTCTATGGCCATTCCGCACGCAATTGTTTCGCGCGCCCCGTTGTGTTAAGTGCCTTGAAGACCACGGCACTCGCGACTGTCCTCGTCCTAAGGACAAAGCCCTCCAAACGGAAGAGCCCTCCTGCGTCTTATGCAGACAGATAGGCCATACGGCCAACTATAAAGGATGCCCGAATGCTCCAAAACGTAAACGGCCGGCCGTTGAAACCGCGTCCGCCCCAAAACGCCCGACATTGCCGCCACCGTCGGCCTTTCCACCGCTGCGCCCCGCGTGGTTAACACCGCTCAACTTCTCCGCGAGCGGCACCCCGCGGCTAACGGGTCCGCGCCCGCCCGCCCGGCGGTACCTCCATCCGCTCCAGCGCCACCGTCGGCGCCCACGGCACCTAACTCGGATTCTCCCACGGCTTTCGAGGGACTAAGTGCGGTCCTTAACTCGTTCAACATCGACGAACTCATCGCCATCGCGAACGAATATGCGTCGAAAACGAATGCAGGCGCACGTCTAGATGTCATACACAGATACCAGCACGTCCTTAAGGCGTTACAATGAGTAGTACTGCTAGGATAAAGCCACGTTCGCTTACCGTCGCGTTTTTAATGCGAACGGGCTTAGGGAACAAAAGACGAAGTCGCGAACTTCGTACGCAAATATCAGGTCGACGTTATGTTAGTGCAAGAGACTTTTCTCAAACCGTCTATGCGCGATCCGAAGATCGCGAATTATAACATCGTTAGAATGATAGAGCCGGCGCCAGAGGCGGCGGCACCCTCATTACTATAGGAGGTCTTTGCATTGCGTTCCGATTGACACGCCGCGACTAAAGCACCTTGAGGCCTCGGTCTGCCAGTTAGCCATGACAGGTCACTCCCCTATAACCATTGCTTCGGTATACCTTCCGTGTCACCGTAGCAAAGAAGTACTCAGATCTGACTTCGAAGCTCTCCTCTCCCTCGGAGACGCTACGATTCTAGCCGGTGATTTTAATAGCAAGCATCCTCGGTGGTTCTCCTATAAAACTAACCCGCGAGGGCTGGCCCTCGAATCTCTGGTCGATCCCTCGACTTCGAGATCGTGGGACCACAAGAGCCCACCCATTTTCCGCATCAAGTGGAACATACACCGGATGTCTTAGACATTGCTATCCTTCGCCATATCACCCTTACAGTAAGTAACCCGTGCGTGATACACGAGCTTCACTCGGATCACCGCCCTGTAATTCTGCGGCTAGGGCCTTCAGCCCAAACCGCCCCTCAGACCAAATCCATCATCGACTGGCACAAACTTGAGTCCCAATTGAAAGATGCCAGCTCCCTCATCTAGAAGCGTTTCCTGAGAACGTAGATTCTCCTCTCAAAACAAATCTCGCAGCGCACGCGCTCTCGAGACACATTCAGACGATCATCAAAGACTGCTCCAAGGAGGTACCCGTTGTGGACGACCACAGATGGGTCCTGCCTTCTGAAATTCGTGATCTCATGAGACGTAAAACGCCGCCACTAGGGCTTACGACTTGTACCCTACCGAGCGTCACCGTAGGCGGCTACATAAATTGCAGCGTGAAGTTAAATCACGCATAGCCGCTTATAGGAACGAACGGTGGAACAATACGCTAAGCGACATCCGCCCATCACATCTGGCATTTTGGAGCTTACCAAAATCGCTTAAACGCGACCCCGATCCGGGGATGCCACCCCTCCCTCAATCGTCCTAATCTCCCACCAGCTTCACTGGACGAGGAGAAGGCCGAGTGTCTGGCTGACAGTCTCGAGGCTCAATGCTCCCCCAGCACCCTTCCCGTCGACCCCGCTCACCTCCTGAAGGTAGAGAGCGAGGTCCATCGTAGGGCGAAAACCAATCCGTGATCCCGTTCCAACGATTACGTGCACCGAGGTTGAGGATGTATTAAAAAATCTGCGTCCCCGCAAAGCCCCCGGTATAGACGGCATACCTAACTTGGTTGCCAGACGTTTCCCCGATAATATCGTACGCCTCCTGGCTATAATATTTAACGCGGCCATGACTCACGGCATCTTTCCCAACGAGTGGAAGGAGGCCGACGTCGTAGGGTTCTTCAAACCCGGTAAACCGCGCACAGAACCCTCTTCATATAGACCTATTAGTCTTCTTTCCGTTTTAGGAAAGTATACGAACGGCTTATCTTAGCTCGATTACGCGCCTTCATGGACTCGCGAGAGCTTCCCATACCGAGCAGTTTGGCTTACGCGCCAAACACTCATGTACTCAACAGGCGCTCCGCATCACGGAGCACATTCACGCCAAATCCTTTATTGGCATGCATACGGGAGCAATCTTCCTGGACGTGGCGAAGGCATTCGACAAAGTCTGGCACGCCGGGCTTGTATACAAACTATACAAGCTTGGGGTGCCTGACTATCTAGTGCGCATAGTGCGCGATTTTCTTACCGGTCGAACCTTCAGGTACCGCGTCGAGGAGTGCGCTCCACCCCCGTCCCGTTCGAGCCGGAGTACCACAAGGCTCCGCACTCGGTCCCGTCCTATACACGCTCTACACTAACGATATTCCGCGCTCACGTAGAGCAGAGCTAGCCCTTTTCGCCGACGATACCGGCATTTATGCTTCCGGGCGTTCTCCCGAAGTCATTCTTAAAAAACTCCAGACCGCGGCCGATGCCCTAGGGGATTGGTTTCGGAAATGGAGAATAGAAATCAACCCGGCCAAGAGCGCAGCCATGTACTTCACGAGGCGTCTTCAGTCTCCACCTCGTTGCGTCCAACTTCTAGGTACCCTATTCCATGGGTTACACAAACCAAATACCTTGGTGTCGTATTAGATCCCAAACTCTGCTTCGGCCCTCACGTAGACCAAGTTAGGAACCGGGCGGCCTACGTTATGGGTCGCCTATATCACCTCATTAATAAGAAAAGTAAAATGTCCTCCGTAATAAGGTGACACTTTACAAAGCAGTTATACGTCCCGTTATGACGTACGCGAGCCCGGTCTTCGCGCATGCCGCCCATAAACATATCCATAGGTTACAAGTAATTCAGAATCGTTTTCTGCGACGAGCCACGGGTGCGCCGTGGTTCGTACGTAATCGCGAGCTCCACGTTGATACAGGGTTACCGACAATAGCCCAATTCTTTAAGCAGGCATCTCGACGGTTTTTCGAGACTGCCACCAAACATTCTAACAAACTTCTTGTAAGTGCCGCCACTTATAAGCCTTCCTATAATAAATTCCGTCGCGTCGCCCGGAGGCCGAGACACGTTCTTGACGATCCGGACGACGCGATTACCATTGCACAGGCTAGATCTCTACAAATCCACAAAGCGTCCATTCGCGACCATCGGAGGTTGCGAATAATCCTTGCGCGTTACCGCTATTTTATGGGCAGGCCCCACCCTTAGATGTTAGGGCGTTGCTGGAGTTTCTTCGGCCACTTCTTCTCCCAGCGCCAACGCTTCCCGAAGTGGCACTCAAAGTTAGTTTAGCTTTTGAATGTCTCTTAGATTATCCGTGAAATAGCAACCGACCGAGTCGTGGTTCGGCCCTCTCAGGCGCCCTCGGATCGGTATGCTTACGCGTAACATAGTAACTGTCAAGCCGAGGTTACCCCTCACCGGGGACCCTTGTGTCGAGTTACTAGCAATAGAGGTTCAGGCTAAGCGACCTAAGAGCTATGCCACCTCTCAATCCGGTGAAGCAGTCAAGGCCAGCTTCTCTGGCCAATCTGTGTAGTTCGTCATTAAAAAAAAAAAAAAAAAAATTGTCCGAATGTGTGTGAGCGAGAACGCGGCATGAGAGAGAGGAGGTAGCGTCAATAGTCAGCAAGTGAGAGCACGGAGAAATATAATATACGGTCATTTTATTTCTCCGTGCTAAGATAAATAATTTAAAAATAAAAAAATGCGACCAAATCTACTCGGTCGTGCGAAATAATGCAAATTATAATGATAGATAATAAATCAAAAACATATAAGTATATACAGTACATATAATTTAATTTTGTAATACATGTAGGTATATTGTTAGTCCGCGCCAAGTGCCCATTGTTCTAGAATTCGTTGTCACGAATTTAACGTCCGAACGCCTTGCGCCCAGACACCTACGATTTTTTTATAAAAGAAACAATCGGATTACCCTAAACTAATTTTAAGCGATCACTGTCGCCCATGGAAATCGACAAGAAGTTGCAAGCGCTTTGCAGGCTCTTGAGAATGGAATAGGCTTGTTGTTTGATCGATCGTTGTTTGATCGATTTCTCAAGATGCGGTATCAGTACAGGGTTAAGATCGAATTACAGTGCAACGTCAGTTCCTTTTGGAGGTATTAAATAGGAACATGTAGAAAAATAGAATACAAACCAAAAATAAATGATAAAAAGAAGAAATGCCTCTTACAAATCTTCGCGATTACGAAAAACTTTATAATTATATTTTTGATAGGTTGGTATTGATCTTCAACTTATAAGAAGCACGTTAAATATCGATTATAAACTTGAGCGATCCCGATTGATAAAATCGCCTCTTCTTCCAACTCAACTTCAAATCATTTCAGTTTCAGAAAAGTTCCATGTATATTATATATAATATAATTATTATATATTATACTTAATAAGTGTAATAATTTAATTACTCAAAAATATGATACAATATAATACAACTTAATAAAAAAAACAGTCTATATCAGTAAAAAAAAAAACAAACTCAAAATAAACACAAAATTTTGAATGCGACTGTACACCAGCGAGCGGGGTGTGGCATCGGTGCGCGGGGCTCTGCCCCGACATACGACAGGAGAGCCAAGCGCTCGCGCATGTCCGCCCGCGCACCTCTCACCCCCCTGTGACACCTTATTTTGGACGTTTGCGCATCAATGGTCAGCGCTAGCGCTATTTTGCCGCTATAAACTATAATTCTATATATATTTCTTCTCGTCCCACCGATTTCTTGCAGAATTATTTAACCTTAATGTACGTTCTGCTGGAACTAAAGCTCCTTTCAAAAAGTTACTCTGGAAGCGTTGCCTAAAGAAGGAATAGTAACATTTACCTTTTTCTGTCCTTTTCCATCTATACTTAAATACATGTATTTACATATGTTTCTATTTAATATCATATATTATCATTATGGTTATTTATATTACTACAGTTTTCTTTTTATTTTTCTCATCTAGGTTGTATCCTTTGCTTTGTCTCTACTCAACCCCATGGTAGATATGCCTTTTGGCTTTACGTCTTTTTATCGTATGTAAATAAAGAATAAAAATAATATTATAACATTTAATAAATTAATAAATAAATTACAAAATTATACTGTTATTGTTTACTCCAGAAATAAAATGAAGTCAGTATATTTTATCTATTTAGCTGTAATATAAGAGACAATAAGAAAATCATTTAATGAATAGTTTAAAATACAATATTCAATCTTACCGTTAGGCAGGAAACAGGATAATTTGAAAAAAACCTTCAAGCAATCACAGTTGGAAAACAGCAGCGCGTTTTGAAGTTAGATAAAACTTTTTTAGTGGAAACAGAATGTATTTACTATTTTTTAGACAACAATGTGTTCAAATCTGAAATAACAAATTTTGTGAACTTAAAATCACAACAATATTAAAGCTTTTCTTTAAAAATTATATTTTTTATACATTTCTACTTTTAAAAGTAATTAAATTGAGCGGAAAAATCGTAATTAAATTAAGTTAAAAGAACACACGTCAACATCTGAAACGGGAATTTCGACTATTCAAAAATTAAAGACAGTCCTAGCAACGATTCAAAAGCTTTTCTGTCAGTTTTGAGATACAAATCAAAGCTCGCCTCGGGTAATATTGTACCCACCGAAGAGACTGAAGCACATTAACGGCCCGGGCTCAGTTTCGAACTGTTCAGGGCGGCGAAGAATCAAAAGCCCGCCCAACATTGGAGCATGCGCGTTTCGCAAACATGTTGCATTTAGCGCTGTTACTTTCGCTACCTTATGAGCTAATAATATGTTACAGGATAGAATGAAACGTATATATAGAAATCGCTTGCCCTTTAGCCGACGAGCTGAAGCCTCTTTAAAAAAATCCGAAATAGAACTTACATTCTTGTTATAAATTCCAACTAAGCTTAAGATAAGGGCTGTTTGATAAGTAGATATTAAAGAAAAAGAATAGTTAATATACATTATATATTTGCTCCACCGATATTCAAGCTTCTTTAAGCTAATCTAAAACATATGATTTCTGTAAGTAAATAAAATAGCCCTTTGTGGCAGCAATGATTTCGTCATTCAACGATCCAAATTCTAACCGAGCCATTTTTTTCACATGGGGAAAGAAAATGAAGCATGGGACCAAATCTGGAGAACAGGGAAGGTGAGGCAGCATTTTATAGGGTATCTATGTTAATTTAGCCGTCACAACTGGACTAATAAGCGACTGCGTTGCCGTGTTGAAAAAGTGCTATTTTCTTATTCCGATGGGTTTTTTTAACCTTCAACACAACGTCAAATATTTTTGATAATTTGGCATAATACTTGTGTTATCGTTTTCTCTTTTGTAATGCCCTCCTAATCCATAAAAGTAGTTTCCATGATCTTTCCGGCCGATGGGGGAAGTTTGGGCAAGAGATAATAGTAATAATAGTATAGAATAGCACATAGGCTATATATATATTTTTATAAAATCGACATCAAAAAGGAGGTATTGTTTTAGTTTTAATTGTGTCTTCTTCTTGGTGATTTCCCTTATTTCTATGTGGTTACTAGAGCCCCTCAAGTGTACAATCTCATATGTGGATAATATAATTTTGTCTATTTTTAAATTATTTGATAGTTTTTGAATTTCTGGTAGACATGTAAGTCAAAATAGAGAGTGAGCGCTTGATCGAGCTATCCCTTTCTACAGAATTTTATATGAAATGAATTAATACCTAAAACAATCTCTGGGACTATAGCTATGCTGCAGAAACGAGGGTTGACATCTAAGTGTAATCATTAATTGTGTAGTACGTCTTAATAACCTGCGAACCCGGCTTGCCAACGATGGCTGCCGTTAATCATTACACAGGCATTAAAGTCATGAAAGAAATTAAAAAATCAAGACATTTGGATTTTTGTGCCAAGTATAGCATAATTATACCTCACCAGCACAGCAGTATCTACTTGGCGTACGGATGTAATTACGTTTTCTGTCAATCACCCGATAACCCAGTTTGTGTCAGCCTGTTTTTCCTTTTCTAGTAGTAGTTTTAAATCAAGTAAAATTAAGTTTCCAAATAAGTTTTTTTTTAAATTATATTACTTATAGCAACCCATTTAGGACGATATCAGCTGCCAAGCAATTGTTGGTGTTGTCCTTGTCACTGTCAGAAATATTTTAGGTTATTTTTGTTTTAAGGCTCTTACAAAATTATTGCACAATAGAATTACTTGTGAATATAAGTGTGTTAAATGACTTATTTTATATAAGACTTGATTGTTTTAAAAATGTCGTGTCAAATAGAACCTGTAAAACCTAAATGTGTTCGCATTTATGAATTAGATGCCTTCGAAAGGTTACTGAGGGGTATAAAAATCCCAGCATGCATGATAACTGAGTCACATATAGTCGGTATGTAACTTTTTTAATGTTTCTTATTTAAGAAATCCTAATAATAGGTAACAATTTCAAAAGAGGCTCATCTTACGTTTAATTATTCAATAATTTCATTTCGTCAACAATAAAGTTATTTAAATAAATTCCATAAATTAACAGGATATGTAAAAACTTATTGCAATTTTTTTACATCTAACATTATGTAATTATTTAAGAATTAAACAGGGTGAGTTAAATGGATGAAGAAGATTATATTATAAGAAAATTTATGATGTATCTTCTAGACTATTGATAAACTACAGAATTGCCGAATTAATGAATTGCCAATAGTGCTACAGTAGAAATGTTCTTGAGGTGACATAACCAGTGATATCCAAATGCAATTCAAAATTTCTCAATGTGTTCATTATGTATCACATGATTGTAAAGAAATTTTCTAATGGAAATTGCATGTTTGATTCCAAATCTGAACTTGCACATATGAATAATATCTTATGAACTCATGTCTCAAAGCCTTAGTCCCCTTATTATTATTATTATATCATTTTCAGTATACTCAGTATATATTATTATGTTTCATAGATTTATTATTTTATCTATTTTATTATTACATTATTTGGTCCTTTGGGTGAAATACGCTTTGGGCAGTTGTATCAAATCGCATTGCCCAATGAGACCCACCTATAATGCCTTAGACCCCTTATTATTATTACTATTTTGTTTTTATTTATTTTTAAACCTTAGGTTATATAGTTGGGCTCATCGGACAATGTACTAAGTAGCAATTTATTTAAAGATGTTTATTATTGAAGAGAAGACATTAACCAACAATGTAAGATGAGCTTCTTTTTAAATTGTTACAAGCTTACTATTATTATTATATTCATATTTATTATTTCATCCAACAACTACTGTAATATTAAGATACAGTAATTGGGCTCATCGGGCAATGTATTAAATAGCAATTGCCTGACTAGACCCTACTTATTGCATTACATAAAATAGATAGATAGATAGATAAATCCTTTATTGCGCCAAATAAAATGTACAAACGCGAACTTAATGCTAATTAGCATTTTCTTCCAGCTAACCTTTAGTGGTTAAGAGCAGGCTAAGGGTAATGCCGCTAAAAATAGAGTTTTAAAACTATTATATACATAAATAAATATGCACTTACATATACATAAATAGATACTTCTATATAAATATAATAATATACATACACATGGAATATATGTATAACGACAATAAATATACCAGTTTGTAATTTTTCATTGTTTGAGTAGAAAGTATTCAGATACATGCAATTTAAAGACATTAAAAATAATGAGAAACTAACCAAAATGGAAAAAGAAACATACACATGTCATCTAATTAGCAGCACAATATGTCCTGTGTGTGTTAATATAGCAATGACATAGCTTGTATATTCCAATATATTGTTTTTATTTGAATGATGACTAGTGAATAACTGGTTTTATAACACTGAATTTAAATAGTTTTATGATTGAATTTGATAATATTTAAAGAGTATTCTGGAGTGCTTTATATGTAAAGCTCACTTTCAATGGATGAACCACATGTCAGACAATGGTTCACTCGATTTTGCTTAATTTTAATATGCCATCATCTATTATAGTAAATATATGGTATTAACTTCATTGAAATATAAATTCTACATCATTATACAGTGGTACCTTTGACAACTTTAATTCCGTCACCTTGCTTGTATCTTAAAGCAATTTGTGCCATTGAAATTAATTTAAATTGAAATTAATTAATTACTGGGGCGAGATGGTGAATGCTAACGCGACCCCATCTCGTCATCACAGTGAAGGACTGCTCCATGGGAGGTTTTAGTCGGTAGGGTCTAGCAGGCCGAGCCCGACATAACTTGCCCGCTTCCCCGGCGGGCACGTATGAATAAAAGCATTTCCTCCCATGAAAAAAAAGAAAAAAAAAATTTAAATTAATTGAAATGCCATTGTTCAACAAATGTTTTGTTTTTTTGTTTTTAAAAAATATTTCGAAAATGAAACAGACAAGTACATAGAATGAGGTCTAGTCTCAGGTGGGAGAAACTGTTAGATGTAGGTGTAGTGTGGAATTTGTCATATGTTCCTCTGACCTCAAAGGAGAATATTGCTTGTGTGGCGGCTTCTATCTCAAAAACTTGTATAGAAGGGCACTTGTATATTGAGGTATTAAAATATTTATTTTTGTTGTCAGTGGATGAGCAGAGTGTTATCAAACGACTCAATGCGTTGACCCTCGGTGGTCCATCTGACGGCAACTGCTGTTCCTGTTGTGGAGTTGGCCCATTTCCGACCCGAGCAAAGCAGACTGCCCATTACAAGGAACATTGGCATACATATAATTTGAAGAGAAAACTGTTTGGAAAACCATCACTGACTTTGGGTCAGTTTAATTCAAGACAAGGTAAGTTCTTTGGCAGTTATTTTTTCAAATTAGTAGGTGAATGCTATGTTTGAGGCCCGGCGGAATGTACTTTACTAGTTTCCACAGGATTCTTATTGTTAAAAATCTTAAAAGCTAAATAATCTCAGTTAAACCTTCATTGCAATTGATACATCTGTTTACTTTAGTAGGAATATAAGACAAAGATTGTTTTTATTTTTAGTATTTAATAAGGCTTACTATTTTATTTTACTAAGGTGTAAATGTACTATAAGTTCTCGATTGGAGACCACTGACCAGCAAGCGCAGTGTGGTACGTCCACCCGCAAGGTGGTTTGACGACCTCATAAAGGTCGCAGGACGCCGCTGGATGTGGGCCGCTTACAACGGGTCCTTTTGGAAATCGTTGGGGAGGCCTGTGTCCTGCAGTGGATGTTTTACGGCTGAAATGATGATGATGAAATGTACTATTGATGAAATTATATTTATATAATTATATTATACCAAATAATATTGTATCATATTTACCAATATGATACATATATGCTATCACAGCCAAGCGATATTTTGTAGTACTCGTAGCGTGCCTGTGTATGTGCGTGACATAAGTAAAGTTTGTATGTTTGTATATAGTAATAAGCGGAATTCTTTTTTTAATTATTTAAATAATGAAATCTTTTTAATATTCTGTTAACTATGTCGTCATAAGATTGCATCATGCATAGCAAAAAGGAACGCAATCTAGCAGAGCAATATGTTTTTACAATGACGTAATACTACCGCTTAATATTACGGGGGACGAAAGCCATCGACGTAGAATGTCGTGTAATCTAATTGAAGTGGCAGTACGGCCTCCATACCAGCCGCGAAACTAATAACCTATACGTTAAACTTCTCTATCTAGATTCTATAAGCTCCCAATTCTATAAACTCTTGCCAAGCACCGGGCTAGCATTCTAAGGGATGATTTTCATTCCCCGTGTATTTATAAGCCCGGAAGGGCCGTACTTTTCTCTCCGGCTTACCTCCTACTTTTTTGTGACCAACTACGCAGATAATCTGCGGTTTACTGCTTAAATGGATTGAGAGGTGGCATAGCAAATTGCTTAGCTTGAACCTCTATAGCTAGTAACTCGACACAAAGATCCCCCGGTGAGGGGTAACCTCGGCTTGGACGGTTACTATGTTACGTGTGAGCATTCCGATACAAGGGCGCCCAAGAGAGCCGAACCACGGCTCGATCGGTTGCTTTTACATGGATAAACTAGCTTACTCATGATAGGAGGGAGGGAGTACCGGGACGTGCTCTTCTAAGAGCACAGTGCAGAGCGGCTCCGGAGCGTTCCTCTGGAGATCCCGGAGCCCCTCACCGTGTACCGATGAAGGAACACCGAGGGGGTAAAAACCACCCCAGAAGACGGGGTATCTTGTTGAAGATTCCCCCTTCCCCTCCCCCGTCAATAAAAAAAGAGAAGCTTACTCCTGATCTGTTATCTTTAGTGTCATAAGGTGTATTTTCGTTGTCACCACTTGCCATAGTAAAATATGCCTTTGTTATGCAGATGATAACTCAAGTGTTTCTGGCAGTGATTCAGAAGGGGATGACGGTGGGACCAACCCCTCAAGTGATTTATTTGCAGCTGCCACGAGGCACTGCAAGGCATTCTTCACGAATCGCTATGGCCAGGTCTTCTGTATATATAGATGTGTTCTACATCACAAAAAGGTATTTCCATAAAGTTACTAAAGAGAAAAAAAAAAAACGATTTAAATTGGTAATTTTTTTATATATGTTGTATTTTTGATTTATTTGGAAAAAAGCTAAAAACAAGATAACTCAATAATGGTTCACTTTTGCGTAATGCATATAAGGGTTAAAATTATCGAAAATAGTCACCCCCTATCACCTCTTAACGAATAGATCCACGTTAAATTATCAATAACCCTGTATTTTAGTTACATATAATATTTATATTATTATATTTTTTACCTTTTCAATTACATTGTTGTATAAATTACTTAATACAAGTACCGGAGTTAAAAAAAGGATGACCAAATATAGGAGGAGCTGTCAACTGACGGTGATGGCCAGACCTGGATCGAACGTTGCACACGACTTGCCATCCCAGGGTTCCAACGCTGGGCAGTCCTCATGGTATCCGGGGGTCACTTTGCTGGGGCCATTTTCTCTGCAGGGGTTGTGGTTTTACATAAAACACATCATTCGTACGTGACACGACGAGGTCAAGGCCAGGCTCAAGTTAACAGAGATCACCATGGCAACGCCCCCAGGTCGGCGGGAGCTAGTTTGAGAAGATACAATCAGACACAGTTCTTGGAGGTACATAACTTTCATTGATAAGTGTAGAAACAGGTATATTTACGGTCGTTGGGGTGTCCTGTCGCTGACAGATCCGGGACACCCCGCTCATAACGGCTGATGGCATTCGCGGTAGGTTTAGTGGGTAGGGGCTGCCCAGGCCGAGTCCCACACATCCCTCCGGGCCCACCCAGGGTACCGGAGGATGGTTAATAAAATGATTCCCCCGCGTTAACAAAAAAAAAAGGTATATTTACGAGCAAAAACAAAAACCTTCATCAAATCGAATCAAACGTTTAACGCTCTTACGCCCGGATGCCCTCTTTGTTTATCTGAACTATCGTAGGAATACTACGAAATAGAATTAATCAGAACCTAATCCAACTGTCATCAAACTATTCTTGAAGTACATCCTTTTCAATAATAAAATAATCTTCGAAATCGATTGACGTGATATTGAGTTATTCGCCCATTTGTCGCGCCACATATTTAATGCAAATTTAAGACTTAAATGGTTTTCTCATTGATGCCATTGTCAGAATTGAATTAAATTTAAATGGGACCACACTAGAAGCACCAGCTTTCAAATAAAAAAATATTCATCAAAGTCAAAAGTTAGAAGACGTAACAAACATAAAAAAAAAACAAACAGACGAATTGAAAATAAGTGTAATGTGGTATGGAGTCTGTGCCATTTGAAGTAATTAAGATTATTATAAGTGGAAGCTTTCTCTATTCAAGGATGTTTATGGGAGATATTTTGCATTCATCATATAAGCGGCGGTTAGCGTACTCGCCGTATCATTGACTTGTATCTTACAGCATGTTCAAGAAATTATAGGGAGCTGGACGGCTGATCTTAAAGGTTGTTCGTGTATTCTATACCGCGCAGTTGGTTCTATGAACCAAGCTGCGTTGTTTGGTAAGAATTCACCATTAAGCAGAGACGACCTTCGGGTTAGGGCACTCCCTTTCCCAACTAAGAAGCCCACTTTCAAAGAAGTTAAAAGAGTACATGAGACGGTTGCAAGCTTAGAAGTTTATGGTAAGATATAAATTTTCTTTTCAGTTAAATTCTAGAATTGTGACCAGTTGGTAATCGAATCGAATGATGTTTAAATTGCATTTTCATTACTTATAGTTCTGTATGTTGTATATAAATAGTTTGTTGACATTATTTAACCACTACTGGAGGTTGGTTGTCATCTCAGCGAACTTATTCCTGTCGTGTGCCAAGGAAAGCAGTTGTTCGATGCTGGCAATGGTGGTCCACTCTCTGATGTTTCTACGATCTCTGACTTTTCTCATAAAATATCTAAAATGTTCTTACTGAGATTGTAGGCTAAAGAATGTGAAAGTGATGATAAAGAAAACTGAATATTTATCATGAAGGATTAACGTTATTTAAGCGTACTCTTGTTTACGATAAAAATCTATTTTGTAAACTACAATACGGCTAGGTCTAGAAAGGCCTTTCTCTCTCTTATTTAGGTTAATAATCTTGAAAAACCGATGGCGATTGATACTCCTTCCCTTCTCCCTATCTCTATTCCGATTGGAATAGTTAATAACGACGTAACCCACCAAATTACCAAATTGAAGTGGTAATGGGCCGGCCACATAAGCCGTACAGGCAACCGTTGGACGAAACATGTTCTTGGGTGGGACGCCCTAAGAATAGGTGAAGCAACGATATTCACAAGACGGATGGAAGGAGCTGGATGAGAGTGGCAGATTGTGCTCAGGGGCAAGGTTTTGGAGAAGCCTATGTCCAGCAGTGGACTGATGATGATACTTACTACTTATATAGAGAGTACAGTCTCAAGGAAAAAGTCTCCATTTGAATCGTTTACTTTACTATACATAGATACCATGGAGCTTTTCCAAAAGGCATTGATCGCTTCAAGCACTAAACCTGTTAACAAGTCCGGTTCAGACACAATGGTGGAGCGTAATAAGAAGACCCAAAAGAGTCCGAGCAAGCCTATCGATCGGGCTAAATCAAGGTATTTATTTTATATTTTCAATTCGAATTTATTCATTGCCCTCCACATTGAATGATACATAAATTACATTAGTAACTTGGTATTTTTTACTATGTAGTAATAAAAAAAATTGCATTTTACTAAAATTCTCTTTAAATTTTTGAAGTGAAATTTATTTAGCATCGTTCTGATTTGAAAATTCCATGAAACGAAAAAGCGACATAAAAATAGACAAACATTCATGAATAGGATTAAACCTGTGGGAGAATGAGCTAGATTACAGATAGATAGAATGTTTTCTGCAGTCTTCGTCTCTTTTAAAAAAATCTACATTGTTAGTGAAGTAGCGGAATAATCCTCGCTATGCGATCCGTGTGCGATAATAATAATAAAAATAAATAAGGCTATTAACGAGCAAATACTAGTACTCATATATACTTCTTCTAAATTAGCATCATAATTTATGAGGTTCATATCCGGTGGGTTTGCTTGGTATGATATGTCTTGTAATGGTGTGTTTGGTATTAGATCAGATATTCAGTCATCTTCTCGTAAACGTGGAATGTCATTTCAACGGCATTTATCTTTAGTAGGGTTTATCAAATCGAATTAATAATTGTGGAATTGTCTAAATTATGATCAGATACTGCAGAAGAACAATACAGAATACTTCGAGAAATTTCTCTGTTCTTTTACTGAATTTATAGACGAATTTATGT
Source organism: Meandrusa payeni (assembly GCA_029286785.1). Lineage (NCBI taxonomy): Eukaryota > Metazoa > Arthropoda > Insecta > Lepidoptera > Papilionidae > Meandrusa > Meandrusa payeni. The sequence continues at coordinate 11,761,613 of JAGSMX010000027.1, forward strand.
TTATAAATAAACGTTGATTATTAAATAAATAAGAAAGGTCATCTATATCCCGTTTCGAAATGTATGTTACATCAGAGAGCGAACGCCACGCGAGTTGCCAACTCAATTGATTTCGAGTGAAGATGAGGGGCCGTGCTTTATTGACTCTGAAACGCCGCTGGATTGGATCAAAACACTTTCCGAACAGAGTTGCCTAGGAATTATAACTAACTCTAGAAAAGATCTGATCAACGACACTGCGATCACTAGCACCAGAAGCTCAGAAAGTCACGAAGACAATCAGCAAGAGAGCAAGGAGCACACATCTAAAAAGAAGAAGAAAAAGAAACCTGAAGAAGTCAAACAGACGAAGAAGGGGCAACCGAAAATTTCAGCTAACGTCAAAAAGGTAATTGATACAAATTATTAAGCTCCTTCTTTACCCAAGTGAGGCTGAAAGATAACAAGCACCAGTAAAAAAATATTAGGTCTTTTATGTTTTAGAAGGTGAGCCATTTCACACAAATTATGTGTAAAAATCCGACTAGAATTTGCCTAAAAATCGTATAGATTTTTTTTATTGATTGAGATTTTAGAAAATCCAAGTCTAGGGAAATTCTTTTGAACAGCAATGAGTACGAGCATAGAAGAAGAAATAACTATGATTCATTGGAAATAAATGTGCATCCTTGCGTTAAAGTTATAGCTTAAATATACTGGGCCCAGGCCTTACCTGTAAAACAGGACAAAGAGCATAGTCCACCACATGGCCCTAGTGCTGCATTAAAGGACTTCACATGCCGTAGAAAAATTTTTCCTCCATGTGTTTTATTGCCATTATTGACAGCCTGACGGTAACTTCCACTTCCCGGAGAATTGACACATTTGTGCGGTGGGCTATCCAAGGTACTCGGCGCTTATGTGGGGTTTTTACTCACTAAAACCCCTCTCCCGGTGGCTCTTCCTCGGTGAGGGGCTCCGGGATCTCCCAATGAACGCACCGGAGCTCCTCTGAACTAGGCTCTTAGGAGAGCACGTCCTTGGGGGAGGAGGGAGGGAGTAACTTACTCCCTCCCCCCCATGTGCGCTCGCAGTGCAAGGCCACACGGGTCAGCCAATGTGCCCTTATCGTCAGTGAACCTGATGCTCCTTTTAGTAGTCTACGAGAGGCAGGGGATAACGTAGTCTTATTCTACGAGCCCAGAATGTACTTCTGGGCTGCATCCGAGATCTGTGTGCACGACTACCAGGACTCTGAGCTTCTTTTTACTTTTCTATTTTTACGAGAATTTTCCAGATGTGGACGGCAATTGTAAGCGATGAGTTTACATCGCTCCAGACTATCCTCGAGGGATGGGAAGGTAATGATTTGGAAGCGGCATGCAACACACAGGATCCGACCGATGGTAACACAGCTCTGCACAAGGCAGCTATTGCTGCTAAAGGAGAAATGATCACGTTAGTATGAATTAATTTATCATTATTTATAAGACGACGAACTAAGCATAAGAATAACTTTGGCATATCACCAATCTGGTCGTCTATTTACCGTCACTGCCTTACTTATTCCTCCGTCCTTTCCACACGCCCAAACGACCAAGGCATGCCTATTTCTATACTAGTTCAACCTACTTGTCTTCCTTATCTTTCCATTTCTAATTCTATCATTCGTAGACTATGTTTTAACTTATTAATCATTGTGTAGGTAAAATATAATTTTAATAAAATGTCATCGATCAAACTATGATTTAATGATTATAATATTAGAATAAAAAATGAGATTTAAATTGATTTTTTAAAATAAATTTTTGAAGTTGCAGTTCTGACTTATTTCTAAAAAACGTGATAACTCAAAATTGGTTCACTTTTGGATAATGTATGTAGGGGTTAAAATTACGCAAATAGTCGTCACCCCTTTCACCTCCTAACAGATATACGTCGATTAAACCTGAATATATGTTTATATTTTTTTTATATATAAACGATATATAATATATACACGATAGTTCAAGAGAGAAAGAAAAGGTGCGCGCACCTCTCCCTCTTGCCCCTACAGTAATATAATATGTAGAAATGTTACACTCTTATTTTTCCATCTTCGCTACTTATTTTACCTTACTAAATTTATCCTCTCAACTTCCATTCTCCTCGCCCGATCACGCTTCTCGTAACGATCTCAACTGTAAACATCAATTCTCAAGTGTAAGCTACACTCCACGCATGCTGCGTAAAGAAATTTTTACTTTAAAAAATTCGATCTGAACGTTTCTTACAGGCAGATTTTAACCGCCGGAGGTGACCCTTGTGTGAAGAACAATCTCCTACAAACACCATACGCTGCTTCTTCACACAATGACATTAGAGTTGTGTTTCGACTTTTTCAGGCCCAGTATCCTGATAAATATAACTATAATAAGGTAAAAATTGTATCAAATTTTATAAGTTTGCGGATGATTTTTTTTCTCATAAATAGTCTCAAATAAAATAAAATTTAAATCTTATATTACAAAACTTTCGTTTTTAATTGTTTTTGCAAAACTTAAAAGTTATATAATTTTAAAAACTCTTTTTTTAAATCCTGCACCAAAACACGCGGACAGCTCCGCACCAAAACCCGAGCGTCTGTGACCATGTGTTTGTAGTCACGTGATTATTTTTCAATTTTATCAATTTTTTAATGTTTAAAAATATTTTTTAATACCTTTTATTACATTTCAACACGTGTAGAGCTACGCTGCGTATTTTGTTTTTTTGGTCGGCACGAGCTTAGGTTTTGTTTCTAGTTAAAGTGGCAAACGATCATGGTAACTGTGAAGTGATCACCTTTGCTTACCATCATAATACCAGAGGGGCACCTGTACTGCGAAGACCTTTTAGACAGTTTAGACCTACATATGCAGAGGCTTATTTGGAACCGTGGTAGGCCAATGCCCGAGCGATAGCCTCAAGTTACATAGTTCACAAGTAACCCGATTTCGAACCCCAATGCCGGCACTAATGATTTTTTTTACAAATTTTAATTACTGATTTAACCCGTGCCCGGCGGTAAACACGTACACCGTACGTTATTTATTTCTATTCTTTAGAATCTAAGGAAACATATATTCATTATTTTTGCAAATCCAATGTAATAATTTTTTTTGGTATAGTCGCAAATCCCAGGACCACTCACTCTAGAGCAACTACAACTAGAGAAAGAGAAGAAGGCGCAACAGAAGAAGTTGAAGCGGCAGCGCGACAAAGTAAAGCAGGTGGAGAAGATAAAAACCAACAAGTATTTGCAATTGACGGACGCTGAAAAGGTTTGTCCTTTAATTATTCGTACACAAATGCGAAACTACCTTCAGCTAATACTGCAGCTACCTGCTTAAAAGAGAAACTCCTTCTTCTGCCTAACGATTTCGCGACCTTCTCTTAGGCTCCTACCTACTCTACTCTATTTAAAAACGATGCCGAAGACCGGGCAAGGTGGCCTGGTTCTCCTTTGTAAGATTTTTCTCTATCGTGTCCGCTTTCACGTCGTCCAGCCAACATTCCTTACACAATCATCATCTAGCATATGTTGCCGACGTACCATCAGACATACCATCGGAAATATATAACCTATTTTATATTTTAAGATGCATAGGAATTTAATTCCAGAAACTTTCCCGTATGCACCACGTAAATAGGTTATATATGTATTTTCGAATTTTAATGTGGAGTAATAGATACTTTTACCAGAAAAATATGGCAGGATCCGAATCTTCTGTCCATCTAGAAGAGATCTCTCGCCCATTACACATGTAATAATGTGACATCATCAATTTTATTATAACTTGTATTAAAATAACCATATGAATGTATTTAAGGTACACTACCATGCTACGCTAACTATATTTAACAGACTTTAAAAAAGGGTGGTTGTTACTTAATCACGCCAGAACGGATCTGGATCAAATCTGGCACAAGATGGAGTATAGTCTGGAATTATACTTAGGCTAGTTTTTACAAGCTTTTATTTACCTTCACCTATCCCGTTGTCTGTAATCAAATTTTGCAAGCTAAATTTTATCTGCTTCCCCGAGCTTCTCCAGCTGAAATTCCGCATGCATTATATAAATCGAATAACAATGCAATATTATTTTGATATAGAGCTGATCTGATGATGGGGCTGGAAGGTGGCCATAGGAACTCGCAACCCTATCGAGTTTGGGCTCATTTGATTCGATGTTTTTAGTCTGTTCGTCTTGTTTTAAAAAAGTAACATGTTATTTGTTAAATTTCAATTGGACGACACCGCGGGCACAGCTATTAATTAAATATAACTTATTATTCGTTATTTTCTCGACGTTAAATCATAATTTCCTATCAGTCCAAAACACCTCACCCTCCATTTGGGTTTCACCACATAAGTAGTTTTTTGTATTAAAGTGTACCGTGTTTTAGGTACGGCGCGATGAACCGCGCTGTTTCCTTTGCGGGAATCGCCTCCCAAAGCCGCCGTTCGAGTACGAAAAATACAAATTTTGCACCATACGCTGCTTGCAAAACCACAGAAACGTCAGGCCGCTTCACATGAGTGCATAGTAACATTGGAATAAATTGTGCATTAACATTTCAACAAATATGCTTGGACTTTTTTTGTTGACGGGGAGGAAATCTTCACAAAGATACCCCGCCTTCTAGGGGGAAGGCGGCGGTTATGTGGGGATCTTACCCACTAAAACCTCCCCGGTGGCCCTTTCCTCGGTGCTTGCCCCTCTGCACTGTGCTCAAGGAGAGCACGTCCCGGGGGGGGGGGAGGTTACTCCCTCCCCCCCTGTGCCCTCGCAGCGCAAGGCGACACGGGCCAGCCGATGTCGCCTTCTTCCCGGGTCTACTTTGGTGGACGACGCAGGCCCCCACCCTTGTCGCCCAGTGAACCCGAGGCCCCTTTTAGTCGCCTTGTACGACAGGCAGGGGATACCGTAGTCTTATTCTGGAGAGCCCAGAACTACAGGGCTGGTGCTTGGACTTGATTCAACTGTACTGTGTTTTAATGATTTCATTTACAATGTAAATTTCATTGAGAAGGGCAAACATGTATTTTGACTTGTAAATATATTGTCTTTAAATAAATCTAAGTTTTTATTAAATATATTTATTAAATATAAGTTACTTCTCTAAATATATGTAATCAAGCATCGAAAGCTTTTTCAAAGTGTCTATCCTACATAATTCTCTTCGAGCTATAAGCGTTACCTTAATTTAATTTCATTTATTTTTTATTTTAATTTCAAGTTTTCGAGCGCTTAAACTTCAGCTTTTTCAACCGACTTTTCTCAATTCGTCTGTATGTTTTGTTACCTCATAGCTTTCGTCTGTGAATTGTGTGTGTTTATTCTTTGGAAACGGCTGCTTCTCATGTGGTACCGTTTCCATTTGGTCCAGTTCTCACAATGGCATCCATCAAGGATGTGCACACACATAGATGAATAACTCAATATCATGTCAACCGATTTCGATGATTATTTTTTTACTGTAAAGGGTGCACTTGAGTGGTATAGTTAGGTACAGATTAAATTTTTTTCCTAATATTCCTACGATAATTCGGAAATACAAAAAAGTCCTTTTGATTTGATTTGAAGTCGGTTTTTGATTTCTCATAAATATACTTGTATAGTAATGAAAGATGAATTTCGATCAACTTATTCATCTATCGCATTCATATTAAAGATATATTAGAAACAATATACTTCGAAAAATATCAGATTAAACAAGCATGAATAGTCTAAAAGTTTTATTTTTCGGTCGGTATTCCAGCCGGCGACTATGTATTTCGCTAAAAATAGAGAGCGAGAGCATTTGGGGATGAATTTTCAGTCCCTAAATGACCGCTGATGAATAAAATACTAACTTTATCCCCACTCAATGAAGCGTCCTTCCCCCCGTCCAAAAGTCCAGTCGTGCAAAATGTTATTCACTAATTATTCAGCTGACTGTACGCGTCTGATTCGTGGGGTTACTAAAGGTCGTAGCCGTCGACACATAATTAGCGCTACGGCGGAAACTGCCGGAGACTGCGTAGCCAAAGCTACGAAATGGATCTGCGAAACTAAGCTGTTAGTTCAAATCCGCCATTGCACAACAATTATTGTAATGATTGAGGTAATGATAGTTCTATTAAATCAAGCAAACCCGTTAATTTTTCATTATTTTGATATAACAAAAATGTTTATTTTATATTACTGCCTTCACATCATCACCATCTTATCTTTTTGATTATATAAAATTATAATACTAACACTGTCAAGTCTATAATATTATATATATACTAGTTAAAGGTGTAACTAATAAAAATGTGTCCGGTACTTTCGTTATTTAATTTATTTCTTAAACTATACCTTTATTGTTTTATACTCATGCTTATATTCCGTTGGATTTTTTTTTAAAGAAAGCTAACAATTTTACAAATATTACTAACATTTCTGTTAACCATTCTAAATAAGTTTAAACTTGAGCTAGGAGGATCGGGTCGTATGCCAATGTGAAGTTCAAGTTTATAACAAGTCCGTGATCGTAGGTCAAGCCGCACAGTGTGCGGGGCGTAGCTTTGGGGGAAAGTGGGCAGTTGTAATTTACTAGTTAATATAGAGCATCGCACACAGAGCTACCGCGCGGGGCGCTCGACTAGCCGCGGAGTCTAGCAGGAATACAAATTGAAGGCTGTGGAGAGCGGCGTAGTTTTTGTATCTGTAAATGTGTGATGCTCTTTTTTTTTGTTAACGGGGAGGAAATCTTCAAAAATATACCCCGCCTTCTGGGAGGAAGGCGGCGGTTATGTGGGGTTTTTACACACTAAAACCTCCCCGGTGGCCCTTACCTCGGTGCTTGGCGAGGGGCTCCGGGATCTCCAGTAAAACGCATTGGAGCCCCTCTGCACTGTGCTCATGGAGAGCACGTCCCCGGGGGAGATTTCTCCCTCCCCCCTCTGTGCAATCGCAGTGCAAGGCGACACGGGCCAGCCGATGTCCCCTTCTTCCCTAGTCCACCTTAGCGGACGACAAAGGCCCGCACCCTTGTTGCCCCGTGAACCCGAGGCCCCTTTTAGTCGCCTTCTACGACAGGTAGGGGATACCGTAGTCTTATTCTTGAGGGCCCAGAACTACAGGGCTGAAATGTGTGATGCTCTATATTAACTAGTACATTTCAACATTGTAATTTTATATTATTTTAAATTCCCGCCAATGCTACGCCTCGCTCGCTGTGTTGTCCTATAAGGTTCAGCGTTAAGTTTGCTCAATTGTAGCGTGACCAAGAATTCCATTAAATTTATCCCACTTAAGGCTGCTATCTGCCTTCGAACTTTTACTTTATTCCATGGAACTGATTTCGATTATTGGGAAGGGTTTAGTTTCAATTACGTGTCATTAATTTTATTTACCATGCGTTCTGAAGATATATCAGGGAACTCCTAAAATCGCGTGGAAGCATGTTTGTTGATTGAGATTTTAATAGTGTTAAAATGAAATAAGTACTTCATAACGACAAAGAGCACAAATATAGAATAAGAAAGTGAATATAGGCGTCGGGTATTCGTATTAAAGGCGAGCATCAACGCGTAGGAGTTAATTGTTCATTAGTCACGTTTGATTTGTATTCTGTTTTTATGTACTTGCATTACTATCTAGAAGGATTAATATCTAAGAAGAATGCCTTCATATATATATCATCCTATGGTCCCTCGGTGGGACAGAGGGCGTCCACAGTGATCCTCCATCGCGATCGATCTTGGGCGCTTTATCTCGCTCCATGTCTTCCCGATGTTCTTCGCCTCGTCTGCAACTGTGCGGCGCCAGGTCTGTTTAGGACGGAATATGAATGCCTTTATACACCCTTTACATAATGACAGAGCCCAGGCCCGCCCAGCCCAGCACCTAGTTACGAATTTTTGTTTTTCATTGTTCTGGAACATTCTAAACTTTTACCAGACCGATACAAGCTGCTTGATTGTACTGTGTGAAGTGTATTCATGATGCTTACGTGAATTAAATATAAAAATGTAGGGATTAAGAGTTTGTATAATATTTTAATCCGTACTTACGTCATTTCTCATACTAAGTCGTTACTTTATGTTACCGTAAAAAATAATAACATAAGGCGCTTTACGAAGCTCATAGGCGGCAGTCGTTAGCATCTCGCCTTTCATACCGGTACGGTCGTTGACTACGTTGCGCTATTTATGCGTACACCCAGATACGGATTTTAAAAGTTCAGTAAGGCATTTTCATAAAATAAACGTGTATTGCATTAAAATTAACGCACGTGAAAAATGTGTCTTAAAAAGTGACTAAATATGTTCCTATAAATTTTATCTAATAAAAAAAATATCCAGCAAAAATGGGTTGCAAAGATATCATTCGGTTTGCGTTTTTGTTTACATCTGCAGTTGCTGTCGGTAAGTATTAATATTTAAATAAATATTCATTTGAAAATACATTATCTATTAAATTTTGAGCGTCAATAACCCAATGGTTTACCGTGCGGCCTCCGGAACGTAAGGTTTTTGCTACGAATCCACCATTCGACTATTGACGTGAACCATCACCGACCACAAGCTTACTTATGTGTGTCGCTATATACATTTAAAGTAACAGCACCAACTTAAGATTTGATGGGGAGATTCGTACTGTCGGTACAAATCACAAATGTTTTAAAACGTCAATAGCTTAAAAGTCTGCATAACTTAACATAGATTCGAAGACACTGTTCTACTATTGAGGCGATCTTTTAGTTGGTTTGGGAATGGTTAAAAATATCTTACGTACCACTGCATACACCTACAATATATGGACGCAGCGGTACAAGTCGCATTGCTGGCCGGAAATTCAGGCGGGACTTTTTACAAAAGACACGAATTACTTCTTTATTTTGTTTTACCTATTCATTATTAATTTTGCTGTAAACTGTATTTAACGATTTATCTGTACAATAAAAGTGTAACTGTGCTTGTGTTGATGCTTTAACAAATAATTTTTTAGCATTGTTAAAAAAGAATCCAACAGTGGAGGATGGTGATGGCTCTCGCACCACGATGACCTAGCAATAATATAGAGCATAACACATCTACACAGACAAAAACTACGTTACGTTCAATTTGTATTCCCGCCAGACGCCGCGGCCAGTCGAGCGCCCCGTGCGATGGCTCTGTGTGTGACGCTCTATATTAACTAGTACATTACAACTGAAGGAGTTCCACACTTAAGAATATTATACAACACTGTCAGTGTCATGAAATTTAAAAGAGAGTTTATTTATTTATTTAAATCAACAAAAATTATAACACCGTTACAGATAATACCAATATGATGTTATAAAAACTTAGTTAAATATATATTATTAAAATTAAAACAAATAAAAAGCTGCTTGATGTATTGACAATAATATATAAATATAATAGCGTCAAACACCTTCTACGTATTTGTAGGCAGCTTCGATAAACACAGACTCTGTGCAACAAAATATATCAATGTGCAGTGAGATGGTATTAACAAACCCAATCGGGCGCGACAGTGGAGAGTTCCTGGACAAATTAGTCTTGGAGACAGGCAGTAGGAATAATGGTGGACGACGGCGCATGCACACATAATTGTCAGGCGTCCGAAACTGCAGCGCGGCCAGCTCTTCTGTGATAAGGACATTAAATGTTGTTTTTCTCAGTACTTTACAGAAATGCAGTCTTTAATTTCAAGTTATAGACTTCATTATATATACTTATATGATCTAAACCGTACTCGTTTTATATATATTCTCGCTACACCATAAATGCATCATAATATTCATATTTTATACATCGTTCATAAGTTACGACATAAACACATCATTCCAATGGTAGTCTGCAACGCTTTATAATTATTTTTGCACATTAATAACGTGTCACATTGGAAAGCGAAAAATCTACACAAATTTTTCAAGAGTACATCTTGAAAAATATTATTTTTTATTTCGAATTATCGCTTCGCGTTGGTATAACCTCGATAAATTATGACACAGTAAATTTCTTTATATTGAAGACTAATATAATTTTTAAGTTCACACAATTCTCGTAGACAATCACACAATAAGAAGCATCTTTAAACCTATTCTAGGTTTGTCTAGATACCAGCAGTTCTCACACAACTAACATACACATACTATCATATACAAAAAAAATATGGAAAGATAGGACCATATCACTAAAACAAAGAGTTACCTTGTGCGCACACTTGTGTTTTCCATATTCACCTACGGAGCTGAGACATGGACCCTGAAGAAAGCCGATCGTGATCTCATTCATGCCTTCAAGATGTGCTGGCGAAGGATGTTACGGATCCCATGGACAGCACATCGTACCAACGTGTCCATCCTGAAAGAACTTGAAATCAAAGCTAGGCTATCCACCATATGCCTACGCAGGATGCTGGAATACTTTAGGTCACATTGCCAGAAAAAAACAGCAATAACTTAGAAAGGCTAGTCGACTGGTAAAATTGACGGGACAAGACCGCGAGGTCGAAGCCCGAGACGTCATAACTTTCGACTGGGTTAACCGATTTGGATGATTTTTTTTTATTTGAAAGCTGGTGCTTCCAGTGTGGTCCCATTTCATTTGTTATAATTCTGACATTGACATTCATGAGAAAAACCATATAAATCTTAAATTTGCATTAAGTATGTGTGCTACAAAAGGGCAAATAACGCAATATCACGACAACCGTATTTGATAATTAATTTTTGTTCCGAAATGATGTACTATAAGATTAGTTTGATGACAGTTTAGTTAGGTTCTGAATTAAGTAATATTCCTACGATAATTCGAAAATACAAAGAGGACGATTTTAAGTCTTTTCTCGTAACTATACCTACTCCTAATTATTTTTAATCTCTCATTCCGTCTCTTTGACTCAGTCTCTCTGTTATTTCTACCGATTAGGAATTACTTGCGATTCTAGATTTAAATTAATTTTATTTTTATTTAAATATGAATGTATCTCAGTGTGCATTTTATTTTAGTTGGTTACACAATAATTATGCCACGGTATAATAAGTGCTGTTAAAGAGCTCGCTACTTGGCCCGCTTTGCAGGAAGCTCTAATGACAGACCGTGTAAGTTTAATTAATAGTTTTAAGTATGATTCAAGGAAACATTTTTAGTGTCTACGCTTCGTTTACTCATTAAATAAGAAGTTTGATTTTTAGTATATTAATGTTAAAGTGTATGACTTTTACGACTAAGAACTAAAATTAGGTAAAAAGATGTAGCATATTATTTGCTAACCCAGTGTTTAGTGTGGTGGAAATTGGGTATAACAGCATACGAATAAAATCAATGCTTGAAATCAATCTCTAAATCAGGAATTTCCAAAGTATTGACAGTGGATAATCGGTTTTCTAGGGGTTAGACATAAACTAAAACTGATTTTAGATGTCTGTTTACCACAACCATGTCAGTTTTGTTTGTAAAACGTAACAATAGACGTCGCTGTAATATTGCACCGCAATAAGAAACACGGTAAATTAGTTTAAGTACTGTAGAATAAGATCTGTTAATGTAATTTTCCTTTTTTGAGCATTAAACCAGTACCAACGATTTGTGTTCATTATTCATAAAAGTGACATCGAGTGCATCAAAGAAACGTATGCTACAAATGAACTCGTAGATGAACTTAAAACGGAGCTCAATAATCTAAAATATGCCTCAATTCTTCCTACCCCGTTTTGCAACATTAACACAAAGCGTGGCGCTTGGAATATGGATAGTGGGCCTATAGGGCTATCGCATGTACACGACTCCGTGGTATCGGATAATAATAAAGAACAGTCGCCAATGAGTAACACAAATAACAACAGTAGTTGTCGCCGTGAGTACCGAAACGTAGTACCCGTGGTGCAAACAAATAAGTGTAACAATCCCGTGCAACAAACACAAAATCAGCGTGTTAAAAGTAATACGGAGCATAATAAAAATAAGCAGGTGAGTCATCCGAGTAGTGTTTGCAAACAGAGCGCGCCGTCACCGCAGCCGGTATCAATTCAGCCGTGCGATAACGACCGTATGCAACGGCCGGTTGAAGTTTCTTCGGAGTACCCTCAAAATGAGAATAATACTGACCATAGTGAGTGGTCAACGGTACAACGGACTAAGAAAAAATACCGGTTTGCGGGAAAAACGGGAGTTGCAAAAGATGCCGAAGGAGTGTTTAAAGCTGCTGTACGAATGATACCAATATTTATTTCTAACATTCATAATGACACAAAAGATGATGAGATTATAAACTACATTAAATTAAAGACAAATGAATCGGTGACTCTAGAGAAAATTGATATTAAAAAGCACGATAGCTACAAAGCATATAAATTTTTTGTTCCACAAAGTAAATTGGAAATATTTTTGGATGAAACTATTTGGCCTTCGGGCGTAATCTTTAGACGTTTTGTTAATATGAAATATAGATCGAATACATTTAATAAAAACGGCTTAAAACATCATATATTATGAATAAGGATTTAATAAAATTAGCAACTTTTAACTGTAAAAATGTAAAACGTTCCATTGACGGCATCAGAGAACTATGCTCATCTTGTGACGTAATCGCACTACAGGAGACCTGGCTGCTGCCGCAGGACATACCCTATCTCAACAGCATTGATAACAACTTTAGCTACACGGGGACGTCTGCGGTGGATACGTCGGTGGGTATGCTGCGAGGAAGACCGTATGGCGGTGTCGCCCTGCTTTGGAATAAAAGTGTGTTTCAGAACGTTCTTGTGTTGCCCTGTGACAATCCGCGCCTTTGTGCTATTAAAATAATAACAAGTGAAAGACCTCTAATTGTAATATGTGTCTATATGCCAACAGATACCAGTGACAACCTGGTTGAGTTTACTAATTGTCTCGGTACGGTGAGTGCGATAGTGAGCGAGTATAGTATAGAGTCGACTTTTATATTGGGTGACTTTAATGCTCATCCTAATGAACTCTTTTTTAATGAACTTATAGATTTTTGTAACGAACAAAGTTGGCATTGCGTAGATGTGGATATGTTAGGGCTATCATCCTGTACTTACACGTTTGTAAGCGAATCTCACGGGTGTAAAAGATGGCTCGATCATTTTGTAACGACACAAGCTGCGAAGAGTGCTATAAGTAATATTTATGTTTTGTGTGATGTATGGTGGTCTGATCACTTTCCTATTGTAGCTGAATGCAAACTCAATGTGTTATCTCCTAAATTAGTAACTCAAAATATTATACAAAATGAAATATTATGGGGTGAAAGAAATAATGAACAGATAGATCTATATTATGCGGAGTGTAACGAAAAGTTAAAATTTATTGATTACTCCTTAGAACTTAAAATGTGTGTAAATTGTTTTTCAAATAATTGTAACTGTAAAACGACTATTGATAAAATGTATGAGGATATTGTGCGTGTTTTTAGTGATGCGGCAAAGAAATGTAAAAGCTGTATAAAGCGTATGAAACCAGTGATTGGCTGGAATGACTATGTAAAGGACGCGCACAGGGAGGCTAGATTGCATTTTAAAATGTGGCTTTTGTACGGAAAACCTTCTTCGGGCTATATTTATAACGAAATGTGTACTTCCAGGAAAGTGTTTAAATCCAGGCTAAAGTGGTGTCAAGACCACCAAGACCAAATCAAAATGGATCGGTTAGCCTTTCTTCACTCTCGGAAAGACTTTCGGGCTTTCTGGAAAAATACCAATAAGTTAAACGTTTTGCCTGGCCTGCCTGTGAGCGTCGACGGTGTCACCGGTTCTAAACACATTGCTAATATGTTTAAAGACAATTTCTTAGTCAAATCTGTAAAAGAGGTATCACAGTTGCATGATGCTGAGATTTCCAGTGGTAAGGTGACTACTTGTATATCGGAGGAGGAAGTGGCTCGCACAATTAAGTTATTAGCAAAAGGAAAATCTCCCGGTCACGACGGACTCAGCATCGAGCACCTGGTATACGCGGGGCCGCAGGTCGCGAGAGTTTTGAGCATGTTTTACTCGCTGTGCCTAAATCGTTCATATTTGCCATCGGAACTTATGAAAACTGTGGTTGTTCCTGTGGTAAAAAACAAAACAGGTAATTTGGCAGATAAAAATAACTACAGGCCTATATCTCTCGCGACGGTTATGGCGAAGGTCTTGGACGGAATACTGAACAATAAGCTGAATCAATATTTAAAAATTCATGATAACCAGTTCGGATTCCGTCCAGGTCTTTCCACTGACAGTGCAACCATATGCCTTAAGCATACGATTGACTATTATATCTCTAGAAAAACCAAAGTATTTGCAGGCTTTCTTGATCTATCGAAAGCATTTGACCGGGTTTCTTATGATATTATGTGGAAGAAATTAGATGAACAACAAGTTCCATATGACATTATTCAAATCTTACAATATTGGTATGGAAACCAGGTAAATGTGGTAAAGTGGTCTGACATGTACTCTGATCCCTATAAATTAGAGTGTGGCGTAAGACAGGGGGGGCTAACCTCCCCTGCCTTGTTTAATCTGTATGTGAACGACCTGATCGTTGCGCTCAGCAGTCAGCATGTCGGCTGCCATGTTGATCAAGTCTGCGTAAATAACATTAGTTACGCGGACGACATGGTTCTGTTGAGCGCTTCGGTCTGTGGCCTGAAAACTGCTTGCGATTTGTGAAAAATATGCGAATAGCCACGGTTTAATCTATAATGTGAAGAAAAGCGAGTATATGATATTTGAGAGAGGTGATAGAAATAGAAGAAATGATCCTGTGCCTGACATTAAACTATGTGGCTCGACGTTGAGTAGGGTATACCAGTTTAAGTACCTAGGGCACATCATCACCAGTGATCTTAAAGACGACGGGGACATAGAGAGGGAGCGAAGGGCGTTGTCGGTGAGGGCCAACATGATCGCTCGCAGGTTTTCTCGCTGCTCGAAGGAAGTTAAGCTCACTCTGTTTAGAGCTTACTGCACGAGTTTCTTTGCGAGCAGCCTGTGGGCGAAGTACAAGCAAAGGTCCTACAACGCCCTTCGCGTTCAATATAACAACGCATTCAGAGTGTTGATGGGGCTGCCGCGATTCTGTAGCGCATCAGGGATGTTTGCTGAAGCGCGCGTCGATTGCTTTTATGCTACGATGCGGAAAAGATGCGCATCCCTGGTGCGCAGGGTGCGAGCCAGCCCCAACAACATTCTGGAAATGATTGCATGTGCACTAGATTGCAAGTATGTTAATCACTGCCTAAGGCTGCACATAGTGTGATATAGATGAATAATTGTAAATATAACAAAGATTTTATTATGTATTTCATTTGTTACTAACATAGTTATTAAGTGTCCTACTAACAAAAATATGAGCTATGTACGAGTATAATGCTTGAAATAAAGTTATTATTATTATTATTATATTATTATTTATTGAAACTTATTGTTAGGCGAACAAGGAATTTGTTATGTCAATGACGTCTTACAATCAACCCTTATTTACTAACACAATTTCTAATTAGAAACTTTCAAGATACTGTATATTGTATTAAGTGTAGCGATTTGTTATAAAATATTTTTTATGACGAACTACACAGATTGGCAGAGGAGCTGGCCTTGACTGCTTCACCGGATTGAGCTGGCCCTCTATCGCTAGTAACTGTATGTTGTAAATTAACTGAATTTTAGTGAGACTGATTTCGTGAGAAAATCATGGAAAGATCACTTAACCAACCGAAAACTTCTTAATTGATAAGTATTTTATATGAATAGGAAAAAACTGGCAATAATAATTTTGAAGCTAAAAGTATAAGTGCTTATGTACGAGCCACACTTCCGACAATAGAAAGCGAAAATGTCGTAGCTCGTTATATCCAATTTAACACAAGAGCCGAAAAACTATTTAAAATTTACAATAGACAGTATAAAAACTAGAAAATATTACTTACTGTAACTTTATTTTTCCATTGTATGCAGAAGAGAACACTCGACGCATTATGCTGTCAATTCTAATATATATAAATTTTCGAAATACGATATTTCCGCTTTCTACCGTCGATATCACTGTTACAAAATAATTCTTTGCATTTCGGTGAAGCGAAGCTCTATCAGCATATATGCTTATTGTGTGGGGTTCTGGTCGCGTAACTTCTCCCCTGAGATTCGGGATTTTCCGAAGAAGTCGGAGAATTCCGAAAGCTACACTTAAACCCCTTTTTCTTAAGATTAATAATAAAAATACTCCTGCGATAACTGCAATAATTAAATATAACCCGACAGTCAGACACTGACACTTTTACTCTTATTTCACTTGTATTATTTTCACTTTCTCTTTTTAATGACTTCACTAATATGTTCATTTTTCCAAATCTATGTCTTCCAATTGAACCGGTTTCATTTCTTCAATCTGAAGATTATTGACATGTGGCAAATTAACCAGGGGTAACTTATTATATCTAATGTTTTCAACTTGATGTGGTCGTAGTTTGAGAATAAACCTGTCGATTTTGATTTCACATGTATCTTCCAGTGTAATGACATATGTTCCTTGAACATTTTGCTGATGAATTTCATTTGTACATACTCTTTGAAGAATCGTGTTTTCCTTGGCAAATAAAATCCACCGATTTGTCTGGATCTGTTGAACCAGTACATTTTGTACTGTGACTGGTACCAGGGCACAGGAACTAATGTTACTGGAATATTTCATTAAGTCGGACACGCACGCGTCTTCTAAATACTGAAATACAATGTCTTCAAAGCATACGTAGCTGGCTGCTGCAATCATTTGGCATGGTTTGGCGAGTGGCTTGGAGGAATGTCCTTTCACAATTAGGTAAGGATATTTAGGTAGGGTAATATAGATACGGTGATTTCGGATTATAGGAATTGGGTACAATTTGTAATACATGTAAATTTTATTAACAATTAATGGGATCTGTAACAGAAAAGTTAACTGATTTTTATTTGTAAAGGCTTTTACACCAATAACTTGCTCAATTTTACAAGATTCTCCTTATTTGCTACAATTATCAATTTTTCCGTCTTCTCTATATCCTAAGTATGGACAACAAGTCATCGGGTTCGATAATAGACTGATGTAAGGTATTAAGCTTACTAAAGGCTATGGCAGTTTCCATGTCGTCAACTTTACAGAAATGCTTTGAAAATTGTGAATAATTAACGAATATGTGTTAATTATCATATTACTTAAAGAGTTTAAATTCATTTCTCGTTGTACACTAGCCAAACTATTTTGGGTTTCATTTAGTTTCTTGTCAAGTTGGATTACATTTCTGTGAATAGAATTTGTGATATTACTTAGACCTTCAACAGTTTCGGAGATCAACGTTACCTTCCTATTAATATTACTCTGATTTGATTTTATGTCTTCAATTAACTTATTATATTTCTTAGCATCTTCATTGTCAAGATTTCCTGTCAAGATTTTAATTATTGATCCTAATGGATTAAGAATACCTCTTTTAATTCTATAGCTAGGCACTATTTGTTCAAGTTTTTCAATAGTTTGATTCATTATATATGCCGATTGTAATTTAAAATTAAGGAATATCAAATTAGCGTAAGTTTCATTATAATTATCGTTTATTAAATTATTTAAATCAAATTCTTATTTATGTTTAGTTCTAAATCTTCTATTAACTTGTTTAAGTCGAGTATTCTAATTACGGTCCATTTATCGTTGCTGATTACGGCGGTTCCTTCCTTTACCGGTAAAATCCCTGGAGAGCCCTCAAGTGATTGCAGTTGAAGGGCCTGGAGTTGGGCCACTGTCGTCAGGACCGACACGACGGTCAGGATGCGTCTGTGAAGGGCGTTTTATATCTTTAATCGGTACTCTTATTTCTCGGTTCCTGGCAATGACGGGGACTACATTTTATCTATTTGGCCCGATACCACTACTTTTCATATCTGGCCTTATCCTTGCTTCTTCGAATATTCGTCCCTTTGTAGTATATCACATCATCTGGGGTAATACTAAATGTCGTTTCTCCTCCCTTTGTCTTTAGCTATTTCTTTAGTTTTAATAATTTTATCAGTTAGGTCTCTATAAAGATGTTGGGTGCGTTTTTATGATCACGCATTAAAACTTGCATGAACTCCTTGTCAAAGTTAGCATCAAACACGTTTCTGGATTCAGTATGACCGAAAACCACCTCGAAGGGTGTTAAGCCTGTTACCGAATGAATGGTATGGTTGTAGGCTATGATGGCATATGTCATTATGGACGAAGCGTCTGTTGACTTCTGCTCGTACTTTGCAAGTCTATAAATTTCAATAAGCGTTGAATGAAATCGTTCTACAAGACCCATTGAATTAGGGTTATTGGGTGTTCCCAGGTGTAGGTCGATTTTATAAAATGCCAATAATTCTTTAATTAGTGAATTATTGAATTCGGTTCCCGAATCGCAACTAATCTTTCGTGGCGTTCCATAGAAGGAAAAGTATTTAACAAGGGCTCTAACAACCTCGGGTGCAGACTGATTACAGACTTCAAAAGCCTGTCCTAGCTTGCTAAATGCGTCAATAACAGTTAGGAATGATTTTCCGTCAATTTTGAAAAGGTCGATAAACAACTCTTCGAAAGGTTTATTTTGCGTTTGGGTTAGAATGAGTGCGGGTTTAATGGGTTTTCTGTCGTATTTCATTTTTCTGCATGGCTCACATGCATTTATGATGGCGGCAACTGTCGTTTCCATGTTTTCCCAAAAGTACGTTCGTTTTAAATGGCAAACGGTTTCCTTTATTCCACGGTGACAATTCTTCCCTACATGATATTTTTCTATTATTCTTCTCTGTTCCTCTTCATCCTCCACATACACCACTCTTTCGGTACATTCAAACATTTTAATTGTTCCTTTCTTAAACAGTTTGATAATAGCATTTGAAAATTCAGTCCTATGCTGTTGGTCTTCAAAATAAATAAAATATTTAATTTTATTCCTTATATATTTCTTTAAAAAGTCGTTTATTAAATCAGGCCGATTTAAAGGTAAATGGACTTCTAAAATTTTTTGTTTTTTGTTTGATAAGTTTTTAACAGTCATTTCATTTACAAACCGCGTGTAAATTAGTATTTGATTAGGCTTTGTATCGATTGCCTCATTCAAAATGGGAATACCAGATGAATTAGTATTCCGCTCCGAATGTACAGTTGCACTGCCTATTTTTGATTCTGATGCCGTAAGTGTACCACTTGTTAGAAGTTGAATAAGGCGAACGTGGCCTTTTAGTATTGGTTTTCCGGGAATCTGAAGAAATGGTTTGAGTTCCTTCTAAATCCGCAGGTGCTGTACTTGATTGGTCGGATGCTGAAGATATTATGATGGTCTCTTCCGAATCTGAAGTAGTCATTATAGGTGTTTTTCCTTTCTGTTTACCCTTTTCTCTTCCTAATGCTACTATCTTTTTAATAACTTCTTCACAATGCGTTTGGACATCCTATCGTCTACGTTTACTTCCATAGATTTGTCATCATTAATATCAGTTCCTAATGCATTTATTTTTATTCTGGAAAGTGCATCTGCGTTCGTATTTTGGCGGCCATTTTTATAAATGACATCGTAGTTATATTCCGCAAGACGCAAACGCCACCGTGTTATTTTGCTGCTTGGCTCCTCAAATGAGTTAAGCCATGCCAATGGTCGGTGATCGGTATAGATAATAAACTTTTGCCGTAGAGATACGGGCGGAAGTGTTTCACGGCCCATATAATTGCCAATGCCTCTTTCTCTATCGTACTGTACCTACTTTCGGCTTCATTTAAAGTCCTAGAAGCGTATGCAATAGGACGATCGCTCCCCACAGTGCCCTGCGAAAGAACAGCGCCTATAGCAAAGTCGGAGGCGTCGGTCGTAAGAATAAAGGGTTTCTCGAAATCCGGAAACTGCAGTAGAGGTGCATTTGTAAGCAACTCCTTGCATCTCTCAAATGCTTCAACAAATTCTTTATTTATCACTACCTTATTGTTTTTCTTCAAGCAAACAGTCAAAGGTCTGGTCAGTTTTGCGAAATCTTTTATGAATTTCCTATAATAGCCTACTAGTCCCAAAAAGCTCTTGATTTCCGTTTGAGTTCTGGGAAGGGGAAATTTTAAGACGGCGTCTATCTTGTCAGAGTTTGGTTTAAGTCCATCCTTGGTAATAGAATGCCCCAAATATAGGACTTCCTTACGCAGGAACTCCGACTTATCAACTGAACCTTCAAATTGGTTTGCCTAAGTCGCTCAAATATGTTACGCAATTTGTCTACGTGCTCTTGGAGGCTTGATGAAAAGATGATAATGTCATCTAAGTATACTAAACAGTGCATACCCTGAAGACCGCGAAGGACACTGTCCATGGCCCTTTGAAACGTAGCTGGGGCTGTCTTCAACCCAAAAGGCATTCTGAGGAATTCAAAATGGCCAGCTTGTGAACTAAACGCTGTCTTTGGTCTGTCCTCCTTGCTTATCTCTATTTGATGATACCCACTGGCCAAGTCCAAAGTGGTAAAATAATTGGATTTGCCCAATTTATCAAATAGATCGGCGATATTTGGTAGAGGGTATTTATCATCCGTTGTTATTTCATTTAGGCGTCTGAAATCAACGACCATTCGCCATTTTGTTCACCGGAGGCATCAGCCTTTTGGAACTAGATGAACTGGTGCGTTCCACGGAGAATGTGACTCTTGAATGACATTATCAGCTAGCAGTTTATCTACTTGTCTATTTATCTCTTCGTTGACTGCATGTGGTTGACGGTATGGTTTGACATAAATTGGATCTTCATTTGTGGTTCTTATTTGGTGTTTGACTTCATTTGTGAATGACAAGGGTACTTTGTCGCAATAAAATATGTCTCTATACTCATAGCAAAGTTTACTTATTACAGTTCTCTCTTCGTTATTCATATGATCAAGCCTTAGCTTTTCCAAATTGTTTATCAAATAGTCGTCTATGTCCAGGTCATTATCTGATATCCTGTTCACGTTACACTCCGTCGGTTCATATGGCGTTACTGCCATTAATTGGTTGATTTTAAGTGTGATAGGTTTGTCAGTGTAATTTTGGATAACTGTGTAAGCTTGTCCTTTTACGCAGTTTATTAATGCACTTGGCATTCTTATGCCTTCCTCAAACTGTCTATATGGTAAAATACCCGTCCGTTGTAAATGTCTGTTGGTAATTTTACGCGAGTCTCAGTCCGTGGTTCCAGTGTGATTTTGATTTTTGGATTGTAAATGAATGGTATCGCTGTATCTCTGGTCTGAATTACCTGATTTTTCATATCTATATTGGCGTCTATTTGTGTGAGTAAATCTGAGCCAATAAGTCCGTCATATTCTTTGTCTACTTCGTATATGAAGAATGTATGTTCCTGTTTACTTTTGAATGATTTTAAAAGCGGGATGTGTATAGCTTCGCTATGTGAGCTTCTACCATGTGTGCTTACAACTTCAAATTGAACTGGAAATTTATAGTCATTGAAGTACTCGTCAACTTTATGAGGACTTATGAAAGACCGCGAACTACCAGTGTCAATCATGAACTTGCCGTTTATTTCTGGCAGATAAATATAGGGTAGTTTGGCAAAATTATCGCAGTTAATATTTATTAATTCGGCGGGTCCGTGTCCGAGGCCCGTTTGTAAAATTTTCAACATTAGGGTCATAAGTTTCGTACATTTCGGGTTGTTCATAATTAGCCTGGTCATTACAATCAAAATTATGATAATTATCATCACAGTAGTCATTATTGTCTGCGAACACTTCTATCTCATTATGGAATAGAGCATTGGAACGTGCGGCAGGTAAAGCTGTGCGCATTGTAACATCGGTGTCAAGACGGTTACCCAGTTTTTGTTGAGGTGGGATTCCGAATTTGAACTGGTTCTGTTGGGGCTGTTGAAAAGCCTGCCTAGGTGGTCCTTGGCCAAAAGAAGGCCTATATCCTTGAGGTCCAGGTATTGCGGGCCTATGTGTGTACCCTTGCGGTGCACCATATCTATAACCTTGGTTAGGAATGCCGAACCTGAAGTTTTGCTGTGTTTGTTGATATTGAGGCCTAAAGCCAGCCGCAGGGGTATACCAAATTTAAATTGAGGTGCTTGTTGTGCGCTGTTATTAAAATTTTGTGAAGCGTGTGGTTTTGGTCGGAAACTCCGAATTTAAAACCTCCGTGATTTTGCGGATTTTGGTTGGCTGAGAAATATGGTTTTATACCAAATTTATCTACATAAGGGTTGTGCGACGACGATGGCTGTGGTTTACTGGTTGTACCTCGCAGCATTTTGTTACGAGCGTTATACTGGTATTGGAAGTTAACTTCCTCAAGAACCATACTTAAAGCTGACTCTAGCGTAGAGCAGCCCTTAAGTCTAACTATACGTATCAAATCCTCTGGCAAGTTGTAGAGAAATACGTTCAGTGCCGTATTGTCGTAAATTATGATTTTACTATTTCTCACATCCTTATTCGATATAAGGTTTACTTTTGCAATTAAGGTACTCTTAACCTGTTGGATTCGGTTACAAAAATCGAGATAAGATTCGTTATGATTAATTTTCAACGTCTCAAGCTCAATGGCTATACATTCTTCTGAACGCGGGTCTCCAAAGTGTTGAGTCAACACTGCTTTTAATTCGGGCCAGGATTCGATATCCGGTCGTTCGCTTATAAGGTGAGCGGCTTTACCGACTAATTTACTTGTCAAGATATGAAATATATAAACTTCTTGGTCAGGGGATTTCGGATAACAACTAATTACATATTCACATTTTTTGATGTACAAATTAAGTAGTCTTTCATCGCCATCAAATTTAGGTATAATGGAGTACATCTCCGTCGGTACAGAATGAAGTTTTGTTTCCGTCATTTTTTTTTTTGTATTAACACACACGAAATATAAGAACTAAATTAACACACACAAAATATAGCAACACAACAATAGTAAAAATCAGTTGAACAGATCATAAATTTTCAATAGTAATGTAATAACCTAAAATAATTTCAAGATCGAAATTTAGTAATGTAATAACTTAAAATAATTTCAAGATCGAAATTTTATAATGTAATAACCTAAAATAATTTCAAGATCGAAATTTTATAATGTAATAACCTAAAATAATTTCAAGATCGAAATTTTAAAACTATCTAATAATTACACTTATTATTTCCTGATCGAAATTTTAAAACTATCTAATAATTACACTTATTATTTCCTGATCGAAATTTTAAAACTATCTAATAAGGTACAATCGTCTATTTTAGTACGATTCTACTAGTATGAAAATCAGTTAACAAAATAAGATTAGATAATGTTCAGATCAAAATTAAGATTAACAGATTTCGTGGAATGGAATAAGAACTAGGGACAAGGAATAGTGAATTTGACTACTCACAAGCCACACATTCTCTCCTGAGAATAAGCTGCCTTCTCGTCCTGGATTGCGCGTCGCGGGAGACTAATTTATTTGTTCGTATGGATACTCGCACTACTCAAAACCGTACTTTTCGCACAAAACCGAGTCTGGGGCCTTTCAAAATGCGATGAGCACGGCAGCAGGATTAACGAGTATCCTACCGGCTGCGCCAGTCAAATCCTAACGGCCTCAGGACGCTTTTTTAAAAAGAAAACAAAAGAAGTTTAAGACGTCTATTCGTTACAGAGGGCAACTTAATTCTAACTTATTTTAATTAAACCTAGTCGTTACGGGACGCAGAAGACCACCCGTGTTTTGATAGCCATACGGCGTAGTCATAACATCCGTTGTGCGACGCTGCAATAAGATGTTATGCTCTATCAGCATATATGCTTATTGTGTGGGGTTCTGGTTGCGTAACTACGTACAGACAGCAACTAACAGACGAGGCCCAAATAGACAATAAAATATTCTATTCAACTCGTTCTCAAAACAATGCTCGTATCCAAATGTAGCAATAAAACGGCCAACTATTTTCTTCCATATTAGAAATGCATAAAGACTAAATTCCCGTTTTTACTGAAGTAGCGTAGGCAAGTTTTTTTTGTTCGGAACACCGACGGATGATTATTGCATGTGGAGGGTTCCAGGAACTTCCATGATAACCAATTATCGATTGATCAATTGTAGATCGACCTTTAAGAATTTTCTTTTAACTTAACTTTATTTTTTAATCTTTATTTGTTCAAAGTGTAAAATTACGAGTTAAAACAAAAACTGACTTCAAATCGAATCAAACGTTAAACGCTACTACGCGCGATCACCCGATTTGTAGTACGTAAAAGAATTAATCAGAAGTTGACCAAACTCTCATCAAACTACACTTAAGTACATTCTTTCTAATAAAACATGAAGAAAATTAGAAGTAAAAAACCTTCCTTTTAACGGCAAAAAGAGTCATCAAAACTCTTTGAATAATATTAAAGTTGCAGTATTACAAGTATTTTTATGATTAAAAACAAAAACCGACTACATATCCGATTTTCTTTTATGTATTTCAGAATTTTTGAAGGAATATTAGAATTAATTAGAACCTAACCAAACTCTCATCAAACTACCCTTGATCATTCTTTCCAATAAAAAGAAATTATCGAAATCGGTTGGCGTGATATTGAGTTATTTGTCCATTTTTCTAATAAATGTCGTAAATGTAAAAAGAACTCAATATCACGCCACGTAAATGGGACCACATGGGAAGCTCTAGCTTTCAAATGAAAGATTTAGAAAGAAATTATTATTAAAATCGTTAACCCAGTCGAAAGTTATGAGGTAACAAATTTAAAAAAAACATACAGACGAATTAAGAACCTCTTTATTGACTTCCGTTATAAAATAAAAAAAATTACGTCGAAGTTGATACAATGAAAGAGTAACATTGTTCTAAAAGCTGGCTAATGCATCGAATCAATCAACGTCTTTATAAAATGATGCATCGATTTTTAATAAACGAACTCGCAGATTAATTGATTGATGGTGCACTATCACTGTAATGTAATTATTTCGTTCATACAATGATACATATCTACAATATATACCGATCCATTTCATTTTTCTAGCTGTAATAAAAGTTTTATATAAAACTACCGTACCCAGCCCGCTTCGCCGGGCTAGATTTCGCATAATTTTATTATCATTAAATATTTAATTTAACTCTCACAATAAATTAAATTATTCATTCCTCTCCATATTCATTCTCTTCTATTCTCTTCTCGAACGGGGGGCGATCATTACCTACACCCGTGAACATATCCGTAAATACAACATTTTTATCATTTTTGTCAAGTTAATGTCAGAAATAAAAGTACATTATTCGTACTTCACGCTTGTTTATGTTATGTTTATAATAAATAAATTCATATTAGTAAAAAAAAATACATAAGTTAGTTCTTATAACATCAAATTGGTTTATCTGTAACGGTGTTATAGTTTTTATTGTTTTAAATAAATAAATAAATAAATGTCCTAGAAAAATTTACTGTGACATCTGAAGTCTGCCACTCCGTACTAGGGCCGCTTGGCGAGCTATGCCCTTATAGTCTCTTTACAGAGAAGACCTGCGCCCAACAGTGATATAAAGGCTGTAACTTGCACAGACTATAACATCTTTTCAGGTGGCTTGCAGCAGTTTGCAGAAGTACCTTCGTATACCGAAGTGAACCCGGGTGAAGATGCGCTGCTTAGTTGTCGAATAACGGATAAAAGGGGCATCTGCTCATGGCAGAAAGATAACAAGGTAATAAACAAAAATATAGATTAATTGACTTACTTTTAAAAAAGTGGGACGATCGTAGAGGAAGTTGGTATGCGGAGTTTCACTTGTTAGCAACAGTTAGTCCTACTAAATGCTAATTTAGTTTTAATGCATAAGTAAATATTATAATTCGTTATTAATCTGTTAGTTAATCGACTAACTAATATAATTGTATTTTACTTGCTAGTCAACTGAAGTAAGAAATTTAATAAAAGTGTGCGTGTGAACAATATATCCTGCGATCGTCGTGTGAAGTGATTCCATTTTTTTGTACTTTTTTCCTACGTATTTGACAGGGTACTCCAATTTTGCTTTAAAAATTTTCTGCTGTAGTTTTGCATTCGACCAGTTCCCGTCTGCCGTTCGCTACACAAAGGATTTGCGGAGTTCAATTCAATTTGCATTGCACTGTGCATTTTTATTGAATAAAGGGTGTAGGTGCTTTTACAGGAGCAAAGTTCATACATGGAATTTTTTCACCATTAAAGTGAAAAAATATTTTAAAATTTAAGCAGTTATTTTTTAGTTTGTACCATCAAGATGCTTATCATCACTAATTTTATGTAGCACTGTTATACATACAACTATGTCGCCGAACTACGATATAGTTTAATGGCGACTTCAAACACTCATCAACTTTTTAACCTTATACACACATATTATATACACTATTATGTATTACGTAAGTTAGACCTAGTAACGTAAGTAAGACCTTTATGTACAATAAAGTAAATAAACTTAAACATATATTCCCGTTAACACTACAAGAATGTAAGACACATATTACTGAGTGGCCAAACCCTCTCGTATGAATTTACAGAAGATCTTTTAAAGCACAATAAAGATGTCAGAGTAACTCATCCCCCTACTTCATACTCATCTCTACACAACAAGCACCCTTCAACACACGCAACCTTTTACACACAAACACACTCACGTAACACACTCGATTAAACTGAATAAACACATTTTTTTAATTTTAAATTTCTTTTTTTTTTTTAAATGTTATTGAACTAGTTTGTACATGAATTTTCGGCTGGAAATAAATATTATTATTATGTAATGTTTGTTATGTTATTTCTATTCCATTTTAGAAGTTATGATATATCTTTGGTAAGGTTAAATGCCAGTGAAATGAAATACCAGCTAATTGAAAGTAACCAGCTTACAACAAAAAAGAAATTACAAAAACTGCACAGGAAACCTTGCAGTATTGTAAATATATATGGACGGCGGGCAGCACTTTTCATCTAATGAAGAGCCCATATTGCTCCATCTCATATTAAAAGAGAGCAGGAAGACTGGCTATCAAAGGGTACAACTCTGGCAAAGTAATTAGTGACAATATATTAATGTTTTTCAGTAAGAGCACTGTATCTCGCTAAATGAATTTGCTACGAGACGTAATATTTTTAACCAAAGTGGCAAGTATAAATTGCTTGAAAGGAGTTTTTATTTCGGTATCCTTGTTCTAGTTCGCTCTGTCCGTTTTGTCGCCGTACCAAAAATAAAAAAGAAAGAATCGTATAACGCGTATGTCCCGTGGCTTTATTTTATACAGAAAATATTGCGAAACTTTGTAGATAATATTTCTCGAAAATTCCATTTCAAACTTTTTGTAAACGCTCACCTGTCTGTAGCGTAAAAGCTTTGATAACTAGTGCTACCCGTGCGAAACAAGTACAACTCGCTAGTTTAAATAAATTTACTACTGGCAATACGTTTAAAGCTTTTTATTAAATGTCTTAAAGGGAGATTGATAAGACTTCAAAAAAAGTGGATGTTCTCGTTTTTTATGTTTGTTAGCTCATAACTTTCAACTAGGCGAAACGATTTTGATGATTTCTATTATTTGATAGCTGGTGGAATGTGTGGTCCAATTGACAATGTCCTCCATGAGAAAACCATATAAATCTTAAATTAGTATCGATCGATGAGATATCACTCCAACTGATTTCGTTTGTTACGTTCTGTTTAATTCTATTTCATCGTATTCCTACTACAGAGACAGAGCGTTTAAGGTTTGATCGATTTGAAGTAGATTGTTGTTTTTATTCGCAAGTATAAGGAAATGATGACCAACATAGTATGTACAAGCTAACCACAGATATATGTACTCGTACACACATCTGTGGTTAGCAAATACAGTTCTCCCGATACCGACCGCAGAACTGGGGTTGTGCTCGTTAGGATATCGAAAGCAAATACCCTTGTAGGCAAACATAGAATACAGACATGGCTACAGGGCTGCGCAATAATGACATCATATCATCAAATAGGGTGTCGAGTAGCTTACAACGTCTGCAAAGTTTGTCGTCTGCTCTTGAAATAGACATCTTGATAATAATGGAATCTGTCAGGATTTCGAAGCTTATTCAGCTATGATCCTTTCTTTGAATCGTCATTTAAAACCTAATAAGTTTGGTAAAATCGTGGGTGGCCATTTCCATGTTCCTGCTATTAGTTTTAAACGTTATCCTTCTATTTTCTCCTTTTCTTATAAAAAAACGCCAATGGACTTACAGTCTGTAGTAGCCTTAAGATTATCTGGTCTCATCCCTAAAGCACGCGCTATATAGCAGTCAAACACTAGAATCCCTTCATTTTGTTTACTGTAGTTATTTTGTGTATTTCTCAAGTCAAAATACAATTTTAAGCAATACAATGTAGATGGAACTTTTAAGTTGTTTAAATTCGATGCGATTGTTGAAATTAATTTAAAATGAATTATTAATACGTTTGATAATGGTATTTATCTTATTTTATAAACTAACAACGCCCCGCGATTAAAAACTATATATATTTTTTTTAAAAAAAGTAGTCTAAGTTACTTCTTATTACATCAGCTATCTGCCAGTGTAAGTCCCGACAAAATCAGTATAGCCGTTCCAGATTTCGGCGGGAACAAACAGGCAACAAAAATTGTAAAACAAAATATTTTGGTATATATTCTGACAACCTTACTATGCGCTTCGGATATAAATTGTTATGAATAATTGAATTATTTATTACATTATAATCGACAATAGCCTAATGGTTCACTATACATTCTGTGCAACGTAAGGTCGTCGGAACAACCCCATATGCTATCGATGTGAACTATCTCCTAGCACAAGCTTAGCTTATTTAAAATGGTTAATGATAATGTCAAAAACAATTAACTGCAAAATTTGTTTGCAATCTTTCTTAATAAATGATTCTCGAGTTTGGGATAGCTATCATCACGCTTTCAAGCTATTACAATTACTAATTTTGTAAATTTTGATTAGCAAAATAATACTCGAGAGCTTATTCTAATACACCATTCCAGCCAGTGGGCGTGTACCGCGGGAAGTACGAATGGGCAAGTCGTCGTAGCACCACGAGCGGGGATTGTTCCCTATGGATCCGTGCTACGAAGCTACAAATCGATGACGGGCAGTGGCGTTGTCAAGTCACATCAAGCAACTATGACGTTCAGGTTATACACACACTTATGTACGCGTGTGCGAAGTACAAAAAGAAATACTTCCTTGGCATCATTAAAAAATCATTTTAGTAATTGCATACAAATAGTTAATTACAGTAAAATAATAAAAGGACTAACACAATCAAAAAAGTTCAATTTAAATTTGAAAAATTAAATAAATAGAAATTAAATATCAATAGATAAATATTATTTTTAATATTATATTAATTAATAATACAATACATACGGATAGTTAACCTCAATTATATTAGAGCTCTTGAAAAAGGGGTGAAGAGAAAGGTTCTACATGGGAGGCATCAGCTTTTAAACAAAAAAAGGTTCATCGAATCGGTTCACCCAGTCGAAATTTATGGGGTAAAAACATACACACGAATTGAGAAGCTCCTCCTTTTTTTGAAGTTAGTTGAAAAGCCGAAAAATAGCACGACCCGGTTCGAATTCACAACCACAAACCGGAAGTCGAATCGATTAACCACTGGCTTATCACTGATGACAATTTGTAGTATCTCGAAATAAAATTGTAGGGTATTATAAAATGTTTTTGAACTAAACCGCGGTGACTGACATTTCGAATCTACCCTACAGTAGAAAATAATTACATTCTTATTGACCCTTCCAAAGGAGCTGGGAGATGGTTCGCGTTCATAGTCGGAGAACATTTTATCTAATATGGTTTTAGGATTCCCTGTCCAGTCCAGCAGCGGCGCTTGTCGTACGTGTTGCTCCACAACCACCCAGAATATTCTTCAACGGGTCACGTATTATGTCCGATCAGAGAATTCCGTTGGTCGCTGGAACGACGTCCATTGTCGTTTGTGAGGTTAGACATGGGAATCCACCAGCTTACATCGAGTGGTACTTGGGTAAATATTGAAGCAGTATTTATTGGTACATATTTAGGAACATAGGTAAATAAATACATGCAAAGAGTATAGAATAGATAATAAATATTCATAACAGTGACACATGTTATTCCGATGGTTTCTATTTAAGGGCCAATGAGCGATAATTTTCCACTTAACAACAGGTGGGATCGTAGTCAAGCACTTGCTAAGAAAGTATAAAAAAAATTGTATCAAGTATCTGCGCCACAAATGGACGAATAACCCAATATCACGGCAACCGATTTCGATGATTCATTTTTTATTGGAAAAGATGCACTCCAAGAGTAGTTTTATGAGAGTAAGGTGCTGATTAATTTACTATTTCGTAATATTCCTGCCATAATTCGGAAATACAAAGAGGGCCTCCGCCCGTAATAGCGTTTAACATTTGATTCTATTTGAAGTCAGTTTCTATCTATCACTTTCTTATAAGTCCGAGTGACTTTCAGAAAAGAAACTTCTCACAGCATCAAGTCAAACAAATGTATCGGAAGTGGACAGACCACGAGTGTGGGCATCGCGCTCTAAACTAAAGATTGGGGTAAACAGATCTTCTCACCGGAAGCAACTGAACTGCCGCGCTCATCACCCGTCTTACCAGGCTCCTTACTATCGAAATGCTTATGTTATGTTGGAAGTCACTTGTTAGTATATTAACTTTCGTGACAACACCAAAATAGTATTTGTCATCAATCGTTCAACTCATTATCATCTCAGCACATCCAATCATATACACACACGCCCATACACATACCAACCAAAAAAATTAAGGATGAAGTCGTCTAATTTGATGTGAGTTCGGGCGTTAATAGCAGCGACACAATATTATTTTATTAATGTTGGTATTATCCTACATGTTCGACCACTTAAACACATATAACTGATCTATTCTTTTGTCTATGAGTTAATGTCAAATAAAGATTCAAGCAAGCACCACGCACTTCATTTACACATCGGATAGTCAAGCAAATTTACATAAACTACAGCAACATTACACTAGAATTGTTTTGTATGAAAGATGGCTAGATTTCGCTTTATTTTATTTAAACAATAAACTTACATCATTAAATATTTAATTTAACTCTCACAATATATTTAATTATTCATTTCTCTTCGTATTCATTCTCTTATATTATCTTCTCTAGCAGGTGAAGATTATTACCTACACCCATGTACATATCAGTAAATACAATATCATACCCGTAGTAATAGTATCATAGTAAATGAAAGCTGTATTTGACAGTACAAAAGAGGAGTGCTCCGAACGTCACCAAACTTTACAGGATTACTCGCCAGGTCAATCTGAAGATTCCCTTAAAGTTTCATTGAAATCGGTCCAGTCTTTCGAAGCCTATATGACACATACCCACTCACTATATATATATATATATATATAAGATAGATTGTTGTGGTTCTAAATAAAATAAGATATAAAATGTATTCTTATTACTTCATTACTATATTTTTATTCATTATTATTCGTATCTGTGCTTAAGGCAGACAACGACAGGAGAGCCAATAAGCGCTTGCGCATTACAAGTATCAAACAAAACTTTGTACTATAATTAAAATGATGTATTAATTACAGTTATTCCAGTTGTCTCAATAGTCGGAGCAGATGCAACACAGTTCTCTAATTTGGAGGAGGGTTTGAGTGCCATAACATTACATTGTCTAGCAGATGGGAACCCCAGACCCTACGCATGGTGGACAAAAGATGGTGAAAGAGTTACTACCAGTGGTCCCGATCTCATAATTGTACCTGTGATGAGGATTCATTCAGGTGAATAACATGGACATTCAACGAAATCCTCTAGCGATTATGTGTGGTAGAATGTTTATTGTTAATTAAAGAGAATTAAGAAGAAGTGCACGAATATGAAAATAACTCGAAAATATTTACAGGTATTTACGGATGTCAAGCAAAAAATTCAATGGGGACATCCGAAACAATAAAAATTAAAATAGATGTCAAATGTAAGTATTGTTTTATCAACCGACTCCAAACAATTATATTTACCTGTGAAAACAACGACCGACTTCAAATTGAAACAAACGACAAACGCTATTACGCGCGGACGCCCTTTTATGTTTACCTCATAATTTTTGACTGGGTGAACTGATTTTGATGTATATTATTTATTTGAAACCTAGTGCTTCCAATGGGGTCCAATTCTGACAATGGCATCCATAAAAAAAGATGTAATTCTTAAATTTGCATTAAGTATGTGCGCGACAAACGAACGAATAACTCAATTTCACGCCAACCGATTTGATGATTCATTTTGTTTTTGGAAAGAATGTACTTTAAGAGTATTTTGATGACATACGAAACAGAAACGTGGTCTCTCACTATGGGCCTCATAAGCAAAAAAGCTCAAAGTCGCACAACGAGCTATGGAGAGGGCTATGCTCGGAGTATCTCTACGAGATCATATCAGGAATGAGGAGATCCGTAGACGAACGAAGGTAACCGACATAGCTCGCCGGATAAGTAAGTTGAAGTGGCAATGGGCAGGGCACATAGCGCGTAGAACAGATGGCTGATGTGCCTGAATAGTTCTCGATTGGATACCACGGATGATGATGATGAATATTCCCACGATAATTCGGAAATACAAAGAGCGCGTCTGCGCGCAACGGTTAAACGTTTGATTCGATTTGAAGCCGGTTTTTGTTTTTGCTCATAGATTCTACAATCAAAGGGTCATTATGCATTGGTTAAAAGACATGACAGCATACAAGATATGGTGTAGTCATAGTATTTGTTTTAGTTGCGCCACGTATAACTTGGGTCGGCCCCCGCTTGATGATTGAAGCAAATCTGTATTCACAAGTAACTCTTGAATGTCGAGCTAAAGGGAATCCATTACCATCCTATCAATGGTACCATTGGTAAGCACCTTTTGTCTATTCTAAGTAAATTTAATACATTCATTCAAAAGGTTAAAGTTACAGCCTATAATAACATAAGTTGCACTGTTGGGCACAGGCCTAACAAATGAAGAAAATACAAATGAAATAGTCCGCCACGTGGCCCTAGTGGGGGTTTATCGATTTCATTTATCTTAGAAAATTTAAACATAGATTTTCTCATTATATTTTTTTCACCGCCAAGCGCTTAGCAAATCAACACTTACAATTGAAACAAACAATTTATTTGGTGGCGGCAACCGGGGTTGCAAACGTTCTACGTACGTCACTTGAGGAGAGGAAATTTTTCTAAGTCTGCCAACCCGGACTAGGGCTGCGTGGTGGACTATACACTTTTTTTTAAATAAAGCTAACAATATTTCTATTTTTTTTTCAGAAATATTATTATAATTCTTCTTAACCACTAAGCTTATGCTTGTGCTGTTAACGTCAATAGTCGAATGGTGAATTAGAATCTACGACCTTACGATTCGCAGAAGACCGTACCCTAACGGCTATTGATGCTTTATTTTATATTTTTTTTTTAATGACGAACTACACAGATTGGCAAGAGAGGCTGGCCTTGACTGCTTCACCGGATTGAGAGGTGGCATAGCTCTTAGGTCGCTTAGCCTGAACCTCTATTGCTAGTAACTCTACACAAGGGTCTCCCCGGTGAGGGTAACCTCGACTTAGACGGTTACTATGTTACGCGTAAGCATTCCGATACGAGGGCGCCCGAGTGGACCGAAGCACGACTCGGTCTGTTGCTATTTCATAATCTAAGGGAGATTCAAAAGCTACACTAACTTTGAGTGCCACTTCGGGAAAGCTTTATCTGGTCTCACTGAATCCGCTACTGTGGATTATGTAGCGCACTTGTAGCTAGCTATCCAATACTCGTGTTATCTTTGAGGGAGTGATTATCTTTATCTTTAAATCAATGAGTTATACGAGGACACCACCAGTTTTGATTGCTGGTATGATAATCACTTAACTGCAAGTTAACTGCTTGCTCCTTAGTTTCCTATATCTTTGCAATATAATCACGTGTTCTTATAGTCCCGGGTTAACATCTACAAATAAATTATGCACAGACGGTTATATGATTTCGTCAGCCCCTTACCTGCATATATTCAATGTGTCATACACTGACCGAGGCCTGTACGTTTGTGTCGCTACAAACTTTATCGGACTCGATGAAAGGTAAGTTGTGGTTTTTTTTTTTCATTTCTAGAAAATGTTAGTATTATCTAATGACTTTTTTTAAATTTACGTAAGTATAACACATTCAAATAAAATTAATTTCACGGATCGCATCACGGTCGTGGCTACGAGACTAAAACGCTCTAAAAGGTCTGCAGTCTGTAGTCTAGTTTACATACACTTCGCCAAATATACCCAACTTAGAAGGGTCTTGATCAATCTTTGAGGGAAAAAATAATGATTCGCGTGACTGTATAATGAATTTCTTTTACAACTTTCTAAGCAAGTGCCAGATGCTACGATCTCACCTGACGTTAAGTGGAAATGCAGTCCTGGATGGTAAGACGCAGGAGCTTAATGTATTTACTAGATTAATGTAATATAAAATCTACTTTCACTCGTGTGATTAATAAAATTAAATCTAATACAAAACGCAATTTGGTCTTAGATATCACCGAGGTAATCCTATCACCGTACCCTGAGTCCGCTAAGGTTAAAATCAATTTTTTTATTTAGTATTGATGAATTTCAGAAGTCTCCTCCTCCTCCTACTCCTCCTTGCGTCGTTTTCCTCATTGCTGAGGGTCGTGACCTCAACGAATTATGTGGCGGACGATCGCTTTCCACCTGTTGCGGTCTTTGGCTTTCATAAGTCTAAAAAGAACAAAATTTAATGTCGCACCTTATTTCTAGAACACAATGGTCCAAGGATATAAGTGTGAAGATTTTAGGCCCGCCTGTTGGCCCGGATGCTGTAACTGCTCATGGATGGAAAGGATACGATGTTAAATTACAAACGTCGACGTGCGCCGATCCACCGCCGACAACAGCCCACTGGTCATGGGATCATTTACGATTAGACGTTCCTGCAGAAATTGGTAAATTATATTTTATATCGACGTATAATAAAGTTAGGTAAATATCAGAGGTGTTACGTATTCCATGGACCGCTCGCTGAACCAACGTATCCATTCTTACAACACTCAGAACAACGACAAGGCTGTCAACTCTTTGCTTCCAGCGCATACTCCAATATTTTGGTCACGTTGCTCGCAGAAATCCAGATAGGCTCGAAAAGGTAATGGTTGTTGGCCAGTTGGAAAGAAAAAGAACACGCGGTCGCTCACCTACACGGTGGGCAGACGCAATTAAGACGCTCACAGGCCTGCCAATAACCAAAGCCATGAAGACCGCCGAGAACAGGGATACGTGGAAGTTAATAGTTAAGCGAACGATTAACACTTCGTACTAGACACGTCCCTTAGGAATGAAGGGGACGACTAAGAAGAAATATCAGCCAGCAGCAAAAATAAAGAGTCGGTTAAGAAAGTTTGAATATCTCAGAAGATAAAGACGCCAGGTCACCACATTTAGGGACCACTAAATACTAAAATTTAAATAAAAATAAATTTTAATGAAAAATACTGTATTATCCAAGTTTACGTAAGATATCCTTTTTCGTTTAAGATGATGTTTTTTTAATGAAATATCAATAAATTAATAAAATTATTTCAATTGATTTTAAGGATATTTAATTGTCTATCATGTACAATTTATTTCAGTTAGCTAGCGTCTTTATTTTCCGAGATATTCAAACTTTCTTAACCGACCCTTAATTTTTGCTCACGACTGTATTATGATAGCAATAGTTTAGACACAGCAAACCAACCAGACAGATAGGGTATTTTATTATATGCATTTATTATTATGTGCAATACTATATACTAATTTAAAAGCGGATTTGGAAGTAGCATTCTTGAAGTCTAAAACGGAATGCACACATAAGACCTGCTATAAGCCGATAAAAATGGCATCCTACTAATATTTAATATTTTTATTGGATTTATAAATGAATTAGATGTTTGTGTCGCAGATAATAACGCCCATCTCCAAAGGATTAAGTGGAAACTGCCGTATTTATTTAAGTTAAAACAAATCATACGTAAAACTTTGTTTACTTTATTTTTGCTCACGGCTATATATATGTCATCTCCTAGGACGTTCCTTATTTATTCTTGATGAGTGTATGGCCACCAGTTTCTATAGGTAGGTTTCTGTCTCTGTTCTGTCTGTTTAGGTAGGTTCTGTTATATTATATTATTTGATATTATTTGTATTTTAGATAGATATAAAGCATTGGAAAAAGAGAGTATTGATGAATGTTATCTTTACACACTGTCTATAAGAGATCTTCAATTTGCCGACGCGGGAGATTACATACTACGAGTTGAAAATAAACGAGGATTCTCTTTGCATATTATATCCCTAACTGTACACGGTGAGTCTTGTGTTCTTGTTAATGGCTTAACGGGATTGAGAGGTCGCCGAACTCTTTACTGAACCTAAACCACATCAGTAACTATATAAAAAACTTCGACTTAGGCTATTAGACAACTTGAGTCAGTTGGCCATCATGTCATCACAATCATTATCAATATTTAGTTGGACTGAAACTTGTTACTTGAAAACATTTTATACGTAAGTCAGACTTACAATATTAAAACTGCCCAGCGAATGAGCATTTTATACTTTTAAGCCTGAGTGACAGTAGCTAGAAATGTCGCAGAATGACGCCGTTTTATCCAGTAACTGGAATTAGTATGCATATAATGGTGGAACGATGGCAAGACTTAGGTACATATAGACACGAAGGACCTCAGACAACAAGCTTAAACTTAGTCACTGAATGACATGAATGGCTTAATTAACGTGTTTAATAGCCGTTGTTAATTAATCTCATTGAAACTTGATAGGATTCTGACAACAAAGCCATTGACTATATATGTATATATATAGAATCTAGACGCAAACCGCGAAAGGAAATCTCGCCCCAAGTCCTCCTACAACTACACCTACAATATCACCGGTCAGCTATATTGTGCTACTTGCAACAGAGCATTTAGGAGCAATTTAGGAGCTTCGCAAGCCATATCAGGGCTCACGTCCTAAGCTAGTCAAGGTCGCCGTCACCGGTCACGGTGTGGACTATATATATATATATATATACTCGTATATATATAGCCGAGGCAGCTGCGTCCGGGCGATTGCCTTAAGTTGCACAGTACATTAGCAATTTAGTGTTGCAATTTTATTTGTTGATTTATCACGCGCTCGGCGGTTCAGAAAGACGTCGTGAAGAAACCTACATGTCTCAGAAAATTTTTTTCGACATTTGAAGTCTGCCAGTCCGCACGAGGGTCGCGTGGCGGACTCCATATATACTCTCTTTACAGATATAGCCTGCGCCCAACATATATATGTCCCACTGCTTTTCCTTCACCGCTTAAGCCAGTGATGCAAAGAACATTATCTGCTTCCGCCTATAGTTAAACATAGGGTGATGATATCATTCGATTATGTAGGTGACTTTAAATATGTATTGAATGAATCTCTTTATGACCAACTCGGTACGATTAAAAATACGTGAAAGCTTATTTATTTATTCCTTTACTAAGTAACTGTAATGTTTCTGCTGGTAACCTTGTAACTAAGAATATTTAACACGGAAAGCATTAAAATAAAAAAAATACCAAAACCTTATCACCCAGTCGGAAGTTATGAAATAACAAACAAAAAAAATACAATTGAGAACCTCCTCCTTTTTTGAAGTTGGTTTAAAACTTTTCTGTTACTTTCCTAAAGAGACTGTTCACGTGGCGCCACTGATAGCAACGGCACTTGTTACAATAGCTCTTCTCTTGCTGCTGCTGTGTCTCACAGTGCGCTACCCACACAAGCGAGGTAAGCTTACACTAAATTTAATTGTGAAAGAGCTTTTGATAGTGTTTTAAATTGCCCAGAACAGAAGCAACTATCTTTTTTTTGTTACGAACGAGGAAATGTTCAAAAAGTTACCCCGCCTTCTGGGGGGAAAGCGGCGGTTATGTGGGGTTTTTACCCACTAAAACCTCCCCGGTGGCCCTTTATCGCTTCATGGTGAGGGCCTCCGGGATCTCCAGTGGAACGCACCGGAGCCCCTCTGCACTGAGATCAAGGAGAGCACTTCCGGGGGGGGGGAGGTTACTCCCTCCCCCCTTTGCCCTCGCAGTGCAAGGCGACACGGGCCAGCCGATGTCGCCTTCTTCCCGGGTCCACTTTGATGGACGACAAAGGCCCCCACTCTTGTCGCCCAGTGAACCCGAGGCCCCTTTTAGTCGCCTTCTACGACAGGCAGGGGATACCGTAGTCTTATTCTTGAGAGCCCAAAACTACAGGGTTGAGAAGCAACTAACTTAACACATTAAATGCCAATTCCACGACGCCGTGGAGATGTACACGGCCGAGTACACGGCGCCGTGGAGAGGCGGGACGCCGGACACGCGGTGCCGTGTTTTAAATAAATTAATACAAAAAACCATAATTAAAATATAATTCAATGAAAAAGAAGCAATAGCCCATAGCTCCGTAGGCCTAGTACACGGCACCGTTGTTACAAATGTTATCAAAAATTACATACAATACATAATGACAAATAATCAATTACTCAAAATGTATGGCCATAGTCCACAGTCATAACTAAAAACGACGCACAGGGATGCATCTTACAATGCAATCAGCATTGAATGTGTTAATAGAGACAGTATATTTCCGAGTAAAAACCGACGTATTATCAAATCAAACGCGCTTTTATAATTTTCAAATTATTGTTGTTATGTTTATTTATTTAATAATATGGCGTACGTTATATATTTATTTATTATTTTACAAAATCAACAGCTTTTAAATTATAATAGATATTTCGGTCACGTATTCAGGATCTTAACCTTTATAGAGTTACATTACATAAAACATTTACAAAAAAAGTGTTAACTATGGATGTACTTCGCATTAAAAAAACAATAAATTAACAATTATTTAATAAATTATTAACAGCATTATTCAAAATACAAATACAAATACATCTATACATATAAATAAAATTGGAGTGTCTTTTTTTAACATTTTACCACTAAGTATTGTATTGCTACATTCTATTTCAATTCACCATTTATTTTCAGATACCGTCGATTACAAAATTGACAAGATTGACGACAGGTAATTATTTGTTTCACCTTATTTTATACATGTTATTTTTATTTGAACTAATACATAACAAGTGTATTCCACCTCACGCCAGTAGCGGCGTTGTAGTAGTAGCAGTAGTCAGAGCGCCTCTAGATGCATAGTACACTAGCAACCGTTACATTTTAAGTGCTGTTTTACTTCCTGCTCGATGAATGAGAACATCGTGAGGAAACTTGGATGTCAGAAAATTTTCGATGCATGCTTTCTCTCCTACTCCGCAGTCAGAATACGTGACGGTCTATTTACCCTAATAATATCTTCAGAGAGAAGGCTTTTAAAAAAGATTAATAAAAATATTTTTTTTTTCACAAATATTGTTATCTTTCCTAACCATTTCCAACTGAACTCAAGCTTGAGATAGAAGATGATTCACGTCAAAAGTCGAATGGATCCACCATTATATCTATACCGCACCCTAAGCCATTAGGCTATTAACGCATCGAAATATCATCACTATCAGCCTGTATCTATCCATTGCTGGACATAGGCCTTCCTCAATGCCTTCCACCATATACGATCCTCCGCTTTCCTCATCCAGCCATTTCCGGCTATCCTTATGAGGTCATTGGCCCATCTGGAGGGAGGGCGCCCTTCGCATATCTGACCCAAGACTTTCCTCCCCCATGTGCCATCACTGACTAGGCAGATCTGGCCGGCTCACGGCCACTTAGACTTGCTGACTTTAAGAGCTACGTATGTCAACTACCTTTCTTCTCTGTCGAATTTCTTCGTTTCGGATCCCTTTAAGAAATAAAGCATAGCTCTCTCCATCGCTCGCTGTGCAACTTTAATTTTGTAGACCAATTCAACAGTCACAATCCAAATATCTGCAGCGTAAGTGATAACTCCTCTAACAAGTATAAATTAATTCGCCTTATTCCAAATCAGGGACTCAAAACTTTTTCGACCGAACTCTGCATACACTCAGCCCTGTCGCGGTTTCTGCATCAACTCACTGAGTGCCAAGACTGGTGGAATCACAGAGGGGTATTTCAACTCGTCTACTACATTACAAGCTCGGGCTCCCAAAGTCACTCTAGAACCAAATATCGCTGCATGATATACACACAGGTAAATTGGTCGCAATATACGCCAAATTTATCTATGCAATTTTTATTTCATTACTTATATTATAATGTTTATTAAATCTTTATTTTGCATAAAAATAAAAATTACAAAAGGCGCATTTTAAACATAAACTTAAAAATTTAATTTTTAATACTATTTAATATCTAATTAATATTTTAAGAAAAATTAAAAAATATATTTAAAACTCGTGAGACTTTAAGCTTGTGAACAAGCCCGGACAGATTATATTTTTTAAATAATTCACCCATTTAATAACAAGAGCGTCAATAGCCTAATGGTTTATGGTACGGTCTGCGAATTGTAAGGTCGTGGGTCCAACATTTGATTAATGACATGGACCATCACCTTGCATAAACCTACGCTTATTTAAAATGCTTAACAAAAATGTTAAAAATATTTGAAAAAAAAATTATTGTTACCATTCTTAAATATTTTTATCCTGTGTATAATATTAACTGCTGCCATTATAAACATAAACCGCCCATAAAACTTCTTACATAACATCTCAATGAATGCTAATCTAATATAATTCAGTGCTACATTTTCAATTTTTTTTTTCAGAAAAAAAGTTCAGTAAACCGTAGCACTTTCGTGTCGTAGAACTTTCAAGTTGAGGGGCGCAGCGCAACACACGAAACAATAGCTTAAATAATTGCGACTCCCACTGGGGCGTTTGTAATTGGATGACTCCACTGACACACATTAGTTGGCGTCCTATTTATTTAGGAATTAACACGTAAAGTTAATCATATTCCATCATGTAATTCTCTGTTGAAAATTAACGAATATGAAATAATGTTTTATATAGATAGACAAATTCTTTATTGCAATACATAGGCGAATTTTACGCTTTTTAACATTTTCTTCCAGTTATCCTTTGGTGATTAAGAGCTGGAAAATGGTAGCGCAGGTAAAATAGCGTTTTAAGAAACTTGTAATCTAAAATTATGTGTAAATTAATAAATTGAAATATTCTCTTGAGTGATTATTATTTTAAATCTTAAAATCTTACCCCATCGTCACTTATAAAACATGAAGTGACGATGGGGTAAGAAAGTATTGGAATGGAGGTCGCGCATGGACCTATGACCTTATAGCCAAAAGTGGCTGGATGCGGAAAGCGAACGATCGTATATAGTGAATTTGCATTGAGATAAGCCTATTTAATGTTAAGTTGTAAGCCATATAGTGATTTTTTCAATAAAGGAGGTGGTACTCAATTCGTTTGTATGTATTTTTATGTTTATGACCTTTCGTACACTATATCGACTGAGTGAAACGATTTTGATGATTTTTTATTTTTTTTTTAAAAAAAAGAAAGCTAGCAATATTTCTTTTTTTTCCTGAAATATTACTAACAATCTTGTTAACCATTCCAACTAAGCTTAAGCTTGTGCTAGGACGTGGTTCACGGCAATAGTCGAATGGTGGATTCGAACCCACGACCTTACGATTCTCAGGCCGTACCCTAAACCATTAGGCTATTGACGCTATAAATTATAGATTTTGTTAATTTTAAAGCTGGTATTACCCGTGTGCGCCCATATTAAATTTGGTCTAATTCTGACAGTGGCATCAATGAGAAAACCATACGTCTTAGACATGCTGCAAGGGTATGCGCCACAAATAGACGAATAACTCAATATCACGTCAATTTTTATTAGCAAGGATGTATACTTCATGAATACTTTGATAAGAATTTGGTTCTGATTATTTCTATTTCGTAATATTCCTAAGACAATTCGTAAATACGTAATAGCGTTTAATGTTTGAAGTCGGTTTTTCATGTACTTTTATTATTAGAATACAATAGAATAGAATAAACATTTAATCGGCACAAGACACAGAAACAACAGGTAAAACAAGACAAAAAAACATAAACAAAAGAAATTAAAATTGTGACAAATAAAAAAAGAACAAAATTGTGCCGAAAAGGGGTTGGCTCACGCATGTAGCACAGCGCTAGTTTTCAGCCAAAAAACCTAAGAAAAAATCCTGTGAAAACTAAGGCGGACAAGAATTGGTTGTGTATAAATAAGGTTTTACATACAGTTTTATTTATTATATTGCTTGTATATATATATTAGATTATATTGATTGTACAAGTCAATCAAATAACAAATTAAAAATAAAATAGCAATATACGCCGGTATAAAAAAAGAATGGACGGAAGAAAATTGAAAATTACACAAAATTGATAGATAGGACTGAATTCTAATTACTGGTTAGTATTCATTCAGCCGTTGCTTAGCAACGATATAACAAACAACGACATCGTCGCGTGCAACTTTGTCACACACTGAAGATACACTCATTTGTTTTTTCCGAACAAAAAGTAATGCAATAAACTTATGAAATTGTTATAATATAAAATAATTTTAATGCACACATAACTATAGAAATAGAGTATATTTGCCCAATCAAATATAATATATTACTTTTCTCAATATCATCGTGGATGTACCAGCACAAATGATGCAGAACGCAGTGAACGCCCAAATGAGGATGTGACATCGAAAACATCAAAAAAGTCCACAAAATCGTTATGGACGTTCGTAAATAGCTCATATTGTAAAGATATCAAATGGTAGTTTGTTTACCATTTTACACAAACATTTGGGTGTGCGAAATCTGTTTGTTGAATTTCGGTGCCGCGCAAGCTTACAATCGCTCAAAAACAACAACGTGTCGATGATTCGGAGCGGTGTTTCGAGCTGTTGAAGCGTAATAAAAGTGAATTTTTGCGTCGATATGTGACAATGGTTGAAACATGGCTCCATCACATCGAAGTCCAATCGGCAGTCAGCTAAGTGGACTGCAAGCGACGAACCTCCTCCAAGGCGTGGAAAAACGCAACAGTCAGCTGGCAAGGTTACGGCCTCGGTATTTTGGGATGCTAATGGAATAATTTTCATCGACTATCTCCAATAGGCGCAGCCCATCAACAGCGATTTTTATATAGCATTTTTGGAGCGTTTGAAGGTTCAAATCGCAGAAAAACTGCCTCATTTTGCGGAGAAAAAAGTGTTATTTTACCAAGACATTGCGCCGTGTCACAAGTCGAATAAAACGATGCCGAAATTACTTGAATTAGGCTTCGAATTGCTTCCCCATCCACCATATTCTCCACATCTAGCCCCCAGTGACTTTTTCCTGTTCTCAGACTTCAAGAGAATGCTCACTGGAAAGAAATTTAAGTCCGATGGAGAAGTGATCGACGAAACTGAGGCCTATTTTAAAGCAAAAGACAAATCGTATTACAAAAATGGTATCGAAAAGTTGGAAGATCGCTATAATCGATGTATCGCCCTCGAAGGCAACTAAGTTGAATAATGTAACTGAATTTTGCCAAAAAAATGTTTTTTTACATGTCACACCATAAACTTATTGAATGGCCTGTTATATTTAATTATTGTACTTTATATTATATGCTTACTATACTTATATTTTATCTGTTGCTTCTTACTAACCTACTACCTCTTAATCGTTAATACTG
Source organism: Meandrusa payeni (assembly GCA_029286785.1). Classification (NCBI taxonomy): domain Eukaryota; kingdom Metazoa; phylum Arthropoda; class Insecta; order Lepidoptera; family Papilionidae; genus Meandrusa; species Meandrusa payeni. Next base: position 11,805,441 of record JAGSMX010000027.1, read on the forward strand.
TGTTTATTATTTTTATGTAAATAAATGAAATAAATAATTATAAATATTACTATAAATTTGTGCATTTTAACTTAAAATTGTCGATATATTCTTTCTTTTCTTTCAACTTGTTAACTAATTTATAAATCATAAAAACCTATTATTGCCATCAGTTTGTTGCTTCTAAATAAATATTGTAATTTATTTTTTGTAACCCTGTTGTTTTTTATAATATATGTCGGAGCAAAGATTATATAGATATTCAATCCTAAAACAATTAATAAATATCGCAAAGTAGGGATTTCCGTTGAAGTGTGTGAACCTTCAACTTTGCCCGAGCAATAGGGTAACCTATTGCATTGCCGAACTTTGTAAGCTCTCGTTATTGTTTTGTTGTTTTACCGTAAACTTATGTCACCCACTTGTTAGTGTAGCTCCGTCAGAACAAAAAGGAAAACATGTTATTCTGCCGATCCCAGAACAGAGGGAAATAACTAACATTTATTGTAAATATTCATCTACCCACATTCTGCTATGCGTGATGTTAATAATTATCAATCTACCCCCCGTAACCGCTCAGATTTATTAGTGTATTTCTTCGCGCACTAGATATCTCAGTACATCTATATATCTACCTCGGTATATATTATAACAAATGAAAATAATACACATCGAACACCTCGTCCAGTTCAAATATTTCGGTTATCAAATAAGCCCCTGCTAGCATCCGTAGATATTAGCACAAAGCCCGCTCGCCCGGGCGGTCGCTATGGGGATGTGTTTATATGCAGCTTACACAAGACTGTGTGCGTGAAATCGACAGTTGTGCATGTATGCGTAATGCTTTGTGTGGTGTCGTTACTAAGGTTTCCTATTGATTCGAGATTATATTCGGATAACAAAATATTAATAAGTGTTTTTAATGGACATATTCAGTCATGTGTAATTACTTGGGGTGCGGACTGCTAAATATAAGATCGAAAGTTCCAACCCTCATACGACTTTTAACGGGAACTATCTTTTCAACCGACTCAAAAAGTGATTTTCAATTCGTTTGTATGTTGCTGCATGCTTCCCGCTTGGTCCTATTTAAATTATGTTTCAATTCTGACAATGATAACCATGAGAAAACCATATAAGTTTTAAATTGTCGACGACAAATGGACGAATAACACTCGACCGATTTGGATAACTCATTTTTTTTTGGAAAGGATGAAAGATTGGTTAATTTCTGATTAATTCTATTTCGTAATTTATCTACGGTGATTCGAAAATACAAAGAGGGCGTCGGCGCGTAATAGTATTTAAAAATAATTCCATTTGAAGTCAGTTTGTTATTACTCGCAAATATAATTTTGCTACTAGAACAACAAGGAGACAGACTAGACAAGAGCCCCACCTTTGCGCCCGTGAACTTGACGTTGTGTTATGCGAGGTTCTTACTCGAATGTGGCGAGAAGCTCCGGAATCTCCAGTGGAACGCACCGTACTCCCTCTGCACTGTACTACGAAAGCACGTCCTGGGGAAGTCAATCCCTCCCCGAGCAACTTCACAGTGCAAGCAATGACTTACCCGTTCCACTGCAGCGGATGACAAAGGCCGCCACCTGTGTCAGTGGAAAGTGAATCGGAGGCCTTTTTAATTGCCTTCTACAACAGGCAGAGTACACCGTAGCCTTATTCTACGAGCCCAGCACAACGTAATTGATCTACGAATTTTCGTAGACCTTACCCTAACCCATCAGTATACTGGCGAAATCAACGAAAAAAAAACTCACTATTCTTTTAACCCTTAGGGGTAGACAGAAGTAGCCACCGCTATCTCCGTTTGTTCATTTTTACACAAACTTATTTACTCTATTAGCTTAGTACTCACCGTCGTAATTAGGTCCTAATACAACTGGGTGTCTCTGTGATTTCCCTATTGATAAATGAATAATGTTATTATTAATAACCAGACAGCAAACGGATAATATAAATATATATATATATATAGAAATATGTACCTATTGTCACCTACGTATTTGAACAATAATACTGTCCGTCCGTCCACAAACTTGTCGCCTTCGCGCTAGACTATTCCTAGCGGTACGCAACTGCAAATAGGTATGTTTGCCTTTGCAATGGACTCGGAAAGATAAATCAACATAGACCTTGAGCGTCAATCTTCCCTTGGTGCACAATCTATATTGACTTGATACGCTCATCAAATTTCCGACGGATAGTAACTAAGGGAACAGAGGAGGAATACAGTAGCACTAACTATTAAAAATAATTTTTAATCATTTTTAAGAGAATATATAATATTTGTCGGCGAATGACGGTATTTAAACCTTGAATAATTAATAAATATCGCAAAATAGGATACAAAAATATTATCAGTGACATCTTGATAGTATACATAGAGAGTATAGATTAAATTTAGTTCTGGGCTCGTAGAATAAAGCTACGGTATTCCTCGCCTGTCGTAGAAGGCGACTAAAGGGGCCTCGTGTTCACTAGGTGACCAGGGTGAGGGCCTCTGTCGTCCGTCGAAGTGAACCCGGGAAGAAAGCGACGTCGGCTGGCCCGTATCGCCTTGCTCTGCAAGGGCTTCGGTGCATTCCACTAGAGATCTACCTTGGTGAAGATTCCGGGAATTATGGGACATCCGGTAAAAGCATGGACGACATAACTTGTGTTAGTCGTGTATGGACAGTTAAGTTTGTAGACTTTCTCTAGGCTGACAAGAACAACGACGCCTTGGACCTTACTGGCATTACTTGTCGGAGTCGTAATGTTCAGCATTACTACACTACAACTACAACCGAGCCACGTAAATTATTGATTATTGTCACCTCTTTATTTTGTTGTGTTGACTCAGCGTAAACTTACCTCACAAACATGTCAATATGAAAACTATTTCTCTGTCAGTCCCAAGCCCGGATAGTTAGAAATTATTAAGAGAAGAGAGAGTTAGAGAAGATTAAGAGAAGAGGCACTAAATGAACGTTAATTATACCTCGGATACAGCTATTTACTCGTATCTACCCCGTTATAAAGTACTATCAATCGCTGAATAAGATATGAATAGTATGAAAGTGATACATATGAATCTTTATATAAAATCGAGCAATCCTTCTATTTAATTTTATCCGTAATATAGGGCTTGGATTCACGGTAACAAATAATGAACAGGGTTCGCAGAGGGTGGTTTTCCATAGCAAATTCAACTATCAAATAATCCAATTTATACAGTGCACGATCAAATTGAATACCGCGCCAGACACAAAGACAGGAACTTAATAAACGTTCTAGTGATCGCTGGGGCTCGAACCTGCGCCCCTGCTTTGTAAACATTCCGCTGAACCAACGTCCGTTCATTTGTATATTGCCATTTCAATGCGAGGATTACAGGTAAAATTTAATTTCGATTGACGTAGAGAAGTATGGTATGTACAGTCCGGCTAAAGGAAGTTGAGACTTGACAAGTATATTTATTACACACCTACGATTTTACGCACGGACGCAATTTTTTAACCGACTTCAGAAAAGGAGGAGGTTCTCAATTTGTCTGTATGTTTTTTATGTTTGTTACTCTCATAACTAGTTGAACCGATTTTGATAATTCTTTTTTATTTGAAAGCTGTTTCCTTCTGTGTTCCATTTGCTGTGTTTTTTTTGAAGCGTCAATAGCCTAATGCTTTAGGCTACGGCCTGCGAATCGTAAGGTCGTAGGTTCGAATCCACCATTCGACTATTGCCGTGAACCATATCCTTTTCCCCAAGATCGATAAGGCAGTGGGTGCTCTGCACAGACTGCTGACTAATCTCGGGGGCCCCAGGGAGGGAGTCCGCCGCCTCTACGTAGGAATCGTGCGATCCATGGCCCTCTACGGGGCGCCCGTGTGGTGTAACCGTTTCACGGGCGTTTTTTTTAATTGCCATCTACAATCTACAACAGGCAGAGTACACCGTACCTGCCTGTTGCTTAAGCTTAGTTGGAATGGTTACCAAGATTGTAAGTAATATTTCTGAAAAAAAAAAGAAATATTACTAACGTTCTTTTAAAAAAAATGGTTCTATTCTGGTAATGCACCCATGAAAGAAATGAAACCATAAATGTCTTGAATTTGCATTAAGTATGCGCGACACAAATATACGAATAACTCAATATCACGGTAACCGATTTCGATGATTCATGTTTTATTGGAAGGATGTACTTCAAGAGTAGTTTGATGAGAGTTTGGTTAGGTTCAGATTAATTATATTTTGTAATATTTCTACGTTAATTCGTAAATATAAAGAGGGCGTCCGCGCTTAAATGTTTGATTAAATTTCAAGTCCGTTTTTGTTTTTATTCGTAAATATACTTGTTTTTCTTTCACATTCGTGTTTCTTGTCGTTATGAAGTATTTATTTACGTATGTATGCCAAATCATTAAATACATGTATATTCCCATAGTCTGCCCTTAAGCACAAAAGGTTAAGGTAAGCTCGAAGAAAATACTAAATAGTATTAAGTTCGACTTTGTACTATAGTTGTATTTCCAAATAATTTAATCTATTAAGCGCCTTCCTGAGCCGTGGTAGCTCAGTGTCCGGGCGGTTGGCTCAAGTTGCATAGTACGCTAGCAACCCGAGTTCGATCCCCGGTGGCGGCACCAATAAATTTGTTGTTGCAATTTTATGTGCTGATTAACCACGCGCTCGGCGGTGAAGGAAAACATCGTGAGGAAACCTACATGTCTTAGAAAATTTTCTGCGACATGTGAAGTCTGCCAATCTGCATTAGGGCTGCGTGACGGACTATGCCCTTATACTCTCTTTACAGAGAAGGCCTCTGCCCAGCAGTGGGACATATATATTTTATATATAAAGGCTATAACTTTAACTTTTATGCGCCTTCCTAGGACTGAATTTTCACTTAACATCAGATCGAGCTTTGAAAGTATAAAAAAAAGAAATTGGCCACTTAAAAGATTGGTGGTCTCAAAAAGCTCTAAATTTTTTACATCAACAAACGCAGATGGCGTTACAATTTTACAGTACACAATTAGTAGATGATCTCAAATGGAGTATGGAGTAGGTTCGTTATATTTAGATCCCCAAGTCGTATCGGTTCGGAAATACCGTTGATGCGTGGGTCAAAGCAAAGTTTTAGAAAATTGAACAAAAGACGCGATGGTGTCAATGGTATTTGGAGTTGTGGCCTGATGTGCGGTAATGAACATTATTCCAAGGTATTTTCACCACAGAAATTCTTTCGTTTATTTAAAAATATTAATCTTATATTAATTTACCATTGCTTATTCTTAAATAAAAATGTAAAGTTTAAAAAAAAATATAGACAAGTCTTACATAAGGCAATAAAACAACATTTTATCTACCTATCGTTATTTTCCCGATCATTATATCGGGCTTAACGTTTTAAGAGGGCTTAAGTATGAAAATAGACTCATTTGATTGCTACTCAACAAACAACTCTTGGAAAAACTCGTTCCATAAGAGGATTGAGCTACTGAGTGGGCTATTGAAATGTTTCCTGTGAAATATTTTACTTGGAAATTTACATCAATTGAAAAAGCATCAATAGTGTTTAGGGTACGGTCTGCGAAGTTGTTCCTACTGCCTGTCTCCAGGACTAACTTGTCCAGGAACTCTCCGGTTTTACGCGCAGTTGGGTGTGTTAATACCATCTACACATACACATAGATATATTTTGTTGCACTCAGTCAGTCTTTATAGAAGCTGCCTACAAATGCGTAGAAGGTGTTTGACTTTATTATTCGTGAAATAGCAAACGACCGAGTCGTGGTTCGGCTCTCTTGGGCACCCTCGGATCGGAATGCTTACGTGTAACATAGTAAGCGTCCACGCCGAGGTTACCCTTCACCCTTGTGTAGGCGACGTAAGAGCTACGCCACCTCTCAATCCGGTGAAGCAGTCAAGGCCAGCTCCTCTGGCCAATCTGTGTTGTTCGTCATAAAAAAAAGTGTTTGACTCTAATTTATATCATCATAACAATGCATCAAGCTGCTTTTTATTTGTTTTAATTTTAATAATATATTTTTAACTTAGTTTTTCTAACATTAAATTGGATTCTCTGTAAAGTTGTTATAATTTTTGTTGATTTAAATAAATAAATTAGTGTAAAGTCGGGATCGAACGAGACGTAACAAGAACGTATCATATTGTAGAGACAAAAGATCGTGACATTCGAGTTTTCAATCTTCAGGTTTGCAATCAGGTTTTCGAAACTCAGTCGGCTTGTACAAAGGAGATTCTTCGAGGATTTTTTCTATTAGAAAATATCATCCTCATAGGAACCCGCAGCTAATCTTAAATTTAACTAACAATTCGGGTTTAAGTTATTAAAAAACACTTTTTAAAAATTTTAAGTGAAATGAAGTTAGTATGAATTTAACAGCAATTACAGTCTCTGTCTATCTTGGTAAAAAGTGACGTTGGAGCTAAACCGCTTTAATAGTTGACCAAAAAGCGATCGTCAACTTAATTAGCCTTAACTTGAGGTCATACACGTTCATTGAAAGCTAAAAGATGAGCCCGTACAGTGATGAGCTTATTACCTGTCACATCTATAATAATCTTAATTAATTTTATCCGCCTAATTAATTTTGTTGTAAGCGTCTGCTTTTTTTAAGAGCAATCTCTAGACAGAAATTGCTGTGCCTCTTAAAAAAGTGTTTAAATTTATTTTTCTAAAAATGCTAATAATCGTTTATAATATTAATATTATGCATAATTAAGGTGTACAAATATTTATAATATGTACCTATGAACACTCAAGTGTGTATGCAGCCCTACCTTTGGGCGGGTTATATCGCTTCCGCCCTACCCAAAATAAAATATGGAATCAGAGTGAGGTCCGCGTCAGTCTAGCACACTACTGCAAACTGTTAACATCCTTATTCAGTTCATTGTATATCTCTATTAACTCTCTCTCTTACACTCACTCTATCTCACTCTTGAGTGATCATATTAATTTATACGAAATATAGTATTGAATAAGGTATATATTTGTTGTGTTACACTTCAAAAATATTTCCATCAATTAATAACATTAAAGTAAAGTTATATTAAACTATAGTTTTAGTCGTATTATCGTGACAAGAAAAATGAAGGGGAAAGAAAACAAAGAAGTCCGCGAGCGATCTCGGCTCACCGTGAATGTACCTCTATTGGTAAAAATGTAAGTATTTTCTTTCATAACTAGAATAAAAAACTTCTTTTAAATAATTTTTTGTTGAACTAATTTTCTTTCCTTTTATTTAATTTAAATACCTAGTCATACGAAAACTTCTAAAAGAGTCGTAGAGGCAAGTCCTACTATAATCATTTTCCATTTCTCCAACGCATATATTCAGACTATCAGAATATAAATCTAGCTTCACCATGGTAAGAGGTACCCTTTTCCTTCTTGGGGTTCAGTGTACGAAACTTAAGGTACGTAGGTTCAAACCTAGTATTCTAATATCTTTTTTTTGTTCACGGGGTGGAATTCTTCAGAAAGATACCCCGCCTTTTGGGAAGGCGGCGGTCATGTGGGGTTTTTACCCACTAAAACCCGGCGGCCTTTCCTCGGTGCATTATGAGGGGCTCCGGAATCTCCAGTGGAACGCACCGGAGCCCCTCTGTGCTCTTAGGAGAACACGTCCCGGGGGGGAGGTTATTCCCTCCCCCCTCTGCCCTCGCAGTGCAAGGCGACATGGGCCAGCCGATGTCGCCTTCTTCCCGGGTCCACCTTAGCGGACGACAAAGGCCCCCACCCTTGTCGCTCAGTGAACCCGAGGCCCATTTTGGTCGCTTTCTACAACAGGCAGGGGATACCGTAGTCTTATTCTTGAGAGCCCAGAGCATTTTAATATCTACGTTAACCCATCTCCAATTCTAAAACATTTATAATAAAATTTACTAGCATTCTTAAATAAAAATCTTTCAGGCCGCAACTTTGGTTGAGCAGTTGAATGCTGGACCAGCTTTAAAGTTGCGGATTCACCGTTCTATTCCCAGGCGGTATTATATTTCACGCTTGGTAAATAGTTCACAAGATGTTATCTAAGTCGTTTCCATCAATTACGCTCAATTGGAAATGATAATGACATATTTGATTCTTTTTTTGACAATTATAAAATTATATTATATATATAATTAAAGTCATTAATAATGTTTTTTGTTACAGATACTATAGGCAACGCCTTTTGGAAGCTAGATCGTATTCTTTACAATTAAAACCCTAAATGACAACTTAAATAAGAGGAACACATAATTTCGCTACAGCAAATTATACCATTTTTAATTTTCCCATAGCCCAATTTGATTTTTCATATACAATACTAGAAATAAAAGCGGGCACTAAACAATTATAAAAAATAATTTTGAAAACAATTTACGAATTCCAAATTTAAATGAACTGTATAAAAAATAATTTTGAAAACAATTTACGAATTCCAAATTTAAATGAACTCAAAACTCGTTAAAAAACGTAATTAGTCAAAAAACTGAGTCAAATTAATTACAGTAAGGTAAATAATTATGGCATGCTTTTTTCTTAATTCATTATTGTATATGAAGGGTGAAATAATTCGGTATTTTATTAATATAGATTCCAAAATAATTAAATATTTTACAATAATTAAACAGATAGAATAGTTATAAATCTAATAAAAGAAAATTAAACAATACATGAGACCTTATTCATGGTCTGAACTTATATTAAGAGCTTTTAACTAAAAGAATCTGGTTTATAGTTAAGTTGTATTGGCTCGATTAATATTTTTTTTTCTTTAATTTCTTCAAATTTTTGCGTGTAAAGTGGGAATTATCTGATGATGAAGATCTTAGGTCGCCTTAAGTGGCGTTTTTAACTATTTAAAAACAGAAACGATTTAAAGAACTTAGCCTAATAGCATCAAACATATTACATTACACTATTTACAAAGAAACAGTCAATAATTGGTGAAGATTAACTAAAATTAGGTGAGGTCATTATCATAAATATATTCTTTCTTTATTCATTTTCTATTTTAAACTAACACTGGTGTTATGTTCCCGTCTTTATTCTGCAGCCTACAGTGATAATAAAGTTATGGTAAAATAAAATCCGACTTCAAATATATTGGGATTACCAAATAGAATTAATCACAACCTAACCAAACTTATCCAACAACTATCTTTGAAGTACGTCCATTCAATAAAAATGAATCATCGAAATTGGTTGGTGTTGTCTTGAGTTATTCGTCTTTTTTTGCACACATACTCAATGCCAATTTAAAACTTAAATGGTTTTCATGGATGCCATTATCAGGACTGGAGCAAAATTAAATGGAACCGCGTGGAAAGCACCAGCTTTCGTAAAAAAAAGAATAGTCCAAGTCGGTCCAGCCAGTCGAAAATTATTAGGTAACATACATAACATCTGGACACCTTTAAGTCCAATGTAAACAGACACCTTATAGGCTCACGTGCTCCATTCTAGGCTTCATCTTCGCCTTCCATCAAGCAAGATAGAAGCCAAACGTGAGCATATTTAGTATAAAAAAATAAAAAAAAAACATACAGGCGAATACCTCCTCCTCCTAATTTTTGAAGTCGGTTAAGAATTACTTAAAAATTCTGGATAGCATAGTTTGTTCTAATTTCATCGCTTATCTGTTCTTATATGTGTTAAAATCTAAATGACCCTTACAAAAAAAATAAATGAATCACTTATTCGATTGGTAAAGATTTCAAGTAGCTATGATTGAAAATATTTTTTTTTAAAAGAAAGCTAGCAATATTTCTTTTTTTTTCAGAAATATTACTAACAATCTTGTTAACCATTCCAAGTAAGCTTAAGCTTGTGCTAGGACATGGTTCACGGCAATAGTCGAATGGTGGATTCGAACCCACGACCTTACGATTCGCAGACCGCACCCTAAACCATTAGGCTATTGACGCTTAAATTAATAATTTAACTTGTATAACCCAATTTACAACGATATCTAATATAATGATAACTTACAGAATCGCAACAAAGCTGTAGCAGGTATGCGAATCCAGTCAACACAAATTGCACCAGTCGGTGCTTTCTCCGCATTAGAGGATTACAGCATCACTCAGAAGATGTATCAAGTAACCAAACAAAACAGGCAGGTAAAACATTTCAATGCGGGCATCTCCAAAATTCAATTAGCAGTTAACCTAAAGGGTGAACATATTAAAAATAAATTCGATATATCGATTAAAAATTGCAGTACAACACTAACGAGAAGATTAATTCGTCATCATCATTTGAGTCTTAAGATATTAACAATTATTTACAAGTTTAATTACATATTTTTGATCTGAATACACAAATATTGTAAAGTATTACTTTCATTTTATTCGTAGAGTAAGCCTTACGGCTAAACTTCATTTTAAAATATTTAGTAAAGTAGAGCGTGCGCACATTTTCTATCTCTCTTAAGCAATTATATATATATATATTATAATATATGTTTTATGTGGACATATTATAGATATAAACATATATAGAAGTTTTACTTCAGTCATGTGGTCTAAGGCAGTCTTTATTATTTAATTAAAATTTACTTATAACATGTCTTTCATGTGTTTTAACTGTATTAACAATTAGACTGGCGGCACTGAAAATTTCGGGAATCAAGGAAGTGACACAACATTAATATTTAAAAATGTATTTATTGCTTTTCGAAGTAATCTCCGCGAAATTTGACACATTTTTTCATACGATGGAACCAATCATTGAAGCAACCATTCCATTCGGAAGTTTCGGTCTCCAAAATGACCGTTTTGTAGGCGTCCACAGCTTCTCCAGGTGATGAAAATCTCTAACCAAGCAATTTGTTCTTTATTTTAGGAAAAGTATAGAAATCATTAGGGCTCAGGTCGGGGCTGTACGGGGGATTGTCTAATATTTCTATGTTTTCTTGCTCTAAAAACTCATTTGTTCTGTGCGCGGTGTGAGAACTCGCATTGTCGTGATGGAGGATGATGCGGCGGTTGCAGTTCTCTTTACGGGGTTCAGAATTTCGATTGTATTCAATAGTATTCGATTTTCAAACCAAGGAATTTGCAATTAAAAAGATTTTAATATGATAGGAATAGTGGAAATATTCCATTCCCGATACTTTTAGTGCAGCCTATGGACAATTGAGTGTCAAGCAATGTAAAATTATTTAACTAATTACTAATATTTTCTTTATTTTCTTTATCATAACTGTACAGTATTTGCTAAGGCTTTGCCATACTTGACTACAACTTCAATTCATTATCAATTGTCAATTATTCAATTCTTTATCATAAACGGTTTTTCAAAAGAAAAACTTTGATGGAATCTTTCTGAACGTTATCGGAGCTAATTCTTTGTACTCTTGTGAGGCATTTTATTTTTTAATGACAAAATAAATTGGCTTTGTTGTGAACACTAGAAATGACAGTTTGATTTTCGTAATTTATTTTCAAATCTTGACTGGAACGCCAAGAGTGTCTAAGCTAACGCCTTCACATTGACATTGTAACACTACAGCAAAAAGATTTTCGCTGGATCAAATAATCCGGTTTAGAGCTTCGATTTAGACATCGATCCTTAGTTTCCTGTTTTCCCGTTTAAGTAACTTCAGTTCTACTCTTTACATCATTGTTGCCGAAGCAAGCCTATCCACTTGGTTAAGGACTCAGATTTCATCGACTTATACTACGTACTAACCTTCTAGTAATTTTGTGGAGCTTTATATCGTCTAAAATGTGAACCTATAGTACATCTATAGTTTAAAAATATTGATTATAATCTGTCTCCGATAATATTTACAGTTTCGTTTCGTTCAGGTTTGAGTGAGGGATTCAGATAAGCTTGTCAATTTTGAGTTATCTCATATTTACTGTAAGATTTCTTGTAGTTTTTAACACTTATCTTGTATTTTAACATTCGTTTTATAAGATTAGCTATTCTATATGGCACAAATGAAGTTATGATGAAAACCGAAAACAAGGGAGTTACGCGACCAGAACCCCACACAATAAGCATATATGCTGATAGAGCATAACATCTTATTGCAGCATCGCACAACGGATGTTATGACTACGCCGTATGGCTATCAAAACACGGGTGGTCTTCTGCGTCCCGTAACGACTAGGTTTAATTAAAATAAGTTAGAATTAAGTTGCCCTCTGTAACGAATAGACGTCTTAAACTTCTTTTGTTTTCTTTTTAAAAAAGCGTCCTGAGGCCGTTAGGATTTGACTGGCGCAGCCGGTAGGATACTCGTTAGTCCTGCTGCCGTGCTCAACGCATTTTGAAAGGCCCCAGACTCGGTTTTTGTGCGAAAAAGTACGGTTTTGAGTAGTGCGAGTATCCATACGAACAAATAAATTAGTCTCCCGCGACGCGCAATCCAGGACGAGAAGGCAGCTTATTCTCAGGAGAGAATGTGTGGCTTGTGAGTAGTCCAAATTCACTATTCCTTGTCCCTAGTTCTTATTCCATTCCACGAAATCTGTTAATCTTAATTTTGGATCTGAACATTATCTAATCTTATTTTGTTAACTGATTTTCATACTAGTAGAATCGTAATAAATAGACGATTGTACCTTATTAGATAGTTTTAAAATTTCGATCAGGAAATAATAAGTATAATTATAAAATTTCGATCTTGAAATTATTTTAGGTTATTACATTACTAAATTTCGATCTTGAAATTATTTTAGGTTATTACATTACTATTGATAATTTATGATCTGTTCAACTGATTTTTACTATTGTTGTGTTGCTATATTTTGTGTGTGTTAATTTAGTTCTTATATTTCGTGTGTGTTAACAAAAAAATGACGGAAACAAAACTTCATTCTGTACCGACGGAGATGTACTCCATTATACCTAAATTTGATGGCGATGAAAGACTACTTAATTTGTACATCAAAAATGTGAATATGTAATTAGTTGTTATCCGAAATCCCTGACCAAGAAGTTTATATATTTCATATCTTGACAAGTAAATTAGTCGGTAAAGCCGCTCACCTTATAAGCGAACGACAGGATATCGAATCCTGGCCCGAATTAAAAGCAGTGTTGACTCAACACTTTGGAGACCCGCGTTCAGAAGAATGTATAGCCATCGAGCTTGAGACGTTGAAAATTAATCATAACGAATCTTATCTCGATTTTGTAACCGAATCCAACAGGTTAAGAGTACCTTAATTTCAAAAGTAAACCTTATATCGAATAAGGACGTGAGAAATAGTAAAATCATAATTTACGACAATACGGCACTGAACGTATTTCTCTACAACTTGCCAGAGGATTTGATACGTATAGTCAGACTTAAGGGCTGCTCTACGCTAGAGTCAGCTTTAAGTATGGTTCTTGAGGAAGTTAACTTCCAATACCAGTATAACGCTCGTAACAAAATGCTGCGAGGTACAACCAGTAAACCACAGCCATCGTCGTCGCACAACCCTTACGTAGATAAATTTGGTCTAAAACCATATTTCTCAGCCAACCAAAATCCGCAAAATCACGGAGGTTTTAAATTCGGAGTTTCCGACCAAAACCACACGCTTCACAAAATTTTAATAACAGCGCACAACAAGCACCTCAATTTAAATTTGGTATACCCCCTGCGGCTGGCTTTAGGCCTCAATATCAACAAACACAGCAAAACTTCAGGTTCGGCATTCCTAACCAAGGTTATAGATATGGTGCACCGCAAGGGTATACACATAGGCCCGCAATACATGTACCTCAAGGATATAGGCCTTCTTTTGGCCAAGGACCACCTAGGCAGGCTTTTCAACAGCCCCAACAGAACCAGTTCAAATTCGGAATCCCACCTCAACAAAAACTGGGTAACCGTCTTGACACCGATGTTACAATGCGCACAGCCTTACCTGCCGCGCGTTCCAATGCTCTATTTCATAATGAGATAGAAGTGTTCGCAGACAATAATGACTACTGTGATGATAATTATCATAATTTTGATTGTAATGACCAGGCTAATTATGAACAACCCGAAATGTACGAAACTTATGACCCTAATGTTGAAAATTTTTACAAACGGGCCTCGGACACGGACCCGCCGAATTAATAAATATTAACTGCGATAATTTTGCCAAACTACCCTATGTTTATCTGCCAGAGATAGACGGCAAGTTCATGATTGACACTGGTAGTTCGCGGTCTTTCATAAGTCCTCATAAAGTTGACGAGTACTTCAATGACTATAAATTTCCAGTTCAATTTGAAGTTGTAAGCACGCATGGTAGAAGCTCACATAGCGAAGCTATACATATCCCGCTTTTAAAATCATTCAAAAGTAAACAGGAACATACATTCTTCATATACGAAGTAGACAAAGAATATGACGGACTTATTGGCTCAGATTTACTCACACAAATAGACGCCAATATAGATATGAAAAATCAGGTAATTCAGACCAGAGATACAGCGATACCATTCATTTACAATCCAAAAACCAAAATCACACTGGAACCACGGACTGAGACTCGCGTAAAATTACCAACAGACGTTTACAACGGGACGGGTATTTTACCATATAGACAGTTTGAGGAAGGCATAAGAATGCCAAGTGCATTAATAAACTGCGTAAAAGGACAAGCTTACACAGTTATCCAAAATTACACTGACAAACCTATCACACTTAAAATCAACCAATTAATGGCAGTAACGCCATATGAACCAACGGAGTGTAATGTGAACAGGATATCAGATAATGACCTGGACATAGACGATTATTTAATAAACAATTTGGAAAAGCTTAGGCTCGATCATATGAATAACGAAGAGAACTGTAATAAGTAAACTTTGCTACGAGTATAGAGACATATTTTATTGCGACAAAGTACCCTTGTCATTCACAAATAACGTCAAACACCAAATAAGAACCACAAATGAAGATCAATTTATGTCAAACCATACCGTCAACCACATGCAGTCAACGAAGAGATAAATAGACAAGTAGATAAACTGCTAGCTGATAATGTCATTCAAGAGTCACATTCTCCATGGAACGCACCAGTTCATCTAGTTCCAAAAAAGGCTGATGCCTCCGGTGAACAAAAATGGCGAATGGTCGTTGATTTCAGACGCTTAAATGAAATAACAACGGATGATAAATACCCACTACCAAATATCGCCGATCTATTTGATAAATTGGGCAAATCCCAATTATTTTACCACTTTGGACTTGGCCAGTGGGTATCATCAAATAGAAATAAGCAAGGAGGACAGAACAAAGACAGCGTTTAGTTCACAAGCTGGCCATTTTGAATTCCTCAGAATGCCTTTTGGTTTGAAGACAGCCCCAGCCACGTTTCAAAGGGCCATGGACAGTGTCCTTCGCGGTCTTCAGGGTATGCACTGTTTAGTATACTTAGATGACATTATCATCTTTTCATCAAGCCTCCAAGAGCACGTAGACAAATTGCGTAACATATTTGAGCGACTTAGGCAAACCAATTTGAAGGTTCAGTTGGATAAGTCGGAGTTCCTGCGTAAGGAAGTCCTATATTTGGGGCATTCTATTACCAAGGATGGACTTAAACCAAACTCTGACAAGATAGACGCCGTCTTAAAATTCCCCCTTCCCAGAACTCAAACGGAAATCAAGAGCTTTTTGGGACTAGTAGGCTATTATAGGAAATTCATAAAAGATTTCGCAAAACTGACCAGACCTTTGACTGTTTGCTTGAAGAAAAACAATAAGGTAGTGATAAATAAAGAATTTGTTGAAGCATTTGAGAGATGCAAGGAGTTGCTTACAAATGCACCTCTACTGCAGTTTCCGGATTTCGAGAAACCCTTTATTCTTACGACCGACGCCTCCGACTTTGCTATAGGCGCCGTTCTCTCGCAGGGCACCGTGGGGAGCGATCGTCCTATTGCATACGCTTCTAGGACTTTAAATGAAGCCGAAAGTAGGTACAGTACGATAGAGAAAGAGGCATTGGCAATTATATGGGCCGTGAAACACTTCCGCCCGTATCTCTACGGCAAAAAGTTTATCATCTATACCGATCACCGACCATTGGCATGGCTTAACTCATTTGAGGAGCCAAGCAGCAAAATAACACGGTGGCGTTTGCGTCTTGCGGAATATAACTACGATGTCATTTATAAAATGGCCGCCAAAATACGAACGCAGATGCACTTTCCAGAATAAAAATAAATGCATTAGGAACTGATATTAATGATGACAAATCTATGGAAGTAAACGTAGACGATAGGGATGTCAAACGCACTGTGAGGAAGTTATTAAAAGATAGTAGCATTAGGAAGAGAAAAGGGTAAACAGAAAGGAAAAACACCTATAATGACTACTTCAGATTCGGAAGAGACCATCATAATATCTTCAGCATCCGACCAATCAAGTACAGCACCTGCGGAGTTAGAAGGAACTCAAACCATTTCTTCAGATTCCCGGAAAACCAATACTAAAAGGCCACGTTCGCCTTATTCAACTTCTCTAACAAGTGGTACACTTACGGCATCAGAATCAAAATAGGCAGTGCAACTGTACATTCAGACGGAATACTAATTCATCTGGTATTCCCATTTTGAATGAGGCAATCGATACAAAGCCTAATCAAATACTAATTTACACGCGGTTCGTAAATGAAATGACTGTTAAAAACTTATCAAACAAAAAACAAAAAATTCTAGAAGTCCATTTACCTTTAAATCGGCCTGATTTAATAAACGACTTTTTAAAGAAATATATAAGGAATAAAATTAAATATTTTATTTATTTTGAAGACCAACAGCATAGGACTGAATTTTCAAATGCTGTTATCAAACTGTTTAAGAAAGGAACAATTAAAATGTTTGAATGTACCGAAAGAGTGGTGTATGTGGAGGATGAAGAGGAACAGAGAAGAATAGTAGAAAAATATCATGTAGGGAAGAATTGTCACCGTGGAATAAAGGAAACCGTTTGCCATTTAAAACGAACGTACTTTTGGGAAAATATGGAAACGACAGTTGCCGCCATCATAAATGCATGTGAGCCATGCAAAAAATGAAATATGACAGAAAACCTATTAAACCCGCACTCATTCTAACCCAAACGCAAAATAAACCTTTCGAAGAGCTGTTTATCGACCTTTTCAAAATTGACGGAAAATCATTCCTAACTGTTATTGACACATTTAGCAAGCTAGGACAGGCTTTTGAAGTCTGTAATCAGTCTGCACCCGAGGTTGTTAGAGCCCTTGTTAAATACTTTTCCTTCTATGGAACGCCACGAAAGATTAGTTGCGATTCGGGAACCGAATTCAATAATTCGCTAATTAAAGAATTATTGGCATTTTATAAAATCGACCTACACCTGGGAACACCCAATAACCCTAATTCAATGGGTCTTGTAGAACGATTTCATTCAACGCTTATTGAAATTTATAGGCTTGCAAAGTACGAGCAGAAGTCAACAGACGCTTCGTCCATAATGACATATGCCATCATGGCCTACAACCATACCATTCATTCGGTAACAGGCTTAACGCCCTTCGAGGTGACTTTCGGTCATACTGAATCCAGAAATGTGTTTGATGCTAACTTTGACAAGGAGTTCATGCAAGTTTTAATGCGTGATCATAAAAAACGCACCCAACATCTTTATAGAGACCTAACCGATAAAATTATTAAAACTAAAGAAATAGCTAAAGACAAAGGGGAGGAGAAACGACATTTAGTATTACCCCAGATGATGTGATATACTACAAAGGACCAATATTCGAAGAAGCAAGGATAAGGCCAGATATGAAAAAGCAGTGGTATCGGGCCAAATAGATAAAAATGTAGTCCCCGTCATTGCCAGGAACCGAGAAATAAGAGTACCGATTAAAGATATAAAACGCCCTTCACAGACGCATCCTGACCGTCGTGTCGGTCCTGACGACAGTGGCCCAACTCCAGGCCCTTCAACTGCAATCACTTGAGGGCTCTCCAGGGATTTTACCGGTAAAGGAAGGAACCGCCGTAATCAGCAACGATAAATGGACCGTAATTAGAATACTCGACTTAAACAAGTTAATAGAAGATTTAGAACTAAACATAAATAAGAATTCTGATTTAAATAATTTAATAAACGATAATTATAATGAAACTTACGCTAATTTGATATTCCTTAATTTTAAATTACAATCGGCATATATAATGAATCAAACTATTGAAAAACTTGAACAAATAGTGCCTAGCTATAGAATTAAAAGAGGTATTCTTAATCCATTAGGATCAATAATTAAAATCTTGACAGGAAATCTTGACAATGAAGATGCTAAGAAATATAATAAGTTAATTGAAGACATAAAATCAAATCAGAGTAATATTAATAAGAAGGTAACGTTGATCTCCGAAACTGTTGAAGGTCTAAGTAATATCACAAATTCTATTCACAGAAATGTAATCCAACTTGACAAGAAACTAAATGAAACCCAAAATAGTTTGGCTAGTGTACAACGAGAAATGAATTTAAACTCTTTAAGTAATATGATAATTAACACATATTCGTTAATTATTCACAATTTTCAAAGCATTTCTGTAAAGTTGGACGACATGGAAACTGCCATAGCCTTTAGTAAGCAATACCTTACATCAGTCTATTATCGAACCCGATGACTTGTTGTCCATACTTAGGGATATAGAGAAGACGGAAAAATTGATAATTGTAGCAAATAAGGAGAATCTTGTAAAAATTGAGCAAGTTATTGGTGTAAAAGCCTTTACAAATAAAAATCAGTTAACTTTTCTGTTACAGATCCCATTAATTGTTAATAAAATTTACATGTATTACAAATTGTACCCAATTCCTATAATCCGAAATCACCGTATCTATATTACCCTACCTAAATATCCTTACCTAATTGTAAAAGGACATTTCTCCAAGCCACTCGCTAAACCATGTCAAATGATTGCAGCAGCCAGCTACGTATGCTTTGAAGACATTGTATTTCAGTATTTAGAAGACGCGTGCGTGTCCGACTTAATGAAATATTCCAGTAACATTAGCTCCTGTGCCCTGGTACCAGTCACAGTACAAAATGTACTGGTTCAACAGATCCAGACAAATCGGTGGATTTTATTTGCCAAGGAAAACACGATTCTTCAAAGAGTATGTACAAATGAAATTCATCAGCAAAATGTTCAAGGAACATACGTCATTACACTGGAAGATACATGTGAAATCAAAATCGACAGGTTTATTCTCAAACTACGACCACATCAAGTTGAAAACATTAGATATAATAAGTTACCCCTGGTTAATTTGCCACATGTCAATAATCTTCAGATTGAAGAAATGAAACCGGTTCAATTGGAAGACATAGATTTGGAAAAATGAACATATTAGTGAAGTCATTAAAAGAGAAAGTGAAAATAATACAAGTGAAATAAGAGTAAAAGTGTCAGTGTCTGGACTGTCGGGTTATATTTAATTATTGCAGTTATCGCAGGAGTATTTTTATTATTAATCTTAAGAAAAGGGGTTTAAGTGTAGCTTTCGGAATTCTCCGACTTCTTCGGAAAATCCCGAATCTCAGGAGAAGTTACGCGACCAGAACCCCACACAATAAGCATATATGCTGATAGAGGCATAACATCTTATTGCAGCATCGCACAACGGATGTTATGACTACGCCGTATGGCTATCAAAACACGGGTGGTCTTCTGCGTCCCGTAACGACTAGGTTTAATTAAAATAAGTTAGAATTAAGTTGCCCTCTGTAACGAATAGACGTCTTAAACTTCTTTTGTTTTCTTTTTAAAAAGCGTCCTGAGGCCGTTAGGATTTGACTAGGGTCAAAATATTAGCAAAAATTGTGACTATTCAGCATTAATAAAAAAATATTAGGACTTAATTTAAAAATATGGATATTGATTTTCATAGAACTATTTAAGTTATTCTCTCTAAGTAGTAGTAATCTAAGTTATTTTAGTAGTATTTAGTATCTAAGATTCATAGAATTGAACATATCGTAAGTAAGTTATAAGATAAAAAATAGGTTTTTCGATTTGAAATGTAAATTTGAAGTGAAGTAGTTTACTGTGATACATGAGTAGAGTTGTCATTATCAAACGTTTTAATAGTTTGTTAGTTATTGCCCAGAAAAATTTTTAACTTCGTAACGTCAAATCGTATACTTCTGGGTCTAAAAAGAGATGTCGGCGCTCTTTGCACTCGCTATCGCATTCACCCTGGGGAGTGTTCTGAGATACACGAAAAAATGATGTTCTCGTCCAAAATACCTCAGTGTTTGAAGTCTAAAGTCTTCGACCAGTATGTGTTGCCAGTGATGACATATGGCACAGAAACGTGAAAGCGCTATGAGCCTCATATGCAAGCTCAAAGTCGAACAACGAGCTTTGGAGAGGGCTATGCTTGGAGTATCTCTACGAGATCAAATCAGGACTAAGGAGATCTGTAGACGAACGAAGGTAACTGACATAACTCGCCGGGTAAGCAAGTTGAAGGCAATGGGCAGGGCACATAGCGCGTAGAACAGATGGCAGATAGGGCCGAAAAGTTCTCGATTGGAGACCGCGGACCGGCAAGAGCGTTGGACGGCCACAAACGAGGTGGTTTGATGAACTCATAAAGGCCGCAGGACGCAGCTGGATGCAAGCCGCTTACAACCGGTCCATTTGGAAATCGTTGAGGGAGGCCTATGTTCAGCAGTGGTTGTTTTACGGCTGAAATGATGATGATTAATTACATTATCTAATAATAATTATGTATTTTTACAATAGAATTGGCTTAGTAATATATAATAATAGAGTAAAATAAGGTTAATGTTCGAGTAAAATTAACGTAATTAAATATGGGGAAAGTTTTCTTCGCTTAAAATTAGATAATTAAATATAAGGCGATTGAAAATTTAAATGTATTTCATATTGTAGACGTTATTAGTTTTGCTAATATTTATTTGGGAATGTTAACAAAGGACAGAGCCAAGGCTCAGTGGTCATCTCTAAGTCAACACACGATATGGTGACATTATGATAAATGGATCCTAGCAAAATGAACTTAATCTAAAATAACTTTATTATTATTTATAAATATTTAAAAAAGTATAAGATTTAAAAAAATATATAAAAAGGGAAAATTTAATAATTAATAAAGATAAAAACATTTTTAAAATTCCAAATAATAGTTTATAAAAATAATAATTTTGGAGATTATTCAATTCATGTCAAAAAATTAACTTAATCACTTTCGTTGTTTTCATTAAAATTGGTTGCTATATAAATAATATAGAACACTGGTATTTTTTTAATTTACTGAACATTACATAAACATAGGCTGGGTATTGCAAATATTTGACTTAATATTTATTATTTATATATACCACTCCCACGGTACTATACATATAACGAAATATAAATTGCATATAAACATCGTAAATAATAATATTAATAGCTTAGCTTATAGTTTATGTTATTTTGATTTTTATGTTCTTAAATATGTCTATATTCTTTTTTAGTCGTTTTTATACCCCTCTCCGAAGATGAGATTTATATATACATACATTTTAAAAAGGTAAACAATTATTTGTTATTTTTTTTTTGAAATCAGTGCATTTATTTTTATCTTTTGTCATCTCTCTCTCTAGTGTCGGTCCCTCATGTCTGAGGATCGTGGTCACCATCAGGGTTGCACCTGGAGCGGATGATTTGCTTCCACCGGCTTCTGTCCAGTGTGTCTCTTACAGCACTGTAAAATTTGGAGGACGACGAGTCTTTTACTTGAGCGGACCACCTTGTTGGTGAACGGCCGCGAGATCTTTTTCCTGTGGTGTTCCCAACTACGATCAGTTTATCCAGACTTTCGTCGCCTCTGCGATTGTGTGTCCGTCTTTTGTCATAACGATTTTCTTATTAAAATAACAAGTGTAGTCTCTTCCATACATTTCGTCAGTAGAATTTAGTATAGTTATTAGGTTTGGTTAATAGCTACATTTAAAGATGCAAAATACTTGGAAAAATCGAGGAATAAGCAATAGAACAAAGGCTCGATTAGTTAGAGCATTAATTTTCCCAATCTTTCTAAATTTCGGGCATATAATGCGTAGGGGATGGCAACCGTGAAAAGCTGGTCATTGGTGGCAATACACAAGACAAGAGAACAAGAGGCCGGCACATGGTCTGGATAAGCAAAAGGGAGATGGCACTTCCCTAATCTCTACCTGCTGGTGAGGGCTGCCTCGGACCGAAGCCGATGGAGGCAGATTGTTTACTTGAGGGACTAGTGACCACGATCCTTAGAATTGAGGGAACGACAAAGAAGAAGAATAGCTACATCAAAACTGAAAACATTTAAAAACCGTTTACCAGGTTTCTTGTCGCATTCTTCTTTAGCGACTGTACTTAGATCATAATATTTAATTGTACGTTTGAGGCCCATCTAAGTAGAATTAGTTTGGTTTTAACTCTGAGCTGATACTTTTTTTGTATATACTATTAAGATAAAATAATTACTTAGTAACTACATATCTACATAGAGCAGATTAGAGTAAAATAGAATAATTTGAAATATTATAATATAAAAAAAAGAATGTACAATATTGAGCAGCTGGTATTTGGGTCACATTAATTTATTTTCAATTCTAGTTTCTTTATTTCACTTCATTTCATTAAATAATAACTAGAGATAAGGATACGAGGTATATGTTAACATTAGAGGTACTTATAATGTAGTGTATTTAAAAAAAATAAAAAAAATGTTTAGTGTCTAGGATAGTTAAAATACGAATAGGACAGGTTTACTAAGCAACTGTCCTTGCTTCGGCAGTACATAAACTAAAATTGGAACGAACTGAAACTGAAACTGAAGTGGACCCTAGAAGAAGGCTACATCAGCTGGCCCGAGTTGCACTGTGAGACCACAGGGGGAGGGATTAACCACCCCCCCCCGGACGTGCTCTCCGGATGTGTTACACTGGACGTGTTACACTGGAGTTCCCAGAGCCCCTCACCATGCACCGAAGAAGAGCCACCGAAGGGGTTTTAGTGGGTAAGAACCCCACATAACTCCTATGGGTGCTAACTCCATATGGGTGCTCAATGTAAAATTCGTTTGAGAAAAGTTGTACGAGCAAGCACGTACAATCATGCATTACTGTACCCTTTCAAGTAAAGGTCGATGTTCGAAACCTTCCCTTGTATAACATTTCGATCGTCCACGTCATCTCTATTACAGGTTTCAGTCAACAGTTATCGGTCTATCTTTCGGGTATCCCCGACATTGATCCCGACATGATTGGTCCTTTGAGCCGGATATGACCCGTGACCTCTTCTATTTATTTATCACTCCTAATACTATTTCGACACGATCAACCTCCGAAAAACATTATAAGCTCCATTCTTTGCTCTGCATCCATCACAACGATAATACGAAAATGTTAATTGTCATTTTGGTGATAATTTTTATCGTTTAATTTTTCTAAACGAGATAATATTTGGTACCGTTGTATAATAGCGTATTACAAACCGGTGTGATCGTTAAATAATATCATATTGCAACAATATTTGTCATTAAGTAAATAATTACTTAGCAGTTGATGATAATTTTTTGTTTTATTTTTGTTAAAGTTTTAACAGAAAACTAGTCAATCTACTTAAGATGTTTCTGTATTAAAAACCTTTAACCTTATAGATATATTTTAAGATACTTTGAGGTGTGTATCAATCTTTTTTATTTATAATTAAATGTATAATCATCGTCTCGTCATCTTTAAAATCATGTAATCTTATAATATAAGAATTTAATGTCTTATTTATCTATTGTTGTGGTAAATAGGAAAAGGCACATCATTTTTTATTGAACATATTAAATAAGGTAATTCGTAAGTAGCTATACTATATTGCTTTATTCCTGTTTTGATATTAAATAAGTTGCCTCAAAGTATTCGGCTTAATTCTTAAAATAACAAAGTAGTTAACTAAAATTGTGTCTTTTGTAAAATAGGACGAAAATTTTAAACTAGATGGTATCTTTGAACATTAGTTTTGTGTTTCTTGTATATTTTTGCCCTAACCTGTTACAAAATGTTTGACGAAAATATTTAATTTGTGGATGTTTTTGTTAAAATTATTAAAAAAAATTGTTTCTTCCACAATAAATAACATTTATTGTAACCGATCAGTAACTAAAATTAAGAATAATTATACTCGTATAACTTTTCTATCCATTTGTTAGTATTTCGCTTCATGTGATTGTATGCTGCGCTGGATGTACTTTGTCCTAATGTGTATACGAAATAAATTGATGTCTGTATATCAAATAAATGTTGTTCTTTTTTGCTACTGTCAGTCACTTTAACTAATATTCCTAAATCAACTTTGTAAAACAAAGTGCAATGCAGCACTGACATGAAATTCTGTAGATCGGGAAGTTTTATCGTTTTATCTTAAACATTATATGCTTCCCTTGATGATCGTTCAATTTATGTGTTCTTGCCTAAAACCGACCACTGTTCCCTCGTCGGAACATTCATTCGGGATTCAATTATAACGGTAATACAATGAACTGTTCTATTGGCATTAGGTTCTTTGCAAATAAAATTAAATTATTACAGTTATGCAGGTTTTTTTTTATGTAACATGAGGCATGACTACTGACTTATGTTTAATTCAGAGTTTATTGCCCCTTGCCCTTTTTACTCTAAGTATAGTCTGTCTATGCTATGTCTAGTTCCCCAACGTGGGTGGTTAGGAATTTAGTTAGAAAACTAGTTACAATATGTACTTTTTATTTGAGATACTTGAGTACGTAAATGCATAAAATAACGGCCACCCTTTCGATCGGACAGCAAACATGCCTCAGGGTTGCACTAGGGTGCGTCCTGTCCGACCCTAAAGAATTATCTGGTTTCAAAAATACGGTATCAAATTAAAAACTCACAAACTACGCACAAGCTTTTCGCCAGAATGTATTATATATTAAGCTGCGTAGCTATAATTGTCAAACTCATTTAGAGATGAATTCAATTCCAATTTATTTTTCCATAAAAGTTAAATTTTAAGTAACAGCCTTTATATACGTCCCACTGCTGGGCACAGGCCTTCATTGTAAAGAGAGTATAAGGACGTAGTCCGCCACGCGGCTCTAGTGTGGATTGGCAGACTTCACGTAGGTAGGTCACGTAGGTTTTCGCACGATGTCTTCCTTCACCGCCGAGCGCATGGTAAATCAGCACATAAAATTGCAGCAGCAAATTGATTGGTACCGCCACTAGGGATCGAACTCGGGTTGCTAGCGTACCATGCAACTTGAGGCGACCGCCCGGACACTGAGCTACCACGGTACATAGAATAGTCCATATTATTAATATATTGTGAAAGACAAATAAAGATTTTATTATTATTATTGTCTTTTTTATGAAACACTGTGCGGAATATTATTATATACTCTCTTTCTATTATTAATATTCATTAAATTTAAAAAGAGTTTAATAATATTAATTCGCCAAGTAATGCAAATATATACGTAAATTTCATAGTTAAAGTGAATTTTCTAATTTTTTTTGCAAAAATACGATTAAAATATGCGTAAACAAGAACCAGTCAAACTACGTACGTACGTACGTCAATTTTTCAAAATAAAATGACATAAATATACATGACGTTCACGTTTCATTTTCTATTTGATATTTAGCTTGTCGATGTCTTCGTGCCTCAATAAATCTTTGGTTATAATATCATTCTATACGTTCGTAAATATTGTTATAATTATTTATATTTTAAATAAATTAAACCATGAAATGAATATTGACTACTTTATTGAACCGTTGCTAAGCAACACCATTACAAACATCAAAAGTCAAGTTGCAATATGGCGCTAAACGTATTTAGCTGAAATAAATAGCCTATATGTATGTGTATTTAATTTTGACAGTTCGCTAAACAGGTTAAGCGACCTATTTATCGTGATTCAAGCCGTTGCAACATGTAAAATTTTATCTAAATTCGATTTAACGATATGGTGCAAGCGGCCCTAAGTTTAATTTTAAGCTCAATGTCAGTTATTTCGCAAATATTTAAGTGAAGTCCAAGCAGTTGAAAGCTGGTTGGACATATTTTTATAATGTAGAAAGCTGTTCATTTCGTGGTATTGCAACCACAAATTTAAGCTGTTCATTTCGTGGTATTGCAACCACAAATTTAATTAATACAGAGGGTTCAATTCAAAACTGATAGCGATCAGTAATTAAATTCCCTCCTGCGTTTAATAAGTGCGTCATTTTCATACACTGATGCCGTTCAGAGCAGCTAAATTGAAACGTCTCTTACAATAGAACTCATTAATAAAGCGGATGCCCAATAGTCAAAGCCGTGTAATTATCTCTCCCCACCGTTCGGTTAGTCTAATGCAATTTCGGTTACTATATGTATATATAGGAACACGACGTAAAATACATATGCTTAACAAGTATATTTACGGGTAAAAATAAAAACCTTCAAAAGGCGAAACCTACCCGGTAGCCCTTCCTCGGTGCATGGTGAGGGGCTTCGGGATCTCCAGTGGAACGCACTGGAGCCCCTCTGCACTGTGCTCAAGAAGAGCACTTCCCGGGGGGGGGAGGTTACTCTTGGAGCCTGTTCCCTCGCATGCAAGGCGACACGGGCCAGCCGATGTCGCCTTCTTTCCGGGTCCACCTTAGCGGGTGACAAACGCCCCCCCTCACCATTGTCGCCACATGAACCCGAAGCTCCTTTCAGTCGCCTTCTACGACAGGCAGGGGATACCGTGGTCTTATTCTTGTGAGCCCAGAATTACAGGGCTAAAAAATAAAAGCCTACTTCAAATCGAATCAAGCGTCGACGTCTCCCTTCTATTTCCAAATAATCTCAGGAATATTACGGAATAGAATTTATTAGAACCTGACAAAGGGTAGTTCGATGAAAGTTTGTTTCATCAAACTACCCTTGAAATCCTTTCCAATAATAAAGTTTTGAGGTAACAAACATAAAAAAAACTGACACACTAATTGACAATCACTTTTTTGAAGTCCGTTGAAAAATATCATAAAAGCTATGGCATAGATAAGTCTCTGAAAAATTTAAATCTATGACATTCAACTATGAACAAACTTGTTTGGCTATATCCATCAAGTTGTTAGTTAACAGAAGATAACTATAACTTATACGTACAGAGAAGAAATAAAATAAAGAAGCAAAATGGAATTTCGTTTCGCTGTTCGCATACACCTTGTGAGGTCCCTTACGTAATAGTTCCTGAGCCTATAAACACACGCACAGTGACACACAAATATGTCGCCTCATTAAGCTATCAAACACAAGACATGTGATATAGTGGAAATTCTAACAACTAGGCAACGATTCACGAAATAAATTAGCCCCTAGACCAATTTTTAGATCAAAGGAAAGAGGAAAATCAAACTCACACAAGTTGGAATACGCTCATATTTACCTGCCCGGGGCTTCCCCCTGTCTAGCGCCCTTACTTTGAGGGTAGACTATGAAGGGATTAAATAATCGAAGTCCACTCTATTCATTTTACATTTGTATAATAGTTGCTAGCTACCAAGCTTACGTTACTTGTAAGATTATTCTTTGACGTTTAAACGGTCTGTTTAAATTTACGTGGTTCCCATTTGCGTCCACAAATCCATATAATAATTCGTAAAACCTAAATCCTCTGAGAACTTGCAAATGTCTGAATGGATTTCAACCTTATGCAACGATCAAACAAATGCGTTGATTTCAATTCCCGCCTTCGAGGTTCGGGCTAAGTGACCTAAGATCTTTTAATTCTATGAAACAGTCAATGTCTGCTTCTGCTTAATAAGTGTGACTAAATGTGTTAATAAATATTCTATTCTATTCTCTGGCTAATTTGATCACAGAATATGGATAGGGATGTTTGACCTGAGCTCCACAGGACTGCATTTCCACATCACGTGGTATCATGATCAAACAACTGCTTAGAAAGTATAAAAAATTCAATTGAAAATTCGACATCAAAAAATTAAATTAGTAGATAAATAATGACAATTATATAGTAAATATAAATATCATTGGCAAATAGCAGATTCGGGGACTAGTTATATATTCCCGTAGGAAGCTGCTACTCCCTTTCTGTTCTTGTACATTTTTGCCTTTCTCCCTTTAATTTATCTATTCATCATGCAGACCAAGCCAAGCCCTTTTTTAATTCACTAATTAATCACAACTTTCTGATTCAAATCCACCAATAACTAATCTGTCTCAATATGAGACACCATATAATCATATTGCTTTATTTGCTCTAATTGATTCCACCGGAGTGCAGAACTGTGCAACAATGCTTAGGTAGCGGAAACATTAAATTAAGCCCACACTTTGTCAAGCAGTATTCATAAAGCAAAACAATAAAAAAACTGTCGGCAGAAAATCTGCGGAACGAGTTATTTGTAAACAAATCTTTTGCACATAGCATTGCCAGTGTAAACGGGGGCTAAACGTGATACCAGCTCAGTGCGAGATACGCTAATTGATTCCACCGGGTGCAGAACTGTGCAACAATGCTTAGGTAGGAAACATTAATTTAAGCCCACACTTTCCAGCAGTATTCATAAAGCAAAACAATAACAAAACTGTCGGCAGAAAATCTGCGGAACGAGTTATTTGTAAACAAATCTTTTGCACATAGCATTGCCAGTGTAAACGGGGGCTAAACGTGATACCAGCTCAGTGCGAGATACGCTAATTGATTCCACCGGAGTGCAGAACTGTGCAACAATGCTTAGGTAGCGGAAACATTAAATTAAGCCCACACTTTGTCAAGCGGTATTCGTAAAGCAAAACAATAAAAACTGTCGGCAGAAAATCCTGTGGAACGAGTTATTTGTAAACAAATCTTTTGCACATAGCATTGCCAGTGTAAACGGGGGCTAAACGTGATACCAGCTCAGTGCGAGATACGCTAATTGATTCCACCGGAGTGCAAAACTGTGCAACAATGCTTAGGTAGGGGAAACATTAATTTAAGCCCACACTTTGTCAAGCAGTATTCGTAAAGCAAAACAATAAAAACTGTCGGCAGAAAATCTGTGGAACGAGTTGTTTGTAAACAAATCTTTTGCACATAGCATTGCCAGTGTAAACGGGGGCTAAACGTGATGCCAGCTCAGTGCGAGATACGCTAATTGATTCCACCGGAGTGCAGAACTGTGCAACAATGCTTAGGTAGCGGAAACATTAAATTAAGCCCACACTTTCCAGCAGTATTCATAAAGCAAAACAATAACAAAACTGTCGGCAGAAAATCTGCGGAACGAGTTATTTGTAAACAAATCTTTTGCACATAGCATTGCCAGTGTAAACGGGGGCTAAACGTGATACCAGCTCAGTGCGAGATACGCCAATTGATTCCACCGGAGTGCAGAACTGTGCAACAATGCTTAGGTAGGGGAAACATTAATTTAAGCCCACACTTTGTCAAGCAGCATTCGTAAAGCAAAACAATAAAAACTGTCGGCAGAAAATCTGCGGAACGAGTTATTTGTAAACAAATCTTTTGCACATAGCATTGCCAGTGTAAACGGGGGCTAAACGTGATACCAGCTCAGTGCGAGATACGCTAATTGATTCCACCGGAGTGCAAAACTGTGCAACAATGCTTAGGTAGGGGAAACATTAATTTAAGCCCACACTTTGTCAAGCAGCATTCGTAAAGCAAAACAATATAAAAAAAACTGTCGGCAGAAAATCTGTGGAACGAGTTATTTGTAAACAAATCTTTTGCACATAGCATTGCCAGTGTAAACGGGGGCTAAACGTGATGCCAGCTCAGTGCGAGATACGCTAATTGATTCCACCGGAGTGCAGAACTGTGCAACAATGCTTAGGTAGGGGAAACATTAATTTAAGCCACTTTGTCAAGCAGCATTCGTAAAGCAAAACAATATAAAAAAAACTGTCGGCAGAAAATCTGCGGAACGAGTTATTTGTAAACAAATCTTTTGCACATAGCATTGCCAGTGTAAACGGGGGCTAAACGTGATACCAGCTCAGTGCGAGATACGCTAATTGATTCCACCGGAGTGCAGAACTGTGCAACAATGCTTAGGTAGGAAACATTAATTTAAGCCCACACTTTGTCAAGCGGTATTCGTAAAGCAAAACAATAAAAACTGTCGGCAGAAAATCTGTGGAACGAGTTATTTGTAAACAAATCTTTTGCACATAGCATTGCCAGTGTAAACGGGGGCTAAACGTGATACCAGCTCAGTGCGAGATACGCTAATTGATTCCACCGGAGTGCAGAACTGTGCAACAATGCTTAGGTAGCGGAAACATTAAATTAAGCCCACACTTTCCAGCAGTATTCATAAAGCAAAACAATAACAAAACTGTCGGCAGAAAATCTGCGGAACGAGTTATTTGTAAACAAATCTTTTGCACATAGCATTGCCAGTGTAAACGGGGGCTAAACGTGATACCAGCTCAGTGCGAGATACGCTAATTGATTCCACCGGGTGCAGAACTGTGCAACAATGCTTAGGTAGGAAACATTAATTTAAGCCCACACTTTGTCAAGCAGTATTCGTAAAGCAAAACAATAAAAACTGTCGGCAGAAAATCTGTGGAACGAGTTATTTGTAAACAAATCTTTTGCACATAGCATTGCCAGTGTAAACGGGGGCTAAACGTGATACCAGCTCAGTGCGAGATACGCTAATTGATTCCACCGGAGTGCAGAACTGTGCAACAATGCTTAGGTAGGGGAAACATTAATTTAAGCCCACACTTTGTCAAGCAGTATTCGTAAAGCAAAACAATAAAAAAACTGTCGGCAGAAAATCTGTGGAACGAGTTATTTGTAAACAAATCTTTTGCACATAGCATTGCCAGTGTAAACGGGGGCTAAACGTGATGCCAGCTCAGTGCGAGATACGCTAATTGATTCCACCGGAGTGCAGAACTGTGCAACAATGCTTAGGTAGCGGAAACATTAAATTAAGCCCACACTTTGTCAAGCAGTATTCATAAAGCAAAACAATAAAAAAACTGTCGGCAGAAAATCTGTGGAACGAGTTGTTTGTAAACAAATCTTGTGCACCGTGCAAATTTGTCCGCAAAATTTGCACATAGCATTGCCAGTGTTAACGGGGGCTAAACGTGATGCCAGCTCAGTGCGAGATACGCTGTAGTTCTGCACTAAATGTTTGCAAGCAAATATCCTGGTTATTTCGGTGGAATCGCACCTTTACCACAACAAAAACAAAGAAAAAATTGACATTTTATTTATTATTCAAAGCGACAGATACAAGAAAATTGCTGTTTCAAATAGCGAAGATTATCAATTTAAGTACCTATAGCCGTACGTGGCGCCCGACTATCGTTATTGATTTCTTGCGGGCTGTTAATATTTTATAAGTAGCTACGGTAACAATGAAGCTCGGCAAATTGTAATTTTTATTTTTGTGACGAACTACACAGACTAGACAGAGAAGCTGACGAAACATTTACAATATAATAGGTATTTTATAAAAAATATAACTGTGCCAAACCGTCGTCACTTGGTAGCGTGCCCAGAAGGCTGGTAGCATTGCCACGTTGTATGGCAATGTTTAGCCTCTGTGCAATGTATAAGCCAGCCCTCTGGTCATCAGATGTGTCTACCAACTTCATAGCTATCGTCACGCTTACGCTTTATAATCTGTTATCATTATTTAAGTAAGCTCTTATTGGCTCTCCTGTAATACGCACCGATACAACACACCGCTTGCTACCGGTGTACAGTCGTGTTCAACATTTTCTGTTAATTTTGAGTTTTTTTTGTCGACTGTTATATATTGTTTTTACTTTAATTTACTTGTCATTTCAAATAGTGAACATGCCAATATAAAAAGTACAAACAAAAACACTCTATTCGTAATTTGTGTTGAGTTAATAGCTTTTTTTTTGGACGAACTAACACAGTTAGCATAGAGAAGCTGGCCTTTACTGCTTCACCGGAATGAGAGGTGGTACAGCTCTTAAATCGCTAAGCCTGAAACTCTATTGCTAGTAACTCTAGAACTTTACAAACGCGACCGTCGGAGGTTGCGAATAATCCTTGCGCGATATAAGTATTTTATGGGAAAACCCCACCCCCTTGATAAGATTAGGAGCGTTGCTGGAGTTTCTTCGGCCACTTCTTCTCTCAGCGCTAACGCTTCCCGAAGTGGCATTTAAGTTAGTTTAGCTTAGATTGTCCCAATAGATTTCGTTAATAAAATAGCTACCGACCGAGTCGTGGTTCGGCCTTTTCGGGCGCTCTCGGATCGGTCTGCTAACGCGTAATAATGGTAACCGTCCAAGCCGAGGTTACCCCTCACCAGGGGGACCCTTGTGTCGAGGTACCACCTAATAGAGGTTCAGGCTAAGCGATCTAAGAGCTATGCCACCTCTCAATGCGGTGAAGCAGTAAAGGCCAGCTTCTCTGTGCCAACTGTGTTAGTTCGTCCAAAAAAAAAAGCTAGTAACTCAACACAAATTACGAATAGAGTGATTTTGTTTGTACTTTTTATTTTGGCATGTTCACTATTTGAAATGACAAGTAAAATAAAGTAAAAACAATCTATAACAGTCAACAAAAAAACTCAAAATTAACAGAAAATTTTGAACACGACTGTACACCGATAGCAAGCGGTGTGTTGTATCGGTGCGTATTACAGGAGAGCCAATAAGCGCCTACTTAAATAATAATAACAGATTATAAAGCGTAAGCGTGGCTATAGCTATGAAGTTGGTAGACATATCTGATGACCAGAGGGCTGGCTTATACATTGCACAGAGGCTAGACATTGCCATACAACGTGGCAATGCTACCAACCTTCTGGGCACGCTGCCAAGTGACGACGGTTTGGCACAGTTATATTTTTTGTAAAATACCTATTGTATTGTAAATATTTCGTTTTTTAGCTAGTATTATGTATTGTTATATATGTATAGTTAAGTTATATTTTCTAGTTTTAGTTATAACAAAATAATGTTTTACATTTAATAGTCTGATCTAAATATAAACCCATTACAATATTTTTTTCTAAAAGGAATAATAACAGATACGTTAACACCACTTTTCCATGTTTCATGAGAGCACCGCTAAAAGTAACATTGTTAAAGCAAAATAAATTTTATACTGAACATTCAATTTACTTAACACAAGTTTAAACAACACGTGATCTCCACTGAGGTACATTGACGTAGCGCTATTAATATCCCGGGAGCCTGGGAGAGCCGAGCTGTATTCTAGGAACCGAGAGGTCGACACAGCGAGCTTTCAAATAGGTCAAAGCGACATTATCATTGAGTCACCTTCAAATATATAATAAATAGAAGGTAAAATTGAATTGCAATTTTCTTGAGTACGAAATGTAGGTATAATATTTATTTTTCCATGCATAGATAAAAACAAGAACCTACTCTAAATGTAATCTATGCTATAAATTAAGCGACGATAGCCAAGAGTTTAGCGTACGGTCTGCGAATCGTAAGATTTGAATCCACCATTCGACTATTGACGTGAACCATCTCCTAGCACAAGCTTAAGCTTACTTGGAATGGTTAACATGAATGTTAATAATAATTCTGAAAAAAAAAAGAATTATTGTTAGCTTTCTTTTTTAAAAAAATAAATAAAATAAAAGTGAACGTCTTACCCGACTACCGGATTCAAGGCCACGCACGGACGATTTCTCTTTTCAACCGACTTCAAAAAAAAGGTTCGGTTCTCAATTCGTCTGAATTTTTTTGTCTAATTTGTTACCTAATAATTTTCGAATGCGAAGACCGATTTTAGTGATTTGGTCGCATTTTGATTCTGACAAAGGCATCCGTGAAAAAAACATATTACTCTTAAATTTGCATTAAGTATGTGTGCGACAAATAGACGAATAACTAAATATCACGCCAACCTATTTCGACGTTTCATTTTTTGTTGAAAAGGATGTACTTCAAGAGTAGTTTGATGTAAGTTTGGTTAGGTTCTAATAATTCTCAGCCCTATAGTTCTGGGCTCTCAAGAATAAGACTACGGTATTCCCTACCTGTCGTATAAGGCGACTAAAAGGAGCCTCGAGTTCACTGGGCGAAAAGGGTGGGGGCCTTTGTCGTCCGCTAAGATAGACCCGGGAAGAAGGCGACATCGGCTGGCCCGTGTAGCCTTGCACTGCGGGGACACAGGGAGGGAGGGAGTAACCTCCCTCCCCGGGACGTGCTCTCCTTGAGCACAGTGCAGAGGGGCTCCAGTGCGTTCCACTGGAGATCCTGGAGCCCCTCGTCATGCACCGAGGTAAGGGCCACCTCCTCCTCGCCGTTCCTCCCCGTTAACAAAAAAATTTAAAAAAAAGTTCTAATTATTCTATTTCTTACTATTCCTACTCGATTTGAATTCGGTTTTTGATTTTGCTCGTAAATACTTGTATGTCAGAAAAACGTAGTTACATTACTAAATTCTGGTGCCTACGTTCTCTTTATTCATTACTTCGTAAGGAATACTAAGTATAAGAAACAATTACATACGAGTATTACATACGGTGTTTAAAAGGTGACATTTTGGAGAGTGTGCACAGGAATTACACGAGTTAATTCCCCCATCCCCAGTCTACCTTCGGACGCTTAGACTTTCGGCGGGTCTCCACCCTTTCATAGTCAATGTTCCGCGCGTCCGAACGAAACGATTTGAGTCATCGTTCATCGTGCGTACAGCAAAGGAGTGGAACAAGTTGCCGGCGTCAGTCTTTCCGTCAAGTACGGCGTGGGAGCCTTCAGGAATAGAGTGAATAGGCATTTACTAACCTATCGCTTACCATCTTTCGACTATATCACCACTTAACATCAGGTGGGATCGTGGTCAAGCACTAGTTTATACCCCATAAAAAAAGTATCTATGAGTAAATTATATTTTAGTGTCGCTTTTATCGTTAGACAGAGATAGTAGTGGTTTTTCTTCGTGCTGAAACCAATGCTTACTACAATCATTACTTAATATAATAATAGAACATAGATATAACACAAAGCAATATTGATAAACAACAAAGAGCATGCACTATAATATACATGTATATCAATTATGTTCAGACGGGGCCGATCCTATTCATGCCGATGCCAATTAGCGTAACCATTGGAGTATTGGGTGGGTAGCAATCGGACCGAATGTAATTGTTATTGGAGCGGATCACAGACATGTTGATGAAGAGACCGCACAAAGGGCAACCAGGTGGAATTACCGTCGCATGTTCAACACAATCCGTACATTCGAGGCTTTGTGACCGATCAATTATCGCGGCTTACATCAAATCTGCATTCGAGGAGGTATTTGGCGTTTGCTTTGCGACCGCTATCATTTGATGATCTCTTTGGAATCTATCTAATTGATTAACCCTTTGAAATAGACTAATGGATATCCGTATTAAAATGCAGATAATGCCGTAAGATGCTTTTGATGCAAAGAGCTATAAAGAGCTATTGGACGATTACCATTATTACGCGTTAGCAGTCCGATCCGAGGACGCCCGAGAGGGCCGAACCACGACTCGGTCGGTAGCTATTTTATTAACGAAATCTATTGGGACAATCTAAGCTAAACTAACTTATATGCCATTTAGGGAAGCGTTAGCGCTGGGAGAAGAAGTGGCCGAAGAAACTCCAGCAACGCTCCTAATCCTATCGAGGGGGTGGGTGTTGCACACTTTTATATGTTTATATCGTGTATGTATAAATTTTTTATACAATTAGATTTATGTCCATTATATACTCCGCCTAGTAATGTAAACTATGCTTAATAGCTATTTTATCAGAGCAAGTAACGAATTAAATAACTTTGTAAGAAGTTCAATAATGCCAACCTATTTTACGTCAGTGATGCCTCCATACGTAAGCTTTTTATAAGTATATTTGGTGATGTTTTGTCTGCGGGACCATGATGCGATTTTTCAATCCTGTATTACCTAAAGTTTGCATATTTTTTGTTTTTTTTATAACTTATTTGCGAAAAATTATAATAAATATAGCTGTAAATTTTCCTAATTTAAATAAATAAATAAATTTTTTATTCATCGGCGACGCTAGTAACTAATCCGATCAGCCAAGATCGTTCGTCCATTTTCTTATAATGAAAAGCCTACCTTATAATTACGATCAGTCCACCATTTTTCTACTTTTCTCCCCTTGGCCTTTGTTATTTTTGTTGTCAACCACCTGCCCTCCTGTAATAGGTCTGTTGGTGGCAGATACTAAAAAGGGATAACAACATCAAACACCGCGTATAAAAAGACAACCAATTATAATGCCAGTAGAGACGCAGCCATATAAAATATGAATTTATTTATTACAAATTTAATTTCTAAGAACATGACAAGCTAGTCCCGGCATTATTAGTGCTTCAGTCTTTCATCGCGAAATTCTCTTTCATGCGAGGATCCATTTTCATCTTGTCTGCAGACTTTCTCATTGTTGGTTGCTCCGTGGACCAGAACGGTATTACAGTAATTGGTTTTAAATTTCATTCACTGCATCCCGTGTAGTTTGAAAGTTAACGATGTAATATTAC
This sequence comes from Meandrusa payeni, assembly GCA_029286785.1. Lineage (NCBI taxonomy): Eukaryota > Metazoa > Arthropoda > Insecta > Lepidoptera > Papilionidae > Meandrusa > Meandrusa payeni. The sequence goes on from JAGSMX010000027.1 coordinate 11,841,965, forward strand.
ACGAAGTATTTACCCGACATCAAAAAAGGAGGTATTCAATTCGTCTTTATTTTCTCTAATGTCTACACGCCCATAGCTACGTCATTTTTGATACGTTGATTTTGAATATTTTTACATAGCAGTCTCCCATCTCTCCACCCTAGTGCACTCAAGAGCGATGCAAAGCCTTTTAAAGGTATTGGAATTAGATTCAAATTAAGTCGGACATCTAATAATTATTTCAACGTGTAATCAAATTATCATTCGAGTTAACATGACATTTATAATAATATAGAAATAGCTGCTTGTTAGTAACTAAGCGTTTTTTGCCATTAGCACAAGATTTTATAAATCTACTTACAGGTTAGGACCCTAAAAGGGTAATAAAACTTACAAAGTGGCATGAGAGTTAATTTCAACCGACTTCTAAAGAGACACGCGGAAGCCCTCTTTCTTTTTCCAAATTATCGTAGGAATATTACGAAATAGAATTACCATAAAACAAAAGCCAACAGTAATCATGAATACCTGCAAAATTTCACGAATATGGAATTTGACCACAATTTGATCCCAAAATCCGGGATAAAATCGAGATACGCATTACTACCATTCTAATTAAGCGATATTAAATTCGCAACCCCGCATAGTTTCCCTAATGAACTGTTATTGAATACGCTACATTCTTTCAGGGGAAATTTTGCAAAATGGAATTGATACCTAGCCAAACAGCCAGATATCATAGTACTTAATTTAATTAAATTCATATATCTACCATACATTAGCTGAAAAATCAGGTTTGATTATGATTATGATGACTAAATAATATATTTATATCAAACCTGTAGTGGTGTTCGAAATAATTTGAAATAAATGCGTTACCACATTAATCACCCTAACGATGTTATGATTTTTCAGATCAGTAACCTTGTTTCTAGGAGATTCACACTGATTACGGTTTCGTAATTTTATTTACGTATGTCTTTACAAGATTAAAATAAATAGATTAAGTTGGGTTTACTTCAAAATTATTTTAAAGTACTCTTAAAATCTCTCCAAATCTCTTTCCAATAAAAATCATTGCAATCCATTGACGTATTGAGTTATTCGTTAATTTTGAAATGGAATACAAATTTTTACTTTTTATAAATTGATAGAACAGCTTTTTTTTTAAATAGGCCTACATTTGACCTCAGGGGGTGCGTATACAATATTCTCTCCTCCTCCTCCTCGAATTATGTGGCGGACGATCGCTTTCCAACTGTTGCGATCTTTGGCGGTGTGAAATGCATCGTGGATTCTCCTGTTGGTGTTGGTGCTAATTTGGTCTGTCCAACGCATAGGGCTCCTCCCTCTTGGTCGTTTTCCCTTTACTTTGCCTATGACCAGGAGTGTTTCCAAGGTATCGGTTTTCAAAATTATTAGCATTATTATATTTGCTTGCCTAATATATTATGCAATCAAATACTTACGGAGCAGCACGTTTACAAATTAAAAAAGAGTAAGGGAAGCTTGCGTCAAACCGTGGAGAATCAAATTAATCAAAAGAAATAAAATTTCATTGCGAAAAATTTCGTTCGCTACCTTTGTTCGCTCCCCTGGCAGGTTTTCGTGTAATTTTTATCAGGAAAAGTTGATAATTGCGACATAACTAAAGGTTTTGAAATGTCAAGAAATGTCGAAATCGAATGTCAGTGTAACCAGAGCTTATATTTTAAACTGGGACCGACAGTGTAACATACCAACTTACAAAATTGCATATTGATCATTCTTTTATGTTGCTATAAATACCAGGCTTCCTATTATAATCTATATTTATAATAATAGTTTTATCTATACAAATGAATAGAATTAAAATGTCTGTTTGTATTAACCGCTTTTTACTGTCTGTATACATTTGAATGTGTATATTATATATACCCAAAAATTACAATTTTCTTCTTACTGTCTGTTTGTTTCTAGCCTCTCTGGAACGGCAATTTTAACGGGCAGATAGATGATGTAATAAGGAGTAACTTTGGTGACATTTATTAATTAGATCAAGAAACTTTTTCGCGATTTATTTATTAATAAAGCTGTGGCCATAACAAAAGACACGTTTGCCAACATAGTACGTAATGACGACCTTAGACCTGCGATCTTTGTGTAATGCAAAATAGTAATGAGACTAGTTGACAAAGCCAAAGATCCATAGAAACTAAGACTGTATATCAAATAAGGTGTAAGAATAATGTATTTATAAAAGAAAGCAAAAAATATTCAGTATAAGCAAAAGCAGCAGTGCCAGTGAGAACCCCAAAAGTGTTTCTTAATTACAAAAAAATTGCCATGTATTTTCTGTTCTTCTGTATGGCATAGAGTCACGGACCTTAACTCAGAATATGAGTAATCGCCTAGAAGCCTTCGAAATGTCGGTATACACAAGATTTCTCAAAATATCATGGACTGATAAGATACCAAACAAAAGAGTAATAAAGTATATAAGAATATTGCAAACGGTGAGCAAGAACTCGGAGGTCCTTAATACCGTGAAGAAACGCAAGCTCCAGTGATTTGGTTATATTATGCATAATAACAAATAAGAACTACTCCAGCTCATTATCCAAGGAAAAATTCAGGGTAAACGACCACCTGGAAGAAGACGTATTTCGTGGCTCTGAAATCTCCGGACATAGTTCAACATGAGCACACGATCCTTATTCCGTGCCGCTGCATCAAAAATTAGAACAGCCTTAATGATAGCCGGCCTCCGGTAGGAGATGGCACTTTAAGAAGAAAAATAAGTATGTTTACGAGACTCTTTTGATTTGATATAAACATATATCGTGATGGGTTTTAGCATTAGCACATGTTTTTGTATCCAGTTGCTATCACTTGCCTAGGTACTTTTAATACTACTGACTGATTTAAAAGAGTATTCTTTAGATCCGGATGAGCCGTAAACTCTTTAAAGAAATTTTGTTAGAAAAAAAAATAACTAAGCTTAACTCGAAAGTCACGGTAGATGTCTCGCAAAACGTGGGTATAGCCTTGTGTTGGGCGGCCGTAGGTTGCACCACCGCCCTCAATAAAACGGCGTCCAAGCCGTTGTTCCGCACCAGTCGAACATACCATCGCGGCCGATTACACACTCCGAGCTTTCATACAGAGAAACATAAAATGGTGCTTCATTATTTTGTCTTTATTAAATAATGTAGTCGCAATTAATGTTTCGAATAAGAAAATCGTAATTTTATTGTTTCACTTCAATTTATTCGTCCAGAACGTTGAGCTTCGACCATATATCAACATGAAAGAAACTACCGGAAACTATTTATAAAACAACTGTTAAATTAGTCGTCCATTGAAGACTCCTAATTAAAACGTAAGTTACTTTTTCATAACTCAATAAACATATAATTCCTCCCTGTTCCGCTCTTCGGTCTCTTTCTGAACCGTGATGGATTCACAGCAGGCGACCAAAGCCTTCCACTGTCTTATCTTCCAAAGCAGCCGCTTCTGCAGCTTTCAGAGATAGACTTGCCCGATAATGAATTCTATTGAAGATTTGTAATACAGGACACACAGGCATATACACACATCATACACGCATACACTAACGCAGGTAATGTAATTTTTATTTTCTATTAATCTGTTTAATTCTTTTTTAATGGGAAATGCATCCTTGTTTAACACAGAAAAAATGTTTTATATACTGTAAATCTATAGAATAGAATAGAATAGAATATTTATTTATTAACACAGATTTGGTTACACTTAAAAACATTACACAAACTAAATGAACATACATGTAACCATTGCAGCACATACTCGTATTGTTGGTACACAGTGACCCCCAAACTAAGGAAACGCTTGTATCTTGGGAGCCAGAGTTGCGCTGTGGAGTTAGCGTGTGTGTTTGGCCAATTATATATATACAGGCGCGTGTGTATATAGGCTTAGATCTTGTATATGTGGCCAAAATATTTATTATAATTCATAAGCTGTTGATTTTGTAAAATAATAAATAAATAATTATCTTTACCTAACAGACTTTGCTTTTAAGTTGAGATATTGTTGCTGGCAAATTCTTAAACAAGATCCTATTAATAATATAAACGTGAATGTTTGTGAGTGTGTATGTGAAGTGTTACTCTTTCAAACTACAAAATAGATTTTGATGAAACTGAACAATAATATAGTTTACACATCAGGGTAACACATAGGGTATAATTTATAAAGATATAGTGTGAAGTATTCAAAATATAACGAAACAGGAAAAAATTCTGACATTTACGAGCTATTCTGGCGTGCCGCAAAAACCGTAAGAGTTACACGGATATGATATATTATGGAAATGTTTATCTTAAATAGTCCTACAAGAAAGTCCGCGACGGCATGTTTCTATCTTTTATGTGTAAGCCATTATCGCCACGACATTTGTCATTCACTGGTAGATGATGTAATAATGAGTAAATTAGGCTACTTTTATCTTAGAATTTATATTTATTAATAATTAGTTTTTAATCGCGGGTAACACCGCAGGACGTACCTAATAATAATATAAACCAATACATTCATCCAATTAATTCGACAACACCAATAAAATTAATTCAATTGTTTTCTTTAGGACATGAAGACTACCAGGATCCCAGGAGCTTATATAACACTCTCATTGTTAGAAATTGGAGAACACCTCGCTACCTCATCAAAGAAAGAAAGCCCCTCTGGAACCTTCTCAGGTAACTACTCTAATAACAACATCTTAACATCATTCCAACACTGCAACAATGGCCACCAGGGGTCAGAGAAGACTCCAAGGCTGCTGCATCAGTGCGGTGATATACAATAAAATCTTGATAGAAGAACATTTAGACGTTCGCAGTAACTCTAACTGCAATTGCGGGAATTAACTCAACCAACTTACCATTTGTTTACGCTTATAATTAACATCACAGACTGATTTTTGCCTATAATTAAATTTTTAAAAATATTTTTAGTAATGTCCTTTGTCTAAGGCCTTTGTCATATATTATTATTTCCCAATTTTTATTTAACGAAAAAATAGTATATAAAAAGTATTTATACCCTCGTTCATATTTCATTTCGTTTTATTCGTCGATGGCTCTTAGATATGGTATATTATCTAAAAAACCATTTGTATGTTTGTATTTAATTAGTATTTACATACTAGAAAGTTAAATAACGATACTATTATTTACAAGAAAATTGTAAAGTATTTGTTGGTGGAGTAAAAAAATAAAATTATGTAAAATCTTAATTAACTATATTATAACACATAATATATATGACAAATCAATTATTAGCAGTTATACCAATAAGACCTTACAGATTACAAATATCGAAAAGTACGAACTCCAAAAAATTTAGCTCTCATCCCTACTCATTTTGTTTTCGCAAGAACAAAAAAATTACTAAAATTTGTGCCCGATATATTGCGGTAGACTCACCCTATGTCACTTATAAACCTAATAAGTTCGATGGAAATTAATGATAAACTTGGCAAAATTAATACATGTTTAAAAATCACAGGCGTAAGGTAGCTAGCCTTTCGGTTTTCTACAGATTGCATTTTGGAGAGTGTGCTCAGGAACTACATGATTTAATTCCCCCATCCCCTTTCCACCATCGGACTTCCAGACGCACTGCGGGATTTCATCCTTTTGTTGTGAACATCCCTCAAACCCGAACGAAGCGATTTGCTTCGTCTTTCATTCTTCGTACAGCAAAGGACTGGAATAGTTTGCCCGCGTCTGTCTTTCCTTCCGATTACAATGTGGGTATTTTCAAGAGTAGAGTGAATAGGCATTTACTAAGCTAGTGTGCCTTACTGCATTTCCACTTAACATCAGGTGGGATGGTAGTCAAGCACTTGCTTAGAAATTATTAAAAAGAAGAGGTGATTTACCACGTGCTGGACGATTAAAACATCGTGAGGAAACCTGCATGTATGTATATATTCTAAGACACGTGTAGTTCGCAGAGCCACATTAGGGCCGCGTGGCGGACTATGCTATTGAACTCTGAAAAGAAGCCTATGCCGACAATATAGCCTATATTATACTTTACTATACTTTTTGAAGTTATACTTCTTTAGGTAGATTTTTAGAAATTCACCAAGCGTCCATTCGCGACCGTCAGAGGTTGCGAGTAATTTTAACGCATTACCGATATTTTATGGGCAGGCTCCACCCCTTAGATGTTAGGAACGTTGCTGGAGTTTCTTCGGTCACTTCTTCTCCCAGCGCCAACGCTTCCCGTAGTGGCACTCATGTGCAAGGAATATTATTCTATTAGTTATACGGACTTAGACCTAAATTAAGTGTGAATTCTCTTTTAGATTATGTGGTTCAACTGTGATATCTGTATATAGAAATTAATAAAGGTGATATACATTATTATTATAAAATTTAGGTAATATCCAGAACAACAATAAAAGGGGTTTTATAGGTTTATAAATGATCTTCAAGCTATATATTTAGCATTAAAATGGCAATCTTAGGTGTAGGCAAAAGTAGGTTACCACTGAAAAACCCAAAATTATTTGATGTATAGTATCTTTAGCTATAAACTTACGTTTATTACCAATGATGTCAATTAATTAAATCATAATTATTTTCAATGAAAAAAACATTTCATAATTATAGTAACTTTTAGCATCTGCATTTGAAATTGTAATAAATGGTTCTAATTATCGTAATTGTAAAAACAAAAAAACATTACACATAAATACAAAAAAACATTGAAAAAAATGGAAAATATTACGTAATTAAAGTAACTTTTAGCATTAGCATTTGAAATTCTAATTATCGTAATTGTAAAAACAAAAAAACATTACACAAAAATACAAAAAAACATTGAAAAAATGGAAAATATTACATAATTATAGTAACTTTTAGCATCTGCATTTGAAATTCTAATTATCGTAATTGTATCAAAATGTAAGCTGTTTTATATGAATAAAATATAGGGTTCATATTTACAACTAACGATCTCAAATGAATTAATCGTAATTATAAAAGCAATAGCTGTAATGTATAATAGTATTTTTAGCATCTACAATTAAATTCATCTGATATTCATAATTGTATCAAAATATTGGTTGCTATTGGTAGTTATAGTAGTAGTCACGAGCTTAAGGAATGACGTCCCAGTTTTTGATGTTAAGTCATATCAAATATTAAAGTTTAACTAACTTTAAGAAAAGAAATACCGTCTTTGTGATATTAGTATAATTCAGTATTTCAAAGGATATAGCTGTTAAAACAATGATTTATTTTTAAATAAACATTTCACAAATTCGTAATGCTATTTATAGATTATAATCCAGTATCTTATGTCTTATCGTGACTAACGCAAATAGGGTGCCGTCGAAAGTAATATTGTTAAGAAGTTTTTGCCGTTAAATGCTCTTATCACAAGACAAACAAATTTGAGCCAAAGTTATGTGTCTTTGTGTGAAATCAGTGACGATATACGCAAGCCTCTTCTTCGTTCAGTGGTCTCCCTGATTCATACACCGACTTAAGACAGTGGTATTCATCGGTATACGTTGCTATTTCTAGCCAAGTTTTAGTGATAGCATAAGAATTATTCGCCACATGATATTGTAACCAAGGCATTTCTACAAGCATTAACAATCTAATCAGGCTAGGGTAAGCACGAGTCGTATAACTCAATCACGTAACCGTCCTCGCCGGCGAAAATGGTTTACTTATCGGCCCGTCGAAAGATTTCCTCTTCGATAATAAAAATATTGCTAGAATTTCTTTCGCCAAGTCATAACCAAGCCAATGGTTTTACCAAGTTTTGTTTCAAAGCTCTCTTACTTCCCTAAGTCCTTCTTCAAAGTACCATCTAACTCAATTTGTTTTTGTTTGAAATTTTCCTCTGTATATTTTGATAACTATATTATTTCTTAATTTATTTTTATAAATTTCACTAGTCACTTTTGGCACTTTTCTGACGGACTATTTGATATGAGATGAGGACTCTTCTTGTTGACTTTGAACATTCAAATTTATTGAAGAGAATAAAGCATAAGTAAAGATTCTCACTCATTTTGTGGTTTAACTTCATACCGTTAACAAATGCTATACTAAGGGTGTCAGTAAAGATTCATTAGCATGATAAGATTATGGGTATGTAATATTAAATTTAAACTCTGGTTAATTTTTTTCTGGTTAAATATTAAAGTATTCTTTTATAAGTTCATACCTATGTACTGTCACTTTACTGACAGACTATTCGAAATGAGATGAGTACTCTTCTTGTTGACTTTGAACATTCAAATTGATTGAAGTGAATAAAGCATAAGTAAAGATTCTCACTCATTTTAGTGTCAACTAACTCGATTTATTGGGTCATTCTATTAACAAATACTATAACGAAGGGTGTCAATGAAAGAGTCTGATTTTTGGTCATTTAGGTCATCTTTTGATCCTAAAGTGTAAATCCTAAAATCCTTTTGGTCCTATAATGTCATTATACTAATGATATATATTTAAGTTAACCTTCGGTTTTACTTTTACACTGCTTCAATATAAAATACAACGCTTGAAGTCAATTTTAATTTATAAATCAAGATTTTTATAATTTTAAATACTTTTTCATAACTTTATAGACAGTACAGTCACTTTACTAACACACTATTCAACATGAGATGGGGACTCTTCTTGTTGACTTTGAACATTCAAATTGATTGAAGTGAATAATGCATAAGTAAAGATTCTCACTCATTTTAGTGTCAACTAACTCGATTTATTGGGTCATTCTATTAACAAATACTATAAGTAAGGGTGTGTGAAAGAGTCTGTTTTTTAGCACATGAGATGAACATGAGATGGCGACTCTTCTTGTTGACTTTGAACATTCAAATTGATTCAAGTGATAAAAGCATAACAAAAAAAATTCTCTCATTTTGTGGTTAAGTGTCGTTTTGCCAACAAATAATATACAAAGTGTCAGTAAAAATCTGCTTATATAATATAGTTTTTCTTTTTATCTTACTTTCTTACAATTAAATTAAATAATTCTTTCAGTCTTTTTAAATTAAATAAAACTCTTGTAGTCGGACTTAATTTGCATAAAAAAGGTGACATAAAAGGTCAATTAAGATTTTCTCATTTAGGCTGATGTCAATAGATGCTAGATTTAAATAAAAATAAGTCTATGGAGAAGAATAAATCCCATTCATTATTCAATTTTATTTGTTGTTTTGACAAATATGGTGTTAAACACACAAAGTGTCAAAAAATTTTAGAAAGACATTGTCTCCCTAAAAAGACCAATAGCTAAAGTGTACATAAATTAGTGTTGGTTATGGTACAGGGTATATGTGGTCTTCAAAAAATATTAATGAAAATAAGTACTGTATATTTTCGAATATTTATCGAGAACGTACATTCTCGTTTGCGATGACACATTCGTAGAACATCTGAAGCAACTCGATCAAAAAAATCAACCATCATTTTTGATTTTTTAATCACTTCTTTTTTTAATTTAAAAAATTTACAAATTTTCAAGCAGTTTATTAATATTATTTATAACTCTCCTACAACAAGCTAGGAAACAGGTATCCAATAGTTCTTCTATGTTTTCTATTCAACATATATATATATAATTGATTTGTCATGTAATGTTAGTAAAAGTTATTAAAAAATGGAAAGTGCAATTTAATTCGTAATATTAATTAAACAAAAAACCTTTAAATAACGTAGCATAAACTTAATTTTATCTATATAATTATAGATGAGCAATGATGAATCAAAATATGGTACTATAAGAATATCTTTGGCATATCAATGTACCCTACATTAAACCGTACTAACGGAATAAGAAATATTTTATAAAGGAGTTAAGGGACTCACCTTTATATGTATTCAACTTTTTTTGATGCAAATAAACTATATTATTATTATTATTTTATAAACCAAAAATAAATAATAACAGCTAGCTGTTTATAACTTATTTTGAAACAATATAATCTCTATTTTATTGTGTACCGTGCTGTTGATATAAATAAATAAATTTTAAAAATGTTTCTGGCTGTTTAACAATTAGGTATTTAAAAATGGAACCATTTTCCGTTTTTTTTTTCATTTATTAAACAATTATATCAATTAAAAATACATTTTTAAACACTAACAGGTCCCAGTCAAGGACCTGTTGGTCGGGTTTATACCAAAGCGATCGGGACGTCATAACGTCTCGTCACTCATTGCAGAATACAGAGTATATAAATGTGAACGCTGTACTGTCATACTAATTTGAAAAAATTAAAATTTTTCCCATTGATTATCAATTATATTAATTATAATTAATGATATTTTAATATACAATTAAAGCATGTATTCAAATAATTAGAATAAATTTTAGGTATTTAGTGTTATTTTAAATAAATTAGTAAACTTTTTTCTAAAAGAATTTGGATTTACCTAATGCTTTGAATATGTTAAGAAAATAATCTCTGTAGTTCATATAATGTGTTCTAGAATAATTATCAATTTTTTATAACTTATCGTAATATCATTACTAGTAATAATAGAAATATTTTTTTCTTTGTGAGTGGATTGTATATGTTTTATTAAAATAACAAAACCAACGTGTGTTCTAATAAATATTAGTATTGACTTAAATTTAATGTAATGGCTGTTTAACAAAAACATAACATTTAAAAAAAATTATATCAATTTTAAATTAATTTTTTGTATCGAATACCCGAGGCTAAACAGTGAACGGTGTACATTCATGAAATTGTTTAAACACTAAGACTTCACAAATTAGCTGATTAAAAGATTTTTATTTGTTGTTTATAAATTATAATTTATTCAAATATTTAACATTTTTGGGATATACATGCTAATGATAAATTCTAATACATTTTTTTTTCTAAAATATCAATTCTAGCCGATAATACTAAAAAATTCTTAAATATACTAAAAAATATTACTGTAGCATGTACGACATTATATTTAAAACATATTTTAGGAATTCAGACTAATACTATAGAATAAAATAAATGTACAGGAACCTAATTATACCCTAATGCTTTAAATATGTTAATGAAATACACTCTGTAATATAAATAATGTGTGCTCGAGAATAATTAAAATTTCTTAATGATATATTGTAACAATTATACGTTATATTAGAAAAAAAATTATATTTTTAAGTGCTTTCATTTGTTTTATTAAAAAATACGATACCAACGTTTCACCGACCAACGACTCCCTGAGAAAAATACAGAATCATAATATACTATTACTTTACGCCGGTATGCTAATTGGGCGCGGTACTTCCAACACGTCCAACAGCAGTAGCTAAAAAAACCCTACCGCTGTTTCTCTTTTTTGCAGAAAACATGCCAAGTAACTTTGAAAGTGAACGTTTTTAAAGGAGACAATTTTAAATTCGGAAGCGTCAATAGCCTATTAGTATAGGGTACGATTTGGGAATCGTCATGAGTTCGAATCCGCCATTTGACTATCGAGGTTTACCATCTCCTAACACAAGCCTAAGCTTATTTGGAATGGTTAAGAAGAATGTTAATAATTTTTGCGAAAAAAATATTGTTAGCATTGTTAAGAAAAAGATTAATACACATAAAAGCCTCTTAGCCCCAATATTGTTTGTCAAGTAGAGCAGGATTCGGCAAATCAAAACACGTTTATTAATAAAGTTTCGACCTAAATTGACTGATTCTCTATCTACTTATCAGAAAGTTCATTCGTCACTCAATAAAGTCATGAAAGTTCACTGAGTTATTTACCAAAAACTATATAATTGAGTATTGTCGTATAACTTTGCTCAAAGTACCAAATATATTAACTTACTGACTTATATTAAACGAATATTACTTATTGACTAAAACTAATGTAAAAGATAGGCTTAATATTATTTAGAATCCTTGAAGTTCGGAATACTTTGGACATTGTCAGGGGAGGCGAGGCGACTGAAGCATTAACTGCGATAAAATCCGAAAAGGTAGTTTGTCCCATATAGTTTCTATTAATAAAATAGCTACCGACCGTCTCGAGTGCCGATCGGAATGCTTACGCGTAACATATCACCTTCTAAGCTGAAGTTACCACTCACCGGGGGGACCCTTGTGTCAAGTTACAAGCTAATAGAGGTTTAGACTAAGCGACCTAAGAGCTATGCCACCTCTCAAACCGGTGAAGCAGTAAAGGACAGCCTCTCTGCCCAACTGTATAGTTCGTTCATTAAAAGGTAGTTTTATGCACTAAGTACAAAAATGGGGTACCTTTTGATGCATGAGAGTCGAATAGATAAGTGATAATGTAGCTTTTTGTAGATACAAACTTATGGTCGTGACGTAAAAACGTGTCGGTCGTACTAGCCAGGGTTTGTAATTCTATGGTTTTTCGATTTCTTGCGAACAAAAAAGTTTTTGATTATCATATGTGATACCTAATAAGTTTGGTAAAAAGTAATAGCAATTACTCACTGTGTCTACTCCGCTAACTTAAAAGGATGGATCAAAACCAGCGAATTTGCTATGTTATGGCTTGACATGCTTTGAAATAAAGTTAAAATCTCATACGTCAAAATCAGATTTTCACTTTCCACATAAAAGTTGAAAAATATTACGTTTATTTGATCGAACAAATCCTGTTCATGTTTCCTTCACAGTTTCCGTTGCAAGTCGCAAGCTGGGGTAAAACTTTCCACCCACTTAGTCTAAGGGGGCAGAGAATATCGGAAGGTGTAACCCACCTACCTCAATCAAAAGACGCTTCGTAGAGATTAAACTTCATACTGTGTTTATTATTAGCATATCACTCAATACAAAAATTACTCACTCAATCACATAGGTAATAGGAAACCTGTGTTGGGTGCGATAATAAGCGGATTGGACCTCACGCTGCATGCTGCTTCCTACCGTCTTTCAACAGACTTAAAAAAGGAGGTTCTCAATTCGTCTATATGTTTTAGTTTTAATGTTTGTTACCTCAGAACTTTCGAGTGGATGAACATTCGAAATCTTTCAGTGTGGTCTCATTCCCCTATTTGGTCCAATTATCATAATAGCATTCATAAGAAAACTTATCAGTCTTAAATTTGTATTTAGTATTTGTGCTACAAATGGACTAATGACTCAATATCACGTAAAATTATGTGAGTTTGGTTAGGATCTGATTAATTCTATTTCATAATGTTAACATGTTTTTTTCGGAAATACAAAAAGGGCGTCGATTTGAAGTCGGTTTTTGTTTTTATTCATAAATATACTAGTACCTTAATTTACATCATTTTACAAGGTAGCAATTAAATATTTGACCGAGCCATGACAAAATCTGGTCTGTATCGAGTAAGAATGGATTAGCTCCTTGTGGTAAGAAAGTTGTAAAAGCTTCCGGAATATTAAAAGCAGTGATTGATGGCTTTTGACGAAGCTTTACGTACTAAGTGTTGCGCTAATCGGCATACACTGGCCATAAGTTGTAGGAACTGATTGCTTTTTTTACGTAGTACGTACTTATGTAACTGGGTACTATAAAGGGTTAAGATTAAGATCATGGAATCGTGAGCTGACTGCTTAGTCAGTAGAAAATCACTGCATCTTCAAAAATCTGTAAAGGTTTTTTTATCTGGCATTCTTTAATAAAATAAGTAGAAATGGAAATGCACACACAGACGAGGTGTGTAAAGCAACGAACGCATACATTCATATTGCACTCAATTACGTAACCATAGTAACCGCCCGGGCGAGGGTCCTATTTTCAAACTAAACGTACTTCCAATGAAATGCCGTTCGCAAAAATATCAAGCATCCTAACGCCGATACTTTATTACGAGGTTTTAAATACCAATATAGCAACTTTGAAATAATCGTCATGCATAAAGCTTAAGTGTGAGTTATAAGCTTAAAATGACCACAGGTTTGTTTTAATACAGAGCAAAATGTTACAAATGCATATGATTTATACATCAACAGTAAATAGATTACATGTGACATTATAATATTTACTAGGCAAGCAAGAAGAAACTAAACTTTATCATTTAAAAATACCCAATAAACCTAACCTAAACCTTAACCTCTGAACCGTGGCATCGTAGCATCGTAGCGCCGTAGCAACGTAGCCTTATTGGCACAAGTCGGCTTTGATTCTATCCCCAAAAGCTTAACCACGCTTATCATGGCTAGCTTGCGCATATGCATAATTTTTGTTTATTGCAATATCACGGTTTACTTAATTGACCCCCAGATTCCAGGAACTGAGGTAGCTCTCGCCCGGGCACCGAGCTGCAGCCTTGTGGTAATAAACTTTGCTCGCGTATCGATCTGTCCGTATCCGATATTCTACCTCGCCCTCGTTGATATTTGCATGTTTGGAGTTGGCATAAAAAAGGTTTTGTAAAACTCTGAAAACAATGTTTAATTAAATGACGGCTTGTTGACGTAGAAATCGAATTGTTTTCGAAGCTATTTCCCCGAAGGACACCTATTCTTAAACAATTTTAATTAGTAGCTCACCAATTAATGTTGTTTACGTTAAATACGAATGGAAAAAAACAACCGTGCCGAATCAAAATAAGGGATAAGTTATCAAAAACGAATTCTATTTAAAAACTTATACCACCATTAGTCAGAGAATAGAAGAATTTAATGTTTTTTTTTTAAATACAATATTGGACATTTTCTGCTGATAATGTGACGAAACATTCATAAATTTAATTAACTTATCACTGATTGTTACATTTTGTAAAGAATGCGAAGCTTTTTAATAGTCAACGTAAAGACTTTAAGTAAATAATAGTGATAAGCAATTATGCGAAAAGAGAACACTAGTAGAATGACAACCATCAAGATGGCGTAACGCTTTATTTCGTCCTTCATTATTATTGAATGTTTCCCCGCTGTTTAAAATGTCAGTATTTTCGAGAGTCAGTCTGAATAGGCATTTCCATAACTAGACTGACTTGACAAATAATTTAGAAAACTTCTTCTTCTTCTTCTTCTTCTTCTTCTATATCATAACCTTATGACTGAAGGACGTGACTATGGTGCGTTACGATGGCCACCATTTCTTTTCAGACATTTCTGTCTTGCGCCATTTGGATGGATGATTGTAGGGTAGCTCCTGTAGAGTCCTGAGTTGTGTGCGTCCGTCTTGTAGGAGACCGCCCTCTCGCTCTCTTTCCTTCCACACAACCAATAATCTGGGTCTCGCCTGACCGTGTGTCCGAAGAACTTGAGATCTGCCTGCAGATTGTTGAGAGCCGCGTTGTTTTATCCAAAGTTAGAAAACTTACATAAGTTCAAAAGTTAAACTTACAGCCTATATATAAATGGTTCACTGCACAGGCCTTCTCAGTAAAAAAGTACAAGGTCATAGTTAGCCATGCAGCCTATCGACGACCGTGTGGTAAATCAACAATTTTATTGGTGTCGGCACCGGGGAGCAAACTTGGGTTGCCAGCGTACTACGCAACTTGGGGCGACCGCCGCGACATTGCGCTACGGCTATATAAACATATCTCTAAAACTTAGAGAATAATATTAAAATGAATAGTTAAATGGTAAAATTCTACAGACATTAAACAAAACATTTTTCTTTTGTTTACATAAAATAACAAGATTTTCTTCGACTGATGATAAACATCCATTAGGGTAATTATCCCCTAAGGGTTTGATTTGTCTTCATTCTAAGGGAGTTTTTTTATTTAACTTTGTTAATTAAGATCATTCCAATAACGATGTTATTCACAGAACGGCCGTCGGATCATTAGTGAAATAAAATAAGTACATAAAAACACGGACAAGGTAACAGTATATTCCGACTGATTTTAAAACAAATTACATAAAAAAAATTTACGAAGTTGTATCCGTTGTTGATGTAATAGAATATGGTTGCTGAGCCATGTACTAAGCACCTAAATAGAAGATATACGTAATCAAGCAGAGAATAAGACATTTACACAGGCTCACTATTGCTACTTAAATTATTAAATTGTGAACTACGAAGCTAGCAAGATTTTTATATTAAATAAGCAAGTGGATCGCTTCAAGTTATGATCACTGGGACTGCGAGCGCTGACGATCTTTTTTTTTAACCGACTTCTAAAAATGAGGAGTATTATGACTTCAAAAGGAGGAGATTCAATTCGTCTGTTTTTTTCATGTTTCTTACCTCATAATTTTCGACTGGTTGCACCGATATTGATATATTCATTTTAAACCTCCTCTTACACCTGCAATACTAAAGCAGTCTTAAGGTCTACTATACTATACATATTTTTAAAATATCCCTTATTTATATACATACAATTAAACTAACTGCAATAGAAACGGAATTAGAGTTAATATAAACAAAACCATCACCAATGTACAGGCCAGATCCATTATACTAATATTCTTAACCTTGCCCTTATATTTAACAGGGGTCTCGAATATAACCTACCCCAAATGCTACGAAGTAGGTCGAGTTCATTGACATAGGTACAGATCGATACGACGCACGCCACAGGGCCTCTAAGGGAACACGAATACACTGTTGTCGCATAAATTTACCTCCGTGATTGGAATAGTACGATCAGCTTGGTCCTGCAACCGACCTTGGTCCTGTAACTAACGAATTAATTCTTCCTTTAGGACGTGCGTCTTGATGGCTTAAACCATCAAGACGCACTACTGACGCTGGACTGGATGATGCACTTGTACTCATATATACTTTATATACTACTAGGTAATTATTTTATAAGCTCACTGTCAGTGAATGTAATGTCTTTTATGAGTAATAAAGTCTTTAACCCCAAATATAAAATTCTAGAAATAGAAGCCTAAAATAATTTCAAAATTAAAGGAGAAATAAAATCAAGCACCGTTTCATTAAGTTCACTGAACGGACTCCGAAGGTATATTGTAATTAAGCGCCGCTATATCTGCCCCTTAACTTGAAAAACAAAACTCCTTAAAAGACTTGAATCTTTCCAAGATTAAAAAGAAATACTTTGATGTCTAGACTGCACAAAGCACGAGTCGACATCTTACAAAGAAGGCTTGCATAAAACATTTAGGATTCAAAAACGTTTATTTTTAATGAAATAATATATATAATTTTTAATGAAGCGTCAATAGCCTAATGGTTTAGGGTACAGCCTGCGAATCGTAAGGTCATGGATTCGAATCCACCATTGGACTATTGCCGTGAACCATGTCCTAGCACAAGCTTAATCTTAGTTGGAATGGTTAACAAGATTGTTAATAATATTTCTGAAAAAAAAATTGCTAGCTTTCTTTTTAAAAAAAAAATAAAAAAAAAATATGGGTACTCAACTCTAATCTTTGATTTAAATTATAAACTATCTAATTATAGAAAATCATCGTACAGATAGATTTTCTGCAAAATAATAATCAAGCAGTCATAGCCTAGTAGCTAACTGAATCGATTTATGATCTCATAGTCGTGAGTTCGAATCCCAGCCAGCTCATATGCTTTTTAAGTACCAAAAATCCTTTGCTAAAAATTTCCTCTCTGTATGGCGATGGGTTCACTAACTGTCACATGTGGGACCTTGGTGAAGCCTGGTATTAAGCGGACAGCGTAATCTGGCTCTGTCTACCTCGCTAGAATTAAAAGCATGTGAGAGGATGATTTTTAATTTTTATCATTACAACGATGAGTTCAAAACTTTTTTAAAAGAGTGTAGGAAAGATTGAATCTATCCAAAAATGCTCCATTCGTTGTAGCGTATTAAGTTGTCTATACCCGACTATGCCGGGAGGATAATAGAATTTGAGAGCTTTTGTTGTGGTGTATTAAATAACAATGACTCGACGTCAGACGCCTAAGACTGAAGTAAATGCGTTGTCATTCGACAATAACAATATACCGTTAAAGATAATATTCAGTGCAATATTGAGAATAATAATGGGGTATAGAATTACCTTTTAGTATACTAGAGTCTTTTGAGTGACAGTATCAGAAAGCTTTCATTGTCTATGTGTAAACACGATACCTCAGCGCAAAATATGACCAGAAAGACAAGAACTTATACACAAAAAGTTACGTACGTGACTTCGTCCTCTTGGAATTAACAATCAAATTTATTTAGTTTTTTTTTTTAGAAAATAGGCGTCAACGCAAGGTTCGAGGTCACAGGGCGTCCGCGCGGCCTGGTTAAATCAGGGCGACACGAAATTAATTTCATTGCTTATTATTTTGATTTTGCTATATCTCCTATGGTATTCATTTAATTTGCATGTAAAGGGAGAATGCAACTTACGTATTTAAAATAATACGGAATAATACCGTATTTGTGTAATTAGCATTCCAATTGCCGTTTTATAACTTCCCAACTTTCAAAGCGTTAATGTGGATATAGTATGTTATCCTTAAGAGATAGATATATGCCATCGTGTACTTTTCTATTGACCTATATAGGATTCACAATTCCACCATACATTATTTTGTTATATCTCAAAGGGTTTTCGTTGAAAACTTCCAGACGGCTTAAATTTTTCGAAAATATCGTTATATTTTAGCTAATGTATACGAAAACTCAATAAATTATATACTGAAACATTCCTCGAGAACCGCCCTATCCATTGGTGAGCACAGCATGAAAATCAGAGCAGTAGTTTTTTAGTTTATCGCGAAAAGACAGACGACAGCGGGAAGCGACTTTGTTTTTTATATCATGTTATGAATCACAAAATGGGAGACAGGAGGCCTAAACGTAATGAAGCAAAAGTACAAAAAATAGAAATTATACGTATATTGACATGGAGCGTAGTTCAGATAAGGTTTTAGTATACCATATACAGCTAAATACCAATCTAGACTATAGGTTTTAGTTTAAAAAATAATAATCTTCAATTACAAATTCTATCCATTCGATTGACACATAATTTCCATTGTTAATTTTTCAATTTCTAAATTTCGTAACTAAAATGAAAAGAAACATCTGTAATAACTTATAGGTCTTGTGGAATGTAATAGTCCAATAACTAATACATGCACTTTATACAGGCAGTGTAACGTTGTACAAGGAATTAATTATTTTATACTGTCCAACGGCGCGTCCTCACAATCTTTATACAAAATTAATTAGAACTCAGATTACAAGCTAATAAAGTTAAATTATCGTTTACAATGCCAAGTTAATGTGATGATCAACTAAATTATTAATTATGAATTAAAGATACAATAAGGTTTAAGTAAATCACTAAGATATCATTGGAAGTAGTTATTGTGCATAACAAAAGTAAGAATTGTACAGAATTTTTGATATCGTATCGTCGTCCATGTTTCAATCATGAAAGCAGCGTATATTGTATTTGAAATAAAGCGTGACGCACACGGAGTGGCGTGTAAAGGGAACTACACACAGGCGAAATTGCAGAGTCGCGGCACCGACCCGACTGAAGTGCTCTTCAATAATGGAACCAGTGAAGGCTGCAAATTAAATTACGATCGATCAAATATTCACCGTTTATTGCGTTTTTAATAAACAACCATGCTACCTACACTAATATATATTGAAGAGGGATTGTTTATTAGTATGAATTACATTTGCAAAATACTTAACATAAAGGTCAAGGCTTAGGGTGGGTTATAATCTGTGTGAGGTTGTAGATCCACAATATTAACTATTTGACTAGCGACGAAACGTCTTCTAGTTAGTTTTGAAATGGTAGAATAGATGACCTATGGAATCGAAGTCCTCGATTGCAGACCAAGGACCGACAAGCGCAGCGTAGGACGTCAACCCGTAATGTAGTCTGACGTAGCTGGATCCAAGCCGCTCACAACCGGAAATCATTTAGCTGAATTGATGATGATGGTGATGAACTACAAAAAGGTCACATTCTAAGTATTATACATTGATGGGCTCACTCCTTTTAGCCTAAAAGATAAGCAGACAGTGATAGTACGGTACGTGAACCAACTTCTAGCAAAACCTTAAATCTAGTTGGTATAGTTAGTATATAATAATAGTTAGAATAAAATAGTTGTACGTCTCCCCATTTATTGGTATTATAAATAGTAATATAATCGGGAACATTTAATCAATGCAAAAATATGTTCAAATCTTTACATAAAATAATATCAAAACCTTTGATGTAAAACAAGTAAAAGCTTATTACGCTTATAAAAAAATAACTGAACACGATATTCTCATTACAAAACGACAAGCATAGAGAGAACGAAAGTCTTGCTAAACGTGACCAGGCATCAGACACTCCCCTCCCTAAACGTGGGGATAACTTTGTGCGGGAGTTCGCTTCACCCCCTGCCGTGAATTGAACCGCGATACAAATTGATTCTTGCGGCCGTCGAATATCGGGTACTGTCGCTATCTTTACGCTTCAGTGATTTTGTATCCGTATTTAGTTAAATGTAGTTATAATTTACTAGAGTAGAAGACGTAAGCTTTATAATAATATGATCTACGGTTGTACCGGTATTGTTTCAAGTAAGCTTACTTTTATATTTAACTACTCGAATGGTAGATTTATACTCGGTTTGTCCGCTCACAAAGATAAATGAGCCGTCTGATTATTCTGTTAGGATTAAGTTAATAATATACAATAAGAGACAACAGTCAATAAAGAAAATATTTAAGTTAACAAAATCTCTTGTAAAGCTTTTCTAAATTTGGAAGGAGTTAAGCCAAATATATCTTAAAGTATATTATTATATATTCTTAAAGTTATTGTTATAAAATTCCATGATGCGATTATGAGGTGCGCGTGCGCCTGTGCTTGTTTTACTTGACTGAAGAGCGAAAAGATTAATTGAATGAAGCTCACGAATGCGTTTCGAATGGCTGGGAACACGTATAAATATGTGATTGACGAGTTCATTGCAATCCAATTTATTTTGACAGATGTTGCAAAGAAGAGTTTGATCCAAGAGCTTTCTTCTTGATTCAGAGACAGCAAACCGAATTTATTTAGTAATAATTCGTAAGATTGTTTAGAATTACAAAATTTATATGAACTTGATCTTAAATATTACCTATAGATAAAAAAAACGTTACAATCGTGTCAGTATGAATTATTTACAGAAGTAGTTTGTAACAGTTATAATACTAGCCAATGATGCAGGTAAGCTACGTGAAGCAAGAGCTAATAATTATTATGCGGAACGCACTAAAAAGTTTTAATCTCCTCAATATATTAACATATTCTTACAGTCATCAAATAACGCAATGCCGCACTCTGAGGTCTCCGTAAAGAAAATGCTACAAAAGATATTTTTAATCGAGTAAGGAATTAATCACTCATCCCTTACACATCCTCATCTTATATTTTTGTTAGGTTATTTAAGTTTAGACTTATAAGTTCAAACTTATGAAAACGGTGCGACGCTTATATGTCGTATTAGTGGTTTGACGGGAAAGTTATATGTAAGCTTGTAATAAACTTTGTATATTAAATAAATAAAAAAATACTTAACTAAACCTGGGAGTTCCGCGACATTAAATAAACCCTGTTTACACTAACTGTTAATTAAGCGGCTCTCAAATTAGCCAAATTAACAGTCTCGATAGTGTTGCAAATTCGAAAATTAGCAGTTTGCAACATTCTAGGAGAAATCGGGCTCTGTTTTACAATAGCCAACAGTTGTATTGGCTCCCATAATTTTTCTACGCCATAATTGTACCTCGATATTCTAGAAATAAAAAGGTATACCAGAATATCAAATTCTGTCTCCCTACGAGGAAATATGTGTCCTTTAAGTTACTATACTTATGACGGGGGTGATTCCATCACCACACAACGACGACAAAGTTTAGCAAGTAAGGTTATTTTTGAAGTTATACTTTTTAAGAGCTTTATGAAAAAATAACAGGTTGAAGCTGCAGTGAAAAAAAATGTACTTGTATACTTTTTTAAGCACTCCAATATAATTGAGGTTAACTATCTGTACGTAATGTGTATTATTATTCATTATTATTGTTTAATATAATATTTATTTATTTAATTTTTCAAATTTAAAGGGATTTTATTGACTGATTTGTAATTATTTTATTGTAATTAATTAATTTACATGCAATTAAAACCTATTTTTGCTTTTTTTTCCTTTATTTTTCTCTCTCATTACACTTCATTTCATCACGTTTATTATTTCCTATACGTGTACACATTTTAGCAATTATATGTTTGTCGCAAACTGTGTTTGCAATTCAATGTCTATAACTTCCAGCTATATTGCTATTTTAGCATATATAAAATATTAAAAAAAATGTTAACTCAATATTAGATTTTTATTTTTTTATTTATTTAAATCAACAAAAATTATTACACCATTACAGATAGCCTAGTAGCTTAACGATTCGACTTACGATCTGGTCTTGTCTGTCACTTGTCTCTGGTGATTTTAATCTATGATCATTCGACCAAAGATTATAATCGGAAAAGGATTTAATTGAGCTGTTATTTTTCCTTTTTTCCCCTCCTTTTCTAATGCGATGAAATATTTAATGTCAATAACACTTAATTTTCACGAGAGAAATATCAAAACATTTTCATTAATAAAGTGTGAAGACGTTCTCTAGCTACTGAACTGGAAAAGGACACGACGTGAAGCCAGTCAAATGGAATAACTTTTGCGCATAATTTCCAGAAGCTTTTCACAGATAATTAATGCTGCACAAACTGATTGGCACAGCGTAGGCGTATGTCCCCTACATATCGAGAAGTACAGAGATATACACGAAAGTGTGTTTATGACGTTGAACACATAACATTAAATTACTCGATTTTTTATTTTGTTTCAGATAGTTATAAATAAGTTAAACATAAGGGGATAACCAAAGGTCATAAACTTCGCGAGTCTTGGACGGCAGTCGCCTCCTTCTGCGAAACACTCATGTCCCAGAAGGAGGCCGACGAGCGGGTCAGGGAGGATAGCCCAGAGGTTTCCTCCTTCCGTAGGCGGCGAGTCGGGGTGCGCAGGAAGCGATACCAAGGCCTCCTCTCGCTGCCCCCGAAATCCGAACTAATGGTTCGGCTTCGTCGGGACTTCTCTGAGTGCCGGAGAAGTACCGGCCGATCGTTGGGGTGCCCTGTTGCTGACAGATCCAGGGCACCCACTTATAATGGCTGATGGCATACGCGGAAGGTTTAGTGGGTAGGGGTCGCCCAGACCGAGTCCCACACATCCCTCCGGGCCCATAAAGGGTTCCTTAGCTTATTCCGCGTTAGCAAAAAAAACGTCATACACTGAGCAAAAATTTTAACAAGTTATTTTCTATGAAATATGTTTTTAATTTCTAAATTATCCCACTTGTCTATGAGTCTAATTGGTCTTTATCTTTTCACGATACCTTCTTGGAAATGTTTATAGAAAAGCATCGTCTCGTCAGAAAATTGAATTTAAACAGGAGAAAGCGTCACGCACACTAGCGTATGCGATTACATCGTACTGATTACAAGTGAGTTTACACGCGCCTGTGTGAGTAACAGACTCGCATTCACTGCACGGAGCGGCAACGTCGCGTGGACGGGGTGGCGGCCCGGGCGAAGCTCTCCTTAATAATGGATCCCCGTTCCAGAAACATCGATCGATAGGACACCTTCGTGTTCATATTTTATTATTAGTAATAGTTAGGGAAGACATTTTAAATTACTCATTGAATAAGACTACTTTCACTCATAAAGTTAAGTTAAAGTTACACCTTTATATATATAATGTATATGTCCCACTGTTGGGCGCAGGCCTTCTCTATAAAAAGAGTATAAGGGCATAGTCCGCCACGCTGCCCTAGTACGGATTGGCAGACTTCCTCACGATGTTTTCCTTCACCTACGAGCGCGTGGTAAATCAGCACATAAAATTGCAACAACAAATTTATGGGTGACGGCACCTCGAATCGAACTCTGGTTGCTATCGTACTATGCAACTTGAGCCAACCGCCCGGACACTGAGCTACTACGGCCCTACACATCATATCGTGTAACGGTATAACAATGCTCAGGATGATAGTTAATATCGTTTCGATCTACGCATAATGATCTCTCAGTATTTTGAAGTCTATCTGAGGTATAAAATACTATACTAGTAACCGTATCTTAGATAGTAATGATTATAGGATGAATTGTTCTTCCCCCCGTTCTTTTACTAGCAGTAATCGAAATAAATGTAGATAAATGGGGCACCGCATAACAAATACGAAAGTCGGTGAACTCGACCTACTTCGTAGCATTTGGGGTAGGTCCTAATCGAGACCCTTCGTAGAAAATGCGGCCAAGGTTATACGGAGCATTTGTATCAATATTAAAGACTTGTACTTCGCTCCCTTCAGTCTTACTTTCAGCTTAATTTTAGATAAAAAATGTGTTTCTTTTTAATATACAAAACAATTATACAAATAAAATTACTCTTATATTCACTAAGAATTTAAATAGGAAAAGACATCGCTTTCTAACCTAACCACATTCTTTTGAACAAAAGATATAAACTTCTTACAGTGTTGTTCTAAAGAATATTATTAGAAACAGACTGTTTGTTGATATGCTATAGATGGGCAACAACATACACTCGTGAACAAAGAAATGGGTCGGTTACGTAAGTTGAATACCTCGGATGATAAAGACGCTAGCTAACTCAAATAAATTATTTTTTTAATTCAGTTTTTATTATTATTTTTTTTAAGAAAGCTGGCAATATTTCTGTTTTTTTCAGAAATATTACTACATTATTTTAAACCATTCCAACTAAGCTTAAGCTTGTGCTAGGAGTTGGTTCACGAGTCGAATGGTGGATTCGAACCTACGACCTTACGATTCGCAGACCGTGCTCGTATTCTCTAATTTGTAGCAAACGGCTCCTCTTTCATAACTTATGAAAGCTAACAAGTAACTCGGTATAACACCATGTACTCGACACTCTTGAATATAGAGAGGCGGGCCAAAAAGTTGATAGGTGACCAAGATCTACACCTACATAGTCTTGAGCATCGGCGCAAGGTGGCCAGCCTTTCGGTGTCTTACAGAATACATTTTGGAGAGTGTGCACAGGATTTACACGATTTAATTCCCCCATCCCCATTCTACCTTCGGACGTTTAGACACTCGGCGGTTCTCCGTTTTCTTAGTCGATGTCCTGCGAGTCCGAACGAAACGATTTGAGTCATCGTTCATTGCGCGTACAGCAAAGGAGTGGAATAAGTTGCCGGCGTCAGTCTTTCCGTCCAAGTACGACGAGGGAGCCTTCAAGAGTAGAGTGAATAGACACTAAACTAGCGCATACCATTTTTTGACTATATCACCACTTAACACCAGGTGGGATCGTGGTCAAGCACTAGTTTATACCCATATAAAAAAATATCTCAAAAATAAAATGAGACATGCAGATATCCTTGCGATTATCTTCATCTGAACATGCACATAAATAATGACGAACAGCACTAAAATTGTAATCAACAATTTTACTAACACTGATCGGTATGAATTCCCAATTAAAAGATGGCAAAGCGTTCTCCAACTCCTTTTGCGTAGCGGATGTTCATTCCTAATGCCTTTCAATTGCACCCATTTGCAAAAGCTGCTAACAATTTTGTGGGTAGCTTATTACCACAGTAAGCCCCTTGTGGTATATCCTCTCTGTCGGTATTAAGATGTAATGAGGTGTACATCTGTAGGGAATTTAATACCGATTTCCCGTCTACTCATTCCTATCAGTTTGGTATTCGCTTTGACATTACAAAATACTTAACAAGACGTTACAGAGAGTTAGACGTTACATATGATGGGGGAATGTGCCAAACATGAAGCGGAAAGAAAGTCTAAAACTGAGGCAGCAACTTGTGGGTGGTTTGTAATGCTGCTGTCTGACCCGACCTCAGAAGGAGCAAGGAAGCTGGTGGCAATGGACATACAACATTGATGACTTTCTTTCTCGCTTCATGCGATCGATGTGTGTGTGTGTAGGTTAGAGTATGATGGGGCTAATATGTCCAAAAGGGCTAAAGTCCCCAATGAATAAAGAAAAAAAATCTAGATTTATCTTTATCTAATGAAAAAAATCATGACAAAGATAATAATAGCGCGGTAATTTACTTATTTCAATTCACCTACTTTTAAGTAGACGCATTTAATAAAAGAATCTCATTGCCATTTTTTTCAACACATTAGAGGAGAAAACAAAACAAGTTTAAAAAATGAAAACAGAACACAAACATAACAAAGAAAAACAAAAGTTAAAAAAATCTTGCACTCAGCAGCTTTGCTCACAGCGAAAAATCCCGACATAAATAACCCCAGCGTCACGTACAGTTTTACTTAATTAAAAAAATATCGCATACACTACCGGTAAATGTAGGAGGTATCAAAGGGATATTTTAATTTGTGGACGACTCAATTTAACAGCATATTGATTATTGATTCAACCACTATGAATCCTTAAAAGCTTGTATTCAAAAGAGTACTAATGGAACACTAATCAGATTTTATCATTCAATTATATTCAGAGCGGTGAAACATTTTGTTGAGCCGGAACAAAATGTGATTTCAATATACATCGAGTCCGGGCTATACTGGTTTATGCGGTGAAGTGGAAACTAAAGACATAGGGTAGTAATTGGAAGCCATTACCATATGTAACTGAATTAGTGCGCCACGTACTCGCTGTTGCAAAATTGGTCGCACAAAATATATTTACGTTTTAATAAACAAAAGTTTCAAAGGAGGAGCTTAATTTACTGAACTACACGCTACTATACGCTGAAAACATGTTAACCTTATAAAATGGTCATTATCCGACTAAAATCGTGTATTATTTTAGCCTGGAGTTTTACGCCAACAACTTTTTTTAAGATACTAGACCTGAAAAGAATTAAATTTAGACGTTTTATCGAATCCGAAATAATTGCCAAGAAATGATGCTCAAAAGAGACAGTTTTTAACTGTAAGGTAGTTTATAAATTTACAAAAATAAATTGAAATGTTTTTGTGCAGAACTAATAACCCTCTGGGAATTTGCCTCCGACCTATCCCATCATATCATTCTTTTCAAATTTCTGTCTGCCTCTCTTTGTACAATGTGGCCAAAACTTTTATTACGTTATAAACATGAGTACTAAAGTCTTTCTGAATGTATGAGGAAAATGGGTTCTTGTTAATTAAAATTAATAAAATAATCGATACTACCCAGTATCATGGTAAAAGATGTTTGCTTTAATTTACTGTGGGCAAATAACTAAGTTGGAAGCATAGTTTGTGGCTTGAAGGAACACGGAACAAAAGAACGCAGTATATAAAGTTCGTCGTGCCAATCCTAAGTCTTTAACCGCATAAACAGTGACGTCAACTCGTCTGAAGTTCACGACGTCACTGTTAATTTGAACTGAAAACGTGCATGTATAAACATCGTCGATAATATTTCTCTTGACGTTATTGTTCAGACAACCGTGAAGTATTCAACTAAATTAATGAATTCTGTGCCCTTTATAAATCGAAGACATCACGTCACTTATTCAGTCTATTGAGCACGCATTGAAGCGAAGCAATCGCACGTCCAAACAATTTTCTTCAAGTTTGTTTTCGATACATGAATATTCATTATTAGATTTGCTACTTGCCTACGTTGATTCACCGCTATCTACGTCTACTGGCGTCAACGACAGCACTCAGAATCGCTTTTAAAATAAGTAATATTTTTTCTTTCTTAAGAACTTTTTTCGTTTTCACCAATTAAAGTATAAATTAGAAAATAATGCCAAGATTTTTATGGGCAAATGCTTAGCCACCAGGCTATTGAGGACGTATATGAAACACAAATTAATGAACTTTTGTAGAGCTTTTGTAGCTTCAAACGAATGTACTCTATTAATTCTGTAATAGTAAATTACAGGGCTCCCTTTGTACGCTAATCCTTATGTACATGTATGTAATTTGCGGCGAAATGCAATTAATATCCTTATGTATTAGTTTAGACTAGCGTTATGCCTAATTATTCCAATACCCTAGTTGAATGTACTCAGATAATAATTACTCTCTAGGAAATAAATACACAAATGAAAAATAAGAAGAGAACAAGGATCCGCTATTGTTGGCAGACCTAGAACATTCATGACGAAAGGTCTAGGAACAATACGAACGAACAGCTTACATCGAATAAATAAAAGATTTATTAATTTCTCATAATTACGATATAGGTTTTGACCCTTTTTTTTTTGTTCACGCGGGGGAATCTTTTTATAGACCATCCTCCGGTACCCTGGGTGAGCCCGGAGGGATGTGTGGGACTCGGCCTGGGCAGCCCCTACCCACTAAACCTTCCGCGAATGCCATCAGCCGTTATGAGCGGGGTGCCCCGGATCTGTCAACGACAGGACACCCCAACGACCGGCCGGTCCCGGCAAAGACCGGACTTCATCCTCAAAGGGGACTTCTCCGGGACTCAGAGAAGTCCCGACGACGCCGAAGCATGCTGGGGCCAGGTACCCATCCTGGCCCCGCTTCGGATTACGGGGGCAAGAGGAGGCGTTCGTAACGCCTCCTGCGCACCCCGATACGTCGCCTGATATTTTTTTTGTTTTGACCCTGATCTATTTTAGACAGGTTTTCAACTTCAAGCAATAGTTATAGTATTGTGTATATGTTAGTTATTGTACGTAGTACGATAGTTCAGTATAGCAGAATAGCAGAAAATTGTAGCAGTGATTACTTGACGTCAGTCAGGTGAGCCAAATGCCCATTTTCATATTTTTTTAATAAAATATAATATCGGGTCATAATATCGTGAATTTAAGTCATTAGTGCTAAGCCAGATCCAAAAAGATTACAGTCTTAAAGCTAACAGAGTACAGTTTAAGAAATATCATGTCGTCCATTTTATCGTGGAATAGTGGGTACCACCCGTTTCGAGTTTGATTACTAAGTATGTTAATAAATTTTGTGAAATTTTTTTGACCAAAATCCCACTTCAAAAACCGGAATAATTTCTCAATTGGTCTAATTTTTTTTTAAATATATGTACGCACATAGCGTCGTCTTTAATGAACCAATCTTAATTTCATTTATAGAAATTATTTGGTTTAATTGAAGGTTGAAAATTTTGTTGCGATCAAAAAAAAAATTTAATAATGCAAAAAAAATTGTAATATATAACTATGGTACTTCGGAAGTAAAAAACAGCTTCGGCGCGTATAAAAGTTAAATGCTTGATTCTATTTGAAGTTAGTTTTATTTACTCTTAAATATAGTTGCACAACATTATTATATAATTATAAAAAAAGTAACCAACTTCACTCTTCCGCACTGGCCTTTTATGGCTTATTTCTCAAGTATTTTGTAAATAATATTTGAACACCAGACAGCAACAGAGTTCGTTAACCGTCTGTAGACTGCTCTCGAAGCTGTGAAAGTTGAGGGTAAGGGAACCGAGAATATTGCGGGCCCGGAGTTCGCTGCAAATAAAGCAATTGAAATTCAAAGGATGCTTGCTTCGTATTTCTATTAAGTAATTTCACTTTCCTTTGCCTGTATAAAACAGTAAGCTTTCTCGACTGTGCAACATTAAAGACAAATTAACTTTGGAATAGAAAAATACACTTGTGAGCAAAAATAAAGGGCCGCAATAAAAGGTCGGTTAAGAAAGTTTGAATATCTCGGAAGATAAAGACACATAGCTAACTATATGCCTTTACTAATGTATTCCTTTTTTTTTGACGGGGAGGAAATCTTCAGAAAGATACCCCGCCTTCTGGGGGGAAGGCGGCGATTATGTGGGGTTCTTACCCACTAAAACCTCCCCGGTGGCCCTTTCCTCGGTGCATGACGAGGGGCTCTGGGATCTCTAGTAGAACGCACCGGAGCCCCTCTGCACTGTGCTCAAGGGGAGCACGTCCCGGAGGGAGAGGTTACACCCTCCCCCCGTGGGCCCTCGTAGTGCAAGGCGACACGGGCCAGCCGATGTCGCCTTCTTCCCGGATCCACTTTGGTGGACGACGCAGGCCCCCACCCTTGTCGCCCAGTGAACCCGAGGCCCCTTTTAGTCGCCTTGTACGACAGGCAGGGAATACCGTAGTCTTATTCTTGAGAGCCCAGAACTACAGGGCTGTACTAAAGTATTCCTATACTAGCTAAGTACTACAAGACAGAGACGGTTGACATCAATAGTAGAATGTTGGGCTTGAGGTTACGATATTTTTATAATACCGTACCACCTAAAACTTTTTTTGCCGTGGAGAATAAAACGAATTTATTATGTACATTAATATATTTCTACCTACACAGTAACATAACATACTTAGTATATTAAAAAAACATTTCCTTACATAATATTTGAAAATCCAGTCACGCTAATAAATTTTAAGCTTGTAACATTATTAAAAACAAATACACAGATACTTAGTTACAATACTGAGATCAAACACGTGTGTTTTTTTAATGAATACATTTTTATAGATTTAAAACCTTTCATCCTTATAAATGATTGATACCTGAATGTGTTAAACGGTATACAAAATATATTTTATTCGAATGTAATAAAATTTCTTTTAACACAGTATTAAATTAAAATGATGAAATATCTCTAAAAAGAGTGCTTAGTCTAAATGTGGGTCTTGTATATATTTTACAATTACTACTTATAAATATACCCATAAATTAATTATTACTACTAATTTATTACAAAATAAGCCCGTAATAGGTACTTCTATAATCTTAACTACATTTTGTCTTAACTATATAATCGTGAAACTGTATCTTTGTCACTTTACATAGTAAGGGATTAACTAATCGTTAATTAAAAGTTAAAGTTACAGCCTATATATTAAATATATAAATACGTATATGGCCCATGGCTTTCTCTGCAAAGAGATATAAGGCGACTACTCGGACCCTTTTTTTTTGCTAACGGGGAGGAAATTTTCAAAAAGATACCCCGCCTTCTAGGGGGAAAGCGGCGGTTATATGGGGTTTTTACCCACTAAAACCTCCCCGGTGGCCCTTTCCTCGGTGCATGACGAGGGGCTCCGGGATCTACAGTGAAACGCGAGGAGTGGAGTGCAAGGCCAGCAGTTGTTTATTAGTTACCTACATATCTTATCATGATCCTGTATTCTTAATATTTTCTTCTCTTTTAAGGTTCATAAATATTAAATTAACATCTAAATCTGTATTGTAACTAACGCGAAATAGATTGAAATCTGTAACAAACTAAACGCATTCCGAATTATTTAAAAAATGTTTTTTTTGTTTTTTATATTTTTACTAATATTAAAATAAAGAAATCTCTAACACCTCATTATACCAAACTACTGCTAATGACAATATTTCATAGCATAATACTTTGAATTATTTTTAATTAATAAATCTATATTTTATCAACTGTATATTATTTACAAACTACTAATAAGCATGATAGACGCGTCCTTTGTGAATAACATTTACAATTTTCGTAAATATTAAATTAAGACAAATATATTTTACGTTAATAGATATATTCGACCTTGAAAAAGGTTCTCCTGGCATTCTGACATCACTATACAATTTTGAAATTCCTAAAGTACCGTAAATATAATTAGAATAAAAACAATCACATTATTATTTATTTCTGACTGAAGCTCCGTATACAAATTTGTTATGTTATTACAAAATTACAAATAAATACAAATACAAATACTTTATTCAAATATTTCCTTACAAATACACGAACTCCCTGACTCCTGAACTAGGAGTTAAACCTGTATCTCAGGAATCAGTGCCCTCTCCCACTGCCATACATCAATTTCATTTCAAATTTAATTTAACAAACAAAGTACATTTAATTTAACAGGGATATAAAAGATTTAAAAGAAAAATTAAATAAATATTCGTATATAAATAAATAAATGTTGAGTGTGTGTGTGTAAGATGTGTGGTATTTATATTTTAAGCATAATTTCTTCCGTCTGCTTATAATCGAGCGACAACAGCCAGTTTAATATTATACATAAATATTATACATAAATTAATAGTTTATTAACAATTTTAATGACCGTATTGAATGTTTATTTACTTTTATAACTTTCACGTAAGAGGAATCATAAATAAAATAGATTTTGAAGCTACTTTCTATTCGAACTGATTGCAACCGGGGAAATGAAATCAGTCATTAGTATTATTCTTATAAACGTCAAAGCAAAAGAACCATAAAAACCTAAGAAAACAATAAGCTGATTTGATAAATGAACGCTTTAAAGTTTTTCATTCTGCGTTCAAGTTTTGAACATGCTTGGTACTACGTTTTTTTTTATTATTATAATTAAAGCACTTATGTACTCTAATGTACTTTAATTGTTTACTTTGGATTTATCAATAGAGTGCTACGTCTGCAGTTACTATTTTTTATAATGCCTGATTTGTAACGCGTCGTAAACGCCCCGCTGCATTGCTATTAGCTTCTCCGCAACCGCTGCGTCCCTGCTTCTCATGGCCATTTTTAGGTTGTAGTCCATTTTTTTCTCTTCTGATGCGACCATTGCCCTTGTCTGTGTAATCGACACAGCTAACGGTGTGTCGGGATATGGGCACACCGCATGTAGGTACTATATAATATGTAGGTACAGGTACTACGTTTAAAAAGTTAAAATTAAGCCTTTGTATATATACGAGTATATATGTCCCACTGTTGGGCGCAGGCCTTCTCTGTAAAGAGAGTATAAGGGCATAGTCTACACCTACATGTCTTAGAAAATTTTCTAAGAATGTAGGTTTCTCCACGATGCTTTCTTTCACCGAGAAAAAATTATCTGACTGTTACTGCTTCACCGGATTGAGAGGTTGCATATCTCTTAGGTCGCTTAGCCTGGACCTTCATTTGTAGTAACTCAACACAAGGGTTACCTGGTCAGGGGTTCGTTGACTAAGTAACTTTGGTTGAGCAAAAACAAACATGGTGTAGGCACGTTTAATGGACTCTTGTCACGTCCGTAAGGCGCAGAGGATAAAACTTTGTTTAGAGGATTTTTGTTAACCATTCCAACTAAGCTTAAGCTTGTGCTAGGACATGGTTCGCGGCAATAGTCGAATGGTGGATTCGAACCCACGACCTTACGATTCGCAGGCCGTACCCTAAACCATTAGGCTATTGACGCTTCATTTTGTGCCGAGTTTTCGAGGGTAGAATCATTATAAATCCAGATGATACTGTATTTACTTTTGTTCGGAATCTCTTATTCTTACACAAATTAAAAATAAAATCATTCTGACCTGTTTCACTTTTATACGCATTACCATTTTTTTAAAAACGAGCACATTCTTTTATAATATTCAATAGTGTATTCTACGAGTACAACTAATCGCAAGCTGCTATACTTAGCGGTACTTTAACTTAATAACTTAGTAGTTAGTAGTTTTATTAATATAGTTTATTTATATTATGTATTCTACAACTTTCTCGAAATATATACCGTATTTGAAAATCATTCGTTGCCACAGTGGAAGTTATGTTCGGAAATAACGCGATATTTTAATTTTTTACTTCGTTAACTAAAGGATATTAAATAAAAACATATGGCGCTAAATTGTGTCACTTACTTTGAAACACAAACACATAATCTTAAATTTGGATTTGGAATTCCCAACCAAATAAATCACGTAAGATCAAAGTGTGGAAGTTCGTAATCTTTTCAAATATTTTCAGCATATTTCGTTCAAGAAAAAAACCTATTTTCAAGCCTTTTTATTCCTACTGTAGTTTTATTAAGAAACTGTTAATCGTAAACTAATTGGCATAAACGAAGCTTAGTCCATATTAGTACATATTTTCCTACTTAAAATTAAAAATTAAACTTACAACCTAAATATGTTTATTTGTACCTCTGTGGGGCGAACTTGTCTGTAAAGAGAGAGTTTTACTTGACGTGTTATAGAAAATTTTCTAATGCATATAGTTTACCTCACGAAGTTTTCCTTCACCGCCTAACGCATGGTAAATACTTAAAATTGCAACAAACATATTTACTGGCACTGACCAAACTTGGGTTGATAGCATACTACACAGCTTGAGGCTGGACACTGTACTACCAGGAGATTATTTGATTGATTCAGGAGATTTGTTGCCTAAGTTTTTAACATCAAGTCAGCAGACGCGCGCACACACCCACACACACGCACACACTCAACACGAAAATGCTCAGTTACATAGATTAGTACTCAAGTAAAACAATTTCAAAGGTATTTTATTCTAAGGAAAAAAAAACTATTCCAAATTTAAAAATTTAAATCTTAGTATGTAATCAAAATTTGTTTGGAGGGTTGGCGTTAATAGCGGCGACACAAAATCCTTTTTATTAATGTTGCTATTATCGTATACTATAACTTTACTGTATAAACTTGTTATGGTTTTAAATAAAGATTTATTATTTTATTATTATTATTATTGACACCTGCTACCATCTTCCAGAAAAGAGCGATCGAGCTCTGGTTATGCCCCCCACGCCCTGTGATCGCAAAGCTTACAGCAAGATCGCAGAAAAAAAAATACGTTGGTTTTCGCAGTTAATGGATAAGTCGCTTCAACATAACAAGGACAATTTTTTTAATATATCACACAGATATAAAGGGCAATCATATAGGTTTAAAACATAGAAGTACTTTGATGTTTTTCTTAAACTTTTTATTATAATAAAAGATAAGCTCTCACGACCCTTACGGGGTAGACTGAGATAATATCTATTCGCTTTCTAATAAGTTTATTAGGTCACATATGTGTCAAGTAAACTTTAGCCATACAAGGGAACAGTAAAACAGTTTTAGAACTTTCTTTTTGTCTGCAACAAACTGAAAAATGGTAACTAATTGACCAGTCAGAAAAGATGTGAGAGCTTATGTCACGAACGCTTAGTCACTATGCTAACACTACAGTCTATTATTAAATCTATTATAATGCTAATTAATAACTACATTAGTATATACCTATTTACATAAAAACTTTAGCAATTAGGACTAAACGGTCCTGGGATTAAGCTGTAATTGCATATAAATATCGGAATACTAAACATGCGCAAAAAAAGCTTGCTTATTAATATAATTAGAAAAAGTTTTTATGATGCTTTTTCCCTTTTTTAAAAAAAAATAGCAATATTTCTTTTTTTTCAGAAATATTACTAACAATCTTGTTAACCATTCCAACTAAGCTTAAGCTTGTGCTAGGACATGGTTCACGGGAATAGTCGAATGGTGGATTCGAACCCACGACCTTACGATTCGCAGTCCCTAAACCATTAGGCTATTGACGCTTCAATGATTATTTATATATTTTACAATGACTTATTAAATAATTATTATTTTCATGTACAAGTTATTCAATTGACTAAATTCAATAATTTAAATTTAATATTATTACTATTTAACAATGACTAATTTAATTAAATTATTAATTTAAAAACTGTGAAATCATTTGTCTCGAGGTCGATGTATATTAAAAGTATAAATATTTTATGCTAAGTTTACAATATAGAGTAAACGCATCAATTAAGAGCGTATATAGAATTAACACAACATTATTTACAAACGTACTTTATTTAAATAATATATTTTTTTATATAACAAGTTTCTGTGGTAGGTAGCGGTATATTCCGAAGCGGGGCCAGGATGAGCCCTGGCCCCAGCATGCTTCGGCGTCGTCGGGACTTCTCTGAGTGCCGGAGAAGTCCCCTTTGAGGATGAAGGCCGGTCGTTGGGGTCGCTGACAGATCCGGGGCACCCCGCTCAAAACGGCTGATGTCATTCACGGAAGGTTTAGTGGGTAGGGGCTGCCCAGGCCGAGTCCCAGGGTACCGGAGGATGGTCTATAAAAAGATTCCCCCGCGTGAACAAAAAAAAAAGGTAGCGGTATATTGCTATTGGCGACTGCTTGAAGAAACTGTTGCTGGTTATGAAATTTCTACGTCTTTCTGTTTAACTAATTGTGGTAAGCTTGTGCAAATATCCTCCTTATTGACCCTACATTTAACAAATAGACTACTATTTGACTCCGGAACCAGGTTTGGACCGCTTTAAATCCGTCTCAGCTTTTCTGACGCCGTCGGTGTGGACCCTGTGAAAACAATCGGCTTAAAAATCTAAGTATAAAGCAAAATCAATATGAACAGTTCAATGCCTATAGGTATGTTAAAATAGCAAATGCGCACATTCTACGTATATGGTTATCAAAGACACACTCTTACATGCAAACATCCGGACTGTAAACTTCAGAGCCAGTTTAAAATAAACAAACGAAAACAAACGGTTATGGATACATTCATCTCACAAGTCAAATCAAATGCGAAATCGAAACTAGAACGAAACAATCTACCGCCAACTCAACACACTATCTGCGCATGCGTGGACATGAGAACGTGCGCAAGCATGCGCAAACGCGCACATAGTTGTAGAACGAGAATTTTACGCACAGAGTTTTTATATTATACATTACTCTAGTAAAATACACTTCTAAACTGTCTAGCCATAGGTGACAATTATGAATAAAACATGCAGCTATTTATCATTCAGTGTGCTAGATTATTAATTAACATTGTTAATTTGCTAAGCGAGCCTACAAAGTTACTTACGTTTCAACATGTCCGCCATTTTCTTCGATCGATGATCGTAGCCCTTTCGTTTCGTTGCTGCGGCGTAGTGAAACGTGAACTACAAACGAAATGGAGTTTGAATCTTCTAGATCGAATAGAATCGCGTATTGGAAATGAATAAGGAAGCTATAATTTACGTTATTTTTGTACACGAACGTACGGAGCTTGTTCTCGCTTGCCTTAATCGATGCGACTGCCGCAGCTCTTCGTCTGGACCCCCGTTCTATTTAGGGCAGGGCGGCGGATAGCAACCAACGCCCGCCTGAGGCGGGGCTGTATTCACATTAAACCACCGACGCCGCAAATCAAAAGGTTTTTTCCTTCGATACTTAACCAAAAATGGTTCATTATAGTATTAGGGGAACCGGAAAGTACTGTCTTTTTCACATAACACTTAAACAGCCTTTTTTAAACAAGTTTTATTTATAATCAACTATGTAACCAACTGTAAGAAACAACATTAAGTAATACCAAAAGTCTAATAGCAGTTGGATTAAAATCAACTATAGTTTTTGGCCAACATTTTCGAAGATTGTGACATCTAAATTTGAATTCCTTTTTTCATTTCATCTCGTCTCTAATTAGAAGATGTTGTAGAAACGTCACATCATTTCAATCTCAAAAGGCGTACGACGCCTCACCTCTTCTGTTATCTGGCCTATCATTACTTCATAAATTTGAAAAAAAAAAGATTTTTAAATTGACATGACTAAACATGTCACATTTTCTTTTGTCCAGCAATGGGCTGTTGTAAACTGATGATGACGATGAAACATGTCATTTTAAATATTAAAAATCGTTGAACCGACTTTAAAACACAAACTAACTAAATAATCAACAATCTGATCTACATACCCAATAGCGACACAGCATATTGTACAGAAAAAAACGCTTGGATAAAACAAAAAAGTTCTTAGCTTATTCGTAGACCTATGAAAGATCGAAGATAACATAAATCGGTTTTATTCACCAATACAAGGTCAACACTGTTGCTTTCAATTTTAACGACAATCTATTACAAGTAGAAGAAAATATCTTTACAGTTCCTAATAATTTTGTTAGGATCGACAATTCAAAATCAACTTGAAACATGACATTGAATCTCGTAATAAAACGCTCAGACACCCTTGGCATTGTATTCGAAGCGGGTCTCGACTCGAACCTACCCCAAAAACTAATTTAGGTCGAGTTCACTGTCATTTAAACCGTTCGGCGTCTGTTAACGTGTTTGGGTTTATAAGTTATAATCGGTTTTGCAATTAGATCGTTTCCTTTACGATTTATGTATCACATCAAAAGACAAACGGACGGATTTTGAAAAGAACCGTCTCGTTAATCTAGACGCAAAACGCCGCGAAAGGAAATCTCGCCCCAAGGCCTCCTACAACTACACCTACAATATCACCGCCAGCTATATTGTGCTACTTGCAACCGAGCATTTAAGAGCAATATCGGCTTCGCAAGCCATATCAGGGCTCATGCCCGAAGCTAGTCAAGGTCGCCGTCACCGGTTACGGTGTTGATTATTATATATAAATATATTATATTATGTATATAGTATTACATTATAATATGATATGATGAATGTACATTGTAAAATAATATTGCTTTTTATAGAGTAGATATAGCTTAAAAGCTCATTAGCAGCTCGCAAGATCAAGAACGGAACCAGTTGTCAGTGAGTGACTCGAGATCCTCACTCGACCCGCTGAAAAGCCCTGAGATCAGCCACCCCCTGGTTAAATCCATAAAGGAAAATATAGGGAAGATCAACAAAGAGGGGAGATACGACTGTTCTGGTTGAGAGTGCATGCAGGAACAGAAGGGAATGATAGAACGGATCAGCTGGCGAAAGAAGCGGCACTTCCGGAGAGACGGGCACATGACTATGATAGGGTTCCCTTATTCTATGTTAAGAAAAAGATCAGAGAGGAGTCGGTTCGCCAATGGTAGGACCGCTACGACTCCTCTCGCACTGGCACAGTCACTAAAATTTTCCTACCAAAAAAGCAAAGCTCGGAAGCTACAACACAATTTTGTGTATTCAAAAAAAACAATGTATATCTTTATATGTATGTAAGGAGTCACTCAACCGTTTAGTGCTATAATAAAAAAAGAAAAAAGAGCAAGATGTGTAACTCCGTCACGTAGAGTACCACTTAAGGAACTGTGCGGTAACGAAGTGTACACACACATAAGAATTTTGTGTCGTAGCAGAGGATACGAAATAGAAATTAATGAAATTTTTGAGGTGTCCGTGACAATTTAATATTTTGGGTGGTACTACTATTTACATATATACACTACAATATGAAATACATATATTTTCAGAAAATATTAGTAACATTCTTGTAAACCATTTCAACGCTTAAGCTTGTACTATGAATTTAAATAATTTGATATATAAAATGAATATAAAATAAATCACACATACATATTTTATACTTTTATAAATTAAAGTATAAAAATATTTGTTTCATTAATAGTTTTATTGCTAAAGCGCGAATGAAATGAGAAAATTATACCTTCAAAGCTGTGTGAAGGGGTGGAAAGGGTGGTGGGTGAAAGGGGAGGCGAGTGACAAGCGCCCGAATAGAAATGTTGCAATGTGAAATACATTTATATTTTGAAATTAACACTTAATGTGTGGTTTTGTGGAAAACAGAAATATTACGGACAAAATTCACACGGAAACATTCATTAAATTTATTCAATACAACGTGGAAATCACAGCGTATTTTCGACAATTTAACCAATATGATATGTAACACGTTTTAATCCTAGTGCTTTCTATCGAACTGATAAGCTCCATTTAGCAAGTGAATTTCGGTACATAAAAATTTCCGTTTTCGGCTTACCGGAAATTTTATCGATACAAACAGGACTGGATCCGAAAACCCGACCGTAACCACTAACTTAAACGCTCAACTTTCTACCACCGTTCCATAATAATTGTTTGGTATTTTACGTTGCAATGTTAAAAGATGGTGATATTTGATTAAATCACAAACATTCACGCCCGTAATCTAGAAGGAAAGGCAGTGATTATAGCCGGAGACCACTTACGAAACTGACACAATTTTTTTTTTTTTTAAAGAAAACTAGCAATATTTCTTTTTTTTCAGAAATATTACTAACAATCATGTTAACCATTCCAACTAAGCTTGTGCTAGGACATGGTTCACGGCAATAGTAGAATGGTGGAATCGAACCCACGACCTAACGATTCGCAGTCCGTACCCTAAACCATTAGGCTATTGACGCTTCAAATATTCTTTCACTCCATTCGCATTCAGACATCTATGCATACGTAATCATAGATTAAATTTCCTCTTTTTATTACGTCACCAATCTAGTCGACATACTTCCTTCTAATGGTAGTACCTATTGACATTACATCTCACTTCCAGAGTATAAACTTTCTTTGTCATTCTTCGTTCATTAATACTTTCTGCATAAAGAGAAATAATAGGTTGGGGAAAAAGTGTTCTCGCATGAAAGTATGTAGGAACTTGTAATAAAATCTCCTTGGCTATACTATTTGTATCTGGCTGGTTTTGGTATAATTGAAAGTTTAAATTTTAAAGAATTCACATTCAAATTAGAATTGTGATTTTTATTTGTTTTTCGTACTGTTAAAATGATGAATCTAATGAATAAATGGCCGCGGTAGCTCAGTGTCCAGGCGGTTGGCTCTTGTTGCATAGTACGCTAGCAACCCGAGTTCGATCCCCGATGCCGGCACCAATAAATTTGCTGTTGCAATTTTATGTGCTGATTAACCACGCGCTCGGCGGTGAAGGAAAACATCGTGAGGAAACCTACATGTCTTAGAAAATTTTTCTAAGGCATGTGAAGTTTACCAATCCGCACTAGGGCCGCGTGGTTGACTATGCTCTTATACTCTCTTTACAGAGAAGGCCTGTGCCCAGCAGTGGGACATATACGAGTATATTATATATATAAAGGCTGTAACTTTAATGAATAAATTCGATACATTTTAAAATTTTACTACAGAAAAGGTAAAAATGCAATGCAAGCCACGAAAAAAACTTGCCATATTTATGGACCTAGTGCAGGGTCTGTAAGAGTAGCACAAATTTGGTGTTAGCGTTTTTAATCCGGAAATTTTGATGTCAAAGATGCACGCTCTAGCCGCCCTATTACAAATAAAATACTTTAGTTAAATATCAATACACTATAATTTAAATTTTCTTAAAAAATGCGAAGAAATTTTTTCGCCGACCTTATAAAACATTATTTTAATAATAGTAAGTAACAATAATTATTCATAACAGGAAACAGCCATAACACAAAGGCAAAACTTACCCGTATTTAAATAAACTTTGTTTTAAGAGAATATAATTTATATTTACAAATAATTCATTGATGGCTTTTAGCGACTCTGTGCGGTCTAAATGGATTATATTCTCGCACGAAATATAATTAGCACTCCGAACATTTTAACGTCCAATTGTCTCCGCTGTCAACTAGTAAGGGATTAAATCAACCCCTCATGAACGGTATACCCTATTTCATTTATTAATCGGCACTCCGGCTACGCATTGGTATTCATTTAAACGAGGTTTATTTTAAGACCCTGAAATAAAGTCAATATAACTGCAATGTTACATCCATTCAAATGTATAGTATATCCTTACATATATAAATTATAAAACAAAGTCGCTTGCCGCTGTCCGTCTGTCTGTTCGCGATAAACCCAAAAACTACTACACTGATTTTCATGCTGTGCTAACCAATAGATAGAGCGATTCTCGAGAAGATTCTAGTACATAGTTTTTTAAGTTTTCGTATACACTAGCTAAAATATAACAATATTTTTGTATCATCTGGGAGTTTTCTCAACTCATTGAGATATAAGAAATTAATGTATGGTGGTATTGTGTATCTTATATAGGTCAATAGAAAAGTCCGCGATGGCATATGTCTATCGCTTAAGGATAACATACTATAGACGTATATAAAATTAAGGTTTGGTTAAAAAGTTTGAATATCTCGGAAGATAAAGACGCTAGCTCACTGAAATAAATTGTGCATGATAGACAATTAAATATCGATATAAAAACCTCCGTGTGGTGACACTTAGTAGTAAAATTTTAATAAAAATAAAATGTAATGAAAAATACTGTATTATCCAAATTTACGTAAGTTATCCCTTTTTCAATTAAGTTTATTTTTAATGAAATATAAATAAATTAATAAAAATATTTTATTTTATTTGTCTATCAAGCACAATTTATTTCAGTCAGCTAGCGTCTTTATCTTCCGAGATATTCAAACTTTCTTAACCGACCCTTAATTTTTGCTCACGAGTGTATATCTATCT
The DNA here is from genome assembly GCA_029286785.1 of Meandrusa payeni. Lineage (NCBI taxonomy): Eukaryota > Metazoa > Arthropoda > Insecta > Lepidoptera > Papilionidae > Meandrusa > Meandrusa payeni. The sequence continues at coordinate 11,883,828 of JAGSMX010000027.1, forward strand.
ATGTCACTTTAAAAATTGGGCAATTATGAAGCGGTAATTGGAAAGCTAATTGAACTAATACATTAATATTAATCCTTATTTTTTTTAAATATGTTTATTGCTTAAGCATTTTATGTATAAATAACTTTTTGCCAAGTTCCACGCGGGTACAGCTAGTATAGCTATATAATTTTATTTTTATAATCTTGTCTAGTTTTCATTTAACTGTGGGAAACGAAAAATGTGCCTTATTAGGCACGCGTGGCGATACAATGCTGTGTTGTCCACGTTGTTTACGGCAATGGGCGTTGATGTGACGTATGGTCGATGATGATGAAAAAGGAAAGAGAAATGAAAACAATGTATGTAAGAACGAAAGAAAGAAAGAAAGAAGAAAAAATGAATATCGTACTCCGAAAAAGTTTCAAAGTTCAAAAGTTCTGTGAGACAGAGAAATGTTAACAATAATTGCGCTCAATTCTCGCGGAGTGCTTTTGCATGGTTTTGAGAGATTTAATATCGTGTTAAACCCAACCTGCGCATTGGGGTTCGGATGGTGCCACCCCTCTTGAACGCTCCGGGCACGTCCGCCGGCCGGGTGGGGTGGATGCGATCTAAATGCATACTTAGTTTGTTGATGTACAGACTTAATTATTTTGCTAATAGTCCTAGACTACGCAAGCGGTTTATTGATCAAATAGTCACAACGGCCTGATGGTCGTGGGTTCGAATCATAGTCAGCTTGTACCAATTAATTATAGGTTGTTCAGTACAAATAATTACTTGCTATTTACTGTGCATGGTGTGCGTACATTTTTGGCGAATAATTAGCGATATGTTCACCGCCTGTAACATACGACATATGTTGAAATACCCATGAAAAGCGGACAGAGTAACGGCTGAAAAGGCATGAGAGCTTATTCATATTTATAAACACTCATGTTCTTGACTCGAAAGAGCGGGCAAATATTAAAGTTAGAGTCACAGCTTATATAAAGGTCACATAGTCGGGCATAAGCCTTTTCTGTAAAGAAAATTTATGGGCATGGCAAGCCATGCAGTGTGCAAAAATTTTGATTTGGTTTAATATATATTATATATATTTTTAATAAGATTACAAATTATTATCTCCATTTTGTACAATCCAAATATATCTTATTTCATAATTTATGTATAAAAATAGTTCACCTGTAATTAAGGTCGTCGTAATAGTTGTACAATGTGACTGTAACAGATTGCGTATTGTAAAACACTGAAATTCTAGTCTTGCAAGAATCTCTCTCTTCTCTGTCGTTTCCTCATCGGTCGCAGGTCGCAGGGTCATGACCACCAAGGGAGCTGCTTAACCAGCACTCCCCACTCTCTCATAATAATTGCAAATAAGCCATCACATTTCGCGAGGTACCACGATCTCGCAAGACATGAAGCTAATAATAATAAGTTTTTCTTCCAAAAGGCCAAAGGTTTAACCCTTCTGAAAAAATATTGTCGTCGAGCAAATATCAGGCGCGATTTTCCCCCTCTCCTAGAAAAAAAAAGTGTCAAGGGAACGGATCCATACGTTTCCGGACAGAGCTTTTTGAACGTAAACTCCATCGCAAAATGAACAATGGTGCCTGGATTCAATGAAAATTCCAATTCACTACAAAGCGAAGCACACAAAAGTTTGTGCCGGAATAAAACAAAAATGTAACGCAATGGAAAAGGGTGCGTATTCGGAGTTTGTCAATTTCAGTGTATGCAAATATTGATGTTATACTGCATGTGATATCAATATAACAGCGCTTTGACGTTCAGCAAACATCGTCGAAGTGTACACAGCTTTGACAAAGTATTTAATTAACATGCATCGTTCATACGTTTCAAATGTCTTTTATTACAATATGTGCATTATTATTGTCATTAAACGACTCCATTTTATTGTCGGAAAGAGGAATTTGGAGAGAGATTTATTTAGGAACCTTCTAAAAATCATGTAAAAAATTGTTTGTTGATTGGATATATTTATTGGTTTATTCCAATATAAATCTTAAAACTTTTTTAGTAATGCTAATCCTAGCGCCAATGAGCACTAATGTGGAAGAAGAATGTAGACGCCAGAAATTCGTGATACAATAACGATATTAATGAGATAAAGCAGCAAGGAGAGAAGAGGGCACGGATGGTTTCTTCTTCTTAAAGAATCTCTAAAAGTGCCTCACCGACTAGCAAGGGTTGCCAACCCTTGTTAGTCGGTGAGTTCGCCATTTTCTTGCCTCCCTAGTGGCGTTTAATCCACCGCAGTTTTTAAATTAAAGTCGATAAATTTACTTGTATAAATATGATCGTGCTAACCCATAATCACTTTACAACTTGTAATAAATATTGCTATAATGAGTGGAATGCAATCGCAGCGACATCTAGTCGAGTAAAAGAGTGGCAGTGTGACGTATACGTAATTTACGAGCGATCGGTAATGCCATCTAGTAGTGGGTGGCGATTATTAATTTCCGGTTATTTTCTCGACGTTTTGATTGTATGACGTATCTTTCCGGCGGCCTACGATGGAGACCTTATGCGAAGATCAGACTAAACGACCTGAAGCTCTGACACCACTAAAATCCGCAGAAACTGTTGCGAACAACAGTTAACCGGAGTTTGGCTAAAAATAACTATTATTATTAAATTAAAATTTAATAATAATAGTTAAGTAACTATATTACTTATATATTTATATATATATATATTATAAGTAACTATTATTATTAAATTAAAATTTAATAATAATAATTAGTAAAAAATCGTGTTCAAATTGAGACTCCATTACTGAATATACAGCATAAAATACCAAATGGATATTTACTTTAGTGAAATTAATAATAAGAATTTCAGAGTAAAATTTAATTTACAATAATTTAATGTCCGATTTAATTGAATAAATTGTGTCTTTCACCTGCCTAATTTTTTTATACGCTTTGTGTAAATGTCTCGGCAATCCAAACATAAAGGGGACAAGTTTCCGCAGGTGTTTGTAAACAAAAGGACGAGCGATAAGGATATCCGAACGTTTATTCCAAAATCATTCTTCTAATCCAAGGAAAACCTTCACCATAAGTTACGCGCAATGGATACCATCAGGTCAAGAAGAGTCCTCGACAATTTTAAAGAAACAATGACACTAGTAACCATGATATTGTCCCATATTTCAAATTGAGTAAGTAAAAATGGATATCGTGTTCAACGAGTCTTATATACCTACCGACGTGACATACTGAACGAGTTTTCCTTTTTTAATTTCAGCCATCTTAACTAACGTAGAGCCGGCGTAGGTCAGTGCCAGGCCACTTGGAGTTGCACAGAACTCTTGAAATCCTAATCGGATTCTCGACACTAATAAAATTGTTTATTTTTATTTAAAGTGCTGATTTACTAAATACAATTGAAAAATATCACTGTGAGACCAACTTCATCTCTGAGGAAAATTATCTATGACGTTTGAATGCGGCCTATACGCTTTGGAGCCGAATACGTTATAACGAAGCACATCACTAATTATTACTTATAACCAGAAATCCGACAGACTCTTCGAATATCATTGTGAATATTTAACAGCGAAAAAATTTATTATTGAAAATTGACGTTCAGTAACTGGTTTTGATAATATGCTAGTTCAATAATGCTAAATATTACCCAAATTGTTACTATTTTGTAATCTATGTTTAAGCATCAATAGCCTAATGGTTTAGGGTACGGTCTGCGAGTCGTTAGGCCGTGGGTTGGAATACGACATTGGACTATTGATTTTCGATTGACCGTTGTCTTCGTTCCACTGATAGTAATTTTCTCCATATTTCTTCCTGTCATTCTAAATCTTTTACCTTTAACGCAATAATAATGGAATGCGCTGCCAACAAATGTACGTACAGCTGGAACTAAATCTACTTTCAAACATTTACTATGCAAGGAATAAATTGACAATTGCTGTCCCTATCCATCTATAATTATATATATATATATATGTATCTATTTATTATTATATATAAATTATTATATTTATATATTTAATTTACTTGTAAGTAGGTATGTATATTATATATGCATGCATTTATTATAGTTTTGTTTTATTTATTATTTTCTCACATAGCTTGCACTCGTTACTTTGTCTCTACACAACCCTAAGGTAGACTGGCAGAGAATGCCTACTGGCATTAAGTCCGCCTACTTGTACCTTTTTCTGTATTGTGTGCAAATAAAGAATAAATAAATAAATAAATAAATATGAATCGTTTTCTAGTCAAGCCTAAGCTTATTTGGAATGGTTGATAATACTGGCAAAAAAAATATTGTTACAATTCTTTTTAACAAAAAAAAATGTCGTGCATAATGAAATCATCACACAATAAATAATTAGGAAACAAATCAATATCAAATAATAAAAAATATATAATTGTAGCTGGCCAATCCGTGAAAGTTCATTTAATGGCATACTTAAATAAACTAATTGTAAAAAATTGCAAAAAAAAACATTCTACACTAAACACAACACTACAATTAAACACAATCTAAAACCCGCTGGTTGGTGAAGTTCTATTAAAAATAAAACACACATTTTATTTACAGTATATTGAATTTTACAAATGGTTTAATACACATACATACAAACTAACTGCAACTAATTTTAGCTTGGAATTTTGATTTCTACTTTTACTTGTTAAAAATATTCTATTACCTTCATATCTTAAAAAAAATCAAATGATAGTATGAATTATATTCGAAATCTATTGCGTCAATTATAAAACATAAAACTGAAAAATATTAAATTTTCTTGTACAACATTATAAATTTAGGTTCGCAACTTTATATATATTAAACGATTATTAAATTAATTTTACCTCATTATTTTTACATTGTACTTTAGATTACGATATCAAAAATTGACTTATTTGAATACATAAAACATAATTTAAATAAAATATTCTGACTGAAATGTTGACAAAAATTAAAATAGCAGGAAAAAGTCAGATATATATTTTTTATTAGCACTTGACTGAGAACGAATAATATAATAAGAAAGTTATCTAATAATAGATTGATAAAGCGTAGTTACATGCTAGTTAAGGAAGAAATATTTTAGTTATATTAATAGTACATAAACTTTAATCAATTCACTTAGCTGCAGTTACAAATATAATAATAAAATATACATAATTATTATAAAGAGATATATTTACACTATAATAGCTATTTTACAAAATATTTACAAAAAATTTAAAGGTGCCCAAACGTGGTGGCAGCTTGCCCAGAAGGATGGTAGCATTCCTACGTTGTATGGCAATGCTTATTCTCTGTGCAACGTATAAATCAGCCCTCTCGTCGCTAGATGTTTCGACCAACCTCTTTGCTACGACATTGAAATGTGCACTTGGACCCCGCGGACCCAAAATTTCTACCTCAAACGGCTCAAATAGGAAACCTTTACAAGTTTAATTTATTTGCGTCGCTTATATAAGTTAATACATTTTTTTTTTATTTATGTAAAAAATAATAATATACGTCTCCAATTACATATTAATCTAGCAACCCGAGTTCAATCCCGGTGCCAGCAGCAAATTAATTTTAAGTCTTTATTTTTACGCGGTCCGCGGTAAAGGAGGAAGATCGTAATACATGTGAAGTCCGCACCAGGCTCGCGTAGCGGATTATGCTCCTATATTCTCTAAAAAAGTACTTAGCCCAACACTAGGACATATAAGGCTGTTACACTCTAAGCTCGACGACTCTACTCTACTCACACCGCTACGGATACCATAAACCCCAATGAAACTTAACGCAAGCAATATAATTAATGACTATTCACTCCAATCATAGACAATGCATCAATAGCCTAATGGTTTAGGGTACGGCCTGCGAATCGTAAGGTCGTGGGTTCGAATCCACCATTGGACTATTGCCGTGAACACCATGTCCTAGTACAAGCGTAAGCTTAGTTGGAATGGTTAACAAGATTGTTAGAAATATTTCTGACAAAAAAAAAAGAAATATTGCTAGCTTTCTTTTAAAAAAAAATCTAATCATGAACTTTTATAGTCTATATTAGCAGGATAAAGAACTTTAAATTTAATACTAAAAAGTGCAAAAGCATATAACAGTTTATGGCGATAGTATACATTCATGAAATGGACGCAATGCACTGACAAGTGGATATTTATATGTATATATGTGTATATATCTATATATATCTAAGAATTACATTCTATATAATAAATATAAATAAACAATCAGGAGTTTTCTAAATTATTTAAACTGTTTCAAGTTAAATTTAAGTTTATGCATACGTTTTTATAAATGACTAGTTGCCCCGGCCAACTTCTATATTTATATTTTATTAAGCTTATTTATATCCTATCCTTAAACACCTATACAACCTTTATGAGGAGATAAACGTATATACAGGATCAATTTAGATCACATAATTCATAATTTTATAAATAAACATATCCCATAAGATAACCTCAACTAAAGTAATCGAGATTGGAATGTTATTCACAGCGATTTCATAGTATAATTACATAAGATTGAACAGAATTGATTCCACAATTAACCTTTGAACCTCGCTCGAATTATTCTGTTAAGTATATATGTATTATGTAGAGAAGAGATGATTGTGTACGTAAGAAACTAAGTTAATGAACTTGACTGCACAAAACGGCCTCAACTAAAGTAAACGAGATTGGAATGTTATTCACAGTGATTTCAAAGTATAATTACTTAAGATTGAATAGAATTGATTCCACAATTAATCATTGATTCATCAAACGCTACCTAGCACCTGGTCGCTCGGTTCTGTTCTTAAGTTAATATACTAGGTAGAGAAGAGATGATTGTGTACGTAAGAAACTACGTTAATGTACTTAACTGCACAAAACGGCCTCAACTAAATTAAACGAGATTGGAATGTTATTCACAGTGATGTCATAGTATAATTACATAAGATTTAACACGATTGAATTACAATGAATCATCGGTTGATCTAACGCTTATTAGCACCAAGTCGTTCAGATTTTATAACCTTAAGCTAATATACAAATAAATTACACTATTTACCACAACAATGCATAAATTAAAAAAAAATACTTTCTAAACAAGTGCTTGGCCAACCCACCCGGTGTTAAATGTTACAATCCTAGATGGTAAGGCTACCTAGTTTGGTAAAAGCATGTTCACTCTAGTCTTGAAAACCCACATGGTAATATTAAAAGACAAACGCGAGAAAACTATTCCAGTGACTTGCTGTGCTAATATGTGATATAACGACAATGTTTTATAAATTAAAAAAAAAACATTATGCGAAAACCAATTTCGGAAACATCACTCGTATATTATTATAGATGTTTAATTACAAAAGCTCGCACGCTGTGCTTTCATAATCATTATGATATAAAATAAGTTTAAAATAATAGAACCAATTAGTGATTGTCGTAACACATAGATACGAGTAATTATTTCGCCTTCATTTCTGTTGTGTTGTTTTTTAAAAGAGCTTTAGAATAAAAATGTCCGGGTATGTGTATCATCATCATCACCATCATCAGCCTGTGTCTGTCTACTGCTGGAAATAAGCCTTCCCCAATGCCTTCCACCATATACGATCCTCCGCTTTCCTCATCCAGCCACTTCCGGCTATCCTTATAAGGTCGTCGGTACATCTAGAGGGAGGGCGCCCCACGCTTCTCCGACCTATGCGCAGCCTCTATTCCAAGACTTTCCCCCCATCTACCGTCGCTGACTCGGCAGATGTGGCTGGCCCACTGCCACTTCAACTTGCTGACTTTAAGAGCTATGTCGACTACCTTTGTTCTCCGTCGAATTTGTTCGTTATGAATTCCACCCCTTAGAAAAAACTCTTTCCATCGCTTTTTGTGCCACTTTCAGCTTGTGGACCAGGGACCAACGGTCAGAGTGTATGTAATAGTCTCGCCCAGTGATTCTCAACCTTTTTTTGTTGCGGCACGTTTAACGATTTCAAAATTTGGCGGCACACAAAGAAAAAGATAAAAATTATTTACTTACAACAACACACTGCATAAATAGTTTATGACAAAAATTTTAAATATACGAAATAATAATATATGTTCATGTTTAAAAATATTTTTCTTTTTAAATGATATAATTTAATAATATTAACATTATCATATATTTGTTAAAATTTGTTTCGCGGCACAGTGGTTGAGAATCACTGGTCTAGCCGTTGTTATTTTTGATTTAAAAGGAAAAACAATTAATCCAAGATGCCTCGCTTTCCCCGATTTCCCCGCCCAGAATGTGGGGTGTTGTGGTTCTTAGTCACTGAAACCCCCCTGTGACCCTTCCTCAGTGTGTGGCGAGAGGCTACGGTATCTCCAGTGGAACGCACCGGAGCCCCTCTGCGTTGCTGCTAAGCACGTCCCGGGGAGATTAGTCCTTCCCCCAGCACCCTCGCAGTGCTAAGACGACACAAATCAGCCGATGTCGCCTTCTTCCCGGGTCCACTGTAGCGGACGACAAAGGCATCTTTGTTGACCTTGAGCCCGAGGCTCCTTTTAGTCGCCTTCTACTAGGCAGGGGATACCGTAGTAGAGTAATAGTAGAGTACCGTAATTGGTTTAAGCTGCAGTGAAAAAAATACTTTCTCAAGTGCTCCAATATATTTGAAGTTAACTCTCCTTATGCATTATTTGTTGATATAAATTAAAATAATATTTATTTATTTAATATTTTTGACTGTGATCACTATCGTTTTCCAATTCTATAAATTATTTTATTTTAATTTTTTTATATATTTGCATGCAAATGCAAATTTTCAATAACAAGAGTAAAAGTTAAGAGATTTTCTTGACATTTTTAAACATTGCAAAAGAGAGTTAGTAGTACGACCTAATGTTACACAGACCGCATTCTAAACCATAGCCTGCTTATAATACCTTAAAAAATATTCATGATTACACAATATTTAAAATTAATAAGCATTGATTTTCCCCCTACTAATCTAATACTAATAATTGTTAAGTTAATTCTAATATCCTAAATAAGTTACTCAGAAGTATGTTCATCATTACTTCTACTTAACTGGAATTAATGCAAACCTTATCGGGGTAGATCCTAATTACCCATAGTAAATGTGCAAGTACTAACTTATTTGGCAAAGATAACGAGATTGAAATAATACATCTTGAGAGATACTATATCATAATCTAATCTGATTACACTGTTATAAGGAAAGACTATAACATTTTGAATAAACGGCGCGCGCGCACTCCGCACCCTCTCATTTAGCCAGGTCACTCGGAGCGACAACATCGTTCAAGGGCTGCGAGACTTATTTTCCTTTCATTTACTGTTGTGTTACAGTGTTAAGCCTAACTTAGTGACTGTTACTTTGTTTCTCGAGTAATTAACGATAACTTAGATTAGTTTCATTTAAATGATTGTTATGTAAATCAGTATAAGACGTGAAATTGTGATTCGTGTTGTTTCTTTGGTACCTGCACTAGAGTTCCCTTTTTTTCCGCGGGGAAACCCTTGTACGGACTTTCCTCCGGAACCCTGGGTGGGCCCGGAGGGATGTGAGTGACTCAGGAGAGCTCCCTAACACTATATTAATAATATTTTTTATAACATAAGAGATTATAATAATGTTACCATTGTACTATATTGTCGATCTGTAAACCTTTATATGAAGTACGATCGCAACATTGCTGTAAGTAGTTAAATGAATAAAGTTTTTTTTTAATTTTGCTTTAGTCGTGAAGATTACACGGCCGTTAGCCGGAGTGGTGGGTAAGTCTAGAGTTCATATATTTCAATCTCGGTAGAAAACAGGTAAGGAGATTTCTATGGCCGGGCATCTCACGGTGTATTCCACATTACGACTATTATTGATGGACAAGATTGTCGCCCCCGTTTAGTCTGTCATACAACTCTCAAACCCATTCAACCAATAAGTCTATCCCGAACTTGACACAAATTTCAAAGACTTCACATTGATGCCACAATAGTGTACGTCAGAGTCAGTAGTTGTAAACCTGATGGTTCTATAGTTGGGTATCTATACAAAAGTTGTAGATAATAATGATTAGAATTGGAAGGTAACTACTTTCAGACTAGTAGCGCCATCTGTTAGTAACATCGTAGGAATAATAGATACTATATACTAAAAAAGTGACAATTTTACATCATGACACCATATAACGTGCACAAATTTTTAAAAGTTTGAAAAACAAAACCCAATGCGCCAAGTTACAGAACTAGATATTAATAACTAAAAGTGGTTGGTAATTATTAAGCTATTACTTAATAAAAGACTGTAACATAAGTTTCTTGGTGGTTGCCGTTGAATTTTGAAATATTAAACATGAATTTAATTTATTTGTATGTATGTATGTTTTATTATATGCTCCCAAGGTGGCTACGCAGCAAGACTGGCAGAGAATGCTTTATGGCATTAAATCCGACTATTTGTACTCTTTTTATTGCGTGCAAATAAATAATAAATAAATATATTTGTACTGACTATTATTATCTGTATCGTAAATACACTGTACTAAAAACACACGTCTTTAAACATCGAACAAATACCGCTTTGACATTCTCAGACCCCTGTCGAATCGTGACCGCGACTCCCGGAAGTTGACGTAGCGTGTGACGAGTTACCTGGAATGGCTTCACGAAGTAATGTCCGCCCCTGTTGACCACTTGACAAATGCGGAGACTAATTTGAAATGATGCATGACGAGTACTTTGAGGATAAGTCTTTGAAATATCTGCACATCGTTGTCACTTAACATCCTGCAAACAAATGTATTACGTGAGTTTTTAATATAATTCCTAAACTATATAAATAAATAAATTTTCTAACAACATTTTAAATAATTAAAAAAATGTTAATCTTCAGTAAAAATTACATCACTGAAGCCAGTAAAAATATGTTGAAGTCACGACTAGTTAAGAGGGTATCTCTGGAATTTATAACTAAACAAGGAATAGTTTTAAATATACCCTTTTCTGTCGCTTTCCATCTATATCTAGATCTACGAAGTTATATATGTAGCTATTTATTGTATTATTTATATGGTTATGTTTTTAATTCATTGATATTTATGTATATTTATTTGTTGTTAAGTATGTATATTGCATTATATATTTTTTTCTCTAAGCTGACACCCGTTTCTTTGTCTCTACACAACCCCTAAAGTAGACTGGCATCCCGCGAATCCGCCTTTTTGTACTCTTTTATTATGTGCAAATACAGATTAAATAATTAAGTTATTAAGTATATAATTAACTGTAAACTATTTGAACAATTTTAAATGATTAATTTCAAATATATGTACTATATAAATCTTAACTACACATTAAAATATGTAAATAAAAGTGTATGAAAAAGTAATTGTAATATTTTTTTTATTTCAGATATAATATCTATTTCTTCGAGTACACGATTAATATTTTAATAAGGAAAACAAATGAAGGTGAAATTATTATATGTATAATAATTACTTACATTTGAATCTGTAAGAACAACTTCACACTTGTTGAGTTCGTTTATCTCTCTCTCTCTCTCTCTCTCTTCTATCGGCGGTTTGGTTACTGATGGTTTGCGGTTAAGTTTAAGATTAATTTTGTTTTCATACTCCTTTTCGCCAGTTTCTGCTTGCTGCTATTTCATCGCATATTTCACTTACTGTTTTACAAACGAGCCTGGCCCTATAATTATGGTTCTACATTTATAATGCATTACTTAAATTATATTTTTATTTGTTATTATTAACCTTAAGCCCGCTATTATGATATATTTAAAATTTATAGTAATTTAATTTATAATATTATATTACTTCATATAATTAATATGAAACTTTAAAACTTCATATGGTGCGGGGAGGGGAGAAAACCCCTCCCCTCCCCGTACTACCAGTGTTCGAATGTTAACAGATGGCGATAGACAACTAGACTGACGCAAGCTACCTCTGAATTCCCGGTTTTATTGAGGGCAGGGCGGAGAGGTTGCCAACAGCCCGCCCGCCCAACGGGAGGGCTTTGCGTACATTTTATAATTTATTATCTTACGTTAGCTTTAATACATTTTATTATAAAACTGACTAAAAAGTTAAACAGCAGAGGGATAGACAATAGCGCGTCCTGATCATGTTTTTACGTACTTAGTGACTTATTGTTAACTTATGCATTTTGTTTAAATCGTAAGCGCGAATAGAAAAAATAAAATCTCACCTTGTGTGTTTTATATAGGTACATAGATATAATTTTATTGTGCACCATATTCAAACAAAAAGCATTGCATAACTATGGTACATTTTACAATTAGTTGTACAATGAAAATACGGACTTATCACTAAGAGCGATCTCTTCAAGGCAACCTGTTTGGACAGGAAATATATGAACAAAACAGGACGATGGCGTCCAAATACAAATATTATATCAAATCTATACATATAATCAATAACCTACACTAAATATACGTACATAAATAACTTATTATTAAATATACTAATACATAAAATAAACATATATTATAGTTCCGACGAAATTGATGGATAATTCTGAATGAAATTGAAAAAAATGAATTAGGAAGGGCATTCCACAGTCTATTAGATTGCAATGTGAATGACTTTCCATAAAAGTTTCAGGAATGAGTAGGAGTTTTAAGTTTAAGTGTTTCAGAGGAGCATAGTATACATATATATATATATATATATTATGTAGTATATAGAGACTGTATTCAGTGTTCTCTTTCCGCCAAGCTTATTTATTTATAAGTTAACCATTACAAATTAGAGAAAATACAAAAGATATATCTAATATCTTCTATGGATCTCGGAAATGGCTCCAATGATTTTTTTTCAATGGGGGCGATAAATCGATCTAGCTAGGATTCTTTTTTAGACGTTAAAAAAGAAAAAAAATAAATGTAGTTTTATCCGAGTATGGGGTATACAAAGCATAATTCAGCAGATGGCCTTGTTGAGCAACAGACAATAAGTGAATTGACGTGAGACTAAGAACGTCAATTTCAATCAAAATTATTTAAAAATACTTGTGTCATATGGTTGCTTAGTGATCAATCAAAAAGTCGTCAATTCTGATCATAAAAATCTAAGTTCGGAACATATTTTTCATAATTCATACGTTACGTAATTCGTATGTAAATATAGTTACCAAAAACATGATTTACAAAAAAACTCCGCAATCGAGCTCGGTCATCCAGGTCCTAGGTCTTGAATTTGTATTAAATATGTCCGCCACAAATGGACGAATAACACAAAATCACGCTAACGGATTTCGATTATTCATTTTTAATTAGAAAGGATGTACTTTAAGAGTAATCTGATGAAAGTTGCTTAGGTTCTGAATAAGTATAATTTCGTAATAGTGCTACGACAATTTTGAAAGTGTTTAATGTTTGATTCGATTTACTTGTACATATACTTGTCATGAACTCATACGCGACAGGCAGCGAGCCCACCCCCGTACATAAACCTTTACAAAGATACAAATAATTTACTTTAACTATAAGAGTGTTAGTTATAGTTGTAGAGCCGTGGTAGCTCAGTGTCCGTGCGGTTGGCTCAAGTTGCGTAGTACGCTAGCAACCCGAGTTCGATCCCCGGTGCCGGCACCAATAAATTTGTTGTTGCAATTTTATGTGCTGATTTACCACTCACTCGGCGGTGAAGGAAAACATCGTGAGGAAACCTACATGCCTTAGAAAAATTTTCTACCGCATGTGAAGTCTGCCAATCCATTAGGGCCGCGTGGCGGACTATGCCCTTATTATCTCTGTACAGAAACATATGTACAGGGACATATATAAAGGCTGTAACTAACTAACTATAAGAGTGTTACTTACGTCATGTCATCTTTCGTGCCTATAAACTCCCCAGTCACGTATGAGAACTAATGATTTCGACGAGAAGCTCAACTAATAAACAACAATTTATTTTTTATCACGTTGTAAGCTTACCTGGTATTTGACTAAAGAGCATTTCTGAAAAACATGTTTTTCTCACTTATTGTTATTTTGCAATATTTGCCTTCATTATTTCGGGCTTAACGAGCTAAGAGGACTTGAATATCAAAATAGACAGCAATTCATCGAAACGTAACAAACACGTTTTTGATATAAAATCTCCGACCGATCAAGTTCATAATGTTTCATATACTAGCTGTGCCCGCGACTTCATCCGAATGGAATTTGTACTATTTGGTTTATTAAATTAATATTAATGGTATATAATTAATATTAAGGGCACTGCGTAACCCACGGCAGCGGATTCAGCGAAATACTATAATGGTTCTTAAATATTAAAAATAAAAGAAAAAAGACTTTTCCCCAAACATTTTTTTTTTAATACAAACTCTGTGTCGCGACAGGTGCAAAATGTGAGCACTGCGCGTGAAGGCAATTTATAGAGGAATTGGTGAACTAAACTAATCTAACTAAGCTATCCAACTTAATAATAATGTACAGTATCTACCTGATCAAGTACCTCCTTTTTTGAAATCGGTTAAATAAAAAGTAGCCTAAGTTACTTCTTGTTACAGGAATGGGTTTAGTGGATAAGAACCCCACATTATGTGGTTGAAGATTTCCTCCTCGCCAACAAAAAAAAGAAGATAGATAAATTCTTTATAGCTCAAAAAAACATGTACAAAGGCGAATTTAATGCTATTTAGCATTTTCTTCCAGCTAACATTCGTGGCATATACTTTCGTACCTATATATATTCAGAGAATTTATTTAACGCCCCTCGTACGTACGCTCTCAAAATACATTCGTCATATTTTTCCATATACCATTTGACTTCAAAAGCAATTTAAAATTAGAATAAAATCAGACTGCAAATAGATCGAATAATATGGACACAAAGAAGCCGACTTAATGAACATTCTGATCATTCGAACAACCCGCTCCCCAGTTTTGCAAATATGACGCTGTAACACGGATCCCTCGCTCTTGTATAGATGTTTCAATAGCGGAAGCATAATTTGCCCGCCGGTAATGACGTTTTAATTTATTTTTTATTAGCGCGTGTCTGCGGTTTTGTTTGTGAATTATTTATTAACCACCAGCCAAGCGTGAACCCTGTTTGACACAACAGACTGTAGATTATGGCTAGTGAAGTTCATCAGCCACTTGAATATGATGCTGTAACAAACGAAAAAAAAATACAGACCAATTGAGAACCTCGTTTCGAAGTCGGTTGAAAACTGCATCCCTGTCTAGACTGTACATCCATTTGTCTTGTTTCCATTACATTGATGCTGATGCTGGGTGGTAAAAAGAAAAAAGCTCTCGATACACTAAAAAGCTTTTACGCTTCGTTGCTAATACTATTACTGCATCGATCACCGTGCTGTCACAGATATTGATGAAAGCAGTGAAAAAGCTTTTGGCATTACTGAACAAATTGGCTTTATGTGACGTAATTATTGGAATTAATTATTCACTTTTCTTTCATTTTTGGTACCGTAAAAAGATGTAAATAACAAGAAAACTCTATGTTAATGTCGTGGTACAATACTTAGCAAGAAATAATAAATATTATGTATAAAACGACAGCTCCTAGGTCCACAAACACGAAAGTTATAATTTTTTTTTAAAGTTGAAATGTTTTTCGGCTCTGGTGAAGAATTTTATTTTTAAGGGTTACCTTATTTTTTGTCATATACACTATTAGATAATTGATTAATTCTTTTGGTATTTAATATAAAATATTTATTTTATATATTATTTCTTAAATTATGGATTATTTTGAAAACTGTAAGCTTAGCTCAATTAGCAACATAACGTGTATTTTTTCCTTAAGTGAATTTTGTAATTCTTATTAATTAAATTTCTCAAACCTCATATGTGTCTGTTGCTTTAGTAGTCCTTTATATACCTACTCGTAAAAGTTTGATTTCGTAGAAGTTCTTAAGGCTCATTCACTTTGACATTTGCATGCTGTAGCGTTATTAGTGTCAACGTTGCCTATTTCGGAAATCGTTTAACCGTTTACATCGATATATCGGTTTCTTGTTTTGTTTAGAATTTGTATATTCTGAACTTAAGTGTGATTAAAATATTTATTTTATTAAATAGAGATATTAGACAGAGGTGGTTGTACAATAGATGCGTTCCTGACCTTTAAAAAAGGACTCTTTTTCATAAAGTTCGGCAGTCTCTATTGTGTATATATAGTGGCTATGCATTAAAAATTACGCCAAAAACGACCAAGAGTGAAATGGTAATATTAAAATATAATATATATTAAAAGAATCTGTCTCGTGCCCAGATTCTCACAGATGTCAATCTTGTAATTGTTGGCAAAGGATTATCTATTCTGCGATAAAGTGGTGAACCCTAAAATGTGTTTTTCTATTGAAAGTGAGTATTACGAAAAAATACTTAGGACATTTATTCTGTATTTAAAATGTTTATTGTTTTTTAGCTTTAAAAGAAATCACTAAGCGTGAAATTATAATTAGCTTTCTATTACATTAAGATATCTGCTTAACAGCGAACAAAGGAAAAATTTGCAGTCCGAAGTCTGCGAATGAATACAATTTTGTTTTTAAGCCCCTGCAGTTCTGACAGCTCCCGGGCAAGCTACCTGTTTTCCAGAAAACGAGGGGTCGAAAATGGCCGCCGGACACTTAATTGATTTCCAACAATATTAAGCAGGACTACGCTTTAGACTAGGGTTAAATTTAAATTCAACAAAACCTTATTTAAATTTATATAATGTATGTAGTAAGAACAAAAACAAAAACTTTATTTTGTATCCGAACATATCAATTGATTCAAGTATAAAACGTGTATCCGAATGTGTGAATGAAGGTGAGTGAACGAATGACAAGTGGTTGGGATTGAAAGAGAAAAAAAAGAAGGATTATAACGAATTTCTACGTGGACAAAGAAAGAGTTAATTGTAATTTATGTACATAAAAGAAGTTCATTTTCGATTTTCTTGTTGTTGTTTTTATTCAGACTGCTCCCCTTCCTACATATATATTACTTATTATATCTTTAATAAATGGAGTTACTAGTAACACTTATATATACATCTTTGTTACAAATTACAAACAAATCACTATTACTTAAGTGACAATCGTGAAGTAATCGTAATGTTACAATAAGCATCAACACAGGAAGCGTAGAGACCCTTGACTTTGTGGTTATTAAGGGTAACGACCTGTATAATAGAACCTACCCCAAACCTCCGGAAGTAGGTCGAGTTCAACACCGTGAAAATCGATCATGTGTACTTTATGTGTTTTATTTAGGTCACCGGAAGACAATTAATACCAGTGATGAAAATACATAATTTAATTTAATAAAACTCATATATGGACAAATTATTTTATGACATTATTATCAGTTCATTTTGATAATGATAAACGTAGCTACGAAAACATAAGTAATGCCGTAGCATTAATACAGCTCCGTAGCAATTCACCTGCTTAGTCTTATTGTCATGTAGCAATTAGTTCAGCTACGTCGTAGCTGCTACATTATTTTTAGTGCTGCTTTAGTGTAGCTTTATTTATTTTAAGTAATTAATATAAAATATATGTAAAGTTAAACATTAATTTTTATAATTATAAACAAGTTATAACGAAACAATTAAATAGTATGATATATGTGTTTTCCAGGGAGACGGTAACAAACGAGCATGTGGTTCTATATATGTTCTCTATAACTAATTTCTCTTCCGACAAACACCTACCAAAGGTTGCAGGTACGTTTTCAAGATATTTTAAGAAGGATTGGCTGACATATCACCCGGTGAAATTTAGATTATTGTTATAAAAAAATCACTGAATTTATTCCTGATTATTTATTAAAGGATGTTCCGTTTAACCAATCCAAAAGAAGCTAGAAGATGATGGTTCCCGTTAACTGTCGGATGATGTCTTTGAACATGCGGCAGGGCTACAGGTTACTGTTGCGTAAACTACACCCTAACTCATTAAGTTGACCTCTTAAATCCGGAGTAAAACGAGAACATAATAATTGTACACCACGAGGGATATTAATAAAAAGCCCCGAGCCGTTGCCGTAGCGATTCGATACGCCGCATTTTAGATGCATTAGTGTACATAAGTGTTACCAGATGCGTATATGTGTGCGTTGTCTCGCGGCGAAACGCAATTAGCTAATGCTTTGGCATTAAATTTAAATTGAAGTAATGAACTGAAACATATACGACTTCAAAAGCTTTCTTTTTATAATTATAATAATATTTGGTTGTAACATGTACATATTTCTTTAATCAGTGTATATATATATACACAATATATAATTGTAAATATATTAATTTAATTAAACTGTGAACACAGAGCCGTGGTAGCTCAGTGTCCGGGCGTTTGGCTCAAGTTGCATAGTGCGCTAGCAACCCGAGTTCGATCCCCGGTGCCAGCACCAATAAATTTGGTGTTGCAATTTTATGTACTGATTCAGCACGCGCTCAGCGGTGAAGAAAAATATCGTGAGGAAAACTTCATGTCTTAGAATATTTTTCTAAGGCACGTGAACTCTGCCAATCCGCGCTAGCGCCGCGTGGCGGATTATGTCTTCATACTCTCGTTACAGAGAAGGCCTGCGCCCAACAGTGGGACATCTTTATTATCTATATATAAAATCTGTAACATAATTAAACTGTTAATTTTTGGCTACTATCAACTAGTATTCAACTTTAGAGTCGTAAGGATGAAGGTTCAAAACCCAACCTACACATCAACGAGTTTCTATTTTACGTTATCTCAAGTACCAAAAATTATTCGCTAAAATTTTTGCCCGATGTATGGCAAAGGGTTCTAAATTCGTCTGTATTTTTTTAATGTTTGTTACCGCATAACGTTCAACTGGGTGAACGGATTTTGACGAATTTTTTTATTTAAAATTTGGATCCATTAGAAAACCATAAATTTTAAATTTGCAACTAGTATGTGCGTCTCAAATGTTCGAATAACTCAATATCGCACCAACCGATTTCGATCATTCATTTTTTAATGCAAAGGACTTTAATAGTAGTTTGATGAGAGTTTGGTTAGGATCTGATTATTTAAAGATTTACAATTAAAACAACATTTAGTGTTGTATTTATTATTAAAGTTATTAAATGACTAGTATTGTTATTAAAATAGTTATTTACTATTTCATATTATTCCTACGATAAAATGTACCTTATTAATATAATGTTTCTTGTTTGATTGGTGTTCAATAAAGTTATATCTGACTATCTATAATTCGGAAATACAAAGAGAGTGTCCGCGGGTGATAGCGTTTATCGTTTCGATTTGTAGTCGGTTTTTGTTTTTGCTTGTAAATATTTTTAATAATAAATACAACACTAAACATTATTATAATTAATATCTTAATAATCTTTAAAAAAATCAGCCGACTGTAAGAAAACGCTTTTTAAATGAAGTTTTGCAACTTGCCTGTAACAGTCATTTAATGTGAAAAGCTCTAAGAAGAAGACTAGATGGAAAAATGTTTTGTACTGGGAGTTCTTTCAACAGCAGCTGTTTCAACCGGAAATTAAAAAGAAACACATTGAGTTCGGTAATACAATTTCGTTCGCTTCAAAAATAAGTTACCGAGAAAATGATTTTTGTGTGGTTTCTCGAAGACGCAATAAAATGTCGGACTGAACTAACTGTGTACTGAAGATGAAAATGTTTGACGAAGCAAATATATTATAGCAGCAAAGAAAAATTAATTAATTTCTTTTTTTACTGTAACAAAATATCGTTAAAGTAATAAGATTAGACGATACCTTACAACTGCTAAATAGATTGGTTAATTTGACTCTTGATTTCTATTCGTTTATAAAGAAATAACATTTTTATTGATACATCATTATAAGTAAATAAAGGTATACAAAGGTACCCCTACACGACATAGCAACAAATTTAGTTTTAAGTAATTTTTTGAACTTGTCACATTTTAAAGTATGTATTATATTATTCTAAGATTCTAAGAGAAGCTGGCCTTGACTACTTCACCGGATTGAGAGGTAGCATAGCTCTTAGATCGCTTAGTCTGAACCTCTATCGCTATTAATTTGACAAGGGTCCCCACGGTGAAGGGTAACCTCGGCTTGGACGGTTACTATGTTACACGTAAACATTTCGATCCAAGGAGCAGAACTACGATTCGGTCGGATGCTATGTCACGGATAATCTAAGGGACATTAAAAAACCAAACTAACTTTGAGTGGCACTTCGGGAAGCGTTGGCGCTGGGAGAAGAAGTGACCGAAGAATCTCTAGCAACGCTCCTAGCATCTAAGGGGTGGGGGCTACCCATAAAAGCAGAAGGCCTCCGGGCGCCGCGATGGAACTATTTTAAGTGGCAAATGTAACTTAGCATTAGCCATATGATTCCGTAGCACTGATATTCATAGCTGGCCTTTACTTCGACGGTTGTAGTTGAAAAAGAATAATTAGAAACGATCGTTAGACAACGTAATAAAAGCATTTTGTAAATTAAATATTAAAATAACTACAAATGGAATCGGTACATCATTGGAGTGTGTAGCTAGTCCACTTCCATGCAAGATAACTTTGGAGACCACCCGCGTCTTAGAGAAATGGTTTTGAATTTATTAGTTTGTCCTTTATGTTTCTAACTTTGACACGTGTCATAGCAAGAAAGTTATATGACAATTTCATAAGCTCTTGGGATCTTTAACCTCAAAGTTGGCTCAAAAGCAATGGAATAGTATTAAAAATACCTAAAAGTAGATTATAAATGTATGAATATCAGTCCAAGAAGTTTTCGTAATGTTTTATCAAACGCGATATTTAAAAATGTCCTTCGTCGAGAACTTTCAGAACTTCTAACGCCATCTATTATCATCTAGCCAAACAACAAATTAAAAGCTTCTGCGTTTTCCATCATAAACTTAACTTTGTGGGAACTCATCTAAGATAAATAATATTATAATAGTAATAATCAGTATAAACTTATTATTCTATTTATTACAGTCATTAAAATTTCATTACAGTGCTATTATTGATTCACATGTCTTCTTGTTTTATGTGATTTATTGTCCGCTAGTTTACGCATCATCAGAGCAATTTATATTTCTCTATTACTAAATATCATATACATGAGTAATAATAAATATTTTATATTAATTTATAAAAAAGCATTAAGATGATCATAAATTGCGCCTGGAAATGGAAATTGCCCCAAACGAAATTACTCAAAGGAGGTTTTCAAATTCCTTAATTATTTTTCATTTGCGAAAATTTTACTGAGTGAAATTACATATGCGATTTGAATGCTTGGAGGGAAGTATTCGAAAGTTGTAAAATTCGTGCATAGTTAGAGATATTTGAAGCGTATTTCTCGAAGTTTTTCGGTGCATCCGCACCACTGCGTCAGTTACACCCGATGTTCGCTTGCAGTTCATGTAGAATTAACTTAATAAATTTGTTCTTTCTTAATTACAGTGGTAGTACATATAATAATTGTAATATTCTTCAGTTTCCGGCCAAAAGCTTTCTGATAGAAGAGATTTGAAGTTGTTGACGCTACGCTAACAAATTTCAGCCTTGGCAGCTCAGTCTCCGGGCGGTCGCCTAAAGTTGCGTAGTACGCTAGCAACCAATGTTCCATCCCCTTTTTTTTTTTTTTTTTTTGTTTACGGGGAGGAAATCTTCAAGAAGATACCCCGCCTTCTGGGGGGAAGGCGGCGGTTATGTGGGGTTCTTACCCACTAAAACCTCCCCGGTGGCCCTTTCCTCGGTGCATGACGAGGGGCTCCGGGATCTCCAGTGGAACGCACCGGAGCCCCTCTGCACTGTGCTCAAGGAGAGCACGTCCCGGGGGAGGTTACTCCCTCCCCTGTGCCCTCGCAGCGCAAGGCGACACGGGCCAGCCGGTGTCGCCTTCTTCCCGGGTCCACTTTGGTGGACGACTCAGGCCCCACCCTTGTCGCCCAGTGAACCCGAGGCCCCTTTTAGTCGCCTCCTACGACAGGCAGGGGATACCGTAGTCTTATTCTTGAGAGCCCAGAACTACAGGGCTGCGGGCCGGTCTCCCACCGGCCCGCCTGCGCCATCTCCGAACGGGATCGGCCCTCTCCCGATCCCGTTCTGCGGTCTCCTTCTGGGTCATTACTGACTCGCAGAAGGAGACCAGCGCCTTCCATTTAGATCTCCCCGCCAGCGCAGCCGCTACTGCCGCCGGCGGGGAGAGGTCTTGCCCGATATGCCGCTCCGCCTCCCACGCGGAGCACACGGCTAGCGTGTGCTGCGCGGAATCCCGGTCACAGCCACAATGGTGGCATTGCGCGGTCGGTTCGCGCCCTATCCTGTTCAGGTACTCACCGAAGCACCCGTGCCCGGTGAGTACCTGTGTCAGGCGGTATGTGACGTGCGCGTCATTCCTCCTTTAAGCCAGGCTTCGAAGTTCGGCAAGAAGGCACAGACGATGCGTTGGCGCGAGCAACGACGCTCCGCGAGCCGCTCGCGCCAAACCTCTATCGCCCGCCTGTGCTCCTGCCGACGCACCTCTCCCGCATCCAGGGGCGGCCCGGCCCCGCCGTCGACGGCCCGGCTCCGCCAAAATGTCGAGCGGCGGGAACCGAGCCAGGATAGTGGCCGCCTCATATGATACCGTACGGTATCCTCGTGCGATCCGAATGGCCATCTTGCGCTGCAGGCTAAGGAGCTTAGCTCTGCAGCGCCGGACGCCCGTGAATCGGTTACACCACACGGGCGCCCCGTAGAGGGCCATGGATCGAACGAGACCTCCGTAGAGGCGGCGGACTCCTCCCTGGGGCCCCAAGATTAGGCAGCAGTCTGTGCAGGGCACCCACTGCCTTATCGATCTTGGGGACCAAGCGGTCGAAGTGCACTTCGAAGCCCCAGCGACTGTCCAGGGTGAGGCCGAGATATTTCATCTCCGACCCCACCCGGACCAGCACGTCACCTACGCGAACCGACCGGCTGGGCGGTTCCTTAGCTCTTGGGAGCTTGTGGAACCATAGCGCCTCAGTCTTGTGAGGCGCTACCCGTAGACCCAGCTCGTGGATTTTGTCCACGACGCATGCCACCCCAAGCTCGGCGAGCCGGATGGTGCTATCGAAATCCTCCCCGTCGGACATGACTAGCGTGTCGTCTGCATAGCAGACGACACTCACGCCGGCGGGGAGACCGACCCTAAGGACCGCGTCATATGCGAGGTTCCATAGCAGGGGCCCCAACACAGACCCCTGCGGAACCCCGCAATGTTCCATCCCCTGCACCAATGTATTTGTTTATTATATCTGATATTAACTTGAGCCCGATATGTTTTTGTTTAAAAATGATATTGTATTTACCGATATGTAACATGGGTGTAGGTAATGATCTTCACCCGTTCGAGAAGAGAAGAGAATGAATACGGAAGAAATGAATAAATTAATATTTTGTGAGAGTTAAATATGTAGTGATACAAGTTTACTGTTTAAATAAAATAAAGCAAAATCTAACCCGGCGAAGCGGTACGCTAAAATGGGTATAGATTCTAAGTTATGTATGACCAAAAACAACTGTCCTCTCGGAGACCAATCGATCATTTTAGGTAGAGACAGCCTCGGGCGGGTTTTATCAGATACTGCATTTAACATCTACATAGTTATAGCCATGCTACATTCAAATAGAGTGCATTGTCTCGTACTCTTTTATATTCGATCTCCGTTTAATGTGTCGCGTGTCATGGCGTGGTTTCTTGCTTAATTTACACGAAAAATCTCTCGTAGCAGTGACAGCTTAATAATATTATATGTATTGGTATCTCTGGCATTCGGTTTACGATCTAACGGTCTGTGATTCGATTCCCACCCAACTGACATAGCTGACCTCGACGTGGTAAGACTTTCTGTTTTTACTCGGTTGGTTGACTTCAAAGGTTTTCGATTTTATTTTGTTTAAAAGGGTTTGGTTTCAATAATATCCGATATAATTTTTACAGACATAGGACCTTGGATTTCAAAAATATAACGTACGTTTTAACGAACTTATTATGTATCATTTTTGACACCAGATAAGCTCAACACCATTCACCGGTCACAAATTTTATCAAGATGTTTATGTGTATAAGGAAAACTTATTGGTACAGTTAGGAGATAAATCGAACTCTTACTAACAAGGCTATCACGTTAAGTATGTTTTTTTATAAGCAAGTGCTTCACCACAATCTCATCTCATGAATATTTTACTTACGTAAACGATAGCCTAGTGCTAGTATAGTAAAGCTACATATATTATTAAAAATGTCTCTTTCTTACAAACATAATGAATCGGTTTTATTGTGTGCTCAGAAACTACATGATCTAATTCCCCCATCCGACTTCAAGACACACTGCAGGATATCACCCTTTCGTTGTGAAAATCCGTCAAACCTGAATAAAGCGCTTTGCTTCATCTTTCATTGTACGTACAGCAATAGGCTGGAATAGTTTACCCACGTCTATCTTTCCCTCCGATTACAGGATATTTTCAAGAGTGAAGTGAATAGACATTTACTAAGCTAGTGCGCCTTACCATCACGGATTTTATTTCCACTTAACAACAGGATCATAGTAAAGCACTTGCTTAGAAAGTATAAAAAAAATTGCTCTATGAGTGACATGTAACATATCCAATGATGAAAAATGTAAATGACAGCATCGTAGGATCTGCGGGAAATGATGTCTATGACAATGATATAGAAAAAAATAAAACATAGACATTGACAGAGTAATATTTATTTGAGAAAAAATACTTTTTACACACATCTTTATAATTCAAAAATTGCACAAAATTAAAAATCCACAACGCTTCTTTTGGAATTGTATATAGTCTATATTTATTAAAAAACTAAAATCTCTAAATAGTATCAACAAAACTGAAGTAATCAAGCCTGGAAATGATCTCTTTTAGAGGTAAGGCGGCCCATTTTTCAACGAGTGACTATTTATTTGTGTGTTTTTTTTCATTTTATTACATCGACAAACAGACGGATATGTTTAACAAATGGAATTTGTATGTTTACATCTAACAATGACTAAAAGCTTTTGGTCCTTACTAAACGGGGTGGACCAAAACTGCAATCGCTGTCTACTATCCACCAGGCTTAACCAAGGTGGCCTTTATTTGTGACATTTAATGAGTCTTTCAACACATACACGAAGAGACCAAAGACTGTTAACTCCTTGTTTTACTATTATTTACCATCAGTGATACGGGATAAGCTCAAGATCGTAAAGCGGTCACAAATTCTATCACTACGTTTTTAAATGTGTATAAAACGGTACCAATGATATACACATTTGACTACAATAAACTAATGAATAATTTACACAGCTTACACCTAAAAGACACTTAATCTATGATTGATTGAACATAAATTCAATATGAAAATTTCTAAGTAATACATAAGGTAAATAAAAGTAATTTTCTCTTAATTGTTTGAAGCCTAGTGCCAAAAGCTAAGCGGATTGTCTAACGATGCCATTCCTAGTCGGCTTGTAATAGTAAATTGGCATTGTTAATTTTTGAAGTCAATTAAGTTCTATATAATTTTTGTTGGCGTAAGACCTTGGATTATAACAGGCGCATTATATATTATATGCTTTTACTGAGCTTATTATATCCCATCAGTGACACGGGATAAGCTCACCATCATAAACCGGTCACAAATTTTAACAAAACATTTATGTATATGTATAAAACTGTACGAATGATAGTTAGGAGGTAAATTGAACTCTTAGTAACAAGGCTATCACGCTAAGTACGTTTTGTTTGTACTTCCTAAGCAAGTGATAGCTTAGTAATAGTAATCATATATGTATCTATATACCTAAAGGACGCTTAATCTATGATTGATTGAAAATAAATACAATTCGAAAATTTCTAAGTAATACATTTGATATAGATAAACAAAGCGATTTTCTCTTAATTGTTCGAGACCTAGTAGCAAAGACTAAGCGGTTCTTATTACGATCCATATACGATATAATATTCGTTGTCGGCTTTGTTCGTCTTTTAAGTACAAAAAAGCGTTTGTTAATATTTTTTTTAAAGAAAGCTAGTAATATTTCTTATTTTTTTTGAGAAATATTACTAACAATTGTCTTGTTAACCATTCCAACTAAGCTTAAGCTTGTGCTATGACATGGTTCACGGCAATAGTCGAATGGTGGATTCGAACCCACGACCTTACGATTCTTAGGCCGTACCCTAAACCATTAGGCTATTGACGCTTCAATATTACTAGCTTTCTTTAAAAAATAATAATAATAATAATTTGTGCCCTTGTAGGGTTATATGCTTACCAATCACTTGCTTAGAAAGAAGAAACGACGTGAAGGCTTATTTTTTGTTTGAATAAATCTATCAATGTATACGAACCACAATAGACTATAGATTTTTTTTAGATTACACTTTTACATAATTAAAAATTGTAGAACATATTTGGTAAGCTGAAAGTTAAGTTAATTGTAAATAATTCCATATATTTTTAACTTATAAAAAGACACATAGACAAAGAGACAATAACACATCATAAAATAGCAAACATGTAAAATATCAAATTCCTTTTATAAAGGTAAAATAAACTTTTGTTTTTACTAATACAAAAAAGCATTATAATTTTTGTGATAAAATATATATGGAACATGGTAAGCATTTTCAATTACGATAAAATTCCTTTTTTTTACCACAAATAAGGTATTCATTGTTTTTTTTTTCATGTTCAATGTAACTGCAAATTTCACCTATCAATAGCTCAATAACATTGAGGTCATAAAATCTGTACACATTTTCCATAAATATAATTTCAAAGTTATTCTCAAAATAGAACATGCACTAAATAGGATTTCCTGAAACGAAGAGATTTATAAACACTACAAAATGTATTTTAATGGGTAATTTATTCCTAAACAGGAATGCTGACGATATCTTTTTTATTAACGAGTATATTTACGAGTATAAGCAAAACACGACTATAAATCCAATTTTTTCTTTGTATTTCCGAATTATCGTAGGAATATTAAGAATTAAGTTCCAAAATCTCGTCAAACTACCCTTGAAGTACATCTTCTCCATTAAAAAATGAATCATCGAAATCGGTTGCCGGGATTTTGAAATATTCGTCTCTTTTGTCGCGTATTTACTTAATGTAAATTGAGAACTTATACGGTTTTCTCATGGACACCGTTGTCAGAATTGGACCAAATTGAAATAGGACCACATTGGAAGCCCAAAAAACACACAACAAAACAGTTCTTAAATGAAAAATGTATTATCAAAATCGGTTCATCCTGACCGAAGTTATAATATAATAAGAAAAAAAAACACAGATTATAAGAATCTCCTCCTTTTTGAAGGCGGTTGAAAAGGGTTAAGTAAGGAGTGGTCTTAACCGACAATGATGTATTCATTTTTCAAATGTATAGATGTGAAGGATAAATGAAACGAAAAAGTTGTATGAGGATTAAATAGAAGCCTATTATCTCTGCCTACCCCACCGAGTGCCGGGCGTGAGTATTTGTGTTGTATTAAGTCGGTAAATATAGTAATTTATACAACTTTTTATTTAGAATAAAAGTAGCTCGCAGCTCGATACATATAGTTAGAAATCGACTGTTTTAAATACAATCAATACTGATAGAATAAAGAAATCGATATCTAAAATCTACTTGATATTTAAAGTTTAGTGATGACGGTACGATAAATACATTTGTATAATTATTTTCCTTTCGGATTTTTCTCAGAAGAGAGAGATTTTTCAGATTTTCTTTTTCTTCAGTATTTGAAATTTCACCTTCGTTTGTGTCCCGCTTCATACGTTTTGCTTCGGACCTTTGCTGTTCGAGTAGCGCTGCATCTTGGCGCTCTTGCGCCTTTCTTTTCAAATAACTGTAATAGCAGAGAAAAAAAAAACCTTTAATTGTATACTGAGTAATTAATCACTATACATAGTAAACGAAGTTTACTTAATCTTATCATCTATAGATACCATTAATAATTAGATATGATCGAGGAGTAGCACTCGTGGTAAGATGGGATGTGACGGATCACTGTACTGGTGAACTGGTGATCAGATGAGCCAATGTTTTGTTTGCCTCCTCTGTAAAAAAACCCACCATTCAACTTTGATTAGATTCTAGCCATTCCGTGTCTATGTTCTTCTTAAATCAACAAAATAGAATTTCAACCATTGGTCGTAAGCATTCTAATTCATATTTAAATAAATAATTTAATTTACAACATAAACGATTTCAAATCAAATCAAATGTTAAACGCTATTATGCGCGGATGACCTCTTTGTATTTCCGAATTATCGTAGGAATATTAGGAAAAGAATTATTCAAACTCACACGAAACTACTCCTGAAGTACATACTTTCCAATAAAAAATAAATAATTGAAATCAGTTGGCGTGATATTGAGTTATTCGTAAATGTGTGGAGACTTACATGGGTTGCTCATGGATCCCACTGTCAGAATTAGATCAAATTAATAAATAAATGGGACCACGCGGGAAGAACCAGCTTTCAAATAAAAAAGAATCATCAAAATAGGTTCACCCAGTCGAAAGTTATGAGGTAACAAACATAAAAAACATACAGACAAATTGAGAACATTCTCCTTTTTTGAAGTCGGTTGAAAATGGGCTCGCTTAGTGTCTGGACGTTAAATGGTAAGGGGGCAACGTAAATTCGATCGCAGACATTTAAAAAAAATCATTTTTTGTTTTGAAATTTCATCGACCCTTAAATATGGACAATTCATCGAGATAAGATAGCTGCAAAAAAACTTGGGTTCTTGGTCAAGGTGCAACCGTACTTCTCTGCGGGACAGATTTTAACACTTTATAAAGCTCAAGTCCGATCGTGTGTAGAATACTGCTGTCACATTTGGGCAGGCGCCGCTAAATGCCATCTCGCAGCTTTGGACTTTTTTTTTTTTTGTTAACGGGGAGGAAATCTTCAAAAAGATACCCCGCCTTCTGGGGGGAAGGCGGCGGTTATGTGAGGTTTTTACCCACTAAAACCTCCCCGGTGGCCCTTTCCTCGGTGCATGACGAGGGGCTCCGGGATCTCCAGTGGAACGCACCGGAGCCCCTCTGCACTGTGCTCAAGGAGAGCACGTCCCGGGGGGGGGGAGGTTTCTCCCTCCCCCCCTGTGCCCTCATAGTGCAAGGCTACACGGGCCAGCCGATGTCGCCTTCTCCCCGGGTCCACCTTAGCGGACGACAAAGGCCCTCACCCTTGTCGCCCAGTGAACCCGAGGCCCCTTTTAGTCGCCTTATACGACAGGCAGGGGATACCGTAGTCTTATTCTTGAGAGCCCAGAACTACAGGGCTGAGCAGCTTTGGACTAAGGTAAGGTAACGTACCCCCGAAGGGTTCTCGGCTTGTCGTGCCGGGGGGGCTCAGTAGCCGTGGTCCGCCTCCCCACGGTGAAGCTAAGAGGAACCCACCCGCCGGCCCGTGTGAAGGGCTGGCATGGAGGGGCTGCAAGGCGGGCTCCAGGCTCAGGAGCCTGTCCATTGCGGCCAATGTACGAGTCGCGGGGGGAGAGGAGTGTTGGTATGTCGTTGCCACTCTCCCTATCCCCCCGCGACTCAGCGGTGCCGCACCGCGAATGTAGTGGTGGGTCGCAGCGGGAGGGGCGACTCTCCTGCTGTGGCCGTTGGAGAGTCGCGGGGAGAGGAGTGTTGGTGTGTCGTTGCCACTCTCCTATCCCCGCGACTCAGCGGTACCGCACCGCTAATGCGGCGTGAAGGGGCTGCGGCGGGAGGGGTGACCCTCCTGCTGCGGCGGTGTGGCTAGCGGCGGGGCCAAACATCTTGACCGTCGCTGGGGCTGGGTGGACGAGGTCAAACTCGCATTCCCGGCCCCATGGCCTCCAGGTGACCGACTCGGGGGTTTGTCACCCGCTTGCGGAGGCCTACGGAGGAAGGCGCACCTTAGGTGTTCGGGTGCGCCTTGCCTGAAGGGTAGTGGAGGAGACGCCGCAAGGCGTCAAGTCGCGGGCGGGGCCGCGGATGTCTCTCTGTTCCCGTGGCCCTGCCACCATACCACCATACGCGACCGTGGAGGAACACCCTGTGGGGTTTAGTCGGTGAGGGCCCGACATAACTCGTCCCTCCCCCGGGGGGCGTTTACGCGGCTAGGTACGTTCCCCACAGGCTAATAAAAAAAAAAAAAAAAAAAAAGGTAAGGTAACGTAAGGTAACTAGCCTTTCGGTTTTCTAGAGATTTCATTTTGGAGAGTGTGCTCTAATTGATGACGTGATCTAATTCCCCTATCCCCGTTCCACCATCAGACTTCTAGACGCACTGCAGGATTTCATCCTTTATGTTGTGAACATCCCTCAAACCCGAACGAAGCGCTTTCCTTCGTCTTTCATTATTCGTACAGCAAAGGAATAGTTTGCCCGCATCTGTCTTTCCCTCCGATTACATGTGGGTATTTTCATGAGTAGAGTGAATAGGCATTTACTAAGCTAGTGCACCTTATCATCCATGACTGCATTTCCACTTAACAACAGGTGGGATCGTAGTCAAGCAAGTTAAGCACTTGCTTAGAAAGTATAAAAAAGATACCTGTGTCAAATATCTATTGAGCAAATATTGTTCGAATACAGACATATAAGGAAAAATTACACTTAAGGAGACCTCAGTTGTAGGACATCTACTTTGTTATGTAAAGGATTCTATCTTATTTGCTTTACAATCATTGGATAGTTTTTTATTTATCGATTTCCAGAACAATGAATATTTTACTATACAAAGATATAAAACATTTGTATAGTTGCTTTACATAGTAACCGTCCAAGCCGAGGTTACCCCTCACCGGGGGGACCCTTGTGTCGAGTTACTAGCGATAGAAGTTCAGGCTAAGCGACCTAAGAGCTATGCCACCTCTCAATCCGGTAAAGCAGTCAAGGCCAGCTTCTCTGGCCAATCTGTGTAGTTCGTCATAAAAAATAGTTGCTTGGTTAATGCCATCGTAATTAATAAACGAGATAACACCATAATAAACTATATATCAAATTAAATTTTACCCCGCAAAAGTAAAAGATTATAATTATAGGTTAAGAACTGTTTTAAAAATGAAAAAGATTTGAGTAAAGAGATTTTACGCATGTGTTAAATTTTAATGGCGCATTTTTACCTAAGTACAATTTTCATACAGTACATGTTAACAATCAGAGTCGTGATGGTCTTCGATCCATGAGGCTATATTTTATTATATTAAAATATTTGTTATATATATTATAATTTCAATATTATCTTTTAATTTATTATTAATAATTTGCCTATATGATAGATGAATGACACATTAACGTATCATGAAGACATTGACATCGACAATAAAAATATGTTTACGCGCCATTCAAAAGGCAATCTTTTAAGATAGATATCGACTGTGTTAATTATATAAAATTGTTGATCAATGGTAGAATGAAATTATATTCTAACATCAAGTGGTATAAGGTTTAAAATCATATGATAAAAATAAATACATTTTTATAATTATTCTTGTATAAAAATTATACACAACAGTACTTACAATGTATGTGTGTTACTTATTTATTACTTACACTTCGATAGGAATAGAAACTCTTCTGGCACGCGGTGGTGGGTATTCACCTTTATTTTCCTTCTTGTCCGACATTTTGATTTATCCGAATTTCCCTTTTAGTGAACAAAAAAACTTTATAAAACATATAAAGACAACGTTCAATTTATAAATATTTTTATTAAAACGTAAAGATTATGTGTAAATAAAATTATTCTTTCTATGGACTCAAAAATGCTACATGTTATTAAGTTAACTTTTTTTTTATATCTTAAATAACATAACAAATAAAATGTTTTTAAGAAAAAAGAAGTATTAATATCTATTTTTTTAATTGAAACATGATATTAATAAACCACTTTCTCTTTCCACTAAGAAGATTTATTGAAAAAAACTAAACTCACGACAGAATTATTAAAAACTGTTCGATCGGAGAACTCGGAACTATTACTGGGGTGTTGATAGCGCGTGTAGGTCGTAGCGACTGAGTTACGAGGCTATTCTGACCTTTTTATTGGTGCAGGGCGGCGTAGAACACAGAGCCCGCCCAATGACTAAGCCAGTCAGACACAGTACGGATGATGCTCCAGGCTCACACTTCTCATGTAACAGAGTTCATTGTTTCTACATGAGGCATATTTTCTTTATGCTAAATTAATATAATTTAAGTTTTATATGTACTTAGTTAATAAAATGGATACGGACAATGACTGGCTTGTACGGATGATGCTCCAGGCTCACACTTCTCATGTAACAGAGTTCGTTTGTTTTATTTGAGAAATATTTTCTATAGATTAATAATAAATACTGTGCATAGTACGCTAGCAACCCAAGAACGATCCTCGATACTTTCGGCCCTCTTGGACGCCCTCGTTTCGGAATGCTTACGCGTAACATAGTAACCGTCCAAGCCGAGGTTACCCCTCACTGAGGGGACTCTTGTGTCGAGTTACTAGCGATAGATGTGCAGGCTTAGCGACCTAAGAGCTATGCCACCTCTCAATCCGGTGAAGCAGTCAAGGCCAGCTTCTCTGGCAAATCTGTGTAGTTTGTCATTAAAAAAAAATCCTCGAGACTGGCATCAATGAATTTGTTTGTTGCTATTGTAAGTAATGTTTACCACGCTTTCAGCGGTTTAGGAAAACATTGTAAACATTGTAAGCCTACATGTGTTAGAAAATGTTCAAAGACATGAAGTAAAACTTTGGAAGATATTTATTTCTTTATTTTTACAAAATCCACAACATTTAGTTTATAATACTCGTATAATAAATAAATCTCTGGTGCTGTGAATGTTCATGGGCGACGGTGATCACTTAACATCCGGTGAGCCGTAGATATAATGATGAGAATGCGTGTGTGAGTATTTGTTGTGTATGGTGCGCGTGTGTGTGTGTGATGTGTGTACTGTGTACTGCCAATGGCTTCAACGACACATTTTTTAAATGTACGTATTCTGGTATTGAAAATGTCAACTGAAGCTGCAATTTAAACATGTGCAGTCGCGTGGCGGACCATGACCTTATACTCTCTTTACGGAGGCCTGTGGCCGATGTGAGGTCCAACAGTGGGACATATACAGGGTCTTAGCAGATAGCTTCCGTAAACGAAGACAGGTGACCAATGCGCCCTCTGATAATGGGACGGAAAAAAATTGGTCCTTATTTAAAAAAATCAAATGTTTAAATAAAACGGCAATGAAACACAAAGTTAATGACAGCTCGGCTGTTTTTGTTTCATTGCTGTTTTTTTTTAATGTATTTTTATAAAACGAACGTTTCATTGAGTTATACTAACATGATAGAGCTTAAATAATGCTAATAAATGGATTTTTTTCCATCCCATCATCAAAAGTGTACATCATAGTCTGTTACTTTAAGAGACCGTGTATTTTTTAAGTTTAATTAGCTTTCCTTATATAATTCTAAAATAATATTCTATTAATAATAAATAATCTAATTGCTTTGATATCGATTTTACTTGTTTCAAAAAGTTTGTTTTCCACTTAATCGCCCTTGCTTAGGGGTTTCAATAATTGTGACCGAAGAGTATCCTAAAAACTGTAATCCATGATAGGATATATAATGGTACACGCGTTTCGGAGTAATCAGCAATTACACAAGTATATTTACGATCAATAAGAAAAACCGACTTTAAATCGAATCAAACGTCAAACTTTATTACGCGCCTCTGTATTTCTGAATAATCGTCGGAATATTATGTAATAAAATTGATCACAATCTAACCAAACTCTAATAAACCCCTTCAAGTACATCCATTCCAATAGAAAGGACTCATTCTAATCGGTTGGCGAGATATTAATTTATTTATTTATAAACTCTTTATTGTTTACACTAATTTAAAGAAAAAAAAATTAAAAAATCCATAAACAAGAGCCGCCCTTTCGCTAAAAGCGATTTCTTTCAGGCAACCTTTGGATGGAAAGAAATAATAAAAAGAAGCGGCGGGAATTTATAATAAGTAAAGATATACTTAAATACTCATAATAAATATTTACATATAAACATACATACATATAAAATAGGTATAATAATAAATGTTGTAAAAAGACAAAATAAGGAATACATATAATATTTACTTAGAATATTTATTGTTTACACTAATTTAAAGAAAACAAAAAATTAAAAAAGATATAAAAATCCATAAACAAGAACCGCCCTTTCGCTAAAAGCGATTTCTTTCAGGCAACCTTTGGATGGAAAGAAATAATAAAAAGAAGCGGCGGGAATTTATAATAAGTAAAGATATACTTAAATACTCATAATAAATATTTACATATAAACATACATACATATAAAATAGGTATAATAATAAATGTTTTAAAAAGACAAAATAAGGAATACATATAAAATTTACTTAGAATATTTATTATTTGTCCATTTGTCGCGCACATACTTAAATTTAAGACATAGTTTCCTCATATATGCCATTGTTGGACCAAATTGAATGGGACCACGCTGGAAGCACCAGCTTTTAAATAAAAAAATCATGAAAATATAAAAAAAATCATACAGTATTCACAGTCTTTATATGGTCGCGTGCTTTAAGCAACTATAATACAACAGAAATGGTGATATCAATACTCCCATTTCTAGATTAAAATCGAATTTCGAACACAAGTGAAAGGAAAATGCCTAACCTAAGCGACCTAGGAGCTGACACGTCTCAATCCGGTGAAGCGGAAAAAAAAAGTGGAAATTAAATGACAATGCAATAATAATTAAAAATTGTTTAATTAAAATATAAATTTATGCTTGTATAATTACACTATTCCCTGTAAAATTATATATAATAAAATGATAAAAAAAAAAAGCCCGGGGACTCATGGGGGGATCATCTAACTTACATTTTACCATTTTCATCTTAGAAGTAAGAAATAAGTGTGTTTTAAAAAAGACTTGGCTTAAAAGTCTTGTTACCAAGCCATAAAATATTTATCATCATCATAGATAATAAAATCATTAATTAAAAAAGTTATAAAAAAACATTTTGCCCTTTATTCATTTATACAGCACCCCCTAAAGTAATAATTCTCTCAATTCTGACTCAATATAACCTATGTAACTAAGCTACTCTACTAGCACGCATTGAACCCTCGTACATCCAATAAAAACCTTATAAAACGACATTTAAAGCTTTTATTTACACCTAAGTCGATTCTAATAAGATTTTATAAACTGTGATATTATCCATTAATTGTCACTGTCCTATAGCAAAGAGTTTTTATAGCAAAAAGTATGAATGGGTGCATCCAAGTACCCCATACCTAGAGAACTGTTGGGATATTCACCATGCTTTCAACATATTTTTTAATTCTGTCTCATTAGTACCATATAAAACTGTTGGGATACTACACACAAATATGAAACCTCAATAGTTCTATAGAAAATAGATGCCCCCATACCAATACACTAATAAATATATTTTCTTTATGTATAATATAATTATGTCGTTTATAATATATATAATATAATATATTATATATATACGATTTTTTTATATCATGTAGCATACAATTAAACAAAACTTGTATACATTGCCGAGTACAAAAGTCATAAATGTTACATTGTGTCACAATGTCCATTGCTTTAGAGTTTTGAGATTTTTTGTTGTTTCTGAATAATTTGGTTTAATACGACATGTGCTTCATCATAGTGTGGATTGAAATTCTTTTTCACCTTAGTCCACCAGGCGACAATATTAGGGAACTTTTCTTTGGTATAAGCAAAGCCTGCCATTCCTGAAAAGATATGCAATGAATACATTAGTTAGTTACAGCCTTTATATATATGTATAAGTCCCACTGTTGGGCCCTCCCTGTTAAAATAAGGGAATAGTCCGCTACATGGCCCTAGTGCGGATTGACACATGCAGGTTTCCTCCCTATGTTGTCCTTCACATTGCAACAACAAATTTATAAGCAACTTGAGACAACCACCCAGACACTGAGCTACCCACGGGTACATTATCAATACATTAATATAACTAATTTATAGGTGAAATTACATTCATTGCAACATAGAAGACAGAAACTGTCAACCGCAGAGTGGCAAATACCAAATAATATGGTATCAATATGATAATAAAAATCCTAACCAATTGGATATTCTTTAAATAAAAATATAAATTTACTTAATTAACATAGTAAATATAGAAAAAAATCTTACTAGGTTGCTCCAATTCACATGAAGCCATTAAATCGGCAACAGTTATAGTGTTTCCAATGATAAAATCTGTCCCCCTGCCTAACCACTTTGTCTCAAGCAGTTCTAAGGCAGAGACCATACGCTGCTCATAGCCCTGTATTTGTTCGTCACTAGGAGTTCGGCCAAACAATATTGGATCCATGTACTGAAAATTATTTATAATTATATTAAAGTATAAGACCATAAACTTGGGTACAAAATATAAGAAGGGAAAAGAATATAATCGATATAAATAAATAATACACCACTTTAGAGTACCTTAACCCGAAAATACATTGCACAATGTAGTCTAAGGCCAATGTGCTGCCATTCCAGGTACTCCTGAACTAGTGCACGGTTTTTACTGTCTTGCGCATAAAGGGTCTCAGGGATTATACCTTCTCTGGACAAGTAGTTAATGATAGCGACACTGCAAAAAAATCATATCGGTTAAAAGAAACAGTGCATGCTTAATTCAATTAAAAATTGTGAAAATGTATAATTATTAATGAATTATGTTCATTAAATTCAATTATACATTTTAATCCAGTAGATACCACTGATCAAACCACATTCATTGCTCTAAGACACCACCAGTCAAATTTCTATTGTTTGTAAATTCTTGCCTCCTTACAATTTGGTGAAGTTGTAAAAGCCTCCAAGAAAATAGTTGTAAAAAAAAACTGAGATTTTAAAATTACCTAACCTTTCTGAAAGAATAAATCCATTGTGATCAATCGCAGGAACTTTTTGTAGACGGTTTACTTTTGAATATTCCTCTAAATAATGTTCACCTGGAACAGAAATTTTTCGTTTAAACTATCATTTATGGGGTAAACACTTAACAATGTTTTTTAAACCATCCAAATAACTATTTTAGATAGTGAAATCTCTTTACCACTTAACATCTTTTGCTTAACATGTAAAATGTAAAAATGTGCATAAGGTGGGATAATAAAATCACAAAGTTAAAAAAATCTCTATACATCATTCGCCTATCATATACAGAATAATTATTTAATTTATTGGAAATCAACATTATCACTACAAACAAATTACGTCATTTTAAGTTAGGATAACATATATAATCCAATATCGGGCAAATACAAAACCTAATAAAAGTATCCATAAGTTTAAAACTCTACATTTGTGGCAAATTTAAACGTAACTTTTCTGTAACTGTATGATGAATAATTTAAAAAGATAATGTTATCCTAAAATAAATACCTTTACGTAAATCCACATATTTTGATTCAAAGTTGCATTTCACGGACTTTAACAATATATACAAAGCCCTAGACGGTTGGGACATAAGATCATAGTACAATTTTAATGGCATATTTTTTGTTTTTATATTTAAGAAAAATCAAATAACAACGCAAAAACTATTAAACACAGCAGTGTGAAACTATGAAGTTGAACTGGTTTCAACTAAGTTTTTACAAGTGAATAAAGTTCACGAGTAGATAAGTCTTTATCTACATCAATATATATACTGTCATATATACTGTTATATATATTTATATAAATTAAAACCTACATGACATGAATATTGACCGCTCTATTATAACGTTGCTAAGCAACACCTTTACATGTACAAAATAATCTGTGATACTCTTACTCTGTGATCAAGTTTGAACCTTAGCGATATAAACAAGGTGGTAAAAGTAGATTTTTCCATTAAAGAATAAACTCACAGAAGCTATGCATTTATAGCAATCCCTATTATAAATTATTAAATAAAGTATTTAGCAATGAACAACGAACAACTATGGAATAATTAAGTTCATAGGTATTATGAATAGAGAAATCAAATGTAGCTAGAAAATTGATCAGTTATTTAATGAAAGCAAATAATGTAGAGGTTATGAGACAACTGTACGTCATCAGAATTCAATTTAGCGAAGTTGCAATAAATCGATTTTTAAAAAATCAATCTTTACTTTGTTTCAACCAATGCTTTATACATGCAGCATCAATTTATACTGGAAGAATTTTCGGAATAAACTATACCTATAATAAAAATTATATGTTATAGATACAGCTTGAATTATGAAAAACTAAGAAAATCGATACGACAGAAAATAGTAACCAAATTATTTTTTGTCGCAGAAATGATAAACCGTTAACATAGTGAATGTGCATTATATGTGCACATTTACATCACTAGTTAGTACTACTAGTATTTTTAGATTTCGACATTGAGTCTTTAAGACACTATTTTAATAAAAATTAAATAACATTTTGTAATTAAGAACATATAAACACTACCATGGCATCCATGGAATTGTTATCACCGCATTTATCCAAAATCAAAATACCGGCACCACAGCAAATAGTGTACAAAGACGAATGTGTTTATTCATTTGACACTCCGGTGAGTTGCAAATTGTTTTATAACCTTTTAAATTTTACAGTTAGCCTCAAAAATATGGTTTATTGAGTAACAGTTACTTTTTGTTACCGAGTTCTATAATGTACATATGTAAAGTTCGCTGTTTATCATATATTTCTTTATAATTTTGGTCTTAAAAATTGCAATATAAAATACGACGATTTTGTGCCATATTTTTTGCCTTTAATGAAATTAAGTAAAATTGTCCTTTTCCAATACTAGCCAGGACATTTAATCCAATAGTCAAATAGTGGATTTGAACATGCTACCTTATGTTTTGTGAACTTCAGCTTCAACTCAGGCTGTGGACACCTTAAAATGATTATTAATAAAATATTATAGTTTTCAAAAATTTTAAGAAACATTCAGTTCGACAAAAGTTATTCAGACTCCTTTATTATTGGAGTGTGGTTGAAGATAAATGAATCTTAAATTTATGCACCTACAACTTGAAGAAAAAAGAAAGAAAGAATAAGACTTAATTATTATTAACTATAATTATTATCTTTAATTATGTTTCAAGTCCTGATCATATTGGATCCCTGTTAGTAGTGTAGTATTACAAATGTTTTGCTGTTTATATGGTGGGAGGATTAAGTCTCCCAATGTAAATGGATTCTGACACCTTCATATTACTACTTACAAAGAAGTTGTGCTTATAATTATCATCATAACTTTATAACTTTTTCTTATTTTTTGAATCGTTAAAAACATTGGTGTTGATTGAAAGGTTTGATGTCAACTCACTGCTTAAGTTATATGCAAGTGTATTAGGAGAAAGAAAATGTTTAAGAAGGACAAATGAAAAGCACCAAATAGTGCTTGTTACCCCTTATGTGATAGGCGATTCTGTTGCTATATTTGAGGTACAAATTTTTTAGCCAAACACTGCTACCACAATATACAGAAAGACAACTTCTGCTTTTACACTAATAGGTCAATGTGGTAAAGTACTACACATCTGAACTATCTATCAAAATTTTCCACTGACTCAAGTTCATATTTGGCTATCAATACACCATAATCTCCTTTAATAGGTATTAGTAGGTAGCGGGATTGCTTAAAATAAGGTTTGCTGCATAAATAAAATTAATTCCACAGCATGCCCAATCATACAACCAAGAAAATTTTTCTTTATTTATTTCAGATCTATATTATATATTTAAATTATTTAAAAAAGATTCTTATATCTATGTTGATAAGCAATAAAAAAATCATCAGAACTATAAAATAAAATGTATACAATAACTAAAATAATTTTAAACTATTTTGGGTGTATCCCACCCATCTAGAATTTTTTTAGAAATTTCACTTAAGGTACTAGCTTAGGATGAATTACAATTATACTTTCATTTTTCTCTTAAAAATTAAATTTAATAAATGCAAACATTTTGTTTTTATATTATTACAACATGAAATATTAGAATTAAATGGGAACAATTACATTTTCCTTAAAATATTTAGTGTTCATGAAATTCTTTATGGTCTGGTATATATTGGCTATTACATTGAATAGAGAAGTTCTCATACTGTTCATAGAATAAGAACAAAACATTAATGACAAAAAAGTGTCAAACATTACTGGAGTCCAGAAGAGAATATTGTATAACAATTCTCTAGTCACATATGTTTTCAAATTTGATTTCTTAACTTCCATTATATGTATTTTTGTAAGTATAACTATAGAAATGGTTATTGGTACGAAATAACTTATGACTACTAAGAGAAACATGTAAAGAAGAAGATTCTTATTATCAATGTAACAGAGCTTAGTGCAGATGTCATTTATTTTGGGTCTACGTAAAGATCTTGACTCGTTAGTGTAGAGAAAATCAGTTTTATTGTTATAATTGGCAATAATGTTAAAAACATTATTCAATATTGTATCAACCTTTTTGGATTCATTCAAATTTCTCAGTCCATACTCATATACTTCTAGATATTGAATTGGCAGTGAATAATCTGTACCATTAAAAGTTGTAAAGTTGGAGCATTTTTCATTGACAAAATTTAACATAGTAACACAAGAATCATCGGCGCTTCTCTCTTCTCCTGTACCGAGCACTGGATTTGCACCCATCGGGTACATTAATAATGCAATCACTATAGGTATAATCCATTGTAAAACTATAATGGCATATGAGAAATATTTTTTCCATATATTAAAAAAATTATTTAAATTAATCTTCCTTTCCGTTCTACGTTCTTCACCAATTGATCTTACAATATTTTCGTCATTCTTTACTTTAATGTCATTCAGCATTTTATAATGCATGTAATTATCTATTATAAGACTTAAGAAGCTATTCACTAGGGATACTATTAACGGACCATAACTTATCAGTACTGAAACAAACCCGCACTGCAGTGACGACGCTCCAATCTTCGTTCTTTTCAACTCAGCAGTTCGCACTTCCATTTCCTTCATGGTGATACTTGTAGAGCTCAATTCATAAATGGACCTACTGACAAAGGCTATACCAATGCACATGAGAATTATGTTTTCAGATAACAACACTGAAGATATCATTGTTTGGCTTTTTCTAATGACTCGTCTTAAATTTAGCAGACTCAAACCAAATCCGCAAAAGATTAGAAATGTTCCAAGATACAAATCCATAGTATTAATCATTGTGAGTGTATTGTAAGACTGCTTGAAAACAAATGGGCTTAAAGCCCCCATGGCTCTTGCCGTACTTACTCATTATGCCGATAGCTGTTATCTATGTGCAAATGATGGGGGCACATTTTACTTT
Source organism: Meandrusa payeni (assembly GCA_029286785.1). NCBI lineage: Eukaryota > Metazoa > Arthropoda > Insecta > Lepidoptera > Papilionidae > Meandrusa > Meandrusa payeni. The sequence goes on from JAGSMX010000027.1 coordinate 11,925,252, forward strand.
TTCAGTTATAGTTGATATTGTTAAGTGTATTCGTCCTATATATATATAATTTAGTAAGTGACAGTACTTACTACATTGTATGTAATGATAACGACACCTTAGATGTTAGGAGCGTTGCTGTAGTTTCTTCGGCCACTTCTTCTCCAAGTAGTGGCCGGCCAAAGTTAGTTTAGCTTTTTGAATGTCCCTTAGATTATCCGTGAAATAGCTACCGACCGAGTCGAGTTTCGACCCTCACCGGGAGGACCCTTGTGTCCAGTTACTAGCGATAGAAGTTCAGGCTAAGCGACCTAAGAGCTATGCCACCTCTCAATCTGGTGAAACAGTCAAGGCCAGCCTCTCTGGCCAATCTGTGTAGTTCATCATTAAAAAAAAATGATAACGAAATTGTCATTCGCAAGAAACAAAATTTATTATGTTATAGATAAGCTTCTAAATGAAAACGTTAATACAAAATTGTCGAATCGAAATCTCACAATAAAATCTCTGCTTGTGTCCGTCGGGGACATGTCTAATACTTTCTAAGGAGGTAAAAGGCTCCATCCCATTATTTTGGGATCTACGCTGAACCGCCAGGAGGTCTCCACTGCTTCATCGGGTTTTAAAGCTCCTTTGTTCATTACAAAAACATGTAGCGTATCGTTAACGCTCGCCCGTATAATGTAGATTACTTAATTTATACCTTAAAAAAATCAATATTTCCATTAAATGTAAACTCATTTTGTCTTCGGCGTAGGTTTTATGTATCCGTTATTTACTTTTAGACTCTTTATTGTACACAAAACATTTAAAATTTATCTATAAGGCGACCTTAATCCTAAATTGTTTTTTTATTTTGGAAAAGCAAGAATGCTAAGAGGGCAATAGAGAATGAAGAGTTGTTCATCATATCTTTCTTGTCACTAACAGTCTTTCCGAATTGTTTGCCTCTCTCTTTTTTTTATTAAGTGGCAAACGAGCTTACCGGCTCACCTGATCTTAAGTGATTACCGTCGCCCATGAACATCCACAGCACCAGAGGAGCTGCAGATGTGTTGCCGGCCTTTGAGATAGGAGTAGGCTCGTTTCTGAAGGTCCCCAAATCGTAAACGCTGGTGACAGTTGATTCCACAGGTAGTGTCTCTTTGCGCAATGTGACCGAAAAATATCAGTACACAGTGTAGGCTTGTAGAGAACAATGGAAAGAGTAGGTAGTAACAGTAGTAGGTTAGAAACAGTAGTTACATAGAAATAAGAAACAGTAAAAGAGATATATGTATTAAGGAGTTATGTTTAAAGTGAGCTCAGGGTGTGGGAGGTCATAGTACGCTAGCAACCCGAGTTCGATCCCCGGTGCAGGCCAACTATTGAATTGGTTTGTTACGTGGTAAATACTCGGCGGAGGAAAAACATCTTGACGAAATCTACTCGTGTTAGAAATTTTGTAAGATATTTGAAATCTGCCAATCCGCACTAAGGCTGCGTGGGGATATACTTTCTTTACAGTGGTACGGTAGATACAATTACATGTCAATCAATTGAAATTGTAATAGAAAATTTATGTTTTATTAACTTAAACTTTATTAACTTTTATAGGAACTTAGTTTTTGTAGTGAAAAGTAGCATAAAGCATATATGTTCTCTTTTATTTTTACTGTTATAATTGTAGGTTTTGTGGAATGAAATAGTCAGATAACCAACACACTAGCTTTATTGAGACAGCGTAACGTTGTACAAGGAATTATTTTAACGAATGCTGTGACAACTGCGCGTCCTCGCCATCTTCTTTTTACAAAAATTAATTACAAGTCATATTACAAACTAATAAAGTTAAGTTATTGTTTACAATACCAAGTTAATGTGATGAACAACTAAATTATTAATTATGAATTAAAGATACAATAAGGTTCAGGTAAATCATTAAGATATCATTGGAAGTAGTTATTGTGCAAAACAACTTCTATGTGTAATAGTTCTATGTGTAATGTTCATGACAACCGTTTTTGTTTCAGGAATCTGAAACGGGTCTTTACGTCTCGCTCACATCATTCCTCGGCTTCGGACGCAACTACGTCGAGCAGTACTTCCAAAAGACTGACAATGCCGTATTCCTTCACATGCAGAGAGAAAAGCAACTCGTAAGTCGATCTGAACCTATTTACTTTGTTGAAGGGCACGGGACGGGAAGGCGGGGTTATGTGGGGTTCTTACCTACTAAAATCCACCCAGTGGCCATTCCTCGGTGCATGGTGAGGGGCTCCGGGATCTCCAGTGGAAAGCACCGGAGCCCCTCTGCGCTGTGCTCATCGGAGAGCATGTCTAACGAGCCTAGAACTACAGGACTGAAAGCCGTAAGTCGATTTGCACCTAATCCAAGGGTAGTCTAAGGTTTAGAGTACAATTTACAAGTAAGCAGTGACAGCCTATGACTAATCATTCGGCTTTACGATCTCATGGCTAAGGGCTGGAATTCCAATTGGCTTGTAACATTGAGTTCAGTGTTTTCCCATCCAAGGGCTGATATACGTTTCCCACATTAAAAGAAAAAGACGGGTAGACTCGTAGAGTTTCATCTCTCTTTACCTTCCGGGTGGAGACATCGCACTGGGACGAATGTGACTTCAATAAAGTTGGTTTGAAGTAGCGCATAGCATGTCAATGTATGTACTTGTACATGTATATATGTAATTGTAAAAAGTGTAATGCAATAATTGCAATATTACAGATTCCAGAACCCGAGGTGACGGGCGACGGTCCGGAGAAAAAGATCACCCGGCTCGCGATTGGAGTTGAAGGCGGATTCGAACCCGACAGCGGCAAGCCAAAGTACACGTATACAGATAAATACAGCGTAGTGGTACTGCCCGGCTTCCACACGTATCCGTGGCCAGATCCCGCGCTGCCTGAAGTGGTGAGTGAAATTATATGCGCCCGCGGTGTTACCCGCAAATAAAAACTATTTATTTAATGGACTCCTTAATACATTAGCTATACTGCCCTTCAAACTTCTTGAATAAAAAGTGGCGTAGTGGGAGAATGATCGCGCATCTACAAATGCGCAGCCTGTCGTTAATGAATAATTTATCCTTGCGCGATATTAGTATTTTATGGGAAAACCCCACCCCCTTGATAAGATTAGGAGCGTTGCTGGAGTTTCTTCAGCTACTTCTCCCAGCGCTAACGCTTCCCGAAGTGGCGTATAAGTTATTTTAGCTTAGATTGTCCCCATAGACTTTTGTTAATAAAATAGCTAACGACCGAGTCGTGGTTCAGCCCCCTCGGACGCCCTCGGATCGGACTAATAATAGTAACCGTCCAAGCTGAGGTTACCCCTCACCGGGGGGATCCTTGGGTCGAGTTTAATAGAGGTTCAGGCTAAGCGACCTAAGAGCTATGCCACCTCTTAATCCGGTGAAGCAGTAAAGGCCAGCTTCTCTGGCCAACTGTGTTAGTTCGTCCAAAAAAAATAATGAATAAATTCAACTCATCTTGCAGGTAAATAAATCTGTACAAGCCATCATCGATGCTGAATCGCCATTCAAAATGGCGGAGATGGCAGCATTGCAGGGCACGTGGGACGGTGAGGCGAGAGAGGTCTCGGTGTAAGTCATCATTGATTAAGTTTTACCGACTTCAAAAGTAGGTTTTCAATTCATCTTTTTGAAGTATACCTTCTTTAAGCAAGTTCTTCGCGAGTAACCTGCTGAATGCGTTACGAAAAGTGTGATCGTGTCGAAAGAAAGTTGACAGGGTGATATAAGTTAGTGAAGATAGCAAGAGAGAGAGTTTATTTATTTATATAAAACAACAAAAATTATAACACTGTTACAGATAAACCTATTTGATGTTATAAAAATTATGTAAGAACCATATTTATTCATTTATGTATATGTATTACTAAAATTAAAACAAAATAAAAGCAGCTTGATGCACTGACAACAGATAGTCAGTCTTTCCGTCCAAGTGGGAGCCTTAAGTGAATAAGAAAGAATTTTTTATTTATGCAGATAAAAAACACAAACAAAATATATACATAGATAAGAATAACATATCGAATTAAAATAAATATAAATGTAAGACAATAAAAAATAAAATATATGCAAGGCCACTGTGCTAGGTCATAGACCTGCGTTACGGACACCTAAGGACTTCCTGCAAACAGTTGTGCTTATCCTTACTACACGCCAATACTATAGATTAGTTATTAAATACAATTATTTGTAAGACTAATTGCACTAGTTTTTTATACAAATAAGGTATTTTCATTTTAATTGATATTGAATAGGCACTTACTAAACCACTTTTACTCCTTGTTTTTTCTTTCTATAATTTTTTTGTATCTTATTATTCTATGTAATGTATTTTTTTCTCTTCAAAGGATAAGGATGGTAATAAATGAGTTTTATTTATTATATTATTTATTTATTTATTTAAACTAGCGTGTACCATCTTTCGACTGTATCTTGGTCAAGCACTTTTTATTTTTTTTTGTAACAATAGGCATAACTTCCGGCTTGTGTACTAAATTCAGCCTAAATAAAGCCTAATAAACTAATTATTGCCCCTTGTCATTATAGTCTGCCTATGCTATGTCTAGTTCCCCAACGTGGGTGGTTGGGGAATTTTTCCATTCATCTCTTCCTTTCTTCTCTTAGTAAACACACAAAAAAGTTATATTTTATACAGATTTCTCTTATCATCTATCTTCTATTACTATATTATCTTACTTTTAATATTACTACTCTTATTATCTATTATTGTTATTTTAACATTCTTACTCTCTATTTGGTTTCTTATTTTCAAACACTCTCTATGTAACTCTACATAAAACTATTTATTCTGACAGGCTTGCTTGGTCAAGCACTAGTTTATACCCAATAGAAAAAAAACTTCTGAAATTCATAATATAATTACGATACTTATGGAATAATACAGACCTTAGTGCGCTTAGTGGCGTAGATGTTAGACTTATTATACTCGTATTTGATTTGTTATTATGTTTACTTGTTAGGCATGCGGTGAACTTGAAGCAATTGGACAACGGCGTGAAGGTACCTCCATCCGGCTGGAAATGTGACAAGTGCGACCTCACCACTAACTTATGGCTCAACTTGACGGACGGTTCTATACTATGCGGGAGACGATTCTTTGATGGCTCCGGAGGCAATGGTCATGCAGTGAGTAATTCAGAATATTCAAAACCTTTATCTACCCTTGTATTTTTTTATTAATCCCAAGCCAGTGAAACCATAATACTGCCTGATGTTAAATGACACCTTCACTTGTTGAGTCCCTCTTGACTTCACTTGATGAGACCATATCAAAGGTCTTTTTTGGTTTGTACTATAGCCTAGTGATAAGTGAGCTATAATGTAATAAGAAATCTAACTTTTTACTGTGTACAACACAAAAGGGTTTATTGTGCCCTGAAGTTTTTCGTTGAACTGCCTTCTATGAGCAATACTTTCATGGCCAAGTCAACGCTGTAGACACTGTTTAGTTATAATCAGATAATGTAGTTCAAGCCCGAATTTATTTGAACTAGTGCTCGCACTATAATCGAAATTCGATTTTAATCCAGAAATAGGAGCATTGAACTATTTATATATTATTAGTCAGTGAGCATACTTAACCGTTGCCAAGCAACCATATAACGACAGTACATGTATCAGACACACAATGCGCAGAGGCGACGAAAGTATACAAAAATTGATCGTAGTTGGGAACACCGCTGGTAAAAGATCTCGCGGCAGTTCACCAACAAGGTGTTTTGATCAGATTAAAGACTCGTCGTCCTACAAATTTTAGACTGCTGTAACAGAGGGGCTGAACAGAAGCCGGTGGAAGCAAATCATTCGCTCCAAATGCAACCCTGATGGTGACCACGATCCTCAGACATGAGGGACCGACACTAGAGAGAGAGATGTGTATCAAACGCATGGCAGTTAATAAATTTATTCATGGCAGCATAATTTAAAAAAGTCAGCATTCTGCATTTTCCTATATATGAAGGGCAGAGGCTTTGCTGAAAATCAGTGTTATAAGATTCCATAAAAATACGTTTTGTTTTTAATTTTGATTTCTACCTTTTTTTGTTTGGTTCTCCGAAACCAAATGTGACCAAACAAAAAACGTCTGTAGTATTCTATATAAAGTAGAAGTAATAAATAAGAAGGGTTACAAAGTTTTTGTTTCATGTATTGTTATCATTAATTTGAGAATTAAACATATTAAATGAAATATCTCAGGTTGAGCACTACCGTACCTCTGGCCACCCGTTGGCAGTGAAGCTGGGGACCATCACCGCGGACGGGAAAGGTGACGTGTTCTCATACCCTGAGGATGACATGGTCGAGGATCCATTCCTCTCTGTCCATTTGAAACATTTTGGTATCAATGTGCAGCAGTTGCAAAAGGTGAGTACCATTTCAAATTTATACGCTAAGGACACTGCCTAGTTGGGCACAGGCCTTGTCTATGAAGACAGTGTAAGGGTATAGCCCGCAATGCGGCCCTAGTGCGGATTGAAGGCAGAGTTCAGGAATGCGATAGTGATGTGACCTAAGTATAATTATTGAAGACCATAAAGAATGTGTAGATTTAAAAGATTCTTTAAGTTTACCATTTTACACTAGGCCCCAAGATGAAAAAACAAAATGTTTATCATTTTCAATAATTATTTCACATAACGAATTTACAAAAACATTAAAATTTATATTTCTCGTGCTTGGCGGTGAGTAAAAACTCGTTTTGTTATAACAAACCTTGATAGACTCGTATCAGTCATTACTAAAATCAAACAAATATCGGGATCACAATTTCATTACTAACTCGATAATACGAGAAGCGTACGATAACTTTCATATCACTCCACTACAGGCACGCGAGGGGTGGCGTGTGTACACCGGAACACGTCCCGACTGCATTCAACTCGCGCGCAGACTATACTTTTATGAGAGCTTAGTATAAATTGGTAGAAATATGCTTGAAATTTAGATTCAGGGGACTGTTACCTGTTTAATGTAATATGCTCTTAGAGCAATTTGTTGATTATAATTATATTGATAGACTGACAAATCGATGGTGGAGTTAGAGTTGGAACTGAACCAACGCACGGGCGAGTGGAACACGCTCCAGGAGTCTGGCAGCGAGCTACGCCCTCTGCACGGACCAGCGCTCACTGGGTTAAACAACCTAGGCAACAGTTGCTACATCAACAGTGTTGTACAGGTAAGTCAACTATACCACTTTTTTTTTTGTTAACGGGGAGGAAATCTTCAAAAAGATACCCCGCCATTTGGGGGGAAAGGCGGCGGTTATGTGGGGTTTGACCCACTAAAACCTCCCCGGTGGCCCTTTCTTGGTGCATGACGAGGGGCTCTAGGATCTCCAGTGGAACGCACCGGAGCTCCTCTGTACCGTGCTCTAGTAGAGCACATCCCGGGGGGGAGGTTACTCCATCCCCCCTGTTCCCTCGCGGTGCAAGGCGACACGGGCCAGCCGATGTCGCCTTCTTCCCGGGTCTACCATGGCGGGCGCTCATATATATGCTATTCATGCATATGGTGCTTTGAAGAGATCGTACTTAGTGATAAGGTCTGTTGTGTACAACAATTTGTAAAATGTCCCCTATTAATTTGCTTCTTGTTTGGTTTTTTGGGTTTAATTTTGGTCTACAATAAAGTTATCTATCCATCAAAAATGTGTTAATCCTAATCATGTCACTTTTCAGGTCATGTTCAGAATGCCAGACTTCATTCGAAAATTCGTCGAGGGTGCTCCGGAGATTTTCTCCACGTTCCCGGAGGATCCTGTCAATGATTTTAATGTGCAGACGTAAGTTTAAACAAATTTTCAACCCCATTAACAATAGTAGAGTTTAATATATACATATTTTTCTTTTTAGCAATATTTTGCGAAGTGATTTTTTTATGGAGCAAGTAACTTTTTGTAATGCATATTTACATATTGAATAAAAATAATTTATAACATATAAAAAAATAAGCCGTCGCGTACTTTTGTCTCTAGCGGGGTAGACAGAGACAGTTTTCTATGTCCACTTGTCACTAAGCTTATTAGATCCCATACGTGACAGGTGGTAGAGACCAACGCCATACACCGGACGGAAATAAAAATATTTTTATACTAACAGTCTTTAACCGTAGGGATTGATTTAGAACGAATGACTCGAAATCAATTGAAATCGAACATAATAAACGTGTTGAGCGCAAATTTTGATAGATATCAAGTATTAATGATTTGTTTTTGACCTATACATGTCAGACAGGGAAGCTGATTGCGAATGTTTCACCGGATTTGCATGTGGCTAAATATCTTAAGATGCTTAGCTTGAACCTCTATGATTGGTAACTCAAGACAAGGGTCCCTCGGTGAGGGATTGCTCAGCTTGAGTTTGTCACCCGCTTGCGGAGGCCTACGGAGGAAGGCACGCCTTAGGTGTTCGGATGCGCCTTGCCTGAAGGGCAGGGAGGAGACACCGAAAGGCGTCAAGTCGCGGGCGGGGCCGCGGAGGTCTCTCTGTTCCCGTGGCCCTGTCACCATACGCGACCGTTGGGGAACACCCTGTGGGGTTTAGCCGGTGAGGGCCCGACACAATTCGTCCCTCCCCCGGGGGGCGTTTACGCGGCTAGGTACGTTCCCCACACGTAAAAAAAGGGATTGCTCAGCTTGGTTACTTTTACGAGTATCCACTCCGATCTGAGGGTACCCGAGAGGGTCAGTAATATTGTAGTCATATGAACTATTTATTTTAATTATCCAGGGCAAAACTAGGAGTGGGGCTGCTATCCGGGCGGTATTCGCTCCCGGAGGCGGACGGCGTGCAGCGCGGCGTGTCCCCGCACATGTACCGCCAGCTGGTGGGGCGCGGTCACCCGGAGTTCATGAGCAAACGGCAGCAGGACGCGCACGAGTTCTATCTTCATCTGCTCTCACTGATTGAGGTTTGGCTTCTATCATTTTTGTCGTCAATTAATATTGGAAATGGGGAACAGCGATCATGCACCTTACTTCGTTTTTACTATCAATAACATTAGTTAAAGAAGCAAAAACCAGAAGAATTATTTGTTTATTTATTGGCATCACAATACAAAATACATCACAGACAGAATATAACACACATTAAAAAAGAATGAAAAATAGACAAAACACAGTTAAAGTTACACGGACAAATAATACAAAACATATGATGCCAATATCGGACACCTTAGCGGACGACAAAGGCCCCCACCCTTGTCGCCCAGTGAACCCGAGGCCCCTTTTAGTCGCCTTCTACGACAGGCAGGAGATACCGTAGTCTTATTCTTGAGAGCCCAGAACTATAGGGCTGACTCTTATTGTAACCTATTGGTATGGAATATGTAAAGTTGAAGAATATTATGTGTAGAGGAACAGCCGTCACCGGGCGAACCCGGCCGACTGCCTGCGGTTCGCGGTGGAGGAGCGCGTGCAGTGCAGCGCGTCGGGCGGCGTGCGGTACACGCGCCGCGCCGAGCACCACCTGCCGCTGCCCGTGCCGGTGGCCAGCGCCGTCAACCGGCTGCAGCTGCGGGACTACGAGCAGCGCCGCCTCGCCGCAGAGGCCGCCGGACAGCGCCTGTAAGTGTCATGATACAATGAAACCACAATGCCATCTATTATTTTTTATAGCGAAAGCAGTGTACTTAGCCATGATGTTTGTGTTTGCTGTTGGTGTACCTTATTAAATAAATAGATAAACCATTTTAGGTTTTAGAAGTACGTTGAATTTACTATACTGTAAGTTGTGACGGTAGATAGTGGCCGGATTAAATAATATAATAAGCAAAAAAAGAATACAATCCGCAACTGGTACTGATAAAGGTGTTTTCACATTGGAATAAAAATTGAAACAATTTATATTTCCAAAGATTAACTTTTAATTACTCTTCGTTCTCGACTTTAAATTACCGATTATATTGTTACCAATAAGATTCATATTTTTGCGTAGAGCACTTTTTGTAGGTGAGAATCTTTTGGGTTCGCGTCATCGACATTGTAGTCAGTAATATATTAAATAATAAATACATATAACACAACAATATACAATAGAGTATATGAATGAGATGTGAATTGATTTTAATTAATTTTAATTTAAGTTTTCACTTCTAACCACTGTTCCTATTTTTATTATTTTGTGTGGGTAACGCACAAGAGACAACAGTTTCGCCAAAGATCTGCTATCAAATGGTCACTGTGGCGGGGCTAGGCCGGCGAACAGCGTTGACCCACAAGTTAGTCTCGTATCCAGGCCATCCTGATGTGACCTTAGATCCTGTACACTCCTTGTTACAAAATACTTCAATGTCCAATGAGCAAACTTGCGCACCAAGACTCCATGTCCAGATTTAATACTTCATCATGCCGACATCGCGAGCGTTGTCTACTTTCTTCTGTATCCAATTTATGATTTCGGAGAAATGCTAATGATGTATAGCTGATTGTTGTAAGCCCGGAGATCTTTGCAACTGATGCATTGCTATCACCATCGTGTTATAGACAATACTCTCATAAGAAAACAAAGCAAAAGCTATAATAATTATTTTTTTTTATCTAAAAATATACCTTTATATTGGTACTGTGGGGGATTCATGGGGGGATAATCTAACTTACATTTTAATTTTCATCTTAGACATAAGAATTAAGTGTATGCGTTTTAAAAAAGACTTGGCTTAAAGGTCTTGTTACCAGGCCATAAAATTTTCAACAACAATTGGTACTGTGCATATATGTTTTATCAGAAACAATTACCTAGCGATATATTATTTTCAGAGACCCTTCACAAATAGTTCGACCCAAAATCCCTTTCGAGGCGTGCCTGGAAAGCTTCATGAGGGAAGAGGTTGTTGAGCAGTTCTACAGCACCGCTGTCCAAAAGAAGGTTACGGCTACCAAGTAAGAATTTTTGATAACAATGTGGGTCCTTTTGAATAATAGAGTGAGTAGGCATTTACTAAGCTAGTGCACCCTTACCTTTCTATTTCGACTTGATATCAGGCAGGGTTGTGATCCAGCATTTGCTTAGAAAGTATATAAAAACATAACTAAAACAAGATAATTTTTTAACATGGGTTTTATAAAAAATATATACATAGGGATTCTCTTGTGACCAATATTTTTGCTGCATATGCTTGGTATATTTATCAACTTCTGTCTAGTAAGCCATTTCAATAAAATGATTAATAAAGCAAATGAAATTACGTCGTGCGTGTATAATATTGTTAGTAAAATAATTTTATTTTTTAGAATTACTCGGTTGGCAACATTCCCTGACTACCTACTGATTCAGCTAAAGAAATTCACCATAAAAGAAGACTGGACACCGGCTAAGTTGGATGTGGCTGTCGACATGCCTTGGGAGGTGCGCTAGTTCATTATATATAATCTATTATCAATATTATACCGTAAAACCTTTTTAACCATGAGAAATCAACAAGATTCTCGCCTTCTGGGAAGGAGGGTTAGGTGAAGTTTTTTTTATGAGGATTTTTGACAAAAAAAATAAAAAAAAGGTGTTTTTTATGAATTAAAAATCTAGTAACTATACTAGGCATCGTGCCTGATCAACATAGTTCATTCCAAAAAACAATCAACGATAGCCGTCTTTGTCTATCCCGTTGAGGTAAAAAGTCGTGAGAGAGGATTATTAAAAAAATTATTATTGCTAGAAATCTGTGTTCTTACGCGATTAACAGTAGTGAATAATTTTGGGTGGAATGACAAAAAAAACCACAGCTATGGTAATCTTTACCTGAAGATTGGCGATTTGAGCAAGTGTGGGTCATGTACATTGTTCAAGAAACCATGCTGATACGGGCCTCGGGGTATTGACCCGGGTGATCAACGAAGGAGGCAACTGCTCAGGGGAGTCTTGGGTACCGATGGTGGCGGATTTTTAAGAGTTATTAGTTTAACATCGAAGATACTCCCTCAAGCGTTAGCCACGATGAATCTAACCTTCTAGCCCTCCCGACCTCTCTCAGTCGCAGATGAGATGGAGCTAGGGGGGGTTAACTATTTTCGACGTACAGTACGACGACAGCACGACATCCGGTGGACGAGCGTGCTGCGGAGTGCACACATGTTTGTGTGTTGTAATATTCTCACGTATTTCTGTGTCTTTTATCCAAACAGGTTGATTTGGGGTGCATGCGGGGCCGCGGCGTGCAGCCCGCGGAGATCGTGCTGCCGGAGTCCGACCCGGAACTAGCGCCGCCCCATTACGACGAGTCTGTGCTATCACAATTGGTTAGTCTTTCTTTTCAACCGACTTCGAAAGAAGGAGGAATAACTTTAGACTGGGTGGACCGATTTTCGTGATTCTTTTTTTATTTGAAAACTAGCGTTTCCCGTGTTGTTTCATTTAAATTCCAATTCTGACAAGGTGCGCCAGAAATGGACGGATAAGTCAATTTCACGCTCGAATAACTCCGTAAGCTTCACGTTCGAAGGAAATAAAAATCATTGTAATTTTCTCCAGTTTTACAGTTCTCGGAGTAATAACCAAATTCAAGTGATATCTTCAAATTCAATGTAGTGTAAGTGATATGGTCAGTACTTGATATTCTTTTGCTTTTTCAGTTGGACATGGGTTTCCCTCTGGAGGCCTGCAAGCGGGCGCTGTACTACACCAACAACGGGGACGTAGAGGACGCCTCCAACTGGCTAATGGAGCACATGACAGATTGGGATTTCGCCAATAAGTTCGAACCGCCCGGCACACTACCCGCGGGTGACGTTACTTCTTATGATTAAAACTTTTTTTTTTGTTGACGGGGGCGAAATCTTTAACAAGATACTCCGCCTTCTGGGCGGAAAGCGGGGTTATGTGGGATTCTTACCCAATAATACCCCCCGGTGGCCCTTCCTCGGTGCATAGTGAGGGGCTCCGGGATCTCTCTCTCCGCACTGTGCTCTCGGAGTGCAAGGCGACACGGGCCAGCCAATGTCGCCTTCTTCCTGGGTCTACTACGGCGGACGAGAAAGGCCTCCACTGTTGTCGCCCAGTGAAACGGAGGCCCCATTTAGTCACCGTCTATGACAGGCCGGTAGCCTTATTCTACGAGCCTCGAACTACAGGGCTGTACTCTTGACCAAAACTATTCTAACGATTTTGGTCAACTGCTACCTTTTAACCCGTACACTGTTACTGTACAATTTTTATTATTTGAAATTGGTAACCAGAATATTAGTAATATTTGTAAAAAATATATTATTAGCATTCTTTTTAAAGAATATGAAGCGTCAATAACCTATTGGTTTAGGGTACGGTCTGCGATTCGTGAGATCGTAGGTTAGAATCCACCATTCGACTATTGACGTGAACCATCTCCAAGCACAAGCTTAGTTGGTTAGAATAGTTAACAAGAATGTTAGTAATATTTTAGGATTTAGGTTTTTTTTTAGGTTTTAAAGTTCGCTATCACTTGGAAGAACTCCTAATGCATTAATTTGCTTTTGGACGTAAAAAACCTTTATTCTGTGATTTGCGTTCGTTTCGTTGGTGTTCAATAAAGTTATATCTATCTAACTTAACAGATGGAGTGAGTGTTCCAGTAGATGAAACGAGCGTGCAAAGCATTATAGCAATGGGCTTTACCCGCCAGCAAGCAGAGAGGGCTCTCCGAGCCACCGAAGGTGATGTCGGGAGGGCCCTCGACTGGATCTTCAGCCGAGCTGATCAGCTGGACGCTGAAGAGACGCCACCTAAGAAGGAAGATCGCATGCTCGGATGCCGGGATGGACCGGAGAGTGAGTAACTTCATATCTTTGATAACATTTGTGATACTTAATCTATATATATAAAATAGAAAGTGTATGGGTATGTTCCATATAGGCTAAGAAACGGCTGGGCCAATTTCAATTAAACTTTTAGGGAATCCTCTCATTGAACTGGCGAGTTATAGTGATGATCGAAGCACTCCTCTTTTGAACTGTCAAATACAGCCAGCCTCTACCCAACTGTGTAGTTCGTCATTAAAAAAATTAATTATTAGATTTTTAAAGTTAATTGAAATGTTTCTTTTGTCTAATGTTCTGTGAAACTGTTTTGTTATATCTACAGAATACAAGCTGGTTGCGTTCATATCGCACATGGGCACCTCCACGATGGTCGGCCACTACGTTTGTCACGTGCTGCACGAAGGTCGCTGGGTCATATTCAATGACAATAAGGTGCCTGATTATTTTTCTTAACATACACACATATTTTTTACTAGTATTCTGATAACCATTCCATGAGCTTGTGCTATATGGTTCATGTCAATAGTCTAATTGTGGGTCTGAACCTACAACCTTACGTTTCACAGACCCCTACCTTAGTGTCACGACAATGAGTGTTATATGTATATTTCGCGACATTATTATGCAACATTGTATTCATTACATCCTGCATAGCTGCACCCCGCGGTGGACCTGATCAATAACTTCCTTTTTTGTAGTCGATTGTTAAATAGCCTATGTGCTATTCCAGACCATAATCTATATCTATGCCAAATTTCATCCGGATCCGTACAGCCATTCTGGAGTGATTTAGTAACAAACCTACATACATCATAATAATATTATTAGTATATGTTTTTGGTTGACGTAAATATTCTAAAATCGTAGGAGTTATTATCAACATCACACAAGTTAGAGCAATATACGTCCCACTGCTGGGCACAAGCCTTCTCGGTAAAGAAAGTATAAGGGTATAGTCCAGCACTCGACCCTAGTGTGGATTGTTATACTTCAGATGTGTTAAAAAAATTTTTTTAGGATATGTAGGTTTCCTCACGATGTTTTCTTTCACCGCTGAGCGCATGATAAACCAGTAACTAAAATTGCAACTAAAAAATTTCATTCGTGCCGGAGCCGGGTTCGTGTTGCTTCACAACAAATTGATTGAGACCGATTATTATGAAATTTTATCTGCATATTCAGTAGGTCTGAGGATAGGCTAGTATCTGTTTTTATGGGGTATAAACTAGTGCTTGACCACGATCCCACCTGGTGACCCAAATGATAAGAGTTAAGTCCAAGCCGAGGTTACGAGGTTAGCAATAGAGTTCAGGCTAAGCGACCTAAGAGCTGTGCCACCTCTCAATCCGGTGAAGCAGGCAAGGCCAGCCAATCTGTGTAGTTCGTC
Organism: Meandrusa payeni; assembly: GCA_029286785.1. NCBI lineage: Eukaryota > Metazoa > Arthropoda > Insecta > Lepidoptera > Papilionidae > Meandrusa > Meandrusa payeni. The sequence goes on from JAGSMX010000027.1 coordinate 11,940,397, forward strand.
ATAAACCAATAACACTTTTTTTTAATGACAAAATTTTATTTATTTCTTTATAATGTAGCATTAAAAATATACAATCTTAATTTTCACCCGTTTTTCACTAACCCTTATTTTTAAATAGTCATTTTAGTATATTTATATACATATATATATATATATAATCATTTTGCATTGATCGATGACTGATGATTTCATTGATCAATGACTGTTTGATACTGCTACAACAAAAATAATCCATGGCCTATTCTGTAATCTGAATCGTTTGTCATCTTGCATGGTTGATGATGGAAAATGTTATTTTTTATATTTTGACTACTACGACAATCACTAATACTATTTTGATAACAAGCGTCAATAGCCTAATGGTTTAGGGTACGGCTTGCGAATCGTAAGGTCCTGGGCTCGAATCCACCATTCGACTAATGCCGTGAACCGTGTCCTAGCACAAGCTTAAGCTTAGTTGGAATGGTTAACAAGATTGCTAGTAATATTTTTGAAAAAAATATTGTTAGCTTTCCTTAAAAAAAAAAGAAACAAATCATACAAAATTAAATTATTTTTTAAATAATGAAATGTCTTCTGTTGCAGGTTGCTCTCTCAGAGAATCCTCCCAAGGAACTTGGATACTTGTATCTTTATGAAAGGCTGTGATCACGTACCAAAAAAAATCTACTCTAGGATTTTACATATAGACAGTGCCGTTGCACGCGAGAGCAATATTTGTTAGCTATTACCTAGGCTATATGTTTAACTTTAAAACCTAAGACTAATTAGCATATATGCGGATTGTGTCACAAGAAACGGATGCCTAAACAAGCTCACCGATTTATTTATGATTGTATTCAAATTTTAATATTACATTTAATATATAAATATATAATAAGTAATCAATGATTTATATTTATAAAACAATGGCGCGTGTACTTATGTACGCGCGTGAGAATTTGTACTTCTTTGAAATAATTAAAATTTTTAATTGCATTTTGGAGAGTGTGCTCAGGAACTACATGATCTAATTCCCCCATCGCACTTCTAGACGCACTGCGGGATTTCATCCTTTTGTTGTGAACATCCCTCAAACCCGAACGAAGCGATTTCATTCTTCGTACAGCAAAGGACTGGAATAGTTTGCCCGCGTCTGTCTTTCCTTCCGATTACAATGTGGGTATTTTCAACAGTAGACTGAATAGGCATTTACTAAGCTAGTGCGCCTTACCATCCAGGACTGCATTTCCACTTAACATCAGGTGGGATCGTAGTCAAGCACTTGCTTAGAAATTATAAAAAAATTTGATTGCAATAAAATAATAAAAGGACTGAAGCACTGTCAGTAAAGTTCAGTCAAAATATTAAATATTTAGTTAACCTCAATTATATTGGAGTACTTGAAAAAGTACTCCAATATGTGGCGCTCTAAAAACTATTTTTTTTTCTCCGAAAAATCTGGCTCAAAACGACACCTGTCCTAAGCGAATGTATTTCGATCAGTTTGGCGACGTGCTAAAGAAGAGTGACTTCAGAAGCATTAGGAACCAAGCAAATATGAAAAGATATATATGCAAGAGAGAACCATGGTGGTGAAAAATTGAAACCCATAACTGCCTTTTTTTGTTTACACGGGGGAATCTGTTTATAGACCATCCTCCGGTACCCTGAGTGGGCCCGGAGGGATGTCTGGGACTCGGCCTGGGCAGCCCATACCCACTAAACCTACCGGGAATGCCATCAGCCGTTATGAACGGGGTGTCCCGGATCTGTCAGCGACAGGACACCCCAACAACCCATAACTGCCTGTTTCAATGGCAATTAATACTTTTATTTTACTCGAAAAAGTACTCCAATATAATTTAAAGCACAATTTTTTCACTGCAGCTTTTCATAACGCGCCTAAAGAAGTGTAACTTAAAGAATTATTTAATAACAATAAAACTTTCCTTTAAAAATATGTCCATTATTCTCGGAATGGGAACCATTCAATGGGTGTGTTGATAAATATACATATTAGACAATATGACAGGCGATTTCCAATTTTAAAGGATGAGCTGGAAATATTACACTTTTAAATCAGCAATCTACTGAAAAATAACCGTGTATTTTCTATTAATTGTATTAGTAATTTATGAAGAATTGTTTCAATATGTTAGTAGGTTGATTATAATATAATACAAGATAAATTTTGTTTAATGATATTTGCTCATTCATTGCTTCTATATAAAATTCAATTGTTCTAAATTATCAAAGCATGTTTTTTAAAATTATTTTAAATTAAAATACCAATAGTTCAAATGTTAAATTAGTATTGTACATCTTTTTGAGTAAGGCTTTAACACCGTCTTACAACTTTTTGAATTTTTTATAAAAAAATGTTGACATTTAAGAAAAGAACTTGTTTCCCGGTCTCCGGTTTGTTATTAGTTTGTTTAGGCATCATTTAGTTTTTCTTTTACCACACTTCATATAATGGTTAGTCGCTTACAATCAAGTGTAATAGAATTCGAGTAAGAATTTGTCTTAAGTTACTGTACTGTAAGTGCAATAAGGCTTGTTGGAGTTCTTTTGTAAATGATGAATGGCGGCCGTGCAATTAATAAATTAACGTGAGTGCTTCGCTATAGAAGCAAGTTCGCTTTATTTGTGTCTTTTTATACAATATCATTATTATTTTGTAGCCCTAGGTTTTGCTCACTTAATACTGCTAGCTTCTACATAATAAGGGCCCTTACTCGTTGACGAATCCTCCAGCATCACTACATGCGAAGATATACTGGCACAAACTACACTCTGGTATACTTAATAAGTTGTGACGTTTTGCTGAAGTGGTGGCATCCCCAGTCCTGTTATAACATCCCCAGGTATACCATACGAGATACGCTGCCATGCGAGCTGAATATTTTATTCAGCTTTCTTTATCGACGATGGTAATCAGTCATATTTCTATATGAGAGTAAAATTATCTTATCATTGTATGAGGAAAGAGAGAAGAAAACATTTATAACCCAAAAAAGTATATCCTATTGTAGGGGGGACATCCTAAGCACATCACACAAGACATCCAGAGTTTGGCAACCAGCGGCTCTTTGTATGGGAAGTTGCTACTCTTCAGTACTAATTTTACTAAGACGCATACTATTTATTGCTGGCAAGAAAAAAAATTGTGGCGCTCTAGAAACTATTTTTTTCCTCCGAAAAATCTGGCTTAAAACGACACTTGTCCTAAGCGAATGCATATCGATCAGTTTGGCGACATGCTAAAGAAGTCACTCTGACTTCAGAAGTGTTGGGAACCAAGCAAATATGAAAAAATATATGTGCAAGAGAGAATCATTGTGGTGAAAAATTGAAACCCATAACTGCCCGTTTCAATGGAAATTAATACTTTTATTTTATTTGTTTTTAAAATTCCTTAAGGCCATACCATGAGTGGAGACATTTCGTAGGGATTAAAAGATTTTTTCATTGTATATATGTCTTTGGCAGCATATCATATTTACTTGTATCTGTAGACATCAAAACTAATAAATAAAAAAAATGTCTTTTATTTCTTTGTTGACAGTTATAACTGATGCTTAAGTTTTACCTTTAATAGTACTAATTTTCAAAATGCGTTCTTTGCTATTCAACCATCTTTCCAATAATTCAATACACTAATTGTAACTTTTGGAACAACCACATATTTGTAACATATTAAATGTTTAATATTAAAATGTCCAAAATTAATTTAGCCTATGTCAATGAATAAGAAATTAAAGATTCCAAAAAAATTAGCACTAAAATTTATTTATGATAATGTGTCTACAATTTATTAGCAAATTCAGATAATTATCGTTTAAATTTATCAGTTGGCTTGGGGATCCTCCACATAAATATTGTTTTCTCATCAAAGTATGTATTGAATTTCTTGTACAGTCTTCGCTTCTTTGGATCCTTGTTACAATTGTCTGGGGTAAGATTAATCATTAGTCCTAGAATAAAAAATATCATATTAGATGAAGATTTTGTTTAAAAATAAGTTTATTAGTTCATATCATTCCTCATTCATTCATATCTTGAGAATAAAGTATATAAAACAATATTGAAACCTAATGGATGTATGGGATCCAACTCTGGGGAGCGGCTTCCCACTCAAATATTGAAATAGTGCAAAGGTTCCAAAACAAAACATTGCAAGTGTGATGCAATGCCCCTTGGTTTGTTCCAAATGAACTGTTATAAGGACCTCAATATCCCTACAGTTAAGCAAGAGATGATAGAGAAAATTGTAATGGAGTAATTTATTTTCGCTGGTATTCTAATTAAAACTAAATATTTATACTATGTTATATGGAGTTATATAACCTCTAAAAGCAAGGTATCTTACCTGCTTTTTGAGCCATGGATACCATTTTACCAATTTTTTTCTGCTGTCGTTTGCAGAGACCAGTGATGCGCCGCGGTAGCATGCAGCCATCGGAGCGCACGAACTGACTTAAAATAAGTACATCTGTATGCTTAACATCTAAACCCAAAGCACACATATAGCACGGTTTTTCGGTAGACACATCAGTTGGGACATAGTCTGTAAGATTTTCAGCACGGACAAGTAAATTTGTCCTTGGCGATGGCACAGTTACCCCTTCTATCACTAATGTTGAACCTTCAGTGTGTTCCAATACTGAAAAAAATATAAAACGTATTTATGTTTTGATACAAATTTTGAGGTTATAGTACAATTTTTATAATTCTGTATCTTACGTTCTTTTATATTTAACTGTCTGGTTGTAGATATAGATCGGATTGAGGTGGAAATAACAGAGTTCTTGATAAAAGCGAAACCGGCACGGACTAAAGAACCCATTTTTATATTACAAAACAATCAGATTCCACAACAAGAGTTTCATTTCTAAAAGTCACTTTAAAATGTCACTAGTCAAAGCACTGAGACATTTTGAGTGACGTGACGTGCTTTGAACCAACATATTGTATGTTGTAAATAATTATAAACCAGTAAATATTATAAAACCCCAATATCATAAAATTTGTGAATTTACTTTTTTATTTTGGTATAGGTGGACCTATAATGCGTAATAAAGCGAGACCTACTAACTGATCGGTACATGCAAATAGGCGCAGTTTATTTTTAAACGTTTTATGAAAACCGACATAACTTTTTGCGTCGTCTCTTCACTGGCAACTAAAAAGCGCGAGCTCGGCAACACATACTATTCATATTTCGGGGCGAGGGCTCCCCGAAAATGAGAAGATAGTTACTTTTTGCAAAGATTCGGCAAAATTGCTGAGATAGAGCTGATTTGAAAAACAAATGTATCATAAATATAATATCTAGTTCTATGTAAAATCCAGAATCCCAAATACATGACAGTGCTGACTAAGCATTTTGTTCTATTACTTTTATTCAGGATTGATATTGATTTTTAGAAACTTTTATTTACTTTCACTTGTCTGTGGCTCTGTAATCAAATCTTGCAAGGAAATATGATCCACTTCCCGGTTTCTGATTAGCTGAAATTTTATACAAGCATATAAATCAGATGACAATGGAATATTATTATGACATAGACCTGATCTGATGATAGAGCTGGAAGCTAAAAAGTTGTTATTTTTTAAAGTTTTTTGTTAAATTACTTGTTGACGTTAAATGGTACTGGAGTGTTCCACAAAGCCTAGCCTAATGTTTCACTTCAGAGCTATAGTTTATTTATTATTTAGTATCTAAAAATTAAAATTTATCCTTTTTTATTTTTTAACAAATTAGGCTCCAAATCAGTTCAATTATTTTTCAGCGGGGTAGCTTAAATGTTACCTAACATAGACAGATAATGTATCGTATCGCTATTTGGTTTTCGTCTTCTTATATGATTATAGAGTATGCGGTATATAGTACATTTTTTTCAAAATTAAATAAAAAAAATTATTAGTCCTAGTTCAGGTGTTATATGTCCAAAATCATATTGCTTTTATATACCGTATTAAAGTTACAGCCTTTATATATGTCCCACTAATGGGCACAAGCCTTCTGTTATAATCTGTAGGTCTCGTAGAATAAAATAGTCCAACAACTAATACACTCGCTTTATTGAGACAGCGTAACGTTGTACAAAGAATTATTTATATCGAGTCAAACGTCACAACTGCGCGTCCTCGCCATCTTTATACAAAATTAATTAGAAGTCAGATTAGGAACTAATAAGGTTAAACTATTGTTTACAATGCCAAGTTAATGTGACGATCAACTAAATTATTAATTATGAATTAAAGATACAATAAGGTTCAGGTAAATTATTAAGATATCATTGGAAGTAGTTATTATGTATAACAATCGCTGGGTGTCAGGTGTTGCCAGCTAACACTTCTCTGTAAAGAGAGTATAAGGTCGTAGTCTGCCACGCGGCCCTAGTGCGTATTTCCAGACTTCACATGTCTTAGAAATAATTTCTAGGACATGTAGGTTTCCTCACGATGTTTTCCTTCACCGCCGAGCGCCGAGCGACCACCCGGGCACCGAGGTACCATGGCTCGTACATGCCTTATTACCTGTGGTTAAATAAAACAATAATATGGATGGCAATACATTTATTAAACAAAACATATGACATTGATTCTAAAAACAGCCTTAAACAACATAGCACATTGTTACAACATATAATTCAGATTCTTCAATATGAAATTGCGTGTTTGGAAACATACGATAACCATCAATAAAATAATATTAAAACGAAAAAGAACACAATCCAACTATATAGTACGTAAATATTTACTCATATGAAAGATTTAAATATAAACATACTACATATGTTATACAAATTTGACATATTATCACAAAATATAAAAAATATGTATTAAGTAGTCGCATATTTTTTTTTCATTTTTCTATCAAACATTTACGGTCATTGCACAGATGCAAAATATATTCCGTAATTTAAATACACCGTGCAATATAACCTAAATGCGATAAACATAATTGTTTTCATTATACATATTCAAAGGCGATATTCCGGACGGTATGAGCAAAGCATGTTATTGCAAAAACGAATTGCAGGCCAAAATGCATTCGAAATGCAAGAAAATATATCCTTAAAATAACTTATATTATTTACATCTATACGTGTACACATCGAGATTTCAATTTTAATAAATGAAATGTGCTTTCTCAGAGTACTTTAAGCAGACATTAAAATAATGTATACACAATAATAATAGTTGATTTTATTCAGCATAATATAACTAAAACAATAATAATTGTACCAGCAGTTCAATATACGAAATGTGCAAACACAATTAAATAAATGAATGGGAAATCCAACAGCCCTCTGTATCAATAAAAACGGAATAAATTGTGCTTTATTTAAAATTCTCATATAATAATTGTATATTTATGTATAGGATATTTTTTTTATTTTAAATGTTATATTACAATATATATATAACAATAATACAATATATTATTTACAAGCAGTCTGTCAGTTTCCCAGATGATTTTGTTCGTGAGGATTCATGAAAGATATAGCTTTGTGTTCAGGTGAGTTTATTTGGGGAAAGCGGCGAGTCCCTTGCTGAGAAGACCAGCAGCACCCTCGGCGCCGTCATGAGCTGCTGACGAGAAGTTGGTGACCAGCTGAAGAGATTAAAAGAATATAAATATTATATCCAGCATGGCTAGAGACGAAACTGTACCAATTAGTAATTAGTGCCACAAATAATCGTAAATATTAACTAATCTTTAGTATTGATGTGTTGTGTAAGAGTAGTGAGAAGTGTTTGCAGGCAGTCCTTTTGTTGACGGGGAGGAAATCTTCAGAAAGATACCCCCACTTCTGGGGGGGGAACGCGGCGGTTATGTGGGGTTCTTACCCACTAAAACCTCCCCGGTGGCCCTTTCCTCGGTGCATGACGAGGGGCTCCGGGATCTGAACGTGGAACGCACCGGAGCCCCTCTGCACTGTGCTCAAGGAGAGCACGTCCCGGGGGGGAGGTTACTCCCTCTCGGGACTTCCTCTCAGCGCAAGGCGACACGGGCCAGCCGATGTCGCCTACTTCCCAGGTTCACTTTGGTGGACGACGCAGGCTCTTGTCGCCTAATGAACCCGAGGCCCCTTTTAGTCGCCTTGTAAGACAGGCAGGGGATACCGTAGTATTATTCTTGAGAGCCCAGAACTACAGGGCTGTTGCAGGAAGTCCTTAGCTGTCCGTAAAACAGATCTATGGCCTAGCACGCCGGTTAAGTGTTGTTTAGTAACCCGGTACCGCCTTGCATTTGTATTTATTTTAATTCGATATGTTATTCTTATCTATGTATATTTTGTGGTTTTATATGGATAAATACAATTTATTTCTTTCCTTATTTCTTCTTCTGTACCAATGTTTTGTTTTAATAACTTTCTGATTTATGATAAAGTTTTAAATAGATAAAGTGCAGTGCGCTGGCTCGCACACATCGAGATTATATTATTGGAGAGCTAAGAAAAAAATTTTTCTTTTTTAAATCTGCCCGCCACGTTTACTCTACTTTATTTTGTAATTATAAGGCATTTTATAGATAAGACGAGATAAACCTCTAAAATAATATCTTTGTTCATCTTGCATTTTTAAATTTTGACCAATAATTGTTGTTGTAATTAATAACTAGTGATTAATCGTTTTTATAAATCAGAAAAAAAATGGAGACTTTTCAGAAGTTGTATTAAAATAAGTCAGTTATTTTTGATAAATTTTGCACCACGCTTTGTATTTCCCAATCGTATTAGTAATTCCATATCGTAGGAATATTAAGAAATAGAATCAATCAGAACCTAACCAAACTACTTTTGAAGTTCATCCTTATCAATAAAAAATGAATCATTGAAATCGGTTGGCGAGATATTGATTTTTTTTTATTTGACGAACTACACAGATTGACAGCCAGAGAAGCTGGCCATGACTGCTTCACCGGATCGAGAGGTCTTAGGTCGCTTAGTCTGAAGCTATAGAGGAGCTAGTAACTCGACACAAGGGTCCCCCCGGTGGGGGGTAACCTCGGCTTGGACGGTTACTGGGTTACGTTAGCATTCCGATCTGAGGGCGCCCGACAGGGCCGAACCACGACTCGGTCGATTGCTATATCAGAATTGAACCACATGGAAAGCACCAGCTTTCAAATAAAACAAAATGATCATAATCGGTTCACCCAGTCGAAAGTAATACAGACGAATTGAATCCTCCTTTTTGAAGTCGATATTGCAAATATTGTAATTTTTTAAAAACATTGTAATACCGCATCGCGTTTCTCGCTAAGGAACTTGTCGGCGTCCTTTATCTTAGAGTCGACGACTTGGCCAGCGTTCTTGAGACCCTGGTCGGCGGCCTCCTCCACGCGCTTCAGCGTGCTATCCACGGTGCTGGTGACAGCGTTGCTGGCGTCCGCTGCGGCTTTCTCCGCTGCCTTCTTCGACTCTTCTACGGCCGCATCTAATGTATTTATCATTGTATTAATATAAACGAGCAATTCTTGTATATATAAAACTAGCAAAAGGTGGGGCGGTTTTTGCATATAGTGAAAAGGCTATTTTAACGTTAAAAACAGACACTCCAATTTAATATATATGAATAGATATACTGCAGAGCAGATTATCAGCAGAACAGCTGCTAATTACGTGACGTGCTACTCACTGGCGGCTCTCTTTGCTTCCTCCTTAGCGGCTTCGGCAGCCAGTCTTGCCTTCTCCTTCGCATCTTCAGCCGCCTTCAGAGCCTGCGCCTTAGCGTCTTCCGCAGCCTTCTTTGTCGTATCTACGGTCGTGTTGATTGTGTCTGCGAAAGAAAATCTAAATGTTAGAAAATTAATTTTTGCCGTTAAATTAGCTGGGCTGAGGCATCACACGTTTAGTAATTTTTTAAATTAAGATTAGGCCTTAAGCTACACGGTCCAGGGTTAATTTTGATCTTAACACGTTAGCATCTTAATCTACTTACTCTTAAATTCAGCTAACAATTAACAATTTAAGAGAAGTAATACACATTTCTTTTAAAGCTTAATATCTTAGCGTCACAATGATCGTATACAAAGTATAGTCCAGTAAACGTTGCTAAACAACAAACTGTGTGTCAAAGAGTTTGACATTAAACCGAGGAAATCAATTTCAATGAAAATTATTAATAAAATACGGGTGTCAGATGGTTTTTTAAATTGATGATTACATACTATTAATTCTTCCCCAGCTTTTTAACTAAGTCTTACTTTATCTTTTTTTTTCTTGTTAGATCGCAACCACAAACTTGTGTCTTACACTTAAATTGTTCACTCTGCATTTATTAAAAGAGTGCCACTTCTACAGTTACTATTTTCCTTTTTTTTATATATAATGCCTGAATTTGGAGTGGGCCAGAGATCGCTACGGTTCACGCGTCGGTTTCTTTATCTTTATATTGTTCAACTATAAGGTGTCAGATGGTTGCTTAGTGATGGATCAATATAATATAATAATAGTCGATATTCAATGTCAAAAAAAGAAATAGCGCGTTTTATAGGTGTAAATTTTTCAATAAAAATTTCGTCATTTTTACTAACATTCTTGTTAACCATTCCAACTAAACTCAAGCTTATGCTAGATGGTTCACGTTAATACTCGTATGGTGAATTCGAACCTACGGACTTACGTTTCGTATCTTCGTCTCCGTATCTTACACCATTAGGCTATTGACGCTTTCTTAAAATTATGTTATGTAAGTTAAAATAGCTGTAAAACCACAGTAAAACGTTATTTGGCAACACTGAAAACAATATCACTTGTACCGGAATCTTCATCTTCCCAATCCCATGGCGTCATCGTGATCGGTGATCCAATTTTGCTTCGTACAAAGTCTATAAATCGTAGGAATAATTGAAATTATCAATCTTTTATTAAAAACTATTTGATAATTTGTCGGGTATTTATAAATTATATAAAAAGGGGCATGCAAAGATAAAAACTTTATTAATACCTTCGTCGTTCTCAACAGGAGTTTGCTCGTCGGACATACAGTCAGTGGTGTCAGTGACAGATTTAAGCACATCTACAATCAATAAGCGACGAAGAAAGTATTAGCCACTAAAAGGAAATTTAATAACCGCATGCAACCAAACAAACACAGAGAAACATAAGTATCCACGTATAGGCAGCATATAAACACATAAATATACAAAGGTGGAACTATATTCAAGGAAGATTGAAATATATTAGTATATAAGGACCTGGCACAGGTAAAAGAACATAACTATACCTTTAGTTCCTGCTAAGAGGCTAGATCCTTTATCCACTACAGTGCTAGATATGCCTTTAGTTGTGTCTACTGTGCTTTTAACAGTGCTTGATAATGTATCTACAATCAATAATTTAAAGATCAGATAACAGTTCTGTTACAGTGTTAAATAAATTATTTTTCTATACTTTCTACGCAAATGCTTCACTACGATCCCACCTTAAGCGGAAATGCAGTCCTGGATGGTATAGCACTCAAGCTTAGTTAATGCCTATTCACTCTACTGTTTAAAACATCCACAATGTAATCGGAGGGAAAGACAGACGAGAGCAACCTATTCCAGTCCTCTATTAACTACTGAATCTACAATTATGAAAGTATTATTATGTATGTAGTTCTAACATTACCTTTGGCACTTCCTACTAACGCTGCACCTTTGTCTACTGCTGATACAGCTACATTCTTAGTTGTATCTACTGTGCTGCTAACTGTATTCACTACTGTATCTACAAACATTGTTATAAAAAATGGATACATTGCGAAATGGACATAGATAAAATACCTGTAGCATAACATTAGTGTACAAAAGCCACGCTTTTATCTACGGCAGATGCATCTACGTTTCTAGCAAGAATTATTGTGTGTAAATACACAATAATTCTTGCATTTTTGTCGATTCTTTTTCATAAGTATTATTATATGTATAACCATGGATTTATTGAAAGCAAAATTAAATTTCCTGATTTGTTATGTGATATAACTTATAGAAACGTAGGACAAAAAGAAACGTTCAATATTATTCTAAAATCACAAAAATTACTTTGTTTAGTCTTTAAAACATGATAATACCTTTAGCACTTTCTAAAAAAGCTGCGCCTTTATCTACTGCAGAAGCAGCTGCATTTTTAGTTGTATCTACGGTGCTACTGACTGTGTCTACAAAAATATAAAAAAACTTTTATAGGTCTTCTATATTAGTCTTTTATAATTATGGGATAGAGAATATGTTTAATAATACCTTTAGCGCCCCCTACGAAAGCCGCGCCTTTGTCTACAGCAGATGCAGCTACGTTTTTAGTTGTATCAACTGTACTGTGCACTGTATTTACTACTGTATCTACAAAGAAATAAATGAAAGCGTAACTCAAATAATTTCATGTGTTGACTAACTGCAAAATGTCTTTAATAATACCTTTAGCGCCCCTACAAAAGCCGCGCCTTTGTCCACTGCAGTTGCAGCTACGTTTTAGTTGTATCAACTGTACTGTGCACTGTATTTACTACTGTATCTACAAAGGAAATAAATAAAAGCGTAATTAAAATAATTTCATATGTTCACTATCTACAAAATATCTTTAATTATACCTTTAGCGCCCCCTACGAAAGCCGCGCCTTTGTCTACTGCAGATGCAGCTACGTTTTTAGTTGTATCAACTGTACTGTGCACTGTATTTACTACTGTATCTACAAAGAAATAAATATAAGCGTAGTTAAAATAATTTCATGTGATGACTAACTGTAAAATGTCTTTAATAATACCTTTAGCGCCTACGAAAGCCGCGCCTTTATCTACTGCAGATGCAGCTACGTTTTAGTTGTATCAGCTGTACTGTGCACTGTATTTACTACTGTATCTACAAAGAAATAAATATAAGCGTAGTTAAAATAATTTCATGTGTTGACTAACTGTAAAATATCTTTAATAATACCTTTAGCGCCCCTACGAAAGCCGCGCCTTTGTCTACTGCAGATGCAGCTACGTTTTAGTTGTATCAGCTGTACTGTGCACTGTATTTACTACTGTGTCTACAAAGGAAATAAATAAAAGCGTAGTTAAAATAATTTCATGTGTGGAATAACTGTAAAATGTCTTTAATAAAACTTTTAGCGCCCCTACGAAAGCCGCGCCTTTGTCTACTGCAGATGCAGCTACGTTTTAGTTGTATCAACTGTACTGTACACTGTATTTACTACTGTATCTACAAAGAAATAAATATAAGCGTAGTTAAAATAATTTCATGTGTTGAATAACTGTAAAATGTCTTTAATAATGCCTTTAGCGCCCCTACGAAAGCCGCGCCTTTGTCTGCAGATGCAGCTACGTTTTAGTTGTATCAACTGTACTGTGCACTGTATTTACTACTGTGTCTACAAAGAAATAAATGAAAGCGTAACTCAAATAATTTCATGTGTTGACTAACTGCAAAATGTCTTTAATAATACCTTTAGCGCCCCTACGAAAGCCGCGCCTTTGTCCACTGCAGTTGCAGCTACGTTTTAGTTGTATCAACTGTACTGTGCACTGTATTTACTACTGTGTCTACAAAGAAATAAATAAAAGCGTAATTAAAATAATTTTATATGTTCACTATCTACAAAATATCTTTAATTATACCTTTAGCGCCCCTACGAAAGCCGCCTTTGTCTACTGCAGATGCAGCTACGTTTTAGTTGTATCAACTGTACTGTGCACTGTATTTACTACTGTATCTGCAAAGAAATAAATATAAGCGTAGTTAAAATAATTTCATGTGATGACTAACTGTAAAATGTCTTTAATAATACCTTTAGCGCCCCTACGAAAGCCGCGCCTTTATCTACTGCAGATGCAGCTACGTTTTAGTTGTATCAGCTGTACTGTGCACTGTATTTACTACTGTATCTACAAAGAAATAAATATAAGCGTAGTTAAAATAATTTCATGTGTTGACTAACTGTAAAATATCTTTAATAATACCTTTAGCGCCCCTACGAAAGCCGCGCCTTGTCTACTGCAGATGCAGCTACGTTTTAGTTGTATCAACTGTACTGTGCACTGTATTTACTACTGTATCTACAAAGAAATAAATATAAGCGTAGTTAAAATAATTTCATGTGTTGAATAACTGTAAAATGTCTTTAATAAAACTTTTAGCGCCCCTACGAAAGCCGCGCCTTTGTCTACTGCAGATGCAGCTACGTTTTTAGTTGTATCAACTGTACTGTGCACTGTATTTACTACTGTATCTACAAAGAAATAAATATAAGCGTAGTTAAAATAATTTCATGTGTTGAATAACTGTAAAATGTCTTTAATAATACCTTTAGCGCCCCCTACGAAAGCCGCGCCTTTGTCTACAGCAGATGCAGCTACGTTTTTAGTTGTATCAACTGTACTGTGCACTGTATTTACTACTGTATCTACAAAGAAATAAATATAAGCGTAGTTAAAATAATTTCATGTGTTGACTAACTGTAAAATGTCTTTAATAATACCTTTAGCGCCCCCTACGAAAGCCGCGCCTTTGTCTACTGCAGATGCAGCTACGTTTTTAGTTGTATCAACTGTACTGTGCACTGTATTTACTACTGTATCTACAAGGAAATAAATAAAAGCGTAGTTAAAATAATTTCATGTGTTGAATAACTGTAAAATGTCTTTAATAATACCTTTAGCGCTTCCTAGAAAAGCTGCGCCTTTGTCTACTGCAGATGCAGCTACGTTTTTAGTTGTATCCAACTGTACTGTGCACTGTATTTACTACTGTATCTACAAAGAAATAAATATAAGCGTAGTTAAAATAATTTCATGTGTTGAATAACTGTAAAATGTCTTTAATAATACCTTTAGCGCCCTCTACGAAAGCCGCGCCTTGTCTACTGCAGATGTAGCTATGTTTTTAGTTGTATCAACTGTACTGTGCACTGTATTTACTACTGTATCTACAAAGAAATAAATATAAGCGTAGTTAAAATAAAATCATATGTTGACTAACTGTAAAATGTCTTTAATAATACCTTTAGCGCTTCCTAGAAAAGCTGCGCCTTTGTCTAGTGCAGATGCAGCTACGTTTTTAGTTGTATCAACTGTACTGTGCACTGTATTTACTACTGTATCTACAAAGAAATAAATATAAGCGTAGTTAAAATAATTTCATGTGTTGAATAACTGTAAAATGTCTTTAATAATACCTTTAGCGCCCCTACGAAAGCCGCGCCTTTGTCTACTGCAGATGCAGCTACGTTTTTAGTTGTATCAACTGTACTGTGCACTGTATTTACTACTGTATCTACAAAGAAATAAATATAAGCGTAGTTAAAATAATTTCATGTGTTGACTAACTGTAAAATGTCTTTAATAATACCTTTAGCGCCCCCTACGAAAGCCGCGCCTTTGTCTACTGCAGATGCAGCTACGTTTTTAGTTGTATCAACTGTACTGTGCACTGTATTTACTACTGTATCTACAAGGAAATAAATAAAAGCGTAATTAAAATAATTTCATGTGTTGACTATCTGCAAAATGTCTTTAATAATACCTTTAGCGCCCCCTACGAAAGCCGCGCCTTTGTCTACTGCAGATGCAGCTACGTTTTTAGTTGTATCAACTGTACTGTGCACTGTATTTACTACTTTGTCTACAAAGAAATAAATAAAAGCGTACTTTAAATAATTTCATGTGTTGAATAACTGTAAAATTTTAACTTAATATTATAATTTTATAAGCCTATTCTAAAAGTATTTCCAAATAATAGACTTAGTTTCTTGCAACCAAAGCGATTAATTGTCAGCTTTTTACTGTTACAACGAATAAATAGTTGTTATCTATTTCAGTAGCAGTTACATTTTTTGTGATATCTATTGCGCTATTTACAACGCCGACTATGTTATCTACCGTTGATAGTTTAGGCTGTTGTGAAATTGTTCTTCGATTTGTTTTTTAAAGGTTGATTAGACTTGGTACTCTGATGGAAATCAATATCAGTGAATTGACAGAGGGCAGAAAAATTTAGGTTATGAGGATTTTAGTTCCCGTAGTCCTTTTAATTAAAAATAGACTATTAATTTAAAGAGAATATTAATTCAAAGTTATTTGAGAAACGTCTATAACTTTTGCAGTTCCAATTAGTGATTGATTATAGCGATTATACGAGATTGGATCGTTATTGTGTGTTATGTAACTATGTAATTTGTTAATTACAATATGTAACTGTAAAATTTTAACTTAATATTATAATTTTATAAGCCTATTCTAAAAGTATTTCCAAATAATAGACTTAGTTTCTTGCAACCAAAGCGATTAATTGTCAGCTTTTTACTGTTACAACGAATAAATAGTTGTTATCTATTTCAGTAGCAGTTACATTTTTTGTGATATCTATTGCGCTATTTACAACGCCGACTATGTTATCTACCGTTGATAGTTTAGGCTGTTGTGAAATTGTTATTCGATTTGTTTTTAAAGGTTGATTGGACTTGGTACTCTGATGGAAATCAATTTCAGTGAATTGACAGAGGGCAGAAAAATTTAGGTTATGAAGATTTTAGTTCCCGTAGTCCTTTTAATTAAAAATAGACTATTAATTTAAAGAGAATATTAATTCAAAGTTATTTGAGAAACGTCTATAACTTTTGCAGTTCCAATTAGTAATTGATTATAGCGATTATACGAGATTGTATCGTTATTGTGTGTTATGTAACTATGTAATTTGTTAATTACAATATGTAACTGTAAAATTTTAACTTAATACTATAATTTTATAAGCCTATTCTAAAAAGTATTTCCAAATAATAGACTTAGTTTCTTGCAACCAAAGCGATTAATTATCAGCTTTTTACTGTTACAACGAATAAATAGTTGTTATCTATTTCAGTAGCAGTTACATTTTTTGTGATATCTATTGCGCTATTTACAACGCCGACTATGTTATCTACCGATGATAGTTTAGGATGTTGTGAAATTATTCTTCGATTTGTTTTTTAAAGGTTGATTGGACTTGGTACTCTGATGGAAATCAATTTCAGTGAATTGACAGAGGGCAGAAAAATTTAGGTTATGAAGATTTTAGTTCCCGTAGTCCTTTTAATTAAAAATAGACTATTAATTTAAAGAGAATATTAATTCAAAGTTATTTGAGAAACGTCTATAACTTTTGCAGTTCCAATTAGTGATGCGCCTTTATCGATAACGGACGTGGCTACATTTTTAGTTACATCTACAGTGGTGTGGACAGTGCTTCCTATAGTATCTAAGTTGTGCAAAAAATAGCAAATTACGTTATAACTATTACACACTTTTATCTTATTATTAAATACCTTATAGTCAGCTAAAATGAAAACAAAAGTTTATATAAACGTTAAGATAATTTTACTCAATCTATGTTTTTTACGGTTTAACGATGAGGTTAAAGATTTTAAAAACGTTTTTTAATTCAATCCAAAATATTCGACTTTAAAGGTTCTAATGTACCTTTCGCAGCTCCAACATAGAAAATACCCGTGCCCACAGCAGTGCTGGCCGCATTTTTCGTCGTATCTATAGTACTGGCCACCGTGTCTATTAAATGTACAATTTCTTATGAATATTTATCAGAAAACCTTCCCGGTCACACATGCATATTCATATTCATTACCTTTCGCAGAATCAACGTAACTCCTGCCTTTTTCAACAGCCGTCTGAGCAGCAGTTTTTGTCGTGTCTACCGTGCTTTGAATTGTATTTTGTACTGAATCTAAAATGAAATCGTGTAACTTAAGATATCTAAATTGCTCCTAATTAAAGTTACAGCAGTCAAGCTTGCATTAGCTTGTTAGTAAGTACCTAAGTAAAAGTAAGCTCTTTTTGTGTATTTATAACGAAAGCTATATGAATAGTAAAGTGTTTGAGTTATTTTAATTATAATCTTTGATACTACAGGTCCTTAATTGTCACTTGAAGTGTATTTAGTATTCAATATCAGGCAATTACCATTAAGAGCCTTTCCTATGTCAATTTTGCTTTGAGCGGTTTTTCTAGTGTTATCTACAGCACATTTAGTCTACAAAATTGTATCTTAGTAAAGTGAAAAATAATTAAAGTAATTTTAGTAACGCTATTATTGGCATCCAAGTTAACTGGAAAACACCAACAAGTATTGGTACCTTTCGTGGTGTCTAAATACGCTCTGCCTAAATCATACTCGAGTGAAAATAGATCAATGAAGGGTCAAAGTGTTTTGCATTGTTATTTGTGATGAATCTACAGCCATTTGTTTTTGATAAGTTATCGTGATACAAAAACAAACCAATTAATTATTATTTAACCTTAAAAGCTGTTATAAAAAAACAATTAACATCAGACCACTCATCATAGATATTTTAATGTGATTAGATGAAACATCGAAAACAAAGAAGTTATTAGAACACGACAAAATGTGTATTAAACAATTTAACAACGATAGAGACAAATACCTTTTGCACTATCAATACAAGATTTTGAAGAATCGACGGCAGAAGAGGCTAAGTTTTTAGTTCCCTCTACACTGCTATTAACTGATCCAGTTATAGTATCTAGACAAACAAAATTATTAAATGGACGGAAAAATTTAATCTATCTTAAAAAATCCTAGATTTATCTTATAGAAGCCATAGTAGCCACACATCACGAAATCACTGACGACATCAATCAAAATTTAAACTAAATATAATGAATACATGGCAAATGTCTTTGTAATCAGTCGGTATAGTAAAAGTTGCTACTATAACCTAAGTGTAAAAATAAATCAAGAATAATATTTTCTGATCTACTTTTAAGTGTTTGTAAGATATATATATTATTATTTTCTAGTCGTACTTAACAGTAATAAAATCCTGAATTTAAAGTATAATGTAATTGAATCGAAAAAATCGTAATTAAAAAAGAGAAGGAGTTTTACCTTTGCACTGGCCGCATACGATTTCCAGTATCAAAAGCGGATTGAGTAGTTCTTTTGCGTAGTATCAACGGCTGCGCTAATATTACTGGCTACGGTATCTGCAACGGTAAGTTATTTATGGATTTTACCTCAATTTCTCTCAATTATTACCTAATACATCTTTGGCTATGCATGATTACCTTTGCACTGGCCGCATACGATTTCAGTATCAAAAGCGGATAGAGTAGTTCTTTGCGTCGTAATCAACGGCTGCGCTAATGTGCTGGCTACGGTATCTGCAACGGTAAGTTATTAATGGATTTTACCTCAATGTCTCTCAGTATTACCTAATACATCTTTGGACTTTGCATGATTACCTTTGCACTGGCCGCATACGATTTCAGTATCAAAAGCGGATTGGTAGTTCTTTGCGTCGTATCAGCAGCTGCGCTAATATTGCTGGCTACGGTATCTACAACGGTAAGTTATTTATGGATTTTTACCTCAACGTCTCTCAGTATTACCTAATACATCTTTGGGCTTTGCATGATTACCTTTGGCACTGGCCGCATACGATTTCCCAGTATCAAAAGCGGATTGAGTAGTTCTTTGCGTCGTATCAACGGCTGCGCTAATATTGCTGGCTACGGTATCTACAACGGTAAGTTATTTATGGATTTTTACCTCAACGTCTCTCAGTATTACCTAATACATCTTTGGGCTTTGCATGATTACCTTTGGCACTGGCCGCATACGATTTCCCAGTATCAAAAGCGGATTGAGTAGTTCTTTGCGTCGTATCAACGGCTGCGCTAATATTGCTGGCTACGGTATCTACAACGGTAAGTTATTTATGGATTTTACCTCAACGTCTCTCAGCATTACCTAATACATCTTTGGGCTTTGCATGATTACCTTTGGCACTGGCCGCATACGACTTCCCAGTATCAAAAGCGGATTGAGTAGTTCTTTGCGTCGTACCAACGGCTGCGCTAATATTGCTGGCTACGGTATCTACAACGGTAAGTTATTTATGGATTTTTACCTCAACGTCTCTCAATATTACCTAATACATCTTTGGGCTTTGCATGATTACCTTTGGCACTGTGCATACGATTTCCCAGTATCAAAAGCGGATTGAGTAGTTCTTTGCGTCGTATCAACGGCTGCGCTAATATTACTGGCTACGGTATCTGCAACGGTAAGTTATTAATGGATTTTACCTCAACGTCTCTCAGTATTACCTAATGCATCTTTGGGCTTTGCATGATTACCTTTGGCACTGGCCGCATACGATTTCCCAGTATCAAAAGCGGATTGAGTAGTTCTTTGCGTCGTATCAGCGGCTGCGCTAATATTGCTGGCTACGGTATCTACAACGGTAAGTTATTTTATGGTTTTACCTCAACGTCTCTCAGCATTACCTAATACATCTTTAGGCTTTGCATGATTACCTTTGGCACTGGCCGCATACGATTTCCAGTATCAAAAGCGGATTGAGTAGTTCTTTGCGTCGTATCAACGGCTGCGCTAATATTGCTGGCTACGGTATCTACAACGGTAAGTTATTTATGGATTTTTACCTCAACGTCTCTCAGTATTACCTAATACATCTTTGGGCTTTGCATGATTACCTTTGGCACTGGCCACATACGATTTCCAGTATCAAAAGCGGATTGAGTAGTTCTTTGCGTCGTATCAACGGCTGCGCTAATATTGCTGGCTACGGAATCTACAACGGTAAGTTATTTATGGATTTTTACCTCAATGTCTCTCAGTATTACCTAATACATCTTTGGGCTTTGCATGATTACCTTTGGCACTGGCCGCATACGATTTCCCAGTATCAAAAGCGGATTGAGTAGTTCTTTGCGTCGTATCAACGGCTGCGCTAATATTGCTGGCTACGGTATCTACAACGGTAAGTTATTTATGGATTTTTACCAGTATTTTATTCAGTATTACCTAATACATCTTTGGGCTTTGCATGATTACCTTTGGCACTGGTCGCATACGATTTCCCAGTATCAAAAGCGGATTGAGTAGTTCTTTGCGTCGTATCAACGGCTGCGCTAATATTGCTGGCTACGGTATCTACAACGGTAAGTTATTTATGGATTTTTACCTCAATATCTCTCAGTATTACCTAATACATCTTTGGGCTTTGCATGATTACCTTTGGCACTGGCCGCATACGATTTTCCAGTATCAAAAGCAGTTTGTGCAGTTTTTTGAGTTGTGCTTACAGCTGCGCCAATGTTGCTAGCTACAGTATCTACAAATATATTTTTTCGTTGAATATTTAAGAAATAAAAATATTTCTCTGTGATATATAAATATTATATCCAATATATCATATTGAATACCTTTCGCACTGGTAGCATATGTCTTGCCTGTTCCGAAAGCAGATAAAGCTACTTTTTGTGTTGTATCTGCAGCACTATATGCTGTATTTGCTACTGTATCTAAAATGATATTATTTTTGAATTGTAAAATAATTTTACTGTTATAAATATAGATATACTTGCCCTCGTAAGTCAATTCTATATACCTTTTGCACTTATATCATATAACTTCCCCGTCTCTACAGCAGATTGTGCAGTTTTTTGCGTCGTGTCTACTGTGCTATTGATAGTGTTACCCACTAAATCTATGGTCAAAAGATAAAGAGTGTTTATAAATACAAGCACAGTCTATTGATAAATTGAAATACAGTCCAGTATACCTTTTGCACTAACAGCATACGATTTTCCTGTTTCGAATGCAGAATAAGCAGTTTTTTGCGCTGTATCTACAGTGCTTTGTGCTACATTGGCTACAGTATCTACAAAAATAATATATTAATTCATATAATATACAATAAACATAACTATTATATATATCTACAGCTTTGATATAATAAATATACATTTTAAAGTTTATCATTATAAAGACGATAAAATTACACCCAAAATTAATAACAAGAAGTTAAGAAGAAACATGCATAAAATATAAAGAATATTTCATTTGTGTTAAGTTCTTAGTAACCTCTACCGTGCTACCAATAGAATCTACAATATGTTTAAAATTAATTTAAGAAGAAGTGGAATGGTAGAAAAGCAATATCAATTACTTACCTTTAGTTGTGTTGTATGCGGACTCTGCGGCTTTTTTCGTATTGTCAACAGTTGTTGCTAGTGTATCTAGAAGTGGCAAATAATACAAAATAAAGCGACTACAAAATAAAACCAATATAACATAAAAAAAAAGTTTTAAGTGTGCAAAAAAGATTCTAAGAGAAATTTAAAGCATTGCCCTCAACTCGATGTTCTATAATAACGTACGTTCTTCTAGATGTTTATTAAAACACGAAAACAAAAGCAATAAACATACCTTTTGTTGTATCGACGACTTTCTTCCCATCTGAAATTGCTTTGTTGGCTGTATCCACAGCCTCACCGGCGGCCAGGGACACTTTGGAGAGCTCCTTGTCCAAAGCATCGATAGCGGAGTGCTTGGCATTAGAGGCTATAGCAAAACAATAGCAAATAGATATTCACATATGTATTAATCGAAATTAATAAATGGAGTTCTCAATTCGTCTAGATATTTGTTTATCTGTGCACTAATAACATCGTAATTTATGAAACTATTTCAATTTTTTCTTTTGTTTGAAAGGGCTTGGTTTCAATTAGTTTTGCTATCATAGAACATTATGCTCCGAAGTTCGTGACAACGTTATGAGACGTAATGAAAAAGAGCGTTCGTGTTTTATGTATTCATTTTTAGCGTATATTTGATGTTTTTACTAGTAAATATACTTGTTTTGAATCTCATACGAAATATAAAACTCATTGGTACTTGCGGGTTGCTTTTCTAAAACTATAGGGTCACCGATATCGTAAGTAGTCCGTTCAAAGCTGCCATCAGCGCGAGATTCTATCACAAAATTAAGAGGATAACTGGCCGATGCCCTAATACTCTCATAACAGAAAAGGCGTGCACCGAAAAGTGGGACATCTATGATTTTAC
The DNA here is from genome assembly GCA_029286785.1 of Meandrusa payeni. NCBI lineage: Eukaryota > Metazoa > Arthropoda > Insecta > Lepidoptera > Papilionidae > Meandrusa > Meandrusa payeni. The sequence continues at coordinate 11,963,268 of JAGSMX010000027.1, forward strand.
ATCTAATACGTTTTAATTCACACATACGACGATTTTATACGTTTTAACCATTGAGTATTTTTTTTAAATTACTATAATTTAGGTTACAATATAAAGAAACCTTACCGATATTTAAAAGAGTGTCAAAAAACGACATGCCCGGCTTGAAAAACTTATAACGCACAAAAATTAATGCGAAAAATAAAATTGTACGACACGCTTCACGACTAGACAAATGTCGACTGAAATCTAAAATTGTAGATAATCATTAAGATAAAAACTCGCGTGATAAACAGGTTACTTACTGTTAGTTAAACACGCTATAGCGTGACGCTACTCAAAATAAGCTAGAATCAATTACGTTGAAGAAAGATCGTAATATATAATCTGTGGCGTAATATCCAACGAGTGCGAAGTTCGAAATTATATTCATCTCACTCGCTCTTACGTGTTTCTAGTATTTGTAAAATGTATTCCAAAAATGGTGTGGTAATTCTGTCATGTTTTTTTTATTTCATAGGAAACAACGTTTTTATTCATGCAAATATTTTTGAGTATTCTTCCTATAGTTTTATGTATATTATTTTTGGAGATAAGTCTGCCGTGTCTTTCAATTACCTTTTGACGTTTGTTTTAAATGGTGACGACATTGGCGTATCATGTCCAATATATCAGTGTTATAATTACACTGACAATATTAGGGCCCAGTGCCCTTGATTTATGGCTGACCGACGGAAATGCTGTACTTCTTATGAGTCATTTAGCGCAAGAGCTCTCAAGGAAAACATTCATGTCGATTACCCGCTTCGGTTGGTTTACGTTTACGCTGGAATTCTTAATGTAGATGGTATGTAATATAGTATTGGGGAGGTCAAATACGACACCCACTCAGGCTATGTTAATATAGGTACTAAAATTTAAATATACATGATAAATTATGTGTGAATGTTTTGACGGCATTATTAAAAGAAAAATTTAATTTGAATTATTTTAAATTGATATGCTGATAGTTAATATTTTGACACTGGCAAAAAGATTAAAAACAAACTGTACAAGACGAGAGTTCAACATTTTTTTCTGTAAGTTGCCAGACCTGTTTTTACGCGACGCGGCGATTCCGTGCCGAAAGCCGCGGGCACGGTTAGACTTGTATTTAGAAACAGGCTTCGGGAAAATGTGATTAATAAAAAGTATGAACGGAATCTCATTTGAAGAGGCACCTTACATATATCAGAGATGCCATTTTTTTAAATAAGAAAAAGTTGATGATCAGATTTCATTTAGGTTGCAAATACGAGTAGAGGCGGGAAACATTTGGTTCTCTACATAAATAAATTACTAGAGACAAGTATATTTACGAGTATAAACAAGAACCGACTTCAAATCTAATAAAATGTTTAGCGCGGACGCTGTCTTTGTATCTCCGAATTATCGTAGAAATATTACGAAATAGAATTAATCAGAACATAACCAAACTCTCACCAAACTACCTTTGAAACGCATCTTTTCCAATAAAAAAAAGGATCATCGATATCGATTGGCGTGATATTAAGTTTTTCGTCCATTTGACGCGCTCATATATAATGCAAATTTAAGAATGAATATGGTTTGCTCATGTATGCCTGCGTCAGAAATGAAATGAGGCCATATCAGCTTTCAAATAAAAAAGAATAATCAATTTCGGTTAAACGAGTCGAAAGTTCTGACGTACAAACAAAAAAAATACAGACGTCGGTTGGAATATCGTGTTAAATAAAAAGCAAGAACAACATTTTTAATGTTTGTTTTTCATAGGTTTAGATTAGTCGTGATGTCCTTCTAGAGGAATCTCACGGTGCGAAGTCACTACGAAACTGTCTCATGTGATTGACATACGATGACATCATCTGTGCAGGAGATATTATATAGTTCACAACAATGACCTAATCATGAGCAACTCGAAATAAAAAATAATATTAAGAGTATGATATATTATGACGTATTTTATTATGTATGGGCAAACGAACTACTTGGACCAACAGATCAACTCTCCGATGCAGAAAGACCGATGGATACTCGTAAATTGTAAAAGCAAATGGCACTAGATCGAAGATACGTGGCGTTTTTTGTTATCAAACTCTGATGTAATCGTAGCGAAACTTCCAGATTCTTGTTGAAGAAATGATTTTCAGTCTGACAAACCACATTTTGTCACTCGAATGGAGAAAGGCATGCTTCGAGGGGCATGTAGAATGAATGAGGAGAGAAACTTGCGTCGTTCTAGGTAGGCGAATAATCAAATCAAACCAGCAGCAGCAACAACCAGCTATCAAATAAAAAAAGAATCATCAAAATCAGTATACCCAGTCTATAGTTATGAGGTGACAAACAAAAAAAAAGGAATACTGTCGATTTGAGAACCTCCTCTTTTTTGTCGTTAAAGACGATTTAAAAAGGTAATTCCTTTCCAATCTAAATATAGAAAACTCTAGTCTTTACCTACACATCTGGGCAATCGGCGCCAGTGCTTATGTTTAACAAACCTGAGTCAGCGGCTTGATTGGCAGATTGCTGCGCTCCCCGATGAGTTCTCCTGCCTTCTTCACTTGGTCTTCTACCACGTGAGCAGCCTCTTGAGCCTTCTCCGCCGCAATCTGTTCAGCGTCCTTCTTCTTACGATCGAACAGAGATGCGGTCTTCTCTCCGATGCTTCGGAAAGCGCCTGGAACGTAAGATATTATAATAAATATATACGCAAAATCAGAAAGTAAAGTCAAACATATTGTTTGCCTGATAGTAGCTTATATGAGCAGTCTATATGTCTCTCAGCGCCAACGCTTTTCTTTTCGCTTTTCCAAGCAGTAATTGGTATATAGAGTCTGATCGAATATACAAAGACAAAGGCCATAGCCAATATTCTGTAGATATAAGAAATTACTACGTACATGTGTTATGTCGATGTTGCATCATTAGTAAATAAACATTTACAGGTAATAGCGACGTTTTACAATTTGCACATACATGCAAAAGAACACGAAAAAAGAATACTGCATTGGTTGGCAGTTATTGGGAACCACTTTATAAGCTAGATATAAGGTTTAGTTTAACAATACAATGACCTTTATACGATTAAAAAATCATTTCAATGGCAGACAGTAGTCTCTACTGTCTACCATTGATCATTATCACCAACTGGTCACTGTTATTTTCGGTCGGTCGGAAAAGGCTGTACGACGCGTTTATGCGACGAAAGTGGATGCGTAACGTACCGAAGAGTCACACAGCTTACGGCGTACCGTCTAGCATTCCGGCACATACACCCGCGAGTTTGGTGGTACCAATGTTAATTTTTATAACCATTACTAATGAGCGCAAATTTTGTTACGTACATAAAATTTCTATATATAAATAAATTGTTTAACTTTGTTGCAGTATGAAATATATAGATTTATTACAAGGATACGGAGTGATAGATTTTATAGCCCATGATATGTCAATAGATTCGTGTTATGGAACTGACAATAAATAATTGTTATAATAACAATTTGGGTATATCTACTTTGTCGGCGACTATATTACCACACGTGATATCCTTGTTGTGCAAGAAACCAAGTTTAATTATCCTTAATATTCATGAAGAATTTATTAATAACTGTGTTAATTCAAAACAAATAAGCGTTAAATCATTTTTTTTCAAACGAGGCATAATTCCACAAAACATGTCCCAGTAGAATGAATAACATTCCCTATAAGGGCATAGCAGGTCAGCCCGTACCTGCTGACCTTTAGTACGACCACCTGCTTGTCACGAGCATGTGACGGGGCGAAGGGGAGTGTTTTTTTTTAAGCAAAGGAAACAAACGAGAAAGACTGTGAATTAATCTTACGTTATTGGACTCATATTTACACGAATATTACTCATTGAATAAAATTACTTTTACAGAATTCATTGCCTTTTGTCTTAAACCGTACCTTACTCCAACTTCTCACCCAGCCCCTGAAAATGACTGCTGTAAAGCGTTCCCAATGACGATAATTCAAAAATAAATAGCGGTAAAATCCATAAAAGTAGCTTTATTCACTGATGTTTTGTGTTCACCACAAATAAACATCCACAACACCAAGGTTTCGAAGTCTACTAGGCCAATTGTGTCGAACTGAACGTTCAGTGATATCATAATTGTCAATTTTTGCTAATTTTGGTTAATCCACTAAGTGTCCATTCGCGACCGTCAGAGGTTGCGAATGGACGCGCTGTTTTATGGTCAGGCCCCACCCCTTACATGTTGGGAGCGTTGCTGGAGTTTCTTCTGCCGCTTCTTCTCCCAGCGTCAACGCTTCCCGAAGTGGCACTCAAAGTTAGTTTAGCTTTTAGCAACTGACCGAGTCGTGGTTTGCCCTCGGATCGGAATGCTTTAATCAATCGAAAGCAGTCAAGGCCGGATTCTCTGGCCTGGCCAATCTGTGTAGTTCGTGATTAAGAAAAAAAAATAGCAGCCACTGTTATTTTCCGATAAAATTCGAATATTGTTTCAATTGTTAGTATTTAGATATTACAATTTATGGTATAATGTAAATTGAATCGGTCCGTTGTCATAGTGACAATTGCAGAATTGACGCTCAAGAGATGTCAGAGGCATTGGCAACCGTACTGGTTTTGAAAATATTTTATTATCACTTAAAGATCTAGTTATCATGAGAGTCGGTCACTTAAGTGGCTCTTCAATAAAAACGAAGTACATATAACCCAGCACTTTAGAGGAAATATAATTTAATTACCAGCCAATATGTTAAAAGAAACTGGTTATATATGTAATTTAAAAAGCTACAAGCTTACTATTGTTATTGCTTCCTTTATAGGACGCCATTAAATAGCTCAAGCTACAAGGTTAACGGTTCTGTATTTAATTTAATAGAGTACATGGTAAAACCCAAAGACCAATGATGACCTTAAGTTTTTTTTTCTTGATATGAAAAGTGGCAAACGAGCTTACGGCTCACTTTATCTTGATCACCGTCGCCCATAAACATCCACAGCACCAGAGCGGCAGGTGCGTTGCCGGCCTTTGAGATAGGAGTAGGGATAGAATAGTAGTCGTTTCTTTAAGGTCCCCAAATCGTAGACGTTCGGAAACACCGCTGGTGACAGTTGATCCCACAGGCTGACAGTGCGCGGAAGAAAGTTACACGAGAAACACACAGTCGCGGAACGCCAACCGTCAAGATGTTGACGGTGGAATTTGGAATTCTGCCGAGATGTGCGCTAATGGAAATCGGTGGCTGGGACGATTCCGAACAACTCCTCAGAAGATATGTTAAGTCTGTCAAACCGCACTAGGGCCGTGTAGCGGACTATGCTCTTATACTCTCTTTACAGAGAAGGCCTGCACCCAGTATTGGGACGTATATAAAGTTGGAACTGGTATGAACGTTCATTTTGTACAATAATTGTTTTGATTTCCCAAAATGAAGATATTTATAAGTCGTCTTATTCTTATTTAGTTAGCCTATAAATGTTATAGTACTTGTATGTGTAGCGTGTGCACGTATCTGTGTTCGCGTATGTATGTATGTAGTGAAAGTGTAAAACTTGCATTATCTAAATTCCATGACCGAATTAAATATTTTCGAAATTAATAATACTCATATGTAGAATGGGAAAGCGATGTATGACCTCGAATTTATTTTCCTAACATGCTACCGTTATAACGGTAAACAGATTAAGGTCGGAATACATTGTGGTCACTTAACGGCGGATGGTCATGGGTCATCATCAAGGGTCAAACAATCATACGACTCACCGGAGCACCGAGACTAGTGACGTTTCATGATGAAATCGATGTATTACGGTTATATGATCATCGCATCAGGTGTGGCACGCCGTTAGTAAACCATAGTGACATCAATTAATTAAAAGAAGAAAAGATAACAAAGATAATAAATGTCGACCACTATGACGGCAATGAACGTTTGTAAACAATTGATTTAGCGGACTCAGAGTCCATAGTTGTAGTCTGCTGTTACAATCGTGTCACAATTAATGTTCAGTGACACCTTAGCTATCGATATTCGTTTTGGTAATTTGATAATCCAGTTGTGTCACTATGATTTTCCGATGGCATACAACCGACTCGTACATCTTTCAGATATGCAGATGCATGATATTACAGATCAATAGATACGGTATATAGCACAATGACGATTAGTTTGTATTTGCTTGTCATAGTGAAAATTTAGTAGTAGTCTAAGGGCCTGCGCCGCCGACGTAGATAAACAGCACAGGGGAAAAGAGAAAGTAAAGCATACGTTTACTTAATGTCAGTATTCTGCGAGTTAAGCAGACTTTCCTGATTGTACCGTATACAGCAGAAGTCACAGCGGAAGCAGCGGATGAAAGTATCCAAGTGGTGGCACTTGGATACTTTCATCAGAAGTTAGCGTACTTCTAGCTCATGAACAAGTATGGAAAGATCATCCATTCAAGTTAATCTAAGTATTGATAGTTGGGAAAAAGGCGACATCGGCTGGCCCGTGTCGCCTTGCGCTGCGAGGGCACAGGGGGGGAGGGAGTAACCTCCCCCCCCCCGGGACGTGCTCTCCTTGAGCACAGTGCAGAGGGGCTCCGGTGCGTTCCACTGGAGATCCCGGAGCCCCTCGTCATGCACCGGGGAGGTTTTAGTGGGTAAGAACCCCACAGAACCGCCGCCTTCCCCCCAAAAGGCGGGGTATCTTTCTGAAGATTTCCTCCCCGTCAACAAAAAAAAAAGTATTGATAGTGTAACAAGACTGAGTAGAAATGGTTATCTCTGTCTCTTACAATGAAATACTATTATACATCCATAGGTCGCCGACTCGAAGGACCATATGAATGTTAAACATTCTGCTCTTTTACAAGGAAGTACTGCTACAATGTTTTCAAGTTTTAATACATGATTTTTATAATGAAATAATATTACACGTCCATAGGTCGCTGGTTCATATCCGGCTAGAAGGACCACTAAATATTTGAGTTGTTATTAGATGTGTAGGAGGAGACTCAGAAAGCACGCTTGCAAAGTGACAACTCACTTAATCGACTAAATTAATATTCAGTAATAACAGATACACGAAATGTCTTGCGTTTTTTGTTTTAGGCAAAATATTATAATACTTAATTTCTAAATCCTTATAATTTGTTGTATCGTCACACTTTTTAATTTTAATATTAAACATTGTGTATACAAAGATAGCGGAGCGGTCAGAGAGAACTCTGAGCTCAGCTATCTCTTACGTTATCTTAGTAGCGTGTCCCGTTGTTAACTTGCTGTATCATGTTATTTTATATATCATTGTACTGCATTAACTGTGTGCGTTAATTACTCCATTAATTGCCATTATGCATATGATAGTGGCAATTATTATCTCCCCTCATAGAAAAGAAGATAAAAGAAATATTTTTAAAAATATCACACTGTTGGGCACAGGCCTTTTCTGTTAAAGCATCCACCACGCGGTCCTAATGCGGATTGGCAGATTCACCATGTTTTTTCAGTGAAATTGTACACATAAATATGTACATTAGTCAGTATTATATTCATAGTACATAAAGTAAGCTTCTATTAGTCGAGACAGGGCAATAACCGGCATAATAAAGGCACGCCTTCCCAGCTCTGTTCCAATTTCAACGTGGGTGTGTTCCGTTAGATTCCATAAATTGCGAGTGTCGCCCCCTCGCGGCGCAACTTATATTACTCTAGGGGTTACGTGACAATGTGGCAACTAGATTTTTCTTTAGCTTGCCTATTAAGCTAGCAACTTCGCAAACGTCTCAATATCTGAAGATGACACTGCAATAACTGCGTATAAGCCTATAACCTACGGTGCGGAGACTTGCACTCTGCTGACCTTTGGACTGGCCAACAAACTTAAACTCGCATAATCGCGGAAACTAATAATAATGCAACGGGGCGTCTACGACGCGTAACCAGGGCATTCACCAACACCACCTTCAAAAATCAGGCATTAAAATTGTAGTAACTGTAGACGGTTCAACCTCTACACTACTCTTATTAACAAAACAAAGTAAACAATTAAAGTAATAAAGCGCTTTATTAAAAAAAAGTCGCACAATGAGCGTTGGAAAGAACTAGGCTCGGTATTTTTCTAAGGGATACAATCCGAAACGAAGACATTCGAACGATAATTATAACGAGTCGTGGTATATGGGAAAGGAAAGTCTTGGAATAGAAACCGCGCATGGATCGAAGATGCGAGAGGCGCCTTCTCTACAGATGGACGTCGGACAATCCGCCACCTTCTAACGATAGCCGGAAGTGGCTGGATGCGTAAAGATGACCGTATATGGCATTGGTGAAGGTCTTTTTACAGCATGTCCCAAGTTATACCTTTTACTTTGTATTATTCGGTTTCTGCGAATGGAGCAGATTCTCCCAACAAATGGGATTTCCAATTCGAAGATAGAATGTTCTGTAACGGGCACCTTAACAATTGAAATGATGGAGTTGGTTTTCATCGGCTGCAGGCGAAAAAATGTTGCTGCGTAGCTTTTCATAACACGCATTTTTCAAGCAACACTTGTAATCCATAATCGAGATATATTTTCTTATATCATGTCCGACCGCAGTGAAGAGAAATCAATAAAGGTCACTGGGGAAATGGTTACGTAAACCGGAACAGACTACAGACGCCTGTAGACTTCATGCTTTATCTATCTCTGCGTAATGTTACTAAAAAGAGACACGTTTCAGCTTAGCGATCTGATCTTCATCTCTCAATCTATTAAAATCACATAAGATTGTCTTATAAACATACAAGACATGTTTATAAATCTAGCAACATTTGTCTTTATAAATAAAAAGTGCTAAAGTATACATATAACAACACAGTCAACTATTATACAAAATACAATAATCATTGGAACTCACCGAGGTTCTTGTCTATCGGACAGCGTGGAAATACAAACAATAACATTAATATATCATATATTTAGTGTTAAAACATCTAAAAAATTCCATGCCACAGATCAGGAGTCTCCAACTGGTTTCGCTCAAGGGTCGCACTATTTCATAAATTAATTACCTTACCTTGTATATGCTCTGAATAAATAACGTACCTATTTTTTTTTAACATTACAGTCATGTAGAGTAGAAATAGCACTTTTCTCTAATTTTAGAGAATTTTAAGGATAAAATCAAATGTTTTATTAATTAAACATTTCTTCAACATTCTAATTAATAATAATTTATCTATGCTACATTTAAAATAGATCGTAAAATATCTTTATTATTATTTATAAAACTGCGTTATTTTGTCAACAAAAATCATATTCGACTACTTTAGTCTTTTGAGAAAATGATAAACCAATCTAATTAAAAGATACCAAACTTGACTTTATCTGCATAATATTTCTAATGATAGCATTAAAGATTTATGTACTTAATGGATGACAAAATTCTATAACAGAGCAGTAAGGCAAGCCGCATTAGATGGCGGCCCGAATGAACCGAAGTTTGGAGACCCCTGTCATAGAATCTTTACTAAAATTGGAATTATTTGAACAATTGTTTTGGTAAATAAAAAGTTCATCTATAAAACTTTTCTAGTAAGTAAAATTTTCTAGTAAAACTATTTTTATTTCCAATAATTAAAAAGTTACATCAAATTGAAAATACATCAAATTCCAGTACCGAAAATACGATGACAGCTCGCGAACAGCCGAGCGCTCGTGACGTCATAATGTTAACTCTCATAGCAGCATGCAGAGAGTTTTGATCAATCGCTTTAGTAAAATTGTTTTAACATTGTGACGTCACATGTATAGCGAGCAAATTGCGTGTTCGTAGTCGAATATTTTTTTTTTCGCTAAAACATCACTACCTTTCGATAAAGGATTTTTTTCTTTATTTAATAGGGACTTTTGCCCTTTTGGGCATGTCAGCCCCATCATACCCTAACCTACGTGACACATTGGTCGCAAGAAGCGAGAAAGAAAGTCATCAATGTTGTATGGCCATAACCAGCTTCCTCACTCCCTCTGAGCTCGGGTCAGACAGCAGCATTAAGAAAACACATGTTGCTCCCTCAGTTTTAGACTATCTATTAATGATTTTCTTTCCGCTACTGTTTGGTACATTCACCCATTATGTGGTGCACACTTTTTTTGTTCCAAAATCCCAATTATTACAAATATTGCTATATTTAATTCAATTAATATAAAAAAAGTACAACAAAATAAAACTTATTGGAAAATATTTACAAAACAAATAGGTCTACAACTAAAACAATAATTTTAATATTTAAAAACTATAAACAATAGGTAAAAGTACTAAATAATCTATAAACATATACCAAACTAAAAATAAAACTAGATAATGTATGTTATTACATATCCGTAACATAAATACTACTAAGAAAGATTTATAAAAAAACTATAGAATCTAATTGTGACTAGCAAACTATGATAACCAAAATTGTAACTAATTCTACATAACCTAATTAATTGAAATAAAATGATTATTCGTAACATAACGATGTAAATGATTGAATCATTAGATCACTAGATTAGCTAATCGTGCAAGTATGCTACATTATGGTCGCGACAGCTTAGATCGATCGATGTACAGTGAATATAAATGTGTATATAACCACATATTTAATTAGAAAATATTCTCAATATGGTATATGAGGTAGATGGATGTATCGAGTTATATAGTTTGCGACGAAACACACAAATAAATCTGATCGGTTAATGAGAGTAGTTTTATAACTATTAACATTACCGCATGTTGAATAGTAAGTGGGTATATCGATATTTGTAATTAATGTTAAATTAGTGTCCCTCCTCTTTTACACGAGCTTGAGACCTACATAACACTTGTTAGCTGGCAACACATGGCACCCAGTGATTGTTATGCATAATTACTACTTCCAATGTATTCCTAGTGATCTACCTAAATCTTTCCCGAAGTAGCACTCAAAGTTTTCGAATGTTCTTTAGATTATCCGTGAAATAGCAACAGACCGAGTCGCGGTTCGGCCCTCTCGGGCGCCCTCGGATCGGAATGCTTACGCGTAACATAGTAACCGTCCAAGCCAAGGTTACCCCCCACCGGGGGAACCCTTGTGTCGAGTTACTAGCGATAGAGGTTCAGGCTAAGCGACCTAAGAGCTATGCCACATCTCAATCAGGTGAAGCAGTCAAGGCCAGCTTCTCTGGCCAATCTGTGTAAATCGTCATTAAAAAAAAAACCTAAATCTACAATAAGATTTCAGAGATTCATAATTAATAATTTAGTTGAACATCACTTAAACTTGGTATTGTTAACAATAATTAAGCTTTATTAGTTTGTAATCTGACTTCTAATTAATTTTGTATAAAGATTTTGAGGACGCGCAGCTGTGAAGGTATTCGTTAAAATAATTCTTTGTACAACGTTACGCTGTCTCCTACATCCTACAATTATAACACACTAGGTTTTTCTATTGCTCTGGCAGAGTTACAAGAACACGTCGATGACGTAAGATTACGCTGAGCCCATCAAAATATCAAGAATGGCAATAATAAAAAACTATCATGGCCAACAAGTAATTCCAGTAGAGCTTCGAGACGTCGTGTACTTGTCAGAGGAATTCCACACACTTTAATTGCTAAAACATGACTAACATAAGTTATGTTGGACACGCCTATTTATTATATTTATTGTTTACTCAAGAGTGTAATCCCTACTCCCGTTCCGATCCAATATATATCGGGTCATAGAGACACATGAAACCACAGACAACGCTACAGAATTTGTATGTTGTACTTGTTATATGTATATATTTATAGAGTAATGAGTGATGTTAGGGATCATTGGTCTGACGGGAGTGTTTCGCAACGCCTCAAGTGTTCGTCGACCCAAATAGCTCGGAGAGCACTGGACTACACACTCGGAAGTGTTCACCGGTCATCTGAAGCGCTGTATTTTATATGTTGTCAGAAAAAAAAACGTACAAGTATATTTCAAGAATCAATTGTGACGGATCCAAAGTACGAACAACAAATGCTCTCACGTGTTTTCGAAATATCACAGTTGTAATACAAAGTTCTTATATTCTTATTTTTTTGCACAATCGTACTTGAGTTGTCGTTAAGGAGTACTTACTTAGTATTGTATGTATTCTATTAGCCTAATGGTTAAGGGTACGGTCTACGAATCATTCGAATCCACCATTCTACTATTGACGTGATATTGAAATATCTCCTAACACAAGCCTAAGCTTATTTAGATTGGTTAACATGAATGTTGATAGTAATTGAAAAAATATATTGTTAACATTTTTAAGAAAAATTAATTCTTCCATTCTTTAGATTCTCCCCTGGCGTCATCGGCCATAGAAACGACGGTATAATATTATAATAGGCTTTGTCAACTAACGCCTTTAAATCGCGTGTATCTGAATCTGAAAACGACAAACTAGTATATATCTTCATTTATTTGTACTATGTATATTTTTATATATATATTGGTGTATCTGTATATATATGTAAATGTATATTTAACTACATAAGATTAATACGAAGGCTATTTTTTGCGGCACTACCCTTAACCACCTGCAGCTGGAACAAAATACTAAACAACATTAAGTTCGCCTTTGTACTTACCTATGTAATTGGTGCAAAAGACATTGCAACGGAAGGAATGGTGAGGAGCGGATATGGGAGCGAATAACGCGGTGGAGGGGAGAGGTGGGAGCGCAGATGATGAGGCGAGAAGGGGAGAGGGGGCGAGGCGAGGAGAGGAGAGGAGGGGGTAGAATATAAAAACGATGGTTTTGGTTGGCGGAGTGCTCTTCGTTGTCAGTAAAACAATAAATAAGTATACATAAAAATTAAATGTGTTCTTTTCTTTATATAACTAAATATAACATAGTTAGTCGTTATATATATAAATAATGAGTCGTTATAACATATTTATCTATATCTTAGGATCTGAAGGTCATCTCAACTCTGGGAAATTAATTGAAAAAATCAAAATCGATTTATAAATTACAAAGATTTAAGTGCACGAAGAAGAAATAAGACTGACTTGAGATTGAATATTTCTTTAAGTCGATTCAAAATTTGATGAAAAGTCATTGACGCCTACATCCGAGATACGAAATATATTGCAGAATTATAATATTTATCACTCTTCTTGCAAAATTATATTAACAATCATATAGAATCTCTGATATATATACGAAATCCGTTGGCACAATTCCACTTAGAGAGTCAATGTATAGTTATTTACTCGTTTTAAAAATAACGTACAAAACAACGCTTCGTTGACGTTGCCAAATCTATTTAAAATATAAGTATATATTTGTGGAGATGCAACCACAAATTTCTAGACCGCGAAGTATACTAACCTATATTTGATTTATTTATAATAGTAGTATACAAAACAGCTAAATGTAATCACACAATTACATAGGAAAATAGAAAACGAGTAGACACAAAACCGATAAACTAGCCAAAAGGTACATAACTACATTATCAGAAACTTACGAGTTAAGTTTACTAAGTTAGGTAAGTACTTAGATTATGAAGCGTCAAACATGATTACGTTCTTATACATTTTAGTGTCTATTACTTTTATATGTAATAGGGATTTCCTATTACTTAAAAAAGGAATACAGGTTAATGTTCCTTGAGGTCTAAGAATTTGAAGGTACTCCTTAAATATTTTTAAGGATTTCTTTTTGACGAACTACACAGATTGGACAGAGAAGCTAGCCTTGACTGCTTCACCGGATTGAGAGGTGGCATAACTCTTAGGTCGCTAGTAACTGGACACAAAGGTCCCCGGGTGAGGGGTAACCTCTGCATAGGATGAAATGCTGTTATTCATATGTGCCCTGGGCGGCCAAGTTATGTCGGGCTCGGACTACTAAACGCCCCTACGGTCTAAGACCTCTCATTTAAGATATATAATAATGTTATCTTTTAATTAATCCCTTAATAAACCTACAGTTTTGACATCGTCTTATAAATTGATGAATACTGGATGTCATTCGCGCAAAATGTCCCGTCACGCTCGTGCCGAGGGTTACCGATAGTTGCCGATAGTGCACGATGCTGCATCGTTCAAAGTGTGTAAGCGAGAGCGCGGTATGAGAAAGATAGAGAACGCAAAGTTGTGCTCAGAGAAGTAGAAAAAAATACTTCAATTTTGTTGGAATAACTTGTGTACCTAGAATATGTTCTCAAGAATTTAAGGACCGGGCGCCTTGTGCGCCGACACCTGTTTTTTTTTTAGTACATATTATTTTATCTCGTACATTTATCATAAACAATTTTATAGGTAAGTAATTTTTTTTCTTTTCCAAAAAAATTGCCTATTAATATTGTACACGATTTAGCCTAAGCGCCTGATTGAGTCGCTATGGTTTACCGATGTCGTACCACTGACATTTGATAATCTTGTATAGCAATATAATCTAAAATAATCTGACACATTTCAATCTAATTGATTTTTCACATTTCGATCAGATTGATTGATTCAATTGAAATTACATTTTTATAAATGACATCACTAGATTACAATTTTTGGCACAATGACAATAAATATAATAGTAATAGGTCGGTTTCATAATGAATCATCAGTAGCAAATAGCAGACTCGAGGCTCAGGATCGTTCCGAAGTCTAGATCCAGGTATCGCGCCCCGCCCGCCGGCGTATGTCCTTCGCCCGCCCGGTCGTGACCTAACACGCAATACGGCGCTATATTTAAACAAGTTTTATGGCGGGCCCAATACCATTAATGTAATAGAAAGTTATAAATTACATTGTATATAACGGTTTAGTTGAACTAAAACTTCTTCACGCGCTTGACTTTGCGAGTAAGCTGGTCAATGCGTGACTAGAGCGTTACGATAAGTGTCACTTTTTTACTGTTGAAATATAACTATATTTGAATTCCATCGTTTTGTGCATATATTTCCTGTCGATACACAGGTTGCCTGGAAGAGATCGCTCTTTGCGATAAGGTCGCATTGTACAACAAATTGTAAATACCTTAGTAATGTAATCATTTTTGTTTCATTTTGGTATACAATAGAGTTATATCTATCAATCTATGGTACTGTTGGGTACAGATCTATAAAGAGAGTATTACGGCAGAATCCGCCATGCGGCCCCAATGGGGACTTCACATGCTGTGAAAATTTCTAAGACATTCAAGTTTATTTACGATGTTTTCGCGATGTGAGCGCGTGGTAAATTAGCAATCAAATTTTCATCAAACAATTTCATCAATCAATTTAAAAAAGCAACGAGGTTCTTTTTTTATTGTGAAAAATACAGCTTATGCAGAAATGCTGACTTTTACTGCTTTACCTCTATTCGTAGTAATTCGACACAAGGGTAATCTCGTCTTGGACGGTGACTATGTTACCTGTAACCATCCGAGGGTGCTCGAGAGGGCCGAACCACGGCTTGGTCTGTTGTTTTTACACGGATAAATTAAGGGACATTTAAAAGGTAACTAACTTTAAGTGCCACGGGAAGCATGGGCACCGGGGTGTTAACATACTATGCAATTATAGAATTCGTTAATTTTTAACTATCGATATTGTATAGTTGATCTAATGCATCGATAAAGATACCTGTGCTCCGACAGAAAGAGCGATAGTTTTCCTGTTAAATTTTAAAAGGGAAATATCTTAGTAGGGCCCACATTCAAAATCCGTTCCACGCTTGCAAGGCAATTTTGTTATTACGTGGGTATAAATTGCTATATAGAGCAACGATACGCCATGCCCGCTGATGTAATCTTCGGTGAACGACTTTTTACCGCATGACGTCATAAGATTTCAGCTTGTAAAAAATAATATGCACTGACTATTTAGATAAATACGGTTCAGTCTAAGCAAGATTTCGATCGTTGATCTTTTAATTCGAATCCTAGTCGGCTTGTACCAATTAATTTCTATTCGGATTCTTCCGTACAAAAAAATCACTGGTTAAGAAGAGAAAAGCGTCGCTTCCCCTACCCCGCTAAAAGGGGTTAAATATTTCCTAGATTTTGGTTATTGGACTTATCCTTTAATTATGGACGATAATTGATTTTTAATGATATATAAATAAATTAATAAAATTTTATTTTTTATTTTAAGGATATTTAATTGTCTATCAAGCACAATTTATTTCAGTTAGCTAGCGTCTTTATCTTCCAAGATATTCAAACTTTCTTAACCGACCCTTTATTTTTGCTCACGAGTGTATATCTATATAATATACAAAAGAGAAATTGTGTGGGTATGTTCCATACAGGCTCCGAAACGGCTGGACTGATTTCAATGAAACTTTCATGGAGTCTTCAAATTGACCTGGCGAGTAATTCTGAAGTAAAGTTTGGTGACGATCAAAGCACTCCTCTTTTTGAACTGTCAAATACAGCTATGATTTACTTTGATGATATTCTATTGTTTTAGAAACCAAATTTGTATTGACAGATGCGTTGTGTATATTTACGTCATTATGAATCCGTATTGAAGTACAATGGAGTATATTGAAGTATAATAAATCCGTAAATGATAAGAATAATATTGTATTTACTGATATGTACATTTTTTTTTTATAATTTCTAAGCAAGTGCTTGACTACGATCCCACCTGATGTTAAGCGGAAATGCAGTCCTGGATGGTAAGGCGCACTAGCTTAGTAAAGGCCTATTCACTCTACATGGGTGTAGGTAATGATCTTCACCTGCTCGAGAAGAGAATGAGTACGGAGAGAAATGAATCATAATTAAAAGTTTAATGGTGCAAGTTTATTGCTTAAATAAAATAAAGCAAAATCTAGACCGGCGAAGCGGGCTGGGTACGCCAGTTATTTATAAAATACGGTTGTCATATGGTTGCTTAGTGATGGATGAATATAATAGTCGACATTGACGTCAATAAAAAGATACAGCACGTGGTGATAAAGCGCGTTATTGGTGTAAATTTTTATAAACAATTTTTTTTCTCGTAAATATTACTAATATTCTTATTTGGTTAATAAGTAATAACCATTCCTACTAAACTCAAGCTTATGCTAGATGGTTCACGTGAATACTCGTATGGTGAATTCGAACGTACGAACTGACGTTTCGCAGACCGTATCGTAAACCTAAGGCCTGGTTACGCTAGTGTATAATAAGTGTCTAAGTATCACGCGCACAATGCATGCTGAAGTCGACCGCTGCAACGCAATATTGCGTCGTCTCAACGCTCGTGTCACAGGTCAGTTGCAAGATAAAGGTAAATATTATTATTTTATATAGAACGTCCTATTCACTATGAACGGCGGGATCTTACACTGTGATCATTGAAACTGTTTCAGATGTGTAAAATCGTAAAGCAATGCTTAATTTTTAACCGATCTCAAAAGAGGAGGTTCTCAATTTTTATATACTGTCTAAGTAAATCACGCTCGATTTCGTTTGAAGTCAGTTCATGGTTTTACTCGTATATATAATTGTACTCGATTGGAGACCACGGACCGGCAATCGTAGGATGTTCACCTGCTTACAACCGATCGAATGAAGATGGTGATGATAATTGTACGTATTCGTACATAGAACAAATCATTTGCTGCATTTTGTGACCCTGAGTATGGCGTTAGAGGTTGACACATAAAGAGCCTATTAAACTCGATGGAAGGAGGCTAGCGGTTGCTATCTCTGTCTTCTTTTTCCTCTACTTCTTTCTAGCCTATTACCGACTCAAGTCAGGATCGGATATTGCCCAGTCTTTGGTAAAGCGATTAAAGATCTCTGTCTATTCCATTTATAAAATAAATATCAATATTTATTCTTTGTTCCTTTGTTTGTAAGATGAACTTGAATACACAGATTATATTATACATTGTCTTTTATATTTTTAATACCAGATGTTCTTTTACGTTTAAGTATATTGTTTCTAAGAATTTAATCTTAATGGACAAAGTAATCTTTTTAACATTTTAGCTCACGTCAAGGTGACTGTCACTTATGTTGCTCTAGTCATTAAATTAAATCGACTGCTAAATTAGATCTGAAGTATAATAAAATGACGAACAGGTTTCCATAATGTTCAACCCGCCAAGAAAATATTAACCTTTCATTTTGTTGACGGGGAAATCTTCAACAAGTTACCCCGCCTTCTGGGGGGAAGGCGAGGTTATGTGGGATTTTTATCCACTAAAACGGTCGCCCTACCTCGGTGGATGGTAAGGGGCTCCGGGATCTCCAGAGGAACGCACCGAAGCCCCTCTGCACTCTTCCGAGAGCACGTCCCGGGGGAGGTTAATCCCTCCCACCTGTGCTCCCGCAGTGCAAGGCAAATGAATCCAAAAATGTGAAATCAATATTATATTATATACTAAAACGCTGCATCATAGAGAATATTTATTACGTGTGCAAAAAGCAAAAACAAAAATTTCCACATTTATTGGTGTAGATAGATTAGTTGGTATAGAAACATAATTTAAAAAAAAGTTTTCTAACGACTAAATGCATCCAAACCCGAGATAAGCCATGCTCCTCTTAATCTAAGGTTAGGATTAATTTAGGCAATCTAAACAATTTGGGCAATAAATAACACCATTAACCAACAATTATAAGGACGAACGATATACTCTGAAATGCATACATAAAATTGTTCCGAAAAGAATTTAAAGTCAGCAAATGGCCGATCATAAGTATATCCTCGTCCCTCTTCATTAACAGCAATGTGTTAGAACGAGACGCAGGAGGTAGGTTGCTTCGGGATGCGATTCATGGCTGACACCGGTCGACCTTGGTGACGTCATTGCGGTTTGTTTTCATATAGGTTAAACATTTGTCTATTTCCTTTAAATATATTTAACATGTTTGTTACTAATAGTGCATTTATAGCGACATTAAAGAACCGATTTTGAAAGTTTTTTTTTAGGTCAATGGTGAGTTATGTTGTTGGCATAGGACCTTGGGTTCGAAAGATACCAGGGACTCCTAAAAATCGTAGATTGTGATAGTGTGTTAACAAAATATATCCAAGTGCGTTTTACTCAACCAGGGTAGACAGATTAGCGCCTTTCAACTCATAATGTTGATAAAAAGTTTAAGGCGTTTTATTCTTGACCGTAAAAATTAAAAAAAAAATGGTATGACAATCGAATAGTAATTATGTTGTAAATTATCTTTAAAAATCAATACAATAAAATTTATCTGTAATTTCAAGGCGAATTAAGTATAATCTGTTATAAATGTCACACTTGATGGAAATTTACGTTGAATTGACAACGTGACAATTTAGTGTCACAGATAATCTATGTTTCATTTACACAGCAAATTAATAGCTCTTTGCTGACGTACCATTCGACGGTGTGCACAAAATATGCAACGCCGTCTGTTTTAAATTATTTATCAATAGTAACGTTCTAGATTATTTTTAATCTACCAAATCGAAATTATTATTTGGTATTAAAAGCAGAACACGCATCTATATACAGTGTGAGAAAAATGGTAGACAAAATACATATTGATACAAATGAACAAGTTTTTTTTTCAAATTTAGTTTTTAATTTATGATAAGTATTAAATTAAGAAACTAAATTTTAAACTAATGTAATTTGTATGACAGCGTCAAATTAAATACGACTACGATGGAAAATAATAAGTCTTTTTTTTTGTTAAGACGCCATTGTAAAAATAGTTTCATTTTTCATTTTTTTTTTCATATTTCATTGCTGTAATAAAGAAGTTATTGGAACAAATGCATGAGGAAACTTCAATCTTTATTGTTAAACTTGCTGACCCGACAACTTTGTTTTGTCATAAAAAATATTGCTATTTTTTTATAAGAAATCTATGCTGATTGGAAATAGGAAATTAGCCTTAGTTACTCCTTATTACATGAGCTAACTGCCTGTGTCGAAATACGATATATACGTACCGTAAATCAATTTAAATGGATGTAGTAAAATGCGGTTATTTTAATATTACAAACAAACACTCCAATTTTATTTATTAGTATGTACAGATTAAAAATTGTGTCATTGGATTGATACTCTTATTAAGTTCGATGACAATTTTAATTATTTGGGGAGGAAGTGTTCCTACGGAGACTACAGAGATTCCAGATCCCCTCCTACATACTAAATCCATCACAACAAATAGTATTCTATAAATTCCTGATAGTTCTCCGCTCAAACGCGTCCATTCATGCTTTTTATGACGAACTACACGGATTGGCCAGAGAAGCTGGCCTTAATAGCTTCACCGAATTAAGAGGTGAAGCGTCAATAGCCTAATGCTTAATCCACCAATCGACTATTGACGTGAACCATCTCCTAGGACAAGCTTAAGCTTAGTTGGAATGATTAACAAAATGTTAGTAATATTAACTTATAAGCTTATACTAGCTTTCTTTTTTTAAAAAAAAGAGGAGGCTCTTAGGTCGCTTAGCATGAACCTCTTCCGCTAGTAACTCGACACAAAAGTCCCCCCGGCGAGGGGTAAACTACCCGAGGCTATTTCACGGATAATCACCATTCATTCTTTAGTCATTTTCTCCGGGTCTAGCGATGCCTATAGCCAATGACATACTAAAGGCACTGTACTGACATATACGCGTAACCCCCAGCATAGTACAATGGCGCGTCTAAATGTGGAATTATTGGCATAACACATTCTGAGCACAATTACCGTGCTGCGTGCGAATGAATCATAAATTGTAATCCAATCACAATGTACCGCTGTGCGCACAGCGTGCTCGTAATTATGACTATTATAGGGTTACCAACATAAAAGTCTAGATTCAGATTCAGACTATATACATACAAACTATTGGTAGAGTTACTTTTTTTTTGAAGGGAGAACTTGCGCTGATCGGTCAGAAGGTAGTTTCAACGAGTTTTTAAGAGTCAGCCGAGCATTTACAGCACTTCAACCTGACCTCTATTGAATTAACTTGGCCCATTATCCAAAAAAGAGCTCAATATCCATACCGATACCTCCGCTTTCGCCGTAAATCGTATTTGCGATAGAATTCTAGCCCGTCGGCACCCGGGAGGCTTGCACCACGGTGAGTTAGTTACTTCAGCAGCTTTACTACAAGTTATTCCAATTATCCGGTGATGATAATCACAAGACACAGATATTTCAAGTTGTTCCTAACAACGTGAAAATTTGAGTTTAATTTTTGGAACAAAACAAAAAGGTATAACCCTACCCAGAAGTCAGTGTTACCGGCCCTGACCTCGACGAGGCGAGTGCACGCGCACTCGTTCCACGGAACCCGACGTGTGCCTCGACCGCTTCACACCCACGTCGGCATTCCCCTGTTTTGTACCGACTAATGCCACCAATATTCAACGGCTAACCTTACATTATTTACCGATTGGAATCAAAGAGCAGTAGATCTAAGTCATCGTAATTTCAGCCGTAGAACATGTACTGCTAGATAAATGTCTCCCTCAACGATTTCCGAAAAGACCGGTTGTCTTGCTTGCAGCTGCGTCCTGGTGATGGTAACATAACAATACATCTTATAGTATCACGTGTGGGAGTTAGCCAGTCGCTCCAGTATTTTTACAAATTTAAATACAATATAAACATTCACGCCGTCACCCAAAGGGATAATAACACGGACTTCCATTGCCTTATCCTGGTACATCTCTTTCGCAGAATCGTCCTTTAACTAAAGAATACATCTTTAGTTAAAGGACCCCTCGATAAATGGAAAAAACACACATGTTAATACTAGATTAAGCCCTTCACATAAATAAATAGATAGCCACTATAAATCATGCACCACGGACTATTTCCCCCGATGTTTACGTCTATAATCTATAATTATGCAAACACGCACAACTCCGGGCAACGTGTGACTAACATTTGTCGGTTTTCACTCTGGCGTCAAATTTACCACATATAACACGTACCGTCGCCTGAAATAACATTTCCCGAGTCGCACATGCGCTAATCTAGAAATAAGGACTATTCACAAATGACGAAAACCATTGACTATTCCAGGCCTGATATACGTTCGTGAAGTTTTACGTTCAGTAAATATGCTGCGAAAACAGCTACCGTAAATGCGAATTTTTTGCAATGTAAGGGATCCCTTACAGGAGGGGTCTATAAGTTGACCGAACAGGGTCTCCGACGTTTACTCCTGAGATGAGCGCGCCCGAGACGGCCGATCAGGGTCAGTTGCTCTAGTAGCATTACTAGAAATTCTGGAGGATAGCCGAATGGTTTAGGGTACGGTCTGCGAATCGTAAGGTGGGTTCGAATCCACATAAAAAAATATTGATTGCTTTAAAAACAAAATAAAATAAAAAGCAACAGCCTGTATATATCACGATTTAGGGCACTGGCCTGTAAGGTTCTCTATAAAGAGAGTATTAGGGCGGGATAATACGGATTAACGGATCTTTAGATCTCTTAACTTTTAATTTAGATGATATCTTTCACTCCTATGAAACTAATTTGATCAGCTATCATTTATTATGACACACATGTTCTTTAAGTAACGTGTCTTTGTGTTTGCGCCACCGTACCGGAAGTTCAAATAACAATGGAATGTGCAGGCTGCGATATGACACGTAACACCACAATGCCCGCTAACGATGTCTCTTCGTAGAATCAAGGTATTTATATTTATTTACTAAAATAGATTGTTTTTTAAAAATAACCGTGTTGTCTTGTGTTTAGAACACCTGGATTAAAAAAATACATTGATTAATAATTGTTATATCAAAGAAATAGATTTGCTCCGACTTTTCAGAATGTATCTCTGGAATTTATTTATTTAATAAGATACACCAATAGCGTTACACAAGCATACATTGTTGTAATAATCAAGTTTACAAACTAAGTCCTGTTGTGTATGCCAATTACAGGTGTACAACTGGAATCTACTAGGAATCGAATTGTCGGTGAATCTAACCTACGGCCGGTTCATCGAATCTAAAGCGAAGGTAGCTAGGAAGCTTGGAGTCCTTTCAATAGTACGGCGGTACTTCACACCGGGACAGCTTTTAACTATGTATAAACAGATCGAGCCTCGTGTGGAGTACTGTTGTCATATCTGCGAAGGTGCAGCCAAACACCAACTCGCGGCACTGGATTCCATGAAGAGTCGGGCCAAAAAGTTTATGACCAAGATCTAGTTTATAGTAATCCTGTAAAGTTTAGTGAAGATCGAAGCACTCCTCTTTTTGAACTGTCAAATACAGCTTTAATTTATAACCCAAATTTGTATGTGTGCGTAGTGTATATTTATGTCATTATGAACCATATTGAAGTACAATGGAGTATATTGAAGTATAATAAAGTACACTGAAGTATATTAATGATAATAATTAAGGATTTTGAAGTATTCAAGGTAAGTTATAGCGCCGCGAATGTATCCGTTTACTGATGCTGCTGATAATATGTACATGGGTGTAGGTAATGATCTTCACCCGCTCGAGAAGAGAAATGAATAATTTAATATATTATGAGAGTTACATTAAATATTTAATGATGTAAGTTTATTGTTTAAATAAAATAAAGCAAAATCTAGGCCGGCGAAGCGGGCTGGTACTGGGTATAAAATAGAATAGAAACACATTACTTGGTTGATTATAAAATCCTATAGGAGAGTGGGTCGACAGTTTATCATAATTAATGTTTTTTTTGGTATAATGAAACACCGACCAGTATCAATATCATTTCTTTTTTTTTCTTGTCGAGAAAGAGATTTCAATTGATGGGTGAACGTGGTGAAAATATACAACACACTTGCTAAAAGCATATTCTCTGTTTGGGCACGTACGTACGTATTATACTGCGTAGTTATCTAATGTAAACAAACGTAAGAATGTTGACGAGGTCAAAATTATCATGGTCCTCTAAATGACTGCGTGTTGACTCATCAATGACTTAATCAAGGTATAAAAACAAAGTTGATTGCTGGCAATGAATAATTTTGACGTGACAACGTCTTATAAATTGATGAATACTGGATGTCATTCGCGCAAAATGTCCTGTTACGCTCGAGAGTTCCCGAGAACTGCCGATAGTGCACGTTCAAAGTGTGTAAGCGAGAGCGCGGTATGAGAGAGGGGGTAAGGTTGATAGTAAGAGAGTGAGAGTGCAGAGAAATAAAATGACCGAACAAGTAAGATAAATAATTTATATATAATTCTAATAAAACATAGTACAAGGTTTCCAGAGATCTTAGCTAGTCCGTTAAACAAAGCGTGAGGGGTTTCAACTCTAGTGTGCCCGAGAGATCCGAACCAGATGCAATTACACGTGAATATTAATTTCAAATGAAAAAAATAGGACATAATTATTGTAACCACAAAAAGATACCCGCGCTGGGACAGGTATGTACCCACCTAGACCCGAGAAAGAAGTTCTCGGAGGTCCTTTTAAGCGAGTTTGTTCCTTTTAATCAGTATTCAAGCTTGCACCCGATATTTAGTCTTTTCACAACCCTAAGGTATACTGGTAGATAATGCCTTTCGCTAAAACTCTGCTTTTATATACAAATGTTGCCAATTTTTGCTAATAAAGAATAATTAAAAAAAAAACTGGCTTAAAGGCGCCTTAACTCTGCGAGCCAAGGAGACTTTGCACCGACTTTTATTTTAAAAAATTCCTCATCTTTTGTAAATATCACTGGCATATTTAATAAAGAAAGAATTTAAAATAATAAAAATCATTCTATATTTTTTAAACTATTAAAAAATTTACCATTATACAATGTTTTATTTTTTTTTATTTAAAAGAAAGCTAGCAATATTTATTTTTTCAAAAATATTACTAACAATCTTGTTAACCATTCCAACTAAGCTTAAGCTTGTGCTAGGACATGGTTCACGGCAATTGTCGAATGGGGTGGATTCCAACCCACGACCTTACGATTCGCAGGCCGTACCCTAAACCATTAGGCTATTGACGTTTCAATTATTCATAGTTGTGACAGCGATTATAAAGCGAGTTGGAGTCGATTAAAAAAAAAACCAAAAACAAGACTCTCTGGAATGTTCGACATTTGAAATCAATTCACGTTTCGATATCGATAAATATTTGCACAAAAGATACCGGCAGAAAATCTCAACACCTTAGTAAACACAGACGTAAATTACATATTTATGTATGGTAACAAACACATTCACACGTCATACATTTATATACTTGGCCAGAATATAAAGCGTTAATGGAGCGTGACTTGTTGCGTTATTTTCGTTGACACAATCAAACGACTTTGTCGAAATTAATGGCCCCATCTACATATTACGCCGTCGTTTATGCGAACTACATAATAAATTTTAAAATTGAGGTCATATATATATTATGACAATTTTGATTAAACGATTGTTGATTTAATTATGACCAATATTGATGATATAATTGTCTTCCAAAAACGAAACGTCATTTTTAATTTTTATACGTTTAAAGCAACTGCTAACACAACTAAAACATGTAGGTTTCTTCATGATAAAAGAAAAATCGGTTTTTGATTTAACTCGTTTGAAGTAAATTATACTTGTTTCGAAATATAGGTTGTCAAATATCTCCCTTCCGCCTTTTGTCTTTTGAATTTCGCGGCTATGTACAAAGCGCTACAGAGCTCGTATCTAGCAATACTATACATAATTTGAAAGGTCTTGACATAACCTACAAAACGACGCTATGCATAATTAGTTTGATATTGCGTTCAACAGTTATAGACGTGTAAACATTCACTAACGCCGAAATTCGCGCTATTTTAAAGTTTTCCTTCGTTAAAGGCAAATCCGCTAGAGAAACGTTCCGTGAGATTAATGGTGTTTTGGGGATGGTACTCTATCACTTCGAACCACGGAGGAATGGTTTCGACGATTCAGAGCCGGTGAAAACGACACCATGGATAAGCCAGCCGGCGGAAGACCTGTGACGACAAATACCGATCAAATCATGGACTACATCGAGTTAGACCGGCATGTGGCATCTCGTGATATCGCCCAGGAGATGGGAGTTAGTCACCAAACCATTTTAAACCATTTGCAGAAGGCTGGATACAAAAAGCTTGATGTTTGGGTGCCGCATGATTTGACGCAAAAAAACCTTCTGGACCGAATCAACGCCTGCGATATGCTGCTGAAACGGAATGAACTCGACCCATTCTTGAAGCGGATGGTGACTGGCGACGAAAAATGGATCACATACGACAATATCAAGCGAAAACGGTCGTGGTCGAAGGCCGGTGAATCGTCCCAAACAGTGGCCAAGCCAGGATTGACGGCCAGGAAGGTTTTGCTGTGTGTTTGGTGGGATTGGAAGGGCATCCACTATGAGCTGCTCCCATATGGCCAGACACTTAATTCTATCATCTACTGCGAACAACTGGACCGCTTGAAGCAGGCGATCGACCAGAAGCGTCCAGAATTGGCCAACAGGGAGGGTGTAGTGTTCCACCACGACAACGCCCGACCACACACTTCGTTGATGACTCGTCAGAAGCTACGGAGCTCGGATGGGAGGTTTTATCGCATCCACCATATAGCCCGGACATAGCGCCAAGTGATTACCACCTGTTCCTGTCCATGGTGAACGCCCTTGGTGGTGTAAAGTTGAACTCAAAAGAGGCTTGTGAAAAGTGGCTGTCCAAGTTCTTCGCAAATAAGGAGGAGGGCTTCTACGAGGGAGGTATTATGAAGTTGCCGTCTAGATGGAAACAGATTATCGAACAAAACGGCGCATATTTGAACTAAATCCGATCACTGTAACACTGTTTATAAAGCATTGAATAAAGAGCAAAAAAGCGGAAGGGAGATATTTGACAACCTTTATATTGTCGGCGATAAAGATGACTATAGGATGGTAAAACATTTCTCTAAGTAACTAACGAGCAGTGTTTATATATACAGTGACTCAGTGCGATAAACATTAATTACACAATTAAACACAAATAGGAGAAAACAAAGAGTTATCTCGAATAACTTATCTCTTTAGTTATACGAGGTTAAATGGACAGCTACTAAAAATACACAGTCACGATGTTATTAAATGGGAATAAAGAGAGATTATTAATATACAAATTGTCGCGTAAGTAGCACGAAAAACTGAGAGGGAAGATAGGCAAAGGGGCCACCTACTAGAAAAATAATACCTTAGAAAAAGTGTCAACCTTTCCAAGTTAACATTTATATTTTTTTTAAAATAAACCAGCTTCCCATCTTTCTTACAACGCTCTAAGTATAAAAAGCAAATAGATATTCTTGGTATTGTCCCTCGGATCAGAATGCTTACGCGTACATAGTGACCGTCCAAGCCGAGGTTCACCGGGGGGACCCTTGTGTCGAGGTACTAATAACTAGCTGAATAGCAAGCTATTAGACGTTCAGGCTGAGCGACCTAACAGCTATGCCTCTTAATCCGGTGAAGTAGTAAAGACCAGCCTCTCTGGCCAACTGTGTAGTTCGTCCATAAAAAAAAAATCTTGGTATTTTTTTTAAATGCTCTTTATCAGATAATAATAAGTCAACCACCATATTCAAATATCACTTTCAAAAATCTAGTCATAAAAATATTATGAAAAGTCATGTTCTGTTAAATCTTTGATTTTTTTATATTTTTTTTTAAATGTACTTGGCTACGCTACTAAATAAATTACCTTTGTAATACAGATTTTATAAAATGTTAACATGGTATACGAATACGAAAAGACATAGCAGCGTCTGAGATAGATTTTTTACTGACTTCAAACAGACTTTAAAGACTGTATTTTTTGTTTGTGGTGTCATTCTTAACCGAATTTGAAAAAAAAAATTTTTTTTTCAATGTTCTATTTATAAGTTGCGCTAAATTCTCAAAATGTATAATATTATGTTTCGTTAAAAGCTCTCTTCAAAAGCAAAGCTTCTCTTTCGTTCGAAAGCTGACCCCGCCCTTATGGGTCCAATAGCAAGGAAGAGAGAATGTTAATTTCTAATAAAATTAGTTGATAAAATATTAGACCGGAAATCGATAGAACGTCGCGATCATAATTACACCATTGTCGGTTATATGCTTGCGCGCGCCTCGAAAGTTTTTGCCGCATTGCAGTGCAGAAGAATTTTTAAAGTCGTATATTATAATATTTTCTATGTCATATACTGAATTTTAAAGCCTTTGTGGTAAATGTACTTAATTAACGACATGTCAAGTTACTTATCTAGTCCCCTTCTAGTTAGATTAAATCGATTAATTCCAGAAAACTGTGGTAAAATGCATAATTACTATAGTGAATGGCTACTCGTTATCTAAGGAAACAAAAATATAAACATATTCATTTGTCTTCTCTTCCTCTCCATTCCCACTAAACGTTAATTGCTTACCATATTTAGTAATAACTTACAAATATTTGAAATCGGAAATGATATGTTAATATAATAAATTCAAATATAGTCCACGTTTGATTGAAGCTTTTATTTTTACAAGAAAACGACATTAAATATGATAATGTTTAGCGTTCTCTATAGGTCTGTTAATTACTTCAAACATCATGATGATTTTAGGAACGTATGTGACAGTGAGTTAATAGGAAATAATAGTTGATAATTAATATTATATACAAATTAATGACATGCATTTACGTTATTTATAGGAGAACATTCACAAATTAAATATATGTCCTTACGCGCGCCCATAAACTGTTGATTTTTGATGGTTATAAGTGTTTATTTTGCATTGTATTAAAGAATAATAGAAGCTTCAACACTTAACAACAGTTGGGATCGTAGTCAAGCGCTAGTTTATACCCCTTTTAAAAGCTTACATTTTAATAAAATACATTTCAAACGGCTACTTCAGCGATTTACAGAACACACTACGTCGGGATATTCCATTGTCAAAATCTGAAATGCATTATAAATAGCATTCGTGAGACAATTATAAAATTATCATTCAATTTCATATTTCACTTCTTCTTCATGTAATTTCAATAATATAAATTACGTATCAATAACGTATTGTGTTGATAAGCTCTCCAGTAAATTACTTTTTAATTAAGATTCTTTCCTTTTATTATAATCGTTAATGCGTGAATAAAGCTTTATTTATACTCAAATGTTAAGAAACGTGCAAATATTACACATGCAAGTAAAACTTAATTTCTATTATTAATTTAAGACTTAAACGATTGATTTGCCCTACCTGCAATTCCGCTGAACATCTTGAAGTATTTAAGTTTACCACCAAAACAAAACACCAGTTAAGAATTTGAAAAAGATAAATAATTGTCCACCCAAGAAACAGATATTTTAAACGAAAATACGCAATACGCCCTAAACAGCAATTTGTGCGAGGTGACTCAACTTCAACCTTCTATTTATCGACGCAAGCACTAGACTGACGATGAAGTTCGAAAATGCTTTGTAGTTTCTACCAACTTCGTAGCTCAAACATGTACTGAATGACATAAGAGCCGACTGCGGCGATGATCAAATAATCGACCGTATTTTTATCCTTGACGTCATAGGCACTAAGCGTTTTGTTCTTGCAAAATTGGTAGAGATTAATACGGAAGTACGTTAAAAATTAAGATATTCTATATTCTAATAAACTAAACTTTGTGGAAATATTCTGCTGAGCAAATTGATTATCGACGTTATTTGCGAAATAGTAATTATCGATAGCTTCGAAGAGGTTTTTTCTAAAATAGTCCTGTAATTTTATTGAATTATTCATGAGTTTAATATCTACAAGTTCGGAGTCTTAGTAAGTTTTAGTTTCATGGGCAGAGCAAGCAAGCAATCATAAAGTATGCGGCTCAGTATAAAAAGGTACATAATAAAAATATTAAATATCTTCTGTCAAGAGTATCTATGGATCCATGCGCCGTTGCATAGCAACGGTAATTTGACAGTTAACACAAACAAAATTAAAAAATATTGATGTCTGAATTAGACTGAATTTGGACTGAATGTTAAGTTACTAGTATAGCAGTATGAAAAAAATAATTTCTACTATTATAACATACCCGCGCAATGTCGAAAGAGAATACTAATTTGCGTCTTCTAGGCTCTCCAGTAAATCTTTCATACAGAAGTAAGAAAAAAGAGGATAAAAAGAATATACGAAACCGGCCCCGTTCTGCTCTTCAAAGTTCTTGTTACACACCGGTAACTCTGTCACGACTTTTGAACATTACATTTGTGATGTTTTTTTATATTTAATTACTACAACATAAGCATTATAAATGAGACCATTGTAAAAGTGATTGTCTAACTTTGAAATTTAACTAAAAATATAATTATGATTCACTACCCTAACTACATTTTAATATTCCGTGTAGGTTTTGAACCAAGAATTCATTAATTTGATAATCAAAGTGGATAAGCACTTGCGTCTTGTAATTCATGATAACTTAGCAACGAGGCACTGCCAATTCACATTTTTCCTCTTTCCAATACAGTTAGCCTTACGGTAAACTATAAGGCTCTTTCATGTGTTGTTAATAAACCAAATTAATTCAAATATCTAAAGGTGGAACTGGGAATAAAATATTGTTTTAAATAATGTCTTTCTTTTTGCTTAATTACCAGGAATGTGTCACCTTACAACTGGTAGAATTTTCATTTAAATGAAACCTATATTGTGTTAGCTGGCAACACATGACACCCGGCAATTGTGATACATAATACCTACTTCCAATAATATCTTGATGATTTACTTGAACCTTATTGTATCTTTAATTCATAATTAATTATTTAGTGATCGTCACATTAACTTGGCATTGTAAACAATAGTTTAACTTTATTAGTTCCTAATCTGACTTGGTTGTCACTTTTGGTAACGGATTTTGTGAGGACGCGCAGTTGTCAGTTTTTGTTGGATATAAATCATTCTTAATATAACGTTACGCCGCCTGAATAAAGCGAGTTATTAGTTGTTGGATTGTTTTACTCCACGAAACCACCAGAATCCTAACAATTGTTATTTATTTTTCATTTTCCAGGAAATCCCAGAGAGATTAAGGAGACCTTTCTCTGCAGACACTAAAGAGCGAGCACCATCTACTAGAACCTTTTTAAAAACATTTAGTGCTGATTTACTACAGTCATACAATAGTAAATAATAGCAATATAAACAAATTTAATAGTGTAATTTAATTTGCAATCTATATTTTAACTATTATTTCAGATGCCACATCAAATGTGAAAATTGTGCCGCCAACAACCGAATTGCTTGGTGACACTAAATCATATGAAAATTTTAAAATAAAAGGAAATAAAGATATTTGTAGTAACGCATCTGATTATGGCTCCGAAGATACTTACATTAGTTTAGGTACTAAGATAAAAACAAAAGCGCAAGCAATACCTAAAAAAAATACAAATATAAAAGCACTGAAATACAGAAACATTGCCAAAAGAGGATGTAAAATGGAACAACATCCTATTAATGATGACAATTTCAACCAAAACTATGGCTTAGAAATAACTATTAAGGAAAGATCAAAAGATCAGTCTCCTCGTAGGGACATGGTCTATCATAGAAGTGTGTCACCTACATTTAAAAAAAGATCTTATGAATCATATTTCGTACCCTTTAATGAACAGAATACATATGATGATGATAATTTAATAGATCACCATTTACTTGACCCTAATGAGATACCACTGGATGTGGAAAAGACAATAAACACTGACTCCCATAGATTAAATGTAACAAAACAGCAATTATCGTTAGTAGAGGAGGAATCCACACAAGACCTTGAAAGTATTCCATCGAATAATGTGCCAAGTTTGTCACCTGAAACATCTATAAATGACAAGAACCGCACTAGATATAACGAACAAGAACATTTTAGTGTTCATAACGTCACACACACTGAAGATAATTATATACGAAATTCACAGAATGACGTGAACGAATCTAGAACATACCGAAGATTTTACGATGATTTTAACCCTGGTAATAATAACCCATTTACAACAAATTTTTCAAGTACTCTAATAAACACCGACTCTTCATCCAAAGATTCCGGTTATCCTGATAGTGTTGTTAAAGAAGATAGAGCGTATTTACAAAATTTTTCTCTACCGTCCAGTGGATTAGTGAAGAAATCTAACTCGGATATTAAATTGCATGATCAACCGAAAAGCTTAGAGAGTACATCTACTGGAAGTAATGATAAAGATTACCATAAAACCTACCCGCCAGATAAAAAATGGGGGGAACCTCTTAATCATAGCCGTTTATTGTATAAAGACTTTTTTTTGAAAAAAGAGGGACATATAGCACTGCCTCCACAAAATTCTCCCGATAGACCTGATGCATCACTTAAAACTGAAAGGACGTACACAAGTCCAGAACTAAATGATGAAAATAAAAATGTTGAGTATCCTACATATTTACTTAATAGTAGCACGAAAGCATACACTTCTAAGGTTATCGAGGATTACAAAAAAGAAATAGAAGCTATAAACAATTTACATCTACTCACGCTTAAAGATATAAAGACTGACGCTATATCGCCCACTCCACTTAATATTGATGTGATGTTTGAACATTCCAATAACCGATTTGAAGACCGAAGCAACTCCATTGAAAGTTCTAAAAAAAGTTCTGAAAACGGTGACATTACTGTCGAAGACAAAAATTCTTTACACTATAATAAAAAAGACATTTCAAAAGTGACTACAAAGGAATTGATTCATAATTACTTCAAAGTAAAACATGATTACCCGAAAGGAACCAAAGAAAACGTCATAAAAAATCTGAGAAAGTTTGAGAAGAAACTCAATAATTTTAAATCAGACGATAAAAGTTCCAAATTGGATTGGAAAAATAGTAAAAGTATTCCTGGTAGACCTGTGGAAGATACTTTAAGACAACAAACACCAAAAAATATATTCACGACTAAAGTTCCTCTTAGTGCTCGGATAGAGAGTGTTCAAAATGATAAAGATGTCGATTCTTGGATGTCCTTGACAGTTGCAACGCCTAGAACCACAGACGTTGCAACCGATATCATAGTAACAGAGACTGTACCAGAAGTTAGTGAAGTTCTAACGTCCAAAGTAAGTGAACTAAAATCTACAAATGAAGAAAAATATTCACCAGCAAACACCGCTCCAGTTGAAGAATCTGTAAAGACGAAGGAATTGAATTCAAATTCATCAGTTTTAGATATATATTCAATGTTAAAAGAAATTGAGAGTTATGGGGATAATCCGGTAACTGGCATTGCACATGTGGATGTACCGGAAGAGAAGGAAAATAAAGAAGATAAAAGGGCGACTTCACCAAAGGACAATTTTACGTACGTTCATACCTATATATACAACCAGTAAAATTTGTTTATATTATAAATAATTCAAAAACAATATATTTCTCAGGGAAATATTCGAGTTTTTAGAAAAAGTCGAACAAAGCGCGAACGATGCCCTATCCGTTGTGACAAATTCCACGCCGTTGACTACACCAAAGTAAGTATGTAATTCTATATGTGCAGCTTATCCTATTGAGGGTTCTTATAGCCCGCCTTCTAGTTATGTGGGGTTTTTATCCACCATAACCCCCCTCGGTAACCCTTTCTCGGTGCCTGGCCCAGAACTACAGGGCTGTCATTATGGTACCGATCTATCCCAGTCATATCAATTACGATTCCATCATTACTAAGTACGTCAAATACTATCGTTTACCATCGGTGTAAATGGCAAATCGGCCAAAGTGACAGTTATAAACTACTAGCAAATATAGATCACGGCCACGTTGCCAATTAATGTTCAATATCTACACAATTGGTTTAAAGGACTCGTGAGTGCCGAACCACGATGGTGGGTAGTTTAAATCGGAATATTTTTTTAAATATCACTTCTAGAAGTGTTTTGCCTGGTAGAAGAAGTGGCCAGAGAATTCAGCGCGCACAAGTTCATCGGCAACCAAGCAAAGACCTTGGCTTTGAGAGTACTGTAACTGCGTTAGCATTCCGATCCGAAAGCGTTCATGAGGGATAATTATTATTATACATTTTTTTAATATAACGATAACCTTGTCTGAATAAGTTACATTTAAGAATGTTAAAGGTTAGACGTACTTTTGAAACTGCCGCACACGGAGTTAGCGCAGCGTTTGGTAACCGCTTCCCTGCAGCTGGAAGAACGCTCTTGCTGCATTGCGCTGTTGCAGGAGAGCCTAGCCAATCATAAACAACAGGTACATTCATTTAGATATATAAAATTTATCACCATTACATTTTTTATTCAACTAAATCATATGAAAACGTACTTTTTTGTTAAGAAGCTACGCTGGCTAGCCAGAGAAAGTGACCGCAACACTTTCACCAGATCTAGAGGCGGCAGAGCTCTTAGGTCGCATAGGCTGACCAACATGGCGCAATCGCGGTAACATTCCGATTCGTAAATAACTTTTAATACCACTTCGGAATCCGTTGGTGCTGGGAGACATTGATTTTTTTTTATGACCAACCGGAGCTTCACCGGATTGAGAGGTGGCATAGCATAGGTCATAGCATTAGGTCGCTTAGCCTGAACCTCTATTGCTAGTAACTCGACATAAGGGTCCCCCCGGTGAGGGGTAACCTAGGCTTGGACGGTTACTATGTTACGCGTAAGCATTCCGTACGAACATTAAAGTTTTTATATATAGCCGTGAGCAAAAATAAAGGGTCGGTTAAGAAAGTTTGAATATATCGGAAGATAAAGACGCTAACTGAAATAAATTGTGCATGATAGACAATTATATATCCTTAAAATATAATAAAATATTTTTATTAATTTATTAATATTTCATCATAAAACATAAAATTAAACGAAAAAGGATATCTTACGTAAACTTGGAATTTCATTAAATTTTAGTACTTGGTACTTTTTATTTTAAAATGTTGTTTAACATTTAAATAAAAATAAATTTAATGAAAAATTCTGTATTATCCAAATTTATTTTTGCTCACGAGTGTATATAAATATATGTCCCACTGTTGGGCGCAGGCCTTCTCTGTAAAGAGAGTATAAGGGCATAGTCCACTACACGGCCCTAGTGCGGATTGACAGACTTCATATGTCTTAGAACATTTTCCAAGACTTGTAAGTTTCCTCAGGATGTTTTCCTTGATCGCCGAGCGCGTGGTAGTTCAGCACATAAAATTACAACAACAAATTAATTGGTGCCCGCAGCGGGGATCGAACAACCGTCCGGACACTGATTTACCACAGCTCTTAACATTGTAATAGGGAAGTTATATATACAAAGTAAGGAAATCTGCGTGTCCAATAGTATTATCCTTTTTTTCAGATGATTACAAAAGTGAGCAATCTTGAGAAGCAGTCTCAGCGGCACATCATAAAAGTGAAACAAGAGTGCGAGGAAGCGATAAAACGTCACCAGAGCTTTATAGACCAGGTACACATTAAAGTATACATTGTCGGCGAACTGCCATTTTGATTTGCTAACATAAACCCCGGTGGTCCTATTCATGGCGAGGGGCTCCGGGATCTCCTGTGGAAAGCAACACAGCCCCTCTGCACTTTGCGGTTAAGCACGTCCCGAGGGGAGGGCGGGGATTATTCTCTCCTCCAGTACCCTCGCAACGCCGGACCACCCGTGTCGCCTTCTTCCAGGCCCGTACCCTAATCGCCCGTGTACTCGAGGGCCCTTTTAGTCACCTTTTGCTACAGGCAGACGATACCGTAGTCTTATTCTATGAGGGAATCCTATTCTATCCTATATGTGTATCTATATTCAATAGAGGATTTAAAGAAATACCAGCATACTTTATTGTCGGATGAGTGACTTTTAAATTATGATCCAGCCCGACGGAGCCTCCGCAGTAGTAGTAGCAGAGAGGAAACTTTGGTGTTATGTCTATGTTACTATTTGTAGCTAATAAACGACAAGAAGACATTAAACCATCGTATAGAGCAGTTGGTAGACGAGAGACGCTCCTTGGAAGAGCGGTGGAAGAGATCAGTACAAACGATCGAGGAGCGCTACAAGTTGGAACTCCGCAACCAACATGATAAGATGGTTGCCTCACAACAGGTCCGTAGAACTTTTTGAAGTTACTTCATTTGTTTTTTTTAAATATTACTAACATTTTGTTAATCATTTCAACTAAACTTAAGCTTGTTGTTAGGAGATGGTTCACGTCAATAGACGAATGGTGGTTTCGAACCTACGACCTTTCAATTTGCAGAACGTTTGGCTATAGACGCGATAGGCGCGTTATGGAAAAATTACGACAATAACAGGTTAAAGCTGTAAAAAAATATGTATATGTATGTGTGTTATCGATATTAATCAAAAATATTCTTGTTTAATATAATATTTATTTGATTTCTTAAATTTAAGCTGAACTTTTTTGACTGTATAGACCATCCTTTTCCAGTCCTTTTATTATTTTAATTTATATAGCAATTCAACTTATATGTATCTATTTTTAATGATGCTAACGAAGTACTTCTCGTGCGCATGCACAAGTAAACGTACCCATTTTTTTTAGGAAAATGGGGCAAGCGAGCTTAGGGCTCACTTGATCTTACGTGATCACCGTCACCCGTAAACATCCAAAACACTGGATGAGCTTCAACAGCGTTGCCGGCCTTTGAGTAAGGAGTGGGCTCATTTCTTTAAAGTCCCTAAGCTAGCACATGTATTTAATACACAATTTTGGTGCTGAATGTAAAAATAATTGAATTATGGCTTTTGGTGTTGCCAGATCGAAAGCATGGGAATTAACAAAATGGTATAAAAATTTTATAGGAAAGAATATAAGAATAATGTCGGCATTTGAATACTATTATTCGTAATGTTATTTTATAATATTTTTTCATTCAGTTTTTATTTCCATTTGAAAATTATTATCATTTTTAGAGATATATTTGATTAATAGTGATATTTTTTGCACTTTTTTACGTTTTTAAATACTATCGAACTATGCACATCATTTCATTATACGCTTTACAGGTAGCTAGGCAACGGTGGGTCCGACAGAAGGCTGAGAAAATAAAGGTTAGTTACTTTTGAAGGCCAAACTAAACTTTACCATGTGTTTGAGGTAACTGGGTAAAAGATGTCATAGGGAAAATTTTCGAAGACTTCTTCACTGGATTGAGTGGTGGCATAGCTCTTAGGTCGCTTAGCCTGAACCTCTGTCGCTAGTAACTCGACATAAGGCTCCCCCCGGTGACGGGTAACCTCTGTTTGGTCGGTTACTATGTTACGCGTAGGCATTCCGATCAGAGGGCGCCCGAGAGGGCCTAACCACGACTCGGTCGGATGCTATATCACTGGTAATCTATGGGACATTCAAAAGCTAAACTAACTTTGGGAAGCGTAGGCGCTGGGAGAAGAAGAGGCCGAAGAAACTCCAGCAACGCTCCTAACATCTAAGGGGTGGGGTCTGCCCATAAAATTGCGGTAACGCGCGAGGATTACTTGCAACCTCCGACGGTCCGCCGTTTTCCGTTTAATTCGCGTCGTCCGGATCGTCGAGAACATGTCTCGATCTCCGGGCGTCGCGACGGAATTTAGTAGTTTCGAAGACACGCAATTGATCGGAACTCTCAAAACTCTTGACTCCCGATCCCTGATTTTGTGAGAGAACTAAGCTCCGCGAGGTTCTGAATTAGACTGCTGACTGTGGCAGTGCTGACTAGACAATGGAATAAAACAGCGTCGTTTGGAAAGGTGCTGAATGGACATTGTGTTTACGCTATTAAGGGCTATAACAGAAAGATATTTTGCTTTGAGATTACAGCAAGATTTGAGATACAAATAATCGCAGACTACTGCGTCTAACAGTTTCTTCCACCGCAATCTGTGAGCTTTTTCTCTGGTTTTCGAAGCATTTATG
The DNA here is from genome assembly GCA_029286785.1 of Meandrusa payeni. Classification (NCBI taxonomy): domain Eukaryota; kingdom Metazoa; phylum Arthropoda; class Insecta; order Lepidoptera; family Papilionidae; genus Meandrusa; species Meandrusa payeni. The sequence continues at coordinate 12,001,036 of JAGSMX010000027.1, forward strand.
ATAAATAAGGTTCGCGTGTCTTGCTTTTTGTACATTTATAAAACATTTGTCGCAATGGCATTTTAATAAATTTCATTATATATAACTTCAATGGGAACTTTGATATACGAACTATTTGACATACTAGCAAGGTTGATTCGTATGTCGAGGTACCACTGTATTCAAAAGCATTCATTTTTCAGGAGTTAACAGTCAAAGGTTTAGAAGGTGAACTCCGAGAAATGGCTGAGCGTCAACAGAAAGAGGTATCAGATTTGAAGATGGCGCACGCCGAACAAATGGGCAAGACCCAAGCCAAACATGCGAACGAACTGGAGGAACTTAGAAGGAGATTAGAACAAGAGAAAGAAGATGCGTTGGTGAAAGAGAGGCAGCTAGCCAGTTCAAGGTTGGTCTTTGATGTTTTGATGATGATGATGATGATTTGTGTTTATTCATTTGAATTTTTGAATAGTTAACACCAGGGGGAGGCGGGTGTCTGTAACTGTCGAGGCTTTTTAAAATTCTTTTTTTAACGATATCCAAGACCAGGGTAGCAGTTGCAATGGGGTTATTGAATCCCAGGCCCGTACCTGTAGATGATCCGGTATGTAATCATGTCTATCTCCCAATTGAGCTCTACTCTCTCGAATTAATCGAATGACAACAGGGCCGGATTTAGAGGGCTGGAGGCCCCTCTTAGCAACATATTATTTTCAAACAAATTACCAATGTTTTAGTTGAGATTTTAATTAAACAATTTTGTAAAAACAAATAATAGATTTTCTAAACATTTAACAAAATATATTGATATAATTTAATAAAGCCTCGAGACCTCCATTGTGGAGGCCCCGAGCAATGATCCCGGATGCCCCTCCTCCTAAATCCAGCCCTGAATGAGAGACTAAACAAATTATCTTTTTAAATTTACAGATTGGAGAAGCAGATCCTAGAAATAGAGTTGACGTATCAGGAGCAGCGCACCCGGCTGGTGGGCGAGCTGCGGGCGGAAGGCGAGCGCGCCGCCGAACAACTCGGACAACGAGAGCGCGAGCAACGAACGAACATCGGTAAGCGAATTATCTTTTAATCAAATCAAACTTAAGCAATAAAGTACATAATGTCCAATAAAAAATTAAAAATCGAAATCGGTTGCCGTATTATTGAGTTATTCGTGCATTTGTCGCGGACATACTTAATGCAGGTTTAAGACTTATACCAGCCCTGTAGTTCTAGGCTCTCAAGAATAAGACTACGATATTCCCTGCCTGTCGTACAAGGCGACTAAAAGGGCCTCGGGTTCACTGGGCGACAAGGGTGGGGGCCTTTGTCGTCCGCAAAAGTGGACCCGGGAAGAAGGCGACATCGGCTGACCCGTGTCGCACTTGCACACTTGCACTGCGAGGGCACAGGGAGGGAGGGAATAACCTACCCCTGGGACGTGCTCTCTCCTTGAGCACAGTGCAGAGGGGCTCCCGTGCGTTCCTCTGGAGATCCCGGAGCCCCTCGTCATGCACCGAGGAAAGGGCCACCGGGGAGGTTTTATCGGGTAAAAACCCCACATAACCGCTGCCTTCCCCCCAGAAGACGGGGTATCTTTCTGAAGATTTCGTCCCCGTTAACAAAAAAAGTTTTAAGACTTGTATGGTTTTCTCATGGATACCAATGTCAGAATTAGATTTTGATGGGTTCATAGAATAAGGCTATGGCCCTGCCTATTTTAAAAGGCAACTAAAAGGGGTCTTGGGTTCACGGGCGACATGGGGTATGTGCAGTGCTAAGGCGACACTGGTGGTCTCGTGTCGCCTTAGCACTGCGAGGGTGCTGAGTGAGTAACCTCCCCCGGGATGTGCTTCAGAGCATAGTGCAGAGGAGACCCCTAGTGAAACATAGCCCATGTTGCATCTTGTTGAGGTAGGAGTATATACCGTGATGTACTCGTATGTATGTAATATACCGTATTACATGGAAACTGCGATGACTCCTCAAAACGCTATATATTTTTAGAATTTTTCAATAGTTTTAAATCTTAAATGATGATTTTTACATTATAGAAAAATGGAAGGAAGAACAAGAGAAGATACTGGAGAAGAAACGCGAAGATTTGGAAGAGGAGATAGCAGCGGAGAAAGCAAGGATTGAGGTGGTACTCGTAGCTGTATTTTTAAAAGATAATTTCGCAATATTGCTTGAAAAAGACGGAAATATATAATAACGAAATATTAATAAAAACCGTTTTGTGGAGAAACTCAATGTCATAGAGAACTATGTTCTAAGAGACTTCAATAGACAAAATGATCTTTTTTTTTTAATGACGAACTACACAGATTGGCCAGAGAAGGTGGCCTTGACTGCTTCACCGGATTGAGAGGTGGCATAGCTCTTAGGTCGCTTAGCCTGAACCTCTATTGCTAGTAACTCGACACAAGGGTCCCCCCGGTGAGGTGTAACCTCGGCTTGGACGGTTACTAAAGACAAAATGAATATGCAGTTACGTGTATACTTGATTTAAAATAATATTTAAATAGTCGTTTTAGAAATAATCTATACATATAAATAAAATTGGAGTGTCTGTTTTTAACATACATACATACATAATGAATATGAATGTATATACGGTACATATTCCATAATAATATTTTCCAATTTTTGTCTATCTGTCTTATCCAACTAAGCCTATTCTTGGGCTAGAAGATGGTTCACGTCAATATTCGAATGGTGGATTTGAACCTACGACCTAACGATTCGCAGGTACATTAAACCTTTTTTTTTTGTAACGGGGAAGAAATCTTCAGAAAGATACCCCGCCTGGGGGGAAGGCGGCGGTTATGTGGGGTTTTTACCCACTAAAACCTCCCCGGTGGCCCTTTCCTCGGTGCATGACGAGGGGCTCCGGGATCTCCAGTGGAACGCACCGGAGCCCCTCTGCACTGTGCTCAAGGAGAGCACTTCCCGGGGTTACTCCCTCCCCCTGTGCCCTCGCAGCGCAAGGCGACACGGGCCAGCCGATGTCGCCTTCTTCCCGGGTCCACTTTGTGGACGACTCAGGCCCCCACCCTTGTCGCCCAGTGAACCCGAGGCACCTTTTAGTCGCCTTCTACGACAGGCAGGGGATACCGTAGTCTTATTCTTGAGAGCCCAAAACTACAGGGTTGGAGGTACATTAAACCTAGACTATTGACTACGCTTCAAGCTGTCTAGTTTTACTTAAGCAATTTAGATGTCATTATATCTTCATAGTTAAATATTTCCCTTTTCCAGGTTCTAATGAAGCAAAAACGCACTGAGCTGGAAGAAGAATTTGAAGAACACAAAAAGATGTTTGAAGCAGAACAGCAGATGATACAAAAGAAGAAGGTATCGGAGATAACCGCACAGCACAAACTGGAAAGGGACCGGGAGATAGAGAAAGCTATAGAAAGCATGGAGGCTGAAGCTCAGGCTGGTAGAAGAGAGTTACAAGAAGCTTTGAGGTGATTTATATCTATATACTTTTAATAAGGCGCTACTTACAAATCTACTTCTTCTTAGTACTCCTTATTTTTGGCTATAATAATATACACATCAACAACATCTATATATATATAAAGAGAAAGTGTGTGGGTTTGTTCCATATAGGCTCCGAAACAGCTGGACCGATTTCAATGGAACTTTCTGGGAAATCTTCAGATTGACCTGGCGAGTAACACTGTAACGTTTGGTGACGATCGGAGTAAACTCCTCCTCTTTTTAAACTGTCAAATATAGCTTTTATTTACTATGTATATATATAATATCTATTAAGTATATACTACTACCACGGGTATGATATTGTATTTACTGATATGTACATGGGTGTAGGTAATGATCTTCCACCGCTCGAGAAGAGAATAGAAGAGAATGAATACGGAGAGAAATAATAATTTAATATATTGTGAGAGTTGAATTAAATATTTAATGATGTAAGTTTATTATTTAAATAAAATAAAGCAAAATCTAGCCCGGCGAAGCGGGCTGGCGACGCTAGTAATACTATATTGTAATAACTAGCTAAAATGAACTAGTACTAATACGAATATATTGGATCGCATAACTTCTTTTTTTGATGTATAACTTCTTTACGTATGCTTGGCTTGAGGAGTAAGCTAAGTAATGCGTTACGCAAAGTGTGATCGGGCAAGGCGGAGGGAAGTTAAGAGGGAGATATAAGCTAGTAAAGATGGAAAGAGAAAGAGTTACGTTTCGTATATCTAAGACACACTACAGGTATATTATCTGTATCACACTAGCAAGAAATGCTTTTCTTTGCGCGGACATTTTCTTTCTCTCTTTAAAAATCGTATTTATGTTATAAATATATACATATAAATGGAGCGTAAGAAGTGTTACTTCATTCGTCTGGTCTAAAACACACTCGTTACTCGTTATTTTGGGAATTACCAAAGTTGATCAGCCAAGAGGCCGCTACAGTTGCACCGGGTTCTGAGAGATGTCCTGGACCTTTGTTCGGGAAACTCACCGCAAAGGTCTCCCAGAAGGAGTCTTGACTTATATATATATATATGTAAATGTGTTTATAGGAGGAACAAGGAGCAGTACGAGATGGAGCTGAGAGAGCTCGCCGAGACGGAGCAGGCGACCCTCAAGCGCTACCAGGATGCACAGGCACGAGTGCGACAGACGGAAGATCGATGTAAGAATTCACTTTTGTAACTGGTGATAGAAATAATTACTACTTTTATTTCGTGTTCATTTGATGAAATTATTCATTTTCTTCACAGTGATTTCACATGTGAAATTTCACAGTCATTGTTTTTTTTGTTAATTGTTGAAAATTATGAGGCCCCCTTTTAGTTACAGCTACGTTAATAAATTATCAATAAATATACTATTACATAAAGTATACTACTGCATATTGCAGTTCCGACTATTAATGGATAAAACTGACGCGACAAATAGACGAATAACTCAATATCACGCCAACGGTTTTCGATGATGATTTTTTTATTAGAAAGGATGTACTTTAAAAGTTCTTTGATGAAAGTTTCGTAAGATTCTGATTAAGTTTGATTTCGTAATATTCCTATGATAATTCGGAAATACAAAGAGGGCGTATGCACGCAATACTGTTTAACATTTGAATCTATTTGAACTCGTCGATTTTTGGTATTGCTCGTAAATATACTTGTTTTTTTAAGTGACATAGTGAACTATGGATATGTGTTTGGTCACGTGATTTGATACACTTGGTCTCCTAGGAATAGTAATCAGAGAATCTGCCTACCACGCAGCGGATTCGGGATCTCCAGTGGAACGCACCGGAGCCCCTCTGCACTGTGTGAGCACGGCCCGGGGGGGGGGGAGGTTACTTCCTCCCCCCCTGTGCCCTCGAAGTGCAAGGCGACACGGGCCAGCCGATGTCGCCTTCTTCCCGGGTCCGCCTTAGCGGACGACAAAGACCCCCACCCTTGTTTCCCAATGAACCCGAGGCCCCTTTTAGTCGCCTTGTACGACAGGCAGGGGATACCGAGGACTGAGGTCAAAAGTCTATCTTATTTTAACATACAAATTATAAGAAGATATAAAAGTAAGTCTGAAAGCGCGGGTATATTTCTAAATTTGACAAGGAATAGTTAATTTTGGATATGGCATAGGGTTAAAAAGAGCTTATTAAATATTTTATTAGTATTAAATAATGGTATTGATTTAGTGTCTCTTATATAATTCGGTAATTTATTATAAATTTTAGAACCTTCATACATAACTTTTTAAAAATTGTGTCTGTGACTTTGTGTTTTATATATATATTCGTTCAAGGCGCTGAACTGGAGGTGACAATTGGCCAACTGGAAACCAGGAACAAAGTGCTGACAGAGGTATAGAGTACCAAAATAGTATCGTTATCCATTTTTGTGGCAGACTTCACATGTAATAGAATATTTTCTAAAACATGTATGTTATATTAATTTTTATTTTGTAGAAAAACATTCAACTGGAAACCCGGGCAGAGGAGATACGATCCAACTGCGATGAAGCGTGGAAAGCTAAAATGGAGATTTTAAACAAAGAACTGGAGGACATGAAGCAGCGACACGACGAGCAAATGCATCAACTTTATGCCAAGTACGTTGAACTTGCTCCGATACTATAAAAGAAAGACTACGAACTACAGAAGTAAATGTTTAGATACATTTATATTTATGAATACTATATACATAAATATGAAACGTCAATAGCCTAATGGTGTAGGTTACGGTCTGCGAATCGTAAGGTCGTAGGTTCGAATCCACATTTCGATTATTGACGTGACCCATCTCCTAGCACAAGCAGAAGCTTAGTGTTGGAATGTTTAACAAGAATGTTAGTAATATTTTCTTAAAAAAAAATGAAAAAAAACAAAATTCACCATTAAAATACATTTATATAGGTATGTATATATTTAATGCAGGATACTCTTGCCCCTGCAGTAATATACAAAATAAGATTCTCTATCTTCACTAACTTACTCTCTTCGCCTCGCCCAATCACACTTTTCGTAACACTCTCATCACGAATTCACTGGATGATTCAAAAATATCTTAGTTTCCATTGTAGACTAATACCAATTACTATAGGTGACTGATATATACCCCTAAAGAAACAGCAAAGTATATGTGGATATGTACAAGGTATTAGGAGACCGCTTCCGAAAACGAAGACAGTAATAAATAGTTCTACTACTAGAAAAACGAGACGATAAGACACCTTTGATGATGGGACGGAAAAAAAATATTTAAAGAAAACAGCAATGAAATACAAAGTCAAAAACAGCTGATGCTCGGGTCAACAAACCGGGGCGTGCGCTGATACCGCGCATATTTCTATAAATAATAATTTTATATAGAATTATTATTTATAGAATTCTTGCCGCCGACACTCCGCGCCCCGGCGTTCGTTGACCCGAACATCAGCTGTTTTTGATTTTGTATTTTATTGCTGTTTTTTTTTAATAATGTATTTTATTTGGAACTATCGTTTCATTTAGCTATACCAACATGATGGAGCGTAAATAATGCTAATAAAACGTTTTAAAAATAATATGTTTTTTTTTATCAGAATCGTTTTTTTTTTCGTCCTAACATCAAAGGTGTTATTTGTACTATCGTCTGTCTCCTAATACTCTGTATTTATTTTAATGTTACTTTTTTTGTTTATTAGAGTTAAAATAGCTGTTGCTAGGAAGGACTCCGCTATACAGGCGTTGACGAGGGAAGCCGCAAAGTACCAGGAGAAGATAACGCTATTGGAGCAGAAACTGCAGCAGCAGAGAAAAGACTTTCTGAAACATAAGTGATTTCATACAACAATATTCTTTATAGGAATTTTGAATCTGATGAACTTGTAGATGTTAAAGTGAAACTTCTATAACATCCGAAGGTTTCCGACATTCTCCTTTGTATGAACCGACTTTAAAAAAAGGAGATTTTTTTTTATATTTGTTACCTCAGAACTTTGGACTGGGTGAACCGATTTCGATGATTATTCTTTTATTTCGAAACGCTAATGCTTTCCCGTTTGGTCCCATTTTGGTCCTGTTCATATAGTGACATCCATGAGAAAACCTTCTGTCTGAAATTCTTCTCCATCTTAAATTTGCATTAAGTATGTGCGCGACAAATGGAATAACTCAATATGACGCCCACCGATTTCGATGATTAATATTTCATTGGAATATTTTAAGGGGTAGTTAGGGTAGTTTGATGAGAGTTTGGTTAAGTTCTCATTAATTTATATTTCGTAATATTCCTACGATAATTCGGAAATACAAAAAGGGCGTCCGCGCGATTGACCGATAACTTATAACGATTGATTCGATTTGAAGTCGGTTTTTTTTATTCGTAATATACATGTTGAATTGTTTGTCTTTCCTTGGCCGTTTCGAATTTGTTGAGGATGTAGGGGGGATTGAGAGTTGCCCGATCTCTTGATATTTCAACACCGTCGTAAGCGCGTTTAGCGCGCACTCTGTACGTAACTTTACGTACGATACGTATACGTTTATACGCACACTGGCAATCCGAGTTCGACCACCGGTTGTGCTAACTTTGATAAGTTAGTGATAGTGGTATGAATGTCCCTTAGATTATCCGTGAAATAGCAACCGACCGAGTCGTGGTTCGGCTCTCTCAGGCGCCCTCGGATCGGATTGCTTACGCGTAACATAGTAACCGTCAAGCCGAGGTTACCTCTCACCGGGGACCCTTGTGTCGAGTTACTAGCGACAGAGGTTCAGGCTAAGCCACCTAAGAGCTATGCCACCTCTCAATCCGGTGAAGCAGTCAAGGCCTGCTGCCTGCAAGGTCTCTGGCCAATCTGTGTAGTTCGTCATTAAAAAAATGGTATGGTTTAATTCATATAAAAAATTAAATAATTTAATAATATAACGAGCGTAATGAGACGTGCACCTTTAGATTTGTTTGTGTTCAAATTTTTGAAAACATGTAAAGTTTAACAATTCACATTAGAGATATGTCGGTGCTCTTTGCATTCTCTATCGTATTTACCACGATTTCCATTACCGCACATCTCGGCAGAATTCCAAATTCCACCGCCAACATCTTGACGGTTGGCGTTCCACGTTTCTCGCGTAATTTTCTTCCACGCACTGTCAACCTGTGGAACCAACTGTTTCCGAACCTTTATGATTTGGGGACCTTCAAAAATTGAGCCTACACCATTTTCAACGAGTTTGCAATTCCTCCGGTGTTGTGTGGTATGGTGGATGTTCATGGGCGACGATAATCACTTAAGATTAGGTGAGCCGTAAGCTCGTTTGCCACTTTTCCAAATGAAGAAAAATTAGCTTTGTGGCGGACTGTAACCTAATTCTTTCAATTTTTTTTCATTTTATTTATTACCAATTATTTATTGTTTAGAAAATTAGTTATTTGAATGATAACATGTTTATGTTTACACAATTATGTTCTTAATTTAGTAATAATTAAAAAGTATTTTTACAATTCACTAACTGTTTTATTTCGAAATAATGTGACCTTTAGGCTCTTTTAACCATAATGGGATAGATCAGTGGTGGGCAAACTACGGCCCCCGGGCCAAATCTAGCCCGTTAAAGCATTTCATCCGGCCCGCCAAGACTTTGTTAATATTTTTGATGTGTTATTGTAAAATTATTTCTGTTTTATTTCTATCAGTAGTGTTTATAAGGTATAAAACCTTTAAAAATTCACGGTTTGAATTTTTACGTAAAAAGCCAAAAAAAACGGCCATCAACAATTTCTGTAATTTGCTTTTAAATTTTTTGTTAAGTAGATTTTATAAATATTTTTATTTTTCGGTCAAATTTTCGCCCCTTTTAAAGTATTTCTTACAATTTGTGGCCCGCCAACCAAAAAGTTTGCACACCACTGGGATAGATAGAGATAACAATTGTCATCCACTCTGTGCATGTATAATGGTGTTAGCCATAGTATATTTCCAATATACATATCCATATAGCCAATGTGATTTAGTACTTAAGTTATCAAAATAACAGAACATCAACGTTATATGCCGAGTAGAATTCTATTGCTAAAAACCGATAACTCTTATAGACCTTCACCCTAACTACGGCAATCGGCCATAACCATTTATTATTGACAGATTTTAGCAAAACATCAAGAGTGTTAAGAGGTATTTAATAAAGACATACTGATTTTCCTTCAGAGGTTCACTTGTTAGCTTTTTCTCCAACGTAACACACTTATTCTAAATAGTACTGTTCGTCTACAGAGAGAGTCCTCCCCTTTTTAGCCTACATTTCTAGAACTCAGATAATTCAAAAATAAATAAATAAATAAGGAGGAACACGAGTAAAGACAAAAAATATCTTTTAATAAAACACTTAATAAAACGATATACCGTACAGGTAAATGATTAAAGCTTCATAGTTCACAACTGCAAACAGTAACACTCTTGAACATAATACAAACAACATATATCTAATTAAAGCTAGAACATTTTGTAAAAAGGACCAAAATTGTAAAGATATGAATTATTCTAAAAAGCTTCATTAACCTCCTTAATCTGCCATGCAAAGGTAGCAAATTATCTTTGGTCCATTTCTTTTACATTCCAACAATATAGCACCATTACGATGACAACTTTTTTTAAATGAAAATGGGTAAACGACTCTACTCAGATCTACTAAAATTAATAGTCAAGTATTAGCTGACAACACATGGCACCCAGTGATTATTATGTATAATAACTACTTCCAATGATATCTTAGTGATTTACCTGAACCTTATTGTATCTCTAATTCATAATTAATAATTTAGTTGTTCATCACATTAACTTGGTGTTGTAAACAATAACTTAACTTTATTAGTTTGTAATATGACTTCTAATTTTTGTAAAAACAAGATGGCGACGACGCGCAGTTGTCACAGCATTCGTTAAAATAATTCCTTGTACGACATTACGCTGTCTCAATAAAGCGAGTGTACTAGTTATTGGACTATTTCATTCTACAAAATCGACAATTTTAACACAAGTCAACTTTGACAATGGAGTGATTTTTTTAGAGTATTTCTCACAGAACATGAATCAGAATTTTGCATAGAACGGTTTATTGTGGTATGCAAAAACTTACACGATGAACGAACGTGAAGTTTAACAGAATAATTCCGACCAGAACTGTCCCTGAGAAATATGCGACGCAGGATGAGGAGGTAATATCTCTCAAAACCATTAGCTCATGCTGATTGGAAACGTGTTGGTCGTCGATGATCGAAGCCTCTTCCACTTGTAGACAGGCAAACACGCTATTGGAGATATGACGTTATCAATTTCATAGAATGCTGCGTTTCTTTTCTCGTTTGTATTTAGCTATTGCTTGTAGAGTACAAATTATCACCATGGACGCCACATTTCAGAACTGTTTGACGTTCCCTGTTGAGGCGAATTGGAACAACTATTTGATTCGGTTTTCGCCTTTCCCTCCTGCTGGTTGGTCTTAGTTGTACTGGACTGAGCTAATGATTCTGCAGTATGGCTTATTACAGATCTTTGGACTTGACTTGGGACAATTGGCGGTCGTTCGACCACTGCCGGTATGGTTGCAGGTAAAGTAATTTTTCTCTCGTGCACCGAAGGTATTCTTCTGAACGCGGATATATTATCTGGTCTATCTAAAATCACTCTCCTCTCTACTCTTACTATATCAGGACTAAGCACCCTCCGTTCCGGTTCCAACCGAATCAATTTCGGTAATGATCCAATAGATTCAGACGGTCTTTTTAATTTCTGTCTTATAGAATAGTCTACTGCACGTTTTGGAGATGCGTCTATACCAATTTTATAGTTCTCGACATCTATTACAATTGATAATGGCTCCATAATTTTTTTACTTCTTAAGGCTTCTTGCTGAATACTTTCCGGGGATATTGTTGTTGAGGAGACGGTAGACTTTTGTTCAGGGCTGGAGTCCTGGTCTGATGCTGATCTGCTCGGTGGCGTTGGAAAAGGAAACATTTGAACTGGTCGAGGTGGTGTTTCCAATTCAGTGGATGAATCACAAGCGGAGTCACAAGACATTGGGCTTAATGGTGGACTTGTGGGCTTAGTAGATTTCACGTAATGAAATGCGCTACGTCTTTCGTCGTCGAGTCTCAATGGGTCAGGTATAAGAGCTGGGTAGTCGGCCGGATGTAGGCCGTCAATACCAGAAAGGCAAGAATTTAAATGGCTGCCTAAACGATACCTTAGCCCTGTTGGAACATTAGCAAGTCGGGAAAGATATCGTCTGACTTCAACAGCGCAGTCACCAAAGCCGGATTTGAATCGATGCAATACAGCCGGATCCGCTGCTATCGCTGCCGCCAACTGTTGTCGCTGAAGGGTTTGCAAATGCTTGACAGTCATTTCGAGGATATCGGCCTTTTCTAACTTGGAGTGGCGTGCTGGCTGTAAATAGAAAAAAAAAATCTATATAACAGATTTAAAAAAAAGAAGAAAAATTAATAACTTTATAAACTATCTCTTGTAAGTCTACACATCACTGCCTGTTAGGCAACAAAGAAAAATTTACTCTTACTCTCAAAATCGCTAGCCTTCAATTTTCAACTGACTTCAAAAAAGGATCTATTGGGTCTTATTTTTTACGTTTATGCCGTTAATACTCAGTCGTTTAATAATTAATTTGATATATATATATATATATATAATCTTGTCCCCTAGGTGGGGCAAAGGGCGTCCACAGTGATCCTCCATCGCGTTCGATCTTGGGCTTCACGCTTTATCTCATATAAAAATAGGTTCTAAAATAATACCATTAATAATGGAACCTAGGATACACTAACTTAAAATAAAGTTACAGCAGTGAATTTTTGGTCACGATCCGCCCCTAATATCTGACCACTCTACGCTCGGGCCTCCTGGGCCTTAGAACAAATCCGCCATTGGTGAGGTGATGGGTATTTTACTTACGTCTTTATCCATGGAGTCAGTCAGTAGATCCTTGAGTTCGTTGAGGCAGTGGTTGATACGAGCTCGTCGCTTCTTCTCCATGATTGGCTTATTGGTCTAAAACAATAACATAATCTTAGAAAAAATCAACACTCACATTGTTATAAAACACACATTTTTTATTTGAAATCCAATTAAAATACGAGAATTAAAAAAAATCTATTCTTTAGATTTAATTTCACTTTGTTTTTTCGTTTCAGCATAAAACACACACACATGTTTTGATCCATAGACAAATAAATTGGTCACTTCAAAATTCACGTATTTGTTTAAATAAAAGGCACAAGTACCTTTCGCAATTCAGCCTTCGACATCCCTTGTGTAGGTTCAGACATAAATCCAGTTTGGGAATCATCATCTTCACTGCACGGCATATTCACTTCTCTCGATGTATAATGGTCTACTAAAGTCCGAGGGACGTCCCCCGTGTGTCCCTGACAATGTCCGAAGGAGTTATGAGAATTCCCGTACGCAACCGTAGTATAAAAATTATAATTCGCCCTCCTTCCCGTTTGATCCCGTTTACAAAGTGAACCCTCAAACTATCTCTATCTCTTTTCAACTCGCACGTTAAGCTGGTGGGAACTGTGTCGGAATGCTTTGTTTTCGTTCCGTCTCGCTCGTGTATGGAACGAGTTGTGAATGGCGCTTATGGTTTGAAGGCAAAAGGTGCGTAAAGTTTCGGATTCGATTTGGTTTGCAATTCATTCAAATCAATACAATAGTATATATATTTAATAATTTACAGTCTAGAAGAATTCTATAGAATGTCAAAATAAGTTTCCAAAAGTTAATATAAGTTATATATTAGAAAAAAAAATACTCACAATTATATTTATTATTATATAATGTATAATTATATATTTTTTCAAGTCATATTGGCATACAATGGGCAATGGCATTTTGGCATTACGTCCGCCATTTTGAACAACTTTTATCAATTTGTGCAAATAAAGAATAAATTAAATAAATATATATAAAAATATTACCTATATTCTTATGTAGTTTTAAAGAGATAATGTATTATAAGTTTTTTATCCTCTAGCTTTATATATTGAAAACAAAATAACATCTCTAAAAACGAAGATTTTTGTCTACGAATTAACTTATTAATAATGAGAAAAAAAATGAAAGTAAAGCTACCTGCGGTCTCCCGTATCCTGTTCAGTATGGGAATGCGCGACCGAGCACACCAAATATCACAATTTTTCAGACTCTATGCTTTCTTTACGTTACGTCATCCATTCACTAACCATCGAAATGTTAAACTACGTTTAACCAATTTTATTGTTTCAAAGGATTTGATTTCAAATAGAGAAGAATTTTAGGATAGGACTTTAGGTTTAGAAATACCAGAGAACTCAACTCAAATGTATTAAACAATGCTTGATGACTTATGATAGCAAGCACGAATGTGGAAGAAAAAAAGACTATTGGTTGCCCTATTGTCGAAGTTCGACTTTAATTATGAATTTAATTCCTCGGGAATTGGAACAACGAAATCACACACTGCTCGCAATTACAAGAATGCAATTCGCAGCTCGTAACTTAATCAGTGATTCTGTCAGTCATCATTTTATACAGTCATAGTTACTTAACTAATCTGCATGTATGTATATCAAACGCATGCTGATGTGTAAAATGTTATAATATATTTTTACTGAATTAACGTATTTTTTATGCATAGTTAAAAATATATTAACTACGAGTATATGTGTGGAAAACTTTATCCTCCGTGTTCGCAATTTTCGTAAGAATGGGCACAAAGTTTTAACTTCACGTTTATTCTCACGTATTAATATAACGTTAATGATATGCGTAACATACGTATAACGTGAGACACGTATAAATGTTGTTTGTTACTTTTTAGGTTTATTGATTTATCCCTAATGGAAAGGCAAAGAAACTTTAGTCCATACAGCCATGTCTTGAATAGGAGAATTTTGATAGTTTTAAAGGCCGAAGCCACGTCTTCATTGTTCTTGATCGTAAAGCCGAGGGTGGCCCGCCACGCCCTCAATTTTCCAATTCACAGACAAAAAATCTATTTGTTTGTTACATTACATTTGAAGTAGGTTTTTATTCCTAAATATAGTTGTATAACATGCTACCTATTTGGTGAGCCTTGCGAAATAAAACGATACGCTGGGAACGCGATGTACCGTGAACGGTTAGTGCCAAGTATGATGGTTTTTTTTTCGTTGAGTTGCAGTCAGTCAAACTTGGTGCTTAATGCGCGCGGTGTTCTCACGGTGTGTGGGAATGCGCGCCGCAAGGGTGCGCGAGGTGACTCGCTGCGTGCGTGTGTGTTGTGTGTTTAGCTTTTACACACACTACAATGGGTAGTTTACTTTGAACAGAATTACCTTAATATTTAAGCAAATAAAAATGATGCGTTGTTAAATAATAAATTTTATACATTTAATATAATTATTATAAGATTGAAGTATTAGTAAGTGGTCAATAAAATTGTTGTAGTTTTTGTGTTATAATAAACGTACTATTTGTATTTATAACACAAAGTTGCCATTACAATACTATAAAATGAAAATAAAGCCGAATAATAATATATATTACACAAATTATAAGTTAAGTAAGGATATATACGCTCTAACATTTACCTCATCAATAATATACGTGAGAAAGTAATGGTAAACGTAGATAGAAAATATTTAAAATTAGAGTCCCAGGAATTTTAATTATTCTCTATTGAATAAATATTTCTATCATTATGAATATACGTAATTACATTTAAATTTAATAATAAATATTTAATACTAAAATCATAAATAGTTATTTAATAAAAAAAACAACTGAATGTATGTTTTCATCGTATAGTTACAGAAAAATTTCCTTATAAAATATAAAACCTTTGTCTATGAAGAGGGCTATAACAAAAAGCAATAAATAGACCAGGTGTACCAGTGACCTTTCCGTCGCCTCCCCTACATACCTTTATTCTATACGTTATTAATATTTAATTAGGTCTTCACTTTCTCCCACGGTAGTTATGCTAAAATAACCATCAATAAGTTAATAATGTAACAACCACAATATTTAAAACAAACTTTATAATTATAGTAATACGGTCCTTCCAATAATGTTCTTAGTGCATTGGTAAATTTGTATAAACTTTTTGAACAATGTCACTGTATTATTTGCTATTAACAGTTACACTATAGAACTTTATGTCAAGGTAGCAAGTTCTAAAATTGCGTTTCACTTAGTATATATAAGGAACTGTCACCGTGGTGGTCAAGCCCGTCCATTTGCAACGATATAGCATGCGATCGCGTGACGTTGCTAATGAATGGTGAATAATCGCTGTCATATGTCGTTGATGTGTTAAATACTGGGGTGGTGGGCAGTGAGAACTTTTTTTTATTAGAATACCGTTGCATCTCGATGTGTCAAAGTTGAATAAATAGACGAGGATTTGTTATTTTATTCTAAACTATTTTTTATCTGTAATTTATACTTTGATCATTATATTGACTTATAAGCAATAATATTTAATCTGTGAATTATTTATTTTATGTCTCTCTGATAGCTTGAAAAAAAAATGGCGCGGGAACTCATGGGGGGGATCTAACTTACATTTTCATCTTAGACGTAAGAATTAAGTGTATGTGTTTTAAAAAACACTTGGCTTAAAGGTCTTGTTACCAAGCCATAATATCTTCAACAATGTGTCTTTCCAATTAATTTGTTTTTCAATTTCTTTACCTGACCTTAAAATATAAGGTCACCAGAGAGAATAAATGTATTCTTTAATTAATTTAAATATCCGTTTTAGAATGTATGGTGTTCAAATGTCGTTTAAATGTTCCAAACTAACCTGAACAAGCAATGTATCGTCGTCCGAGTAGTGAAGTACAAACTAGATCTCCTATTTCTATTACAGGGATAAGTACTAAGGTTCATTCATTTTGTGCCGCCATAACTAGGTCACGTTTCCTTTTGATATACAATATCCGATAGTAATAATCTTTATATTAATATATATATCGGGATCTACATAAGTTAGTATTTTGTTGAGCCAGAAGTAATTTCGGGTCACAACATTATCGCGCTTTTTGCTTATTTATACATTAAAGTCCTAAAAGCTTGGCTACCCCCCTATTTCGCTTGTTTGCTAAGTTGTAAAAGCCTTTGAATTTTATATTGGTCATCATTGAAAAAACATCGATTTTTCACCCAAATAATAAACATAAAAAGCGTATTGATGAACCTGACCGGGGCGTGAGAACGCGCGTCTCACTGTGCCTGCCGACTTCCTTCCTGTCGGATTAAGGATATAATCTATTACACTGGGGTGACCAAATAATCCAAGAGAAACATAGATTATAGCGTCCGACATATGTTTAGTTATACTAAAGTGATGAAATGTTCTGTTCAGTTTTATTGAGCGACGCATCTCGTTCATCTACTCCAGTGATTCCCAAAGTGGTCTATATCGACCCCTAGGGGTCTATGATAACCTGCAAGGGGTCTATGTCAGCGAAAAAAAATTTGGCTGTCCATGAAATGAAAATGGGGGTCCACGATAGTGGATCTCAACACATACACTGATAGTACCTATTTACCTATTTCTCACTAAAAATATTGACTTATTTTATTTATAGTTTATTTAATGTTACGTATATTTTACATAACAGATACAACATTTTGAGTAGTTTTAATTTAAATTCAATTAATAAATGTATAAATTAACATGTGTTTTTACTTTAAGTTTCTAACACTAAACTTCACTACAGTTAGAAATTTACAGGAAATCAATATCAGGTCTACTCAACACGGAAAAACATGGCAAAAAAGTTTGGGGAACTCTGGTCTACCCTTTAGTTCCTGCGTCCTATTCAAGTATTTCCATACAGTTTGTTTTGTTAAAAATATGAGGAATTTATTAATCGTTCACAATTTTATTGTTGTAAGTTGTAAAAAAATATAATGTAATTTTATTAAATTACTTTTCATTCTATTTGTGCATAAATAAAAAAAAAACAAAATTATTGATGACTGGGCATGTCAAAAAAAACAAAATTATTGAGGTCATTTGTTTTCCAAGTGATAATAACCCATCTTGGTGTTTTCATATAAAAATTAAATTACATTAGAATTTATAGTTAAGCTATTTTCAGTAGATAATAAAATTACGAAAAAAATAACTCTTCCGCCGTAACCATTGCTACCCTATTATAATAAAAATTTAGTATGTCCGTGGGACGTTCAAGGTTTAGGAAGTTGCGAGCCACGATGTTTTTCTTATAGCATCTAATTATCTTTTTATTATTTCAAGGAATCAATAATAGGCAAACTGATAATGATTTTGTTATTACATATCTGTATGCCGTTATTACATCGGACTTACAGATCTGAGTGCGCGTATCCTGAAAGTCGCTTTGAGTAATTCAGCGTATATTACCCGGTAGAATTCTGACCACAGCACAGCTCGGCAGTTGAATTACTGGGACTTCTAGAGCTGTAACTAGTGTTATTGCCACACGGAATGCATTGCCGCTGGGCGTAGACGAGGTTGAAGAAACTCCGCAACAAATCAATGTAAAATTGATTCAATATAATTTATTTTCAATATAAAATTAGTTTTTTTTTGCCTTTCTCACACAAATTCCCACGCAGACAGGTGTTTATAAAAACTAGCCGCCTTTTGAGTATAAGAATTTTTTTGCGTTGAAAAAATCTCTGTATCCGGCGCTTGGTTTCCGGGTCGCGGGACCATAGACAAAAAATGTTATGTGATTGATGAACAAATGTTTGTAAATATTCTCCATAGATAAGAGTCTTTCAATATTTTTATTTAGTAATCTGTAGTGTGTCTTTTTTAATAAAACAACAAGATAAGCATGACATTCAGCTTTTCAGTTTGGAGAGATGATGATCTTACACAGATTAGTTTCTGTGTTGTTGTTGTTTAAAAATAATACAAAATAAATAAGAGCAAATTGAATAATAAATAAATAACAATACAAAGAAATAAATAAGTAGCCAATTATGGCCTTCACGTCTGCAAAAAATTTTTGACATTGAAGCGCACCTGCAATTTAATCAATATATTTTAACATTATAATAAAATTAATTATTTAAGCCTTATTAGATATCGAAACAAAAATTCGTCAAAATAGAGAATCCTTTAATATTTTTATTGTATTATTTTTTAATTTTATTTTTAATTCTATCGGCCGATAGTGAAAGGCAGGCAGCCTATAAACATCATATTACTTATAAAAAGATAAAACAAACCGTTTTGTTATCGACCGATTTAATTCTTCAAACAATATTTGTAGATATTCAATTACTCATAAACCCTCTTTTTAACATTTACCTTGTTCAATACAAGTAAGGTTTATACATCGTACGGTCCCTTCGTCCCCAATTCCCACGGCTTGTGTGACAGGTGTGTTCCTTGAACTTCCCATTTATCAGCCATGCAATTATACACTTATCTAAAAATTAATAAAGTTTATTATCCTTTGAACTGTCTATAATTTTCTAATTTGAAGTACGGGAGAGAAAGGTTTGAGTTACCTATATGTTCGTATTTTTTTAATTGTTGCAAATTAATGTTTAACATTAAATACTTATTGTTGGATATTTTGGAATATTTTACGTTTAAATAATATAGAGAGAACTTGCACTAAATTACCGACGAAGTCTTTTTCCACTCGTTATTGGTGCTTACAACCCCATCTCAATTCGTAAATACCGTCACGCTAGTTGCAGTCTGAAGAGTGTCGATGGCGACTACGCACCACGTCCTAAGATGGGGTTCAGTTCCTAAAAACATTGCCCTGACTCTTTAAGTATGGTATGGTATATTCTGATAAAATTCTTCCAGAAAGTTTTACTAACTTACACTTGATTACAATCAGTCAAAAGTTTTAAATCGGTAATCTTTTGGCCGGACATTGTAAAGGGCTAATAAAAAAAATCATCGAAGTTGTGGGAAGTATTTGCGGGCTCATTTCTCAGTGGCTCGATACTTCTTTGTCAGGCAACACCTTGACTGGCCCTTTGTGTAGAGATTTTATGAAAAGAAAATTGCGGGTTCCTTTTGTCAATGGATACTCGAACTTTTTATTGGTGGGAGTTGAGTAAATGCATGCGATACATAATTATAAAATACTCTTGAGTGATTTTGTTTTGTAATTAAATATTATTATTGAATAAGTTTTTTATTCTCGAATAAGAGATTCGCTCTGTTTTTGTTTTGTTTAAAAACTTGTCAATAAATACATCATGTATTTATTTAATTATAAAATCGAACTGGTAGTCTATACGTCATATAAATTGTTTTAGAATATAAAATATACTTTTTAGAGCTTCTTTGTAGGCTTAAATGAATAATATAATCCTATTGAATATAAATATAAAAGTATCAGTTCAATGTCTGGTGCCTTAGTACATCAACTTTCATAGGATGATTGTGAACGCGATAATTATGTAAACTGATGAATATTTTAACTTGGTTTTATTAAACGTAAGTTTCGCGCGATTTCTGTTACCCTGGTGTATTTATATTGTGATCGAGTAAAAGTGGACGTGATTATATAATATTTATTATATAAAATATACGAAAAGATATTTTTGTGGGGTTTCTCAGCCGAATTGCTTATACTTAGCGAGTCATCATTATCCTCAGCAACAAACTTAGAAACAGACTTGTTGGACTTATTTGTTGCATTATCAAAACTGACAAGACAAATCAATTACACCGAACCCTACTAGGCTGTCATAAAGTAAGCAGAGCTGAAGTGAACGATGTCAAATATTTTTTTTATTTAGCTTTATTAGTTATAGGATATTTGCTATTATAGTGCAATAGGCGCTTTTAATATTTTATTTAATATATGGATTGCAATTTAGTTCTGTTGTTTTAAAACAAAGACAGTCAATCCGAGCAAAATTGATTTTCATTTTATATATGAACATCAGCATTCGTTCAGTGACTCCAAGCAATTGCCGTTAACGTCGACCTTAAATCTTTGGACCAGTAAGTTGGAATCAAGTCAGATAAACCATGTCACCAGTTGCCGTGACAGAAATAGTATTGACCATAATTAATCAGATGGTGCTTTTGAGAAATATAATTAAAATGGTCTTGTTGTTCTTTAATAAGCGATTTACCAACTGTCTCAGTGAATAATAAACCAATAGAATAGAATTTGAAGCAGATTTTTTTTTTGAATTCGACTATTGAAGTGAACCATCTCCTAGCTTTAGCATAGTTGGAATAAAAAGAAAAGAACCAAGAACCTTAATATGAATGAAAACATTTTTTTAGTATTCTTTTACTAAAAAAACAAAAAACAGAACTTCTTTAGCTCCATCTATATATGAATAATATTTACAGGATTCATCATGAAATTGCGTACGCGTTCTTCTTTTTCTTGCTCCTACAGTGTGAATCAGACAGTAGACTGCCTTAGGTATACGAAATATATCACTTCTTTTTAATGTTTACAAAATTATTCTCCCTCTCAATTCCCCTTCGCCTCGCCCGATCACACTATTCGTAATGCACTCACCAGCTTACTCCCCAAATCAAGCGTGCGTAAAGAACTTTTAGGGCTTGGTTCTCCCCTGGGGTGCCATGGACGCAGCCTCTAACGAATATCTTGAGCATCAACTGGAGAAATATCAGCCGTTACTCAAAACTTACCCCTTTTAAGGCTACCTAAACCGCCTTAAAACATTGTCTAGATTTTTAAAAAAATTAGAATTATTTTAAGAAAATTAGAATCTTTTAAATATAAAAGTTTGGGTATAGTTTCACAAATTAAAGTACTATATAGAAGATAACATTTATTCGGATGTCGGACATAAAAACACAAAATAATCAATTATCTATTACTTTATTCGAATATATTGAAATAAAATGTTATTCACTACAATTATTATAACAGCTACACAATACAACACGGGGTCACTACATTTGTTAAACGAAATACAGAGTATATAAACACTAGATTATATAATTAAATGCAATCAACGTCAACATTCAATAGCACACTGGTATTATTAATAAAAAAAAACTTAACGTTACAAAATCGTATATCGAATAAATGCACCTAAATAAATGCTTCGTTGCATTTGTAAGGAACTTAAAATTAGGAAAATTGATACATTCTTTTGTCATTGTTATTATTGAAAAAAGAAAAAGGATAATTTAAACATGTTTGAAAATATGATAAACAGAAATAATTAAATACATAGAAGAATCAAATAGAATTACTTATGTACGCTTAAATCTTATATACATTCGGAATGTTAACAATATGTATTAGGTGTGTTTATGTGTTTGTATATAAGAGCTACAGATCACAATAGCTCTATTATTCGATCTTCAAAGCTTCGTCTAGAGAAGCAGATCATTTTAGGCAAATTGGACGTGTTTTTTAAATACTTTCAAGGCAAGTGCTTGACAACGATCCCACGTGATGTTAAGTGGAATTAGTCCTCGGTGGTAAGGCGCACTAGCTTAGTAAATGCCTATTCAATCTTCTCTTGAAAATACTCCCATTGTAATCGGAAGGAAAGTCATACGCTGGCAAACTATTCCAGTCCCTTGGTGTACGAACAATGAAAGACGAAGAAAAGTGCTTTGTTCGGATTTGGGGATGTACACAACAAAAAGATGAAATCCCGTTGTACCTCTTGAAGTCCGGTGGTGGAACGGGGATGGGGTAATTAGTAGTGTAGTTCCTAAAGTAGTCCCACAATCTCCAAAATGCAATCCGCAGAAAACCGAAAGTCTAGCTACCTTACGCCTGTGCTCAAGACTGAGCAGATTGGTGTCAGCTGCGTGTCAGCAATAGCCTCTTAGCCAGCCTTTCCACCGAGTCCAAAGCTGCCTGCCCAAATATGACAGTGGTATTCTCCACTTGATCGGACTTGAGCTTTAAAAGTCGCGAAATTAAAAGCGTTAAAAGTCTTAAATGTCTTCGTGCCCAGGGAAGGAGAGAGCAGGCATCCGTAGTGCTTTTAGGCTTATATGAAGGATGTACGTGTATATTATATATGTCGTAACTGACGCGATACTAGCGCTACCGATGCAACACTAGCGACATCAGCGGCATTCGAAAAAGACGGAACGCTAGCGCCGTTTGTCGGCGTTCGATGGAGTCCACGTTTTACCACCCGCTCGAGCGGGGTGACATACTTCCACGGTGGCGGTCGGATAGAGCGGTTGAACCATCGCGTGTAATCTGTCATCTGTAAATTATCATGGACGCCAGTAACATCGGTGGCTCATTTGATCACACAAATGGCGACGTGCCGACATATATATAGTATATATATAATACACATTGTTAAGTGATCACCGTCGCCTTTAAACATTTACAACAATGTGGAGGTGGTTGCCGACCTTTTTTGAGATATTAATCCTTGAATATCTCAAAGTCGTATCGATTCAGAAAACCATTGATAACAGCTGATTGCTTTTTATGACGAACTACACAGATTGGCCAGAGAAGCTGGCCTTGACTGTAGCTGATTGCATAGAACTGCTGTGATACTAGATAGGTAATTATATTTGACCCATCTATGTATTTAAAATTCTTTGCTCTAAAACATTATAATTACTTCTACGTATTGTATAATATATTTTGGTCACATAACAGTCAATTTGGTAGTCAGCCTTTAGAGATTCACTAAAAAGTTTGTTTTCAGTATATCGTGCTTGATACGAATTCAAAATTGTATGTAATTTTATTAAAAAAGACTGATAAAAAATAACATAGGGCTTAAAAACACTGGCACGACAATATCACAGATTTTTTTAATGTAGTGTCACTGAACTTTGACTATGACAAACGATCGTGCCTATAACGTATACTACGAATTTATTTAACTCTGATTAATTATGTGTAAGAACCTTATTAAAACATATCATTATACATAAGGACATTACCGAATAGTAGAAATTAAAACCATATTGGATTACAGGTATACGCCATCGGTATACCATAGTGGCACGACTGAACTAGTAGATTAACAAAAATAGCAAACAGCAACTATGATATTACTGTACGTGTATATTGACATTATTCCTTATGCGGGCGGCTAAGTAACGGAACTCTCTGCCGCGATCAGTCTTTCCCTACGGGTACAATTTGGACACCTTTAAGTGCAATGTGAACAGACACCTTATAGGCTCACGTGTTAGGCCTAGGCCTCTTAGGCTTCATCTTCGCCTTCCATCAAGCGAGATAGAAACCAAACGTGAGCCTATTTAGTATAAAAAAAATGTCATAGCAGATTTGGCGTGTATACATTTACAGTTAATGACAATCTTTTTCTGTCAAATTACAGCTATTAACATAATTACGTGTCATCATCATTTCAGCCGCGAAACATCGACTGCTAAACATAGGCCTCCCCTATCGATTTCTAAAAGGACCGTTTTTTTAATAAAGCCAGCAATATTTCTTTTTTCAGAAAACATTACTAACATTCTCGCTAACCATTCCAAATAAGCTTAAGCTAGGAGATGGTTCACGTCAATAGTCGAATGGTGGATTCGAACCAACGACCTTACGATTCGCAGACCATAAACAAAGCCATTAGGCTATTGACGCTTCAACCGGTTGTAAGTGGCTTGTATTGCAAACCACCTCGCGGGACGTCCTACACTGCGCTTGGCGGCCCGAGGTCTCCCTTCGAGACCTTTTCGGTGCTGGAAGAGTAACCTCCGCGGGACATACTTCAGGGCACCGTGCAGAGGGCTCCGGTGCGTTCCATTGGACATCCCGGAATCAGTCGCCATGCACCGAAGGGGGCCATGGGGAGGTGGGGAGAGTTAGAGAGTAGAGTAGAAGTAATGAAAGATGGAAGCTATGCGTCATTATTCGAGTTTAATTAAAAAAATTAAAGACATGCTTCCATTGTACTAGAGCTACCATTCTGTCTATGCTCTAAAATCTGTAGACTTTATCCTTTGCCCATTAGTGGGCATATATAAAATGCATCCAGTTAAATACTGATGACATTATAAAACTACTTTTTGGCAATAAAACTTTGAGGCATGCACAAATTAATCAAGAATATATAAAAAGAAAAGGAAAAAACATGTACAAAGTTAGATAAAAAAAAACAGTGAATTAGCAGAGTTAAAACTAGTTTAAAATTTAAAAGTATGTACAAAGCATTGGTATTTATAAAACGATAAAATATAAGCGCTCACAACCGTATTAAAGGATTATTGGTACAAAAAAAATCGCGCCCTCTGGCGGCAAGAACAGACAATTATATAGTATGAAGATAAAAATGAAATTTTAATAAAGATCGTCAATGGTAAAGAAACAACGCTTAAGCATAGTGTCGGTAGTCTTTAGAATGCTTTGGCAATTATTGGAACTTTTAAACGTTTAAACTAAACTTATTAATTCAATAATATTTTAAGAAGGGTCATTGATACACAACGTCTAGGATTTAATGATGGGTTACACGACTATAGTAATTTAGAGTAAATATTATATATATAAAAGAAGACATAATCAAAGAGTTATTATTGGAAAACGATAAATTTAAAAATTTTATCAGGAAATAAAAAAAATTCAACTATTACAACACTTGAAATAAAATTTTCAAGCCGTTGTAACTTCTATTAAATGTCAGATTCAATGAAAAATTTAACTGATGAATTATATAACCAAATATATAAGCTTTCACATTTTCACGTCCTTTTAACTGTAGCGGGGTATACAGAGACAGTTTTTGCTGTACACTTTTAACCAAGCTTATTCGACGACAACTATTCATTGTGAAAAATTACTTAATACTTTAAAATGTGTAAAGAATTATTTATGAAAAATATATATAGAACATATAATAACATCAAATTCTGAATATTATTTTGTGTTATGTTAATTAATATATTTTTTTAAATACCATTTTCCACAAATATTACTAACAATCTCGTCAACCATTCGAACTAAGCTTAACCTTGGGCAGGTGTTCATGTCACCAACAACCTTATTTTTCATATACCATACTATAAACCTTTAGGCTATTGAGCTTCTATTTCGAATATTATTTACGAAAACTCTTCATTGTAAACATTGTAATACAAAATTAAGCACCATAAAACTATTCCATGAAACTTCATCATTGTCGGCCAGTTATACTAACATATGATAAATTTATTCCCAGATAACTTACAATGTAGGAATAAATTTGACATATTGACACAGGTTTCCATAGAATAAAACAGCCCTGTGGTTCTGGGCTGTTAGAATAAGGCTACGGTATCCCCTACCTGTCGTAGGCGACTAAAAGGGGCCTCGTGTTCACTGGGCGACAAGGCAGAGAGAGAGCGAGAAGCAAGACACCGACTGGTCCGTGACGCCTTGCACTGCGAGAGCATAGGGGGTGGGGGATTAACCGCCCACCCCCCGGACGTGCTCTCCGAAGAGCGCAGTGCAGAGGGGCTCCGCTGCGTTCCACTGGAGATCCCGGAGCCCCTCACCATGCACCGAGGAAAGGCCACCAGGGGGGTTTTAGTGGGTAAGTACCCCACATAACATAACTAGTAATTTAATATTTAAACAATAAGCACTGAGGAACATTAATAATTGAAAATTACAGTAGGACCTCGGAAGACTTATGGAGTCATTCAACTTTTATAACTCGTATGTTAAGATTAATAGTTATTAACTTTAAGTTAGGGAGGTAAAAGAATAAAACAATAAACTAAGGAATTCTAATAATTTCTAAATTAGGAGGTAACTTATTTTTCCAAATATAGGAAATATAGTTACATCTCGATTTTTATTCGAGTAACAGACAATTTGTACTGAAATGTCTCGCAGGGAGTTACTGATTATTTCAAGTTATACATGGTTGAGATTTCGAGTAATGGAGGTTTCAACTTAAAGAGGTTCTACTGTATATATATTTATAACAAACATACCCCACATACATTTTAATCCTAGCGGGGTAGACAGAGACCGCTTCTCACGATAATTGTTAAGTCCAATATGTGACATGCTTGAGCAAGTGTTTTTTGCACTTAAAAAAACGAAAAATGTAATTCCGACTGTATTGAGGTGTGATATATATGTACAATAATATAATAAAACTGAGGTTTGCTACTGCATACAACAAATTAAATAGCCAAGATAGCAAAGCATAAAAATTATAATTGGCTGAGTAATTTTTAATATGAATGAAGCGAAAGAGGATCATGATTGTACAAAGTCGAAATCCATAATCTCTATCTACCCTTCCGGATGAAGTGGGTGAGTGTTTGTGTACTTCTGACTGGACCTCCGATGAGCTTAGACTCTTATGCAGTGACTTTTCAATCTCACATTGATTATAAAAACTCTTAATTATTTAAAAAACAATTTATAACGGGATTAACCTACTAAGATCACTTTAAAAAAACATTCACCGTCATAACACCGATTAGTAACAAACCTGTATTGCAATTACTCCACAAGTAATGCAATGGATGCAGTTCACATGGGCACATCGGCAACATACTCGATCCTGAGAAGCAAGTCGACCAGATCCTGTGCGTCCAGCCACCGCCAAGGGACTGGCTCCCTCTCGCAGCGAGCGCCGCGCTGTCTGGTCATGTTGTATAACACAGTTACCGCGACCAGGAAACACACCACCGCGAACAATTGGAATAGACACTTCAGTGGCTCCCTGGAATTACATACTGTGGAATTTGAGAGATGTCTTTCAAATCAATCAACCGTAAAGTGGAGCTTAATTAGGTCATTAGTAAAAATCTATACATATGAATAAAATTGCAGTTTCTATTATCACTCTTTACTACGTGCATAAGAAGTACATTCAGTACATATACCAAAGTAATCTTTTTCTGTTTGTTTCGGCTAATCATTGGAACAGCTGGACCGATTTTGACGGGATTCTCCCTGGCATATAGCTGATGTAATAAGAATTTAGAGTTGGTAAGATATCTATGTATAAAAGTATAGATATAAAGGTATAAATACACACCAAAAGTATCTTCGGACACTCCTGTGCTGAGAGTTCGTCTTACGTATCTCGCATTCTAAGCACGGCACTTCCACCTGGGTGGCCACTGAGGAATATTCTGAAATAACAATATTTTTCTTATAATATAACCAATACTAACAATAATATAACCATAAAAGAACTTGGTATCTAAAATTATCAATCAGATAAAATAAAGTCAGCGCGCGAGTTGAATGCAGTCGGGGCGTGAGGTAAATAGGAGCATCTTGCCCCCGTTGGTAATGAAGTTCTGTTACAAAAGAGTACTTATTCACCGAAAACGCAAAAATATTTTAGACGTGTGCAATTATTAAATTTTGTGTTTTTTTTCGTTTTCTGAAATAATTATTAAAATGTGTTATATATTTTTTTCAACATGCCATCCTGTCGTAAAATTGCAAATTTAAAGAATTGTCTAAGTCTATCGAGACACCACATAACTAGGCCACATCACTATGGCATTCCTGAGCTCTGCATTCAACTCGCGCGCTGAAATTACATTAACATTACAAGAATAATCAAAGTAAAATATCTATTAATATCGTAAACACAAATAATCTAACCGACACCGCTGTACTGCGCCTTAGATACAAACTACCATAATAATTACTAAATCTATTATTGTCACCTGCGAAGTGCCATGCACCAAGCATGGTTGCAGAAGCTGCTGCTTACCTAGGAAAAATTCTGCCAGAACGCGACAGAACCGCATATTTTATATTATTATATTATACTACTTGCGTTATTTAGAGCGGCCAGAGGTACGGTACCATTTGCATATGGGCATTTATAACTTTAACTTTTTTTAGATTATTCAACCTTGAAAGTATTCTATTGCGAATTCAGCCACAGAAGTATCAGATGAGGATGAGATTTTATAGGTAATATGTTACCATAAAATGTGTCGACTTTGGGAGAGAGCTCAGAGGTATCCTATCTCCTATTTTCACCAAACTTATTATGTCCCATATAACCATACACCGAGCACAATTTATTTTTCAGTGAGTGTTTTTTCTGTACTTAAAAGTTACTTAAGTTCGTAAGTCGAACCTTTTCGAAGTAGCCTATTCGAACTCCATCAAAATGAACACATTACTGTTTTTTTTTTTTGGAATTTATGGCTTGGTTACAAGAAACACATTTTTTTTTTAAAAAGAAAGCTAGCAATATTTTTTATTTCAGAAATATTACTATTTACATTATTGACGTTAGTAACAGTCACAGATTTAATTTACCCAAAATGTACTAAAGATTACCATTTACTACTACAACTAACCTCAAACTACACATGCATTAAGTACTACCCTACAAAACTACACATTTAAAATGTTACATATATTCAAAGATTACCACATTCTGTTTCTATAGGTGGACACTTCTCATAGTATGTTACGTCCATTCCATTGCATTGACTTGAACATTTTGCCTCTAACATATCCAGATTAGATTTTAAACCATCTATCAATGTCTTTAGAATTCTATTTTCATTGCTTTCAACATCAACTATTTTCTGTAAGATTTTCAGATTCTCATCATACCTATCAATTTCGATTTGCATGTCTGTTATTATGGCGTTCGAATGTTTTATATCATTTTCTAATTTAGTAGCGTATGCTCTAATCTTTTCGCACTCCATGCATTTAGTGCAGTCAAAGCAAATTTGAACGTTATTATTATTAGCAGACGATTCATTTTCTAAATCCAATAATAAAGGAGACAAATCTGTCTGTGTTCCCACATGTGCCAGATCGGCCGTTGGAGTTTCCACTGTTTGTAAGTCGTCGGTTTGCGTTGACGTATTAGTTAGTAAGTCTGTGTTGTTTTCAAAACAATTTAATTCGTCAATGTTATGTCTGGACATGTTGCAGAAGCTTAATCTTATCTCGTCGAATAAAGATATATTCGTAGGTCGTCCCTGGTCCTCCTTTAACACTTTTACAAACGTCTCCTCGTCTAACACGCGGTTCTCTATTAAAGGAATTAGTAAAATGTGTTACAATTAAAGCATAAGCGGTGTAGCAAAGCGGTTAAGTATCAAAGGTTTCGGGTACATATTATAGTGATATTGTAAAGATTTCTTAATATACAGAGCATTATAGCAGGTAAATGTACTAATTAAATAAATTATTTAATATTTTTTTTTTTAATTCTCGACGTTTGGAACTATTTACAGAGGTGATTTTCACAGGGATGTGAGGTTACTCGCGGGAGGTAGCTGGGTTCCTATTCCTCTGACGTTCTCTAAAGTGAACCCGGGAAGAAGGCGACATCGGCAGTGGCCCGTGTCGCCTTGCACTGCGAGGGAACAGGGTGGGAGGGATTAACCGCCCCCGGGACGTGCTCTTCGAGAGCAATTAATGGTTTGATTGCTCTTCAAATCATTTTGTTTCCTTTTAAACCAACTTCAAAAAAAGGACGACGGTCTGACTTCACCGTCAATTATGAAACGATTTCTATTTTTTTTTCTTTGATTGGTTTTAATTTCAATAAGGTTCCATATCAAGTTTGTCAGCATAGGAAGATATACTAAGGAACTTCTAAGTCATATAGAAGTTATCTGGAGATGTTGGTATGTTTATGATTATTCAAGAATAGGTAAGTACACCTTAACAAAAGTTAAAGTTACAGCCTTTATATAATGTCCCACTGCTGGGCACAGGCCTTCACAGTAAATAGAGTATAAGGACATAGTCCCTAGTGCGGATTGACATGTCTTAGAATTATTTTCTAGGACACATCACATTTGATTGGATTTAAAATCAGTTTTATATTTTACTTATGATATTTGTGTAAAATTATATTGATTTCAGGATATATCATCAGATCATGATCAATATTACATAATATATGAATGAAAAGTTCAAAAGTACAATAGTAATTTAATTTATATATGTAATTATGTTTATATATATATATACATATGTGTGTGTTTTGCATTAAAATATGAGTGTATATATTGCCATATTTATACACAATGCAGGCTTTCGTTAGTTATAACAGCTTTTTTGCTGAAAATCATTGCAATGGTACACATGTGTAATAGCATATGTTAAGCCGCTTCGCCACAATGTCTTTTTTTTTAACATTTCTTAATTTTAATAATTTTTGTCTGTTTTTTTTGTCTTGTTATACTTGTTACGTTTCTGTGTTTTGAGTTGAATAAATATTTTTTCTATTCTATTCTATAATCGGGTAATAGCGTGAATATTTAATTACAACGGCGAGTTACCTTGTGAAAAGTGACAGTCGGCGTTGAGAGTGTCGAGTGCGGTCAGCATCTGATCGTCCGTGTAGCTTATATCTATGGAGCGGTCCATACGCAGCTGCGTCTGGTTGGATTTGTTCAACACGTCTTTCAACTCAATCTCTAATAGGACCTGGAATCAATGTTTTAATTCTACTGACAATTCTTATAACTCTGTTTTTGATAAAACTTCCTTATGCATGCTTGACTTGGGGAGTAAGTTTGTATAGGCATTACGATAAGTGTGATCGGGCGAGGAGAATGGAAGTTGAGATGGAGATATAAGTTAGTGAAGATAGAAAGAGAGAGGTTACGTATTGTTTATTACTGATGGGGCAAGAGAGTGAGGTGCGAGCACAAAGTGTGCTCCTTTTTCTCATAGCCTGTTACGTTTTATATATCAAAAACACAGTGCAGGCCTATTGTCTGTATCACATTGTAGGAGCAACAGAGAACAGTGCCCGCGCACATTTTCTTTCTCTGTGGAACATATACGTAGACATAGGGAGCTAAAGAAGTTTAATTAACCTAAGACCTAAAAGCGTCAATAGCGTAATGGTTTAGGGTACGGTCCGCGCATCGTAAGGTCGTGGGTTCGATTGCACCATTTGTCTATCGACGAGAATCATCTCCTAGAGAAATTTTGCTAGCTTTCTTTAAAAAAAAAAAGTTTTACTTCAGTTATGTGGTCTAAAACATTTTTATAACTTTTTTAACTTTATGTTCAATTTCAGACTAATTTTCTTATTTTAACACAATTTATTCACTTATAGCTCTCTCCATCCTTCAATCCTGAACGAGCTAATTACTTCATCTTCGATCACTTCTACAGCAAAGAATTGCAATATGTTGCCTGCATCTGTCTTTCCTTCCAATATTTCTGTCCGTCGCAGTTATGAGCGAGAGCATTCTCATGCCGCAGAGTCATGCCATCATGTGATGATGATAGAACATATTGAGAACCTTTGTCTACGAAGGTTACATTACCTTCTCTTTCATGAGCTGCTGCATGTAGTCCTCTTGGTCCTGGAGACGAGAGGAGACGTCCGCGTGCTCTGTCCGCAGCGTCTCGTTCTCCTCCAGCAAAGCGGACTGCCGGCTGGCGTACATCTCGTTGATGCGATGGCACTCATTCTTCGATTTTGTCAGGAGTTCTTGCAGTGTCAATTTCTAATGAATGAATTGGTAATTTTAACATTTGATCAACAATTATTTTAATGTTACAATAATAAAGGATTACATATCGCAGATCACTTATTGTTTTCAACATTTTATTCTGTAAGAGTATATTTACCAGTAAAAACATAATCCGACTTTAAATAGAATCAAATGTAAAACGATATTACGCGCGGAATATTTCGGGATTATCGTAGAAATATTACGGAATAGAATTAATCACACTAATAGTGTATTTAAATTTTCGCCAAATGGAGGCAACACTAAGTACTAAAATTTAAATAAAAATAAAATTTAAGGAAAAATACTAAAAAATCCAATTTAACGTAAGATATTCTTTTTGATGTTTGAAGTTTTTAAAATGAAAAATAAATAAATGAATAAAAATAATTTATTTTATTTTAAGGATATTTAATTGTCTATCATATCACAATTTATTTCAGTTAGCGTCTTTATCTTCCGAGATATTCAAACTTTATTAACCGACCCTTTATTTTTGTTCACAATTGACTATCGTCATTGATGATAGTGTGGTCTTTACCTCTGTCTCCAATGCCGCGACCTGTTCGGTAAGTACTCGTGTGCGTTTCCTATTCATGTCAAGGTCCCGCTTTGTCTCCTCCAGCGAGCGCTCGCTGTGACAGAGCCGGTCGCAGGCGTCCTCATAGTCTCGTTTGATATGGTTCAGCGTTATGTTCTCGTCGCGGAGCCTGGAATAGTTAATGTGAATAGTATTAATATATATTCTACCTCCAAATAAACAAGCTCAAATGGCTATCATCCCATATTACCAAACTATATTCTCTATTTTCAACCGACTTCAAAAGAGGAAGTTCTCAATTCATCTGTATGTTTCTTATTATTATCGTTACCAAAAAACTGGACCGGTGTCATACAAAGGATTTAGGTAATGGGGTCGAGTGGAGACATATCGATCAAGTAGTTCTGACTAAAAATCTTTATTCCTTGTCGCGCATGAGTGCTGCCGCCTCCGCGCACCCGAGGAATATAAGGGAGCCGAGGGTGATACACATATTGACACATCCAGCGAGGACGAGCATTTGGAAGCAGTGGCGCCGCCAAGGGCGCGGTCCGAGCAGTCGACGCTGCAGCCGGTGCCTGAGGCGTCGCCACCGCCGACGTCAGCTCGAGCATTGCGTGCGCTTACTCGGGCTGAACGTAAAGATGTTCTCTAGAGTAAGATGTATTAGTAATAAGTTAGGAAAAGTAAATTTGTAAATGTATGGCAATGTTTTAGTGGGGAGAGATGTAACGTCTTACCCTACCTTAGATATAATAATGTGGTGGGGGGTATCTGGTTCTCATTATTGTCTACTGCGCGTGGTAATAAACAACTAAACAAACTGGAGAACTCATACATGTTAAGGTGTGCCCGCAAGGAGTCCCTTTCCGCGGTAACGGTTGTCAGCGCCTCCTCGTGTTGACGGTCCGTGAAGTCTAGCTGGCTGCGCAACTGTTGTGCTAAACGCGCTTTCTCCTTCAGCTCGCATTGCAACTCCTCAAGCAATTGGAAACCTGAACACACAAATGTTTTCGTGGCATTTTAACCATTCTAATGTTAATACATATAATGTATACTCAGTTTTGTTTTAAATAAACAGGGATGGGTGTGCACTGCTATAGAATTAAGGTGGTGGCAGAATATCAGCGTTGTAGACTCTTGGCAAAATTTATACAAAGCCTTTACACCTCCACCATAACTTTTTGTGATTAATTTCTCTTCTGTTATCTTTGTGTTTTAGTCTATTGCATTTTTCTACTTATTTGTTCCTTTTTTTCAATTCGGTATGTGGTTAGGTGAATTTTTTTGGTAGCACCACAGTAATTGTCTGGATGGAGAAGATCAAGAAATGAATACAATGACACAGTGATCTTATCTTATTAAATCACTTAAGTACTTGGTGCAAAATTATCTTTTGAGTTTGACAAATTTATTTATTTTGATAAGATGAATGTTGAGTAATTTTCTAAAATCTATAGATCAACAAGTGTGTGCAAATTTTAAAAACCCTGTGCTATATGATATATAAAATTCTTTTCGACACATAACAGATTTCGTTACTTGAAATTGAGTAATATATTTATTTAAATATTATTATTTAATATATCTTTATCATAGGTATTTTTTTAATGCATTTAAATAGGAGCCATTGTTGCCTTGGAAGTCTTATGTCAATTTAAATGATTAGTAAGTCTTGGTTTACACATGTTACTCAAGTTACTTTGAACTTGTTGAACCTTAAGGAATCCTACCAAAAAGAAATGTCAATGGAAATGCAAAAAAATTACAAAATAGCCTTACCATCTGTTGAAATTCCTGAATCAGAGTCATGTGGCATCTGTACACTCTTCAAATTAAAGCTGGAACAAATACAGATTTATTCTGTTAAGCAATTAACAGTAAAATGTCAAAATATAAGTTGTGTGAATAAAAACAGTGTCACCCGCAAACACCTATTAAATTACTGGTGTATTGCTAACCTATAAAGGGTTGGGTTGCTGCACTTTACTCAATGGATGAAAACATGAAGTAATATCTCCCTTCCAACCAGTATTCAAGAAGGTTGTGTTCTTCCTCAATTGTCAACCTAGTTGTACAATGACGCAAGCCACTTCAGTAGCCATGCCATGATTGAAACCCCAACTTTTTTTTACAACCTTGCCACTTGATGCAAAAAATATATTTTTTAACATTATATATATATATATATATATAAGATGAATTTGGAATATCAATAAAAAATAAGAATAACTATGTGTTGCTCTGTATTTCAAGGAAACCACATTAAAAGTTTATTCCTGTTTTTACTAAACAATGTTATATAAATTAAATAATGACATCTATTCTATTTCTATATTACATCACTGATATATCTTTATCAATCATGTCACAACAAACCTCCACAGACTTCACTATGGAGGTTTTGTACAAATTAAAAAATAAAATAAATATTATTGTTTTTTTACATATATTAGACTTTATACAGCATTATATTGGGATATTTCTCCAGTCAAGCTGACCTTTTAGACTAAATAAAACCATTACTATAAATGCAAATATGAGAAATCTAGATTAATACTAGCACCTAATTAAGTAGCAATATTATGGACTAAAAAAACCTATAGTTATCTTAAAACTTACCTTTCATCCAAATCAACTTTTGTCTTTTGACTTTCACTGTACTTGTTCAAAGTTGAAGCCAAAGTTGTAACTGTAATTTCTGGGTTGTTCTCCTCAGGATCTAGGAGTGATTTTAGATAGCTATATTCCGCTCTGGAATGCAAAAATCTATTTAAACCATCTTACTGCTTGCAATTACACTATTACAGAAAATTTATTATCACATATAACTTTTCTGGAAACTAACTATCCAACTATTAGAAACAGCAGTTTCTTAAATTAATATAATTTATGAGCCTTCAAAAATGTGAACCACATATCAACACATTATAACACTTATTAAAAGTACTTTTATTTATAATTTAGTTTAGGCATGTTTTGATTCATACTTTTTACACATTTTTTATACAATTAATCTATTAAAATCTATCGATTGTTACTGTTGTACAGTTTAAATTCTATCTTTTAATTAATGAAATATGTATATTAATAACTCATAACCCAAAATTGCAATACAAAAAAAAAAAATATATAATTAAAATTATAGAATATATATATAACTTACTTGTTTGTTTTGATAAAGGGTGCAAACTTATCCATTAACGCATCGACTCTTAAAGTAGCAGTGCTTTCAACACCGCAATAATCAAAAATTTGTGCGGCCGTGACAAAATAATCTACAAGCACCAAAAATAAACTCTATAAATCAAACCAAGATTATTACCTACGCGGTGTTTTAATTATAACAGTTTAAATTCGTACTTTACTTACCGTCTGTGTTTGAATCTTCATTTAAACTCATTTTTTAGTTTAAAATTTTAAATAGTGTTATGTTCTGAGTCAATTAAACTATATATTCATCTAATTTAAATAAAGCGTGCACGTTAACGATCGAGTTTGTTTATTTTCATTAACCTAAATAAATTCGTTACGCTATAGGGAAATACAAAAATAGTTTTGTAATAAAAACGGTTCAACACCAGTAGTGACGGCCGCTATCAAGACCAATTAATCGATTCCATGTGCACAAGTTGTCATTGATAAACTCGATTTTGTACGTTTTCTCGTTAAAAGAAAACTTTTTGCGCGATACTGTGAGAGTAACCACAGTTGTAACAAGAACAGGATATCACTGTGAGTTAGGAGCGAGTCTTTTACCTTACGAAAAATATTCTGATTTATTAACCACGCAGGGTTTGACCAGGTTGGTGAATCTAATTATAGCTACAATTTTTAGGTGATTTTCTATGTAATGCCCACTACTTTTACAATATGTTTAGTTTTAATCACAATATCCTCTCATTCCTTATTTATTTTTCTATAAATAAAAAAGTTGTGCATAAAGTGCATAAAAGATGAAAATAAGAAACATTATAATACATTATTAATGATTATAATGATTCTTATTTTCAGAAAAAAAAACAATAAGTCAGATATACCATAAAATCTTCTTAATCTACTTAGTTTTAATCAGTCTATGATATAACTTCAATAAGTAAACCAAAAAAGTGTAATGAATGACATCAATGTTATTATCGATAACTCAATGTAAACTTTTCTTGCACGTATTGTACAAAAGGGAAGAAACATACGATTTCTTTTAAAATATAAGAGATATTAGTAGTAGGAGAGATATTATGACAAAAATGATTGAAATCTAAATAATATCCCAATACTGATGTTTACTTCATTGCTTTATATTAACGAAACACCTCTCGTATAAAAGCGAACGGAATATATTCATACCCCTCACCAGAGGAACAGTAAGCAGTACAAGTAGTTCGTCACAAAAATATATTATTTATATTCACAAAATACAATAATAATGTAGAGTTAGAGGATAAAAGTTGCAAAAGCCTACCCATCTGGGTTAAGGGTGCGAATGCTTAATTTGTTTAGCCTTTAATATGCTCTAAATTAGTTGTTGCGTGGTTCCAGAAATAAATTTTTGCCATAATTTAGTTCTAGTAACTTTCTATTAACACTCTCCACATTTTTTTTCGGGCTTTGCTACAGCTACAGCATTTTGTAGGTTAGTTGCCGAAAAAAAAATATCAACTTCATATAAGTATTTGTAAATAAAACAAATAATAAATTTGAAACCAAGGTTTATTGAGTATGGTCGCACAATTCTTTAAAAAAAATCATAATAACTTAACGTACACGTATGACATTTAATATTTCCATCAAACCGCTGTGAATTCTTAACACGGCCAGTTTTGTTTCTATCATAGTGAAGTCGCTCAGTTCCATCTAAAACGAAAAAAATAAAATAAAAATATTGATTATTGTCAAATCTTGCTACAAAGTATGAAAACCACAGAGTAGAAATAGCAACAAGGACACCGAGTTTGCACTCATTATTGTGCGACATAAGGTGGTAGGTCCGTTAGCCCAGTTATTTTACTAGCTATATTAAATAAGCCAGTTAAGCTCTAGTAATTAGAGTCACAAAGGCTCGGTGGTACTCAAAGCCAGACTCGTCTAAGGGAGTCCTACCACCGACTTACATCCGCACTTTAGGAAGGGATTTCTATAAAGAATTGCTATCCGGAAGACTTATTACAATTTAAATTTAGGTAAGATATCCTGCCGGTCCTATTTCTACTGACAAGTATACTGCATACTTCTGACACTAGCTATTGGAATTATTGTGCTAAAAATTTTGTTTTTCGAGATGAAGAGTGCAAATGCGATACGACCGCCTAAATAAGGGGACTCCAGTGCTCGCTTGTCCAATATTTAGAAAAAAATTTACTCCATCAGGCGGATCCGTCTCCCTGGAAGGGAATCTTCCGTACATCCGTTCACAAATAGCACACAAGCCGCACCATGTGCGATATTTTAATGTGTTTCCGTCGCTCTGAAAAAAAAATGATAATATTTACTGGCAAATAATTTATTAAATTAAGCAAAACCTGAAGTTATTTTAATATTAACATGTAAATATATTTACGCTACCAACTGAGTAGATTATAAAATGTTATAATTTTTGTTACAAAGGCCTTGGTTTCATTTGGATTAGGAATATACCATCAATATGGTATATCACTGTTATATTAACTGGGAACTCCTAAAAATCGTATGGGAGAATGCTCGTTGATTGACATATTTGTAGGTTTATCCAAGACAAGTACTCCATAACGACACCGAGCAATAATGTGAGAGAAGAAAGAGAATACAGGCGCCAGAACTTTGGGGAAAAAAGGGCGCGTCCGTGCGGATTGATTCAATTTTAGATTCGTCACGTTTAATTGGATTTGAAGTTTGTGTAAGTTACACATACTTCCGGGTCGTCGACATCCGTAGGAAAATGTGCTTTAAAACTTTCATCCAATACGTGTAGTTTAATTTCGTCTGGGAAGCTATCCTCTTCCTCGTAAGAGTTCCATTCCATTATGCTTTTGAACTGCGACGCCTGGTCCATGTTCAGAATCCCGCCCATCATTAGAATGAGACCCTCTTCGATATCCTGTCAAAGATAATTAACTAGTGAGCCCACATTCTACTATATGTCAGTGGTGTTTCAATATGAAACGGATCTATTATATTACACTCATATCAATTATCATTCTATCATTACCAAATACGTCAAATATTAAGACAATCAAACGATTAGTGAAACGAAGTGATTGAAACGTGCCAGTGGTACGCCATCGGCATACCATACAAACAAATTAACTAAAAGATTATTAAAAGCATAATATCGACCAATATGATACCAATCAACGTTAACTTTTATGAATATATTAATGAAATACTTTGTACTCAATCGGTTCAACAGACTCGGAGCCTAGGAGCCGTGATAACTTTTTTGTAAGTCATGTTTTCTTTATAAAGCTGTGTAATAAAGCACAGTTCTTTTATAGTATAATTGTTTATTAAGCCCGTCCGCTATGGCGGAACAGCAAGTAACACAAAGCAACTTTAAAATAGTAAAACAGCACTGTACTTTGACTTTTTTCGAAGGACCACTTGCTGTGTATAATAAAACACAGTCCTTTTATAGTATAACTGTTTATTATAAACAGATTAGGGTTAATAGAACAGAGAGCGATGCGCATGGGCACATTGTCAGCAGCAGAAGAAGGATAAAAGGCAAAGTGTTGCCTGTTATGAGAAATAATAATTGAACAAATCGAAGTAACGAGCAAGACGTATATTTGTTCTCTTCACCTCGAGGTAAATCTATACGTTACGCTTACCCAGTAATTTCAATAATTAGTGTTTAATATCCACGTTGAATTCAATTAGTGTTTGAGTCCTGCCCACCGATTACAATGTGGATGTTTTCAAGAGTACACTGAATAGGCATCTACTAAGCTAGTGTGGCGTACCATCCGGGACTGCATTTCTACTTAATATCAGGTGGAATTGTGGTCAAACACTTGCTTAGTATTAAAAAAAATAGTACTTTTATTGGCATCCTGTAACCTTTCGGTCTGAACTTCCTGAGAACGGTGAGGTAGAGCAGCTGCTTTGCCTTTTGATGTCGACAAACCTCGCAGCGTAGGACATTGGCAACAATGCTGTCAAAATATATAAAAAATTATATATCTACCCTTCACGCAAATCCTCAATCTCGTTGCAAAGTAGTTCGATAATAGCTGCAGCAGTAAGAACTGTGTCGCAGCTGTTAACGTCCATTTCCAAACAATTAAATACAAATACGAATTTAGTAAAATTTATTTTATTTATTAAATTAATTCAGTTTGACCAGTATGCTTGTGTGTTTTTGTGTGTACAAGATTGCGTGTGTTTAAGTGAGCGTATATTAGATTATGTGTAGGTAAGAGTATGAAGTAGGGAGTGGGTTACTCTGACATCTTTATCGTGTTTTTAGAGGATCTGTAAATTCATACAAGAGGGTTTGGAGCTATTCAGTAATAAGTGTCTAAGTCAAGCGTGCGTAAAAACGTTTTACTTGAAATAAAAATCGAATTCAGTCTTTAAATGACATATAATACATACTCTCCAGAGCGTTGCAGTCGATTGGCAGCGTGAATGTCGCGTTCCGTCTGCAGAAGATGCGTGGCACATGCAGCCACTCGGCCAAGCTGACAGCGGATACCTGCAGCGAGCGCAGTAGGCTCTG
Source organism: Meandrusa payeni (assembly GCA_029286785.1). Lineage (NCBI taxonomy): Eukaryota > Metazoa > Arthropoda > Insecta > Lepidoptera > Papilionidae > Meandrusa > Meandrusa payeni. The sequence goes on from JAGSMX010000027.1 coordinate 12,041,167, forward strand.
CATTTCGGGTCCCGGGGGCCGAGACCCGCGTGTTCGCAGGGCCTCTTGGAGTACGTAACGTCTCTACAGATTCAGTAATGAATATCATTAAGAGAAGCAGTGACAGCCTAGGCTGTTCGACTTACTATGTAACTGTCTTGGAATCCCAGTTAGCAATGAATTGCCATTTTTTTAAATAAAATATCACTTGCCTGTTACATGTGAGATGGTTAGGTGAAAGGATGACAGCGAAAACTGTCTCTGTCTTTCCCGGTAGGAAAAAGGTCCATAGAGATTATTTTATTATTAATGTCGAAAGTGGCAAAGTTGGTCTTTGACGTTGTAACACAGTTATGAGTTACTATAAAAATTAGGAGGCGCATTGACCAAAAAGAACGATGTTTTTTTTATATTTAAGTGCATATTACGAATAGAAATAAAATAAAATTTACAATGTTTTATTTATTTTAAAACACCAAAAATGTATAAATTAATAGCACACATCGTGTTTAATTAAAATGTTAAAATGTTATATATATAATAATTTTTGAATTACTGATATTTTTTTAATTAAATTATCTTAACATCAAATAACCTTTGTGTCAAACTCCGTCTCAATTGCTTCTTCATCAACTTCTCGGTGCAAGTACTTCAGAATGTCGTCATCTATGAAGGAGTCGTTGTTGGAAGCAACCACCGGCTTGACCACAAGCGGTGGCGGGTCGTCCTCAGCAACTGCTATGGAACCCCGCGAGCTGGCATTGTGAGAGTCGGTGCCTATGCCCGCGATCTTAGTCAAATAAAAAGTTCAGACATTCGGTCATGTTATATTACAACATTAAACATTATAATGCGTGAACATTTTACATACTTCTTGAAGTAAAACTTCTTCATGCGTGCTTGACTTGCGGAGTAAGCAGGTGTGTAAAAGTGTGACCGGGCGAGGCGAATGGAATTAACAGAGACTAACAAACGAATACAAAATTGCCAAGTTCCATTTGTTAAAAACTCTTTTGCCAGAAGGCAGTATTATTAACAAAAGACAAACTAAAAAAAAAGTAAAGTAATTTTGAAATAAAACATGATAAACAACTGGTTAAAGGATTTCGATCATGAAAAGAGTGAAAAACTGATATTATGATTTGTGGTACACACACACACACACAACACACACGCACACACAATTTTTGTAAAAATAAATATGTCTGATTTCTTCACAATTGCAACATAACGGGAGGGTACTATTTCCTATAATACAGTATTTCCTAGTATAGGAGACAGGACGTCATTAGTTCATTGTACCATAGCTGTGTTCAATAAATATATTATTATTATTAATATGCACTTGAGTTTCTGGATCCTGTTGTGCTTGAGCGGCGAGTCCAGCGGAGGCCAGGCGGTCGCTGCCTCCGCCACGGACCTTACGACGCCGCTTACCACGTCGCCTGACTTCACCAGCACCTGTCATCAAATGTTAATTTCCTTCTATAATAATAAAAGACACGATAAAACGTTAAATCTGGAATCCATTTTACTATGTAAATATCGATAGACTCGAAAGCGTCCAAAAATGTTTCTTCACACCGACATAGATTAAATACTTTTAAAATAGTACAGCTTTTTTAAAATAATTTAATCAGCTGATCAAAAGCATCAGCTATTTTGACTTTTTGTTTCATTGCTGTTTTTTTAAACAAATTTTTTTTTAATCAGGATAGATTTTTCTGTCCCATCATCAAAGGTCGTCTTCGTTTTCGGAAGCGGTCTCCTAATACCCTGTTTATATAAGGGTTACCCATTATACTGTGGACTCCTAAAGTGGGAATGTGGTCTACATTCCCACTTTAGGACTCCACCACCAAATTTTTTATAACAAATCTCACCAATTTCTTCTCCGTTCGTATTTCCAGGTTCATTTGAATCGTCGCTGTCTTTATCGCCTTTCGACCGCTGTGAAGCAGGCGTCTCACCTTTATTTTTAATTTTCAGAGTCTTTCCCATGTTCAGGGCTTTCAGTTGGTTCTGAAATCAATAAGCAAAACTGCTAATGTATTATTTATGAGACAGTGAATAAACCTAACATACATATCGATATAAGTTAGTAGAAATAAGGAAAGGAAAATGTGCTAGTAGAAATAAGTAAAGGAAAACGTTGTAGTAGAAATAAGAAAAATGTTACAGAAATGTAAACAGTGATGTCGGCTCCCTCCCGACGATAGATAGATGAAAAAGAATGAACAGTGGAAAGCAAATGAAAATATGTGAAAAGGACCCTAAGTTTCAACACGTTGGGGGAACGATGAAAAAAATATATATAACATGCATATCGAAGACGGTGGGAGGCAACAAGCAGCGTGCCGTCCACTCCGCCTATGACCGCACTTAATGGAAGCTGCTTATACGTCACGATCCTCAGTAGTAAAGGAACGAGGAAGAAGAAGAAATAAACTTATAATCACCAAGTATCTTCATGTGTAAATACCGACATCAAATCGAGTCAAACGTTAAACTTTCTGGGGTTTTTTTGGACGAACAGTTGGCCAGAGAGGTTGGCCTTTACTGCTTCACCGAATTGCAGGTGGCATAGTTCTTAGGTCGCTTAGCCTTAATCTCTATTAACTAGTAACTCGACACAAGTGTCCCCGGTGAGGGGTAAACTTTCTGGGATCTTTTAATTCGTAAAATAACTATTACTACGAAGTTCTGATGCTTATATTCTCTTTTTTATTCTATATTCGTGCTTGAAATTAACACTACACTCGTAAAGCACATAAAAAGCGTTACGGTAGAATTCGTAGAACATTTCGCAAATCGGAGAATGGTCTACTTAAAATTAGATAAGTTATTTTAAATTCCATTGTTAGTTATACAAAACGTCGTAGATGATTAGAGCCACCCTAACTCGAGGTCTTCTTTCGGGGGCCCTCACGCTAAGTTGCTGCGGAAAGAGGTTTTGCCTACTATCTAAGGGGCTTGCCACCTATATAATCTCGAAACTGTTGAACTCAGCTTCAATGCATATCTTACATTGAAACTAATAAATAAAATTGGAGTGTCTACAAACTGACACTGCAATTTTAAAAACAATATTAAAATAAATTTTTTGACATGCATAAGAATGAATCTGTTTGTTCCGGCTAATCCCTGGAACGGCTGGACTGATTTTGATGGGACTTTCACACAAGCAGAGTTGATTTAATAAGGAGTAACTTCGGCTCATTTTATTTTAGAAAAAACTTAATGAATAATTTTTAATCACGGGTAACACCGTGGAGCGCAGCCAGTTATAACAAACAATATTACCTCTAAATTACGAAAGAACTCATTTTCAAAAGATACGGATTTCTTCTCATTCTTTGTAACCTTCCTTTTCAACTGTACATTCGGAAACTTTATCCTTTTACTAGCCTCTGTAGTCCACGTGTGCATGTCCAAAGAGACTTTTTTCCTCTTCTTTGTTCCATAACCGACAACCATTCTCGACAAATGCATTGAGTTACAGTCGCATGGCGGCAATCGCACTACTGCCAATCTCTTACTAGGTTTCCGTTTACCACTTTTGTGTTTATTCGACGTACATGTATCTTTAAGTGACGAGGAATTCTCTAGCTTGTTATTTCTCTCTTTTTTATTTTTTGTCTTTGAAATTAAATGTGGTAGCATTTTTTTTAATAAACTCAATTTACTTTTAATAAAAAAATCAAAATGTCGTTAAGTTAGACATTGTTTCAATACTGTAGTTAACGTAATCAGAAAAGTGTCGCTTTGCGTCAGAAACAAAATCGATTATTTTTATCACAATTCTAATCTCGTGTAGTAAGCACAATAAGCTTTGCTATCGGCTTCCGTGTAGCTATAAGATAACACAAGTACACCATGTAGCTTTTTAAACACCTGTCAGTCTAGTGTACAGTAGTGAAAACAAAAACCGAATTATCGTAGAAACGAATTACACTGAATTATCGCAGAGCCGTGGTAACTCAGTGTCCGAGCAGTTGGCTTAAGTTGCATAGTTGGCAAGTCGAGTTCGATCCCCGATGCCAGCAGCAATAAGTTGTTGTTGCAATTTTATGTGCTGATTTACCACGCGCTTGGGCGGTGAATGAAAACATTGTGAGGGTAACTTACATGTCTTAGAACATTTTTCTAAGGCATGTGAAGTCTGCCAAAGTGTACTAGGGCCGCGTGGCGGACTACGCCCTTATACTCTCATTACAGAGAAGGGTTGCGCCCAACAGTGGGACATATATATTAAATTTATAAAGCCTTTTACTTTAACCGTAGGAATATTACGAAATAAGATAAATCAGAACCTAACCAAACTCTTATCAAACTTCCCCCGAAGTAGTCCTTTCCAATAACAAATGAATAATCGAAATCGGTTAGCGTGATATTAAGTTATTCGTCCATTTGTCGCGCACATACCTAATGCAAATTAAAAACTTATATGGTTTTCTCATGGATGTCATTGGCAGAACTGGACACGTTAAGCATCAGCTTTCATAAAAGAATCATCAAAATCGGTTTACTCAGTTGAAAGTTATGACGTAACAAACTTGAAAAAAAAAACATACAGACGAATTGATGAAGTCGGTTGAAAAGCGCTCAACGCGGCTAAAGAAGTTCTTACTTTAAAAATTTGCAAAATATATCTGAGACATACTTGATGATATCGTAAATAGATAAAAAGGACAAATGATTCACGGGAGCGGATTCGTTTATTTTTAAGGTTACTTAGGTATCAACGAATCTAAAATACTTAAATATAATTAGTGCTAGTGAATTTTTATTTTGTTTTTAAAAAAAGAACGCTAACAATATTTTTTTTTTACAAATTTCAAATTTCAAATAAGCTTAGGCTTGGGTTCACGTCAATAGTCGAATGGTGGATTCACACGATTCGCAGACCGTACCCTAAATCATTAGGCTATTGACGATACTAAGCAAATTAATAAAAAATTACAATAACGTACCTTCCTAGCAGTTCTTACAATAAGTAACTCTTTAACTGGCGGGTTTCTCTTCGCCAGAACCAAGGGTGATGCCAGAGGGGGCAGCTGCTCGCACTGTCCTGCTCTCAGCCGACTATGTGCGCTCTCGGAGAGGTTGAGGGAAGGAAGCGTCGAGCGCTCGATGGTGGCGCTGTGGCCAGCTGTCATCTCCGAGTTTCCGTAGCCATGGTAATAGAGAGTTTCCTGGTGGAAAGAGGATGCACTTTAGAACTAAAAATGTGCAACTAAACTTTTCATCTCTCTCTCTCTCGTGTATATAAACATGCATGGAAAATCTATTTATCGTAATATTTCTCATTCAGAAGTCCACAAGGATGCTGCAATACAAAGCTATAATAAATAATATTTTTTGTCACGAACCTATGCCGAAAAGCTCACCGCAACAGTTTCACCAGATTTGAAAAAGGCGATGAGTTGAAGGACGCTTAGCCCTTAAAATTATAATTTAATTGGAATTTTCTATTATATATAATAATATTCATAGGTACAAGGACGTTGTATAATTGTGGATACATCGGGACACTGTAATGGGTTAATAAAAAAAGAACTATTCTTTAGAAACCCAAGATCCAATGCTAACAAAATGTTATCTCATTGGACCCAAACTAACCCTTACTGCTAACCCTTATGAATAAAAAAGGTGTTATGAGTCATCATTTTAGCCGTAGGAACTCCACTGCTGGGCAAGCCACCCCGACGATATCCAAAAGGATTGATTGTAAACGGCTTGTATCCAACTGGGTCCTGCAGCCGTTATTTTTTTATTTTTTTTACGGGGTATAAAGTAGTGCTTAACCATGAGTGGTGATATAGTCGAAAGATAGGTACGCGCTAGTTTAGAAGGTGCCAATTCACTCTACTCTTGAAGGCTCTCACGTAGTACTTGCACCGAAAGCCTGACGCCGGCAATTTGTTCCACTCCCTTACTTTACGCAGGATGCGCGGAACATTGACTATGAAATGGTGGAGACCCACCGAATGTCTTAACGTGTGAAGGTAGAATGGGGATGGGGGAATTAACTCGTGTAATTCCTGTGCACACACTCGAAAATGAGAACTCCGTTATGAAGTCGTCAGACCACCTTGCGGGTGGACGTCCCACGCTGCGCTTGTCGGCCAGTGGTCTCCAATCAGTAAAACTTAAAAAATAAAACGAATAGAGAATCTCTACCTTTTTAAAGTCGATTAAAACAACAAGGGTAGTTATAACTGTTTTATATACATAATCGCATACTAGTACGTCTAGTCTTTTTTTTTATAATTTCTAAGCAAGTGCTTGACTACGCATCCCACCTGATGTTAAGTAGAAATGCAGTCCTGGATGGTAAGGCGCACTAGCTTAGTAAATGCCTATTCACTCTACTCTTGAAAATAGCCACATTGTAATCGGAAGGTCTAGTCGTCTATAATTGTGTTTTGTTTGTTTGGAGGTTAATGTTTTCGTTTATTTATCGGTAAGGTATGCTGTTCAGGGAATTATTATGATTATGTATCTAATATAATAATGTAAGCTTGTGATTGAACGTCTTTCTCGAATCTCTTATGTGTAAGTTATATATTATATGTTAGTTATAGTTATATGTTTAATAGTTTCTTAGGTATAAAATAAATAAACAAATGTGCAATCAATATAATAAAGAACTGTGAATAACGACTAGTTTATAAAACATACGTTGTCCCGGCATCGGAATTGTAAACATTTCCTCTTATCTACGACCGTTAACCTACATTGTGCATTCTTAATGTTTCGCCGTAAAATAACTAATCTTTAATTATATCTTCACGTCTCACTATCAATAAAGAATTTTCCATTACGTGTGTTATGGTATTTTAAACTTCTGTTATATGGTTACATCTCTATAAATGTATAGTTACATGCACAGACTATCTCTGTAATGAGAGTATAATAGACCAGGCCCTAGTGGGGTTTGTTTTACAATAGTAATATTTACAAATATCACTAACATTCGTGTTAACCATACCAACTAAGCTTGCTTGGTTTATGCCAATAGTCGAATGGTGGAATCTACGACCCTGTCTTTGCAGACTGTACCCTTTTTTTTGTTAACGGGGGGGAACCCTGTGCCCTCGCAGTGCAAGGCGACACGGGCCAGCCGATGTCGCCTTCTTCCCAGGTCCACCGTAGCGGACGACAAAGGCCCCCACCCTTGTCGCCCAGTGAACCCGAGGGCCTTTTTAGTCGCCTTCTACGACAGGCAGGGGATACCGTAGTCTATAATAATAATACCTACAGGTTACTGACTCGTCCCTTGACACATTGATAACGCAGAGACAGGCGCAGGCAATTTGTAAAATACCTAAACATTAGTCAATTTTATAATTCTTGATCGACTTTACTATACCTGCTGCATAGGAAGTACACAAGCACGAATTATATCGTACCTGACTGTGACTTCTACGTAAGTCGAGAACAATAGTAGTCTTCGGGTGTGGCTGGTCCGGCGTCAGGCATCTCCGTGATCCCCTGGACTTACCGCTCGCCAGTGTGGGCGCAGGGGTGAGCGGCCTCGAATCAGTCTCCGTATACCTGAGGTAAATTGGAAAGAGAGCGTATTTCGTTTGCGTATATACGTAATATCATTATATTAATACATGAAGCAAAAAATTTGTACCCCTGCATACGAAAATGGCGCGGCCGGAGGTGTTAAAATTTCCGACACATTAAATTATACAGAAAAGGAGTGCAGAATGTTTATTGGTTTTTAAAACTATACATAAAATATTCATTATTAAATCGATGAAAAAATTACACACATGGTATTTATTTTTTAACCATATAATATACGCATGGTAGATGCGTATATTTTATGGTTAAAAATAAAGATAGTATTCACTAAATCCGCTTATCATAGATAATAAATAACTAAATCTTGTGTAGGTATAATGAATATTCGACATATCTTAGCTAGATAGAGTAAATCCGATGCTAAAGATATGTTATTACGTCTAATGTTTACTAAAAGACTGTCTTTATCTCGTCGTATTATACAGATAAGATCTCAATTGTGTTATCTGTATAAAATTAAAATCAAAGAGGTATTAAAATGTTATTTTAAAACATAGATATCTAGTAATGTCAAATAAAAAGTATTAAAGCTCTAAGATTAGCTCGCACATGTATATATACCAAAGGTGTGTGTGTATATATGTGTGCCTTTCTGTTTAATTGAAGCGCTTTATTACATGCTAAAGAGTTGCCGCTTTTTTTATGACGAACTACACAGATTGGCCAGAGAAGCTGGCCTTGACTGCTTCACCGGATTGAAAGGTGGCATAATTCTTAGGTCGCTTAGCCTGAACCACTATCGCTAGGAACTCGACACAAGGATTCCCCGGTGAAGGGTAAGGGGAGAGCTGCCGCTTATGCTTTTTTTACCTTGAGAGTGTAACTGAATGATTTTTCAAGTGTCAAATTGAATAATAAACAATAGTACTACTTGTCAATCGAATGGCGCGATCACAGATATACTCTAGGCCACAGGTTCATTTGCCGCCTATTTATAAAGATAGATATATATTCATAGAGATATAATAGTCAAAGTTAGCTTCCCTGACTTATCTCTGTGGTTGTCTATGGTTCGTTCGGGCATTGAGCTCCTGAATTATTTTCTTTAAGAATGCTAAAAATAATTTTGGTCACAAATATCACTAACATTCTTGTTAATCATTCCAACTAAGCTTAATATCAATAACCTTACCTCCTAAACATGTCTTCAGTAACAATATCATGCGGCGTCCTGATTTTCTCCTTTTCATATTGATCTTGAATCTTGGTCAAGTCCTCTTGAAAATTATGAATTTTCCCCTCTAAAGCCTGAAAACAAAGATTTAATTAAGATAACATTGTCAAATGAAACATACTGAGATTAAACAAACAAGAGGTAATTATTTCATTTTGTAATCCTTGTACCAATATTAAAGTTGACGCTCTGTAAGCGACGAATGATAAAAAAATTATCTTTGCACATTATGGTTTTCAAATAAGTCGTATATTATGCTAATTGTTATTTTATCCAGTATTGTAATCTATTGGCCCACCGTTAAATCTGATTACCTCGGGAAGCTAGAATCAAATCCCAGAATACCCACTCAAACACATATATTACATTTTCTGTTTGTTTACTTGTCCACGTGGACGTAATACGACCTGTGATAGCTGTGACCTGATGCCTCAAGTTACATAGTACTCCAGCAACTCGAGTTCTACCCCTGTTGTCGGCACCAATGAATATGTTCGTTGCCATTTTAGGTGCTGATTTCCCGCGCGCTCGGCGGTGAAGGAAAACATCGCGAGAGAGCTACATGATGTGAAATGTTAAGTCTACCATTTTACACTAGGGCCGTGGCGTACTATACTTTTTATCTCTTTAGGCTTTAAATTTTGTCTTCAGTTATTTGACTTCAGTCAAGACGTCGAGTGTAACAGTTTTCAATTGGTTGTACTGCAATTTAGAACGACCGGATTAAACTGTTTAAAGAGGGAATCTAATAAGAAAACTATACCCATGCATCTTTGGCCCTTTTGACAAACTCTTTGGCCTCTGTGTCGGCCGGATGGTTACACAACACCGAGCAGCCGTGCGAGAAAGGATTGTAGAGACCTGCGTAAGGGCGCAGTATGAACGGAGCTGCAGTCACCTCGCACCGCAGCTCTATCGTACTCTGAAATTGTATACAAAGAGAGATGGAGTGATTTTCGTCACGAATATTTCAAATTAGTAGCGTTCTTGACAGGGTATAATAATGACAGTCGTCACGTCAAAGGAAAGATTTTAATATTAAATGAACATTTACGATCGTTATCCAAGATAGATGAAGATTACGATACTATCGTTAAAATATTTTGTTTATTAAAATATAGAGATTTAAATGTTTTAAAAATAGAACTTTCAAAGTCTTTAAAACCTTCTAGAAACAAACCTACTTCTAACCTATTCCTTCTGGTGTTGTGAATGTTCATGGTCGACGGTGATCACATAAGATTAGGTAAGACAGTTTGGGCCCTTTTTCTACAAAAAAAGCTCTTATTGCCTTTTAAACCTTAAGTCGGGTATAAGTCGGGTAGATTGTATGATGTTTTATTTAAGCATTGTGTATATTTTTAAAATAATTAATGGTTTTTGTATTTCAGTCATTATAATAAAGTGGCAGAACACAAAAACATTAACGAAAATTATTATAAAAACTTTAAAAACGTTAACGTGGTGATAATTACTCAGCGTTATTAAATGCAAAATCATTATTACATTTAATTCAAGACACTGCGTATAAAAAATTAATTAAAGAGCCTAAATAAAAATACACCTCATTTACGATTGCCAACTGCTATTATGAACCCGCTATCGGCAATCTGAGAACATACATAATTAAAGATAATCATATCACGTGTGCGTTGCGATGAACGCATGTCAATAAATTGCCAAGATACAAACCTTTTGCCTCGCTGGCTTCGCTTTTTGCGTCGAGCTCGATAACAAACCGGTGTTACTCGTCAAACCCATTTCACTGTGTCCTTTCTCTGCCCACCTTTTTCCGTTACATCTCACTATTATAGACTATAGATCAATCTGTCATGTCTACAAACCTGAAATGATTAATCATAACTATTTACAATTAATTAGACGTTCTTGTTAATTTTATTCTCACTCGTCGAGGTCGCTCCACAGCAATACTATCGATCAATCTATCGCTATGCAACAAGGTCCGAGGACAGTACGATTTAAAAATGCATTTGTCTATAACACTGAAACGATTAATCAATAACTATTTTCTTTTAATTATGTTTTTGTTAATTTTATTTTCACTCGTCGAGCTCGCACCACAGCAATACTATCGATCAATCTATCGCTGTGCAACAAGGTCCAAGGACAGTACGATTTAAAAATGCATTTGACTACAACACTGAAATGATTAATCAATAACTATTTTCTATTAATTGGACGTTTTGGTTAATTTTAGTCTCTCTCGTTGAACTCGCACCACAGCAATACTATCGATCAATCTATCGCTATGCAACAAGGTCCAAGGACAGTACGATTCAAAAATTCATTTGACTACAACACTGAAATGATTAATCAATAACTATTTTCTATTAATTGGACGTTTTGGTTCATTTTAGTCTCTCGTTGAACTCGCACCACAGCAATACTATCGATCAATCTATCGCTATGTAACAAGGTCCAAGGACAGTACGATTCAAAAATTCATTTGACTACAACACTGAAATGATTAATCAATAACTATTTTCTATTAATTAGATGTTTTTATTTAGTTTAGAAAATAAAAATTACACTTATGATTAAATTAGAGCTCAAGTTCCCTCCGGCTACTACTTATGACAATATTCATAAACTAATATAGGTTATGTGAAAAACTTGTTATATAATAGATATTAAATTTGCCACAAAGATTACCAACCTCAGCGACAACTTGCGGTAATAAATAATATACACTTCCCAGGGATTTATAGATTAATATTATTATCGACTGAGATATCTTTTTGGTTTTATATAGCTCCTCTTTCTAGCACCTCCACGGTCCGCTTTGGTACAAAACCTACACCTTTGATATTATAATATAGTCCATTTAAGTCTATTTTATTACACTTGACTGTCTTGGCTTAGTAACTGGTTGGATCGTGGTGCAGCGTCTCATGTTTATAAAAACATTTCAGAACAGACGTTCTTTTTAGGGGTCTTCTACTGAATGCATTTTGGAGTGTGCCCAGGAATAAGGAACTAATTACCCTTCCACCATGAGACATCAAAACGTACTGCTGGATTTCATCCCTTAGACGCACCGTCATCTGTTAGAAAGGCGTTGCTTCATCTTTCGTATAGCAAAGGATTGGAATAAAAAGCCCGTGACTGTATTTCACTCCGATTTCAATACGAGTTGTCAAGAGAATAGCGAATAGGCATTTACTAAGCTAGTGCGCTTTACCATCCGAATTGCGTCCACTTAAAATGATTCGGGATCGTGGTGAAGCGTTTTGTTTTTAGAGTGATCGGAAAGGCAGGCCGGTCAAGTGCATACATAACATTTCCATGGCCGTTCACGTTCCTTTTTATCCATAAACGTGCAAAAATTTATATCTGATTGACGTTCCTAGACTAAAAGCTCTTAAATCTTCATGAAATTATAAAATGAGCGTATATTTGTTGCAAAAAGGAAATTATTACTTAGGAATCGAACCAAAGACTTGTCTACGGCTTAGATTACTTATATCACGTAAAGTATGCGTCAAAGCAAAATCTAACAATATTTTACACGAAGAAATAATCTTGAAAACAAGAATTAATAAAACGTAGAGAAAATATAGATAGGCTTATGATTAGGCAGATATAGCCTAACACTTGAGTAGGACATACTATGTGAAAAAAAATTATATCAATACATCAAAATATGTGTTTAGTCTCAAAACACTAAAAATGACAGAAGTCTTAATATGTGTTTTAACAGGTCGTGAAAAATGTATATATTTTTAATATCCAATTTTAAGTCATTAGAATACATGCTTGGAGTGTTTTGTATTCCCTGTATCCAAAACTAACTCTGGTTTAATAACTGAAAGCCAAAGGAGTTTTTCCACATATATTATTCAAAAAAATTTACACAAAAGCACTAAGACATCCATTTAACCTTATCATCTAAATAAATGAAAATTTAAACCGACACGCCTCTTAATTAAAAGATATAGATTTGTCTCTAAAAATAATACTCATTTCTCTGTTCACATTTGAAAGTTATTATGGCATTATCAACATAACACCTACCAAGCGACATTTTTGAAATATATTTATAATCTAGAATATTCTATAACATTTTCCATCAATCCCTAACAGGATTCTATTTGTTACAAGTGAAACTATAGTACAAGATACAGTGCAATACAATAATTGTAATGTGTACATTTTGTGAAAATTACAATTTATAATTTACAAGACTGTATATATTTAAATAGAAGATGAATTAAAAACACAAGTCTCGCATTTGTCTGTTTATTTCGTCAAATGTTTTCGCACGATTTACCTGTCCTGTGAAAAATTACGAAAAAATATTACAAAAATTACGAAAAATTACTGCATACGTGCTCTGCGGAGAAAATATAAAATTTTGATCTTCGGTAATAATTCAGATTACCAACCTTCAGAACATTTGTAGATTTTTTACCTATTTTAGTAAATGAATACATTTGACTTCAGTTGTAAACATTTAGTTGTTTTTTATATTTAAAATATTTATTCTATAATGATTAAAATGTACCATGTACTAATTCACCTACTGGTATTTTTTGCATATTTCAGAGCAACAAGAAGTATTTTTCAAGTGACTGTTATCACACTACTTTTTGCATATAAATGGGCAACCCTAGATATCTGTTAGTGTTTTGTTTTTAATAAATTCACAACATCAATGCAGACCAACAGTACAAGTATCATATGGCTGTAACAATTGCTTAAAATATTATTTCAAATATAATAAAAATTTGAAATAACAATTTTAATAGAATAGCAATAATTACATAACATGACTTTTGATTGAACACAGATAAAACATATCAATCATAATATAAAAATAAATACTATAAATTAAGGAATTAATAAACATAAGACTGTCATGGTGTTTTGTTAATTGAAAAAAAAAATCTGTAGATCAAACTACCAAGTGGCATAAAATGGTTAGTTTTAGCAATCTATGTTACAACATATTATAATGTAACAATATAAAATTGCATAGTCATCACATTAAAATTAATTGTTATTATGACTTGACATTATTGCTCTTTTAAAAATCAAATTACAACATTTGATTATCAATATAAATGTACACTTAAAAAATAAATATATGAATGTTTCATATGACAGCATTTTTTAATAGGAAAGAAAACGAAATAAAAGAAGAAACGGCCTTAAATAAAGTTCAAAATACAAGTAATAATCTCGTAATAGGCCTAATTGATAAAAAAAATTAAATGTCTTTGATCAACTTTGTTTTAGATTAATTAATACATAGACAAAATGTCACAATTGAAAGTAGATTTTTTTTATTATACATATAAAACTTTATAGCCAACTTCATTAGCAATCAACAATTAAAATGTTGTTTGTTAATTATTACCATCATAGTTTTAATTTAAAATAATATTTTGTATACATGAAATAAAAAAAACATTTCTTGTTCAAGCATAATATTTGGTTTGCAATAATTTGTCTATATTTTAGTTATTCTAAGATGCTAGAAATGTTATTTATAATAAGTGTCATGAATCAATGCTAAGAACAATATTAACTAAATTGTTGTAACATGAAACATATTTTAAAAATGTTTTACCAGCACCCTTATTCTGAAATATGAAAGTATAAACAATAATTTAGACTAAATTATTTGATGTAAATTGTGTGACCAAGTCGCTCATTCCACACAAATTCTCTTTTATTATGACTAGTAGTTAGAAATAAATTTGAGCATGGAAAAAAGCATACTACATGCCATGCAGCTTTATAGATAGTATAAAACTTAAAAAATTATAAATATAAATTACAGGTAGTGGTCACGCATAAACAAAAAATCCTCTGTTCTTAAATATCAATAACACTAGAATGTGAACACTTTCAAATATATTACAAATGCTTCTGTTACTGATTGTATTCACTATCACTTCACATGTGTCTCTTACCATCAGTCCACTAGCACAATGACATCGTCAGTGGGCCGCGTTGCGGCGCACTATGGCCGCGATGCTCGCGCCGCTTCCTCGAGTGCCCGTACCTTGAGCTCACGCTCCCTTTGCTGCCGCAGGAAGTCCTCGTGATGTGCCGGATGCAGGAAACCTCGTTCCCTCTCCAGAAGCAGCTGCCTCTGTAGTTGCTCATGCGCCGCTGCTTGCTGCGCCAACTGCTCAGCGTAGGGTCGTCCTAACAGGTCCGGGTGAGGCAGCGGCCGGTACGGTGCTCCAGCGCCGAGCCCAAGACTAAGAGCATCCTGCTGTGCTTGAGCCGCCGCCTGTTGGCCAGGATGGAGATGGAGATGAGTATGAGAGTGCGCATGGGTATGCGCATGAGTATGCGCGTGGTATTCAGGGTTGATGCCAGCCATTTGTAGTCGCACCATTGGATCTGCTGCTAGGGCGAGCCTCTCCGCTGCTTCCAGTTGGGCAGCTGCAACCCCTGGGTGGGGATGATGCGGGTGGTGCGGCGGCGCTCCAGTAACAGGGACGCTGGGTGGAGGCCCTCCTCCCGCAGAGGGTGGAATACCCAGACGTTCGAGCCGTTCACGTTCTAGCTGAGAAAGTGACGCCGGTCCATGTCCGGGCGGATACAGTCCAAATTGTACCGGAATCGCACCTTGGGGAGGAGGAGGTGGCATTCCATATCTTCTATGCATTTCTAACCAGTGTGGATCGAGACCTCTTGGGCCTACATTATTTTTGAGAAGTTCTTCTTTCAACCTGTCATTCAGCTCCCGTTCCCGAAGTTCTCTTAATTCTCTATCTCGTTTCTCCCGTTCTAGATGCTCTAGCTCTAGACGTTCCCTAGCACCAGCAGCTCCATACATTGAATTTAGTTGATACTGAAGCATTGGATCCATACAATGTCGTGGCAAATTGCCTGGACTAAATCCTGTATGTGGTCTTGCATATTCCGATAATTGCCTAAGAGCTGGTGTGTCAGGATATCCTGGTGGTCTAGGGAACCTATCATATGGAGACGTTATAGTTTCTATAGCACCCCTAGATGGCGGTTTAGTTTCTGGCTTCTCGGGAGTTGCTATCTTTCTATGCGCTTGTTGAGCTATTTTCTCTCTTTCCTCTCTATCTCGTTCAGCTTGCTTTCGCAGCCGCTCTTCTCGTTTTCTTGCAAGTTTAGATTCAGGAACAGGTTTGAATATAAGATCTGTTCTTGTACATGAATTATAATCGCCCCTGTTCCAATGTCTTAAGAATATTGCCGATTGTGATCTATGGCATTCTGTATCTTCGATTTTCGGTTCTGGGCTTGGACCGTGAGGAATGTGCGCTGGGCTTGGTATTTCTTCTTCTTCTGGTTGCGATTGAGTCTCAAGTTTTAATTCAACATTTTCATCGGGCATAGGTCGCTGGGGTCCTCGTAAGTGTGGATGTCCATGTGACATTTGATGTGGGGAGCCAGACCTTGCATGTGATGCTTGTAATCCAGCTGCAGCTTGGGCGTGCAAACGTAAACTCTCAATAGAACTTGGACCTGGTCCCGGCGGCAATCCTAATGCCATCGGGTGCCCCATCGATGGTGGTTGGATCATAAGGTGATTTGGGTTACTAGGTAGCATTTTCGGATGGTGGCGTAGTAGCATCGAATCTGCTGGCGACAATCTCTCTGGATGATGGGCCAGGTGGTGCGAGTGATGATGAGTATGGTTATTTAAATTTACACTGGATGATGTACTAGTTGTTTGTGATAGACTAGCCGACAAATGGTGCGGCGAACTAGAATGTGAACTGGACTTTTGTTGCGTGTTAATTTTATGTTGTATAGACTGAGATGAACTACTAGATGTCGAGTGGGAAATAGATAGGGTGTGATTTGTGCCTCCTCCAACGTGACTGGGCTGTTTTTCCGTACTCGTATGAACAGCACTGTGATGACTGGTCGAATGATGATGTGTCATAGTTGTTTCATGTAATTGATGCCTTTCTGTGGCAGGATTTCTTGGGTCATCAGAACTTTCAGAAATTTCTCTCAATGACCTGGTTGTGACCGATGAACTCGTACTATGATGTGCGCTGAGCATTGTTGTTGATTCTATTGTAGATTGTTTTCCTTGGTCATGCCTTCCTGGCGTGCTCGAAGCAGGATGCATTGGTGGTATTGGATGAGGTTGAGGCAATGGTCCATAGGGATATGGGTAAGGCATAGAATAACCAGGATGTGCATGAGGATAATAAGGATGCATAGCATGTGCGGCAGCTGCAGCCGATAATTGGAATATTGAAGAAGGATGTAGTAGGGGATGATGTGGATGGTGTAGTGGGGAAGCAAATGGATGTGGTGGGTGTCCAGGTTGTTGGCCTGAATGCATTACTGGACCAGGTATTGTAGATGGTATTGACAATGGGGAAGGATTCATCAAATTGAGTGCTGAATGAGATACTGGTATGTTAGGTTGAACTGGAGATGCAGAAATTTGTCTTGGTTGAGAAGGGCTTGTTAGATGCCTCGAAAATGGAGATGTTGTGGCTGACGGATGTGGCCCATGACTGGAAGAACTGTTGTGAGAGGGCTGGCTTTTTATTGGTGTTGGTGTGTGAGGACTTTTTACTGGTGGTAATGTGTTTGCAGACTCTGATATGTTTACTTGATGTGATGATACTGGAGTTATATGAGGTTGATGTAAGAAATCTGGTTCTTTTTTAATGCTTTCTATCCTTGGCCCCAGGAATGCACTAGCCATATTTGTATTTTCATTAGTTGGTTGACTTGGGGGCCTGCTATTGTTTTCAACACTTGATATTGATTCTCTGTCTCTTTCCGAGCTGAGATGTTGAGCAATAGCACTACCAATTGGATAACCCGGTACTTTTACTTCTTTAAGAGACTGCAGTGGATCAGAAACATTTTGAGTTGATAGATTTGCTGGCATATCTGGAAGCTCTTGTTTTATTTTCAGATCTTGGGGCATTGATGGATCATTTTGATTAGATGGTGGAGGAATAAGATTATTTCCATGAAGACCATGACTTTGAGGTATTTGTTGCATCATTTGTGGCATAGAGTTAGGTTTGTCTAAACCAGGATGTCCCGGGTGACCATACATCGGAGAAGGCATAAACCCATATGGTCCAACATTTGCACCACTTCCCACAGATATCAATGGACCTGTAGGCAATAAGCTAGTAATAGATGGCTGACTTAAAGATGGTGGGGGCATACTCTGTCCTGACACAGGAATATTTGATGCTTCAGTTGATCTTACTCCAAGGTTTTCTGGTCTCAAAGGTGTTGGGAACATCGGTGGTCTTAAACCTGTAATTTGATTGTCTTGTTTTGGTTGAGTCTTTAAATCCGTTGGTTGCTTGTCTTCAATATCGGACTCATGTGATTTATTCTCCTGTGAATTGGTGGGAGATACAGGTTCATTACTGGTAGTGGTTGTGTGTTCAAGATGTTGTGGAGATGGTGGGCCTCTTGCATTTGTGGGAGAAGGACTTATTCTTTGTAAGCTATCCAGTCTAGGTGTGCTTGGCGAGTCCATTTTGTTTCCAGTCGATATAGTAGCTGTGAATATTTCTGGGGTATTTTGACCTTTCATGTCACTAGTTTCATCTCTTGGTTCTAGCTTGATTACAGTTTTCAATGGATTTATAAGAGTGTTGTGCTTATTCGGGTCACTGGTATAATTAATATTAGGAGGATATGAAAAGGGTGGCATTCCACCAACAAAGTCTTTTGCATTTCTTATAATTGAACTTTCTTTTGAAATATTAACTGGATTAAAAATATTATTTGGCACTCCTTCAATCTTGATGTTGTGACTTAGTTTTGGATTGTAAATGTGACTGTCTTTTACAAAGAAATTTGCGTTTTCTAAATTTAAAGGCTTATTTTGTTGACTTAAAGGATGTCCAGAAAAATTATGTGAAAGTGGGTCCTTCTGAAAATCATCTTTGTGTAAATGAAGTGTTGGTTCATCTACGTCAATTTCTTCTTTGATCTTAATCTTTTCCAAAACTTCTGTTGACAATGGTATAACTTTAGGTATAATGAGTTCTGTTTTTGGAAATACTGTATGAGTTCTAGGTTCAACGTTCTCTGTATTCTTAGGGACAGGCAATTCAGCTTTCAAATCAAGTACACTTCTGTCTTCTTTTTCAGATACAACTTTAAAAATAGGGGGTAATAGATCTTTCTCAACTCTATTTGGTAGCTCATTACCCAAATCGGACTTCATGGGTTCTCCTGGTTTAATACCCTGTTCCGTTTCATTATCTTTATTTTGTTCAGAGCTTTCTTTGTCATTTTTATTAAAACTAAAGTCACAGGCTTCTGGTTCTGGTTCAGCAGTTTCAGTTTCATCCATGGCAGGGAAACTATCATTTGTCAGACTTTCTGACGGACTCTCAGGAGGATCACTAGCCTTTTTCTTTTTCATTTGTACATCACCATCCATGATACCTTCAGGTTTAGTGTCGTCTGGTAGTCTCTTTTTAACTTTAGATACATCAACTTTCCCATTTGTCACTTTCTTTTTATTATCTTTACTAATAGGTGATGATAAAACTTTCTCTGTAACATTGTTATTTGTACTTTGTACAATAGGTTTGCTAGGTTTTTTAGTCTTTGAATCATTATCACTTTCATCTTGCCCTTTTCTTCCATTTGGTGTTATTTGTTCTTTAGATTTATTTCTTGTACGCATTCTACTCGGAGAATCTTCTGGGTTATCTCCACTTCGACCATTATCAACTTTAGCCAAATCACCTGCATCTCGTGAATCACTGTCTTCCTCCGAGTTTTCATCTTCCGTTACTGAACTCATTTCACCTGCTTCTTTAGGGATAGGTGAAGGCCTTGAACCATTAGTATCAGGCACAGGAGTGGCTTCAGGTGTTTGTTCTTTGGGTGTTCCAGCCCTAGAATTTCTTGTATTGCGAACACGTCTCAATGATGTTTGTCTACGTCTTCTATGAGGTCTGTTACTACTAGCACCAGGGGTCTTTTTCCATAAATAATAGAATTCAACCAATTCAGAAGTATCTTTATGAGGGAGTAAATCCTTTTTAATTTTAAAAAAATTCTTACCAAACTGGCGGATACCTTTGACAAATCTTTTAGTTTCTTCCTCTGACCACTTTTTCTCAATACCTTTCGGTACCGGACATTTGACTAGCGCTTGAAGGGCTCGTCCAGGATCGTATCCTGAATCATGAAGAACGTCTAGTGCGTTAATTGTGGTGTCATCACGACTCGCAGCTACACAGCCATCATCTGGAGAACCACCGTCACACATTCCAGCAAATGCAGCCATGGAGCGCGCAGCTCGTAGGTACATAACAAGGTCTCGATCTGTTGCTTGCGCTGGCAGCCAACGTAAATCTTCACCTCCTGGACCAATCTCGTCGGGTCCTAATGGACCATTCACTCGCATATCAGGTAAACAAGCATAAATATCTTTGTCTTTCACGGGTTGATTCGGTGTGCCCACTTGAACCTCCCCTTGATTTTGGGCCATTGTAATCAAATGGTCTATTTACACTGGATAATATTCTTTCACTCACATTTCACAAATACTTCTTTCGTTTACATTATGTTAAGTATCAATTTTAAACGAACGTGTTACAGTCTCTTTTTAGATGTATTTTTTATGGTCCGTAAAGAAGTAAGTATGCCAATATACATAATTATTACTCTTAATGGCCACCATTACACGATGCAATGTGGATCATTCTAATAACTTATGTCATATACAGAGTCTACATAGTTAAAATTCACTGTTTCATATTACATATATACGTCTAATAAGTCAATTCTAAACTATATTTTATTTATTATTTAATAAACGCTATCTACATGCTACCCTTTTGTTTAGCTTCACCTTTCTTTGGCTCGGGCCATAGACAAATTCGTTTCTATAAAATGGATGCCACGAAAGGACTTTATAATCTGTATTCCATTTCACACAGTTTCATTTTCTAAAAAGATTAACACTCTTCCATAATTTAATGACATTTATAAAAAACTAAACATTCCTTTTAAATAAATTTATGAAAGAAAATTTAAATTTTACTGACTTTTGAGTGTGAAAATTTTGATTGGGACAATTCTGTTTAACGAATTTTAATTGTTACAGAAACATATAAAATGCTCTATGGTCATGACAAATGTTATTTAAATAGGAGAAAGTTATAAATTTAAATGTATTTTTTTATGATTGTCCATACACAGCACCGACATTTACGAACCAATTTTGAATATATTTTGTTTAATAGGAATTTACGTTTCATAGATATATTGAGGAACTTTTAAAAATTTTATGGAAGAATGTTTGATGAATGTGATAGAAAGAGTAAATAGGTGCCAGAAATTATATTGCTACGAAAGACAGTGACCGCGTGTAACATTTGATTCGTCATGTTTGATTCGATTTGCAATAGGACATGTATTTTTTATAAAAAAAAAATATTCAAAATATTATATAAACAATTTTATCGTCTAAAATACTCTTTGCTAATTGGCGAATGCCAATCGCCACAGGTTTTTGTTCTAACTAGTAAGTATTTACATAACTTTACTTGGTGGGTGTGGAGTAGAAGGTTACAATTAAAACTCCAGATTTTGGTTTAAGGCGTGACAATTACTTATTTCTAAAATACTGGCAATACTAGTCTGTCAACAACAATATCGACAAAATTGTGACAGTTCTGTAGAGAATTACTGATAATTGTTTTAATAAAATATAAGTCTTTTACCAAAGCTCGTGTTTCATAAACAGCTAAAATGACATCTGATGATTCAGATGATGAGCCCCTGTCAGTTTTAGCAGCAGAAAAAAAATTACATCCAGAAAAATTTCCGGAACCTGTTGCCCAAGAAGCCAGTATAACGCCTAGAAAAAGAAAAAGGAAATCCCTTACCCCGAAAAAATTGGGTATCACCATTAAAATAAGAAAGCAAAGGAACTTACCGCCGCCTCCTATCATAGAACGACCTGCGGATGTTTGGCTGTATATGAAAGACCTAAATCCTGCAGGACCCTATAGTTGCCTCCTATGTACAGATTGGTTCATCAATCGATCCAAAATGATTATGCATTACGTTTTAAACCATAAAAAAGATTTCTGTGGCATCTGCAGGTATGATGGAGCTTTTCAATATTGGAAAAATACCATCCTTTTTTAGATGACTTTTTCAATATCTTTTCTTAAAGTATATCTATGTTGTTTGGAATTTTAAATATTCGAGTAATAGGTAATGTTGCGCAAGTCATTTAAATTTATTTCAACAAAAGTTGTATATGTTTAATAATTTCTTTCATTTTCTAATTTTAAGGAAAATATGGTAATTGGTAATACTGATTAGTAACTGTACAATAGTTTATTTCTATAGTGACATTGTTTGATCAATGTAAGATCCCACTACCCATACACTTATTAAAAAGATTGCATGTATGTGGGCACCTATTATAAATATTTGGGCTGGAGGCACCATAGTCACTAGGTGAAAGACTAATAAAAATACTAGAGTTATAAAAGTATTATATATATATATATACCTCCACTTTACATTGGTAATCTGCGAGGTTATGGCATATATATATATTTCCTAATCTGAACTATAGGTATAAATAGTTCTCAGGGTAAGAAAAACCACAAAAACATGCATAGTTTTATCACTAATGTTTTTATTTCATCAGGATTTGTTTTTCATAAAAATAATAAGCAATTTTTTTAATTTCAGATATTTTGTTCCGGACAGAGAGTCATGGCAGGCCCACATCAAATTTCATATACCATGGCCTTGCTCCCAGTGTATTGCAAACTTTCCCAATCAAATAACATTACGCCACCATCTCAGCAGTATGCATAAACTTGTGCACTGTCGCCTTTGTCACTTTCGTCTACCCGATGACGATCAATATAATACTCACTTGTTCCAAAAGCACAATGTAACAAATGTGCTCTGTAAAGATGAGGAAGTGCTTTGGGATTTTGATTATGAGGGTACTACGAAATTTTTATGTTTACTCTGTTCAAAATCAAACAATCTTAGCTCAACATTCTTCAAACATTACATGGGTTTCCATCATTTTACCATAAAATGCCTGACAACTCTGATATCTGGTAAAGATCCACCATTTACTGTTAATGGCGCTGATGTCAGTGCTCACTTCATTGATGGGCAGTTACAGGGAGAAATTCGTTATGGTTATGTTGATTTGGACAAAACACCCTACAATGCCCTAAAACAATTAGATGTAAGCAATGAAGCTTATAATTTTTTAAAAACTGAGATAAAACAAGAAGTTGGTTGCAATGCTGCCGAAAGTGGGCCCAATTCTAATAAAGAGAGTAAAACTGCAGAGTATATGCATAAAAATTATAAGGGCGATGAAGATTTTGATGTGACTCTCACGGAACTCATAGTTTTAGAGAAGTGCTACTTTGATTATGTAACTCGTACTCTAAGCGATATAAATTGTAATCAAATGCCATTGAATTCTCTCATAGAATATGAAGATGGTAAATCTGATATCATAATGGATGTTGACTGTCCATTATGCAAATCAAAGTATGAAAATGCTCAAACTTTCACAATGCACATGAACAAAATGCATTGTGTTAGGTTAGTGCCGTTATATTCGTGCAGAATTTGTGCAACAACATTCGATACACAGAGTGAGCTAGAAACACACACAGGTATTGAGCTGGGAAACTTTGAAGACTTATGGATCTGTCAGTTTTGCGATAAGGAGTTTGATACCAGGGATGCCACAAGGAAGCATCTAACAGAGCATTGGGAGATAATGGAGTATGACAATTGTTTCAGTCCACATTTGGGTTTTAAATGTAGATTCTGTCCAACGCTGTTCTGGAATGAAACGGAGCGTGAACAGCACCAAGTGAGAGTTCATTTCTCAAAGTATAAGGATCAATTCTATAAATGTGAAAGTTGTTCTGAAATATTCAGCGATAAGGTGAGAAGTGTATCTCAGATAACTTTTTATGAATAAATTAGCCCAGTTTACTGATGGTCACTGCCCCGAAGCAGTTACAGCCTTTATATATATAAAATATATGTCCCACTGTTGAGCGCAGACCTTAGCTGTAAAGAGAGCATAAGGACATAGTCCGCCATGCCCTAGTGCGGATTGGCAGACTTCACATGCCTTAGAAAAATTTTCTAAGGCATGTAGGTTTCCTCACAATATTTATTGTTCTCTACAAGGGAGAAAGAAATTGAATCTTAGTTTTAAAGTTTTATTTTAAAGATTACCATCAAGAAAGTAAACACCATTGCAGTTCAAAAAAAATATTATAGATATTTAAGGCAAAAATATAAGTGTTTCTTGAATTACAGGTGCACACTACAGTGCATTAACAAAACAAGAACAAGCAAGCAAAAATATAGAAAACAAAAATGTAAATCATAGAAAACTATACCCTACGAGCTTGTATATAATGTTGTTTTTAAAAGTATGGTATTTATTTGAAATAAAAGATCTCATCTTGCAATAGTACTCAATTTATTCTATTCAGACAATTGATTAGCAATCATGATGGTGCCAATGCCTTATTACAATTATGTATGTATCCCATTTTAGGTGTGGTTCATTCATCATCATTTAGAAAAACACTTTGCAAACAAGATGACAACATATCTCTTAAAGTGCTGCCTTTGTTGCATTGTCCTACCGAATGTTGATGAAATGAGGAACCATTTTCAAGATGAGCACCCGGAGGCTAGGAAGGTTTACTGTTCCCTGGACTCCTGTCAGTACAAGCCACTTAGTCACAGGAAGTCATTTAAATTGCATGTGAAGGTATGTGTTAATTATTGTATGTTGTAATTAATTCCATTTAGTTAGTTATTTACCATTGTTTTACTTCAATAGAACCAATTTATAATAGAATATTTTTTTCATACCTTGAACATATAAGTTCCAGATAGCTTGTCAATAGCCTAATGATTTAGAGTATGGTTTGCAAATCGTAAGGTCGTAGGTTCGAATCCACCATTCGACTATAGACGTGAACCATCTAGAACAAGCCTAAGCTTAGTTGGAATGGTTAATAAGTATGTTGTAATATTTTCTAAAAAAAAATTTGCTGGCTTTCTTTTTACTAAAAATATAAATAATATAAATATAAAATAAATTATTTATTATCATTAATGTAGTTCTTACAATGTACTTAAGTGTGAACGAGCCGTGGTAGCTCAGTGTCCGGGTGGTCTATGTCCTTATACTTTGTTTACAGAGAAGGCCTGTGCCCAGCAGTGGGACATATTTAAAAAAGGCTGTAACTAACTCAAGTGTGTAATAAAGTTTACGTGATTTACACCAGACGATCCACAATCCAGCGGCGCGCGCGGACAAGTCTGTGAACTGCGCGGTGTGCGGGCGGGAGTTCGCCAGCTCGCGGGCATGCGGCGCGCACATGGCCCAGGTGCACGGGCCTGGCAAGTTCAAGTGCAAGCTGTGTAGGGACGTGCTACACACAATGGATGAGAGGTGAGATTATATACACAGTTCTCTAAAAGTATTCCGTTGTGATGTATTGTTGAGCCTCTTAAGGGGGAGAACTCCGAATGGTGTTGTTTGTGTTATGTATGTATGTCCCAATTTACATTTTATTTTCAGGTTTGTTTATTTTATTTTACATGTTATTGAAATGTTTTAAGTTATCTATGATGTAGTTGACATGTAAATATTAGATATATTAGATGTATTTATAGTAGACAATAAACTTACTTCATGAAATATTTAATTTAACTCTCATAATATATAAAATTATTCATTTCTCTCCGTATTAATTCCCTTCTATTCTCTTCTCGAGAGGGTGAAGATACCTACACCCATGTACATATCAGTAAATACAATATCATTCATATCATTTTTACAAAAACATATCGGGCTCAAGATAATGTCAGAAATAAAAGTACGACGTGTGGCTTGTTTAATAGTTCAAAAAGAGGAGTGCTTCGATCGTCACCAAACTTTATTGGATTACTTGCCAGGTCAATCTGAAGAGTCCCCAGTTTCATTGGAATCGGTCAACAACCCCACACACTTTCTCTTTTATATATATATATATATACATAGATGTACGAACCTGTTTATTACGCAGTAAAAATATATCGAATAATTCGGCCGAATGTTCTTTTTCGAAATAATTTGTATCACATTATAGGAAGCTGCATTATCTCCTGCGGCATCCGGGTCGACACCCGTACGAGTGCGCGGATTGCGGCAAGTCCTTCCAGTACAAATCATCTCTATATATGCATCGCCAGGACCACATACCCAACAAGCAGACCTTCACATGCAACTATTGCTCCAAGGTGTTCATGGTGAGTTTTCATTTTTCTTTATTTTTTAATTTATTTTGAGACACACAAACGTTAACTTCTTGACAGACTCTAAGCTATCTTATGAATAAATTTTATGAAAAAACCTAAAATGTTTAAAAACTCTTTACTTTGCTTATGTGTCAGTTATATTAGAATACTGCAGTAGCATTAGGCTCCTCATTTTATCGGCCAAAAAATACCACAGAGTGTACAGATTATAAAATTTATGCAATTAATACTGCCATCATATTAGTGCATATAATTGGTTATGTAATGAAATATATCAATATAATGAATATATATAAATATACATAAATCTCGTAACTATTTATACACGTATTATATTGTATTCTGTTGTCTGTATAAATTCCTTGTAAACGTACTATTGCGCGTGCAGGGCTTTGTTTAGCCCTGGGCACCGTTGAAAATCAGCGCTGTCGCATCCTTGCGACGGCAAATGCTGAGCCGGTGTCCAATATTGGCATCATATCTTATGGCCTATTTTTCTTTAACTGTATTTTTTATTTTATTTTTTTCTTTCTTTTTGATGTGTTTCATATTTTGTGCCATTAAAGAATATCGCGCTACTGTAACCAGTAAATTCTTGTTAACCGTTCCAAGCTTAAATATATGCTAGATGGTTCACGAATGATGGGTTTTAATCTACGCCATTCCATGTGAAGTGTCAGTTGTAATACTTAATATGCGACTTCTTATTACAGAAAAAGGACTCGTTCCGCGAGCACGTGCAGATCCACGAGGGTCCGCGGCACGCGTGCTCGTACTGCCCCATGCGCTTTGTGCAGCGCTCCAACATGCTGCGGCACGAGCGGCGGCACACGGGCGAGCGGCCCTACGCCTGCCCGCACTGCCCGCGCACCTTCGCCGACAAGGGCGCCTGCAACTCACATGTCAGGTATTACTCGCAACATGTACCGTAGAGCGTGACGTAGAGCCCTTTAATGGGGGTGAGCTCCGTATGGTGGAGAAAGGCCTTGATAAAGAACTTGTAGGGAGTCAATAAGATGCGGGTGGAACCACGCGGCCAGACCATGCGTACCCTCCCACGTTTCGGCCCATATAACCGCGAGGTTGGTGGGGCCATAGGAGCTGGTGGGTAGGGATTACTCGCAACAGTTAACAGTCAGGTCTCCAGACCTGAGCGGAATGCGCTCACCCATCCCGACCAACGCCTTACAGCTCTCGCCTTAGACTCGTCAGTACCGTTAGCAATATCACAATCGACGTATTTGGTTTCGACAAGTATTTGGTTTCAAGTTTCAATACATGCATATAGCTGTGAGATATACATACGCACACAAACTCTCTCTTTCTTTTTTGACGGGGGGAAAATTTCAACGAGATACCCCGCTTTTCCCCAGGGAAACGCCTGACTCCCACTTTCAGCCCTGTAGTTGTGGGCTTTTAGAATAAGACTACGGTATCCCCTGCCTGTCGTAGAGGGCGACTAAAGGGCCTCGATTTCACTGGGCGAAAAGGATGGGGGCCTTTGTCGTCCGTTGAAGTGGACCCGGGAAGAGGGTGACATCGGCTGGCCCGTGTCGCCTTGCACTGGGAGGGCACAAGGGATGACCCCGGGACGTGATCCCGGAGCCCTTACTAAGCACTGAGAAAGGGCCATCGTCAATTTTTAATGGGTAACAATACCATATAAATAAAAAAAATGGTTCTTATAATACACGTGGCGCGCTGCTACATATTCAATGTCTATTTTTAAAAGATGTTTTTTAATTACAGAACACATTCCAAGGAAACGTCATTCGCATGCCTCTACTGCGGTCAGACTTTCGTCCAGAAATCAAAGCTCACTTATCATATCAGAAAACACACTGGAGAGAGTAAGTAATGTCTTAATTCATTTAAGATCAGAAGAAAGAGAATGAGTTACGACACATCCACGCATATTGTGGAATCTGCTACTACCATCTTTCCGAACCGATACGACTTGGTGACCTTTAAGAAACGAGCTCATTCATTTTTCATAGGCCGGTAACGTACCTGTAGCTCCTCTAGTGTTGGGGATGCTTTACTTTCACATAAAGATCAGTTGAATCACAAGTTCGTTTGTCCCTTTTCTTATATAAATTAATGTAACCGTTTTATAATTTTTCTATTAAAAACAGCTAACATTATTTCTTTTTTTTTCGAAATATTGAAAAATCTTATTTTATTGGTTTATTTGTTATTCTAAATTATAATTCAATATTTTGGAATATTGGATATGTTCAATGGCATTTTTTATTATTAATTAATTTATATAGAATCGTAATCTTTACGAAACAAATTTATTAGTAACGTCCACACCGCGCGCACGTCGCTTACGTAAGGCAGTTGATCGTTTTAGAGCGCTTATGCAATATATACAGGCTGTCCTGAAATTCAACATCCAAAAAATACATGTTTTTTTTAATTTTTGTACATGTTGCCTTATAGCCACCCACTTACTAATGATATATATAATATTTCTTACAAATCTATTTCTCAATTTCATAACAGACTTAGAAACATGTCCCGTGTGCTCAAAATTGTTCACCAGCGGTTGTGCGTTGCGCGAACACATGAAGATACACGTGGCGAAGAAGGAGCTGGTTAAATGTCCTTTGTGCGGTAAGAAAATTATTTTTATTTAATCAAGGGTCCATTAAAATTTTTTAACATTTTGCAAATACAATTGATTTTTTAGGCATGAGAATGTGACATATTTTAATTGTATCATTATATTGATACGTGAAGCAAAAACTTTGTTCCCCTTGTTATGAAAATTGCGTGAATATAGTGAGAAGATTCCTATATATTTTTTAAAATTATTCATACAAAATGTATTGAATCAATTAAAAAAACATTTTACACACTACCATCCAATACGGTTTTTATATGATTACTAAACAACAGTTAAGAAACCACAATAAATACTAACGACAGATAGTTAATAAGTAAAAAGTGATTTCAATGCCCCCGTTTCTGGAATAAAGTCGAATTTCAACTATATGGTTGACCACTAGCGAGTATTTATGTATTTAAAATGTAATTATAACATCTTACATATGAACATAGTTATAGTAACTAATTAATAGTCGGTGCCATATATTAACAAAATTTAATAATTAAATATACTAAATACCAATCTATATAAATAAATAAATTGGAGTGTAAAATAATTATAATGTATGTATGGTACAAATACCAAAATAACATTTTTTACAACTTTTGTCTATCTGTCTAATCTCTGGAATGGTTGCACCAATTTTGACGAAGTTCCTCTGGCAGATAGCTGATGTAATAAGAAGAAACTTGGCTATAAGTAATTTTTAATCACGGGTAACACCGCGCGACGCAGCTAGTTGGTATATATAATTGCTATGGTCATTATATTGTTGTTATTGTGAATGGTGGAACAGACAAGAAATACCAGGACGAGCGCTACATGCTGCGTCACTTGCGCACGACGCACACGGGCGCGCAGCACACGTGTCCGCTGTGCCACAAGCTGCTCACCAGCCCGGCCGGCCTGCGACACCATGTGCTCACGCACAGCGCCATCAACATGTATCACGTAAGACTCACGCCTTATCCCCATTCAAAACGGCCTAATCAGCCATAGAACATCCACACAATTCACGGGGAGGAAATCTTCAATAAGATACCCCGAGGGCCGGGTTATGTGGTGTTTTTACCCATTGAAACCTCTCCGACGTTCCGGAGGGAGGAGGTGGTAAATCCTTCTGTTTTTGTAAAAAATAAAGAGTTTGTAAATATATAATCAATTTCCAGTGCAAATGTTGTCCAAAATCCTACGCTATCAAGAGGACTATGATACGACATCTCCGCAGGCGTCACGGTCTGAAAGGAACGGAAATCAACATAAAGGATTTCTTCAAACGCCTCGACCCCAGAGAATGCCAACTGGGCTTGGATGAAGAGACAATGCTCAATATTTTCGGACCACCGAAGAGAGTGATGACCGATCTCTTACTAACCGACTACGTGAATCTAGCCAATACTTATAAAAGAAACAGGCAACTTGATACTGAAAACGATGGACGTAGCGGAGAGGAGAACGGAGATGATAAGAATGAAGAGGAAGAACAATCTGACATGGAGACTGAATACAAATATCAAAATAACTTTGGCAATCAGAATCAATCGAGTGACATTAACAAAGACATAGAGAATGTATGTATTAAACAGGAAACGATTACAACCGAAGTTGAATTGGAACCAACGGATTTTGTTAGCGTTAAAATTGAACCTTACGACGAAAATGATGCAATGTAGAACATGTGTTAGTATTTAAGATTTTGATTAAGTAGAATTTTTAATCTCTATAAAGTTTTAATCAGGTAGAACTTATAATCTCTAGAAGCTTTTAATTAAGTAAAAATCATGACTCCGTAATATTCGGTAATAAACAGGCTAAGTGCAGATTTACTGTTTAATCATCGCACCAAAGACGGGACAGATTCCGTGAGCGGACGACAGACACCAGAGCTCTAAGTCAGCAATTTGCCATTGACATTTCATTATGAAACCAATCTATTACAGTCATATCAAATATCATTCCATTTTTACAAAGGACGTCAAATACGTACATAGACATAGGCATCATAATACAAAAACACATTACAGACAGAATATAACACACATTGAAAAAGAATGAAAAATAAATAAAATACAGTTAATGTTACACGGACAAGTAGTACATAACATGTGATGCCAATATCGGACACCGTCTCAGCATATGCTGCAAGGATGCGACAGCGCTGATTTTCATAGGATTGGCGTGCCAGTGGTATGCCATTGGTGAGCCGTAGTGGCATCAATGTACTATAATATTACTAAAACCAGCAAATATCGACCAATGAACGTAAATTTTTTACACAATTGGTTTAGCAGAGTCAGACGCATTAGTAGAAGGAAAATTTTCCCATTTTCAAATATAAAAGCATAGATTAAAAATTTATCATATATCTTAGAATCCCTCTTAAAAACCATGCCGTTTACGTAACAAAAAGGCACTTATGCTGTCTTACAAGCATTCAATTAAAATAAATCGAATAATTAACTGTAAGATTACTTATAAAAATATTACAATTCAGATTTGATTATATCTTCTCATTTTAAATCTACTAGTATATAGGAGAATAGATTCAAGAAACAAGCCCACTTCTTTTGTGTTAAAGATATTAATGAAAAGCAATGGTGATCGCTTAAAATCAAGTAAAACCGTAAGCTTCTTTTCCTATAAAAAAATCTGTAAAGTAATCATGAAATTATTTAACAAATACTGTTCAAAACGTTAAAGCGTTTAGCTTAAGTATCTTGTAGTTGTTTTCTCGTAATTCGTAATGTTTGACGAAGTTTAATAGGTTGTTGGGACGGTAGGCTATTTTGACATTTTTTGGATCTTCTTAAGATACTAGGTCCGACCTATAGATGATTAGTAAAGTAGCCGTTGTTCATGTCTTAATAAATGTAATATTTTGTTAGCGCTGCCATCTTACCATGTTTTACATCAATGCCGAACGCGTGGAACGTTTCTTTACATCGTTATTGTTATAGCTCACTTTTAAATATATTTTTTTTAATTAAAATATAATTAATTATGAAACTGTTTAGTTTGACACGATCATGTTCATTATAATTTTGTAGTTACTAAATCGTAGATCATTTTGTCGTTCTTATCGTTATTAACCACGTTCCCCTCCTAAAAAATGTACGAGTGAATGTCTTTGGAAATTAGCGTTTTCCAGAAAGTACTTTTACTTTCTGAAAAACTTATATTTTTGACGCATCTTATGGCTAAGGCACTACAAAAAAATAAAAATTAGTGTAATTTGTTTTAATAAAAAGGTGAAAATATTTGAAACGTCTCCGATGCGATGTTAATCCTTGTACTGAGTTAAACGCTCTGTTGTCCATCAATCAAAATTTCTCCTAACCGGGATTGCATTGATCATTTAAGTTCGGATAGTCATACTTATTATGTTAATATTTCCATAATTATATTAGCAACTTTATTTCAAATTTTATTTGTTTAAGGTAGAACTTATAATCTCTAGAAGCTTTTAATTAAGTAAAATCATGACTCCGTAATATTCGGTAATAAACAGGCTAAGTGCAGATTTACTGTTTAATCATCGCACCAAAGACGGGACAGATTCCGTGA
Organism: Meandrusa payeni; assembly: GCA_029286785.1. Classification (NCBI taxonomy): domain Eukaryota; kingdom Metazoa; phylum Arthropoda; class Insecta; order Lepidoptera; family Papilionidae; genus Meandrusa; species Meandrusa payeni. The sequence continues at coordinate 12,073,410 of JAGSMX010000027.1, forward strand.
GCGGACGACAGACACCAGAGCTCTAAGTCAGCAATTTGCCATTGACATTTCATTATGAAACCAATCTATTACAGTCATATCAAATATCATTCCATATTTACAAACGACGTCAAATACGTACATAGACATAGGCATCATAATACAAAAACACATTACAGACAGAATATAACACACATTGAAAAAGAATGAAAAATAAATAAAATACAGTTAATGTTACACGGACAAGTAGTACATAACATGTGATGCCAATGTCGGACACCGTCTCAGCATATGCTGCAAGGATGCGACAGCGCTGATTTTCATAGGATTGGCGTGCCAGTGGTATGCCATTGGTGAGCCGTAGTGGCATCAATGTACTATAATATTACTAAAACCAGCAAATATCGACCAATGAACGTAAATTTTTTACACAATTGGTTTAGCAGAGTCAGGCGCATTAGTAGAAGGAAATTTTTCCCATTTTCAAATATAAAAGCATAGATTAAAAATTTATCATATGTCTTAGAATCCCTCTTAAAAACCATGCCGTTTACGTAACAAAAAGGCACTTATGCTATCTTACAAGCATTCAATTAAAATAAATCGAATAATTTACTGTAAGATTACTTATATTGGTGCAAGGTTCCCATTTATTTACTGTATTTATAAAGTAGAAGAAAAACTTAAAACATTTTGTTAATATAGCAATCTATTAAAGTATTGACAGTCTTGTGGCTGAGAGAAAGCTTCGAATCCCAATCGGCTTGTCATAATGAATTGGCATGATTTCAGTTTTTTAAGCATATTAAAGCGAAAGACAAAGATAAGCATCTCTGTCTACCCTGCTTTGGGATATAAGGACGCGAGAGTTTATTTATTCTTAAAAGTTTTTCTTGTATTTTTTACTCTCAAATCTATCGTGTATATATGACGACGAAATATTATTTAAAAACAAGTTTGGCGCCAATTGTAGTTTACTAAAAAAAAGATAACAATTCAGATTTTATTATATCTTCTCATTTTAAATCTACTAGTATATAGGAGTATAGATTCAAGAAACAAGCCCACTTCTTTTGTGTTAAAGATATTAATAAAAAGCAACGGTGATCGATTAAAATCAAGAAAACCGGAAGCTTCTTTTCCTATAAAAAAATCTGTAAAGTAAACATGAAACTGTTTAACAAATACTGTTCAAAACGTTAAAGCGTTTAGCTTAAGTATCTTGTAGTTGTTTTCTCGTAATTCGTAATGTTTGACGAAGTTTGATAGGTTGTTGGGACGGTAGGCTATTTTGACATTTTTTGGATCTTATGACACTAGGTCCGACCGATAGATAATTAATTAGTAAAGTAGCCGTTGTTTATGACTTAATAAATGTAATATCTTGTTAGCGCTGCCATCTTACCGATGTTTTACATCAAAGCCGAACGCGTGGAACGTTTCTTTACATCTTTATTGTTATAGCTCACTTTTAAATATATTTTTTTAAATTAAAATATAATTAATTATGAAACTGTTTAGTTTGACATGATCATGTTCATTAGAATTTTGTAGTTACTAAATCGTAGAGCATTTTGTCGTTCTTATCGTTATTAACCACGTTCCCCTCCTAAAAATGTATAAGTTTTCCAGAAAGTAATTTTACTTTCTGAAAAACTTATATTTTTGACGCATCTTATGGCTAAGGCACTACAAAAAAATAAAAATTAGTGTAATTTGTTTTAATAAAAAGGTGAAAATATTTGAAACGTCTCCGATGCGATGTTAATCCTTGTACTGAGTTAAACGCTCTGTTGTTTTTCGAATCCATCAATCAAAATTTCTCCTAACCGGAATAGCTTCATTGCATTGATCATTTAAGTTCGGATAGTCATACTTATTATGTTAATATTTCCATAATTATATTAGCAACTTTATTTCAAATTTTATTTGTTTAAGGTATAACTTAAATGGTGGTTAGTTAAATAAATGAATATTAGTACATGTATTGTTTCTTTTTTCTGTATCAAAAATTCCTCTATATATTTGACACTGGATATTCCAGGAACTCTAGTAAGCCAACAATACCGCAACGCTTATATCCTTTAGTTATTCGGTACAAGAACGGTCTTGAAATTGATGTTGAAATTATGCGGGAGGAGAATAAGTGGAGTAGATATTCAAGTACAAGACATCTTTTTATTTCACTTTCAAGAATATAACAAAAGCAAAACCTATGTCTATCATTTATGAATAGATTTAAAATGTTTGGTTTGTTGGTATTATTTTTAGTCGTAAATATACTAGTCATGAGCAACAATTTTAATTAAATGACAAGCAAATCCGCTTCGTTTATCTCGTTCGCGCTTATCAACTGAATAATGTCAGTGCCAGTGTCATTTTGACAGACATGTTTTTGCATTAGACTTTGAACTTGTGTAAAGATTGTTTTTAATTATTTTTTAACTGAAGTATACAATTATGATTAACGTAATGGAATAATGTATATATAAGCCACATAAGTACTTTCATAAAATCAATTTTTATAAGTATTTAGTCATGTATAACTCTGCTTGTACTGTACGACACATTGATGTTCTGTTTCGTATATTGGGAAGGCGCAAAAAGTTTTTACACTTGAATTATGTTAGGGCCTATTCCTCTGAGGGTAAAGTGAGTATCGGCGATGTTACCAAAGATATAACACAACCAAAAAATCTTGTATATGTGCCACGGAAATACAGTAAGTTCTACCTCCTGACTCCATTTACAAATTTGGGTAAATAATGAATAAATTCTGTTTTGTATTTGAACCACTTCTTTTATTTACTAATTTTGATTTTTTTAGTATCCATTGAGGGTTCTGAATTAAAATATTTAACGCAAAGTACACTTAGAAATTTAAGATGGATGATGCAAAAGGATTCCCTTGGCCAAGACATGTTTTTACTTGGCCGGCCAGGACCCAGCAGGTGAACACTTTTATTTACAAGGTCTTTGTATACATAAATCATAGTCTACCATACAGCACAAGTGCATATTGGCAGATATAACATGTTAATGAAAAAATTCAGACACACAAGTTTCTTCACAATGTTTCCCCTTGCCTCTAAGCATATGGTAAATCAGCACTTAATTTTTTAATGGTTATCTGTTGCACTAGGTACACATAAAGTTACATTAACATATAGTAATAAAAATAGTAAACAAATTTTAGGCGGAAAGTAGCATTACAATACTTGGAGCTAACACAAAGAGAACTGGAATATGTGGCACTATCGCGTGACACAACAGAAGCTGATCTGAAACAGAGAAGAGAGATTCAAAACTCAACAGCCAAATATTTTGATCAGGTATTTGAACATCTGTCAACTTTAATTTCTAGAATGAATAATGTAATTCAATAAACTCTATGTGTAATTCTTGACCTTGCCCATTATTGTGGGGGTAATGTAGTTCTGTGAGGACTCAATCAGTGGTAAGCCATACACCAGGCACAAATTAAAGTATGTTTTAGTATCATCCTACTTTAATTTGTGCCTGAGGTATGGCAATGGTCTTACCACTGATTGAGCCCTCACAGAACTACATCACCCCCACCATCACCCCTAAAGTAGGTTTTAGTATCATTGACTAAAGGGGCCTCGGGTTCACTGGGCGACAAGGGTGGGGGCCTCGTCATCCACCAAAGTGGACCGGGAAGAAGGCGACATCGGCTGGCCCGTGTCTCCTTTCGCTGCGAGGGCACAGGGAGGAGGGAGTAACCTCCCCGGACGGCTCTCCTTGAGCACAGTGCAGAGGGGCTCCGTGCTGCTCCACGTGAGATCCCAGAGCCCCTCGGCCATGCACCGAGGAAAGGGCCACCGGGAGGTTTTAGTAGGTTTTAGTACCATAGTAAAGTATATCAGCCCATATATGTCTTATTGTTGGGCAAAAGTCCTCAAGAACTATTAGGGCATATTTTTTATAGCCATGTGATCTCAATGTGGGCAGATTAATGTACTTTGCAGGTCTTACAAAAATTTCTTCACAATATTTAACTCGCCACTGATGACATATGGTCTCTTTCTCTATTTTCCTTGCTATTAGTCCCACTAGGCTATCTCTTGTATTGTATTAAATCTGTAATAATTAGCAAATCATTAGGTCACATATTGTCTACCAAAGATTGTCATGTACTGAAACCAGATTCACTAGCTCTCCTGCATTTATAAGTTATCTGTGAGCATAGGTTTGTTGGTTGTTCTTTATGTTTTTCGGGTTATGGATAATATTAAGCTATTTATATATGAGATGTTTTATCCTCTTATTACAGAGTGCAGTGAGAGCAGCAATTGAAGGACGCATTCTTGTTATAGAAGGAATAGAAAAGGCTGAAAGGAATGTGTTGCCAGTGTTAAATAATTTGCTAGAAAATAGGGAAATGCATTTAGAAGACGGCAGGTTCTTAGTACCAGCAGCCAGATATGACAAGTTATTACAGGTGGTTATTTTACCTGTGGTCTACTGAAATGTATCATATATACTTAATAGGGTCGACATATCCATATAATTATGTAAATTGTAGCAAAGTGAATTTTTCATTAGGAGCATGGTGTGGAAGAAGTTACAAGGTGGCGTCTTATTCGCGTGGATGAAAATTTCCGGGTGATAGCCCTGGGCCTTCCGGTGCCTCGTTACCAAGGCCAGCCCCTGGACCCGCCGCTGCGATCCCGCTTCCAAGCTAGAGATGTCGCTACAATAGGCTTTGGGGTAAGATATTTTTTAAATAATTGCACTTTAAGATGACTGAAAATAATGTGGCAATTCCCAGTTATTTCTGAAGCATCAATAGCCTAAAAGAAAAATCTGATATCTCAAACAATTTTGCGCTAAATACTCAAATATATTACTTATTTAGAATAATATAAACAAAGTTAAGATTTCTGTGAAAGTAAGCTATTGGTTCTACTATTATTACTGGGAACAAATTTCTTTGGGATTGCTTCCGGCATAAAGATGTGCACTTGTTTCTTCGTCTTAACCAAATCAGGGATAATCTTCTTGTTAACCATGTCTGCGTACTGTTTCTCCATCGTACTTCTTTCATTTATCATCTTCTGTCTCGTTTCAACAACGTTGTGCCTCGAGTCTTTGACCTTTTTGTTTTCTTTCACTTTCGCGTGACACTCTCGTGATGTGCTCTTGACGTTCCGTGACTGTCGCGCATAGTTTTCGATCGTTGTCGCCGATGTCGGAACGTAAGGCTGCTCTCGATCGATCGTGACGCTCGCTTTCGAATCGGCCGCCGACAGTTTTCTCTCTCCCGTTCTCAAATCGGTTCCAATTCGGGATCTGCTTATGTTCCGCTTTTGTATTTCCGGCCAACTGTGTCTCGGTTGAGATATACGTTCTGCATTTTCGGTTGCTAGTAAATCAACCTTTCCAGCTAAATCAAGCCATTGGAGCACTCTGTCTGATAATTCATTATTTTCTCGTACATCTGTCCTTGCTGTTCGATTGCTTTTCACTGCTCGCATGTCTGTTGGAATGAAATTTGGATCAAAATTATCCAAATCACATAAAGGCATGGGAGAGGCTCGTAAATCGAATTCGTTTTCTTCTTCAACTTCTGTCAAATTAAGTGCTTCGATATCTGGCTCTTGAGCGATTATGATCTTGTCGCTTCTAATCACAAGGTCTAGATTTCGTAAACAACTGGAATCGCTGTGAAGACTGAGTCGCGAGCTTTGCGCTTTTCGTTTAGGGTTGATGCTCGTTGATGAATGAGGTCTGCGTCTTTTGGAGTTCAGATCGATGTAATGTGGGTCGTCGTGAGTTAGAATCGCGTGCCGGAATCCGTCGACCCACACTGTTCTAATGTACATAGGTCTTTGGGATGCCTGCCAGAGCGCGGGCATGTTACTCTTCAACGTGAAACATCGACACACGGGCGTGCGAACTCAGAGGCTAACGTTTAAACGATATTATCGTTTCCATTTTGTTCTTCTGTCTTTATGTCGTATTTTATTGCTTCTCGCTCGGAGGTTCTGCGAACAATGAAATTTTAAATAGTTTCACACTGTGAAAAATGATATCGTTTTAATAATTATATTGAGGCATTTTTTGACAGTAAAATGAGATAAGATTTATATGCTTATAGCAATATTCGCGACATGTGGTAACTAAAAACCCTACTAAACTATAATATTAGAAAGTCTATAGCTGATTAAAATAAACAAGGCTTTATTATTATTATTATAGCTGATTACCTAGAGAAGCTGACCGTAATAGAGAGGTAGTTGAGTTTAGGTAGAGGTAGTGGCAGCAGCCCTGTAGTTCAGGGCTCGTAGAATAAGGTTACGGTGTCCCCTGCCTGCGACCGGTTGGCACGTGTCGCCTTGCACTGCGAGGGCACTGGGGTGAAGGATTAACTTCCCCCCAGGACGTGCTCTTTATTTCCCCCCAGTCAAACAAGAAAAAGAGGTATTGACAGAGCTCTTAGATTCTATTCTAATCAAAACGGCAGAAGGGCCCCCGAGACATGCCATTGTGATTAGAGTAACCGGCAAAGCCGGTTGTTTTGTAGGTGGGGACCTCGGCTTGGCTGTTGCTCTAAGCGCAGTTGCATGTTTTACTAGTGGTCTCTGTTTTGTCTAAAGTAAATGTAATAAACCAAGAATAATTTAATTTGGCTCCATTTTAGAGAGTTTTCAGTGTACGTTCACTCTTAGTTGTATGCAATAGATACAATCGTGCTATTCACGTGGTATGTTGCTAATTCTCTTTACGACTCCAGAGGGTAGTGATTAATTGAATTGCGTCGCTGTGATAGCGTGACGTAACGGAGTTATTGTGGCAGTTACGGCTCCTTACGTTTGTGCGACGTGGAATGATTGTATGGAAATTCCTCGGGTTGTATTGTTCCCGCTCCCCAGTTGTTCATTCATTGAGTTATGAGCTTACGTATTCGAAAAAGGGAATGATATTATTAAAATTAATGATAGGGATACATCTTCAATCTATTTCCCGAGCAGCACTGTTACAGGTCCAGCGACTTAAAAAGAGGGTTTTTAGCGGGGTACATAGACACGGATATCGCTTTCCGCTTTTCATTTAAGTGATTTATTTTTTGTACGTGAGAAATCGAATACCGGAAACTCTTTGGTACAATCCTACTAAACTCTACACCGTACAGAAACTACTCTGCCCGTGAAGAAAGACTGAACGCGGCAGAGAGTTGCATTCCTTAGCCGTCCGCATAAGGAAGGTGAAGGCATGTGTGGGTATGTTCCATATCGGCTCCGAAACGGCTGGACCGATTCAATGAAACTTTCAGGGAATCTTCAGATTGACCTGGCGAGTAATCCTGTATTTTGCGAGTAGTTTGGTGACGATCGGAGCACACCTCTTTTTGAACTGTCAAATACAGCTTTTATTAACTATGATGATATTCTATTGTTTTATTACCCAAATTTATATTGACACATGCGTTGTGTATATTTATGTCATTATGAACCATATTGAAGTACAATGGAGTATATTGAAGTATAATAAAGTATACTGAAGTATATTAAAGATAATAACTAAGGATTTTGAAGTATTGAAGGTAAGTTATAGCGCCGCGAATGTATCCGTTTACTGATGTAAGTTTATTGTTTAAATAAAATAAAGCAAAATCTAGCCCGGCGAAGCGGGCTGGGTACGCTAGTTGAAAATAGATTGAGATGAGAAGAGAAAATATATATAATATTATAAAGAAATATATATAATGTTTTACTTACATATTGGATGACTCATAATTTTTTTTTAAAGAAATGTTACATTGATCAGCATATCTTACACATCACCAAACGTATTTCATCTCTTACTTTCGTTTCCTACGTTTTACGATGTTATGTATTGAAACGGTTTTAATCATAGAACGTTATTTTAATTTTAAAATCACTAGATGTCTTACTTCATAACGTAACTGTACGAGTTAGTTTCTTGGACTGTATGACGACGTCTGAACGAGTTTACGTATCGTGAGTAACTGGCGACTGGATTTGTGTGTCCCGACGTTTCTATCCAGTACTTTACGAGCTAAGGGCTGGTATAGATGGTTGGTTAATTTATGATTCTTTTTAAATTTATTTGTTGATATCCAGTGTCTTATTGTATCCCAATCTGATTTTTTTCGGTTATAGGCATACTTCTTTTCGTTTCAATGTGCCAATTGCCTAACTTTTCATAAATAAGGTCGGCGACCAGTGACAGAGACTTTTCTGGTAGGTGTTTGTAGGTGGCGGTGATTTCTTGACATAAGATGTGATGTGATTTCTAGTTTACACCTTTTAAAATATTGTCAAAATTAACAACTAGAGCTTCGGCTTATTTTACCTTATTATTGATTTATTAAATGTCAAATTGCGTTATAAATAATAGAATGATATGCAGTCAATGAAATGGAATGAATTTGTAATAGAAACTTTTTATTTCATCATCCGCCTGCAACTGTCCACTGCTGAACAGAGGCCTCTGCAAATGCATGCCACTAAGCACGATCCTCAGCCACTCTCATCCAGCTCTTACCAGTCATCTTGCCAAGATCGTCGCTCTACCATATCCCAGAGTGTGCCACTGCCACTTCAATTTCCTAATTCAGTGGGTTATGTCGATCACCTTAGATTGCTGTTGAATAACTTCGTCATTATTTATCAAACCAAAACAATAAGTTTCTAGATAAGTAATAAGTCAATAGCATAATGGTTAAGGGTACGGTCTGCGAATCGTAAAGCCGTTGGTTCGAAACCACCATTCGACTGTTGACGTGAACCATCTCCTAGCACAAGCTTGAGCTTAGTTGGAGTGTTTAACAAGAATGTCAGTTATAATATATTTCTTTCTAATGAACAATATTTTACATATTTATGTTTAGTAACTACGAAATACGCTGAATCTTATGTTTTATAGATAGTATATTTATCCTTTCTGTTTATTTTGCAGTAGAAGCTGATAAAATAAGGCATTCCTATTTTAAGTATAGATTTAATTAAGTTGATATTTAACGACTTTCTTTACAAATAAAAGGTTTTTTTTGACATGATGTCTATGGCTTTATTTAATGCCCGCGGTTGTACGAACATGCAACCGTCCTCTAAACTTTACTGTTCGAAGTTTGAAAATAAAAAGGACATTATAAGTTTTCAGACGCTTTGTAACTGTTTGTCGCAAACCAGTTGTTTTGTTTTTTTTTATTTGTACACAGTCGCATGTTTCGGAACGAAAATGAACGTATTCTAAATTATGCTATTAATTTTCTTCTAACATTGTTATCAAACTAGTGACGCTGTATTTTAAGTCTATTATCTATTTAGTGTTATCTTTGTTGGTGTATGAAATTGAAGGACAATGACTTCTGATAATTGTAAGATTATTATACATTACTAACTAATAGTTACAGTGTTTTATAGCTGGGCAAAGGCGTTCGCTGTAAAGAGAGTATAAGGGCACAGCGGCCTAGTGCTGATTGGCAGACTTCACATGTCTTAGAAAAATGTTTTAAGACATGTAGGTTTCCTCACGATGTTTTTCTTTACCGCCGATCGCGTTGTTAATCAGCACATAAAATTGCAATAACACAATTTATTGATTACCGGCGCCGGGGATCGAACTCTGGTTGCTAGCGTACATTGAAATAAAACAGTTTTTCTAATTTTATCGCTGTGTAATTAGTTTACACTTAGATATATATCAATACATACATATATATTAATGTCAACCTACTAGAATGAGTAAAATTAAAATGTTTCGTAGTAGGTGAAGGAATAATACAATGAACACTAAATTTTTATTACTTCCGGGACAGTCGCCGCACGCTTCCTGATACCTGACCTATGCATAATTTTGGAAAGTCATTGGAACTGTTTCTACGCTAACGTAAATTTAGATAGGGTTGTCAAAACGATGTAGTTTATTTCTTATATCTTAAAGAACATGGAGCTGTGGTAGATCCAAAAGAAAAAAACTTGAAGGGGGTTTCACATCATCACCAAAAATGTTTAGATTTTTTTTTTAATTAAAAGGCGTTTTTAAATATTTTAAAAAGCACGTTATTTTTAAGTATCTATTTTATTATAATTTTAATTTACGTAATTAAATATGTATTGAGGAAACCAGCATATCTAAAACTTACTATGTGACGTCCGCCAATCTGCCATGTCCTATGTTAATTTTGTTAGCATGGGACCTTGGCTATGTGGTAAGACAGCATTTAACATTGCGTTCGATAAATTAATTGGTACACTTGTACTGGATAAGGGATCGAATTTTGGTTCCAAGCGTACTTTGTAAATCAAGTACACTGAGCTACCATGGCTTATGATCTATTTTTAGAATTATTAAATAAATAATAAATATATATTATATATATGACCGACAACCCTATCGTAAATGACTGGTTTTAGACCGCTAAGTTTTCGAAGTTGATTGCGGTTGAAAGCGATCTAATCTTCGATAGCTGCTACGCGAATAGACTTTTATTGGTGCGAATACATTTAGAGGTTTAATTCCATGATCCCTTCATCAGTTATCAAGGCGCACTGCCGCAATTTAATTCTCTAATGTCTTTTTAAAATACCTTATTTGAATTGTATAAAATAAATACAAGTATGTTTACGAGTAAAAATAAAAACCGACTTAAAATCACGGACCAACCCAACACCAACACGGAAAAACATGGCAAGGAGTCAACGACACAAAAAAGTTTAGGGAACTCTGCTTTAAACAGTGCGTTCCTTGATATCGACACACAAATGATTATTTTACCGTGTCCAAAAAGCATCACAAAATTTGTTTCCATAAGTTTTGATTAACAACATTTTAAAATTAATCACTCCCTCGCCTAATCGGAGGGGCCGGGAACATGCTAGAATGGGGGAGCGATGTAAATTTAGTTTGTTTAGCATAATTCCAGATTGGCATCGAAATATTTGACATGGTAAGCGCCTTCGTCGTATCTGTTTAAATTTAATTTGTACAACGGGTATCAAATTAGCATAATACTTTGCCAGAATGTATCATATGGTATGCATTATAGATAATTGTGACAATTAGGCATATTATTCTATTTTGATTATTTTTTAATAATATAGGCGTGCTGTTCTATTGGTTAAGCTTCCGACTTTACGATCTTATAGTCGGGTTTGATTTCCAGTCATCTTGTAACAATTCGTTTCCACGTTTTCGGTATATTGCGATTTCTCACTATCTCTTACATATACGATATTTATTTTGCGATAAAGTTGCCAGATTTTGCGGTGTCTACCCCGGTAGGGCCACAGCTACGGCTTGCCAGCACCAATAAATTTGTTTGTTGTAATTTTAAATAGTGATTTACTACGCGCTCGGCGGTGAAGAAAATCATCTTGCAACCTACATGTGTTAGAAAATTTTCTAAGATTTTTTTTTAATACTTTCTAAGCAAGTACTTGACTACGATCTCACCTGTTGTTAAGTGGAAATGCAGTCCTGTAACGCGCACTAGCACCACATTGTAATCGGAGGGAAAGACAGATGCGCGCAAACTATTCCAGTCCTTTGCCGTAGGTATAATGAAAGAAGAAGCAAAGCGCTTCGTTCGGGTTTGAGAGATGTTCACAACAAAAGGATGAAATTCTGCAGTGCGTCTTGAAGTCATGAATCCGAACGGGGATGGGGGAATCAGATCATGTACAATCATGTGAAATCCCCCAATTGGCATAAGAGCCGCTATACGTTTGTACTCTCTTTACAGAGGTTTGTGCTCAGCAGTGGTATATATATATATATATCACCGCGTACGCTGAAAATCAGCGCTGTCGCATCCTTTTGACAGCATGTGCTGAGACGGTGTCCGATATTGGCATCATATGTTTTGTATCATTTGTCCGTGTAACTTTAACTGTGTTTTGTCTATTTTTCATTCTTTTTTAATGTGTGTTATATTCAATCTGTGATGTGTTTTTGTATTGTGATGCCAATAAATAAATGTCTATGTCTATATATATATATATATAGGCTGTGACTTTAACTTTTTTAACAAATTTTCCTTTGCCTAGATAAAAATTAGCTTCTACTAATTTCACAATATTTATTCCTACCTTTTTAAACATTCGTATTATTAATTTAGCAGGGTAATTTCCGTTGTGTTGAACACTAAATAGCTTTATCAAAGAACCCGGGTGGGGGTGGCTGTTAGTGGATATTTACCCTGTGTAATAAGTTGTCGGAATTAATAACCCAGCTACGAGTTAATTGCCGATAAATTGTTTCCGTGGCGCAAGTGCTAACGGGCTGAGGACACGCTACGGATCGGCTACGGAAGGTATTGTGTTTTTTTTCTGCAGGTATTTTAACAAATTCGGAATTAGTTTAGTTTGTCGCTTCTACCGTATCCGTCTTATCGGGTAATAGCGTTAATAAGAATTTGGAAGTTACTTAGGCTCGGTACAACGATAATCTATCACAAAAGATCATAAAAAATAACTAAAATAATAATAGCCAACAAATCGAACAGTTAAATCGAGGAGTTAGCAAAACGAATGTTTTACGGTTTAACGCTATAACATATCAAATGTCCTCGAAATATTTTTTTACAAGTATAACCTATTCATACACGTCACTAAGGTTTCTAACGGCGCGCTATATAATGTATAGGGCTGTCAACTATTATGATGTATTATTAACATTGTTTTATATCTAAAATTTGGCGGCACACTTCATAATTTCGTGGTAATGATTGAAAATCAATGTTAAAGTTATAGTAACAGTCTTTATATATGTCCCACTGTTAGGCACAGGCCTTCTCTGTGAAGAGAGTATAAGGGACACTAGGGCGGATTGGCATACTTCACATGACTTAGAAAAAAAATTCTAGGACATCACAGGTCACATAGGTTTTCCTCACTATATTTTCCTTCACCGCCGAGCGCGAATTGCAACAACAAACTTATTATTGCTGGCACCTGGGATCGAACTCGGGTCGCTAGCGTACCTAGCTAGCTACCACGGCACTAATAAACTCACAATAGACTATAATAATAATTTAATACTTCAATTTCTCTCTGTCTACTCTTGATACTTGATATCTGAAGCGTCAATAGCCTAAAGGTTTAGGGTACCGCCTGCGAATCGTAAGGTCGTGGGTTCGAATCCACCATTCGACTATTGCCGTGAACCATGTCCTAGCACAAGCTTAAGCTTAGTTGGAATGGTTAACAAGATTGTTAGTAATATTTCTGAAAAAAAAAAAGAAATATTGCTAGCTTTCTTCTTTAAAAAAAAATACTTAAAAAAATAATTAAAAAAACCAGTCTCATTTTTTGAAAGTTTAGTTTTCACTTCTTCCGCTACTGCACTATTTTTTCTTATTTTTGTGAAACCCATCTGATATAATATCAAGTGGCAACCCTAACCATATGATACACGTAATGTATTATTTACCATCACGCAGGTTATACGTTATAGGTGAACATGTTTTGAATATCATTTACTAGTTGTCAAGCTTTGAGACCTAAATATAAAACAGTATAAACCGCAAATACATTTAGTTTTTAATCGGTTTATTGCGTGTGTTATATTCATTGTGTATTGTGAAACAGATATTATATATAAGCATGAATACGCATGAATAATTATTAATTACTTAACGACAGTTATTATGTATACATTTCTACGATATGCTTCGATGTATGCCTAACGCCAGACATACGATTCGACGATTGAGTGTTCCAACTAATAACCAACAATTATTAAAATAAATTAATAATATGTATGAAATAATTAAATATACTTTTTAATTAAATATTAATACATTTTTTTAACCTATTTCAAAAGTGGAGGAGTTTCTCAATTCGTCCGTATATTTTTTATGTTTATGAACTAACATAACTGGCGGCTGGGTGAACCGATTTACGGCGGGTTTCTATATTCAATCTCGATCCGTAAATCGCTATCCGAGATTGATATTTCAATCCATTTTCTGCACAATAACGGGTATATTATTTTTACGGCTTAAAACGGATTATGAGAGAGGACTGTCATTTACGACAAATCCATTCTTTTTCAATCACTTCCAAAGCCAAGATCGGATATTGAAATGCGGATTACGGATTGATAGAGGGACCAAATAAAATCAGAATCGGAAACAATCTTACATTGAAGATCGAATATAGAAACCCGCCGTTAGATGATTTTTTTTTATTTGAAAGCTGGTTCTTTCGGTGTGGTCCCTTTTAAATTTGTTCCAATTCTGACAGTGGTATCCATGAGAAAACCATATGTTTTAAATTTGTATTAAGTATGTGCGTGCACTGATTTCTATGATTAATTTTTTTATTTCAAAGGATGTACTTTTTTGAAGTTTGATGTGAGATTAGTAGGTTCTGATCCGTTTTATTTCGTATACCACGATAATTCGTAAATAAAAAGAGGGCATCCGAGCATAATAGCATTTAACGTTTCAATCCATTTGAAGTCGGTATTTGTTTTTACTCAGTTACTACGTGTTGCAATCAGTTGATAAAACAGATGTATGTGCGTTTTATGTGGGACTTTATTAGTTTGGTGAAAAGCGGAGTGCGAAGAGAAGCTCATATTATTTTTATTGTTTAAGCGTCAATAGCCTAATGGTTTAGGGTACGGCCTGCGAATCGTAAGCTCGTAGGTTCGAATCCACCATTGGACTATTGTCGTGAACCATGTCCTAGCACAAGCTTAAGCTTAGTTGGAATGGTTAACAAGATTGTTAATAATACTTCTGAAAAAAAAAATTGCTAGCTTTTTTTAAAAAAAAAAATAATTTAGTCTTAATTGCTTTTGACTTTATCGTGTTCAAAAACATAATTCGTTGTGGCATTCGCGTGACAGAACTTTACTTTGTAACTATGCATAATTGTCAAGTTGGTAAGTTAAAATTAATTCCCCGACAGTAAATTGGGCGAGTTGGCTTCAACACAGTTTTATTGCAACGATTGTATCTAGAATACGACCCTATAAGGAATTAATTCGTATTGTCAATTTGGTATAGGATTTTTTTGAACTGACTAAAAGGGGCCTCGGGTTCACTGGGCGACAAGGGTGGGGTACTCCCTCTTTGTGCCCTCGCAGTGCAAGGCGACACGGGCCAGCCGATGTCGCCTTCTTCCCGGGTCCACCTTAGCGGACGACAAAAGTCCCCAGCCTTGGCGCCCAGTGAACCCGAGGCCCCTTTTAGTCGCCTTCTACGACAGGCAGGGGATACCGTTGTCTTATTCTTGAGAGCCCAGGACTGAAGGGCTGAAGTTCATACATTTCCTGTCCTAAGCGATCGCTCTTAGTGATTTGATCCCCTATTGTACAGAATGCTAAAATGTGTCATAGATCTCCAATATCCTTCTTGTTTGATTTTGGTCTTCAATAAAGTTATATCTATCTATTAAATAACACAGAATGTGGAGGAAAATATAAAGTATAGAACCTAAAATATTTTTTATAACATGTGTAAAAAAAAAATATATTTATATTAAGAACAGCCTGTATCGAACGCTCACACGCATTGAGGCGTCTTCGCTTACGATGGGTGTGTGCGTTCGTTTGCAAAAGATGCTCGCAACGGCTCCTGACGAGGTGTTGCGGTATTTTCTTTTAAATCACTATTACTATAAAAATGGACGAGGACTGAATGGTGAGCATCTAGACAGACCTGGGATAGGTTTTTGGGATGCGCTTTATAGTGTAAATTTTATTTGTAAAATGTATTAAATAAATAAATAAATAAAAAAAAAACCAGAACTGCGTAATATAACTATGAATCTTTGGAGATGAAAGAAAGCGTCGGCGTGTAGTGTTTTTTTAAATACTTTCTTAGCAAGTGCTTGACTACGATTTTTTTAATGACGAACTATACAGATTGGCCAGAGAAACTGGCCCTGACTGCTTCACCGGATTGAGAGGTTGATTAGCTCTTAGGTCGCTTAGCCTGAAATCGCTAGTAACTCGACAAGGGTCCCCCCGGTGATGGGTAAACTTGGCTTGGACGGTTTCTATGTTACCCGTAAGCATTCCGATCCGAGGGCGCGCGACTGGGCTGAAACACGACTAGGTCGGTTGCTATTTCACGGATAATCTACGGGATTAAATACGATACCTTATAGTAGAAATATCATTCAATGTTCATTCACGTTTAATTTCGTTTTACAGGAGCATATGAACGCATTGCGCGATGAAGCGCCTAACGTAGAC
Source organism: Meandrusa payeni (assembly GCA_029286785.1). NCBI lineage: Eukaryota > Metazoa > Arthropoda > Insecta > Lepidoptera > Papilionidae > Meandrusa > Meandrusa payeni. The sequence continues at coordinate 12,089,589 of JAGSMX010000027.1, forward strand.
GCAACCAAGCTAGAGCAGCTGTTGTCCGCTGCTTACGCGCTCATCAGTCCGGAGTTGCAGCAGGTCAGCCTGCCCGACTTCCCTATAGACAGTCTGCAAGCCGCTGCAGTTATTTTGGTACGTATTACTTGAAACCTTGTAGCTCCGGTGTAGCCTAGCGCGTACACAATCTGGTTTAACATCTCAGTGCCCAAGTATGACCATTTTTAAGAGTACAAACACAAAACGATTTCAAATCAATTTCAAATCGTGATGGACGAAACATATAACGTTACTACGCGCGGTCGCTTTATTTTATTTCCGAAGTATCATTGTAATATTACGACGCTCTATCGCCATATTTTCAAATTCTTTTTCCATATTCGGGCCTTATTGTCCTTGATGAGTATTTACTTAAGTTTGAATTGTCATAAACATACTAATATCTCAATCAAAAAAACGGAGTTAGACTTTTTATGTATTTAAATCAACAAAAATTATAACATTATTACAGATACTCGAATTTGATGTTATAAAAACATATTAATATTTTAATATTATAATTATAAAAGTTAAATATATTTTATTAAAATTAAAACAAATAAAAAGCAGCTTGATGCATTGACAATAAATTTATAAATAAAATAGAGTCTAACACCTTCTACGCATTTGTAGCTTTGGCAGCTTCGACAAAGACCGACTGAGTGCAACAAAATATATCAAAGTGCAGTGAGATGGTATTAACAAACCCAATCGCGCGTGTCAGAATCGAAATTATATATTTATTATATAAATATATAATTTCGATTCGTAAACAAAGAGATCCGGTCGGGCAGTACATAATAATACACATTATATAAAATTACGTAGATAACCAGAGAGTACTTAGCTTATGTACAGAGGCGTTACCGACGAACAACACTAATAACACTCTCAACATTAATAACACAACACAGCAGAAGAACTCTACTGCTCTTATACTATTGTGAGGAGTCAACAACATGACTCCTCACAAATCCTATACATATTTAATACCGTTTGCTTTTATTAGCACATACATTAACAACTAGTTACTTATTCGTATTATAACACACATATACCATATGTGTCGAATAAACGAATCGGTTATAAATATATAGTAACTGGTAAATGTATTTGACATATAATATAAACATTCGAAACGAATCATTCGAGAGTCAAAAGAGCAACTATAATACAAATATCTAACACGCGCGACAGCGGAGAGTTCCTGGACAAGCTAGTCCTGGAGACAGGTAGTAGGAACAATGGCGGTCGACGGCGCATGTACACGTATTGACTTGGCAGAATTCAATCATCCATACAATGATTTACACATTATTTTAAATAAATGCATAATAACAAAAAAGTAATGCTTTTTTACTGCTAATATATCATATGTCTTTTGTTTTCTTCTTTCCTCTACTAAATACCGTAGATGTAGCTACGCAGCTAAAATTGGTGCTACGAGTACTTAAATATAACTGTTTCGTATATCTAAATAATATGATATTTTATAATAGTATTCTTTTACTGTATTTAATGATTATAAATAGTCTTGGAAGTATCTTTACGAGATCAAATCAGGAATGAGGAGATCCGTAGACGAACGAAGGTAACCGACATAGCTCGCCGGATAAGCAAGTTGAAGTGGCAATGGGCAGGGCACATAGCGCGTAGAACAGATGGCCGATGGGGTCGAAATGTTCTCGATTGGAGACCACGAACCAGCAAGCGCAGTGTGGGACGTCCATAAGGTGGTATGACGACCTCATAAAGGTCGCAGGACGCAGCTGGATGCGGGTCGCTTACAACCGGTCCTTTTGGAAATCGTTAGGGGAGGCCTATGTTCAGCAGTGGATGTTTCACGGCTGAAATGATGATGATGATGATGAGTCTTGGGAGAAAGGACTGCCACCTATCGCACAGGATATTCCTAGTTTAGGTGGCAACGAAACATCAAGAGTATTATTAATACTCGTAGTAATAATTGTAATTAGTACTACGAGTATTAATAGTACTGTTGTAATAGTTTTTGTTATTTAATAAAGAATAATATTATTATTTTTCTGTTTTTTTTTTGTCATTATGTTTATTTTGATTTGAACAAAAACATTATTTGGTGTACGAGCATTTAACGACATGACCGCTACGGGAGAGACGAAGTGCAGGGGGAGCAGTCAGCTGTCGCCCCCGCTCGCACGCACGGCACCACGGCCGCCGCCCAACACTTGCCTCAGATAGACCGAATTACAATTACGTCTCAGTTAAATTTCTCTCTGTCCCTTTTTAATATAAAGTTTCTAAGCAAGTGGCCTTTTATTAATAACAAGCCTTAACATTTGGAATACCAATATAGTCGCAATATTTTATCTCTCTTGGCGGAATTACGTATCGATTCGTCAGTTTCATAAGTGGTACATTTTTATACATACGGGCACGCACCCTCTACAGTTTATAGAGAGTGCGTGTCCGTATGTAACCGAGGTAATATGTGGCTGTGCGGTTCACGCAAACTCCTCATTTGTCGATATGTCAGGGTCAAGGTGCGTGACCATGTATGGTTGCTGTTTTATCGAACCAAAAGTCAGGTTCAAGGAAATTTGGATAAGGACTTAAATTGCAGATTACTAAAACTGACAAAAATAGACAACAATGATGTCACTGAATTAATGAATTTTGCTACAACACAAGAACAGGTTGAGGCCCATGGTTTGGTTGTCATAAATTACTGGAATTTGAAAAGGACTATTATTACGATGTTGGCTCGTTGATTTTTTTAAATAAAAAAACTGTGTTCATTTTGCATAAGACAATATAACAGAAGAGCAGGTTTAGGCCCCTGGTGTGGTAATTTTTTGTGTTTTTTTATTAAAAAATAACGTGACAACATCGTACTAATAGTCCTTCTTTTCACATTCCAGTAATTTATCACAAAATTTATAGCTTTTGAAATATACAAAATATGTGGTCTATCTAAGCTTTTCTCTTTGTGTTTTATCTAGGATTTTTGTTCAGTGTCTATAATAAAAAAAAAAACCATATATTCTTGTCGTGGTTAGGCCCTATCGGGCGCCTTTGGTTAATGCTAACGCGATTTGAGTAACCGTCCAAGCCGAGGTCTCCCAGTAGTGGTTCAGGCTGAGGGATATAAGATGTCTGCGACCTCTCGCGGTGATACTGTTGCAGTCAGTTTCTGTTGCCGTAGGTTCGCCTTCTGGAATGTTTTTATTGTTTGTAGCATATATTTGAAAAAATAGAAGATTTAAGAGCAGGAATTAACTTTTAATGTGGTTTCTTGAATTACAGAACAACACAAAGTTATTCTTATATTTATTCTTATTCCGTATACGTCTTATATATTTTTAAAAAATAGAATAAAATTAAAATGTTTATTGCCATACAGGCAATGTAGTAGTAAGCATGAAAATACACGTGTCAGAAAAACTAGCTCTTCCATAGCATACTGTGTTTATGTTTGTTTGAAATAAAAGACAAAACTGCGTTTCTTTATTATATTTAGAGAAACAACATTTAATGTCCGTATTCCAATTCTATCTTATATATAGACGTAGAAATTTATTTATTGGCATCACAATACAAAAACACATCACAGACAGAATATAACACACATTAAAAACGAATGAAAAATAGACAAAACACAGTTAAAGTTACACGGACAAATAGTACAAAACATATGATGCCAATATCGGACACCGTCTCAGCATATGCTGATTGATGCATATGATTTTCAGCGGTGCCCGGGACTACCTAAAGACGTGCCCGCGCAATATTACTTTTATATGGATTTTATACAGACAAAATAAATAAATGACACATTATCTTACAGTGATATTTTACATTTCAAATTATAGAAATACAAAAAAAGAAATAAATTTAAGCAAAGAGGTTTTTATCTCGAGATATAGATTATGTACTAAAGAAAATATTACGCAGGGTATTTTATATATGTTTGTATGTGTATATTTATATCTTTAATTAATTTAATTTACAGGAGCGGAACCCTAGTATACCAATACACAAGCTCCTTTATCTATTATACCCATATAATACTTTCCTAACCAAAGATCATATAAAGAACGTCCACGGCGTCTTACACAACCTAAAGGTGGATACAAAAGCGAAATGCAATATATCCCTACGTGGAATGGATTTCACGGAAAAACAAGCCATAGTGACACTCGAAATAAACGGCAGTAAGTCCCAATTCGGTGTGGCGTGTGGCGACAGTAAATATAGAAGGGAAGATAAGGGTTTTGTGAAGACAGAATATCAGAACGAGCTGTTGAACGAATTGCTTTTGAGTCATAGTGTTGCGGACTTTTGCATTGTTGGTAAGTGTATAAGTAATTAGATATATTAAAATTAAATACTTAAATATAACTCTTTAACACGTTATCGAGTATAGATTGAAGATGCTAAAGGAAGATGGATATATATGGGACTATATCATTGATAATATTCTGGTGGGATCGTAGTCAAGCACTTGCTTAGAAAGTTTAAAAAAATACAACATATAGGTTATGTCTGCTACTTCGCGGCGATTAGAGGAAGGATATGAATTATGAAGCGCAGTATTTCAGATAATTATGTGAGCTGTAGGACGAAAAAGATAGCAAAGATAGTTAATAAACTTTTTATGGATATCTTTGATAGAGATTGGAGTGTGCTCAGGAACTACATGATCTAATTCCCCATCCCCGTTCCGCCATCGGACTTCTAGACACACTGCAGGATTTCATCCTTTTGTTGTGAACATCCGTCAAACCCCGAACGAAGCGCTCTGCTTCATCTTGCATTGTTCGTACAGCAAGGGACTGGAATAGTTTGCCCGCGTCTGTCTTTCTCTCCGATTACAATGTGGGTAATTTCTAGAGTAGAGTGAATAGGCATTTTCTAAGCTAGTGTGCCTTACCATCCAGGACTGCATTTCCACTTAACATCAGGTGGGATCGTAGTCAAGCACTAGCTTAGAAAGTATATTATCGAGATAGTACCATCACTGTGTTGGTGGCAAGAGTCACAATACGACTCCACTCTAGGTTTAGTTCAGAAAAAAAACCCTTATACACATAATATACAACATACTGATGCCGCACCCCACCATTATCCTTTTATTATTAATCAGGTAGCAAAAAACTCAGAATATGGTGACTGTACAAATCGTGGTCCACTCTCGGTAATTGAAATTGAACTCTAATGTCAACGTAATAAAGTCTCGTTTTCACAATCAAGGTCCAAAAGGCTGCGGCAAGAGTCTCCTAGTCGCGCAACTGGCGTCGCTATTGCACTATACGATAGAGCCTATAGTTCTATACCAGGACATGACAGCCCGAGATCTGGTACAACAGCGTACCACGTTAGACAACGGGGACACGGTGTGGAGGAATTCTGCGCTTGTGGACGCGGCTCTGAAGGGACATATGGCCGTTTTGGATGGCTTGCATAGAATACATTCCAGTACTTTAGCGGTTCTACACAGGTAGGTATTTAACTTACTAAGTTATTGATTTAAGTTGTGATTTAATATTTCTTAAGCGTTACTAAACAAATTTTGTAAACCACTGTCTGCGAAATGTCGCCGTGGTAGCTCAGTGTCCAGGCGATGGCCTCAAGGTGCATAGTACGCTAGCAAAGTTCGATCCCCGATGCCGGCACCAAGGAATTTTTGCAATTTTAAGTGCTGATTTACCACCGCGGGGTGGTCTTAAAAATTTTCTATTTACAGAGAAGATCTGCGCGAAAGTAGACCAAATATACATGCTATAAATTTAACTATAACTACGAAGTGTAAGATTGAATCCACGATTTGACTTGACGTTTTTTATACGAAAGTGAAATACCTGCGCATATCCATTCTTCCAGGGGCAAGGATAGATTATCTCGGACTCACCGACATAAACTATCCTTGCACCGACTCAAAAACCCCCCATTTGCCTCTCGATATAGTAGCATTGGCCGCCTATTCACCCTTTTACTTTGTGAAGATGCACAGGAAAACTGCGTGCCCTTTTTCGAGGAATACCCTAGCACTTACTAGACTTGAGCTTATTTGGAATGGTTAACAATATTTTTAATTTTACTTATATTTTTGCAGGTTGGTGCAAGACAGAGAGTTACAACTTCACGATGGTTCGCGGTTGTTGCGTCATGACCGGTACGACGATCTGATAGCGTCAGGAGTCAGTAAAGAGGAGTTAGAAGAGAGTGGTGTGAAGAGAATACATCCAGCGTTCAGGTGAATAAATAACAATGATAGCCGATATATACAACGCTGGGAGAAGAAGCGGAAGAAGAAACTGGTACATGGTGCGGTATAATCTGTCACTGGTATATACGTTTACAATTTTTATCAATTACTAGCGTACCTAGATTTTACTTTATTTTATTTAAACAATAAACTTAGATCATTGAATATTAAATTTAACTCTCACAATATTTTAAATTATTCTTTTCTCTCCGTATTTATTCTCTTCTATTCTATTCTTCTATTAATTAGTGTTAAAAATTGTGCAGTGATTTTGGCTAATTTAATTAATTTAGTAGTTATATTCCTATTACTTTATCATTTGATAAAATATTTTTGTAAGTATTAATAACAAAATCGTTACGTTTCTTTATAGCGAATGTTGTGTACACCTGTAATTGGCATACACAACAGGACTTAGTTTGTAAACTTGATTATTACAACAATGTATGCTTGTGTATGCGTGTGTAAATAAATAAATATTCTCGAGCGGGTGAAGATCATTACCTAAACACATATACATTTCAGCAGCATCAGTAAACGGATACATTCGCAGCGCTATAACTTGCCTTGAATACTTCAAAATCCTTACCTAATATCTTTAATATACGTCAGTATACTTTATTATACTCTGTATTGACACAACGCACGTGTCAATACAAATTTGGGTAATAAAACAATAGAATTTCATTATAGTAAATAAAAGCTGTATTTGACAGTTAAAAAGATGTGTGCTTCGATCTGTACTGTACAGGATTACTCGCCATGTTAATCTGACGATTCCCTGAAAGTTTCATTGCAATCGGTCCAGTCGTTTCGGAGCCTACATGGAACATACCCACACACGTTTTCTTTTATATATATAAATTAATTAATCATAGATTTATTTTGTTCCTTAAGTTTGCATATGAATTGAATTTATCTCGTTTCCAGAATCGTGGCTTTAGCTGAGCCCCCGTCCTTCGACCGCGGCCAACACTGGCTCAATCCTGAGATTCTCAGCCTCTTTGTATTCCATGAAATGCGCAATTTGAGCAAAGAAGAGGAATTGTTTATTATTACCACGCTGGTAACTTTAAATACTATATTTAATGTACTCTATTTTTTTGAAGTAAAACTATCACGTGAGTGAGATGGTGACGACGACGGTGGAGCTTTATAAAAAGTCTGATTAGCCGAGGCAGATGGAATTTGAGAGGGAGATATATGTAAAGATAGAAAGAGAGAGAGTTACGTTTCGTATATTACTGTAGATGCAAGATAGAGAGATGCGAGCACACATATCTTTCTCTCTTTCTGTCATAGCTAGTTATGTTTCGTATAACTAAGACACAGTGCAGGTTTAATGTCTTTATCACACTAGTAGTAAGACAGAGCAGTGTATTTTGTTTTTGAACGGTCGTGTATGTATATATTTAGTGTATACATTGTACATATATAAATATATATATATACATAGATGGAGCTCAAGAAGTTCTACTTCAGTCGTGTGGTCTAAACCACACTAGTTTTTTTTAATAATTTAACAAATATATTTTAATATTTCAGTACGGAAAGATATCCTCGTCGCTGCATTCAATTATCGATTTAGCCGACCAACTACGAAAGTCAGAAGACAGCACCTTAAAGAACCTCTCATCTTCCCTATCGACGCGACAACTCCTCAGGATAGCGAACAGAATGTCCAAATACCCAACAGAATCAGCCTACGAGACGGTCCAACAGACGTTCTTGGCCAAGTTTCTACCTAACTTGGCCAGACGAGCGCTAGATGGCGCTAGCCAAAAGATACGAATAAGCCCACCGTCGCGTTTCGGCCTATTCGGGGGTAGTGAGAAAAAAATAGCCTGCAATATAAAAAATGGGATCCTAACTATTGGTAATACAAGTACACAAGTCTTCCAAACAGAAGCCCTGACCAAAGTCCCGGATATACTATTTTACGATGTACCACAACATATAAGGCTTCTAGAATGGCTACTCCAAGATTTTCTACTAGGAAATCATCTGTTACTAGTAGGAAACCAAGGTGTTGGTAAGAATAAAATCGCTGATAGGCTCCTACAACTACTGAATCGTCCTAGGGAGTACATACAGTTACACAGAGACACCACAGTGCAGTCGTTGACTGTCCAGCCAACAGTCAAGGACGGTATCGTGATTTACGAGGATTCGCCGTTAGTGAAAGCCGTAAAATACGGCCACGTATTAGTAGTGGATGAGGCGGATAAAGCGCCCACACACGTCACCTGCATTCTGAAAACCCTTGTGGAGAATGGAGAGATGATCCTCAGCGATGGGAGAAGGATAGTACCAAGAGATTTGCTAGCGAGTTCGGGTGGGAGTGAATCGTGTTTTATCCCGGTGCACGATGACTTTAGAATGATTGTACTGGCTAATCGACCTGGCTTCCCATTCTTGGGGAATGACTTCTTCGCTTCTTTAGGTAAGTTCTGTAAAATATAATTAAAATAACAAAACGTTTCAGTTACTGCCAATTTATTGATGACTAGCCACGCCCCGCGGTGTTACCCGCAATAAAATACTTATAAATGCTTAGCTTTACTCATTATTACATCAGTTATCTGCCAGTACAAGTCCCGTCAAAATCGGTCCAGACGTTCCAGAGATTGGCCGGAACAAATAGATAGACAAAGAAATGTGCGAAAAATGTTATTTTCGTATATGTACTGTATATATATTCATATGGATGTAGCAAAAAGCGGTTATTTTAATATTATAAACAGATATCCTAATTTTATTTATTTCTATAGATTAGTAGGATTTAAGGATGTAAGGATTGGAAGAATATTTGACTAATTGTGCGTTTTTAGTTTCGTCCTAGTTTTAAAAGGTTATGGTGTCGTGGAATTTTTTGTAGAAGTATTTAAGATGAACATTACCGTCATACATTGATCATGTCATACTTAGCATATGCTGCAAGGCCGCTACGACGCTGATTTTGCTAAGTTCAGGGCATTTTGCTAAGTGCTGGGCACCCCAGGACTACCTACTATCGTTATTTATAAATTACTAGCTTACCCAGCCCAGCTTCGCCGGGCTAAATTTTGCTTTATTTTAGTTAAACAATAAACTTAAATAAATATTAAATTTAACTCTCACAATATATTAAATTACTCATTTCTCTCCGTATACATTCTCTTATATTCTCTTCTCGAGCGGTTGAAGATCATTACCTACACCCATGTACATATCAGTAAATACAATATCATTATTATCATTTATACAACAACATATCGGGCTTAAGTTAATGTCAGAAATAAAATTACGACGTGTGGCTTGTTTGACAGGTCATAAGGGGAATGTTCGTCACCAGACCTTACAGGATTACCCGCCAGGTCAATCTGAAGATTCCCTGAAAGTTTTATTGCAATCGGTCCAGCCGTTTCGGAGCCTATATGGAACATACCCACATACTTTCTCTTTTATATATATATATAGATTTCCATTGTTTAATTTCTAGGTGACTTGTTCTCTTGTCACGCGGTAGACAATCCGTCAATAGAATCGGAGTTGGAGTTGCTCCGTTCGTACGGACCAGACGTACCGGGAGACGTGATGAAGAAGCTTGTGGAGGCGTTCGCGGTTCTACGCAATATGGCCGACCAAGGCCAGCTGACCTATCCGTATTCCACAAGAGAACTTGTTAATATCGTAAAGCATTTGCAAGTGAGTTGTTTATAGTGTTTGGATATATCGGTACTGTATTTAATTATGACATTTCGGAAGAAATGGATGCGTTCGCGTGATTTATTTGAAGTTTTTGTTTTTACTCGTAAATATAGTAACATATTTTTATTTCAAACTGTAATCTTGCTCGTATCTCAAAGCAATTTTCTCTATTGAAATACCCTTGCCACAAATATTTTGTGTACAAAAATCAAAAAACGCTAATCGATACATTTCGATTTCGGAGGGAAACAAGCACACAGACTTAGGTCCAGTCTGAAATGGGAGAAACTGTTAGAGCGATGAAAGATTCCTCTTATCTCAAAGATTTATCGTCCCGGAACCTACTGAATTTCACGAAAATCGTTGGAAGAAGATAAATGTATTTGTTTAATTCTAGAAATATCCAGAGGAAGACTTAGCCACCGCAATTGGCAACGTGTTCGACTTCGATCGGTACAGCAAAGATGTGGCGGACACGCTCTTAGAGGTGTTGCATTCCAGCGGGCTGCCGACAGAGGGCGTACTTCAGGGACGTTCCAAAGACGCCTTGAAGAAGTTGCAACTGACCATAGATAGAAAAAGCGGGTACGTATTGCTATAATATCCCGATGACTGATTTTTCCCCGGTAATTTAGGAACGAAATTTCTTATGGGGCTGTGCGCAGGGTACCCTGGCCGGCAAAAGCTTCCGTACATTACATTTATAATAATTCTATATATACAAAAGTGAAAGTGTGTGGGTATGTTCCATATAGGCTCCGAAACGGACTGATTCCAATGAAACTTTCAGGGAATCTTCAGTCTGACCTGGCGAGTAATCCTGTAAAGTTTGGTGACGATCGGAGCACTCCTCTTTTTGAACTGTCAAACAAGCCACACATCGTACATTTATTTCTGACATTAACTAGAGCCCGATATGTTTTTGTGTAAATGATAAGAATGATATTGTATTTACTGATATGTACATGGGTGTAGGTAATGATATTCATCCGCTCAAGAAGAGAATAGATGAGAATGAATACGGAGATAAATGAATAATCTAATATATTGTGAGAGTTAAATTAAATATTTAATGATGTAAGTTTATTGTTTAAATAAAATAAAGCAGTCTAGTGGGCTGGGTACGCTAGTACGTTTATAAATAATCTTAAGATTTTTTTCTATTAAGAATGTAGTTAAACTATCAGATCACAGGTGGCGCTTTAAGGAGTGTAATTATATATGTAATTTTATATAGTCGAAAAATACAGATTCATGTTTTATTTATTCAACTTAATAATATGTAATTTTTTTAATCTTGATTTCTTTCTATATATTTTTGTAATAAGTGTTGCTTCTTTATTTGGTCATCACTTCGTTCCTACCAGGTGTCCCATGTCGCCAATTTTTTCATTTTTATTATTTTAAGTAGGTAACTATAAAAAGACATTAGGTCTGCCTTCAACATGTCACTGTGATCTTAGCTTTCTAATTTGATTTGTCCTAATTAGTCGAGGGGCGGGGCTTCGCCGGCTGACAGCATTGGCTCACTATATTCTTTACGCGAACAGACTATAATTGCTTGAACCATATTTCTTTTGAAATTTTCTTTTTGTTTTTGTAGATTAGACGTGTCGTCACCAAAGCACGGTAAAGACGACCCTGATAACAAACCTCACGTGGGCGGCAACACGTGGGCGGGGGGTACAGGAGGCAGGGATACCGCCGGCCTGGGGGGAAAAGGGGGCCCGTATCGCCTGGATAAGGGTCACGATGTGCATCAGGTATACCTTGTACACTCCTAACAGTCCTAGCACTAACGCTTCTTTATTATCCGTGAAATAGCAACCGACCTGACCTTGACTGCTTCACCGGATTGAAAGGTGGCACAGCTCTTAGGTCGCTTAGCCTGAACCTCATTTACTAGTAACTCGACACAAGGGTCCCCCCGGTGAGGGGTAACCTCGGCTTGGACGGTTACTATGTTACGCGTAAGCATTCCGATCCGAGGGTGTCCGAGAGGGCCGAACCACGACTCGGTCGGTTGCTATTTCACGGATAATCTAAGGGACATTCAAAAGCTAAACTAACTTTGAGTGCCACTTCGGGAAGCGTTGGCGCTGGGAGAAGTGGCCGAAGAAACTCCAGCAATGCTCCTAACATCTAAGGGGTCTGTATAAATGCCATGTAAATGTAGTATTGCGCGCGCACGACTTTGGGTAGTCCGGGCCACCGCTAAAAACCAGCGCTGTCGCATCCTTCCGACTGCATATGCTGAGACGGTGTCCAATATTGGCTATCATATCTTATGTCCTATTTGTCCGTTTTTCTTTAAATGTATTTTTTTTCTGTCATTTTGATGTGTTTCATATTACCAATAAATTATTTGTCTATACTCGTATCAATGTTTATAATCCGGTGATGTTATAGACGTATCTAACAACGGTAATACATAATTCAAAATTTGCATGGCGTATCTTGTTGACCCACTCCTCTAGTTGAGTGATTTTAAAATTAATTAATTACAATTGGAATATAAATCACAGTTATCAGACGAAGAGAAGAACGACATACCAGAGCACGTGAAAGAGGCTGCACGAGCAATGAACAGGAAAGCATTCGAGGAACGCCTCAAAGAGATCAAAATGAGCGAATACGACGCCAAGTTGTACGGACAGTTCCTAAAAGCAGTACAGCCGCAGGTGAGAGCGGTGTAGACATAATAACCAAGTCCTGTATTAACAACATGAGTAGACAACAAACTTGATTGAATAATCTCTTGAACAAGTTTTTCTTCAGCATATCATCGGTGCATTGCTGTACAGATTGGTGCCCTTCGAGGAGTGTTAACTGAACTTCAAGCAAAGAAAAAAGAGAGACAATGGAGCCGCCATCAGACCAGCGGTGAACTGGACGACGGAAAGATTATTGAAGGTATTTTTGCGAAGTTTTTATGTATTACTTTTTCATTAAAATAGTAATGTAACAGCCATCCAACAACTTGTTGACGAAAAATCGTCATGAAGATAACCCGCGTTGTGTGGTATTTTTACCCACTAAAACCCTCACGATGGTCCTTCCTCGGGGCATGGTGAGGGGCTCCGTATTCTCCAAAGGAACGCACCAGAGCCCCTCTGCACGCCCTGCAGCACGTCCCGGGGGGAGCGGGAGGTTAATCCTTCCCCCTGTGCCCTCGCAGTGCAAGGTGACATGGGCCAGCCGATATAGTGAACCCAAAGCCCCTTTTAGTCGCCTTCTGCGACAGGCAGGTGATTTCTTATTGTACGAGCCCAGAACTACAGGGCTAAGCCATCCAACAACTATCTTAAGGCTGCCCGGTCTCCCCTGTAATAAAATCTATTTTTTATATTACTGACATTCTTGTACAATTCCAAATAAGCTTAAGTTTGTGCTAGGAAATGGTTCACGTTGTTAATCTCGAATTTGACAGGTCTAACAGGAGAGCGAGCAATCTACCGCAGGAGAATAGAACATGAACCACCGCCGGGTTCGCCGCCGGACAAACCTAAGCGCTTGAGGCTTGTTCTAGATGTTTCTGGAAGCATGTATAGGTAACAACAATAAATAACTGATAAATGCTTTCACTAGACATCCGCCCTCATTATACTTCGATTCTTATTGATTTATCAAGTGTCAAATTGATTCTATACATATAAATAAAATTGGATTTTCTGTACCATCCATAAACAAACTTTTTACTAAATGCATATGAATGGTAAATACGGTACATATACCAAAATAACATTCTTTGCAATTTTTGTGTCTGTCTGTCTGTTTGTTCCCGCTTTAATCTCTGAAACGGCTGGTCTGATTTTATCGGGACTGCCAGATAACTCATGTAACAAGGAGTAACTTAGGCTACTTTTTATTTAACCGACTTAAAAGAAGAGGTTATTGATCAGGTAAATACTGTAAATTATTAATTAGTTGGATAGTTTAGTTGTGGTTAGTTTAGTTCATCCCACCGATTCCTCTAAAATTATAAACAGCGAACGAAGCGTAGCGGCAACGGAACGCTAGCGGCAATTTAAGAGTAGTAATGTATTAGTTAATATAGAGAACAACATACAGAGCTGTCGCACGCGGCGCTGTATTAGTTGCTGCGTCCGGCGGGAATATAAATTTAGTGCGACGTCGCTGCGCGTAGTTTGTGTTGTGTTCTATAAATATTCACAAGGGTTGTATTTTATTTTTATTTTTGACGAACTACACAGATTGGCAAGAGAAGCTGGCCTTGACTGCTTTACCGGATTGAGAGGTGGCATATCTCTTAGGTCGCTTAGCCTGAACCTCTATCACTAGTAACTCGACACAAGATTCCCCTCGGTGAGGGGTAACCTCGGCTTGGACGGTTACTATGTTACGCGTAAGCATTCCGATCGGAGGGCGCCCGAGAGGGTCGAACCACGACTCGGTCGGTAGCTATTTCACGGATAATCTGAGGGACATTCAAAAAGCTAAACTAACTTTGAGGGGTTGTATTCATTGACAAAAATGTATGGAGAAAAGTCTTTTTTCTTTTAGTATTTTATATGTGAGAATCATTATAATATTTCGCTGAATCCGCTGCCGTTGCTGCTGCAAGACCTTGCGTGGGACACCAATTAAAATGAATTTGATTTTGTTATAGGATAAAAATAATTATAATAAACAAATGAATATATATTATGTCATATCTATACTTAGGTTCAACTCCTACGACGGACGTCTGGAACGTTCTATGGAAGCAGTTGTTTTAATAACGGAAGCACTGAAGGGTTACGAGTCGCGCATCAGATATGATATATACGCTCACTCGGGGGAGGACAGCGCATTGGAGCTTGTTAGGGTTGATAGACCCCCTGAAAACGAGAAGCAAAGGTTACAGGTACGAGATAAATATAAACAATTCATCATCATCATCACCAACCTGTGTCTATACACTGCTGGAAATAGACCTTCACCAATGCCACCACATACTCCGGTTTCCTCATCCAGCCACTTCCTGCTATCCTTACAAGGTCATCGGTCCATCTGGAGAGAGGGATACGCTTTTCCGACCCACGCGCGGCCTCCATTCCAAGACTTTCCTCCCCATCTACCGTCACTGACTCGGCAGATGTGGCCGGCCCACTGTCACTTCAACTTGCTGCCTTTCATTTCTTCGTTTCGGATTCTATCGTTTAGAGAAATGCCGAGCATAGCTCTTTCCATCGCTCGTTGTGCGACTTTAAGTTCCTGAACCAGCCCAACGGTCAGAGTCCAAGTCTCTGCGCTGTAGGTCATAGCTGGGAGGATGCACTGGTTTAAGACTTTTGTCTTCAGGCATTAAACAATTCACTTGCTAAAATTTGAGCCGATGGCGATTAGATGTATGAAGATTAGACATTATAATTGGTACCTAATAAGCCACTAGAAAAGGAGATTATATTTGTTTTCTCTGTCTGTGTACTGGTTTCAAAAGCTTACCTTTTAGAAGTGATATTAATTGTTTTTTTATTTATTGGTCTCGGGGCTAACTATCAAGCAAATTATCTCCCACCACCCAGCCCTCCTCCTTGCATCGTTTTCCTCATTCCTGAGGGTCGTGACCTCCACGTATTATGTGGCGGACGATTGATCTCCACCTGTTGCGGTCTTTACCCACCACCGCCCTCCACCAACACCTAATAAAAGGATTGTAGGTGCGTTACCAAAGAGTTAAGTACCGGCACTTTGCTCACCAGGGAAACTGCAGAAGTATAATTCTACGTATACACTTCAATATTCTGCGAACTAATTACCTGATCGTGTCATTCGTGATATAGCATTACTGTCTATCACACAATGAAATGAGACGTGTAGCTATTTGTTTGGTTCACAGATAATTCGCACGATGCACGCCCATTCCCAGTTCTGTTGGTCGGGCGACAACACGCTGCCAGCCGCCAAGCATGCCATATCCAGCCTGGCCAACGAGGACACAGACGAAGCCATCGTGCTCATCCTTTCCGATGCCAATTTACGAAGGTAAGCTAGGAGTGCAAATAGCTAATGCTGGGTGGCTACGTCGAAGGAAAAAGAAGCAGAGGCAGGGAGCCCACTAGATGGACGGGCTCTATTGGAGGAGCCGACTAAAACTACAGGCGCCTGTCCACTTGGCCCAAAATAGAAGAGAGTGGGGAATTCTCATTAAAAGCAGCTCTCTTGGTGGTAACGATCCTCAGTTCTGAGGAAACGATGAAGTAAAGCAAATTTATATGCATGAGAAATAAAAAGTAATTTACTTAAAGCAAGCGATCGACTTCTAACGACATTTAAGTATCGAATAAACATTTTTTTACTAATGAGAAGGAAATCTTCGAAAGATACTTTGCTGTGAAGTCATCCGCAAAGTCTGTGTTCATGTTTTTGCTCATCAAAATGGCGGCCAACTTTAATGCATAAGAAGGGACTCTCCATTGGAACACACCGGTGCTCGTCCCACGAGAGGAATTTCTCCCCTATCACCAGCGGCGTTGACGTCCTACGGAACCACTAGACCAGTGATTCCCAAAGTGGTCTATATCGACCCCTAGGGGTCTATGACAACCAGCAAGGGGTCTACGTCAGAGAAAAAAAATTTAGGGGTCCATGAAATGAAAATGGGGGTCCACAATAGTGGATCTCAACACATGTAATGTTACGTATATTTTACATGACAGATACAAAATTTTATTTTGAGTAGTTTTAATTTAGATTCAATTAATAAATGTAACATGTGTTTTTACTTTAAGTTTTTAACACTAAACTTCACTACAGTTAGAAATTTACAGAAAATCAATATAAGGTAAGAAGGGGGTCTACCGAACACGGAAAAACATGACAAGGGGTCTATGACACAAAAAAGTTTGGGGAACTCTGCCCTAGACTATCCCGGGAGGTCTCCAGGTGTGATCTTTTCACATCAAAGGGCATTGTTACTTGCATTTTAATTGTCTTTCGTGGCATATTGTTTCAGGTACGGGATCGCCCCTGAATCCCTCGGGACCATACTGACGTCAGACCACCGAGTGCAGGCGCACGTTATTTTTATTGGCAGCCTGGGAGACGAGGCTACTAAGTAAGTGTTTAAGTGTTTTTTCCAATTTGGTATATACAACTATGACTATATATATACAAATATAGGAATGACAGAACATATGGTTTGAATAAAATAATAATAAATATTTATTTGCTTATATAATTCAAATCACAAACAAAAAGTAGAAACAAAGTGCGATACCAATAAATATTTTGAAACTATGTTAAAATCCAAAAAAAATCTCTCCTCCTCCTCGCGTCGGTTTCCTTAATGCTGAGGGTCGTGACCATCTCGTGGGAACAGTTTGGTTTTAGTGATCCGTCGCCATTTTCCTCTATCTGCAGCCGTGCGCAGAGCATCGCTAACCGACGTGCCTAGAGTGGTGCGGATCTAGTCAGTCAATGTGTCGGGCTTCGACCTCGCGGTCTTGTCCCGTCAATTTTACCAGTCACAACTAGCCTTTCTAGGTTATTGCTGTTTTTTCTGGCAATGTGACCAAAGTATTCCAGCATCCTGCGTAGGCATATGGTGGACAGCCTAGCCTAGCCTATAAAAAAATCTAAAGTGTCAAAAAAGCAAGTGTGAAGCAAACAAACAGGACAGATCAGCAAAACATTGTGGATACCAATAACACTGATTTTCAGGGTATCTCATTAAATCAAAATGCTTTGTTTCAAAAGTCTGCAATGATTGAAGTGATCAATGATCTTTGACAGAATCGCTTGAAGTAAAGAAATTAGCCGAAGAAACTCCAGCAACGCTCCTAATCCTATCGAGAGGGTGGGGTTTCCCCATAAAATACTTGTATCGCGCAAGGATTATTCGCAACCTCCGATGGTCGCGGATGGACTCTTTGTAGATTTGTAAAGATCTAGCCTGCGCAACGGTGATCGCATCGTCCGGATCGTCGAGAACATGTCTCGGCCTCCGGGCGACGCGTCTGAATTTACAAGTGGGGATAGCCTTGTAAGTGGCGGCACTCACAAGAAGTTTATTTGAATGTTTGGTGGCAGTCTCGAAAACCGTCGAGATGCCTGCTTAAAGAATTGGGCTATCGTCGGTAGCCCTGTATCAACATGTAATTCGCGGTTGCGTACGTACCACGGCGCACCCGTGGCTCGTCGCAGAAAACGATTTTGAATAGCTTGTAGGCGGTGGATATGACGGGGGGAGGCATGCGCGAAGACCGGGCTCGCGTACGTCATAACGGGACGTATTACTGCTTTATAGAGTGTCACCTTATTACGAAGGGACATTTTGCTCTTTTTGTTGATTAAGTGATATAGGCGGCCCATTACGTGAGCAGCCCGGTTCCTAACTCGAGTTACGTGTGGTCCGAAGCTGAGTCTCGGATCAAGAAGTACACCGAGGTATTTAGTTTCGGTAACCCAGGGAATGGGACTACCGAGAAGTTGAATGTTGGGGAGAGACGGTGGGCTACGCCTAGCTTGTCTCGAAAAGTACATGGCTGCGCTCTTAGCCGGGTTGATTTCGATCCTCCATTTCCGGAACCAATTCCTAAGGCATTGGCCGCGGTCTGGAGTTTCTTGAGAATGATTTCGGGGAACGCCCCGAAGCATATATGCCGGTATCGTCGGCGAAAGGGCTAGCTCCGCTCTACGTGAGCGCGGGATGTCGTTGGTGTAGAGCGTGTATAGGACTGGACCTAGCACGGAGCCTTGCGGTACTCCGGCGCGAACGGGACGAGGAGTGGAGCGCACTCCCTCGACGCGGTACGTGAAGGACTCTGCCCTAGACTATCCGGGAGGTCTCCAGGTGTGATCTGTTCACATCAAAGGGCATTGTTACTTGCATTTTAATTGTCTTTCGTGGCATATTGTTTCAGGTACGGGATCGCCCCTGAATCCCTCGGGACCATACTGACGTCAGACCACCGAGTGCAGGCGCACGTTATTTTTATTGGCAGCCTGGGAGACGAGGCTACTAAGTAAGTGTTTAAGTGTTTTTTCCAATTTGGTATATACAACATAGGTAACAGTTTGGAAACTCTGGAATGACAGAACATATGGTTTGAATTAATAATAATAATAAAGCCTTTTATTTCCTGCAAGAAATGTACAGAGTTATGAATAAATTATATTAAAAAACTAATGAGTTTAAAATGTAATTAATAAAAAGTGTAGTAAGTATAAGTAATAATATTCCATGTATTGCAAGAACCCCTCCTCAGGCGAAGGTGAAGGCCTCCTCTAAAGAATTCCACTTCTTTCTGTCCCGTGCCAATTGTGACCAGCAGGGGCCAGCGAATTTAATTATGTCATCTTCCCATCTCATGTGGGGGCGTCCTCTGAGGCGCTTGCCGTATGGACCCTCCCACTTTGTAACTCTGCTGGTCCACCTCCCATCCTCCAGTCTCGCTACGTGCCCCGCCCATCTCCATTTCAGTCCCTTAGCATAGCTCAGAGCATCTTTGGCTTTGGTCATATTTCTAATTTTTGCGTGGCGAATTTTTGCGCTTTTTAATGTTGAGCATGCTACGTTCCATTCCACGGTTTGAATAAAATAATAATAAATATTTATTTGCTTATATAATTCAAATCACAAACAAAAGTAGAAACAAAGTACGATACCAATAAATATTTTGAAACTGTGTTAAAATCCAAAAAATCTAAAGTGTCAAAAAAGCAAGTGTGAAGCAAACAAACAGGACAGATCAGCAAAACATTGTGGATACTAAAACACTGATTTTCAGCGTGTCTCATTAAATCAAAATGCTTTGTTTCAAAAGTCTGCAATGATTGAAGTGATGACCTTAATCTTTGACAGAATCGCTTGAAGTAAAGGGAACCATAGCCAAGAAGGTGTGGAAATCCGTGGTCAATTTGCTTTTAAAAAGGTTTTACTGTATAAAATTATCCTCCGCTTACTATCTGGTGATTTTTCAATTGTGCATTTTGTTCCACCAGCTTGCTCCGTCGGCTGCCGGCCGGGCATGCGCACGTCTGCATGGAGGTCGCGTCCTTGCCACACATCCTGCAGCAGATCTTCGCATCCTCACTGCTGCAAACCGCCGACAATTAATTTATATTACAAACAGTTCCATTGCTTTAAGTGTATTCTTATCTGTAATATTACAGTGATGGTTTATAGTCCGTTCGCGTTAAAAAAATAATGCGTCTACGTTGTTCGCCGGCCTAGTCCCGCCCCTCGACCAATCACGTCGCAACAAATTAGATAAGCTAAGTTCACAGTGACAAGTTGACGAAAGATCTTTTGTTTTTATGCTTTACCTTTTTTTTTTTGTTAACGAGGAGGAAATCTTCAGAAGATACCCGCCTTCTGGGGAAGGCGGCGGTTATGTGAGGTTCTTACCCACTAAAACCTCCCAGTGGCCCTTTCCTCGGTGCATGGTGAGGGGCTCCGGGATCTCAACGTGGAACGCACCGGAGCCCCTCTGCACTGTGCTCATAGAGAGCACTTCCCGGGGAGGTTACTCCCTCCCCTATGCCCTCGCAGTGCAAGGCGACACGGGCCAGCCGATGTCGCCTTCTTCCCAGGTCCACCTTGGCGGACGACAAAGGCCCCACCCTTGTCGCCCAATGAACCCGAGGCCCTTTTAGTCGCCTTCTACGACAGGCAGGGCATACCGTAGTCTTATTCTTGAGAGCCCAGAACTACAGGGTTGCGGGCCGGTCTGCCCCAGCCCGCCTGCGCCATCTCCGTTTTATGCTTTACCTACATACAATAATAGAAATAAAAATACCTATCTAGAATACAAGTGAAGAAAGAAAAGTTTACTCACTATTATATGCACGTGAATGGACTATAGCGGTTCTGATGGTCGCGAGTTTTTCGGTTTTTAGGTATAAAAAACCACTTGCTAAAAATTTGTGACCGATGTATGGCAATGGGTTCATTACCTGTCACATAAGAGAACTTATTAATTAATTAAGAACTAATTTAAATGTGATAAAATGCCTAAACCAGTGTTTCTCAACCACTGTGCCGCGGCACTTTTGTGTGCCGCCAAATTTTGCAAATATATAATAATGTAAATATTATTAAATTATATCATTTAAAAAGAAAAATATTTTTAACATAAATATATATTATTGTTTTGTATATTTAAAATTTTTGTCATAAATTATTTATGCAGTGTGTTGTAGTAAGTAAATAATTTTTATCTTTTTCTTTGTGTGCCGCCAAATTTTGAAATCATTAAATATGTGCAACAAAAAAAAGGTTGAGAATCACTGGCCTAGAGATTTGATGATTCTTGTTATAATATAAAGCCGAGCTTTGCTGAGTTTTTTTAATGGTTTCTCCTACAGATCCGTTTTGCTCAGTGACTCCTCATAGAGGTTCAACTAGGTGAAGTTGTAAAAGTCACCAGTGTACAACCAGTACAGCCAGAAATAATCTATTTAGTTGTATTTATTGTATGTAACGGTTTTTCTCTGATGCAATATTATTTAATTTTTGTATATAAATATATACCTTATTGTATAAAATAAAAAAATATTATTGTTCAATAAAAAAGGATACAAAACTATTTCCTTTTTTTTAACTACTTTCCCATGGTAACGTTTTTTTTGTTTTTTTTTTGTTGATATTGCCTTCTGGGGGGAAGGCGGCGGTTATGTGAGGTTCTTACCCACTAAAACCTCCCCGGTGGCCCTTTCCTCGGTGCATGACGAGGGGCTCTGGGATCTCAACGTGGAACGCACCGGAGCCCCTCTGCACTGTGCTCAAGGAGCAAGTCCCGGGGTGGGAGGTGGGTTACTCCCTCCCCCCTGAGCCCTAGCAGCGCAAGGCGACACGGGCCAGCCGATGTCGACTTCTTCCCGGGCCCACCTTGGTTGACAACTCAGGCCCCCACCCTTATCGCCCAGTGAACCCGAGGCCTTTTTAGTCGCCTTCCAGACATAGTCGTATTCTTGAGAGCCCAGAACTACAGGGCTGTCCCGTGGTAACCTAACCTTAAGTTAACGAAAAGACAATATTTACCAGTAAAAACAAAATCCGACGTAACGAATCAAATTTTTTTGTAGCCATCAAACTACATCTATATATTTTTTTCAAATTATTTACTAAATAGATTCAATTATATAACAACTAGTAGTTTTGCCAAAGTACCAGAGCAGTTTAATGGCGTTATATTAAACTACGACGATGCTATATTAAAAAAAAATATATCAATAATTATAATAATCTCAAATTCCAGTGCAAATATCTAAAACGTATCTTATAAAATTGTGTGTATTTAAAAAAATCTGTCAGATCGAAGTCGATGCTTGTAAATATACTTAATTTAAATACGGGATGTTTTACGTTTCAGGTTTCATCATAAAAACAGTCGGCACAAGTTAGATTCCCAGCCAGAGTTGTGTTAGCTAACTCTGAAATGAGTTTTCCAACTCGTGGGAAAGTTAGTTAGGTACCGTGAATAAGGTGCGGTGTCTTTTTCCAGTTGAAATTACATTACCGCGAAGTTTAATAGAGAATATTACGAACCAATTTCTCTCTTCCTTTATTCCCTAAATTGATTTAAAGAATTTTATCCTGTACGTGGCGTTGGATCTAATACCGTGAACTACGCGATATATTACAAAAATAAATGATAGTCGGACATTAAATTGCAGGCGGTTTGTTTTTTAACCGACTTCAAAAAAGGTTTTCAATTCGTCTATGTTTTTTTTATAACTTTCGACTGGGTGAACCTATTTTGATGATTGTTGAATCTCATGTCAACTCTGACAATCCGCACTAGGAATGCGTGGCGGACTATGTCTTTTAAATCTATTTACAGAGTAGGCCTGAGTCTATCAGAAGAACATATATCAAGGCTGTAACTAACGTTTAAATTTAATAGAAAGGTGGACTCAACAAATTTTTCGCAGTCGAGTCTTCCGAGTATACTATACAACTCTATACACGTGCAGTCTGTGGGCTAAGTATACTCAAAGTTCGTAAAGCACTCTCAATATAACAACGCGTTCAAGGTTTTGTTGGGGCTGCCCCGTTTCTGTAGTGCATCCGGGATGTTCGCGGATGCACATTTGGCATGCTTTTTTGCCACCATGCGCAAGAGGTGTGCATTTCTGGTGCACATGGTGGGAGCTAGCTCCAACAGCATCCTGAGCATGATCGCTTAAAGGCTTGACTGTGTTTATGTAAAACGATGCTGCGCCATCTTACATGGCGGGTGATAAGGGTAAGGAATGCATAAGCATAGTCAAGCCAGAAGTTTAATATAACTTAATTTAGCCTAAATCTTATTGTGTAATTCCGACTAACAATAGTTTTTTAAGCTTAAAATGTTACTACGACATAAGTCTAAGTGTCTTTAAGGAATAAATAAATTATAACGATTAAAATATATATGAGAATAAATTTTAATTAAAGCAAAAAGTAATTATGACAGCGTAGTCCCCGGATAATTGCCGATGCCATCGGTGTGACAACGTCGAGCAAAAGTTGTCGGGAATATTGTATCGCATGACAGAGCGGGGCTCATTACTCCGCGTCTCGTTAATGTTGTTTGTTTGGTGTTTGGCGCACAACTTTATTGCTTCATCTAATTTCAAACGTTACTCTCGAAGAAGGTACTTCACGACAGTGAGTTAAATACCTTCTTCGTAATATATAAATATTGTAATATAAATAATTAAATAAATTACTACCGAACTGAAGCTCTGTTAACATACATCACTGAACGAAGGGGCGCGGCGAGCAGGTCCACCCTTACGACGTAAACATTCCTACATCACGCATGAAGCGGTTTGCTTCTTCTTTCCGCCGAGGTCAGTCTTTCCGTACAGATACAATCTGGACACCTTTAAGGCTAATATGAACAGACACCTTATAGGGCCACGTGTAACATCGTTTCATCTTCGTCTTCCATCAAGCGAGATAGAAGTGACATGTAAGACTATTTTTTTTTTTATATGAAAAGTGCCAAACGAGCATACGGCTCACCTGGTCTTAAGTGATCACCGTCGCCCATGAACATCCACAGCACCAGAGGAGCTGTAGGTGCGTTGCCGACCTTTGAGATAGGAATAGGCTCGTTTCTTGAAGGTCCCTAAATCGTAAACTTTCGGAAACACCGCTGGCGACAGTTGATTCCACAAGTTGACAGTGCGTGGGAGAAAGTTACGCGAAAAACGTACAGTCGTTGAACGCCAACCATCAAGATGGTGGCGGTGGAATTTGGAATTCTGCCGAGATTTTGCATGCAATTTTTTTTTAAATGCTAATAATGTTATTATTTAACAAGCTAATAATATTATAATTAAGATTCTTGTTAACTAATAACGACATTTCATCGCCGTAAAAAACAATACATTATATTGATTTATTTTTGATTTTTTTAAATAATTTTTTTAAAATAATATTTTTTAAAAAATAACTATATGTTCTATTAGTAATTATAGTATCTAATAGTAACTATATTAGTAATCAAAACACATTATATACTTATTCCTTCTGCGAAACACGCTGCATTTTGTGGTACAGGTATCATATTCTAGAACTAATAAATCTATACTATGAATACTAATAATATTAGCATAAACATAAAATGAAGTAAAAGAGAAAAATGAAGAAAATTGTATGTGTAATAAGAGTTTGTTTCCGTATCGGACACGTTTCCGTGCATCCTTGTTTCCGAGTTGAACTAAAGCTCGGCGCACACTGCCCTGTTTTGCATAAAATATACACTCTCATGTTGTTTATACTAATTTATGTCTCAGAGATATTTAAGCTAGTCATGGTGAAATTATAGATCGGTAAACAACTCTCAAATCTGATGAAACTGTTGCGGTCAGCTTCTCTCGTTTACCGGTGTAGCCTCAGGAAAATAAATAGACGAAGAAAAGTCGTTAGATGTGTGCTAAGCTTTATAAATAAGGATGCATATTTGTATTCACGATGCAATGTTATTTATACGTGACTGCGGTTCTTATAGGCGACCCTGTAAACGTTAACGTAATGTGCCAAGGACAATCAAGGTCAAGATTAATCTTGCTGAATATTAGAAAGAATATGGTTGCATGATTAATATACATATTTGTATTATTTTTGTCTCTCGTGGGTTCAAGTACTTACTCATAACAGAGGATCAGATTGAGTGCTCTTTCCCCACCCCAAGAAACTACGGCAACGCTTTTAATCCTATCTAAGGGAGATAGGATTAGGAGCGTTGCTGGAATTTCTTCGGCCACTTCTTCTCCCAGCGCCAACTCTTCTCGAAGTGGATTAATAAAAAAAAATAAAAAAATAAAAATAGCCTTTATTTTCCCTGACCTTAGTATAATAAACATAAACTATACTAACTACACATACTAAATAATACTATAATAATTATATATATATATTTTTTTTCGGGATGCAAACTCAATATTTTTCGAAGCGTCAATAGCTTAATGGTTTAAGGTACGACCTGCGAATCGTAATGTCGTGAGTTCGAATCCACCATTCGACTATTGCCGTGAACAATGTCCTAGCACAAGCTTAAGCTTAGTTGGAATGGTTAACAAGATTGTTAGTAATATTTCTGAAAAAAAAAGAAATATTGCTAGCTTTCTTTAAAAAAAAAAATTAACATCAGTCCCGGTCAGGCTGTCTTCCGACATAGACCTCTTCTAACTCCCTCGACCTCTGCCTGTTCAGTAACTTATCCAAATGGTTTGTTTATTTATGTATGTTTGTATATATGTATATACTTATTTATTTATTATATGTTTATATCCGAATAATATATTTTTATATTTGTCTTATTTTACTATTTTTTCTCTAATGTTGCACCCGTTACTTTGTCTCTACACAACCCTAAAGTAGACAGGCAGAGAATGCCTTCTGACATTGAGTCCGCCTTTTTGTACACTTTTATTATTTGCAAATAAAGATTTAATAAATAAATAAACATAAAAGTTAGTTTAACGTAGATTGTCCCTAGTAGAACGTGAAGTAGCTACAGACCAGATTCTTATGTCTAGTTACTAGCTATAAAGGTTCAGGCTAAGCGACGTAAGAGCTATGACGCCTCTCAATCGTTGAAGCAGTAAAGGCCAGCTTCTCTGGACAATCCGTATAGTTCGATTTAAAAAAAAACGTTTTTATGAGTCACATTGAAAGTTGGCCCTTTTGACCTGGGCAAGTTATTCCTAAACTTATCTGTAAGAGAGCGAGAAAAAATAGAATAAAAAGGACCTCAGATTTGTAATTTGCTACTTGTTTGATTTAAGTGTACAATAAAGCTATATCTATGTCTATCTTTTATCTTTTTTTCACATATATTCTTGTTAACTATTTAAACGAAACTTAAGCTTGTGCTAAGTGATGTTCTATAGTTCATGTGAATAGTAGAATGGAGCATACGAATCTACGACCTTGGGATTCGCAGACCGTACCCTAAACCATCCGGCTATTGACGCTTCAAATTATCTATTCACACACTGGGAGTCAAAAAAAGATACAAAGATTTCTCATTACGCAATAATATTATATATTACATAGGTTAAATACTTGATAATGTTATGTTACTGAAACAGTAAGATGGTGAAGCAATAAAGACCTAAAATTCTGACGAAGAAGGTCGATAATGGCTTCAGTCCATTGATCGCCTTCAAGCATCGCCAATAGGTATTTACCCCGGGAGTATTTATATTTGCCTGTTGGAGGACTGTGTAGGCGTAAAGGAATTTTTATAGCAGCAGCACGTGACTGAGAATTTGAGGTCGCGAGGGTATTAAGGTTACATAGCCTGGGTAATATACTTCTCATGAAATATTGCGTCACGGTCCTTGAGTGTTATGAGAGCGAGAGAGAGGAAAATAAAAAATGTAACAACGGTACACGAAAAAAAGTTTACCGATGACATGAGTGTGCTGTTTAAAATGAAAAAAAAATATAAGCCTGATGGCTTCATGGTAAAATAATCAGCTTACTTTCTGATGAGTGCAAATAACGCGTAAAAGTTAAAGTTATATATACTTAAATTTAAAATAATTATATTATATAAACTTAAAATATAAATTAACTTAAAGTAAGGATAAATAAACTCCTTACTTAAGTTTATTCTTTTTAAATTTTTATAATAATTATATTCAAATATATTATTGTCAATGTCATACGATTTATGTAAAAGAGTTATGGAATAAGGACATTAAATGTTGTTTCTCTAAATATTATAAAGAAACGCAGTTTTGTCTATTATTTTAAATAAACACATATACTTTATCATATATATATATATATATATATATATATATATATATATATATAATAAAGTATATATATATATATATATATATATAACATATATGCCCCACTGTTGGGCGTAGGCCTTCTCTGCAAAGAGAGTATAAGGACATAGTCCGCCATGCTGCCCTAGCGCGGATATGCAGACTTCACACCCCTTAGAAAAAATGTCCTAAGACATGCAGGTTTCCTCACGATGTTGCAATTAAAAATTGCAACTACAAATTTATTGGTGCCGGCACCGGGGACCGAACTCGAGCCAACTTGAGCCAACCGCCCGGAAACTGACGGCTCTTTGAAATAACACGTACAAAAAATGCAAAATAAATATCTTCTACTCCTATTGGGAGTTATCACGGGTCTGCTCGGAGATTTTTGACAGTTGACCAGGGTAAGTATTTAACTCTATCATCGAAAATACATTAACTTAGGTTAGTGCTAGTATTAATGAGTTATTGATGAATGAGTGATTAAGAAAAAATCTAAAATTTATTTATTTATTGAGCACCAAGAGAATTAATGTTTAAAATAATAATAATACGAAAATATAAAAATAATAGTTGCATGGATAATGCCATTTATAGGTGAAGAATAATGGAAACATGCAACAAAAGAAAAACACGTAGTAAAATTTATCTGCATTTCTAATTAAAATTAACGGTGCAAAAAGGAAATAAAATAAAATCAAACAAATCGACGCTGGAAAGCAAAAACGTAGTAACTGACACGTATGGCCATTTTCACTTTTTTGCTTCGTTGGAATCAGAAAAAAAACACCAGTCGAATGATTTATGACTTGTAACAATTAGATGAAAAATAGCGAAAATAGGATTTTGAATATAGACACTTCTCTTTTATTTTTTGTACCGTCAAACGATTTTCTTTTACGAAAACTCTAGGTTAATGCCGTGATACAATACTTATTCAGCAAAAAATAATACATTTTATGTCCAAAAACGACAGCTCTAGGTCCACAAACACAAAAGTTATATATTTTTTAAAAAAAAGTAGAAATGTTTTTCGGCTCTGGTGAACAATTTCATGTTAATGGGTTACTACGTTTTTGTTTTGCAACGTCGAAATTTAGTTAGAAGGTGAAATAAAAACGAATAAAATTCTGAGGTAACGAACATAAAAAAAGTCAGTCATATATCTCCTCTTTTTTAAGTCGGTCGAAATAGAATACAAACATAGCACTCATAGATCGTAAACCCAATGCCAGGTTGCAAGGTAATTAACAGCAATATATTTTTTTGTATTTGAATTTAAATTTGCAAAACCCATAAATAGATGATGGCCTTAATACTTGTCACGTAACTTAATAAGCTTGGTGAAAAGAAGACAGCGATAGCTGTCTGTCTACCTCGTTTCAAAAGGAACGTGAGAGATTTATTTATTACAAATAGAATAGTTCGTAAGCATCGTATTGCGTGACAAGACATAACTCATTATAAACAATTTGTCAGTTTTGTTTGTCTGTTGTTTGTTTGTTGTTCACCTCGGATTTGGTAATTTATAAACTTCGCTTATATATATTTTTTTGTATAGCATTGATAATCTAGTGCAGTGGTGGGAAAACTACGGCCCGCGGGCCTAATCTGGCCCGTTAAAGCGTTTCATCCGGCCCGCTAAGTGTTTTTTGAGTTAATATTTTTGATTTGTTTTTAGTTATATCAGTAGTGTTTATAAGGTTCACAACCTTTTAACATTTATGGTTTGTTTAAAAAACGTCGTAAATTTTTACGTACAAAGAAAAAAAAAATTGCCACCAGCAATTTGTGTAGCTAAATTAGCCATTAATTTTTTTGTTATAAAGATTTAATAAAAAATTTTGGCCCGTTTAATTTTTTTTTTACAATTGCTGGCCCGCCAACCAAAAAGTTTGCCCACCACTGATCTAGTGCCTAAGCGTTCGACTTTACAATCATATTTTTAAGGGTTTCAATACTAGCTGGCTTGTACCAATTATGTTCTGTTAGCTTACCTACGTATAAAAAAATAACGACCATTGTATGCTAAATACAATTGCACATGAATGAGACCTAAATAAACTCAGTGAAAAGTAGTGTAATAACTTGTAGGTCTTGTGGAATGAAATAGTCCAATAACTAGTACACTCGCTTTATTCAGATGGCGTAACGTTGTAACTAATTATTTTAACGAATACCGTCACGACTGCGCATTCTCACAATCTTTAAACAAAATTATATAGAAGTCAGATTACGAACTAATAAAGTTAAATTATTGTTTACAAAGTAAATATGATTATCAACTGAATTATTGATTATGAATTAAAGATACAATAAGGTTGAGGTAAATCACTAAGATATCATTGGAAGCAGTTATTATGCTTAACAATCACTGGGTGTCATGTGTTGCCAGCTAAAAGTAGAATGCTACCTGGTCAATGGCCTTGTCTCTCTACGCCACGAAAACTTTGGCGTGATGGTTGATAAAGGGGTCGCTGCCTTTTCACCGAGTTGCCTGCGATTAAAACTCTCAACCGTTATCTAACCGTTATTCATTTAACCACTGCGTTCTAAACAGCAAATTTTAAGCTGTATTAATGAATTATTTATAAAATTTATGTTACAAATTACGTTATACAGTTTTGACTTTTTATGTGAAAAAGTTAACTCCGTAGCGACAAAAATTAAATTTGTTAAATTTTCACGAAGCCACTCCTCGCTAAATTAACTAATTGAATTCACCTGTGCTTATTTTTTTGTAACAACGACGGGTGGTAATAGAGGTAATGCTTTAATTTTTTTTCAACCGATTTCAAAAAGGAGCAGATTCTCTTTTCGTCTTTTTATGTTTGTTACCTCGTAACTTTGGATTGGGTAAACCGATTTCGATGATTTCATTTGATAGCTTGTGCTTTCCCATGTGGTCCAATTCTGATAATGGCAGTCATAAGAAAACCATATAATATATTCGGATATGCACCGAATAAAACCTCAGGATTTTCCACCGCGTGCGCCACGAGAACGCTCTCGCAGATACAGATAAAGCTATACGGTTTTAATTGTAGTTGTGATGAATTACAAGTCGTCTTTTAAAATAACGAAAAATTATACATCAAAGTAATAAAATGCTATTAATATGTATTTTGATTTGTTAATTACTCCACACTATAAAATCTTCTCTCAACTAACCATGACTTTAACTAATTTTTAAAAATTGACAAACTGGGACCTTTAGTGATTTTCTTAGAAAGCCTGTCCGTGATCCGATTTTACTAGACGGTGAGCAACAAGGTCCATTTTGTTCTCCGCGGGTGTTCGCTTGTGAACCACCTGGTAAATGACTAAAGAGGGCAATGTTGTATCAAACAAATAAAAGTTTGGCCGAAGTTGTTCGTGACGTCTTGGCGATTGCTCTGACAGCACGTTTCTGCACGCGGAAAACGCGTAGCCCTTCAGTGGCACCTAGCCACAACTCTATGGCATATTGGAGCAGCGAATGTCTACTGTACATTAGTTCTGCAAAGTAACTGCGAATGTACAGTCGGAAAGTAACGAACATCCGTGGTCTCGTCTGCGCCAGGAAAAGACTCACCACAACCGAGTAAAGCGTGCTGGAACATGAAACTCGCCTTATTCAAGGGCCTCTTGAGTTGTCTCTGAGGTTATCTTCTTCACTGGTATCCTGTGTTTATGGTATGTCCTGGGCTCGTAGAATAAGGCTACGGTATCCAGAGCCTGTCGTAGAAGGCGATAACGGTGGGGTCTACGGTCGCTACAATGGACCCGGGAAGAAGGCGGCATCGACTGGCCCGTGTCGCCTTGCACTGCGAGCGTGTTGGAGCCAAGGTAAAATCGTTGGAAACAGATGTAGTTTCTACATACAGTTTATAGGTACAAAGTTTTTTTAAATGTTATAAACTTTTCACTATACATTACTGATAAGGCGGTGTTCGTATTCAACAGACGTCCCCGGTCGTGTCTGGGCAATTTAAAAAAGCGCGTCTGAAAAATGCAAGTTTCTGTGTCGAGGTCAGAGTTACGGCTTGAATATAAATTATGTTGTTCTCTTTTGTGCTCTGAATTTAGTTTCTAGATAAAAACTCTATATAATAAGCCATCTTATAAAACAAAATGTTTCTGTTTATTTTAAAAGCATTTCATAACTTTTTAGACCAACTCTTGGCTACGAGCAATCATTTAATTTACAGGGTTATTGGTAATTCGACGTTTATCCGTTAGGAGGTAATTATTTGCAATAATTTTAACCCCTATATGCATTTTGCAAATATGAATCATATTTGAGTTATCATGTTTTTAAACTTTTCACAAATAAGTCAAAAATGCAACATCAAAAATTTGTTTTTTTTGACACTTTGTGACACACTTCAAAAGTTTGATACTTTTTGAAACCTGACACCTTGTCACTTCTGAAAATACTGAAACACTTTTGTATGCATATAACTCGTTTTACGGCAATTATCGGAGTATAAATCACTACTACAGTATATAATTTGTATGAATTTGTGTGTAATGAACAATGTATTAAATAGTAAAACCATTGGTATCAAATGGACAGATAGTGTTTCTATAGTGAAAGTTTTCTTCGGCCTCATCATCTCATATTCGCGATACTATTCTGACCTGAGGACGTCCGTGAGATCCGAACTCGTTCGGTAGATTTAATTGGAAACTGATTACAATCAAATACTACCTGTAAGTGCCAATATAATCCCAGGGTCGGACAGCCGAGGTTGAAGAGTTTCAGGCTAAGCGAACTGAGAGCTGTGCCACTTCTCAAAAACCCGGTGGACTTACAGAAGCGTCGGTTTGATCATCGTAGTTGCGCTTGAGGGATTGGCCCTCGACGTTAAAATAGGTATTCCCAAAAAATCCGTCTTCAATAGTTCCCAAGACCAGGGGAGCAATACCCACTGCGTTCATTACCCTCAGGTCCGTACCTGTAAGGTTCATTGAACCTTGTAGATACCCCCACTCACACATCAGCGTAGTTACCAAAAAAAGGTTACAAATATCTCTGCCTATTTATTCATTTTGATATATATCTCATCAATATAAGTCTACCCTAAATAGGACATAGATAAGACTATTTATTTTATTCCTAATAATTCAATTTTCTCCTTCTCTCCGAAAGTCTTCACAAGGCTATAAACTCAACGAGCGAACGTAAACAACAAACAGAATTAAGAAACTTTTACTTGAAAGAATTTTTGTTTTTCACGAATACCAAATGACATTTACGGTTTGTTTGCGGCGGATAATTACACCATTCCCATTATCTTATCTCGTTTGTAATGTGGTGAGAAAAATAGGCAACTTAAGTCTTTACCTTACTATTTCAATGTATTATTTATCATATAAACTATGCCTCTCTTTTTTCCTGCCGTACATGCCTTTGTGCATGCAGGAAAAAATGACCCTTGCGGGGACGGTGACTTAAACCCCACGGTGGTGGCCAACAACGCTATCGTACCCTTCTGAGCTTCACTGGGCTATCGCGTCTGGGGATGTGAATTAAAATCACACCCCCAAAGCCTCGCGATCACGATTTAAATTACAATTAAAGATTTATTTTATTTTTTATTTTTATTTGATAGTAAATAAAACATTACATGGGCCATGCGTAATAAGGTTTTCCTAACCGAAACTATATGGACCTTCAAGAGAGTTCTTGCTCCTTTTTAAACGGTCATTAACGCACCTACAGCTTATAGTATGTATATTGACCGCAGTGGTAATTTAGACTCTCCTGTTCCACTAAAAAAGGAAAACATCGCATCTTACCTTCTTCTTCATCTTATATCTGACTACTCAGAGTAATTCAAGAGTTTTCAATGTCGTTTACATTTGTATTATTTCTATATCTCCGTTATGACAAGACCCTTATCTTGTAGTATGACAGTCTGTCTGCAGCAGCCTTTCTCCGAAACTGTTGTTTCGTAAATAATGAATCTGTAATGATTGTCGTGAAGTAACGTAATGTCTAAAGTGAACATATATTTTGGGTAAAATTTCAAGTCATATTTTTGTTTTTTAAAAGCCCACTTACCCTTACTGTTTATCCAGCCGATAATTATTGAAGAAATAAAATACCAATTAATATTTTAACTGACTTCAAAAAGGAGGTTATCAATTCGTTTGTTTTTTTATGTTTGGTATGTCATAACTTTCGACTGGGTGAACCGATTTTTATGATTCTAGTTTTATTTGATAGCTGGTGCTTCCCGTGTGGTCCCAATTGGTCCAGTTCTGACTATGTCATCCATGAGATTTATTAAGTCTTAAATTTATATTATGTATGTGCGGTACAAATGGAATCACAACTCAATCAAAAACCAAAAAAAAAAGAGAATCGAAATCAAACTCATTATCACGCCAAATGATTTCGATGATTTATTTTTTATTGCAAGGGAGGTACTTCAAGAGTTATTTGACAAGTTTGTTTAGGTTCGGATTATGATATTTCACGATATTTGGTCGAAGTCGGTTTTTGTTTTTACTCGTAAATATCCTTGTAAATAGTAAGGGTCGTCAAATTTATTTGATTTAATATGCTATATATTATTTCTGTCCACCTAGCTGGCATTAAAAGAATGAAAAACAAAGATTTAATGAAGGGGTAATAATTTTGTTTCACTTATTTGTTTGTCTTTATTAAGAGCCATGGTAGCTCAGTGTCCGGGCGGTTGGCTCAAGTTGCATAGTACGCCAGCAATCACCGGTGCTGGCACCAATAAATTTGCTGTTGCAATTTTATGTGCTGATTTACCACGCGTTTGGCGGTGAAGGAAAACATGGTGAGCAAACCTATTTAATCTAAAATTTTCTAAGGCATGTGAAGTTTGCCAATCCGCACTAGGGCCGCGTGGCGGACTATGCCCTTATACTCTCTTTACAGAGAAGGCCTGCGCCCAACAGTGGGACATATCTATTATATATTTAAGGGCTGTAACTTTAACTTATTTGTTTATCGGGGCACAAGTTACTTTGAAACTATTGTAAAATTCAGTGACGCAATCACGCTTGCGTTTCGCGGTTCAAGATGTTACATTCCCTTTGTTTCCCGGAGCGCTCCGAATTGCAGTAGAGCTTTAATATCAGTCGTTGATAGCCGTAGTTCCAGCAGTTTCCGCACTGGATATCGTTTCCCTCTCAATAATTTTTCTTCATAAAAGAACGTTAAGAAAATGCTTCGCAAAGAAAATTTCATCGCTTTCGCAAATGTATTAATACTTTTCTTTGCCGCGGTATCTCAGTGAGCACCCGTCTAAGTAGAATAGTACGCTTACAGCCGATGTTCGAATCCCCGTGATAAATCAGCACTCAGAAGTGAAGAGAAAACGTTAGGTATTCTTTAAGTCTTCCAGTTTGTCTTGTGTTGATACAAGTAGTTTTATTGAAATTTGTGAAAATTTTAGGAATAAATACTTCAGAGGCAGGGCCATCGTATCTCCTTCTACCATTAATGAACGGGCGATCATTGTCGAGTAAGAACCATTATTTAAAGTTCTTATTAAAAAAAAATCATCTTTTTTGTTCCTTCAACCAGTATATTACGGCAAGATTGGCATGGAGTGCAGCAAGCTAGAGGTGTAATAAATATTCCATGTGCTAGCATTATGTATCACATGTACGCTTTACGGGCATTTTCAGTTTTATCCGTAACGGAACAATATTTATGTGCACTTTGTTAGATTTAGAACATCGCAGTCCACAATTGACGTAATTTATGCGTATTTTCATGTAGTTGATCATTTTTAGTATTTAAAATAGTTCATACCTCTATCTCTCTTTCTTCCTTCGTATTAGTCCCACACGGTTGTGGGGTCAGTTTTCCTATTCGCTTTCCAATTTCCCGACATCATCTTGGGAAATCTTGCATTCATAAATCACATCACATCAGACTTGAGGACTTTCGATCGACTTTACATGCTCCCACCTTATTTTGGGTCTTCCTTCCCCGGGACGTGCTCAATGCACAGGACAGAGGGGCTCCGGTACGTTCCACTGGAGGTCCAATGTAGGATCGGAGGCGGTCAGCCCTGTAGTTCTGGGCTCTCAAGAATAAGCCTACGGCTGCTAATAAGCCTGTGAAGAGATTGTGACAGAGAAGAAGATCTCTGAGCGAGCATGGGTGAGCGCCTTCCTATTAAATCCGCTCCGACGCATTCTAGCCTTAGTGGGACCACTAGCAAGGAATAATGGTAGCGCACCAGTGTGTCTCTGTAGTTTAATTTCTAGTAGAACAAAGAACTTTGCTTCATCTTTCATTATTCGAACAGAAAGGACTGGAATCGTTAGCCCGCGTCTTGCTCTCCGATTACAGTGTGGGTGTTTTTAAGAATAGAGTGAATAGACATTTACTAAGCCGAGGCGCTTTATCATCCAGGACTGTATTACTAGTCAACATAAGGTGGGATTTTGTTCAAGCCCTTGCTTAGAATTACACGAGGGGTGTAGGTTTTTCTTAAGGTTCCTAAGTCCAAGAAGATTACATATATATCGTATATGGATGTGGAAATACGAGCTTAGTGTATAACAATCATGTTACGAGGACGTGTTCCTAGAAGTGAAACTGGGACAAAACATTTCCTAACGAGTTTCTACTAACTCCGGGATTAAATCGGCTTGCGCTGGCATAAACAAGACTGCATTTAGCTGTTGAAGCTTTTAGACGGTTACTTTTATTCACAAATAGAGCATACATTTTATTAATAATATTCCAAAAAAAACTACTATATAATTATAAAATAAAATACTAATCTCTCCTTTTAACTTTTGCGGGTTAGAGACAGATTTCTCTTTCCTGGTCTCATATGTGACAGGGACTGATTTCATCGCCATACATCGATCACATGATAAGTAAGTGAATTTTCGTACTTTAAAAAACGAAAAACCCGCAATTCATTGGTAAAAGCCGACCAGGATTCGAAGTCTCGACCACCAGATCGTAAGTAGTGTTACCAATTATCAATAAAGATCATGTACATGTTTACCAATTGACTTCACTTCACACACGATGTCTGTGTGTGCGAGCGTCGTAAAAATTCCATCTGGTAATTTTTTTAGTTGTCTTTCAGTCTAGTGTAAACGTTTATTGAAGTAAATACTATGTTTAAAATATAAATATGCATGTCGAAGAAGCAATAAAAGTGTGACAGGAATGTACTTTATGTATGTCTTCAATCTATGGAATGATTTGGATAGAGCGCGGGCGCTTTCCTCTTTATCATAAACTAAACCATGAAATTTATTTCACTCCACAGTAGATCCCCATCCCACCAGAGACCCTTGTGTCGAGTTACTAGCGATAGAGGTTCAGACTAAGCGACCTAAGAGCTATGCCACCTCTCAATCCGGTGAATCAGTCAAGGCCAGTTTCTCTGGTCAATCTGTGTAGTTCGTCAAAAAAAATCCACAGTACAATGTATTTTTACGTATGTTACTCTGTTACTCCAACTACTGGTTTCAACCGCAGTAAGATTGCATTGTAAATATTTGAAAAAGCATATACTCAGCCATTTGTCTTCCCCTGTCCCTACGGGAAAATACGGGAAAGGAGAATCCAATTTACTGCGCTGTACTGCGTAAATGTTGCCTGTTTTTCTTTAATTTTAGGACCAAAATTTAACGGTTCCAGCAGACCACGGCTGTTAGCTTCATTTTGTCTTTAAACGTTAAGTTTAGTTTTTAACGGTACCCGAATTATTAATAAATGTATTATTAAAAATATTTATAACATAAAATTTAGCAAAGGATTAACTCTTAACAGAAACTTCAGTAATCATTATTCACTTCATCGCGTCGTCGTCTCGAAGATTTGAATGTGAAATTAACGCCCAGTTGAAGGTGATTTAATCATGAATTTTGCAAAATTTAAATTAAGCCGCTAAAACAGTTAATGACGAATTAGAGAATTAAAATAAAGTATAAAAGAAAGTATCGAGATACTTTGGCTTTATAATAATAGGCTTATAAAATAAAATACTTATCTCTCCTTTTAACTTTTGCGGGTTAGAGACAAATTTCTCTTTCCACTTTTACCATGCTTATTAGGTCTCATATGTGACAGGGGCTGATTCCATCGCCATATATCGATCACATGATAAGTAAGTGAATTTTCGTACTTTAAAAAACGAAAAACCCGCAATTCATTGGTAAAAGCCGACCAGGATTCGAAGTCTCGACCACCAGATCGTAAGTCGTGTTACCAATTATCAATAAATATCACATGTTTACCAATTGACTTCACTTCACACACGATGTCTGTGTGTGCGAGTGGCGTAAAAATTCCATCTGGTAATTTTTTTAGTTGTCTCAGTCTAGTGTAAACGTTTATTTAAGTAATTATAAATACTATGTTTAAAATATAAATATGCATGTCGAAGAAGCAATAAAAGTGTGACAGGAATGTACTTTATGTATGTCTTCAATCTATGGAATGATTTGGATAGAGCGCGGGCGCTTTCCTCTTTATCATAAACTAAACCATGAAATTTATTTCACTCCACAGTAGATCCCCATCCCACCAGAGACCCTTGTGTCGAGTTACTAGCGATAGAGGTTCAGACTAAGCGACCTAAGAGCTATGCCACCTCTCAATCCGGTGAATCAGTCAAGGCCAGTTTCTCTGGTCAATCTGTGTAGTTCGTCAAAAAAATCCACAGTACAATGTATTTTTACGTATGTTATACTCCAACTACTGGTTTCAACCGCAGTAAGATTGCATTGTAAATATTTGAAAAAGCATATACTCAGCCATTTGTCTTCCCATGTCCCTACGGAAAATACGGGAAAGTGGAGTCCAATTTACTGCGCTGTACTGCGTAAATGTTGCCTGTTTTTCTTTAATTTTAGGACCAAAATTTAACGGTTCCAGCAGACCATGGCTTCATTTTGTCTTTAAACGTTAAGTTTAGTTTTTAACGGTACCCGATTTATTAATACATGTATTATTAAAAATATTTATAACATAAAATTTAGCCAAAGGATTAACTCTTAACAGAAACTTCAGTAATCATTATTCACTTCATCGCGTCGTCGTCTCGAAGATTTGAATGTGAAATTAACGCCCAGTTGAAGGTGATTTAATCACGGATTTTGCAAAATTTAAATTAAGCCGCTAAAACAGTTAATGAGGAATTAGAGAATTTAATAAAGTATAAAAAGAAAGTATCGAGTTACTTTGGCTTTATAATAATAGGCTTATAAAATTGCTATGTCTTCAAGTATTGAATAGAATTGTGTGTTGTTTTAAAAAAAAATAAGTTGTGGCTGTGAACCGTAGTAGATAAGTGTAGGAGACGTAGTCGAAAGGTGTAGAGATGTAGTAACGGTGTAGAGTAATAGTTAACGGCGTAGAACTGCAATAAATCAGTGTATAAGACGTAGTCGATAAGTGTAAAGATGTAGTAATGGTGTAGAGTTATAGTTAACGGCGTAGAACTGCAATACATCAGTGCATGAGACGTAGTCGATAAGTGTAAAGATGTAGTAACGGTGTAAAGTTGTAGTAAATGGTGTAGAGCCGCAGTAGATCCGTGTAGGAGACGTAGTCGATAGGTGTAGAGATGTAGTAACGGTGTAGAGTTATAGTTAACGGCGTAGAACTGCAATACATCAGTGGATAAGACGTAGTCGATAAGTGTAGAGATGTAGTAACGGTGTAAATTTGTAGTGAACGGCGTAGAACTGCAGTAGATCAGTACGTAGATACGTACGTGACGTAGTCGATAAGTGTAGTCCCATGATAAATTAGTATTTATTTTATAATTTTTATTACAAACCAAACATTAAGTAACAGTACAAGTAAGAACTGTGTCGCAGCTGTTAACGCCCATTTCCAAACAATTCAATACAAAATTCAAAATTTACTAAAATTATAAACATTTCATATGTAATTTAGTTTGATCGAATGGGTATGCGAGAGTGTGTTGAAGTGTGCCTGTGTTAGTGTATGTATAGGTATGAGTATGAAGTAGGGGGTAGGTATACAACCGTTCTATCATATGCAGAAAACTATGGTATTCGTATTTCAGAGTAGAGCAATTATGTCTTATGGAGGTATGTCCGAAAAGAAATGAATGAGGAAAGAGATAAAAACAAATTATGACGCAAAAGTGAGAGCCAGTGTCTACATACTTTTGTTTAGACTGTTTATCGACCATCAATTTATTAATTTATTATTTGTATTAAATTCATATAATGTCATAGATATTAATTTAAAAGCGGGGATCATAGTTGCACTATGTAACTAGGCTTTTACTAAAAATTTTCCGCGAATGCGTTCAAATTCTATCGACCCCTTAAACAGTAACTAATAAAACGTCCAATAGATTTGTAAAGCACATATAGTTGGAAATAGGTACAAAAGTTTTGTTAGCCAGTAGCTTATAGCGGTCTACTAATGAATTAAATGACGTGCGCACCTGGAAATAATGACACCTGTGAGTCAGCGGTATGGATACAGGGTGTTGCTTGTTACGTATTTCACTGATTAAATATAGCTATTTATGTAGCTGCAGGACGAATGGAACAATAAAAATATACTGATTAAGACAGACTAAAAACTTAATCGTAAATAGTTATTGCCAGCAGCCACGCGACATAGCTCCGAAAGATACTTCGTTGGTTTGCTAAGGGCGAAAACTTTGCACCAGACGAAAAAAGAAAGAGATATGAGGAAAGTTTATGGTACAAAGTTGAGATGCCCATAGTCGGTCGTATATCTATATATCGTCGTCGGTTCGTTTACTTTATCGCAAAACTTGACATTAAAATAATCAAGACTAGATGGAACCTACAAAAATTGTAATAAAGGATGTCAAACACCTTAGACCTTTCCCGCCTTTCGTAAAAAACCCCACTTTAAAATGTACGTTTGGTAGTCAAAGATAAGATTAAAACGCCATAAAATCCATCAAAATATTTTTATTCATCAATGATCTTCAATATTTTGTGATATTGATGCATTTTTATTTTTTAAAACATACCGTATATGGCAGAAAATAATTGCCGCGCCCGAGGACATAATTGCTTCTTAGAGCGCGAGACATCCATTACCCGTAACATCTCCTAGGGAGTTACTGACTGACATTACAAATATTATTACACGCCTCCTAATTAAATTTAGTGATGCGAAATGAAGCATGCAATGACACATATATCCTTGTCGCGTACTTAATGTTCAGTGACTAATTATAATTATGCCGTCAGAAAAAAATAGTTAATAAAAAAAGGTTATTAAGTTATCATTAATAATAGTCCTACCTATATAGTAAAATTAACCAATAAATGTTATTTACAACCTGCCTGAAGCTAAATGTAAAAAAGTTTACATACCTTGGCTACTAGAGCTAGACTATAATACCACAGAACATTTAATAAAAATCTCTTAATAAAATAACATCTTGAGCACAGGCGCAAGGTGGCCAGCCTTTCGGTGTTTTACAGATTACTTTTTTGAGAGTGTGCACAGGAATTACACGAGTTAATTCCCCCATCCCCATTCTACCTTCGGACGTTTAGACACTCGGCGGGTCTCCACCCTTTATAGTTGATAATCCGCGCGTCCGAACGAAGCGATTTGAGTCATCGTTCATCGTGCGTACAGCAAAGGAGTGGAATAAGTTGCCGGCCTTAGTCTTTCCGTCCAAGTACGACGTGGGAGTCTTCAAGAGTAGAGTGAATAGGCACTTACTAAACTAGCGCGTACCATCTTTCGACTATATCACCACTTAACACCAGGTGGGATCATGGTCAAGCGCTAGTTTAAACGCATAAAAAAAAACATTTAAAGCATACTATACAAACACACACCACACATTCACACACACACACACCACACACATTCTTTCACGCGGGTTAATTTTTAATTTAATATTACATAGTAAAATACAATTATAAATAACATAAATATTTTAACTATGGTGGGGGCTGGTGATGTGTCTGACAGGGTTCCCGTGTGACACCAGTCTTTCGCAAATTTAAGAATTTACGCAAAACTGCAATATAAGTTATGTGTTGTATGTACATTTGTGAAGGTTCAATAAATAAACATTATTATTATTTCTTTATTTATTTTTAGACCTTAGGCTAAGTTTTTACAATTCTCTAAAAAGAAAAATACACAAAAATATCATACAAAATTCAAAAAAATTATAAAAACCTAACCTAGTGTTTGCCACCGGCAACGAAGCAGAGCCCAAGCAACCGGTGGTTAGGGCGACATAGAGAGAAATCTCCTGACGATGCGTGCCGTGTCCAGGAATACTGCCTTGTGTATCTGACCCTTGACCCAGCCATCCAGCGAAAGTCTCTTAAGATGTTGATCGAGACTTCGCTATAAGACCGTTTGCAAAAACGACTATGGGGACAATGATCGTCGAATCCACATCCCACATGGCGGTCACCTCGTGAGCCAAGTCGAGGTACTTTGTGAATTTTAATTATTATTATTATTAATAGATACAGGAATTTAAATAAATAAAAAACTCCTAGCGAGATAGACAGAGATAGCTTTGCTGAGCCATATGTGACAAGGGGTGAACCCATTTCACGGATTTTATCTCACTGATTGTAACTGGTTACATGATCACGAAAGTAAGAATTGGATTTATTTTGTAGGTATGATCAGTTTCTATATATTATTTTTTTAACATTCCTCTTAACGTTTTGAAAAAAAAAACTAATGAAGTGAATGGTGGATTTAAACCTACGACTTTATATTTCGTAGTTAAGCCTTTATCCGTCCCACTGTTGGGCAGATGTACTCCCTAAAGGGGGTCGGATGTGTCAGTATTTTATACGCTCGGGGATAGAATGTTGGTTGCTAGCATGCTATGCAACTTTATGCGAACATTCCGACACTGATCCATGGTACACCGTCGCA
Source organism: Meandrusa payeni (assembly GCA_029286785.1). Classification (NCBI taxonomy): domain Eukaryota; kingdom Metazoa; phylum Arthropoda; class Insecta; order Lepidoptera; family Papilionidae; genus Meandrusa; species Meandrusa payeni. Next base: position 12,131,669 of record JAGSMX010000027.1, read on the forward strand.
ACAATAAGCTCTCACAATCCTTTTAACTTTTTTTATCGTAAGTACAGCAACAACCGCAGTCTGCATGTCTACTCCAGTTAGGAACTTTAGCAACCTTTTTCGTACATAAGGAACGGAGACGCTGGTTATTGGTTATATGATCGTTAAGTCATTACAATACCATTGCTTTGGACGTACTAAAAGTCAAATTTTATTTAAATGGAACGTAAATGGATTGTTCATTAGCAGCATAAATATTTGCGACTTAATTCGTAAAATTGGGTTTGAATACATCTTTGAATTTGAGTTATCGCCCCGTTTGTTTCCTCTATACGATTGCGTCAACTTGGATTTTTATTGACGGGCTAACGTTGGAAATGTCATAGGTTGAATACATCCAATTTATTTGAGCTGACATATGACGTCGGAACTCGTTAAATTAAATATATATATACAATATATAAACAATACAAATATTTATACAATTAAGCGCCAATAGCCTAATGGTTTAGGGTACGGTCTGCGTATCGTGGGTTCGAATCCACCATTCGACTATTGCCGTGAACCATGTCCTAGCACAAGCTTAAGCTTAGTTAGAATGATTAACAAGATTGTTAGTAATATTTCTGAAACAAAAGAAAAAGAAATATTGCTAGCTTTCTTTTTAAAAGAAAAAAATTATTGAAGCGTCATTAGCTAAGTTAATAATGGTCTGCGCCGTGTGAGGTAATCGTAAGGTCGCAGTTTCGAATCCACCATTCGACCTATTGATGTGAACCATCTCCTAGCACAAGCTTAGTTGGAATGGTTAACAATTACGTTATTAATACTTCTGAAAAAAAATATTGCTAGCTTTCTTTTAAAAAAAAATAAAGCCAGCAATATTTTAGTAAAGTAGTAAAAAAAAGAAAAGAACGACGAAAAATAATTATGACCTGAAACTGAGTGGTAGCGTGGAAATAACTAACTCGCCCAGGACGTCTCCTATGTCTACCTTTTTTACGTTTTTTATAGCATCAAACAATTATTATGATGTACTTTATCACATATAATCTTGTTTAGAACTTGGTCATCGATCAATAGTGATGAATGCAGTGACATTATTTTAATGTTACGCATACTAACAAATTAAAAAAAATTGACAAGTATTTGAGGATTGTACTAACTGCCCGTAATATGGAAATATAATAGTGGCGCCATCTATGTGTCATAACCCACTGAATGGCCCAATATGTTCTTAGTTAAAATTAAAAATGGTAACCACAAAAAATTTAAGATTAATAGAAACAAACGTAAATTGACAAATTAAAATAGTTTACTAATACGAATATATTTGTATGATTGTGTATTTCTCATAATAAAACACGTTGTCAAGCGGCTAACCGTCAATCCTTTAGGCTATTAAAGGCGCGGAAGTAATCGCGTAATATGGTAACGATTCACGTCACTACACGGCCCTACGTGGTGGGTAAAAATACCCGCCACCGGTTAAGAGACGCACAGATCTGTTGTAACTTTTTATTTATAATGAGAGATATTAATAATATCATCATCAGAGCCGATTTACATCTTCATAAGGTAACAAATACCCTGAAATTCCTCAATGTTGGGAAAGATCACGTTACGTTACTGTTATTTACAAATCAACACACCCAAAACAAAAACTTTTATAACTATGTGAAACGGATTTCAGACGGTTTGATTAATACAGTACGTAAATATAAAAAAATAATTCTACCTTCTGGATTTTAATACCCTATTACCTTTTAAGCGTTATCATTTTAAAGTATTGGCAGTATTGGTGCAGAAATGGATTCAGCACTAAGGAAAATTCCCTAACCGATATTCGCCAGGGAGCAGTACGCTGGTGAGCGTACAAATTCAATTCATCCTGTATCTGTGTTCCATCCAACCGGATGAAGGCGAAAACGAGACCAAGCTACACATCCTTCAAAAGCTTACCATATTACATATTCAAATTTCATTCTTATTTCAGTCACGATTAGGTTTCAATTCGCTTGTGTAATTTTGCACATCCAACCTTTGTATTACGCGGTTGCACTATGTCCTTTTCACCCTGTATCTACGACGGGGCGAGTAATCAGTCGCGAATATACCGTCCTAAGCGTCGCTCGTCTCCCACCGACTTAGAAAAATATCAGAGGAAAGCTACCTCAAATTACTTGATAAATATTTTTCTATGTCATATTCGAACGGCTAAGTTTATAATTTGTATGCATAACTGTATAGTGATTTTAAATATATTAGAGTGGGCGCTTGCTGTATGTTAAACTAGTAAATAAATTGCAAATAATTGTAATATAAATCTGCTTTGTAAGCTACGAGCTCGGATTCTTTTAAGTGTGTGATTTAGATAAAGAAAAAATAAACATGAAGACGTCCTCGTTTTCTCTGCGCGTCATGCGAAGGGTAAGTTATATTAATGATAAGAAAAAATAATAATTAGTAACTTATAATTTATAAAATATGAATAACAATGGAAAATAAAAAAAAAGCAATAAAAATATTATTCCGAACGCGTAACAGGTTGTGTCGTCCCACGCAGGTGTAGACTCCACAGGTTGGGCATTTCAGTCTTGAAGCGATTGACGCTTCCGCATTCCGGACCACACCCCTGAAGCCTTAATTTAAAAAAATACCATTAATTTATACAATATTATTATATTTTAACATAGCCACAATCACTGCGTAAATATTTCTTTTCGATGTCTTATACTCGTAGTAAGTTATGATGACATTCCTATAATGCAATAACCTTATAAATATGGTCAGAGAGCTTCACTTATTTAATACAAGTGTTTCCAGCCAACTTACCAAGGCTAGATTATGCTTTATTGTATTTAAACAATAAACTTACATCATGAAATATTTTATTTAATTCTCACAATATATTAAATTATTCATTTATCTCCGTATTCATTCTCTTCTCGAGCGGGTGAATATCATTACTTACACCCATGTGGAAGCGTCAATAGCCTAACGGTTTAGGGTACTGCCTGCGAATCGTAAGGTCGTGGGTTCGAATCCACCATTGGACTATTGCCTTGAACCATGTCCTAGCACAAGCTTAAGCTTAGTTGGAATGGTTAACAAGATTGTTAGTAATATTTCTGAAAAAAAAAATGTGTATATCAAAAACATATCGGGCTCAAGTTAACGCTTAAATATAAAAGTACGATGTATACAAAGGAGCCAGTTGATAGTTCAAAAAGATAGTGCCCCGATCTTAACCGGACTTCAGGATTACTCGCCAGGTCAATCTGAAGATTCCCTGAAAGACGCTGTTTCGGAACGCCTATATGGAACATACTCACACACTTTCTCTTTTAAATAATATAAAATAAAGAGTTAGGATACTAACTTAAATTAAAAATATTTATATTACAGTTTTATTGTATCACCTTATTATTAGTCTTAAATTTCTTAACAAATGAAATAGTAAATAAAATCAGCTGATTTTATTTTATTATTTTATTTATTTTGTACACCCCTAAACGATGGACAAAGATTACGAATTGTTATCTTGCACGGAATATCTCTCTCACGTTCTTAGATTTCTAGAACTCTTGAAGTTGCTATTCTTTAGTATCACCAATTTGGGTGGTAGTGGCTCAGTTTTTCACAATAGAATTTCCCCTTGTCTATCATTCTTACTACACACAAACATAGGAAGAATATTGTAACAACAAGTATAATTACCAGAAAAAACAAAAACTGACCTCAAATCGAATCAATCGTTAAATGGACGCCGTCTTGGTATTTCCGAATTATCGAAGGAATATTACAAAGTTAATCAGAACCTAACCAAACTTATCAAATTACTGTTGAATTACATCCTTTCCAATAAGAAATCAACTCATCGAATCACCGAAATCAGTTGGCGTGATATGGAGTTATTCGTCCATTTGTGGCGTACATACTTGATGCAAATTTAAGACTTATTTATGGTTTTCTCACGGATTTCATTGTCAAAATTGGACCTTATTTAAATGGGTCCACATGGGAAGTACTAGCTTTCAAACGAAAAAAGAATAACCAAAATTGAGTCACCCGAAGTCGAAAATTATGCGGTAACAAACATAAAAAAACAGAGACGAATTGAGAACCTCCTCTTTTTTTGAAGTCGGTAGAAAATAAAGTGAGTGACACACGGGTAGCCGTCTAGTAACACTTCTCTTATTATTATTTCGTAATGTAAATAGTAAGTTATGGAGTTATGCAAAATTTTAACCACTCTAATTTACTTAGATATTTTTCAATTTAATTTTATCAACTGCGTACAAATTTCTTTTTTATTATTTTCTATGTTGGTTTATACTAAACGAATGTGTGTTTATTCGAAATATTCTTTTAATAGCTAAAAGCTACATTTCTCGGGAGGGAGCTAAGCCGGTTGTTTCAGAAAAAACATATGATACAAAAAGGTCGCCCCTCAGCGTCTGGATACGCGCGCTAAATTGAGAGTACTACGAACTAATGTCACGTAGAATGTTTCGCAAAATACGGACACACGTTTTACATATAATGTACCTTTATTTAATTTGTTATATATGTAACTAAGAAAGGCATGCATGGTTCGGATATGTGAAATGAATGAAAATAGACGTAATTACAGACCCACTTTAAACCTTTCTAGAAACAAATTTCTGTCCATACAAAGGATGTTTGGAAGAGAACGCACTTAGCGATAAGACCACCAATTGCAATGCAATTATATCGTGATATATCAGTGTTAAATTTATTATTTATATATTTGTAAATTGTTGTGCAATAAAGTATATTTATTTATTTTATTTATTCTTCTAAAAGTGGTTTTAGAGAGAGAGCTATTTAAATATATCGAGTCTTTCGATAAAAGCTTTTCGAACCCGTCGAAGTCGTAGTTCGCCCTCGGATCGGAATACTAACGCGATGAAAGTACCAAGCTGAGGTCCTCTCTCTGGGGTCCTTGTGCCGTTTTGCTCCCAATAGAGGTGCAGGCTAAGCTACCTAAGAACTGTTACCTGTAAAATCCAGTGAGACTTTTTTAATTAAATCACGTCCCATGGGAGGTTCCCAGCACCCTCGAAGTGCAAATATATCATGACTTAACCTAATAAAAATAACAAAAGATGTGTGAGGAATGAGTGTGAGTAATTCGTCACTTGTTAACAATATATTCTTTATCATTTTCTTTACGGAGACCTCATTGTGTGCTATTCGATAACTGTAACTGTTACCATAATATCGTAAAATTGAACGATTAGCTGCTGAATAGTGTGTCTGTATGTACCTTGCAGTCATAAACACTTCACACCGCAATGCTTCCGTGAATATCAATTTGGGATTTGCGGTCGCAGCTCGACGCGATCCCCACAATTTGAGGTTAATTGTAACATTTTCCATTCCCTTTGGCAAATTATCAACACTGTTGCCGGTCAACAAGTATAACGACACGTATAAAATCAAAGACCAGTATAATTAAGGGCCTCTTGTTGTCCATAAATGAATTAAAATTTAAGTCATTGAATTGCCTTCCACCATGATAAATAGGCCGCTAAACATCTTTTGTGAACTGTCAAAATTAAAAACCCATTATCGGCTATTTATTATTTATAATGGCGTATTTTGTCAAAGTCATATCAACCATGAAATTTTCGTATCACGAAACGTACTGTTTTACCGACACATAAATGCGTGAAACTAATTATGCTTCAAAACAAGCTTCGTGCAAGCAGTCAATAAAGGCAATTAAGTAAAACATTTTTAACAATTTCACGTTTTTACTTAAATTTATATGGCTCATTTTTATACGGAATTTGGTGCAAGGGTCAATCAAAACAAAAACCCCTCCAATCAAATGTGACTTATTAAAAATGAAACGCTATTTTATTTCCCAACTATCAAAGTTATTAACACGAAGTTATGCCGCAAATATTATTTTTGTCTCTCTTATTCGTGCTCATTACCCTTTAGTAGTAATAGAGTGTCATTAATTTTTCTCTACGATTTTTAGGAGTTAGACGAAAATTCAAAATCGATTTATACACACACAGCTTAAAAAACAAAACGCATACAAATTGAAAAACTCCTTTCTTTGAAGTCGGGTAAAAATTGGATAACTGGTAATTTTTTCCTATGTAATAATTTTCTAAATAAATTTCAAATGAATCGTTTTGTTGCCTGATCTGCAAATATATAAGCAAAGTAATTGCTATCTCTGCCTATCCTGTTATTGCATAATTTAAGCAAGTGATTTAGTTTTCCGTAAAACGGAAACTCTTTAACACTCGCTCTCTGATGTTAAAAGTCTGAAGAATTTTCCTTATTTTAAACATTATACAAGAGACCGAAAGGCCCCATTCATTAAAATCGACGTTTGTGTTTTAGACATGTTTCTAAAGTCACTTGACCCGTTCACCAGGCGTAATGACATTCTCGAGTGGTGGAGAAGCAGAAAGAGTCGAGGGAATTGTCTTGAGTGCTCCTGCGACATACGAGCACCCTTTGATGTCAAAGCCATATCATGTTATTATTTTCGAAAAACGAAACGATGTTATTCGAAATGCAAGATAATTGTAGCCGTCAGCAAAAATAAAGGGTCAGTTAAGAAAGTTTGAATATCTCGGAAGATAAAGACGCTAGCTAACTGAAATAAATTGTGCTTGATAGACAATTAAATATCCTTAAAATATTTTAATTAATTTGTTTATATTTCATTATAAACATAATCTTAAACGAAAAAGGATATCTTTCGTCTTCAGTATTTTTCAATATTTTTTTTTTTTGTTTTTTTTTTATTCGTGTAAACTAGCGCTTGACCATGATCCCACCTGGTGTTAAGTGGTGATATAGTCGAAAGATAGTACGCGCTAGTTTAGTAAGTGCCTATTCACTCTACTCTTGAAGGCTCCCACATCGTACTTGGACGGAAAGACTGACGCCGGCAACTTATTCCACTCCTTTGCTGTACGCACGATGAACGACGACTCAAATCGCTTCGTTCGGACGCGCGATTTTAGTACTTAGTGGCTGCATGGAGTCAAAATGTTGCGCCCTCTTGGTCTCTGGAACGACGAAAAGTCACTTTTAAGAAACATTAATAAAATAGAACAGTCGTGTCAGAACTACCGATTGAGATTGGATTTAGTTTTCACTTCTTTTTACAACATTGTATCTTGTACTCGTGTTCCTCCTTTTCACGCATGAAACATGGTACTTATTGTCCGTATTGAATTGCGCTTATAAACACAATACAAAGTACTAAAATTTAAATAAAATTTAATGTAAAATACTGTATTATCCAAGTTAACGTAAGATATCCTTTTTCTTTTATGTTTTTTAATGATATATAAATAAATTAATAAACATATTTTATTTTATTTTAAGGATATTTAATTGTCTATTATGCACAATTTATTTCAGTTACCTAGCGTCCTTCCGAGATATTCAAACTTTCTTAACCTACCCTTTATTTTTCCTCACGAGTGAAAATGCTATTTATTGCTAAAACTTCATATAATAAGTTGAAAGGGGACTACTAAACATTTTAGGACTAGAAAAAGAACAAATAGGAAATATACATTTTAGTAAAACAAACGGCGGCCCAACTTGGTGAAAGTTAACAGTATCGTATTTTTGAAGATTCTTGCCGGGGGGGCAACCACCTCAAAAAAAAGAAAGTAAATAATAATAAAATAATAAAAAAAACTATTTGGACAAAAGAAAAAGAAATATTACAATACAGAACGTATGTAAACTGCTACAGTAGTTGGCAAGTTCACTGTAACGGGCGACAAGGGTGGAGCCATGGTACAAATATCTTTGCTTCTATTATATTATTAATATTCTGTGATTTGCAGTACTTCTATGACATTGCCGGCATATATATATATATCTCTATATATGCATATATATATATAATATATGGAAGGCGTCTTGTGGTCAAAATGGCTCAGCCACATATTAATTCGGTGAAGTTATAAAAGCCTCCGACCACATTACGAGTCACCCTCGAGTCAGGAACCGGGCGGCCCACGTAATGGGCCGCCTATATCACCTAATCAATAAAAGAGTAAAATGTCCCTCCGCAATAAGGTGACACTCTATAAAGCAGTAATACGTCCCGTTATGACGTACGCGAGCCCGGTCTTCGCGCATGCCTCCCCGTCATATCCACCGTCTTCAGGTCATCCAAAATCGTTTTCTGCGACGAGCCACGGGTGCGCCGTGGTTCGTACGCAACCGCGAATTACATGTCGATACAGGGCTACCGACGATAGCCCAATTCTTTAAGCAGGCATCTCGACGGTTTTCGAGACTGCCACCAAACATTCAAATAAACTTCTTGTGAGTGCCGCCACTTACAAGGCTATCCCCACTTGTAAATTCAGACGCATCGCCCGGAGGCCGAGACATGTCCTCGACGATCCGGACGATGTGATCACTGCTGCACAGGCTAGATCTCTACAAAGCCACAAAGCGTCCATCCGCGACCGTCGGAGGTTGCGAATAATCCTTGCGCGATACAAGCACTTCATGGGGAAACCCCACCCTCTCGATAGGATTAGGAGCGTTGCTGGAGTTTCTTCGGCCACTTCTTCTCCCAGCGCTAACGCTTCCCGAAGTGGCATATAAGTTAGTTTAGCTTAGATTGTCCCAATAGATTTCGTTAATAAAATAGCTACCGACCGAGTCGTGGTTCGGCCCTCTCGGGCGCCCTCGGACCGGACTGCTAACGCGTAATAATGGTAACCGTCAAGCCGAGGTCACCTCACCGGGGACCCTTGTGTCGAGTTACCATCTAATAGAGGTTCAGGCTAAGCGATCTAAGAGCTGTGCCACCTCTCAAATCCGGTGAAGCAGTAAAGGCCAGCCTCTCTGTGCCAACTGTGATAGTACGTCAGAAAAAAAAAAAAAAAAATACAAGTCAGCCGTTTATTCATCTGAAGCTGATGAAGCCGTCGTTTAGGCTACACAGTTATCCTCAATCTAGATCTTAGTACCCAGAGTGCTAAAGCGAAGACCCCGCAAGCTTTCACAATATAGGCTATGAATCAATCAATCAGCCCGTATCTTCCCAGTGCTGGGTAAAGTCCCTTTCTCCTTTTTCGCGCCATTCACTTCGATCCTGTGCTGCCCAAAACCGTAGCGGCCCCGGTGCCCTGACGGTGTTGTCCAGCATGCCATCATTCGGTTACTGCCCTGGTCCATCAATCGTTTTCTCTCCCAGCCAGGTGTCCCGCCCCTTGCCAGTTTAGACTCATGATCTGAATACGAAGCTATACGTGATGGATTTTCAACTGTTAGTAAGCGATAGGCCTTGCCCATTAAAAAGCAGACTTCCAAGGACTTACTTTACTAAGGATACCTTCTCAAAGCAGCAGTTTGCAGATACTATTAAGGAGTCTCACGAAAACTTATGCATTTCCTTTGGAAACTTCGGCATTTCCTTTCCGAAGGCACATCTGTTATTCAAACATGATTTAAATATTTCCTAACATTGGAATATTGTTTGCGACTAAGGAAACTTTTACAGTTTCGAGAAAAATAATACAACAGCTGGGATTACAGTCTGGAAAGTTTATTCTTTACAATAGACGGGCCCTAGTGATTGAGTGGGTTTAACTTTAAATTTCTTAATAAAGTGTTTTTTGACCTGAAAGTGATCTTCAAACTAAAACAGAATACGTTCATAAGTAGAAGTGCTTATACTTGGTTTTTTCCTATGAACATATAAGAACATTAACTTTTTCTGTTAACGGGGATTCCTCCCCGTAACCGTAAACTCAGCTCTGCTCTGTCCTGATTATCCGTTATCTCTAATTCTTCAGTCTCCCATTTCTCCAAGAGGAGATCCTTTTGATAATCGTACTGTGTTTGAAGCTTATCTAGCCGTTGGGAGCCTATTCCTGTGGAAATTACGGTCTAGCATTATATCAAAAATTTCTGTCAATAGCCTAATGGTAGCCTACAGTCTGTGAATCGTAAGGGCGTAGGTTCGAATCCATCATTCGACTTTTGACGTGAACAATCTCCTAGCACAAGCTTAAGCTTAGTTGAAATGGTTAATAACAATGTTAGTAATATTTACGAAAATTAATATAATAATTATTTTAGATAAATATAAACCTTGTTAACGGGGAGGAAATCAAAAAGATATCCCGCCTTCTGGGGGGAAGGCGGCGGTTATGTGGGGTTTTTACCCACTAAAACCTTCCCGGTGGCCCTTCCTCGGTGCACGGGGATCTGGGATCTCCAGTGGAATGCACCGGAGCCCCTCTGCACAGCACTCAAGGAGAACACTTCCAGGGGGGAGAAGTTAATCCCCCCCCCCCCCGTGCCGTCGCAGTGCAAGGCGACGGCCTCCACCCTTGTCACCCAGTGAACCCAAGGCCCCTTTAAGTCGCTTTCTACGACAAGCAGGCTATACCGTAGTCTTATTCTTGAGGGCCCAGAACTACAGGGCTGAAGTACATTAACCTAGGAAGATTAAAAGAGTTACAAAGCATTTACGCAATACTAGATGCGTGAATCGACTTGAGTAATTATTTATCCCTCTCGGCAAAACTTGTACAAATACAATAACAACTTGTGCTTAATAAGCGAATTCCAAAGACTAAGTCTGACAAGTTTCCCTTTGTATAACTTTCAATCAACAAACTTTCGGCTAAGTTGATATAATGAGTTGGCACTATTCATAAATTCAACATAGACTAGGTACAGTATTTCAGCCCTGTAGTTCTGGGCTCTCAAGAATAAGACTACGGTATTCCCTGCCTGTCGTACAAGGCGACTAAAAGGGGCCTCGGGTTCACTGGGCGACAAGGGTGGGCCTGAGTCGTCCACCAAAGTGGACCCGGGAAGAAGGCGACATCGGCTGGCCCGTGTCGCCTTGCGCTGCGAGGGCACAGGGGGGGAGGGAGTAACCTCCCCCGGGACGTGCTCTCCTTGAGAACAGTGCAGAGGGGCTCCGGTGCGTTCCACTGGAGATCCCGGAGCCCCTCGTCATGCACCGAGGAAAGGGCCACCGGGGAGGTTTTAGTGGGTAAGAACCCCACATAACCGCCGCCTTCCCCCCAGAAGGCGGGGTATCTTTCTGAAGATTTCCTCCCCGTAAACAAAAAAAAAAAAAGATACAGTATTTAAATAAAACGCGTTTCTTTTCACAGTTGCCGTGGTCATTTAACATCTGGTGTACTTGTTTTAAAGCGACTTCAAAATATATAATCTTATTGGTTGTATTTCATTTAGGTATATGCCTACATGTCTCCGTAATTTATTAAACCTTTTTTGTCGAAAAATAGAATATTTGAAATTGCTCTGTAATGCGCTGCCATCAAAAGTACGTACAGCTGGAACTAAGGCTACAATCAAACCCTAAATCTTAAATCTATACTTAAATGAGGAATTAAATTTTCCTATTTCTGTCCCTATATCCATCTATATATGGATCTATGTAGTTGTACATATATATTTATTGTTACTTAATAATTATCGTAATGCTATTATTATTTATGTATGCTTGTATTTATGTATATATTTATGTTTATACATATATAATATATTTTTATATTTCTCTTATTTTATTTTCTAAGCTTTCACCCGTGACTTTGTTTCTACACAACCCGAAGGTAGACGGTGTTCACTGTCGATATTATTAATATTGTGAAATTGTACGAGAACTGAATCCTACAAACCTATTAGGTTTTTAGGATGCGCTCTAATGTGTTTAATCTTATATATAAAATGTATTAAATAAATGAATTAAAAAAAAAACTGGCAGAGAATGCCTTCTGGCATTAAGTCCGCATTTTGTACTCTCTTGATGAATATTTTATGGCTTGGTAACAAGACTTTTAAGCCAAGTCTTTTTAAAACACACACACACACTTATTTCTTACGCCTAAGATGAAAATGGTAAAATGTAAGTTAGATGATCCCCCCCATGAGTCTTTTTTTTACTCTCTTATTTTGTGCAAATAAATATTAAATAAATAAATAAAATATTGTCAACCAATTATAAATTGTCAACCAAAACAAATAATTGTATCTCATTATAATTTAATTATTTTTTTATAATATTATTAAATTGGTATCTATTTACAAAACAATTGTAATGAAAGCGTTGTGTCTGAGACTCGATACAATGCGTTTTAGAGAAACTATTCCGAGGTTAATGAACGAACGATACATCGATTTTCAACCGACTTCAAAAGAGGTTCTCAATTCGTCTCTATTTTTTTATATGCTTGTGCACTCACAGTCCCGTCAAACGCGAACCGTTTTGTTTTTTTAAATTTGGTAAGAATTGGGTTGCATTTGAATTCGATTGACATAGGACCTTGGGTAGCGCAGATATAACAGAGAAAGAATATCTTATGGATGAATGCTTATTGACTGAGACATAGGTAGTGTAATAACTTGTAGGTTTTGTGGAATGAAATAGTCCAATAACTAGTAAATTCGCTTTATTGAGACAGCGTAACGTTATACAAGGAATTATTTTAACGAATACCGTCACAACTGCGCGTCCTCACAATCTTTATACAAAATTAATTAGAAGTCAGATTACGAACTAATAAAGTTAAATTATTGTTTACAATGTCAAGTTAAAATGATGACCAACTAAATTATTAATTATGAAATAAAGATACAATAAAGTTCAGGTAAATCACTAAGATATCATTGGAAGTAGTTATGCATAACAATCGCTGGGTACCATGTGTTGCCAGCTACTACGTTGTATCGTTTAATGTTTGTTCGATTTGAAATCGTTTTGTTTTTACTCGTAAATATATTTTTATTTAATGTAGTTCGTAGTTTGATAAAAAGTATTTCCATAAATATGTAGTTAGACGAAACTATATTAGCGAATTTAAAAGCTTACCGGTATGTGTGTTTCAACCTTGTTTCTGTCCTCGAATGTAATAAGGTTGGAACCTTGCATTAATAGCGGTTGGATGTTCATGCTGACAACAAGCGAGCATTATGTAAATCGTAAATGTTCCCCGTGTACGCACGAATGCCTTGTCTTTATTATGCGGTTTCTAAGTTCCACTGTTTTTATTGAGGTCAGAATTACAAGCTAATGGTTTTACATGGGAGGAAATGTTTTATTCATAAGTTAGGGCTCGGCCTACTAGAGTACCGGCTAAAACCTCAACCGTCCGTGATGGGGTGATGGGTCGTGTTCACCACTTCGTCCCGGTGACAAAAACCGGGCCTCTTGCATCTGTGGGGGCTAGCAAGTCCGCGGGATTTCCCCTACTCCCCGCCAGTGGACTAAGGAGGTTGGAAAAGGCGGGCGAATTGCCCCTGCCCGTCTGTGCCAGAGCGGGTCTGACAGCGAGGCGTTCTCCCTTGCCCGCTCCGAGGTCTCCTTCTGTTTTACAACCTCCTCACGGTCCCCCGTACCCTGCCACGATCTCTCCCCGTTATTGCGTTGACAATGCAAGAGAGATCCGGCATGTGCCGTTAGGAAGCATAATCAAGATATCTACCGCACTTCCGTATTGCGGATTGGCGGACTTTACATATTATAAAAAAATTTCCACCAAGACTATCTATTGCGTATACGTATACCTTGTAAGTATAAATTTCAATATTCTGTATAATTTTACGTGATATGATTTATTTAATTTATTAATATTTTTTAATGTTTTATCTATATAACAGGTAGTGGTACTTTGCGCGCATGCGAGCTCGAGTGTGTTAGAGTATCTATTTCGGAATGTGTGTGTGCTTGAGTACTGCCGATTGCTTATACAACACATTCTAAATGGTTTTCTTCTGTTTAAGTGCGAATAGAATGCGTGGATATTGCCTTATTTAATACTATGTTGGCGTGGCTTTTCTCGATACTGAAAACGGCTTAGTAGTTGTAAAATTGCGTTGTATAATCGATAAGAATCTTGACTACAATTTGCATAGTGGATTCAAGCCGGTACCTTAGTGCAAATTCCCATTGGAGTAAACAGATTTATTCTACCATCTAAAGACGGTATGCTAATCAAATTTCCATGAAACAATAAGCTTATGTTAAATATGAAACAATGAAAGAAGTGAGAGTACGTAACGTTTTATAAGCTTCTGAAGTGTTTTCATAAGCAGGTTGTAGGTCTATCTCTTGTTTCACCAATCATACACAGAATAGCGTAATTATAAACAGAAGATTGCCTGGTTATGTAATCAAATTTACCGAGGTGTAAAAAATAATTTATGGCAGACACACACACACACACACATTACAAAAATTAGCCCGCTTTTGCGCTGCCAGCCTTAATTTATAATTAGATTTTTATTTACGGTTAAGTTATTTCGTTATGTTTCCACCAAACAATTTAATTCCGCCATCAACCGCCTCACCGCTCAATTATTCAAGTTATTAAATGGTTAAAACGGTCATCATCATCAGCCTGGCACAGTCCACCGAGCATAATCCATAGCTTGTTGAGCGACTTTTAGCCTGTGGATCAGCCTAACTGAGAGTGTCCACGTTTCGGCTCCATATGTCAAGACGGGTAGGACGCAGTGATTGAAGACCTTGGTCTTTAGACATTGTGGAATTGAGGACGAAAAAACTAGATGTAGTTGTTAGCGACAGTTGGTCCTACTGAATGCCAATTTAGTTTTAAATATTATAATCTATAATATAGTTAATGGACTGACTAATATAAAAGTACTTTAGTTTAGTCAACTAAAGTACTTTTATCGGTTGTCGGCAACAAAGGCCGTTTCGGCTTCCGTCTTTGAAAGAGATGCATACACTAGAAATTTAGGATAAAAAGGAGAGGACTCTCTCTGTAGACAATTAGTGTACAGTTTAGAACAAGTGAGTTATGCTGAAGGAAAAGCCCTTTAAAAGTGAATCTCTGAAACAAAGTCAGTAAGTCTTTAATAAATTACCTCTAAGGCTCTTGATGTATCGCTGTTAATAATATGATAAAATATAAAATATGTTGTGTGCGATGTTGAACAAAGGAAACTATGTGAGCTACACATAGTTTCCTGAAAGCTGCCCAGTATCTGTATCCTTCTGTCGACTTCTTTCTCGAACTTTCTTGAAACGGTGGCTCGCATTAAATACAAGTAATTTATATTCTAATTAAGTTTAAAAAGGTCGTTGACATAGTTAATTACTGATTTAAAAAAATAATGAGGTTCTCAATTAGTCTGTATTTTTTTTTAATTTGTTACCTCATAACTTTCGACTGGGTTTTGATGACCGATTTGATGATTCTTTTTTTATTTTCTTATTTCGCTTTCCAAGTGGCCCCATTTTTATTTGTTAATTTGGTTCAATTCTGATTATTTCATCCTATGGTTTTTTCATGATATAAGTGTTAAATTCACTAAAGTCAAGTAGATGCGCCACAAATGGCTAAATGACTCTAAATCACGACAACCGTTTTCGATGATTAATTTTTAATTGGAAAGGATGTACTTCAAGAGCCGTTTGATGAAAGTTTGGTTAGGTTCTGATCAATTCTATTTCATAGTATTCGTACGATAATGTGGAAATACAAAGAGGGCGCGCGCGCGTAGTAGCGTTTGACGTTTGATTCGATTTGAAGTGGGTTTTGTTGTTGTTTTACCATAGTCTATAACAATTTAAGAATTCACCGAATATACTATTTCTATGCGGTATACTTCCCTAAGTTATAAGTTACAACTTAGATTAACTTCGCGGAAACTAAGTTACTCTGTTAGTTTAATAATAAGGAATAGAGGAACTTCTAAAAGTACTCTTTATTGTTACTTCGGAAGTAGAGGTTTTGGATAAAGTAATACATCACTTAAGCGAAAGATTAAATCAATATCAATTGTCAATTTCACGTATTTATCTATATATAAAAAAGAGTATGTGTGTGTATGTTCCAAATAGGCTCCGAAACGGCTCGACCGATCTCAATGAAACTTTAAGAGAATCTTTAGATTAACCTGGCGAATAATCCTGTTTGGCAACGATCGGAGCACTCCTCTTTTTGAACTGTCATACAAATCATACTTTAATTTTTGACATTAACTTGAGCCCGATATGTTTTGTACAAATTATAAGAATGATATTGTATTTACTCATAGTTTGTTGTTGACTTTTTCATTACTAATTATTGATGACGGCAGACAGGAAGGGGACAGTAAGGTGAGGCATAGTAAAGACAAATACCAAGCGATACAAACATTGTGCCGCACTGACGGGAGACTGGTCCGGAGCACGCAGGGACGCCCTAACCCTCCCCAGGGATGTCCACTGGGTCTTCGCATTCGGTCGCCAACTGGCACGATGACGCATCCTGGGATTTTTACATTTATTTTTCTGGGTTTTTTTTTGCATCTACATGAGCGCAGGTAACGATCTTTACCCGCTCGAGAAGAGAATAGAAGAGAATGAATAATTTAAAATATTGTGAGAATGAAATTAAGTATTTAATGATTTAAGTTTATTGTTTAAATAAAATAAAGCAAAATCTAGCCTGGCGAAGCGGGCTGGGTAATCGATCTAATAATTTTTGATTTAATTTTGTCGGTAGAGTTAACCACTTATCATCAGATGGAGCGCATTTTCGTTTCCCTTTGTTCTATATAAAAATAAGCATTATCTAATGGTATTTCCAGTACAGTGGATTTTGTCTAATTCATTTTAATTCTACTTTAAAGGCATTTTATGGCCTACTACCAGTTTTTTGACAAACTACACAGAATAGCCAGACTAGCTGACTTTTGCTGACTCAGCGGTTTGAGATTCTGGCATAGCTCAGCGTTCTCAGCCTGAATCTCTATAGCTAATAACTTGCCACAAGGACCGACCTAGAGAGAGGTAAACTCGGCTTTGGCGGTTGTTATGCAACGCCTAAGCGATCCGAGAGTGTTCGAGAGGGCCGAACCACGGCTCGGTCTTTTGCTTTTACACGAATAAGGCATACTACTAGAGTCAACTTAGCTTCTAAGTATACTTCATTTTGTAATTCATATATTTTTTTATACATGTAGGTTCCATTTCCCGTATACCGCGTCACTTTACCTTCTTTTAAAGTTACCTTTTACAGTCGGAGACCTACGTCTCTGTGACCGCATTACTAGTGAAATTTTATTACTGCCACTTTATTACGCTTTTTTGGCCGTACCCAACTTATATGATTATTAATATGGACAACAACGTAGCATTGTAGATAGCGAGACGCGCCCCTCAATGGACAAGTTAAGTCGTAAACATATTTTGTCGGCATGTTAACAGTTTACCATATAGTCTCGTGAAAAGATATATTTTTATATATATTTGAAATAAAAGAATGCTAACAATATTTTCTTCTTAAGCATAACTATTATTCTTTTTAACCTTGTGCTAAGAGCTGGTTCACGTCAATAGTCTAATGGTAGAGTTAAAGTTGCGATCTTACGATTCGCAGACCGTGCCTTGAATCCATTAGGCTATTGACGTATTTATTATTTCATGACATATTTCGTTACATTTTAAGAAAAGTATTATAAATAAAAACACTCACAGCATTCCCCGAAGGGATAGGGATCACGGACTTGCACTTAGGCTAATCCTGACAAACGTCTTTTGATTTAATCAAATCCTTATATCTGAGTGTAGATTATTCGACGGATAATCTGCCCCTTTTTTAATTTTATTTATATTTTATTTTGAAGACCAATAGAGAAATCTTATAAAGATATATGAATAACAAACATAAAACCATTGACAGGTTATTATTAAGCCAATGTGACATATATGGTCCTTCTAGGGCGTCCTCTGCGAACCACACTTCCGCTGTAAAAATGTTCTGTGTCATTCATCTTTTCTATATTACCGAACTACCGTAGTATATCTTTCTCAAGTTTAGTTACAAAGTCCTCTTTCAAACTCACATGTAAGGATTACTCTAAATTTGAAGTGAACATTGAGAGTAATTTAAGTATAATTTTTTTTAATTCAACTGACGTACCCAAAGTTTTTGCTTTATTTATTTAAACAATAAACTTACATCATTCAATATTTAATTTAACTCTCACAATATATTACATTATTCATTTCTCGCCGTATTCATTCTCTTCTATTCTCTTCTCGAGCGGGTGGAGATCAATACCCACACTCATGTATATATCAGCAGCATCAGTAAACGGATACATTCGCGACGCTATAACTCACCTTAAATACTTCAAAATCCTTAATTATTTTTTATTTATTTATAGATTGTACTTCAAAATAAATATACACAACGCGTGTGTGTCAATACAAATTTGGGTTATAAAACAATAGAATGTCATCATGGTAAAAAAAGCTGTATTTGACAGTTCAAAAAGAGGAGTGCTCCGATCGTCACCAAACTAGTAAAAAAGTATTACTCGCCAATCTGAATCGGAAGATTCCCTGAAAGTTTCATTAAAATCGGTCTAGCCGTTTCGGAGCCTATATGGAACATACCCACACACTTTCTCTTTTATATATATTATAGATAAAGCGCAATCACAGACTTGTGTCCGTGGTCTTTTCTAAAGTACTTTATTGGTTTGCTTTGTTTTTGTTAAAAAGAGTGCTGCCTCTACAGTTACTGTGAGTAAAATGCTTACAGACGTCTCGTCTCATCATCAGACCATTTCATTAGTGATACACTTATGAGAGCGATAGTAAAATTGGCATTTAGTAAAATTCCCCGTGGCTACATTGTTAGCTAAGTGCTCCAGTTGCGGCACTGCTCGGCCATGTTGTAATTAACCCCGAGTGCATTCGATCGACGTCAAAATAGCGCCGCCCGTGTAATGGATTGCTCCTGCATGGTGGACCTCGAAATAAATTGATGAATCGATTCAAATCGATCATTTTCACATTTTGTGTCTAATTATGTATAAAAATAATAACGCTGATAGGAATACAATATAAATAAAAAGTAACCCGACACACCGTCAGCTGTGTCTATTATACAGATGACTGTGACGATGCCACAGATGACAAAGGCAATGGCCGCATCAAGGAAGAGGATAGTGGACTACAACCAAAAAAATAGTAACTGTAGAAGTGGCACTCTTTTAATAAATGCAGAGTGAACAATTTAAGTGTATTGGAAAAGAGCACGGACACAGGCCTGTGGCTGCGATCTAACAACAATAAAAAAAAAGTAAATGATACAACATTTTTAATAATAATATTAATTATCGTATAACGACATGTAATTGTTGAGCCTACCTAAAAAAATCTTTTTTTTTGTTCACGGGGAGGAAATCTTCAACATGATACCCCGCCTTCTAATGGAAGGCGAGGTTATGTGGGGATTTTCATCTCCCTCCGCGACGGCCCTTCCGGGTGCATGATGAGGGGCTCCGGGATCTCCAGAATAATGCACTGTGCTCTTATGTGAGCCCTGCGCCTGTGCCTTTGCATTGCAAATCGACACGGGCCTGCCGATGTCGCCTTCTTCCCCGGACGACAATGGCCTTGCCGCCCGGTGAACCCGAGGCCCCTTTTAGTCGCCTTCTACGACAGGCAGGGGATACCGTAGTCTTATTATACGCGCCCAGAACTACAAGATTGAGTAACGACTGTTCTAGCTCAACTCTTACTGAGGAAATTATTAAATGGGGTTTATGGTTATAGTCGTAATTGTCTTGGAAGAACTAAAATTGGATCGTGAATTAAGATTATTTCGTCTGACATTTAATTGCTGTAAGTTGTGAATCCAGGTCAGGCGGTACTTATTACGATGTCTCTTTGTTACTCGATAGAGATTACGAGCTTTTTATTATCAAGGAGGGGTTTAATGATCGAGTTGGTCGTCAGATGTTAAGTGTTACGGCCGAACATTATTCGCAGCGTCAGAGAGGGTACTAGTGTGCTGCCATCTATTGACTTCCGGAATTCTAGTGCGATTGCACGTCACCCCTGTATAACAATAACAAGTATATTTACAAGTAAAATAAAACTGGACTTCACATCACTTTTCTTTCTTTCTCTTTGTATTTCCGAATTTATAATGTATTTATATATATTTATTAAATACGTAGAAAGTAATTCAGGTTTATATGTATCAACTATAAGAATCCTGTTAAAGAATGTTATAGAATATTAAGGTTCATCTATTCAGATTTCCTCTTTCATGGATGAGAACCTAAGCTATTTATCTCCATAAGATTTGAATCAAACATTGTTATATCATCCAGAGAAAATGAGATTCGTAGCTGACTTAATGCGAACTGACGCTTTCACGCTTTACCAGCGTGAATAATTAATCTGAGATTGCCCTTAACTCGCGGGTGAGTGTACAATTTACGTTCAGCTTCTGTGTTACTTACAAATAACAGCTTACCACTGATGTTTTTGTTTGATAAATTTGTCTTACCTTACAGTATTAATAGTATATCTCGTCCAGTATTGAGGATACGTCCACGCGCTCTCTGGATTTTGCAAGTTATGTTAGGCTTGCACCGACTAAAACGCTAAGATATTCCACCATCATAGCATGATGATGGGGGAAACGCTCTTGCACATAGCCACGGCATTCGTACAAGACCAATGATCGTGTGGTGGCTCCGTCCCGGACAGGCCGAGTCTCCCCACAATAACTCTAGGCAAGGCGCGAGATACGAGATATGTCTTCCTTAGGTCCAAACTACAAAATACTAAGTACGGCCCATATTGTGTATATTAAACACAACCATGAAGTTGAGATACTATAATTTTATTCAATATATATATATAAAAGAAAAAGTGTGTGGGTACGTTCCACATAGGCTCCGAAACGGCTGGACCGATTTCAAAGATATTTTAAAGGAATCTTCAGATTGACCTGGTGAGTAATCCTGTAAAGTTTGGTCAAATACAGCTTTTATTTACTATGATACTTGTACAACGGGTATGATAATGTATTTATTGATATGTACATGGGTGTAAGTAATGATCTTCGCCTGATCGAGAAGAGAATGAATACGGAAAGAAATGAATAATTTAATATAAAATGAGAGTTAAATTAAATATTTAATGATGTAAGTTTATTGTTTAAATAAAATAAAGCAAAATGTAGCACGGCGAAGCGGGCTGGGTACGCTAGTATATATAGTATAATGAATAAAATATATTTTATTCACGATATATAATAATATTAGAAAGCAATACACTCTCACGGTTACTTAATAAACTTAATTTGTTAATATATTCGTAATTCCAGTAACATTACATACATAGCATTTCCAGCAGAAATAATTTTTAACTGGAAGAGAGCACGCTGTATTTTGAATTTGATTGTTATTTGCGTGGCGGAGATATCATTTGCTACAAGCTACGAAAACTGCTACGTGAATAATTGGAAATTTAAAATAATAAGTAACACTTATACCCATGAATGCCGGTGTTCTTGGTAATGAGTTCCGATTATTTCGGGTTAGTGTTGGCAACTACAAACTAATGATCTAAAAAAATAACACAGATATACTTAGGCAGTCTTTGTAAAATATTAATAATTAATTTAGTCGTAGATAGTCGTGTCATAGACGCCTTGGAGATGTGGTGTTGGCGAAGACTGCTCCGTATACCTTGGACTGCCATGAGAACCAACGAGTCCATACGGAAGGAGCTTAAGATCTCCACACGGCTATCCGAAATTTGCCGCCAAAGAGCCCTCAGCTTCTTTGGACACATCATGAGGTCTTCCAAGCACTGTCTGGAGAAACACAGAACGTGCTCGGGGTAGGGCGCCTACAAAATGGTCGCACATGATCATGAAGACGGTGGGAGGCAGCATGCAGCGTGCGGTCCACTCGGCCTATGACCGCACTCAATGGAGGCTGCTTGTACGTGGTCGCGATCCTCAGCAGTGAGGGAACGAAGAAGAGAGAGAATAATTAATTTATACAAATTAAGTAAATAATATTTTTAGAGGCTTAAAATAATTTAATTATGATTTTTACAGGCGAATATAAAAATAATATAGTAATAATAGTATTTTATCCAGAGAGTACTTTTCCACGTCGTCATAATTTCACATACATGTTCGTTTACTCCATGTACTTTTGACTTCTTTTCTCTCCTCTCATCACCAATTTGACTATATAAAACATTCGCCTTTGGTTCATATTGAAACCATAACTTGTATCATGAAGTTACAGCCTCTATATAAGTCCTATAGTTGGGAAGAGGCCTTTTAGATAAAAAGAAAAAGAAAATGAAAGACATGTTTTGTATGAAAGATAAAAATGTTATTGTATTTACTGATATGTACATAATCTTCACCCGCTCGAGAAAAGAATAGAAGAGAATGAATAATTTAATATTGTGAGAGTTAAATTAAATATTTAATGATATAAGTTTATTGTTTACATAAAATTATGCGAAATCTAGCCCGGCGAAGCGGGCTGGGTACGGTAGTAGAATATAACGGGTCGGCTACGCGGCCCTAGTGCGGATTGGCAAACTTCACATGTCTTATACAATTTTTCTAGGATTTGTAGGTTTCCTCACTATGTTTTTCTTCACCGCCGAGCACGTGGTTAATCAGCACATAAAGGCGACCACCCGGAAACTGAGCTAGTACAGCTCTGATCATATCGGCTCGCAATATAAATTAGTCATTAAAAATCGACCTGAATATTGAGGATCCGGACGTAAAAGAAAAGAAAAACATGCTTTTCAAAATTTGTAACAAAGTGTATTTAGGCTGTAATGTAGCGAAGTAAAAACGTAGATCTAGGAATAAATAATATAGTTTAGAAAGATATTCTCTACGCAAGGGTACGAGATGCTGTAAGTACATGTTATTTGCGCGAAGATGAGCAACGTAAACGCGTCCTCTAAACAAATTTGTAGCAAATTGAACTCGCGCATCAAATATCGGGGAAGGTAAATGTTGAGTTTGCTGTATTGGCTAGATAAACAAAAGTAATTGGTTGATCGAAAGTGACTATAAAAATGTGAAAAATTTAAAATACCAGTGAAAACGATCAAAGTTTCGAACAGTGTTGTGTGTGTGCTAACATGATCATGTTTTAAATTTATTTTGTTAGGAACTATAAAAATTATTAGTGTTTCTGAATTTCTTTTTTGAAAACGTCTGTTCTCATAGTTAGTAGTAGTTCAAAATTAGTAACATGTCTGAAACAATGACTTAAATTTTGTCTTATATAGTTTTGCAATTTATTGAAATTCTATTAAAAATTATAATAAATTTTAATAATTTTTAATTTTTATGTCGACCTGTCTGTAATGATATGTATAACATCAAATAATAACATGTTTTCAGCAAATAAATAAATCTTATCTTATCTATATAGAGCAAGAGAAAGACAGAGAATAGATGCATTCGAGATGTGGTGCTGGAGGCGAATGTTACGAATACCGTGGACTGCCAAGCCCACAAATGTATCTATTCTCTCCCAGCTCGCCATAAAGACCAGATTGTCCACTACGTGTCTACAGCGCGTACTGTCATATTTCGGGCATATAATGCGTAGAGGGATGGCAACCTTGAAAAGCTGGTCATCGTTGGCAATACAGAAGGAAAGAGAAAAAGAGGCCGGTCGCCAACACGATGGTCTGACCAAGTAAAAGGTGCCATCTCCTCTCCTAATCTCTACCAGCTGGTGAGGGCTGCCTCGGACCAAAACCGATGGAGGCAGATTGTTCATTTGAGGGGCCCTAGTGACCACGATCCTCAGAAATGAGGGAACGACAAAGAAGAATCTTATCTTAAAATATTATAATGATGATGGAGCTATGTTGCTTATTCACGCGAGAATGGCTGAACGCATAGTAATGAAATTTTTCACAATTATGTATTATAGTCTAGTATAGCACATAGGTTACTTTTTATTTAACTGTATACAAAAAGGAAGTTATTAATCCAGTCCTGTTTGTACTCGTCCAGGTACATTGGTCTAATTACAAGTTGATGATTACCATCATCTCCTAAATTGTTGAGGTCCATGTTACCATCGGTTCGTATAAAATCTGCAAATGTCTATCTCAAAAAAATCTGATTAAGCGCTGCGTGTCTCAAGCGTTCACTATTTTGACGTACATGTCCACCAGAAATTCGAAAGCTACCAATTAATACCAAATAATACTGTGTAATGATATTGTCGGTGTGAATATGCGTTGCATTAATTCTACAGTAGAGAGACCGTCGTTCATTTTCGATTTACATTCGATCAACCACGTAATGACATGTCCATTATACAGTTGACAGTTGGAATACAACGGCAGCTGTCATTAGGGTAGGTCGTAGCGTCGTATTTTATCATTTCTTTTCTGTTTAATGATGTATAGTCATTTGTAACTCGTGTGGAAATGACCACGATGTATTATTTACTTACAAATTAATTCTGTTACATATGAAAATGCGTTTATTTTTCTATGGAATATAGTAACGCTTATGGTGCTTTTGAAAATCATTGAAAATCCTATTTCTAGCCGTGAATGTCATATAATGATGATGAATTTAATCGCAATGAATTTGTCTGTTATTTTTGAATGTCAGCAGGAAATAAAAAAATATTCTATTCAAAATGGTCATTCCATGACCATTGTGAATAGAATACCTGTAAATAGGCATTTTCAGGGTTGTCTAGTCGTTTAGAGTAGACCATGTACAGCACTTCTACGGATTCTTAGTAACGGGGGACTGAGATGGTTGTTATAGTTGTGTATGTTATAGTTATGTGTGTTATAGTCATCTGATTTGAATTATTTATTTATTTTGCATTTATTTTATTATTTATGTTGAAATTTCACTGTAGTGTGATTGGTTTTAGATTATTTTCTAACAACCATAGGATCCCCTGTATCAGTTAGTAATACAATAATTTAATAATTAGCATAAATATAAAAAAGGTTCTTGAAAAAAAACAAATAAAATATAATAATAGTTATTATAAATTTGAAATTTGCTATTAAATCATTAATGTTCTACATATATTACTGCTCTATAAAAGCCGAAATCGCAGTGCTTAACTCTATGTTCCCTGCTTTTAAAGTTTCCCACCAGAGAATATATCTTAAATTATATACATTTCAAGCTAATTATTCAAATTCAGTTAAGCTGGAGGCCGCACGCCATATGATTGATGGTTGCTTTGCGTCGTATGATTTCACCACATGAAACACGTATGCAAATTGGCCTTTGAAATATAGCAGGGGCATTTTTTTCTTCAGACCTATTTCTCTGTAGACCTCATTTACAATATGTCACTCACATCGTGTCACAAATGTGATGATTAGTAATATTAATAACAATAACATGGTACCTTTTATTTCTACTAAGAAATCAAAAAATTGAAACTTAATGGTAAAAACTGACAGATATATACATATATACAGGTGTCTCAGAATGTAACGATTACAGAAGTTTTACATGTGAGACCATCTTCATATCATTTATATTTTAACATCATAACTTGCTTGCCAGCTTAGTGTATTTTTTTAAAGTGCAGCCCTGTAGTTCTGGGCTCTCAAGAATAAGACTACGGTATCCCTTGCCTGTCGTAGAAGGCGACTAAAAGGGGCCTCGGGTTCACTGGGCGACAAGGGTGGGGGCCTTTGTCGTTCGCTAAGGTGGACCCGGGAAGAAGGCGACATCGGCTGGCCCGTGTCGCCTTGCCTGGCTCTTCTTGAGCACAGTGCAGAGGGGCTCCGGTGCATTCCACTGGAGATCCCGGAGCCCCTCGTCAGGCACCGAGGAAAGAGCTACCGGGGAGGTTTTAGTGAGTAAAACCCCACCTTACCGCCGCCTTCCCCAGAAGGCAAAGGCAAAGGAATTTTTTTAAAGTAAGAGTAATCAAGGTAAGTGATTTGACTTTTCTCAAAAATACATTTGTTCCCCGATTTTTGTTTGATTTGACAACAACTAGTTTGGCTTATTACGTGGTCAAAAGAGAATTAAAATCTACATGAAATTAAAAGCTCTAAATCACAATGTCGTTTTTCGACACTGTGATTGTCGTTTTCCACTTCGGATAGAATGTTTTTAGTGTTTTAATAAAATTGTTGCTACTCCACTACTACAGGATGTAGAACGCTGATTTTTTTTGGCTGGCTCCTCAGGAGTCGTTCCCCAGGAGCAAGGTTATCATTAAATTTTGGAAAGAGAGTACAAGGCATTGTCCGCTACGTCTTCCTAGTGCGGATTGGCCGGCTTCACAAAATGTTCAAAATTGTGTTACATGTGGGTTTCCTCACTATGTTTCCTATACCGCCGAGCGCGTGGTAAATCAACACTTAAATTTGCAATAAACTAATTCACTGGTGACGACAGCGGGGACCGAACTCGGCATGCTTTAAAACTATTGGCCATATATTTATAGCGTTACCAGTTTCCCGTCCGACTTATTTGGTCCCAAATGTGTGGATATGGTGGTGAATCTATTACCATATATCGAGCACGCATTTTATTCTGTGAATCAAACGCTGGTTCGGTGCGTAAAACAGTGCATAAATCGACAATGGAGAGTGCAGCTCCCTTCTATTGACATAAGACAACTATTGTAGTAGTGGAGATTTCTGTAGCACGCTACGACAGGCCTACGTAGAATCCTTAAGTGCTAGTTAAAGGAGATTTTTTTATCAGCTCATACATAATTCCTGAGTCAGATGAAGGAAAGAAAATAAAATAGCGACGCAGAAGTCAGGAGAAAAGGCCACCATTGCAATATTAAGTCATTATTCTTTTGTAATCATGTTAAGAAAAAAAAATTATATAAATCATTTTCCTTTCAGTGTAGATATTTAAATTTCCCTTTAAGCGACTGCCTTGTTTCACATCCGTAATAGTAAGTGGCTGTTTCCCTCAAGCGCTTCCTGTCAGTTGCTAGGAAAGCTATTTCCTTTCTGGTTGTTTTGTACATGTAGTGTCTTTTACAATAGAGTATTTAAAACCTACATAATGCGCTTAAAGTGCTTTCCAGCCAAAGTGCCAACCTAAAATTGACCACTATTTTAATTACATTATAAATAATAGTGCTTTTGATATGTTGAATTAATGACTTTATCACATATGCATTGTTATGCGTAAATTATTATGCGTAAACTTGGATAATACAGTATTTTTTATATAATTTTATTTTTATTTAAATTTTAGTACTTACTGTTGACTTCATTTGGCAAGATATCCTTTCCATCACGTAAGATATCCTTTTTGATTAAATTTATGTTTTTTAATAAAATGTAAATAAATTAAGAAAAATATTTTTTCCGACCCTTTATTTTTGCTCACGAGTGTATTTGAAAGAATAGCGTCTTTGATATGTCTAATTAGTAAATTTATCGCATATACAATTAAGGGGAGCTATTTTTTATAACATATAGCAATTATAGCAGCAGTATAATTAATATATTATAACAGTATAGTGAATTTTGCCAATCCAAAATATGTGACATGAGGAGATGTGCTTTTTCTCCGTCATATTTAGGACTTAATAAGCTTGATATCAAAGACGATACTGCTTTGTCTATGCAGCTTCTAGGGTTAAGAAGAAAAATCTTTGAGTCAATATTTTTTTCATAAAAAAATAGGCGGGATGTTCACGTGATCATAAGTTATATCGGTAGCTATAAAAAAAAATTGGAAATGGAAGCGATATCACTTAACGTCAGGTCCGTAAGTTCCATTGTCCCTTAAACTATATTAAATATACAAAATCCTCCGTTATGAAAGTTATTTTTAGCCAATAGCCTGTGTATTGATACGAAAACAACACGATGTAGATACGAGTATATTTACGAGTCAAAAAAATCAAAAACCGACCTCTAATTGAATCAAACGTTAAACGATATTATGCACAGACGCCCGTTTTGTATTTCCGAATTATCATAGAAATATTACGAAATCATACTTGATCCGAATTTAACCAAACTTTCTTCAAACTAATCTTCAAGTATATCTATGACAATAAAAATAAATCAAAACCATTGGCGTGATATTGAGTTATTCGTCCATTTGTGGCGCACATATTTAATGCAAATTTAATACCAATTTGGTTTTCTTACGGGTCCCACTGTCAGGATTAGACGAAATTTAATGGGACCACACGGGAACCATCAGCAGCCAGCTAAGGTTAGATATATTGAGAACCTCATCCTTTTGAAGTCGGTTAAAATTGGTTGAGCAATGTAATGATTTCCTTATTTTTATAGGTAAGTTGGGGCTCGATTACTACTGTAAAGGTAATTTTCTATTATCCGATAATGCGGAATATATTCGTTTGAAAACAATTTTGTACAAAATACCTTATTTATCTTTATATTGTAAGTATATATAATTTCCAGCTCTCCAAGTTAAATAAAGTGGGATCACGTTAAATAGACAGTACCACACATGTTTAATGTATTTGTAATAAGATTAGAAGTGTCTAAATCCGTGTGTGGGTAGTGTGGCGGGCCGACCCGTCTCATCCTTAAAACATCACTTCAGATATTTGTGGAACATTCGAGCACATTTATTTATAACTTTAGCAGTTTTACAGTTAAGCAATTCGCCTACTGGACAACAAGTAAAACATTTAGTAATTTTTTATGTAACTGACGAACATCTTACAAATACTGATTTCTTCTACACTATTTTATGGCTAACTTATTGTCTTACAGATTAACAATTTTCGAAGCGTCAATAGCCTAATGGTTTAGGGTACGGTCTGCGAATCGTAAGGTCGAATCCACCATTATTACGACTATTGATGTGAACCATCTCCTAGCTTAAGCTTAGTTGGAGGGGTAAACAAGAATTTCAGTAATATTTCTGAAAAAAAAATTGCTAGCTTGCTTTTTTTTTTTAAAAAATATTATTTGTCTGCAATTGTATTTCTCTAGTATGAGAACGCGCTACTAGACTTCGAGTATTGGATTCAGTAGCGATTTGTATACACTGTCGTAAAGAGAGTATTTTGCACCATATTGAACATTATAACAGTGCCTCCCTCTCGGATCCGAATGGTGCTGGCTATTATTTTTTTATTTATTTTTAAGGCAGTGAATGTGTTAATAGTTAAGTAATTGATATGAAAAATGTAAATAAAATATAATGAATAATGCTCATGATCATAATAAATTACAATATAACGAAACGCACAATTGTATATTCCAAAGCGATTTAACGATTAAGCGATTCAACCGATTCGTGTCCTCCTTAGTTTTCACAGGTTTTTGGCTGAAAATCAGCGCTGTGCTACGTGTGTGAGTACAGCACATGTTGAGCCAACCCCTTTCGGTACAATTTATATATTTTTTTAATATTTTACTTTTAATTACCTTTATGTTGTTTTTGTCTTGTTTTACCTATTCTCTTGTGTCGAATAGCAAAAGCATCAATAGCTTAATGGTTTAGGGTACGGTCTGCGAATCGTAAGGTCGAATCCACCATTATTACGACTATTGATGTGAACCATCTCCTAGCTTAAGCTTAGTTGGAGGGGTAAACAAGAATTTCAGTAATATTTCTGAAAAAAAAATTGCTAGCTTGCTTTTTTTTTTTAAAAAATATTATTTGTCTGCAATTGTATTTCTCTAGTATGAGAACGCGCTACTAGACTTCGAGTATTGGATTCAGTAGCGATTTGTATACACTGTCGTAAAGAGAGTATTTTGCACCATATTGAACATTATAACAGTGCCTCCCTCTCGGATCCGAATGGTGCTGGCTATTATTTTTTATTTATTTTTAAGGCAGTGAATGTGTTAATAGTTAAGTAATTGATATGAAAAATGTAAATAAAATATAATGAATAATGCTCATGATCATAATAAATTACAATATAACGAAACGCACAATTGTATATTCCAAAGCGATTTAACGATTAAGCGATTCAACCGATTCGTGTCCTCCTTAGTTTTCACAGGTTTTTTGGCTGAAAATCAGCGCTGTGCTACATTTGTGATCACAGCACATATTGAGCCAACCCCTTTTCGGCACAATTTCTATTTTTTTTTAATATTTTACATTTTAATTACTTTTATGTTGTTTTTTGTCTTGTTTTACCTATTGTCTTGTGTCGAATAGCAAAAGCATCAATAGCTTAATGGTTTAGGGTACGGTCTGCGAATCGTAAGGTCGTAGGTTCGAATCCACCATTCGACTATTGACGGGAACCATCTTCTAGCACAAGCCTAAGCTTAGTTGGAATGGTTAACAAGAACGTTAGTAATTTTTTTTTTAAAAAATGAAAAAAAAGAAATATTACTAGCTTTCTTTTTTTTAAAAAAAGAACAAGTGTTTATACTATTTTATTCTATTTAAATTGAAGCCTCAATAATTTTATAGACCATTCCCTCTTCTTAACAACAGCGTCCATGGTCGAATTTAAACGAGCAACGCTCCAAAGACCCCTTTGATTACCCGCATTCGTATCTTATTTCCGTTCTCGGTATCATTAGTTGGTCCCGTTTTATTTCGTTTTGTGGCTCGCAAATACAGTATTTTTATTGCTGACGGTAAATTTTTATTTCTTTGCATACCACTCTGTTTAGATTCGAGCGGTAATTCTTTTTACTAAGTTTATATTATATTCGATATTCTACTATATCGTGTAAGTATTGGTAAGTTTACAAAGTCATTGACCTATAAAAAGTGTTTTTTTTTAGTTACAATTTAATATTGTCACTTGCCATTTATACATTGCATGCAGTCTTCGCCAATAACTGCGATGGCATTAACTTAACAACTTTTTCTGTTTTTAAATATTGTATGTTAAAAATGTTCATAGTGTTGGTGTTCAAAAAACAAATAAATGTCCATTTGGACGGATTCAACATAGCTTATTTGACGGGCTAGGAGGTAAGCTCATTACAGTCTTAGTATTGTTTATCTGTTAATTTTGGAAAAACTATTGTTGCTCTATCTAGGGTTTAATCCTAGATCATTTGTAAAACAATGTTAGGCTATACAACTGCCCTTTGAAAGTTACCATTAATCTTATAATTTTATCTTTGTGTAGATGTAATTTTAGTAAAATACTATCAGGGAGTTTGAAAGTCAATATTTTCAACCGACTTCAAAAGTTCTCAATTCTTTCTCAGTTTTTTTTAATGTTTGTTACCGCATAACTTTGGACTGCGTGAACCGATTTTGATGATTCTTCCCGTATGGTTCCGCATACATTTTGTCAAATTCTGACAATGAGGTCCATAAGAAAACCATTTAAGTATTAAATTTGTATCAAGTATGTGCTCAACAAATGGAAACATAACTCAATATCATGCCAACAGATTTCGATGATTCATTTTTTACTTTAAAGGTGTTCTTAAAAAGTAGTTTGATGAAAGTTGTGTTACGTTCTGATTAAGTTTCCGTTACATTCATATGGTAATTCGGAAATACAAAAAGGGCGTCCATGCGAAATAAATAATTAAAAATAAGCGCTTAACGTTTGATTCGATTTAAAGTCGACTTTGTTTTTTATTCGTAAATATACATGTCCCCGTATAATTGTATACTCTTTCAAACTATTCAGTTATTTCGAAGAGAAATGCTGAACATTTTCTCTGGGGTAAAAACATTACTTAAAATGTATTAAAGCGAAGTTCTACGAAGACTGTTTTATGTAGCGCTTCCATCCCATTTCCGACAGCGGAGCCCGTAGCACGGACTCGTTTACTTTCTTTTCGTTTTAATTTTCATTTAAAATAAACTATTAATTTTGAACTGTGGACCAGGCTGTGCTTGCAGCAAATTCTTCAACTAATAGATTTTGATGTTCCTAAGTAGTTCAGAACATTGAAAAACCCACAATACTACGACATAGAGATACTAGTAATTCCGTATCAAAGCCTGTTATTTCTAAGTTACAATTGATTGGGAATTAAAAAAAAACTTTGAAATAAGCGTAAACTTATAATCAAACTTCTTTTCTTCTACTTCACTCAGAATAACAAAAAAAAGAATAGAAGAAGAAGAACCAAATCGTCATTTCATAAGTCGATACTTATGAAATGACGATTTGGGTACTAATCTTATGAGTTTTACGTAATAAAATTTGTGTGTCTGGTTCATATAGATGGGCTCAACAATATTATTATATATTTATATTAAATGCCCTCATATACGGACACTAATATTTCAGTGAAAAAGTATAACAATTGTTATCTCTATTTAATAAGCTATAGTTAAAGATAGAGAAATGGGACAGAAGTGTGCATTGAATTGTTAATCAGATGATTTTAGGCTATACCATAAACATTTAGTTTCTACTGCTAATCTAGTGGTAATTCGAAAAATGTACCATCATACATGGTTAAAATGCCTTTTCCTTAGTAATTATTTTCGTAGCGATCTCTGAAAGAATAAAAAGATGTACAATTGTATTAAGAGTTTCGAGGTCTCTCATTAAAAGGGGGAAGTGAATTACTGAACTTAACGCACCGATAAAGATTCCCGTCACGTTTTTCGATTCAACTCACAAATACCAATGAAACATTTGTTCTGATCGATTTTTTTTACAATTTTTAAGTATTTTTTCTTTCCTTTAACGCTAATGAACTGACTGGTTGGAGATATGTTTTTAAAGTTATATACCTTTCGACAAATGGAGAAGTTTCCAGTCGGTAGTTCGTCGTGGTTAGAGTTGTTTGTTCTAAGTTTTCTCCTTGCACGTTAAACGAATTGAAAACGTCTTCAATTTAATAAAAATCTCCAATTTTCTAATTGATGTAGTTTTTTCTTATCCTATTCTTTGCTTCACTAATTTTACAAAGTGGAAAACTTAAAATATCGCGGTATTTACGAGTACGAGTTCCGACGTGTCGCAGTGCCGCAGAAACGGCTAGAAGGATTAATGATGTGTATGGCGGTGGTGTCGCAAACGAAAACACAGAGTTGAAACCTGGTTAATTTTCATGCAAGCCTTTATATGGTCGTTACGGTAGCGGAAGCGGTAGGATTTATTGAAAACCCACGTTTTTATTTTCTTTGTTCTTCCTTATTAAGCTGTCACCATTTTTATAGCGGGGAAAACTGGGTTAGCCGCTCCGCTTTTCACTAAGCTTATTAGATAACGTACCGAAAAACGGAGGCTCCGTACAGACTTTTTCAGTTGTGAATGACAATAAGTAACTGACACAAAGTTGTCTCATATAATTTGTATCTCTCATTAACCAAAAAGGAAAAACGGTTGTGAATATTTATCAAGTATATTCAAGAGTGGCATGGGAGGCAATTAAAAAGGCCTTTGAAGTACAATAACCTAGATTTCCTTTTTTTTAATTTCACAACCAATCAACTCGTGATCGATACGACACTCAGCGTGTGACACCGCAGTGTGTTCACTACAATTTTCTTTTTATACTTATTCATTTATTACTTTGTTGTAAATGTCCTCGGATCCGTACGAAGCGCTTTGCTTCGTTATATCTACTCTGGATCTACTATATAGGTCTTTTCGTAGCAGACAAAAATAAACAATTTCCCCAAGCCTTTTCCACCAAAAGGCACGCTTGGGGCAATTGTTTATTTTTTTTTAATTTATACATAACAAGTGACTACAAGCAACTGATGAAAAATTATAAACATCCATACCGATAATATACATTTATTATGATCTGTAAGATTGGCTAAGTGGCAAAGGTAAAAATATTATCATATGGAAGATCTGACTTACTTTAAAGTAAAAATACCTTTTATCTTATATAAAATATTTGTATATACAAATATTTACGTTTAGGTATTCGTGTATAATGTTCAAACTCTGGAGAAACCATGGAATACCGTTTTGTAACACAAACGGCCCCACCAACCGTGAAATTTACACGTGAATAGGCGCTTGTTCTCTCGTGAAATGTACGCATAATGTAATAATTGTCATATATTTTGGTAGACTTCCCGTTTGTCATTGATCTGCCGCTAGATAATAATAATGATGAGCTTTTCAGTGTATTTAAAGTACCATATTACAAGGTGCCATACGAGACAGGAGGATAATTTTTTTACTTATTTGTACTTAACCGAGAAATCCGAAAAATTATTAACATAAACTAAACTATACTTTACATGAAAGGAAATATATTTCGACATACGCGCCCGTAGGCGAGGTGGGTGTGTTAAGGCCGGTTTATCCTCTCCCTCAGCCCCGTAGTTCTGGGCTTGTAGAATAAGGCTACGATTTCCCCTGCCTGTCGTAGAAGGGGACTAAAAGGGGCCTCGGGTTCTCTGGGCGACAAGGAGGGTAGCCTTTGCCTTCCACTACAGTTAACCCGATTGGAGGACGACATGGGTATTGGGAGTGAGAATAACCTCAGCTTTAGCCTCAGCATAGTGCACAGGGGCTCCGGTGCGTTCCAATTGGAGATCACGGAGCCCCTCGCAATGCACCGAAGAGGGCCCCGAGGGTTTTTAGTTAATCTCACATAACCATAGCATTCCTCCCAGAAGGCGGGGTATCTTGTGAGAGATTTCCTCCCGACAACAAAAAAAAGGCTCGCCTAAGAGGCCACTGCCTACCAACATCATTCAACAGTCATTCCCATCCCACTCCATACCGGGTGTGAGCCGATCTTACTGTATCCGCGGGGTGACCACCCAACCCCCATTTCACTAAGTCAATCCTGCTGAAATTATTCGTTTCGCGGAATGAACGCGGTTAATATTTCCCGATAAAATATTAGCCTCTGGGGAAATAAGCTTGATATAACTGCTTGTGATTGTTTAATCTGTGAAAATATTTCTGAATCATTTTTATCGAGCTATGAGTGACATGAATATTTTCACATTTTGTTGTATCTTTTTTTTAAGTACCACAGGTACGGAGGTCTGAAATTAAATGAACAGTATTTAAAATTAATTGCATCTATAAGCGTAACAGTTAAGTGACTGAAGACATGTTAATAATCTTATTAACATGAGTTCCAATAATATTAACACAGCGATAGAGTAATACTTTATGCATTGCTCTATTGTTAGGCAATAGCGATAGATACATAAGATGCAAGCTAAGCAGTGCGTAAATCGTTATCTCTCTGAGGAATAGGAAACAAATAAATTCGACGGATAACAAAGACCAAAGCTCTCGAGGTAGTTAAAATGGCAGTGTACGGACCACTTATGTCTAGATAGTGACGGTAGATGGAGAAGTAATGGGAATCGAATGCACGACCACATGGGTTAAAGAAGCAATCTTAGAAGAAGCTGACGACCTCATAAGGTTAGCTGGAAGTTGCTGAGGCGGAAAGGATGATTGTGATGTGGCGCTGTGTAGATTTTAGGTATTCGGGAGAGCGACTTCCGTCAGTTTCTTGAAACACGCTGATTAATGTCTTTGGAGATTTTAGATTCAAACCTAAAGTAATAACTCCCACAATTCGTATGCGGTGTAGATCGGCAGGTTCTCACACATCAAACACTTCTTGTTACGCTTGTGACTGTATAGATGCAATGACATGAAAATCTAAATGAAAGTATTTGACGTCTCATTATTATACACTCGTGAGAAAAAATAAAGGGTCGGTTAAAAAGTTTGAATATCTCGTAAGATGTAGACGCTGGCTAACGGAAATACAAATATCCTTAAAATAAAATAAAATGTTTTTATGAATTTATTTATATTTAATTTAAAAACATAAGCCTAAACGAAAAAGGAGGAAAAACTTGGATAATACAGGGTTTTTAATTAAATTTTATTTTCATTTAAATTTTAGTATTTAGTGTTGCCTCCATGTAGCAATATTGGTGGCTATATTTTTGTTCACAGCTATAGTTGTTTAAAGACCACCTACAAACTGTACTGTAAACTTCGCGAGAAGAAATAATTGTAAATTTAATTAATTTATCGCACAGCAAAATATTTAAAGTTTCAGTTGCGGTTGCGACAGCCTTGCTGTAAAGTAAATCACATTAATATGGCTTAATTTCAACTAAGTAGCTTACAATTTCAGTTACGTCAGCTAAACTGTTGACTTAAACCTCGCTTGCGTCGTTATTAGTCGAGTATGTAGCTTTTATTAACGGAAGGTTTAAGATATTTAGTTGATTAAATTCAAGGCTAATTTTTACATTTCTATTTCATCTATTTCTTCTGTATGTGTTACCATTATCTGTTGTAAACCATAAAACCTCCACCTCTTCTCTGATGTGAATATCGACTTTCTCTTTTATATATATAGATAAACAAAAAACATTTTCTTGTTTAAAGATATTAGATTAAATAAACGAAATCTCTTTTAAAAAGAAACGTAAAATGATAACGACAGAGTTACACGTGTGTTGTATTATTGTGATTGCTCCGTAAGAGTAAGGAAAGTATAAACATTCTCTGCATATTATTGAGTTAAGATGAAATATACCGAATTATCGAATTGCCATTGCAAGTTCCGTTACGTACTACAATCAGTTCCCGTCATGTAGAGCATCGGAGTGTACCGCAATATACGAGTGACGGCTATCGGAATTCTTATTGCCTTTGTGAATTGTTATAGTCGAACGTAGATTTCAAATAACGTCGAATTCACTTTGAGCACAGATGGATTTAGAGGCCTCGTAGCTTAGTAATCTATTTCGTCTCGTTGCTCCCTTACGGGTTTTCCTGGCTTTATTTCTCATACAGAGACAATATTTTTGTTTCCTCCTCCTTGCGCCGTTTTCCTCATTGCTGAGGGTCGTCACCTCCAGGAATTATGTGGCGGACGATTACTTTCCACCGGTCTTTCTAGCGGTCTTTGGCGGTGTGAAATGCCTCGTGGACTCTCATGTTGGTGTTGTTGCGACCTCTCATGTGAGTTTCGCTCATTCCCAAGACCGAGACGTGGTGGTGTTTCTCCGTTTCCTTTTCCACGATGGGTAGTTTCCCAGCTTTCAAAAGACCGCGCACATTCCAGGTAACGATGCGATATTTGTTCTGGATGGTTAGTTTTCGACTGCTAGTTGCGACAGTAGCATTTCCCGCTGTCTAGACCTGGTGCGACACCCTGACAGTGGCTTCGGCAGCATTTTTCACACCAGTCGTCAGCCCGCGTACTGGCTGGCGCCGAGAGTTAGTCGGATCGTCCGAGATACTAGCTTCTGATTGAGTGTTATACATAGAGGCTTTCTTTGGATATGTCTAATAATGGGTTCCTGCGTCCTTCCATGGTAGTGTTTCCGAGGTGATGTAGTCCCTTGTGGCTACTGAGGGCTAGGGTTAGTCGGGTTATTTCACCGCCGCCCGATTCTCGGCGTTGTCTTTTTTACAGCCAGGTAGACGGCTTCCAGCCAACCCTCTTCTTTTTTCATGCGGGCTTGGGACCGGCATAGGCAGAGTTACCGGCATAGCAGAGTCTCGTTGCTCCCTTACGGGCTCTGCTGGCTTTCTCATCCGAGACAATATTTTTGCTTAACATAATTAATTACAGTTCTAAATAATAATAATAAGTACCTCGACTTGCCTCACGAGGTGACCGCTACGAGGGATGTGGATTCGACAATCATTGTCCCGATAGTCGTTTCTGCAAACGATCTTAGAGCGAAAAGTCACGATCAAAATCTCAAGAGATTTTCGTTAGATGGCTGGGTCAAGGGTCAGATACAGAAGGCAGTCTGGACAAGGCACGCATCGTCAGGAGGTTTCTCTCTATGTAGGCCTAACCACCACTTGCGTGGGCGCTGTTTCGTTGCCGGTGGCACACTGTGTCAGGTTTTTATAATGTTTTTATGTTTTATATTATGTATTTCACTTTTAATATGAATATTGTAAAAGTTTAACATAAGATTTAAAAACAAGTAAAAAATAAAAATAATTTTTTTATTTATTTTTCTCCCACAAACACAGTTGTAGATATTTAAAGATGCTTCAGTACAGGTGTGTGGTTGTGGAAGTCAGGAGCTAAAACTCCCCGCGGACACAGGCAACACAAAATATCATAAATGCATGTTTCTATTTGTAGAAATTTTTCTGTTTCATTGTAGTTCTAAAAGCCATTTTGTAATTTTTCATGAAAGTGTTCTAAATTAAATAATAAAATGGCGTTTTTATTAAAAACTCGAAGCAATTCGTGCGCCAATGTCTCAACGATGAAACGCTGGAGTAATTTTCATATTGGAGCGTCGCTTACAAAGGACGCCCTTAAATGTTCCTTTTTCGTCGCTTTAAAATTTCAACGAGGCTGTCTTCATTATATTTACTTAAGACCTTTTCACTAAACGAATTATATTAATTTTTACTAATTACTAGCTGCACCTGGCGTGTCACGCTCAAGTGTTACTCGCGATTAAATTATTTGTCCTTTTATGTATCCCTTGTACGCAAAATTTTATGATGATTGAATAGTTAGGGCGTGAAAGCGTTACAGACAAACTCAGTTAACTTTCTAATAGTAATCATGTCGTATCATAATATCACATACTCGCTATTTGTTAAATATTAGACTAAATTTTGTAGCGGAAAAGATAACGTTTTATTTTAAATACAATATGCCATTAAAGTATTTATTTTGATGTAAGGATCAATTTATTACTACCAAATATGCATTGCATATAAATTATAAATTTTTATTGTATTTATGGTTTACTATTCTGGTGATACATATAAAAGGTAGATATATGCTGTCGCTGACTTTTTTGTTGGACTGTTTAATATAAACATTTCCATTATAAATTATATAGTTGTATATGTAACTCTAACGGTTTTGCGGCGCACGCCTAAATAGCAGACGCAGACAGTAGATTTTTCTTACGTATCGTTCTATTTTGAATAAATCACATTATATCCTTATAAATGATAGCCTATGAGTTACTCTGATGCGTAAACTATATTGTTGTACGGTTTTATCAAAATCCATTCAGTAATTTTTGTGTGAAAGAGTAATACTTCACATATATTTGTCTTTCCGTCCAAGTACGACGTGGGAGCCGTCAAGAGTAGAGTGAATAGGCACATACTAAACTGGCGCGTACCATCTTTCGACTATATCACCACTTAACACCAGGTGGAATCATGGTCAAGCGCTAGTTTACAAGCATAAAAAAAATATATATATTCATTATACGATCTACCCTACTATCACTATATTACTTTTTTATGTAATAATGCGAGCAAACAGGGGCTTACCAGATGCTCACATATTTATATCAAATATTTTTTATTTGAGTACGTGAAAGTGATAATGGCCAACAGGTACAAATTATGATCTGATCGTCGCGGGTTTGCCTTTTTGCTTTTTTAAGCCTAAAAAAACTTGCGGGGTGTGTAGCGAAGAGCTAAGCACCTTTTATAAATGGGATATACTAAACTTGGTGAAAAGCGGACAGCGACAGCTGTCTGTCATACCCGCTAGGATTAAAATGAGTCCTTTTTTTTAAATATTTTGTATACAAAGATGTTTTATGTAAAATTAATATCTCATTAACCTTGAACTCTAAAAGTAAATTTAATTTTTAAATAATTTTATTTAGTCAACTACATGCTATATAAAACGGCCGTAAATTTGATCAACATTAATAGCCGATAAAATCATAATTTAGAGCTTCGAACGGGTGCACTTAATTACCCAACGCTCGTATTTAAAATCCCCTTCCCGGTGTTAGTTTGTGCGATGTAATCGATAGTTCGTCTGTATTTATGAACCCATTACTTTTTTAATAATAAGTCGTTTGTTTGTCATTGAATTTGTTCCAAAGTTTCTAAATACTAAATGAAATCCTAAAAATCGTAGATTGAGTATAAGTCTATGCCTTTGTCTACGCCTACTTCTATGCCTTCGTCTACGCCTTCCTCTACGCCTCCGTCTACGTCTTCATCTACGTCTTCGTTGTCGTTTACGTTTTTGTCTACAATTAGGATGACGTTTAACTTTACTTCAAAGCGACATTCACGACTACGTTTCTATGTACGTTTACATCTATGTTTTCGTCTATGTACACGTCTAAGTATAGGTTGACTTGTACGTTTAAGTATACGTTAATATGTACGTCTACGTGAACGTCTACGGGTACGTCTAAGTTTACACACACGTGTACGTTTACGTCTACCTTTTCATCTCTACTTAAATCTACGTTTACGTTTACATTTCCGTCTACACCTACATGCACGTCTACGTCTATGTTTAGCGTAGATTAGATATAAATCGGTACTTGTTTTTAATCGTAAATATTATTTTTCCGTCTAGTCATGTGCTTTTACCTTTTTGTGTATTAACAATAGCTCTTTTAAATAGTCGTACATAGCCTCAATGTTACTTCAAGTTTCAAAGGACAAATTGTCATTTTATCTCCGACGAATGAAGATTCCTTCCCACTCACGCTTTCATGCGGTACTTAAGTCCATTACTGTGCTCGCTTAAGTGTTAAAACGTTCCCAGGGTGGTCTGCTTGCTTCGTCATTATGGTCCCACGCCGCGTCATTGTTATACAAGTGTTCTGTTTAGTTATTTCATTGGCTAGAAGTCATTTTAGCGTCAATAGCTAAATGTTTTAGGGTACGGCCTGCGAAAGGTTGTAAGTTCAAAACCCACCATTCAACTATTGATGTTATCCGTCTCCTTTTTTTTTTGTTAACGGGGAGGAAATCTTCAAAAAGATACCCCGCCTTCTGGGGGAAGGCGGCGGTTATGTGGGGTTTTTACCCACTAAAACCTTCCCGGTGGCCCTTTCCTCGGTGCATGACGAGGGGCTCCGGGATCTCCAGTGGAACGCACCGGAGCCCCTCTGCACTGTGCTCAAGGAGAGCACGTCCCGGGGGGGGGGAAGTTACTCCCTCCCCCCTATGCCCTCATAGTGCAAGGCTACACGGGCCAGCCGATGTCGCCTTCTTCCCGGGTCCACCTTAGCGGACGACAAAGGCCCCCAACCTTGTCGCCCAGTGAACCCGAGGCCCCTTTTAGTCGCCTTATACGACAGGCAGTGGATACCGTAGTCTTATTCTCGAGAGCCCAGAACTACAGGGCTGAATAAAAAACCGTTCAACACATAGTGTGAACAGCTTTTACAAAAACAATTTATTAGTTCACCTGATGATAAGTGATTATCCGTCCGCTTGGATGGAATAGTTAAGAAAATATTAATTATATTTTTGAAAAAAAAATTATCTTTTACCTATCCCTCTCAGAAATGGTAAGGCTAAGTAGTTTGATGAACAAAGGATAGCGATTCCTATGTAAAAGTAAGTAAGGTTTTTTATTCTATTTCATTATCTACATAAATTATATAGTCCTGTAACATTATTACTGTGTGTTTAAACTTAGAAGCCTTAGATTTTGAACTTTATATCAAGTTAGAAGATTCACGACAAAAGTTAACCGAGGTCGAAAATTTAAGTTTGAAAGAGGCATTAATTCATACCGATCTCGTTAAATTTTCTTCAACTTATAACAGTTTAAGATCGCCGGCGATGGCACCGTTCAACATTTAATCACTCATTTACGTCGTGCACGGTGATAAAGACTTCGTAGCAGCACGTTTATTACCGAAAGTAAGGAAAATGTTTAATTTAATTTTAAAGCAAGTATATTTACTACCATAAACAAAAACAGACTTCAAATCTAATAAAAAGTTAAAGACTATTAAGCGCGGAGCCTTCTTTGTATTTTACTAATTATCGTAGGACGATTAAGAAACAGAATTAATCAGAACCCAACCAAACTTTCATCAAAGTACATCCAATCCAATAAAAAATGCATCAACGAAATCCGTTGGCGTGATATTGAGTTCTTCGTCCATTTGTGACGCACATACTTGATGCAAATTAGGACTATTTGTGTGCCTCACGGCAATGGCATCGTTGTCACAATTGGACCAGCTTTCAAACAAAAAAGAATCATCAAAATCGCTTAACCCAGTCGAAAGTTATGAGGTTAGAAACATAAAAAAACATATAGATAAGTTGAGAACGCTACTCCTTTTTTGAAGTTGGTTAAAAGTAGTGATAACCCAGTAACTAATCGAACTTATTTTTGGGTGGCTTGTAGTAACGGTTTTCAAAAAATAATAAAAATCGAAAATAATGTTTAATTGTTATTTGGCGATTATTACTCAGCCACTACCCTATCAGTGCTTATTTGGTTTTGTAAGTACAATAAAAGCACTTAGTAAAATTTTGGTCTTTACAAGCTTGGTGAAAAAGGGACACTGATTTCTGTCTCTGTCTTTAACCGTCTAGGAAAAGGAAATGAAAGATTTTATTTTTTTATACCAGACCACACGGTTCACTTCGATATAATATTATGTTCACTTCATATAATTCATTGAATATTATAAATAACGTTTGTTAGCTTAAGTATAACAGTTAGAAATATTGTGCTTTGAGATCTTATCATAACTCATGTTGTTATACCACATTATTTTCTATACTACCCAACTGTTTGGTCAGCGCACGTCGATAAAGTAGACAAGACCCACTTGATTTACCGTAATTGAGTATGTATTGAGATAATAAACATTTTGATTCCAGATTTCAGCTGTAATGACATTCTATTTCAATTGTTTTCTATACTAACGTATCCAGCCAGCTAGATTTTGCTTTATTTTATGTAAACAATAAATTTAAATAATTAAATATTTATTTAACTGTCATAATATATTAAATTATTCATTTCTCTCCGTATTCATTCTGTTCTATTCTCTTCTCGAGCGGGTGAAGATCATTCCCTACACCCATTTATATATCAGTAAATACAATATCATACCCGTAGTAGTAGTATCATCTTAAATAAAAGCTGTATTTGACAGTACAAAAAGAGAAGTGCTCCAAACTTCTTAGGATTGCTCCCCAGGTCAATCTGAAGATTCCCTGAAAGTTTCATTGAAATCGGTTCAACCGTTTTCGAGCCTATATGGAACAAACCCACACACTTTCTCTTTTATATTGTTTGGGCTTTTAATAAATTAATAAAATAGGCGACTTGCTTAGGAACTTTATATTTTAAAGGTACAGAGAGAATTTTTATTGCGACGTGATGGTTGTTCGGTCTCTCTGTGGCAAGTGGAAAGTTTTCGGCCGCGGCTGTAGTGTTTAAGATCGTCGTGCCTGCGTGCGAGAGGGAGCGACCGCGGACTCCCCGCGCACCTCGCCTCACCGCCGCCCGCAGCGGTCGTTAAATGCTCGAACATCCTCAGGGGCCTTGAAAGCTGTGGCTTTCAAGAATGTTGTGCCTCTGGTGTCTTCTCCTGTTCTTCGATTTCTTCCTCG
This sequence comes from Meandrusa payeni, assembly GCA_029286785.1. Lineage (NCBI taxonomy): Eukaryota > Metazoa > Arthropoda > Insecta > Lepidoptera > Papilionidae > Meandrusa > Meandrusa payeni. The sequence goes on from JAGSMX010000027.1 coordinate 12,174,704, forward strand.
AGCCTGTCAGTGGGTAGGAGGCACATCTTATTGACGGCTCTCCTAACAGTACCTGTGGTTACGGTATTGACGGTTATGCTAATAACAAATAAAATTAAGTACGACTCCCCGCTCCTGAGCATGGGGGGGGTGCGCATTGACTATTCCCAGGAGGTCAAAGTACTCGGCCTCACAATCGACAGCAGGCTCACTTTCAACGCACACGTCAAAAACGTGTGCCGGAAAGTACAGAGCCTGTATGGTCGATTGGCGAGGACCGCAAAGGTTCACTGGGGGTTGGACCCGGAGATAGTCAGGACCATATACGTCGCCGTAGTAGAGCCTACGGTGATGTACGCAGCAAGCGCGTGGGCGTCAGCTACGCATAAGAAAATGACGCAAAAGCTACTCAACGAGTTGCAAAGGGGGTTCGCGCAGAAGGTAGTGAGGGCGTATAGGACCGCCTCGCTAAATTCCGTGCTTGCACTTGCTGGGCTGTTACCACTTGACATCAGAATACGCGAGGCTGCTCTTCTCTACGAGGAAAAGAAAGGGTACACCAGCAGATTTGTAGGAGACCGAGAGATCGAGAGAAGAGTGGCCTACGCTGATACACCACACCCAGCAAGCTGCACAGGAGTGCGATTCTCGTGCCTGGGAGACAGTGCAGAGGTAAACCAGGATAGTACGGCGATAAAGATATTTACAGACGGAAGCAGAATACAGGGGAAAGTTGGCGCAGCAATCTCCATATGGAGTGGAGAAGCGGAAAAGAGTACCCGGAAAATAAAACTGGAAAACTTCTGCACTGTATACCAGGCCGAACTGCTAGCCATCCAAGAGGCGGCACGGTTCGCACTCGGGGATCCTGCGCGGACCTTCCATATTTACAGCGACTCGAGAGCGGCCTTGCAAACAGTCGCACAGCACAACTCTCTACACCCCGTGGCTGCAAATGCGAGAGAATTAATAAGAACCGCAGAAGAGAAGGGCAAGAACATAACACTAAAATGGATTAAAGCCCATGCAGGGACTACAGGGAACGAGAGAGCAGACCAATTAGCGAAAGAGGCTGCTCTGAAAATAAAAAAGAGAGCGGATTACACTAAATGTCCAGTTTCATTCGTCAAGCGACAGATCCGCCTGCTGTCGCTTGGGGAATGGAGCAGGAGATATAGTGAAAGCGTAACGGCCACGAACACCAAAATGTTTTTCCCGGACCCGATAAGAGCGTACCGTACAATCAGAGAACTAAAACTCGATCACGTGCTGATACAAGTGATCACAGGGCATGGGGGGTTCTCGGAGTATTTGCATCGTTTCAAATGCAAGGAGAGCCCCGCATGTCCCTGTGATCAAAATAAGAGTGAAAACGTAGAACATATATTAATAGAATGCCCAATCTATGGAAGGGAAAGATTTGAATTGGAAATGGAAATAAAAATAAACATAAAAAGAGAAAATATAAATGAAATAATAATAGATAAGACAAAAAGGCAACGATTCTTAAAATACTGTAAAAATATAGCAAATAAAGTAATAAATAAAAATAAGTAAATAAATAAGAAAACAATGTGGAACCAGAGGTATATTGATGGACAATACACCAATGGTCAGCTAACAAGTTGATAAATAATAATAAGAGAAGCTATGTAAGACACTAAAGATAAGGTAGGGTAAAAAATTGTAGACGTAGAATAATTAGTAATAAGAAGAAATGTAAAAAATGAGAAAAAACGGGCAACATTCAAAATCAAAGTAGAGTAAGCAAACACGTGTAGAGTATGGACATAAGATAGCATAGAGACAAGTAAGAAATAGTAAGTAGACATAAAAATAGAAATATGAATTGGGAAAATGTAGAGACAGTAGAGTAAGAGATATTGTAAAGTAGTGAGATAAATAGTAAATATATAAATGAATGTAAAGTAGAGATAAGTAGAGATAAGTAGAGATAAGTAGAGATAAGTAGAGATAAGTGTAGAAAAGTAGAGATAAGTAGAGATAAGTGTAGAAAAGTAGAGATAAGAGTATAGGAAATGTTGTAAAATGTAAGAGAGAAAGGAAGAGAGAGAGAGGAGGAAGAGAGAATAGAAGAGGAATGGAAAGGAGGAATGCAAGCAGATAGAGTAAAAAGGTCCCTAAGGTACAAAACGTTGGGGAACGATGGAAAAAAAAAAAAAAAAAAAAAAAAAAAAAAAAAAAAAAAACAGTACCTGTGGAAGAAATTACATCGGCCACCCTGTTGACGCCATCTGCGCCAGGAAATAGGCGGCTTATCCTTCCCATCCGCCATTGAAGGGGCGGCAGGTTCTCTTCCTTAAGGAGAACCACGTCTCCTGTGAGATCTCACGCTGTGGTGACTGCCACTTAGATCGCTGCTGCAGCTCGCAAATGTACTCCCGGCTCCATCGTTCCCAAAATGTTGGCGAATCTTCTCGATGAGCTCGAATCTATTTGGTCTGCTTGTGTTAATGACAACAGTGGGAATCGACGTCAGCGACCTCCCGATCAGAAAGTGGTCTGGGGTCAGAGGAGATGGATCATTAGGATTAGACGAGAGAGGAGACAGCGGGCGGGAATTTAGTATAGCCTCAATTTGTGTGAACAACGTCGCTAACTCCTCAAACGTCAAGACAGCATTTCCAGCTACGCGTTTTAAATGGAACTTGGCTGAACGTATTCCGGCTTCGAAAATTCCTCCAAAGCTTGGGGAGTACGCCGGGGAAAACATAAAATTAATTCCCTCATGACTAGCATATTCATAGACAGACCGACGGCTGGATCTCAGTAGTCTACCTAATTCATTGCAAGCACCCACAAAGTTCCTGCCGTTGTCGCAATATATTTCATTAGGCTTGCCTCTTCGCGATATAAACCTGCGGAGGCATAAAATAAAAGATTGGGTACTTAAATCGCTAACTAAATCTAAGTGAACGGCCTTTGTACTTAGGCATACAAATAAACATAAATAACATTTACTTATTCGGTTACCTCGCCCTTTTCGGCTGGCTATCATGTACGGTCCTGCGAAATCAACCCCACAAGTGTAAAATGGGAAGGTAGCATTTGTTCGCGCCTCAGGTAAATGCCCCATTATGGGTTGCATAGTTACAGCGCGCAATCTTGTACAAATGACGCATCGCCTCGCCACTTGCCGCGCCAAACACCTACCCCGGACTGGCCAGTAGCGGTCGCGAACGGATGCTAACAATAATTGTTGACCCGCATGGAATAGCCGTATGTGCTCATTAATCATTATGAGTTTCATAAAACGATGTTTCGAATCTAACAATATGGGATGTTTTTTATCAAAATCAAATTTCGAATTATTTAATCGACCACCCACACGAATAATTTTATCTGAATCAATGAATGGTGTTAACTGTAATAATTTATTCTTTTTTGGCAAAGGTTTTCCTTGTTCGAGTAATTTCATTAGGAAACGACTGAGTTTGACTTAATCTAGTTAAAACCAATAATGCATTATCTAACTCAGTAACACTTAGTGGACCTGATAACTTTTCTTTCTTATTTTGAATATTATTTGCAAAGCGTAAAACAAACGCAAAACTTCTAATTAATCAATCAAGTCATTGGAATGCGCTTGCTCGGATATGGATGACACTAATAGTGTGTTCATTTTAATATCGGGTAAATTTTCGTTTGAGTATGAATGCTGTGGCCATTCAGACTGTTCCTTTAAGGAACGGAGGACCCTCCACCACAAAGTAGAGGACTCTAAAGCCTGAGGATCGACCCCTCGCGAAGCAAGGTCAGCTGGGTTCATACAGGTAGGTACGTGCCTAAATTGAAAGTCATGCGCTAGTTCGTTTATCTCGTTAACCCTATTGCAAACAAACATCTTTAAATTCTTTACATCTGTTTTCAACCAACCGAGAACGACTGTTGAATCCGTCCAAATAAATTTTTGATTAATATTAATACGTAAAGATTTTAACACCTTGTGACATAAGTTGGCCCCTAACAGATTCCCTAATAGTTCCAACCGTGGAATCGTAATCGGTTTTAAGGGGGCAACCCTAGCCTTAGCGCATAACAGGTTAACTGTGACTTCGTCGTTCTTATCTACCGAACGTAAATAGCAACACGCTGCGAAAGCGTTCTTCGATGCATCAACAAAACAATGCAAATCTATCGCGATTGGGCTATGACAAAGAACGTTTCTCTTAATTTTAATGTTCGATATTAAATGTAAGTTATTAATGAAATTAAACCAAGTACTTTTAAACTTATCAGGTAAGGGATCTTCCCAAGTTAATTTTTCAACCCATAATTGCTGTAAAAATATTTTTGCCTTTATGACAACAGCACAAATTAGACCTAGAGGATCAAATATTTTGCAAGTAGTTGAAATAACTGACCTCTTAGTATGTTGTGAAGGCTGATCAATATTTGCTGAAAACTTTATTATGTCACTTTTTGGACAGTAGCTCAAACCTAATACACTGGACTCTTTAGTCAACTCAACTAAGTCGCTTGTCGTTGGCTCGTTAGACAATGCCTTTAAGCAATTAGTCCGTATTTTTCTTAAGATTATTATGATATATATAGATATGTACCTCAAATATATAATATAGAACTGAAATAGAATGTTTTTATCAATATTTTCCTGTCGGAATAATTAATAACAAGACTAGTTCTCAACTACTAATTGATGTAATTGGAAACGTGAGCGCAGTCGTAATGGCGGCACCGTGACTGTGAGAAGGCTGTGTTATCGACACTTAATTAGTGTAAAAAAACCGATTTGTTTTTCCATGAGTAATAAAATTCAAATATAGGTTGTCAAATATCTCCCTTCCGCCTTTTGTGTCATGCGGCACCCAAACATCAAGCTTTTTTTTGTATCCAGCCTTCTGCAGATGGTTTAAAATGGTTTGGTGACTAACTCCCATCTCCTGGGCGATGTCACGAGATGCCACATGCCGGTCTAACTTGATGTAGTCCATGATTTGATCGGTATTTGTCGTCACAGGTCTTCCGCCGGCTGGCTTATCCATGGTGTCGTTTTCACCGGCTCTGAATCGTCGAAACCATTCCTCCGTGGTTCGAAGTGATAGAGTACCATCCCCAAACACCATTAATCTCACGGAACGTTTCTCTAGCGGATTTGCCTTTAACGAAGGAAAACTTTAAAATAGCGCGAATTTCGGCGTTAGTGAACTCCATGTTTACACGTCTATAACTGTTGAACGCAATATCCAAACTAATTATGCATAGCGTCGTTTTGTAGGTTATGTCAAGACCTTTCAAATTATGTATAGTATTGCTAGATACGAGCTCTGTAGCGCTTTGTACATAGCCGCGAAATTCAAAAGACAAAAAGGCGGAAGGGAGATATTTGACAACTTATTATTTGTATTTCAAAATTCAACATCGTGTACTAGGCGTTTCACTAACAGCCATTTACATTTTTTTCCTTCATCATCCATCGTTTTAATAAATTTCAATAACGCGTAGTAGTTATACTTTACTGTCACATATTAATTTTATCTTTCTATGGCCACTAACATTCCATCATACCGAGATATTTCAAGCGACTGGTATCACACTTCTTAATATGTGTGATTTTAAATTTGCTCCTATGCCATCAAATGTACGTAGAGCTGGATCTATGGCTATTCAAACGCTCTCTCTTAAATCTATACGTAACTGAGAAATAGTTATAAATTTTCCTTTTCTGTCCTTATATCCATCTATATTTGGATCTAGATATCGGATCGTAGTCAAGCACTTGTTTAGAAAGAATAAAAAAAATATAAAATTTTATATTTATATATTTATAAATTTACTTTTCTGTCCTTATATCCATCTATATTTGGATCTATATATCGGATCGTAGTCAAGCACTTGTTTAGAAATAATAAAAAAATAGTTTTATATTTATAAGTTTTCCTTTTCTGTCCTTAAATCCATCTATATTTGGATCTATATATTGGATCGTAGTCAAGCACTTGTTTAGAAAGAATTTAAAAAAATATGGTTTTATATTTATATCTTTATTGTTACGCATAATAATTATGCTATTAATTTATGCATATGGTATGTTTATTTATGTATATGATTATGTTTATATGCATGTAATATAAATTTTATCTTATTTACCTTTTTTTCCCTCTAAGGTTGCACCCGTGGCTTTGTCTCTACACAACACCAGGTTAAGTGATCACTTACGCCAAGTATCGACAATGTCAGCACTGTCGTTCTGGGCTCGTAGAATAAGATTACGGTTTCATATCGTTACGTATAAGGCGACTGAAAGGGGCCTCGGGTTCGTCAAGAGGACCCGGGAAGAACGGGACATCGGCTGGTCCGTGTCGCCTTGCACTGCGAGGGCACAAAGGGGGAGGGATTAACCCCCGGGACGTGCTCTTAAGAGCACAGTGCAGAGGGGCTCCGGTGCGTTTCACTGGAGATTCCGGAGCCCCTCACTATGCACCGAGGAAGGGCCACCTGGGGGGTTTTTTAGTGGGGAAAAATTCCACATAAACCCCTTCTGGGGGGAAAGCGGGGAATCTTGTTGAAGATTTCCCCCCGTCAAGAAAAAGTATTAACAAGGTGTCCATTAAAGTTAAAGTTACAGCCTTTAAATAAAGTATATCTACTATACATATCCCACTGCTGGGCGCAGGCCTTCTCTGTAAAGAGAGTATAAGGGCATAGTCCGCCACGGGGCCCTAATGTGGATTGGCAGACTTCACATGCCTTAGACTAATTTTCTAAGACTTGTAGGTTTCCTCACGATATTTTTCTTCACCGCTGAGCGCTTGGTAAATCAGCACATAAAATTGCAACAACAAATTTATTAGTGGCGCGTCACCGGTGCCGGTGATCGAACTCGGGTTGCTAGCGTACTGTGCAACTTGAGCCACCCGCCCGGACACTGAGCTACCACGGCTCTCAAAATCTAGTAGACATGTATAGAAGCTAACATGTACGCATAAGTTATTCGAACTCAACCCTCATCCTCTTTATTTTTTGTTTCTAATGCATACAACCTAACCATTGAAATGGTGGCTCAAAATGTAGGCTAATAATTATGTTTCGTGTGGCTAAATTTTCATTTGCTTTTGTTATTGGCACAACATCAGCTTTTTTATTAGTCAATATTGTATATGAAAAGATGTGGACCAAGAATAATGACCTGTGGTACCCTTACAGTAAGCAAAAATGTTTTGTAGAAGTAAATAGAATAAAATATTCGTACACTTAAATTAATTATAATACCCAATTTTAATCACGTAAATTGAGAGAAATTGGTCGCAGTTAAATGGATTGTTAAAGCATTCATTGCAAACATTTACTATTTGCATAACTATTTTCTCTACGACCATCCATTGAAAATTGTTCAATATCAAATTCCTAAAATCAAGGTCTTCGTAGAATGACTACTATCGATATCATATATTTTTATATGCTATAATTCCGTGAAAGATACGAAAGACGTCGAGAGACCTAAATACTTTTTGCAAACATTTCTCGCCTTTCTAAGTTCCCGATATCAAGGTCTTTGAGAATATCAACAGTTTTCCGGCGGACGATTACATCGGGTCACGGCTCCTGCTTACTGACGGAGATAAAAATTTATTACCCTCTTCGCCTTCACTCCCTCCCTGGATATAACGCTGTAATAGCACTACGAATTTAATATTAAGAAAAGCTTCTAGGAAAATAATTCCATTTATAAAAGAGGAAATAGCGAAAGCTTTAATCAAGTTAGAGAAATGATCTCAAAATATTTTTTTTGTTATAACCATTGACTCTTAAGTTCGTCCGTAAAGAAAACCCCGAAGCAAGCACTCGCCAAATATCCTATGTAAATAGCCCATCAATCTATATTTGTATATCATTTGGATTTAATACATTATTGGTTAGACTGTATAAAATCCAAAGGCGGCCATCTTGACTAGAAATTATATCATCGCTTAGACAATAATAAATATGAATAATAGCCTAATCCCTAAATGTTTGACTCACAATTGGATTCATCGAATGGGTTTTCCATTTTATAAATCAAAATAATCAATTGATGATTTTTCATTTTGACGGTTTCTACATCTCTTGATGTATCAAAAGGACCCGATTCTATATCTTAATCTATTAGTAGTCTCATTTACTCGCTAACAATCTCAAGGACAGGACACCAAAAAAACCTTTTCAACTCTTTTGAGGAATTTAACAATGAAATCTATCCAAATACCCATTCTATTTATGCCCATCAAGTTCCACAAAGAAAATATCGATATAATTTTATGTATTGACTGAAAAATATAGTGTTAACTTATAATTTCTCATAATAATATTCAGTGTATTTTAAGCCTCTACGGGCATGACATGAAGCAGTTTATGAGCCATAATGAACGCTACAACGCCTACAACAAGATAATGAACGTACTGAGATATTTATTGTACTTATCGTAGCCGATGTCATGCTACGAGTATATTTGAAATTTCATGAGCTATAAAGCGTGTTAATCTCCGAAGATTAACATGGTTCCAGTAATAAAGAGGCGCTCTCTTTATTTTGATACAAGCAAAAACTTTCTGAAGAATTGGACTGGGGAGGACCAAGCCTCTACGGAATATAGTCGATGAATAGTTGTTCACTATTCCGTGAGATTTCTTTATATTCTACGGAAGTTAAGAAAAGTTGGAGCGCTGTCAATAAAATAATTCTTTTTTCGGTATATCGGACATAACGGTATCGATTGAAATTCCGTGAAATAGCAGCGAGTCGTGGTTCGGCGCCCTCGGGTGCTCTCGGATCGGAATACTTACGCGTAACATAGTAACCGTCCAAGCCGAGGTTACCTCTCACCGGGGAGATCCTTGTGTCGAGTTACTTGCGATAGAGATTCAGACTAAGAGACCTAAAAGGTATGCCACTTTCAGTCCGGTGAAGCAGTCACGGCCAGCTTCTCTGGGCAATCTGTGTTGTTCGTCAAAAAAATCGATTGAAAATCAAATTACACATTGGTACGTAATCAATGCTTGCCCAGTGTTAGAGAAAGTATGCGAAGAACGGTAACTGCGTAAAGTCCTTAACTGACCAGCTGATTACCATATTTCTCACAGGCCAGATATCACACGTTCTGATTTTTTTTATTCTAAAGTAACAAATAATGTTAGGATAATTCATTTCGTCTTACAGCATATTGATAGATATTGGTGTGACCAGTCGAAGTTCATAGAGGCTGCCTATAAATATATAGAGGTCATGAATGTGTTAGTTGTCATTTGAATTAAATGAATTTATGCGAATTATGTTAACTATTATTGTATTATTATTATTTTGTTTATTAAGGAATTGTGTAGATTATAGCATCTAATTTATTAAGCAGTGATGGTGTTGTAATTTTTTCTAATAAATAAAAAAAAGCTCGAATTTCTCCGATTTATGAGCCCAAAATCAGCGTGATTGTTCCCCGAATATAAAATTGAAATAGTAAGGACATATAATACGAATATACTTTTAAAAGCGATAAATGTATCGTAAATAGAGTAATCGTGCATGATACGGTCTGCAAAACGTAAGGCCGTAACTTCAGAGAACCATTCCACTATTGACGTTTACCAAAGCAATAATATTTGCAGCAAAATACTTTCCTAATACACTAATATATGAATGTAATGTTATGTTCTTGAATTTTGATAAGTAATTTATTATGCAAGAAATATTATCAGTATATTAAATTGGTAAGATATTTAAGATTGTCATACGCTATAGAAGATTTTTTTAGTAAAAATAGTTTTTTTTTAAGTAATTTACATTCTGCCGGATATTTGTGTAGAAGTCATCATACGTCACATACGTAAGGTGTGATTCAGTAAATCACTCTTTTATACCTGCGTCGGAACTGTTGAATCAAGTAATTACTAAATGTAATCGAATCACGAATTCAAAGGCACTGATTGCTGTCTACCGCCGGGAACGTCCGATTGACGGAGCGAATTGAAATCTGAAAGGACTCAATTTGAATATTTGAACCCAAAATTTACTCGGCATGTAGCTGTTTACTCGTTTGTCTATAAAATTAAAATAAAACTTGATTTAACAGTAGTAGGGCCACTGTAACGGCTACAACTGTTGCGAAAACGGGTCGGCGTGCTAAGGGTAGTAACACAAGCTCGTAGAATAAAAACGTAAGGTAGTGGAATATTATACGTCTTTCATTTCTGCTAGCGAGCGAAGTGCCGGCGATCCAACTCCTACAGTAGTAGGAGTACTGACGTTATGTTTATAGTAGGTGAGCAACGTACCTGAAATCCCTGTTGGTGGCGGGATCAAGCTAAATTTTATTTTAATTTATTTTTAAAGATTCACCAACGTAGTAGTGTACGTAAATACAAATATTTCTTTTTATGCTTTACGTAATATATAAAGGTGAATATTGAATACAACAAACAGGAAAGTCATTACTATAAACATTTACATAAATCATTCCTACAAACATTTGTTTTAATAAATACTACAAATAAAACGTTCAATAATTATACAATTACAAAATAAAATATGATTTATATCAATTAGAAATATGTATAAGACGACAAAAGACGACTGAAAAGGGGTGAAACTTTTTTTAATTCATGGAGGGTTTGATCAAAGTGACCATATCACCCTCATAGAAATCTAAGAATGAATTTTCACATAACAATACAATATTACATACAAATCAAAACAAGAATAATAAATATAAGTATAATTAACTGCATTTCAGGCCCACTCTAACGAGGAGGCAAGAAAGGCAAGAATGCTATTACACACCCCCACATGCGACAAATTGGTGTTAAATTTCGCCATGTGTATTTTGGCCTTATTCCGGACACACTTGACCGTAATATGATATGCATCCTCAACCCCCCGCATTCCATGCATTCAGGGGCTGACACCCATCCCTTCATGAGGACATAATTATTGAGAGCCAAGGTTGCTTCATCCTTGCCCATATTGGTGCTGTCAATCCACGGGAATCGGAAAGGATTCGGCTGGATCGTCCTTTACCAAATTCCTTTGGTGAGAGATCTTTCATAAAATTATTTTTAACTAGCGTACCCGGACTAGATGTTGCTTTATTTTATTTAAACAATAAACTAAATAATACGGTTTCTGTTATTTATTTTACTTAGGATTGCCCAAATTTAATTTAAATGTTATTTATGTTATTGTTGTCATTAAATTATTCATTTCTCTCCATATTCATTCTCTTCTATTCTCGTCTCGAGCGGGTAAAGATCGTTACTTACACCAATGTACATATCAGAAAATACAATATCATTCTTATAGTTTCGGGATTTATTATATTTCAATATACTCCATTGTACTTCAATATGGTTCATAATGACATAAATATACACGACTCATGTGTCAATACAAATTTGGGTTATAAAACAATAGAATATCATCATAGTAAAAGCTGTATTTGACAGTTCAAAAAGAGGAATGCTCCGATCGTCACCAAACTTTACACGATTACTCGTCGGGTCAATCTTAAGATTCCCTGAAGGTTTCATTGAAATCGGACTTGCAGTTTCGGAGCCTATACGGATCAAACACACACACATTCTCTTTAACATTAAAACAGGTAAAACTTACACAGTGCACACATTTTATTTATTGTTATTATCATATACAAACAAAATATAACACACATTAAAATAGAAAGAAAATTAAAAAAAATACAGTTAAAGAAAGAAGAAAAGGTGCCAGTATTGCACTTGCTCTCGTAAGGCTGCTTGTTGTCAGCGGTGCCCAGGGCTTTATTTGTTTTTTCTTTTTTTTTCTCTTTATTTGGGACAATAAACAATAGCATAAATGAAATTATAAAAGACATAATAGAAATAAAATATGTAATTGCACTACCAACTACATTATCCGAAAATTATTATCATTATTATTTTAACGTGCAAAACTTTAAAAACAGAAACACTATCAACAAAATTTAAACTAAAGAAAAGAATACGGAAACAAATGACCTAATAAATACTTATTAATTAAATAAGGTGTCTTTAATACATTTTCTAAATTTAGTAGTAGGCAATGAAAACAAATCAACATCTGCGAAGTACTTATTGTATATAACCACCACACGTCAGAGGTGAACGCACACCTAAGGCTGCTGACTGTCAGCGGTGCCCACGGCTTTAATTTAGAATTAGAAAAAAACGATATTACCGAGGAGTGAAGTAAATCACACGTGCTATAGAAAATAGATTTTACATATAACATACGTTTTATTGTAGGGTTGATCTTGTTAAGGTAACGAGCTTGCACCTAATTGGATCTAAAACACTAGAGGTGCCAATCCCGACAGAGGTCAGACCAGCTTCGCGTGATTACGTTGACGTGTTCACATGCGTATATAGATTGGGATTTACTCTCTTTTCAGTTCGCAAATAAAAAAAAATTTCCTTCAATCCTAAACATTGTTATTTATTAATGGGGTCTGTATAAAGTTTACGTAACACATCCAAATCATTTTTTTTTATTTTAGAAAGAAAGCTAGCAATATTTCTTTTTGTTAACTGTTAACCATTCCAACTAAGCTTAAGCTTGTGCTAGGACATGGTTCACGGCAATAGTCGAATGGTGGCTTCGAACCCACGACCTTACGATTCGCAGGCCGTACCCTAAACCATTAGGCTTTTGACGCTTAAGTCATTGTACATAAACCAAAAAGATAAATGGGGTATTCCATCGCCGAACTAGATGTGGTCTAGCAAATGATACGAGTACGTCGTGTTGTATACACGTGTTGAACAGAAGAGATAGAAAATTTGTCCAGTTGAGCAATAGTTCAGAGTCAATTTTTGATGCGTCAATAGCCTAATATTTTGAGGTACGTTCTGCGAATCGTAAGGTCGTGGGTTCCATTCGACTATTAACGTAAACAATCTCCTAACACAAGCCTAAGCTTATTTGGAATGGTAAACGAGAATAATATAATGCTAACAATATCATATTTGTAAAAAAAAATTGTTAGTATTCAAAAATAGATATGTACATAAACATATCTTTGATTTGTATGGATTATTTGAACTTTACAAATATAATTCTCGGACATTACTTCACTGGAAATTGGTAACTTGGCCACAGGGCGACTAAAGCGAAGCGTCAATAGCCTAACGGTTTATGGTAAGGCCTGCGAATCGTAAGATCGTGGGTTAGAATCCACCATTGGACTATTGCCGTGAACCATATCCTAGCACAAGCTTAAGCTTAGTTGGAAAAGAAATATATATAATAAAAATAATTTATTTAACTAAAAATTTCACATAAATTTGATAAACAAAAACAAAAATAATTTGTTGACTAAAACTGGTACCAACTACTCGCATGGTATTGATTTTATTTTAAAGTTAGAAAAAATAGATTTGAGCCAATTTCTAGTGATAGTAAAATAAAATTGAAATTGGAATTGAAAATAAAAATAAAATTTAAATGTATGTGTAGATCTGGTTTTGAGTTATATAGTTTCTCTCCTATTTCTTTTAAAAAATAGTACAAAATTTGCACCAACTTTTTGACAGTGCCATCTATGTGCAAGCTGATGAAATACTTATAAAGCGGGAGTTGACGTGAAAATGTTTTTCACGCCGAGAAGCTTATTTCAACCGCTTGTACCCTTCCAGAGATGGCGCTGGTGGTGTCTTTAATTATTCGGAATACTACATAAATTCTTTTAAGTTTTAATCAAATAAAGCAATTGTATTTAGTATACAGCCAATTCCTCCTGATGGACCAACGGACTTTATAAAGATAGTCAGAATTGGCTGAATGCGGAAAGCAGAGAATATGGTGATAGATAGTATATGGTGTAAGGTATTGCGAAGGCTTATTTTCTTTTCTTTTTAATAACGAACCACACAGATTGGCCAGAGAAGCTGGCTTTGACTGATTCACCGGATTGGGAAGTGGCATAGCTCTTAGGTAGCTTAGCCTGAACCTCTATTGCTAGTAACTCGACACAAGGGACCCCGGTGAGGGGTAACCTCGGCAAGGACGGTTACTAGTCTACGGGCGGTCGCCTCATGTTGCATAGTACGCTAGCAAACCGAGTTCGATCGCCGGTGCCGGCACCAATGAATTTGTTTTTGCAATTTTGAGTGCTGATTTATGACGCGCTCGTCAGTTAAGGAGAACAGCGTAAGGAAACCATCATGTCTTAAAACATTTTTAAGACATGTGAAGTATGCCAATACGCACTAGGACCGTGGCGGACTATGTCCTGGACAGGCTCTCTGTAAGGAGTCTGCCTGACTGCCTGCCCAACAGTGGGACATATAACTTTAACTTTAAGAACGAAAATACTACTACTACGATCTGATGATCACAAGATCGTGGACTATACCAATTAAAAAGAGCTTGAATAGAATAATTTGCTAAATTTGTGCACGGTTTTTTATATTTTTAAAATAATTGTTTTTTTTTCTCTTTCAGGTATGTGTCAAATGCCACTGTCAGCTAAGTGTCTATAAATAATTTAAAAAAAAAATCATTTTAAAAGTACGGAGCGATGTGTTATTAAGGTAAGTATATTAAATTGAAATGAGTATAAACGATGTAAAGTTTAACACAAAATGTAATGGAAACGCTCATAAAGGGACGTGTACATTAACATTAGCAGGATTACAATTACTTTAGAAATTTCGAGTGGAAATATCACGAGCTCCGCAGTGACGTGAATAATGTCAGTGGTACAAAGATATTTTAATTAATACATACCGTAAAATACTTTGAGGTTTAAAGTGAAAACTTGTATTTGTTTTGTTCGAAACAAAATTAACATTCCTTAAGTTTCAAGTAACATTACTTATAATAAGCTTCCACATGCGTCTTATACTAAAAAAAAATTCTTATTCAAATATACTTATAGATTATAGTATATACACTAGCCTACTAATCGTAAAACAAAGCCACTACTTAGCTCTCAAGAGAATGTCGGATCATAGTCTGTGAAGCAGCTCCAGTGTGGGCTTGGCAGACTTTGAGATTGGTTTCCTCAAGGCGTTTTCGCCACCAATTGCGCGATTGTTAGTAATAAATTTCATTAAATCAATATCAAATACATAGATATAAAAATAATTTTTATTCAACTAAAAATTACAGATAAATTTGAAAATATAAAAAAAAATAATTTGGAGACTAACACTGGTACCAACTACTCGCATGGTATCACTTTCATTTAAAGTTAGAAAAAATAAATTTGAGCCAATTCCTAGTGATAATAGCAATATTTATAAATTTATAGGTCCACAAACACGAAAGTTATAATTTTTTTTAAACTTGAAATGTTTATCGGCTCCGGTGAACAAATTCATTTTTGTGGGTTACTACGTTTTTGTTTTACAGCGTCGATATCTAGTTATCTTTTATGTGTAAGCCGTTATTACCAAATCAATAAAGCTTTATGTTTACACAATAAAAATTGATAATTTATTTCAAAAGCTAATTTGGTAGTAACAAAAACTACATAAAAGGACACACTTTTTAATCGCGGACACAGACAGACAGTACAGAGGCTAACTTTCGCTGCCCGCTTTTTATCAAGTTAAGTTCCATATGTCACAGACCAGCAACTGTTTATTAAAAACCGAACATAACTTTATAAATAGACTAGGATAGGGAACTCGCGGTGATAAGATCGTCGAAGTCGAACAATCCAGCCACTAGCAAATCACTGCTTTTACAGAAAACAATGCCAATGGTTTTGCGAAACAAACTTTAAGCCTCGAAATGACGTAGGTCGGAGAAATTTAGGAACGTAGGCAATTAAAAAATATATACAGTTGTAAAGAAAATGTAGGAACCATTTCTATGCAAATGAAGACGAAAGTTTTCTTAAATTTATGCCTTTCGCGTTTAATTGACCATTTTCCCTTGCAATGAATTAGAAAAGAAATTTGCTTTATCTATACTATAGTAGTTCTTACTATACGTTCTTCTTACTTAGTTCTACTTTGGTCACATTGCCCGAAGGAACCCAGATAATTTAGAAAATGGTTGTTGTAGGGAAAATCGAGGGCAAAAGATCACGGGGCCGATCACCTAGTCGCTGGTCTGAACAAATTAAAAACATAGTTGGACGCGACATTCCGACCGCGATGAAAGAAGCCGAGGACAGAGCAGTGTGGAAGCAGCTCGTCGACGTCTGGAATGAAGAATACGATAAAGAAGAAGAAGAAGTAGTTCTTAATAACTACGTTTTCTTAAAATCGAAAGCTCTTAATAAAAAATATTTTTTTAACAAATATAAACAGTAATAAAGTAAGATTTACAAATTCAACGGTTGGCATCATTGACTTGATTTTAAATAAGCCCTTTTAAGACACTTCAAACAGTAAAGTTATAGTCTACACTGGACCTACTATGTAAAGAGGGTATTAGATATTTTTATATTTTTTTTATTTTATATACGCCCCGCGGATACAGTGTGGATTAGTGGATTTATTCCCCCGAAACCCTCTGCATACAAAATTTCATGAAAATCGTTACAGCCGTTTCCGAGATCCAGATTATATGTATACAAGAATTGCTCGTCTAAAGATATTAGATTAGATTAGATAGATATGATTTAGAAATCGTAATCATGAATCATTCAAAGTCACACTAATTAATGTCCGCGTCGTGAGGTTAGGTCGCGGGTTTTTTTTTTATACTAAATAGGCTCACGTTTGGCTTCTATCTTGCTTGATGGAAGGCGAAGATGAAGCCTAGGATGGAGCACGTGAGCCTGTAAGGTGTCTGTTCACATTGGACTTAAAGGTGTCCAGATTGTACCCGTGAGGAAAGACTGAACGCGGCAGAGAGTTCCATTCCTTAGCCGTCCGCATAAGGAAGGTGGAGGCAAACCGCTTCGTGCGTATTGATGGAATGTCTACGACGTAAGGGCGGCGCTGCTCGCTGCGCCTAGTCATTCGGTGATGGAAAGGAGAGGGAGGTATTAGGTCATGCAAAACCGCACACTCGCCGAAATGCACCCGATAAAAAACTGAGAGGCAGGCCACTCGTCTACGGTGTACGAGGCTCTGAAGATTTGCCTCAACGAGCGAGTCACTGCCTATGATCTTCTTCGCTCGGCGCTCCAACGAGTTCAAAGCTTCCAGCTGATACTTAGCAGACTCATTCCAGAGATGGGAACAGTACTCCATGCGGGAGCGAACTTGAGCTTTGTGGGTGACGGGGGCAGGCTTTTGAAAAGAAACAAGAGATGTTCTTTGCTTGCAGAGCAATTGTAGACAGACTTTATTTTATTAAAGCATTAGTTTATATATTATCCTAATACAATGGTGTTTTATAATTGCTTATGGTGGGAGTGTTATTAAATATGTTAATTTATTACACTAGAGATGCTGGACAAAGGGGGCTTATATGACCCAACTTGAGCGGTCACGTTATTTATAACCTTATCTCTGGAATTCGATGTTTATTTCGGCTTCCTTGTTATGCCGATATAACTCGTGACGGAAAAAAACTTTGTACTTAATCGTTTATCAATATTGGAATAAATTTAAAACATCACCTCCTACTTTGTTCATAAACACGAGGTAGAGAAGGCGTGTCGCAAGTAATAACTAGGTTGAAGAATAATGGATTGGTTCGGGCCTGAAAGACAGCTACCGTAAATAATAAATACCCAGTAAAAAGTTAAAGTTACAGCCTATATATTACATACATTATATGTCCCACTGTTGGGCACAAGCCTTGTTTTAATAATAATACGTTAATTGCGGGAAATATGGTAACTGACACGATGATAATTTTTAGTTAGGATATTTCGCCTGGCTATTCTATTCTACAACTTAAATAATGCTTTTAGCAAATTTAACATTTAAAAATCACTTCACGCACTTATGACACTTTACGGTTTAAACGTATGCAATTCGTTAAGAGAATAAAAACTGTTATGAATTATTTCATTTCCTCGTTTTTTTTTATTAAAAGTAGTTTTCTGTCTAGGGAGTGTTAACTTTACTATTAAGTGAGTTAAAGTTAAAGTTCACATGTCTTAAAAAAATTGTAATAAAAGGTTTCCTCACGATGTTTTCCTTCACCGCCGAGCACGTAGTAAATCAGCACATGAAATTGCAACATCAAATTTTAATCGTGCCAGCACCGGGGATCGAACACGGGTTGCTAGCGTACTACGCAAATTTTTAGGTAACCGTCCCGATACTGAGCTAAGCTGATAATATTTAAAATTGAAAATAAACCATTTATTCTTGTTATCGAGGGGTTAATATTATCCCGCCTTCTGGGATAACCATTCTCGATGCATCGAGATCGATGACGGGACGCAACGGCGGTCCTGTGCACCGTAAAGCATCACGTCAAGCAATTCTTCCCTCAGCATCATTGTATTGCCAACCTCCATAATCTTTTGCGACACCGAGAAGTCACACACTGAACTTAACTACTAGTTAAAATAACACCTAGAACAAAATTATAATTAGAATTTTCTTCTTCGTATTCGTCATTACTGTAGGTCGTGCCTTCACTCATTTGTCGCCGAGATGCCTTCACAACGCTTTATCCTCGGCGTTCATCATAGCGGCCGGAATGTCGAGTTCCAGTATTGTTTGGACTTGGTCAAACCAGTGGATAGTTGATCCGCCCCGTAATCTTTTACCCCCAATATTCCCTGCTGGGACCGGTTTGTCCAGATTATCTGATTGTCTACGGGCAATCTGGCCAAAGTAACCGAGGAATAAAATTAGAATAGTACAGGTTTAATAGTCTCACCTTCCCAGAAGGCGGGGTAACTTGTTGAAGATTTCCTCCTCGTGAACAAAAAAAAAGGTTTAATAGTCTTTGTCCACTATTCACATACTCGTAGATCCCATATGCGCAAATTTATCTATTGGTAGAAGCAGGTTGTCGTTAAAGTCATGGACTTCAAAATCATAAGTGGAACAATTATTCAATTAGAAGAAACGAATAATATAAAAATATACTCTCGAAGTACATAAGAGCTTAATGCTTTTAAATATTTTCACTTTCGGAACGAATCCTGTCTATTTGTTATTTATTTTTTTATTTACGTATTATAATGACAACGTATTGGTACGTATTGGCAACACGTATCATCTTTATTAGTGGTTGTTTAAAAAAATATGCCTATCCTATTTCGTCCACACAAAGAAAATAGGCGTCGAAAGCCTAAAGAAACTGTTTGAAGTTGGGGACATGAAAGAAAAAGTTGTCGCGGCCGTTCACCAACAATATGGACCGATGAAATAAAAGACTCGTCATTCTCCAAATTGTACACCGTCTTAAGAGACGCACTAGAGAGAAACCGGTGGAGGCAGTTCATCCGCTCCAGATGCAACCCTAATTACACCATGATCTTCAAACACGAAGGACCAACCTGAGAGTCAGATAAAAATAGAAAAGGTATAATCTTTTAAAACGAAATTTAATTAAATGTAATATTACTCGATGGCCGTCTTAGCAACTGAAATATTAATTTGAAATGAAAATACAATTACGCACAGTGGTTTTATAATTTGATTGCAAACCGTAACATATCGTGCTTTACTTTCTAATATAACTCAGAACTTTAATGTTGATAATTAAAACTGTACTCGTATGAGGTAGAAAGTCAGTTTTGTATAAGTGAGTCACTTGGTAAAGTAGAGAAAAGAAAGCATCGGTGCTTTATACATGTAGTAAGATGGAGAGTGAAAGAGAGGCGAAAAAAATTAATGGTGCAAAAAACTTGGGAGAACCGGTAGATGAGGTCATCTTCATAAAATGGGCAGCACTCCAGTAATTCTTTTGGTATATGTAGATAGACGCTACTAAACATAAATTAGAATTAGTCGCAATAAAATTGATATTTACATTTTCAATCCTGATTTATCATCTATTTGGCGATGAAGAAAAATAATTGAAAAAAATAATAATAAATTCACAACTGCTAATCCGCACTAGGTTCTATTGACATGCGGTCATATTTTTAATACAGACAGGACCACCAGCCAGTCACTCCCGAAAACAGACCTATCTGTGTTCGGTAGTGATTACTTACAATAATAAACGTTGAAATCAAATTGTTGCCATCTATAAATATTTTCTTGTAGCAGATATTATATTCTTGAATAATATTTTATTAGCACTAAAAACATGATTTCATAACAATGGTACATTGTCGTTTGACGTTGTATCTGGCACGGTTATGTAAAGAAAAAAAATCAACGATTAAGAATCAATTAATTAAAAAGCGTTCGCGTTTATCTCTAAGTGTTTAAGTGCTACTCAATTTTACACCTACGTAATAAAATCGACGCAGGTTCACAGGCTACTAGTGCGCGCGCATTCCTAAGCGTGAGGCGATCACTCCGCCGGCAGTCTCCAGCCGGGCAGCACGCTTCCTTCTTTCCCACGTAAACATTGCAACTCCCCCCCAAAACAAACACGACAGCCCTGGCTGGATGCAAACCGACTTGCGCTTGACTGTAGACAAAAAAAATTGACGCTCTTCACAGATAAAATCCGAACTGTCACTTTTTGCTTTCGCGCCTATATTTCTGTCAATCTTTCAAAAAGTGATTTATTTTCTTATAGAATCGAACGAAAAATTAAAGTGTTGTTGATTTGTATTCATACGTGTTTAACTGTTAAAGTCAAAAGGTGGTTTTTATTAATTTTTATACATATATTTTTTTTTTTTTTTCTTTATTTAAAGCCGTATGTCAAGGAGAGTATGTGAGTATGTTGTAGATAAAAAAAAACTTAAGATAAGAATGACATCAACTTACGTAAGGTTTGCGGAGGCATCTGCTTAAATGCCGGCACATATTTCCGTCTAGATTATTTCTCATATTATGGAAATTAAAAATAAATAATAGTAATATATGTTTAAGAATTATAGAAAGAAAAATAAGTACATTTTACGTAGACATATTAACATGTTATTAATTATTATGTATTGTACATGACAAGGTATAATAATTTGGGTAGAAATAAAGTGTTAACCTCATTAGGCATTGAAAAAAATAGATAACTTTACAATAGTTCACGTAATTATCAAGCAGTAATCTTTTCTTTAATGAGATAAGTGTGTGAATTAAATAATCGGAGATTGAGAATTACATGTAAATTCTCGTTTCACACCATTTAATTGCACAATCTTTAGGCTTAGACTTTCTTTATTTATTTATTAGTCAGAGGATTTGTTTTCTTTAGGAAATAAATTTTTGTGTGTCTATAAGAAATATGTAAGATGATGAGAGAACATCTCGTTTGCCAGATGAATCATTTGCTGTGTCCGCGTGATTAACTCAAAATATGATTATAGATACACGTGAATACATTTAGCTGCGAATTACCATCGCCGCGTATCATAGCATCGTTTGTCAACTGGTCTCGAGTCTGCTAGACCAATTGTGAACAAATTGAATGTTCATTGGCATCATAATGGTCGATATTTGTTAGTTTTAAAGTCTTATACATCATTGGTGCCACTTTGATTTACTCATGGCGTACCACAGCACGCCAATCGTGTGTGTGTATTTGACGAATTTGGTAACGATTGAATAATGATTAATTATGCTTATTAACTCTGTACGTTTACAGATCTGAGTGCAAAAATATAAAATAAAAATACAGACGAATTGATTACCTCCTTATTATTTAACCGAATTCAAAAGGATAGTTCTCAATTCTTCTGTATATTTTTTAATGTTTGTTACCGCATAAACTTCGACGGGGTGAACCGATTCTGATGATTCTCTTTTAATTTGAATGCTGGTGCTATTTAAATGTTGTCCAATTCAGACAAAGATCCATGAGAAAACCTTAAAAGTCTAAAATTTGTATAAGTATATGCGTCACAAATGGACGCATAACTCAATATCTCGCCAACCGATTTCGGTGATTAATTTTTTATAGAAAAGTATTCACTTCTAGAGTAGTTTAATGAGAATTTGGATTAATTCTATTTCGTAAGGTAATACGTAAAAGGACTGTCCACCCGCGTTTAAAGTTTGATGCAATTTGAAGTCAGTTTTTGTTTTTGCTCGTAAGTATATTTTTTCTGTCTGTGTGCTTGTTCTGGCTAATCTCTTTCCTTCGCACTTTAACCTTAGTTTATTAATAGTTATTATATGTACATCAAAGAGTATAAAGAGAACTATACTAAATAGTATTCTGACTTACGGGGTCGGATTGACTTCAACTACGTCTAGGTTAGATGATGAAATCGACTTTAATTTCTAGAGATAGAACTAAAGTTATTATGACTTTGGGAAGCGGTGGCGCTGGGAGAAGAAGTGGCAGATTAAAATGCTTCTTATGTATAGCT
This sequence comes from Meandrusa payeni, assembly GCA_029286785.1. Taxonomy (NCBI): domain Eukaryota; kingdom Metazoa; phylum Arthropoda; class Insecta; order Lepidoptera; family Papilionidae; genus Meandrusa; species Meandrusa payeni. The sequence goes on from JAGSMX010000027.1 coordinate 12,197,008, forward strand.
ATATACTTTTAATACGTAAATTTTCTACACATACAAACTGGGTCACATCCTGACTAAGTTTCCTATTTCATGTTGGCACCAAAAATCTTATTCATTCTAAATAAGAACCCATTTGTCATTGTCGGGAAGCGAGTTAACCGACAACTTTATTGCTTCTCAAATTCTTATTGACAATGTTGGCGAATTCCAACCACGCCTTGTCGCTAAAGTATTATTAAAAATTCATTTGTGTAGGAAAATACACGCATTAATGTTTTTATGTGGTTGCGATAGAAGTCAAAGAGATGTGTTATGTGGATTGTACTAAGTGGAAATCCGTGACATATATTATTATTATTCTGCCTACCCCTCCATATACCTATGTGGTCTCTCACTATGCGCCCCTAAGTACGCTCAAAGTCGCACAAAGACCTATGGAGAGGGCTATGCTCGGGGTATCTCTATGAAATCGTATCAGCAATGAAGAGATCCGTAGACGAACCAAGGTAACTGACATAGCCCACCAGGTAAGCAAGCCTAAGTGGCAATGGGCAGGGCACTTAGCGCATAGAACAGTTGGGGTCGAAAAGTTCTCAATTGAAGACTACGGATCGGCGAGTGCAACGTAGGACGTCCACCCGTAAAGTGGTCTGACAACCTCATAAAGTCCGTAGGGCGCAGCTGGATGCGGGCCGCTTACAACCGTTCCTTTTGGAATTGGTTGGGGGAGGCCTATGTCCAGCAATGATGACCTACGGCTGAAATGATGACCCCTACATGACGGGCATGAGTATTTGTATTGTTTTTATATATGTTGACACGTTTTTTATTGTCTGGTGTATATAAGTTTCAAATTGATAAACAATTTAAGTCGTACAAATAATTTTTAATAACAAATTGTTATTGTCTTTAAACAAGAAAAATACAAGTCCTAAATAAGTAATTAACATCATGTAATAAAACCATCGCGGATCCGATCATGGTGCATCTAATGGCGTAAGTGACGTATTTCTCCCTTCAGTAGTTTTTGCATCAAAAGCATACAAATTAAGACCCCTTGTTATATAAATGAGCCGTGGTAGCTCAGTGTCCGGGTGGTTGGCTCTTGTTGCGTAGTACGCTAGCAACCCGAGTTCGATCCCCGGTGCCGGCACCAATGAATTTGTTGTTGCAATTTTATGTGCTGATTTACCACGCGCTCGGCGGTGAAGGAAAACTTCGTGAGGAAACCTACATGTCTTAGAAAATTTTTCTAAAGCATGTGAAGTCTGCCAATCCGCACTTGGGCCGCGTGGTGGACTATGCTCTTATACTCTCTTTACAGAGAAGGCCTGTGCCCAGTAGTGGGATATATATATTATACATACAAAGGCTCTCTAACTTTAACTTTATTATATAAATATATATAATGATCGATCGACAGACCTACAATTAAGGAGTTCTCCCAGGTATATATTAGGCCTTAATCTATGAAATTACCGTTCTTAAGTAATGGCCAAGTTATTATTTCCTGCCTGTGAATTCTAATTTCAAATTTATTTTATTTTAAAAACATGACATTCTTTTTGTAAGGTCAGTCTTTTGTTTCTTGATTAGCTTTGTATTATCATTACGTTTAAACATTTATCGTCATAAATTATATTTTAGAAATTCGTATTATTGGTTTCCCCGGTTCCGTTCTGGAAATTACGATTTCAAAAATGAACCTCGTGTCTGAACATTGGTAAACAATTAAAGGCGATTGTGGAAGCTGATGACACTCAGCCTCATCAAAAATACTTTAACTTATTACATTCAAAACGGCAATTTCATAGGTACAATACAATTTTACGTGCAATATATTGCGGATGAAATGGCTCGTTTCATATGCTAGCAACTTAAGGAGCTTAACGACCCGGGTATAATACCAAAATCTGTGTGCCTAAATGTTTGTTGATTTTAATATTGTCAGGTATGTTGATACATTCAGAGCTTTTAAACCCTCTTTTTGTATAATGTTAAAATAGATAATTTTAGTAATAAAAAATATAATTAAAGTACATTTATTAACCGCGTAAAAATCTTATTTTGTCGATAGATAGATAGATAAATCCTTTTTTGCATCAAAATTTATATACAAAGGTAGGAAAGAAAAATGCTTACATTTAATTCTAATGCTAGTTAGCATTTTCTTCCAGCTAACGGTTCGTGATTACGAGCAGGCTAAGGGTAGTGCCGATAAATAGGGTTTAGGAATCACATCAAAGCGTATAAATAATCGATAATAAATATACCAGTTAGTCATTTTAACTGTTTGTGTAGAAAGTATTCAGATATACTTGTAAGAGATAACTGTGAAAAAATACTCTGTTGATTTATAAAAAATTCCGTCATTAAAATAATTCAATAAGCTTTAAGAGTTTAGCTATCACTTTGAATGACAATTATAGCGTATTTCATGTTTTTACAAATTTCCTATGTGGTGTGTGAAAGAAGTTAACAGATATTGCTATCGCTATTTAACATCTTCTTCACGATCTTATAGCCGAGAGTTCGAATCCAAACCAAAACGTTTTAAATGGCTCGTTGGTTACATAACAAAGACTAATCTTATCTCAATTGTTAGCTCTTAAAAATAATATTTAAAAAAACTGTCACATAGTACTCAAACATTGCATTAGTAATAAAAACTCGTCCAGTACGACAGATGAAAATTTTTCCGTGTATATTTTTAATTAAACGAGGTCTACGTTTATTCGTAGCTCCGTTTCAAATGACGCTGGCATATTAGTATGCTTGCCTTATTGCAGTTTTTGCTAATGACATCATTAAGGAAACTTTTTCTGAAGTCTTTTTTATGAGAGAAGGAACAAATAAGTGTATACAATTCACTCACATATACAATCCTCTTTAGTAAAAATATGTTCCTTCTACAAAGTGGTATAAGTAAATACGAATAAGGATATCATCCAGGCAGTGTGCAGTTAAAAAAGAAATTATTCCATATTTAAACGATATTTAATTGGTGGAACATTTAACATTTCTTTGTTCTTCTATACTTCATGTTTTCTCTTTTTTTTATAAATATAAATTACTGTATAAAGTTTAAATTGCCAGTGTTGTGTACTATCATGTTGTCGTATGTATCAGATAGGTTTCTTTTGTACTATTACTATGTGAGATGTATATATACGATGTAGCACTTTAAATATAAAAAGTTGTTAAGTTATTGCCGCTACCCACAAATACTTAACAAGGAGATTGCACACTATAGTAAGATAACCTTGACTTCACTAGTTCACCTGGAATTAAGCATCTGAATCATGCTGATTCATTTGGGCAAGTGCAGAAATCGATGAAAAGGCTCTATTGATTTTCCGATTGGCTAATGGATAAGTTTTTTGGTTTCTTATAGTACACAAAAATCAATTTCTAAAATTTTACCCCCTTATCGGGTCTAGTCTAGATCTAGTCTATGATGTATCAATTCTTTTTCTTGAATCTCCTTACAGTTCTTATTGTATAAACTGTACTCTCCTGAATCTGTCTCTCTCCATATTTATGAAAGCAAGAGGATATTTGTTAGCCGTATAACTTATGGGCATGAAATTGGGTCGAAAACTAAAAGATTGTCCTGACCTACATACCCGGCTTCATTGGTATTTATCATGTATTAGACAAATTCAAGGTTTGAATACATTTGATATTTGCATATAATTGTGCGTCTTTTTGTATTTTTTTAGGCGTAAACGAACTTACACCTTACCTGGTGAAAGTTAGAGAAATCTTATGCATTACATACGAGAGATCATTTGTGGGAAGAACTTCAGAAAAAGGCAGGGCTTCTTACGTTGATTAAATTAAGATTTACAACTACATGTCAGAAACAAGTTTAAAAATAAGTGGAAAGTAATAACTTATTCACATGTTCTTAACCCATGCTCTTTGACACAAACAGCAGTTGTTATCCGCTTATTGTTAAACTTATTAGTCCATCTCTATTCGTCGGGAAATGATTTCAACAAGATATCTCTTTAAATTTAAAAGACTGAGAAAGGAAAATCTCATTGGTACAAGTGAAATGCTAAGCTACTTACTGTTACGAAATACATTAAAATAAAAGTGTACAGTTTGAGTATCCCGCGATTATCCGAACGTCATTCCACTTTGTTGTACTAAATTATTAAATATTTTCCCAACTCTTTTAAAACGTCAAGAGCTGTGAACGCTTTTTGTTTTCGGCGTACGCTTCGACAAGGGTTGACGTGGCAATCTCAGAGTTAATAATATCGTAACTAAAGGCGGCTCCAATGGGAACCGATGAAAGGCCTAAAAGTTTCAACGGTATGTCGAATTTATTTTTTATATACCGACGTTTTAAATATTCGAGATTTCTTTTATAATATTTTTTCCAACGTTTTATTTAAAACCACGAGACTTATTAAATGGTGCATTTAGAAATTTATTCTAAGAAATTTTATTAATATCCCACATACTTATTGGAAATATTAAAGTTAAAGGAATTTTTTTTATAATATTTTTTCCAACGTTTTATTTAAAGCCACGAGACTTATTAAATGGTGCATTTAGAAATTTATTCTAAGAAATTTTATTAATATCCCACATACTTATTGGAAATATTAAAGTTAAAGGAAAATTTCAGCGTAGAGACCCCAATAGAATATGAATAGCTTATGGAATAAGCACCAATTACTTTTATTAAAGCGGTAAAAAATACTTTATTTCAATTTAAAATATCACAAACTAATAAAATTATTCTTCCACTAATACTTGCGATTATGACATGTATATACAACATTATAACAAGAAAACAAATTGATAATTTACATGCGAGACACATGTTTGTTTGTATGTTTTTGTACAAAAAAAGAGAAATGAATAATAATATACAAATCACATAAAATAAAATGGATTTAGCTACGTAGTTAAATCATATATAATGTGCAAGTAATACGTAAATGTGTGAAAACTTGTAATAGAAACAAAAACTACACAGAAAGAAATGTCGACTATAAAACAATCCTCTTTTCTAACCCTTTCAATCACAAGTCATCAATGAAACGTTAAACAATGGCATTATGAAGAGCTTTTGAACTCGGCACGAGGCTTTGTTAGCCCTCCGATTGCGTCTACTCGGAAGTAAAAAGGTGCGCTCTAGAAAAAAATAACAATTAATAGTTTTTCATTCCCCTGTATAGAGCTGGCTCGGTTGGAAACATTAAATGGCTGAATGTTATATGATTAACTTTTCTCTCAGACTATTGTAGTTATTAAATTATTAAACTCCATTCGAAAATTATTTTCAGATATTTGTGTGCGGGATGACAAAAGGCTAAACGAGCCGTAGGGGGTCTATTGCGAACCACATATTTACTGGCTCGTGATTGGTCGTACCATATAGCCTGTGATTAGTCGACCAATCACGACGCTTTAATTATTATGCCCGAAAATAGCATAAATTGTACATAGTTTTAATAGAGGTCACTTGCACTCGACCGCTCGGAAAATAAACAAGTGAAAATATGAAGTGTTTCAATTTCTTCATACACAACAGCGAATGTGCAGTAGCGTACAATTTGTAAAGTTAACTATTTTTCAAATTTTGACGCTTGAACTTAATATATGTGTCGGCGCAAAGACGGTATTCGAACCTTGAACAATTAATTAATACCTCAAAGTAAGGTACAAAATGAATATAACTGATATCAGTATAGAATAATCAACGATCATAGACGAGCAAAAATATATACCGACATCAAATCAAAAGTTAAACGTCATTACGCGTAGACGCCCTATTTGTATTTCCAGATAATCGTAGGAATATTACGAAATACGATTAATCAGAACCTAACCAAAATACTCTTAAAGTGATCCTTTCCGATAAAAAATGAATGATCAATTGGTTAGCGTTATATTGTGTACTGTCCATTTATGTATATACTTGTTGGAAATTTAAGATTTATATGTTTTTTTGTTATGGATCTCATTATCAGAATTGGGAAATTAAATGGGACAATGCACTAGCATTCAACTTGAAAAAGATTCATCAAAATCGGTTTACTTCGCGAACTCCTTGGTTCGAACCTCCGACTATAACATCGTGAACGCTTAGCCATTAGGTTTTTACTGCTTTAAAAATCGCTGTCCACAGACTAATTAAGTTTATGATAAGTTTTCTTTCTGCAATCTCGTAGCCGTCCACAAAAATAGCCCGAGAGAAATTTAAAGCAATTTTAAATTCTATTAGCATTTTTGTAGCCTTACAGCAATTAGTGAAAAAATACTGTCGCGTGGCGATAAACAATTAACATTTATGTATTGCGCTAAGGCGTTTTATTACAATAATGATTTTATGTAACCACGAAAGGTTCGCCTGACACCATACTTTATTTACTTTAAGACAGAACTATTATATACTTAAATTAATTAAATAATTGCCTACTATAATACCACGCCTATAGTCCTGCCAATTAAAACTCCAATGAGATTTTAGGTGAAGTAACAAGTATATTTACGAATAAAAACAAAAACCGACTTTAAATCAAATGTAATATTAGACGCTTTCACTCGCAGATGCCCTCATTTTATTTCCGAAATATCGTAGGTATATTACTAAATAAAATTATTCAGAACCCAAGTAAATTCTCATCAAACTACTCTTGACAACCTTTCCAAAAAAAAAATCATCGAAATCGTTTGGCATGATATTGAGTTATTCGTCCGTTTGTCGCGTTGTATGGTTTTCTCATAGTCAGTATTGAACCAAATTTTTGAAATGGGGTCACAGGTAGCACAGCTTTTCAAAAAAGAATCGCTAAAATCGGTTCACTCAGTTCAAAGTTTTGGTAGGTAACCAATATAAAAAGAAATACAGACGATTCTTCACGATGTGTGTGACATGTTTCGATCAGCGCAATTGATTTCTCTTTGATAGGAAATGAAATCGGCAGTAGCAGTACATGTATCGCTTAACAAAGCCTCTTGGAACTCGGCCAGAGCCCCGTTTGCATCCATGCTCCCCGCTAATGCCGTAGTGCTGTTTACGGGGTTTAGAATCTTTTTTCTCATAAGAATACTTGACTTACATGACAAAGTTACAATTAATTCTAAGATACGTTTATTGAGGGCAATTTTAAGTGTTTTCTGAGCTCTTTCGATTTCTAGCAAGAAAGTTTAAAATATATATAATCTCTTTATATCTCTCATTTTCTACATGTCATTGGTATAGTAATTTATTATAGAACTATCGAAACAAATTCATTTATAACCGATAGCCGTTATAACGATAGATGTTTAGAAAGTTACAAGGAAACGTGCTATGAATATAAAATGATTGTTTCAGTTGGTTCTATTTTAAAAGCTCGCGGACTATGGGAATTAAAATAGAAAGACTTCCTTGTATTTTTGGAAAAGCTCCAAGTGCATCTAAATTCAAACATGAGTAGAGAAACGCCAAGGATGCTGGAGAGCGTTGGAAACACTTTGCACATAAATTTTGGAGCAAATGTGTGTTTTCTCAACTTCCAACTGCGAAAATAATCGAAAATAACAAACTTGAGTCCCATATAATTCGAAAAAGGTTCTCAATGCCTTTCATTTTTTTTGTCTGTATGTTTCTTACCTCAGAACCTTCGACCGGGTAAACCAATTTTTGATGATTCTTTTTTTATTTGAAACCTGATGGTTCCCGTGTGGTCCAATTTGATCCAGCTCCGACAAGATACCATCAATGAGGACTAACTACATAAGTCTTAAATTTGCATTAAGTATGTGCGCGACAAATAGACAAATCACGCCAACAGATTTAGGTGATTCATTTTTTTATTGGAAAGAATGTATTCCAAAGCTAATTTGATAAGAGTTTGATTAGGTTCTCTCATTAATTTCAGCCCTGTAGTTCTGGGCTCTCAATAATAAGACTAGGGTATCCTCTGCCTGAAGAAGGCGAATAAAAGGGCCCTCGGGATCATTGGGCGACAAGAGCGAGGGACCTTTTTCGTCCGCTAAGGTGGACCCGGGAAGAAGGCGACATCGGCTGGCCCGTGTCGCCTTGCACTGCGAGGGCACAGGGGGGGAGGGAGTAACCTCCCCCCCGGGACGTGCTCTCCTCCAGCACAGTGCAGAGGGGCTCCGGTGCGTTCCACTGGAGATCCCGCAGCCACTCGTCATGCACCGAGGAAAGGGCCACCAAGGAAGTTTTAGTGGGTAAAAACCCCACATAACCGCCGCCTTCCCCCCAGAAGGTGGGGTAACTTTTTGAAGATTTCCTCCCCGTTAACAAAAAAAAAGGTTCTCATTAGTTATATTTTGTAGTATTACGATAATTCGGAAATACCAAGAGAACAGTCACACGTAACAGCGTATAACATTTAATTCGAGTTGAATTCGATTTTGTTTATACTCGTAAATATATTTGTAAACTTTCAGGCTATTCGTGTTTTATATAAGTACTATTTTGCCTCTGCTGTATCATTTAAATATTCCCTTTACAAGTTGAGACGGGTTTAGTTAGATTTAGATACTTACGACTAAATGCAACAACCGACTTCAAATCACATCTAGGTTGTCGGTGGCGGATTAAACGTTACTACTATATGCTCCGTGGCCTTCTTTTGGCCTTCTTTTGATTGAGCTCTCTAAAATGATATATTCCAAATCACTACATTTCAAAGTTCTTCCGCTTATTTTCTTTTTTTCTCGCACATTAGTGCTCGTCAGAGAAACAACGCGTTCACTACTAAGTTACAGCTTGTTACTACCCATGACCCACTTAATGAAAACGAAAGGTATTAAATAACACATCTCATTGTTTTGTGGAAATAATATCGCGTGGCAACACACAATTAGCTTTTTGTGGTGTGCGGGAAAACAGGTTTAATTTTTTATTATAATTAGTTCTCTGGAATCACGAAAGATCGCCTGGAACATGCTAACATTCGTTTATTGTTATTGATTTAACAAAGGCTAACAAATATCGTATAAAAGATATTTTATTTTTTATTATTTTAATATTAAAAGTAGCAAACGAGCATACGGCTCACGTGATATTAAGTGATCACCGTCGCCCATGAACATCCATAGCACCAGAGGAGCTGCAGGTGCGTTGTCGGCCTTTGAGATAGGAGTAGGCTCCTTTCTTGAAGGTCCTCAAATCGTAAAAGTTCGGAAACACCGCTGGTGACAGTTGATTCCACAGGTTGACAGTGCTTGGAAAAAAGTTACGCGAAAACGTACAGTCGTGTAACGCCAATCAAGATAGTGGCGGTGGAACTTAGAATTCTGCCGAGATGTGCAGTAATGGAAATCGGTAGCTGGGATGATTCCGAACAATTCCCCAGAACAGTCCCCATGGTAAATGCGATATAGAATGCAAAGAGCCCCGTCATCTCTTCGCAGACTCAGGGTTAAGTCGATCGGAAAGACCCTGATCGTCTATCCCGTCGACAATTCGAGTACTCTACGTTGTACACGGTCAAACGGAAAACGTTGGTATTGGGGAGCCTCGTCCTAGAGATACGAACAGTATTCCATGTGAGGCCGTACTTGTGCTTTGCTTAAGTTGGTTTTTGTTTTTACTCCTAAATTTACTTATACTAGTGGAGGACGCGCTTATTTAATGAAATGTGAATTAAGACAATACTTTCAGGGAGAGGCAAAAGCTCACTGTAAGCGCTAAACGCCACGCCGAGGGCTCGGTAAGCCGATTTATAACGCGCTCGAGGGCAGGGCAGGATTTATGTTCCTGTGATTATTCGAACGCCTTTTAAACGAGTACCGTCGGCTAAATAATGGGCCCGCTCGTTATCGTAGATACTGCAAGGTTTAGAACTAAATCGGAAGCTATTTTGGTTTATCGAAGTTGCGAGCGAGGAGCGAAACAATTTAGTAAATTATTTAGCAACGACGTGAGACCCGCTTTTCATACTGTGTTATCCGGGTCATACTTATATATTATTTTTTTCTTTATTTTATCAACAAATAGTCCTTATTGTCTATTATGTTACATTAAGCGGTTATGTGGGGTTTTCACCCACTAAAACCTCCCCGGTGGTCCTTCCCCAGAGGAACGCACCGGAGCCTCTCTGCACTGTGCTGAGGGAGAGCACTTCCCGGAGGGTAACTCCCTCCCCCCCGGTCCTCCGTTGCCACGACACGGGCCAGCCGATGTCGCCTTCTTCCCGGGTCCACCTTGGCGGACCACAAAGGCCCCCACCCTTGTCGCCCAGTGAACCCGAGGCCCCTTTTAGTCGCCTTCTACGACAGGCAGGGGATACCGTAGTCTTATTCTTGAGAGCCCAGAACTACAAGGCTGCCGCCACGCGGCCCTAGTCCAGATTGTGTATTGCTTTTTTTAGCTGAAGGTGGAACAAATATGTTTAAATACATGTTGATTAAGTGGAGAACAAGAAAGGGGTGAGTTGAAAATTTAGGATGAGTTTTAGTGATTTTATTTATTTAAAGTAAAAACTGAAACAATTGTTATAACTTACAAGCTACTTCGTTTGTCGTACAATTATTGATGCGTACGCGTAGAACATTAATTAAATTTTAATCTCTAGTCTTTTGACTACACTTTCAAAGCATAGTCAAAAGACTAGAAAAGACAACGCAAAAAATTCACCGACTTTAATACGCTGCGAGGCTTAACAATGGAAAGTTCCGGACGGACTTTCCTTAATACCTTTTGTAGGGAATTAATGGCGTTTATGTTTCATAATGTGACAGCAGGGTAATTAATAAATTAAACTACAAATAACTATGCCTTAAATTCATGAACTTACACGTACAAGGGATGGTGAAGACATTTCTATTTCGATTTTAACACAAAATTATTTTGTAAATTAATACACTAAGTCTGCGTACTGTCTACGAGATTATTTAGTCTTGAATTTTTATAAAAAATATATTTTATAAAAATCATATTAAATTAATCAATTATATCACTACTATTAAACATGTAATAAATTTATTAATTATCTTTTAAACATGAAATTGCTACGGATTTATAAGTTGTCATAATTTACAAGCCTCATATTAATTTATACACAGCACTAAGAATACAATTGTTTTGACTCTATAAGCTCGGAGAAAAGAAGATATAAAAAGTTAGAATAAAAGCTTTATTAATATCGGATAAATAAATCTTGATCAATTTTGGCTCTGGAGCGCAGATTTACTGACCGTGTTTTAATGCTGTTTCTTGCAATTATTATGTGAACATGCCTATGTATGTAATTTAAATGAACCCACTTATTAGACATAGACATTTATTTATTGGCATCACAATACAAAAACACATCACAGACAGAATATAACACACATTAAAAAGAATGAAAAATAGACAAAACAGTTAAAGTTACACGGACAAATAATACAAAACATATGATGTCAATATCGGACACCATTTCAGCATGTGCTGTCGCAAGGATGCGACAGCGCTGATTTTCAGCGGTGCCCGGGACTACCTAAAGACGTGCGCGCGCAATACTACTTTTATATGGAATTTATACAGACAGTAAGAGTATAATGAATATGATACATAAATAAAACAGTTATGAGATTACAATATATTTTATACAATAAAATAATAGATGAAAAAAACTATTACTGGAACTATCCTCCTCCTTGCGTCGTTTTCCTCAGGGTCGTGACCTCCACGAATGATGTGGCGGACGATCGCTTTCCCCCTGCTGCGGTCTTTGGCGGTGTGAAATGCCTCGTGGACTCTCCTGTTGATGTTGGTGCTAATTTTGTCTGTCCAACGCATAGGGCTTCTCCCTCTTGGTCGTTTTCCCTGTACTTTGCCTTTGCTTGTGACCAGGAGTGTTTCCAAGGTATCGGTTTTCCTGGCTATGTGACCGAAGAATTAGAAAACCCTACGGGGACAGACCATTGACAATTTGACAGTGACACCCACTTCCTGGAGAATTGACGCATTTGTGCGGTGGGCTGTTCAAGGTACTCGCAACATTCTCCTCCAGCACCACATCTCAAATGCGTCAATACGAGATCTATCTGCCTTCTTGAGGGTCCAAGTTTCCGCTCCGTATGTGAAAATTGGGAACACCGGAGATCTCACGTTGAACAGGCACTGTACTAGTATAAAACACATATTTAATGAATTTGAGTAACAAATAATAGTACAAAATTTTACAGTTTTGAAGACATTACAAATTTAGTTGCTCATAAACAAATAAAGTTAAATTAACTTTAAAACTGTGTTGTTATGTTGAGTATGTATGCCCCGAAACAATTTCAAACGATTGATATACGTACTGTATATCAATCGTTTATATCAAATATTTACAAACGAATTTAAATATTTTTTTGTAAATATTTTCAAATTGAGAGTAGATTTAGACAATTTTTTGATCTTTATAAAAATCATTTGTTAAGTTGTGACATTGTGACATTAATTCGGCCTTAAATTAAGTATCTGCTTAAAATATACCACCAACCAATTAATCCTCGTAAAGCAGTATGTAGTAACCGAGGGTTAATCTCGCAAGTGACATAAAGGCTGCTGTTAAATATTTAACTATTACGATGTTTCAATTTATTATTTTATGATTGTCATAACTTTTGCTTTATATGGACATTTAATTAAACGTGGAGATAAAATATCATCTAGAAATATTTGTATTAATATTATGTATGTTAAATCAATCAAATTAGTGGTATTGGTCTAGATTGAGAGTTTTCCGTTTTATTTTTTAAAGTAGGAAAAAAATCACTAAGCTCTGTCTACCTAACAAGGATTAAAAAACATGGTTACGTATGTAAATTATTAATATAATATAAATATCTACTAAATTATTAATTAATATAATATAAATATTAGGTCCTAACATATGAAATTGGCGTTTTGTAAGTGGTAACCTAAAGTCGATTTTTTCAAAAAATAATATGATATATTTTTTTAATCAAAGTATGCGCCGTTGTTATTTATACAATTTTTCCATCTCACAGGTAGTTCATTGGTCCCTTTACTAAAACAAACCATTCGGACGGGGATCAAAAAATTTATGAAGGCGTTTTGGACTGCCTCATCTGAGTTGAATTTTATCACTGGCAAATTTCGAAAAAAAATGGTAATCTGTTGGAGCACTTCTTCTTCTGTTTAGCGATTTCCCGCCCTAACACCAGGGTCTGCTTTCCTGCTTAATCTACTTCACTTTGCCCTGTCTTCGGTATCCTGTGTTGGATTCTGTTCTCTAATATATCCGCAATCACATCGTCCAGTCAGCGTTTCTTAGGCCTGCTTCGGAATTTTGGGCTTGGAAAATATAGGACTGTCTATTACATTGTCTACCTAGTCAGAAGGCCTGCGGTATATGTGGCCTTACCATCGAAGACGACTTTCCTGCAGTTTCCTGTTGGTGCAAAGACGCAATTATTAGGTCAGTAAAGTGCCATCAAGTTTACAGTGTTTTAGATATTCATGAAGCAGCGAAAACACTTTAAAAATGATTAAAAATATCTCTTTAGTTTTTTTTCACAAAAAATTAAAGGTGGCAAAACTGGGCTCTTGAATTCAGTTTCAGAGGCTCGGAGTATTTTTAAATTACCCGACCGCTCTGCGCTTTTAGTTTCTATAAAAAAATTTAAGGTTAGTTAAAGGCAATTGTGTAGTGCTAAAATGTTTCCAAATCTGCGCTTTACGTTTATTTAACTGTTGAATTTTTTACCAACCTACGAAACACTGAATAACGGAAAATTACTACTATAATAAAGCACCTAAGCCAGATGGGATTCGAACTCTATCAATTTAAATATTACTAGCTTTACTACCTAGACGTAATATTACCATATTGCAAAGGAAGTAAGGTGGCTTCCTTTGCAACATAGATTCAGGAAGTGTTGTATAACCGACTTAGGGGCGGCTAACGATGATGGATGACCAGCGATATTATAAAATGAAGTAACTTTTTTCGCATCGATAAAACGTTAAAATTATCCGGGTACTATTTTACATCCCTTCATAAGGAAAACTTTAAAATCTATACAAAAATAAGTAAAATTGGTTAGTTATTTTAATATTACAAACAGACTCCGTTTGCAATATTATAATAATATATAACCCCGGCTTACTGCATTCATTTGAATGTTAAAACGGTATATAAACCAAAATAACATTTAAATTATTTTTGTCTGTTTGTTCCGGTTACTGACTGTCACTGGCAGATAGCTGACGTAATAAGGAGTTAACTTACGCTACTTTTAGTTAAAAAAAAGAAAGTTTTAATCGCGGGTAATACGCGGGGTGGGGCTAGCTTAAAGCTAGAGACTAAACTGAGAGACGCCGGCACCAAAGTCTCGCAGTTTAATTGTCAATTACACAGCCGCAACACAGCGTAACGGCTGGCAGCTGGCGACTTTTGTAAGCTAAGTGCAACGCCGAACTCCGCTTCTAATAGAGTTACTATTTTAAACCTTTTTTTTTGACGAACTAACACAGTTGGCACAGAGAAGCTGGCCTTTACTACTTCACCGGATTTGAGAGGTGGCACAGCTTTTAGATCGCTTAGTCTGAACCTTTATTAGGTGGTAACTCGACACAAGGGTCCCCCCGGTGAGGGGTAACCTCGGCTTGGACGGTTACCATTATTACGCGTTAGCAGTCCGATCCGAGGGCGCCCGAGAGGGCCGGGCCACGACTCGGTCGGTAGCTATTTTATTAGCAAAATCTATTGGGACAATCTAAGCTAAACTAATTTATATGCCACTTCGGGAAGCGAAATATTTTAAACCAGTTTTTTTTGACATAAAAACACTCAACACTAACGCTTTCTTGCATTCTCACTATTTAGCTTTAAAGGGATATAAAATATTAACAGTGGAATCACAAAATGGATTTTTTTTCTACTATACCTTTGTAACTAACTTAAGTTAGGTAACTACTTTTACTAGATTTACTTACATAATTTTTATAGTTAACTGGTACATTTATTGTTTTTGTACATGTATTTGTTCTTTTACCAAGATAACTGACTCTAATGTTATTTGGGCTGACTGTTAGGATATAACAACATCCAGATAATTAGCAATGGTGTGCTGCACACTAAATTGACTTCAGTGGTGTACGCAAGTTGGATTCAGCAGATCAATGTGGGTGTGAATTGTAGGTGAAAAATTACGTAATTAGGAAAAAGAGGTTAATGCTTATATATTATGCTTCTATATAAAGTTGCGTATCTAATTCCACTATCCCCGTTCCACTATGGGATTTTAAGACTGGATTCCTTTTATTGAGAACATCCCTCAAACCCGAACGAAGCGCTTTGCTTCGTCTCTCATTATTCGTACATCAAAGGACTGGAATAGTTTGCCCTTCCTTCGTCTGCCTTTCCTTCCAATTACAATGTGGGAATTTTCAAGATTAGAGTGAATAGGCATTTACTAAGCTAGTGCGCTTTACCATCCAGAACTGCATTTCCACTTAACATCAGGTAGGATCGTAGTCAAAGCACTGGCTGAGAAAGTATAAAAAAAAATAATCGAGAGAGGATAATAACGGTATCTACACATAGTAGACTATATTAGTTTAGTACTGATTTTTTTTTATTCGAGACAAATAAATTAGAAACGTAAGTTTGAACTTACTAATATTTAGGTTGTTGATGAAATTTACAAATTACAATTTACAAACCGCTAGAATACGTATTATAGTGACAATAAACTACAAACAATGTATTGCTTAATTGGGGTTAAAATTGTGATCAAGATCTAGTTAACCATACAGAGGTAATTTTCGAATATGCTTAAGTTAAAGTTACAGCCATATATCTAAAGGCTGTATGTATGTATGTATGGCATGTATGTAAGTTACAGCCGTATGTATATATATATATATATATATATATATATATATATATATCACACAGCTGGGCACAAGCCCTGTAAAGAGAGTATAAGGGTCCGCCACGCGGCTCTTAGTGCGGATAGGCAGACTTCACATGCCTTAGAAAAATTTTCGGTTTCCTCACGATGTTTTCCTTCATCCTGGGAAATCAGCACATAAAATTGTAACAACAAATTCATTGGTGTCGGCACCGGGGATCGAACTCGGGTTACTAGCGTACTACGCGCAACCTGAGGGGGCCGCCCGGACACTGAGCTGCCACGGCTCTTTTTTCCACGTATTTTTACTTATTTCAAGTATCTTTACAAACTGATTTTGGACTGATTATAAAATCTTTAATTGGAATATCAAGTGATTGAAATAAAACATCGATTCATAATATTGTGTTCGAGGATTCCGTAGTGGTCCAGACAGCTTCGCCTCTAAAACTTTAAATGTAATGGCCAAGTTATGGTAGTTACACTGTGAAATCGCAAAACGCCGAGGCAACTTCGAGTAAATAGGTTTGTGCAGAATTCGTGAAGTTTAATTGGCAATTTACAGCGTGACCGCTATGTGCCCGAACCGTTAACAGTTTATGACTTCTGGAAACTGAATTTTTGCTCCAGAACCACTCGACCCAAAAGCGACGTCGCTTTAAACGGTTTTTATTAAAAAACATACCTGGAGCGAAAGCTTTGAAGTGTGCACTCCCCTGTAAGTTTATGAGGTTTTCTCTTAAAAGTCGAGATTCTTGATGCAATCAGTAAAGTATGCGAACTTTTTTCTTTTAAAGATGTTACTTTGGGCCTTAGCTTTGAGTGGTTTTTTAAAAAAAGTGTTTTACAAATACATAAAATGTAAACGATAACGCCAGCGAAGCAGAGATTATGTATTTCTTTTTGCACATTTTACAATTTAAGTCTTTAAAAGCAATGATTAGCTTAAAGTTTACGCTTTTTCGTTTTCGGAAGTACAAGCCGTAAGTTAACCGTGAGAACCTTATGAATTTCTTGATAAGAATAACGATTGAGACCTTCCTCTACTCTTCTAGAAGTTAAAAGAGGAGTTTTTTTATATCCCTTGACTAAGGTGTAACTTCATTTCGCGCAATAACCAATAAAAATGCTTATCTCAATGTCCAAGGATCAAATCCAGCAGCATGTCAAATTTTTTTTGTTTAAAGTCAAAGAATAATTGATGACATACCGTCTGCGAAACGTTGAGTCGAATACATCCTTCCACTATTGACGTGAATCAATTTCAAGCATAAGCTTAAGCTAAGAATGGTTAACAGGAATGTTAGTAGTATTTATTGAAAAATATATTACTTAAACACTTTAAAAAAATACCAATAAATTCTCATAAAGTCAAATTGGCCAGTAAGTCAACTCGTTTGGTAATAATAAGTACAATTAGTTATTACACACAACATGGAATAATTCGAAATTGCTTAGAATATATTCAAATTGCAACAAAACAATGTATTACCGCGCAATAATTACATTTGGTAACACCTGTATAAGTAATAGCTTAAGTTAAGCTGGCATTAAACACACAATGCTAATTGGGGCTCAGTTGAATTTCGTCGCCAAATATTATTATTAAAAATTTCCTTATTTATAAATTTATAACATAACTAATTTAAAAACCCCTTAAGATTAGGAGCGTTGCTGGAGTTTCTTCGGCCACTTCACGAAGTGACACTCAAGTTTGTTTAGCTTAGATTATCCGTGAAATAACGACTACCGACCGAGTCGTGGTGCGGCCCTCTAGGGAGCCCTTGCATCGGAATGCTTACGCGTTACATTCAAGTTCAAGCCGAGGTTCCCCTTACCGGGGACCCTTATGTTGAGTTACTAGCTATAGAGGTTCAAGCTAAGCGTCCTAAGAATTATTCCACAATCCTGTGAAGCTATCATGGCCAGCTTCTCTGGCCAATCTATGTAGTTTTATCTTCGTCATTAAAAAAAATTTAGAAGCGTCATTACGTTAGGCTGGGGGCACAGTCTGCGTAACGTAAGGTCGTAAGTTGAAAACCACCATTCCTCTATTGACGTCGACCATCTCCTAGTAAAAGCTAAATCTCATTTGACCATACTATATGAAATTAACAAGAATATTAGTAATATTATAACAAAAATTGCTACAATTAAATAAAAATTACAATTTAGAATATAGGTTGTATTACGTGAAACCGAAAACGTAAATTAAAAAAAGTTAGCCTTTCAACTATATCCAATCATCTTTTATCTAGGGGCGCATGAGCCTAGTAAAGAAACTGACAACTGCTGTTTGTTACTAGGCTCATACTACGGCTCCCATAAAAAAATAATTTATTAAAAATATGAAAGAGCAAGTCATTTGTTTGAGATAACAATAACCGTCAGTACATTTCATATTGTTCTCTAAGCTACAAACCAACAACGTCAATATTATCCCACAGATTCTAAAAGACACAATGAAAATCTTTGTCGGATATTTTTAATTTAGAAAATGAAAGAAACAACCGTCTATAGTAAAAGAAATTGTAATCAAAATGAAAGAATTGTGATGTTTTACTTCGAAAGTTTCACGTTCCGAGACTCTTTGTATATTTCCGGCCAGATAAGCAAGTTGTGGCTTTGACTGATACAGAAATACGGAAAAGATTTTTCATTTGGAAGGGTGATGTGGTGATGATTTGGTTCAAGATTATAATGAAATACGTAAAGATATTCATACTAGTTTGATGAAATGAAATATTTCAACATTTACAATCGTTTTGAGATCATATCACTGGTAACAACAGATAGGAATATCAACTCCTAACATTTATTTTCATGGGGAAATCTTCAACAAGATGGGTTATGTAGGATTTTTACCACTAAAACCTCTGGCCCTTCCTCGGTGCTTAGTGAGGGGCTCTCCAGCGGAACGCACCGAGGCCCCTCTGTCTTCGGAAGCACGTCCCGGACGGGGAGGTTAATCCCTCCCCCCGTTGGCCGGCACCAAGAAATTTGTTTGTTACAATTTCAAGTGCAGAACCACGCGCGGTGAAGGAAATCGTGAGGAAACATGTCTCAGAATATTTACTATGCCATGTGAAGTCTACTAATACTGCTGCGTGGCGGACTATGCCCTTATACTCGAGGCCTGAAGCCTGTGCCCAGCATAGGACATATAAAAAGTAGTAAGCTGGTAAACTTAAAAATGAATGCAGTTTATTTGTTACAATTTTTTTTGCTCTTCTAGCTCATATAATACCAACTTTTGTGACATTAATCAATAATACAACTCTATAGAAACATTTAAAAAAACTTGTCCCAAAGAAAGTGTTTTTCTGGATTCTAATTCTAGATTTTAAAATATCTCTTACCTTCATAGACTTAACCTATACTTTTCCTAAAGATCCAAAGATATGTATAAAAAATATACTATTCAGTTTTGAATTTGGGAGGAGTACAAAGCAAAACATGTTGAAAGAGTGTTTGTCGAGGGCCACTCGCTTTATATCGCTAACGGGATGCGGTTCTGTAACGTAAAGAGCTTGCAGTTCCGCGTTTTTTGATGCCGACAACACAAAAAACCTTCTGGCCTGGAATGTGTAGTGAACACTTACATATACAACATGGGCCATGACGCGAAATAACGTGCATACCATCCAAGTTGCTGAGCCCAAAATGATGATGATGAGATGGATGTGCGGCGTATCCAGGCGTGATAAAATACGCAACGAATTTGTGCAAGAAAGTCTACGAAAAAGACTACAACGGAACCTGGCGCTACAACTCTCCCTTCCCGTACGAAGCTCCAAAGAAGAACCCAAGACAAGGTGGGAGAGTGTGGTGTCGGGGACAGCGAAGTAAAAACTAAAATCCGAAAAGATGATCCCACTACCAAGTGGGACCAATGGCAAGGAAGAGAGAGTATTAATAGACAAAGAATTTTACACATAAAATATTTTCTAAATAAATAATTATAAATTGAATTTGAAATGCCGAAAATTTAAATTAAATACAACAGACTTAAATAATACGCTAACTGATTAGATTTGTTCCAAAAGTTCCTTATTCCCTCTAAAGCTAGATGAATAACCGCTCTCACAAATCAAATATCATTTCATCACGAAGTGTTCCGCTCGGAAGCGGCTGCGTTGCGACGATAAGAGATTTTGCTTCTATTATTTCCCATGAAAAAATGCTTCCTAACGTTAAACCTAGTAACTGATGTTTTTAATCTTTTTGCATTCGTCTTATTTCCCCAACTATTTTTGTTTTACATCTGTATAATTACAGAATCACTATCATTTAAATACCATTGTACAAATATTTTATAATGTAATATAATGAACTCACGTTTTTTAACTCTACACAGAGACAGCAATCTGTCCGCTTTTCTCCTGTGTCCTGTTTATAATAGGAACGAAAAAATCCGTCAAGGAATATAAATAGTTATAGTTACTCAATGTGACGATAATAATACAAATTCAGAAGCCATAGTTTTTTTTTATTTTTATTTTTACGGGCTTTTGCCCTTTTGGGCATGTCAGCCCCATCATTTTTTTTTTGTTAACGGGGAGGAAATCTTCTAGTTACTCCCTCCCCTATGCCCTCATAGTGCAAGGCTACACGGGCCAGCCGATGTCGCCTTCTTCCCGGGTCCACCTTAGCGGACGACAAAGGCCCCCACCCTTGTCGCCCAGTGAACCCGAGGCCCCTTTTAGTCACCTTATACGACAGGCAGGGGATACCGTTGTCTTATTCTTGAGAGCCCAGAACTACAGGGCTGAGCCCCATCATATCCTAACCTTGGCAACCTTGGTCGGGTCAGGTAACAACATTAAAAAAAGCACCCACATGTGTTCCCTCAGGTTAAGGCTAACTATTAAAGACTTTCTTTCCGCTTCATGTTTAGCACATTCCCATTATGTGGTGCACATCACCCACCACTTGGAAAAACTCACAGTTCGGTGAAGCCATAGTTCTGCAAAGCAATTTGTCGTTTAAATTCTTTTTATATTTTTTATACAGATGTGTATATACTGTGGATTACATTCATATTTGCCGTAGTATATACGCACACAGTAAGCGGTTTGCAATTATGGCACAGCGTAATTTAATAGCCGTCCAATTTGTGGTTTGGGAAACATTTTAAATGGTCATTAATTTATTAGGCCAACGTTTCTGCTCCGTCATTATTTCATAATGGAATGGTTACGGAACAAGATGGGGTATAATGGACGTTTCAACGTGGTTGTTTAATATTTTAGTACCTGGGCGACGGTGCTTCTCATGATGGTTTTTTTAGTGAAATCATGATTCATTTTAAAGGTGATCGTAATTAATCATAAACTTGAAAAGATTAACGTAAAGCGTTAGCTAAATATAAACTTTTAATTTGAATCGAACATCCAACAATTTCCAACTTACTCGATACAACGTCATCTCGTAAAATTTGGAGGTGTGTGCTAACTCTAATATATATATGGACCTCAAAGACCTACGAGACATATCACAAAAAAATGTAAAATTGGTTATAATAAATACTTGTTATAATCACGTCTTTAGATATAAAATTCTCGTGTCACAATGTTAGTTACCATGCTCCTCTAGAACGGGTAGACCGACTTTTATGAAATTTAGTAGTCTCTGACCTTTTTCGATCCTACCATAGTGGTCTTTACATGATCGTCATTACAGGTGGTCCGACCTTGGCATTCAAGTTACCAAGGATGATACTCGTGTCGTGGCAATTTTTCGTAAAACTCGTTGATATCCTCACTAGTGGCTGTTGGGGTGGCAGGGTGGCATATACTTGTCTTATGTTCAGGAATATAGGTCCCGTGTTAAACGTCAGAGTGATGATTCCGTCTTAGATTTTTATTAAATTTGTTTGTAGAGTGTTGTATTGTATCCAAGAACGTGTTTATTTATTTGCGATAGTATCAGTATTGCCATTCCGCTTGTACTTTTATCTTCACATCCAGAGAAGTATAGAGGTCACCCAGGGCCGTCGTACAATGCTTCCAGAAGGTATAATTTGATGCCATAAAATGTTAAAAAAATAATTCCGCTCAAGTGTGGAAAAAATCGAAGGCAAAATTTGTCCATAAAAACCCGGGCATTTCTTAATCTGCAGATTAATTAAAAGTTTCCGACTCAATATCTCATTTTGCTACGCCCATTTGTAATTCGTTTCTTCTGATTTATGAAACTTGTGCATATCTTTCGAACGAATTGCCTCGCGGTCTTACGTAAAATCGACGAATCTCATTGAATTATTTTCTATTAAAAGTCATTGCTGAAATACGTCTTATCGAATGTTAGTTTTAACAATTATATAAACTATGATCGTTGCAAATTAATAAAACACACACACGCAGCACGCGCCTTTGGGTAATCCTGGGCAACGCGCAAAAAGGCAAAATTCAGTGCTGTCGTATCCTTGCGACGGCACATGAGACGGTGTCCAGTGTTAGCTTTATATCCTATTTGTCTGATCCTAGCATTAATTGTATTGTGTTTATATTTCTTTCTATTAGAAAATTTTCTTTTTTTGCTAAATTTTTGTAATGTGTTCGTATATTGTGATGCCAACAAATAAAATGTCTATGTGTAAGTCTATGTCTATTAGAATTTTATCCTCCGTCTAGACCTGAAATTCAATGACATGTTTTTAAGGGAATGAAAAACGTACTTTAAAAACGCTCTGACGTACTTTAACACTAGCGGGATTGACAGAGACAATTTTTAATTTTTTGCTTTTTCACCAAGCTTTTTAGGTCCTATATATGACAGGCGGGAATCCCATCTCCATACACCGGGCATACATTTTTACAAAGTAATTTACTTTTGTAATTAAAAAACTCAAAAATGCAATTCATTGGTAAGCCGACTCGAATTCGAACTTGCGACTATTAGATCGTAAGCCGAACTGCTAAGCTACGAAGTATCACTGTTATTACTGTTTCTATTCATCATTACGAAAATGAATCCGATAGCAGAGTAGATACAATAATCCAGAACTAGAACAATATTCTCATATTATTCCAAGTAAATTCTGATGAATAGGAAATAAGAATTAAGTAATAATTATACAACTAATAAAAAATATTATTTTTCATCAATTAGTCTTAAAGAATCAACTCCTATAAAGATATGGTACTTTCTCAGTGCATCTAACCTTGGCTTATAAAACTATTATGGTTCTAGTAATGATCTTCTCGTCTATAAGAACTAATTATGACATTTACATGTTTGCCATCCGTTAACCTTGAACTAGTTCCAATGTCACATGGCTGTGTCCTACAGGGCTTGGCTGTATGGTCATAAACGCTTACCTAAGTTATCCAAGTTAGGCAATAAAGATAACACAATGCAATCGCACTGATTACAGAAAGGTCAGCGAACGGGATAGTCTAGATTTAGTTCCATTAATTTTTTATGTATTCAATGTTCTTTACAGACAAGTACAGTATAACTTTTGTACTTTAGCACTATTTTTATCTGGAGATCCCGGAGCCCCTCGTCATGCAAAGAGGAAAGGGCCACCGGGGAGGTTTTAGTGGGTAAGAACCCCATATAACCGCCGCCTTCCCCCCCCCCAGAGGGCGGGGTATCTTTCTGAAGATCTCTATCTTGTTTACGGGGATTCCTACCCGTAAACAAAAAAAAAAGTATAGTCTATTCACAGCCCTGTAGTTCTGAGCTCTCAAGAATAAGACTACCGTATCCCCTGGCTGTCGTACAAGGCGACTAAAAGGGGCCTCGGGTTCACTGGGCGACAAGGGTGGGGGCCTGAGTCGTCCACCAAAGTGGACCCGGGAAGAAGGCGACATCGGCTGGCCCGTGTCACCTGGCGCTGCGAGGGCACAGGGGGAGGGAGTAACATCCCCCCCGGGACGTGCTCTCCTTGATCACAGTGCAGAGGGGCTCCGGTGCGTTCCACTGGAGATCCCGGAGCCCCTCGTCATGCACCGCGGAAAGGGCCACCGGGGAGGTTTTAGTGGGTAAGAACCCCACAAAACCGCCGCCTTCCCCCCAGAAGTGTAGGGGTATCTTTCTGAAGATTTCCTCCCCGTCAACAAAAAAAAGAAGGTTAGTCTACTGACATGAATACTATAAATATATATAAGCTTTAAATTTTTGTAAATGGTATATCTTCCGACTCAAAAAGTTACCGACGACAGCTGATATTCGAACTTGCACTGATATAAAGGTTACAACTAAGTTTACGGTTTAACGACAAATTAGTTATTCTGTATGCCCATTGCACTATGAAGTATACGTAAATACTTATTAAATGTAGATCAATAGAAACAACAAATTGCCGACAGCAGTCAGCTGAACAAACAAGCCAGACGAGATAATGAAGGCGCGCTTGACGGTATGTCGGCAATGATATACAATTTGCTGGAATGATCGTTGTTAGCGCGGCGCAAAATTGCACGTTACAGCGTTTACGGTGTCATAAGTACATACATGAGAGTTGACTTTGTAGGAGCAGTATTATTGCCATTTCTTTGCTAAAAAGTCAACTTCCCTTTTGTGTATGGTAATTGAAAAGGCGCTTGAAATTTAAAATTGTAATAGTAAACTATCTTGTACTTATTTTTTCAACTACAATTTAATACTAAAACATTTTGAAATAACTTAAAATCAAATCAATGATGAATCTAGATCATTTTTAATCAAACATGATCTTTATTATTTTAGAAGCGTCATAGTTATATCTCTAAAAGTTCTGGCAATTATATTCTTTTAATTGTTCCACATTCACGCTTGTAATGGTTAAGGAGTACTTAGTCTAGAATTAGCATAAACCTTTTTTTTTTGTTCACGCGGGGGAATCTTTTTATAGACCATTCTCCGGTACCCTGGGTGGGCCCGGAGGGATGTGTGGGACTCGGCCTGGGCAGCCCCTACCCACTAAACCTTCCGCGAATGCCATCAGCCGTTATGAGCGGGGTGCCCTGGATCTGTCAGCGACAGGACACCCAACGACCGGCCGGTCCCGGCAAAGACCGGACTTCATCCTCAAAGGGGACTTCTCCGGCACTCAGAGAAGTCCCGACGACGCCGAAGCATGCTGCGGCCAGGTACCCATCCTGGCCCCGCTTCGGATTACGGGGGGCGCCAAGAGGAGGCGTTCGTAACGCCTCCTGCGCACCCTGATACGTCGCCTGCGGAGGGAGGGAGCCTCTGCGCTGCCCTCCCTGACCCGCTCGTCAGCCTCCTTCTGGGACGTGACCGTCTCACAGAAGGAGGCGACCGCCGTCGAGAATTAGCATAAACCTACCAATATCTCAATCAACTAGCAACCTTGATTTTTAGGTGTTGCCTGGTATATTTTCGGAACCAGATTCTATGTAAACAATATTGATATAGTACTTAATAAATAATCCCTATAAGTGCACAAAGATAAAAGAAATACAGATAAATTTATCATCCTTTTGTAAAGTCTGTTAAACCCATACTCAACGTTTGTCTTCAAGTAAAAAAATCAAAGACATTTCTACTAGTTTTAGGTACGTACCAAGTTTTTAGTAACATATGGCTTACCTATTTTTTTTTGTTGACGGGGCAAATCTTCAAAATCTTATGTGGGGTTGTTATACACTAAAACCCCCCCGGTGGCCCTTCCTCGCTGCATGGTGAGGGGCCCTGGGATCTCTAGTGGAACGCATCGGAGCCACTCTGCTCTTTGCTCTTCGGAGAGTACGTTTCGGGGAGGGATTAACCTCCCCCCCTCTGTGCCCTCGCAGTGCAAGGCAACACGGGCCAGCCGATATCGTTTTCTTCTCGGGTCCACATTCAGTGGACGACAAAAGAATATATAGCATATATGATCTGATCTTACCCTACATAGGTCCCTCCTATACAACACAAGTGTCTAATAACAAACAACAGTGGGACATATATGTACAGGCTGTTACTTAATTTTTTAAGTTAATTAAGTATTATTAATATTTAAAAGTTTTATATTAATATAATATAACTATTTCTAATAGTTTATTTGATAGCGGTGCAAATTAAATTTATTACATCGATTCTCCACATCATTGTTAACGATTGCTATGCCGATTTAACTGTCGAAGCCTCATTTAACCGTCGTTTCACTAGACAAGTGCTGTCAGATTAACGTGCTATAGTAAACAAATTTCGAGCGATATACAGTATGTTCGTTTTTACCGTCGAAATATTTACTATAGTTGTACCGAATAATTTGAATGAATAAACTTAGGTACTTAGAATAAAAAAGTTTCTGCAAACGAATGGAATTGTGCAATCGTAACTGGTAAATGGTCACTTAATGTACAAACGTGACGTTTTGTGACAAAATAAGCATGTTGAAGAATGCCGTGGTAGCTCAGTGTCTGCGCGGTTTGCTAAAGTTGGATAGTACGCTAGCAACCCGAGTTCGATCCTCGGTGCCAGCACCAATAAATTTGCTGTTGCAATTTTATGTACTGATTTACCACGCGTTCCGCGGTGAAGGGAGACATCGTAAGTATACCTTTTTTTTTTTGTTTTTCGGCGGCGGCGGTTATGTGGGGTTCTTACCCACTAAAACCTCCCCGGTGGCCCTTTCCTCGGTGCATGACGAGGGGCTCTGGGATCTCCAGTGGAACGCACCGGAGCCCCTCTGCACTGTGCTCAAGAGCACGTCCCGGGGGGGAGGTTACCCCCCCCCCCCCCTCTGTGCCCTCGCAGCGCAAGGCGACACGGGCCAGCCGATGTCGCCTTCTTCCCGGGTCCACTTTGGTGGACGACTCAGGCCCCCACCCTTGTCGCCCAGTGAACCCGAGCCTTGTACGACAGGCAGGGGATACCGTAGTCTTATTCTTGAGAGCCCAGAAATACAGGGCTGAAATCGTAAGTATACCCACATGTCTTAGAAAATTTTTCTAAGGCATGTGAAGTCTGCCAATCCGAACTAGGGCCGCGTGGTGGACTATGCCCTTATACCATTATACTCTCTCTACAGAGAAGGCCTGTGCCCAACAGTGCGACATATATCATTATCTATACAGAGGCTGTAACTTTGACTTTAAACATGTTGAAGATAATGGCCTATGCAATAGCCTAATGGTTTAGGACACAGGCGAAAGGACGAATCGTAAGATCGTGGGTTCGAATCCACCATTCGACTATTGACGTAAACCATCTCCTAACACAAGCCTAAGCTTAATTGGAATGGTAAACAAGAATGTTGATAATATCTGCGAATAAGAAATTTTGTTAGCATTCTTTAAAAAAAAATCACCGTGAATAACCTAATGGTTTATGGTAGGCTGGCCCGTGTAGCCTTGGAGATCCCGGAGCCCCTCGTCATGCACCGAGGAAAGGGCCACCGTTTAGTGGGTAAAAACCCCACATTACCGCCGCCTTCCCCCCAGAAGGCGGGTATCTTTTTGAAGATTTCCTCGCCGTTAACAAAAAAAAAGGGTCTACGAATCGTAAGGTTGTAGGTTCGAATTCACCATTCCACTATTAACGTGAACCATCTCCAAGCACGAGCTTAAGCTTAATTCGAATGGGTAACAGGAATGTTAGTAATATTTGCAAAAAAAATATTAAATCGTTTTATGAATATATAATATATGTATATTATATTATTTTAAATTACTCATGTTCTTAATTTTACTGTGTTGTTGTTTTTGTCTGAGCTAGTAATATTTCTGAGACTCAAAAAACGAGAATATTGTTTCTTTTAAACTGTTTTAAGCTTACACCCCAAGTTAAGCGTGCGAAAAGATACTACAGAAAAATGATAATACAATTCATTTTAAATCTCCTTGTAGAAAATCCAAAGAGCTATTCAAACTTCGGTAATGGAGATCCACTCAAAGGAAACCTTAAGGTAAAAGAAATGGAAAACAAAACCCACGAGCCGCGTACATTTTAACATATTTGTTATTCCACGCGTTTCGGTCAGGACGATGAAGTAAAATCGTTTACAAAAAGATAAGCTAAGATCGTTATGTAAAATAACCAAATTTACTTAGTCCGCGTGAGTAGGAATGGAGAATTGATTCGATCGGGATATTTCAAGATATAAGAATTTAACACAAGTCATTTTAGAATAAATAGGAAACTACTAGGAGATATTTATTGTTATTTAAATACATGAATTGTAACACCATTAAGTAAGGTTCACAAAAGCGGACTTAATGCCTTATTGGGATTCTTTACCAATCAACCCTGGGTGTGGGAGTGTTTTTTTTTCAGTTTTGGTTGTTTTAGCTAATGTTTATGTTTTCGCCTTGGGTTTTGCGGGGGTCATCGAGCTTTGCTATTGGATATAATGCTCGGTGACCCCTATTGCTAATACAATAAGTAGCGATGATTCGCCGTGAGTTAATAAAAATATAAGTAAATTTACACATCTACAGCTCCTCTGGTGCTGTGGATGTTCATGGGCGACGGTGATCACTTAAGATCAGGTGAGCCGTATGCTCGTTTGCCACTTTTCATATAAAAAATATATATATATATATTATATATAAACATAAATAAATTTGAATTTAAAATAATGAGAACACAATATGACAACGTGACTAAAATCAGTTTGTGGTTATTTTTATTTTTTTATTACATAATCATAATAAAATAATATTATATCATTCAATATCTTGAGTAATACAAAATTTGGTTTGGGTTTTCTACTTAAATACAATTTAAGAGACAAAGGATAAAACAAAATAAAACTATATATGTGAGGAAATATAAAAGTAATATGGAGTACGAATAGTATAGTAATTACAATTACAAATTAAAACAAACAGAAATTTAAACTACTTCAATTACAGGTGTGGGAGTGTTAGCTGGCAACACATAGCACCCAGCGATTTTTATGTATAATTAACTTTATTAACTTTATTAATATCACAAAAACAAACATGTTACATATACAGGAGCTCTGTCTCCTGAACTAGGTACAGTGTACCTGTATCTCAGGAGACAGTGCCTTCCAGAGTCACAAACAGTAAGTCCTGCGTACAATAAGTTTTAATATCAGTTAAGTTAATTATACGATAATTAATAATTAAAAAGCGTTTTAGCATTAATAATTAAAAGAGCCGTGGTAGCTCAGTGTCCATGCGGTCGGCTCTTGTTGCATAGTACGCTAGCAACCCGAGTTCGATCCCGGTGCCGGCACCAATAAATTTGCTGTTGTAATTTTATGTGCCGATTAACCACGCGCTCGGCGGTGAAGGAAAACATCGTGAGGAAACCTACATGTCTTGGAAAAAATTTTCTAAGGCATGTGAAGTCTACCAATCCGCACTAGGGCCGCGTGGTGGACTATGCCCTTATACTCTCTTTACAGAGAAGGCCTGTGCCCAGCAGTGGGACATATATATTATATATATAAAGGCTGTAACTTTAACTTTTAATAATTAAAAATATATGAAAAACAAAATGTGTGCAAAACGAAAAAAAGGAAAAGAACTACAGTCATAGTTGAGAAGTTATGCGAATGTGTGTGTGTTTGTGTGAGTGAGTATGTGGTTATCATGAGGTTAATAATATATTTTCAATATAACTAATAAAATAAATAAATAAATAAAAAATAATAATAGTAACTACTTCCAATGATATCTTAGTCATTTACTTTATAATAAAGTCTATATATCTGTTTTAAATAAAAACTAAATTGCGTTTCTTTGTAATATTTAGAGAAACAACATTTAATGTCCGTATTTCAATTCTATCTATTATATATAAATGTCACACGTTTCATTGACATTTTACATTTAAAATTATAAAAATACAAAAAGAAATAAATTTAAGTAAAGGAGGTTTCATATCTCTACTTTATAACCTTATTGTATCTTTAATTCATAATTTAAAAAGACTGACTTAGTAAAAAGTATGACATGTCTTTAAAACAGAATTAATTTGAATTTAGAATTCAGGAATTAAGGGCAATTTCATAGGTCAGTCCGTTTAGGAAATAGACATATTAATATTTTTAGAATAAGATGGTTTACCACTAAACCCTTTTTTCTTGTGAACGAGGAGGAAATCTTCAAAAAGATACCCCGTCTTCTGGGGGGAAGGCGGCGGTTATGTGGGGTTTTTACCCATTAAAATCTCCCCGGTGGCCCTTCCTCGGTGCATGGTGAGGGGCTCCGGGATCTCCAGAGGAACGCACCGGAGCCCCTCTGCACTGTACTCAAGGAGAGCACTTCCCGGGGGAGAGGTTACTCCCTCCTCCCCTCTGCCCTCGCAGTGCAAGGCGACACGGGCCAGCCGATGTCGCCTTCTTCCCGGGTCCACCTTGGCAGACGACAAAGGCCCCCACCCTTGTCGCCCAGTGAACCCGAGGCCCCTTTTAGTCGCCTTCTACGACAGGCAGGGGATACCGTAGTCTTATTCTTGAGAGCCCAGAACTACAGGGCTGTTACCACTAAACCCATTTTAGATTAAATAGAGATAAGTGAATTTAATTTATTTCAACCAACTATCTGATTGAAAGGCGAATTTTGGTTAGCTAAATTTCGCATTGCGACAGGTGAGGTTCGGAAAATGATCTATGAATTCTTTGTTCGAAGGAGGCTGGATGTATAATATGTTCCGCTTCGAAATGATCGTACCTACCGAAATCTTTCTATCACCAAGCGAATTTAATCTTTTTATTCACGTACATAAGGTTCTATATTGCCTAACTAAATCTCTGAAATATCGAAAAAGCGCCCCTTCTGTTAGCTCGATATTTGAACAGTCTCTTTACAGATTAATCGCGATTTTTCGAACGGAAATTAAATGGCCGTTTTATAGTTTGTATTATCATTCGGATATTTTTTTTCTGGTTTCTAAGCAAGTTTACATAATCCCACCTGATGCAGTCCTGGATGGTAAGGCGCATCAACTTCATCTCATCAGTACATCACTCTTTAACTAACACGTTTTTGTATACTATATGTTCTTATTGAGTAACTAGCGTACCCAGCCCGCTTCGCCGGGCTAGATTTTGCTTTATTTTATTTAAACAATAAACTTACATCAGCAAACGGATACATTCGCGGCGCTATAACTTACCTTGAATACTTCAAAATGCTTAATTATTATCTTTAATATACTTCAGTATACTTTATTGTACTTCATTATACTTCAATATAGTTCATAATGACATAAATTTACACACGGCATGTGTCAATACAAATTGGGGTTATAAAACTAGAATATCATCATAGTAAATAAAAGCTGTATTTAACAGTTCAAAAAGAGGAGTGCTCTGATCGTCAACAAACTTTATAGGAAATTTTCTTATAAATGTAGATTTACTCACGATGTTTTCCTTCACCGCCCAGCGCGTGATCAAATTATCATCACTTAAAATTACAACAAGCAAATAAATATTCCGGCACCGGGGATCGAATTCGGATAGCTAGCGTATTGTGCAACTTGAGGCAACCGCCAGGACACTGCCTATAGGAATCAGGAATCTTGGTGCAAGTCTGAAAGCAAAAACGATTGCTCTCATATCTCTGACTATAATTTTTCACATTCTTCTCCATCTAAAATATATTTAACCCTAAACATAATAATGTATAGCATAATATGCATGTAAAGGAAAGATATAAGATCTCTTTACTTAAATCAATTCTTTAATTGTATTTTATAATAATTATTCAAATGCTTAATGTCACAATTGTCAGTGTCGTGACATTTATTTAAAAGAGATAGAGATGGAATAAGGACATTAAATGTTGTTTCTCTAAATATTCTACAGAAAAGCTGTCTTTAATTTCGTGTATACAAATACATTCCTAATAATGCGATAATCACTGTACGTGTAGCACTGAATATATTATAATAGTGTACGTAGCGTCCAAAATACGTATGTTCATATGACGATTTTTAAATTTATTTTTTGATATTTTTTGGATATACATTTTTTTTTACTTTTCTTCAAAAAACAATCTTGCCAGAATAAGGGTTAAATTGAATAAAGACCATCGCACCCCTGAAAATAATACTAAACAATTGCCAGTATCTTTTGGTTTTTAAAAAAAAATAATTTAGGAATTAGAATTCATTTGTTTTTTGTTATCCAATTTGACAAATGAAAAATTATTTGGTGAAAGAAGGTGAAGTAAAACGGGGGTTTGATTTTAAAAGATTTGTAATAGAGACCATTTTTAAATTAAACGGACTCGAGAGTACATTATTTTTAGTATGATGTAATTTTTATATATTTACTTAGTCTTAGTTTTAGTTCGTGTACATACTCGAATTTTTCGTGCGAAAGTTCTTCATAGCCCCGTTTTAATTTCAAGTCGGTGAAACGATATCGATACGCTACGTAACAGAATCGATATCTCATTTCCGTTCCGCAAGAGATAAATAAGAGTAGCAGGGATTGCACACACAATAGGAGCTGGAAATGAGAATTCAGGCGCAAACCGCACGTCGTCGAGTGGCCTCGCTTCGAAATGATGAAGAGCCCGTATTGAATGTACTGTGGCGGAAATACGTGTACAGCGGACAGATTATGTTTTTATTCAATAACTAGCTGTCCCTGCGCGCGTTACTTCACTAACTAAAATAAATTTGAAGGAAAGATATTACACAAATAATGGGGGACATTCGCTGTTGGTTTGCTGTTTTCGTTTCAAAACTGTCACGGCAATATGTGAAATTCATTGGAATTACAGTGGCGCCATCTGTCAGTACCAACTTAGACACCTTCGTAGACTTATGCCTAACCCTTTGCTGATTGCTGATCATCACATAATTAAATGTATAGTTTACGATTCTATAAAGGACATACAGACAAATATTAATTTTTACATATTTAGATTACTTTCATCTCGTAAAGGTAGGTATACCCACTACATACCTAATTTTATGCTTATATCTTTGGAACCGGAGACTGAATACCAATAAAAATGATTAAAAGTTATAGTTGCAGTCTATATATATAAATATATCCCACTGTTGGGCGCCTTTTCTGTACAGAGTATAAAGGCATATTCCACGCGGTCCTAGTGTTGATTGGCAGACATCACACATCATTCTTATTAAAAACTTCTTTCGTATTAAAATCTGTCACATGTAGGTTTCGTCTCGATGTTTATTTTCAGTGAGGAGCGCGTGGTAAATTACCAGTTAAAATTGCAACAAACAAAATCATTTTGCAAGAACTCGGGTTGCTAGCGTACAACTTGAGCCAACCGCCCGGACACTGAGCTACCACGGCTCGCTTGAAAAATGAAAGTAAGCCCTTTAAAAAACACAAAATAGGTCCAGAAATGACGACGCTGTAAGAACACAAACATTAAAAAAATACAGACGAATCTAAAACCTCGTATTTTCTTGAAGTCGGATAAAATGTTTGTTTTTTTTTTGGTTTTAGCGTAATCTTTACTCATTTGGTTGATAGCGAACTCTGTAGGGGTCATGTAACATTTATGGTTTTGAAGCGCCTATAGCCTAAAAAACGTAAGGGCGTTGGTTTGAATCGATTATTCGACTATTGAACCATCTCCTAGCACAAGTTTAAGCTTAGTTGTAATAGTTAACAAGAATGTTAATAAGTTTTTTTTTTCAAATCTCGACTACATGGTATCTCTTATAGAATATTTGCATCTAGTAGAAGCCACTAAAGTCATGCTCTCTTAAAATCTTATCTTTTCAATTCCCATCAATTGGGCATTTGGGAACTTTTCAGTTTCAATATATATGCGCCCGTTTGTCGACTGTTTGTTTAAAATCGGCCAACGCAAGCTGCCCGGGTCGACACATATTTGCGTGTTGGTAGAGTGTACGTTACAGGAGCGAAATGTGTTTGGCGAACACACAGAACGTGTTTATCGATGAGTGAGCTTACATGCGTGGATTAAGCACGTTAGGATTTAAATTTAACCGACTTGAAAAAAGATACTGGTTTGAGAATTCAACTCAATTCGCAGTAATACATTGGTTACATTAGACCAGTGGGGGGCAAACTACGGCCCGCGGGCCAAATCTGGCCCGTTAAAGCGTTTCATCTGGCCCGCCAAGTGTTTTTTTGAGTTAATATTTTTGATGTGTTGCAATCGGTATTGTATAATTTGTTCTGTTTTTAGTTATGTAAGTAGTGTTTATTAGGTTTACAACCTTTCAACATTTTTGGTTTGTTTAAAAAACGTCGTAAATTTTTACGTAAAAAGACAAAAAAAATTGCCACCAGCAATTTGTGTAATTTGCTAAATTAGCCATTAATTTTTTTGTAAAAAAGATTTAATAAATTAAAAGTTATTTTCGGTAAAATTTTGGCCCGTTTAATTTTTTTTTTACAATTGGTGGCCCGCCAACCAAAAAGTTTGCCCACCACTGCATTAGACTAATTAACTGGTATATTTACGAGCAAAACAAAACCGACTTCAAATCGGATCAAACGTGCATACGCGGGAACGCCCTCTTTGTATTTACGAATTATCGTAGGAATATAACGAAATATGTGAACTCGCAGCACCAACTTTGATTTAAATTTTGTAGGTGTGTAGAATATTTGTTGATTTTAAAACAAAATACATTAAAACAAATATAATAATTCCTTTTTATATAACTTAGCAAATTTTTAAAGTAAATTATAATTAATGAGGCACTGGTCTCTCCTAATAAATTACTTTGCCCGACAGACATGTTGAATAATTTTATCATTAAGTACTCTAATAAATTGGATTAAGCAATCATTGGGTTATTGTCAACCGGATATAATTTATAGGTCTTGTGGTATGAAATAGTCCAATAACTAATATACTCGCTTTATTCAGACGGCGTAACGTTGTAAAAAGAATTACTTTAACGAATACCGTCTCAACACCGCGTCCTCAAAATTCTTATACAAAATCAATTAGAAATCAGATTACGAACTAATAAAGTTAAATTATTGTTTACAATGCCAAGTTAATATGATGACCAAATAAATTATTAATTATGAATTAAAGATACAATAAGGTTCAGGTAAATCACTAAGATATCATTGGGAGTAGTTTTTGTACATAACAATCGCCGGATGCCTTGTGTTGCTTGCTTACAAATATTAACAAGTAAATTACTCTTTTATTTTTGTATCTGACTTCCGGAAACTGAGGCCTGATTGTATTAAACGTCTTAAGTAAACCTTGTCCTTTTATTGGAATCAAGCCAACTCGGCAATCCAACTCCAAACTGCCCAAGGCGATATTTAAAAGGATTACTTACACAATTTGTGCGTGGGCGGGCGGCGATAGGCGTTCGGGTTTTTTTGTACAAATCCTTAAAAGTAGAATGCATTTGTTGAGATTCATTTGTGGTCGGTCCTTTATCTTTGTGTGAAAGCTTTTAATTGGATTGCTAATTATTTTTGCTTTTTATAAATCCCATTAAGGATATCGTCACTTCACGTCACAAAACATATTTGTAAAAGGTATATTATTGGCCTAGCGAAATTTATCATCTCATATTTAAGAAAAGCGCTTCTAGTCTATACTTTGGTACACAACGCTTTCCGAAGTGGCACTTTAAGTTAGTTTAATTTAAATGTACCCTTGATTATCCGTAAAATAGCAACCGACCGAGTCGTGGTTCAGACCTCTCGGCTGCTTACGCGTAACATAGTAACCGTCAAACCGAGGTTACACCTCACCGGGGAGACCCCTGTGTCGATTACTAGCGATAGAGGTTCAGGCTAAGCGATCTAAGATCTATGCCACCTCTCAATCCGGTGAAGCAGTCAATGCCAGCTTCTCTGGCCAAACTGTGTAGTTCTAAAAAATCTACTCTAAAATAAACAACACCCAGTTGGATCATTTACCGTAACTCACACCGCGCTCATATTATTTAATTAAATGAATCAATTGTTTTTTAAATAAATTTTTTACGCACGCTTGACTTGGGAAATAAGCTGATGAATGCGTTACGAAAAGCATGATCGGACGACGCGAATGGAAATTGTGAGTGAGATAACGATAGCAAAAATAGAAAGAGAGAGAGTTACGTTTCATATATTACTGTAGGAGCACATATTTTCTCTCTGCCATGGCCATTTACGTTTCCTGCATCTAAGACCAATTATCTGAACACACTGTATACGGGCGCGCACATTGGCTTTCTATCTTGGACAAATTTGTGTATATTATATTTTGTGTATAATATATACATACATGTAGACGAAATTAAAGAAGTCATACTTCAGCTGTGTGGTTGAAGTGGTCGATATTTACTTTAAAAAAAGGATATAGTGTAGGATATGGGTTTTATTGGCTTGCAATAGACAATGGTAGAACATACAGAATAACAAAAGATTGGAGTCACTCGGTTAAGGCCAGGAATCACTAACAGGATCGAAAAACTAGAATATAGTTAAATGAGCCATACAATCTGGAGGTAATTTAGCTGATTTAAACTACGTATACAAGATTTACGACAGCGTTTTTTATTATTATGTTGGTAAGATCGT
The DNA here is from genome assembly GCA_029286785.1 of Meandrusa payeni. Classification (NCBI taxonomy): domain Eukaryota; kingdom Metazoa; phylum Arthropoda; class Insecta; order Lepidoptera; family Papilionidae; genus Meandrusa; species Meandrusa payeni. Next base: position 12,233,246 of record JAGSMX010000027.1, read on the forward strand.
AAAATATTATTCATATTTCATCATTATTTAATTCGTATCTAAATATTTACCTAAAAATAATTACGTAAAATTATATATACAAAAAAACAAGCAAAGTTCGTCTCAGTCAAGATCTAGGTTCTATAATTAATAAAGGCGTTCAGTCTGAGTTCCCTAAGGGCTCGGCCACCTCTCAACCAGATGTACTTGTGAAATCTTACGGCCTAACAATGGCAATCGACTAGAGAAAAAATCTAAAACGTACAAAAAAGGACTGACTAAATAAGGATAAAAATAAACATTTCCAAGAAAGTCAGCGGAAATTTTTCAAGCGGATTATTTTCCATGCCAGCTACTTCAACTTTACATTTAACAAGCTCCTTCCACTTTTGATATTCTGACCTCTAATTGACCGTATACCCTTGTTGACGCTAACGAGATGAAAATTGTCTATCTCTTTCCCGCTATAAGCTTCTTATGTGCCATCGACATGCCTCGAGAGTTGCGTAATAAGATCTCCATTGCAATTTGCTCTCGTAATCGTTTTTGTAAGGTAAGACGAAAATAGGTTGTATTGTGTAAGAAACCCCTCCTCGCAAAGGTATTAAATTTCACGAGCAATTTCCTTAAGAAAGTTTTCGTAATTCGTTTTGTTTAGAGATACTGAATTGATACTCATTGTATGTGGCTAGCTAGCTGTCGCTGTTGAGACGGTCATGTCCCAGAAGGAGGCTGACGAGCGGGTCAGGGAGGGGAGCGCAGAGGCTGTAGTTCTGGGCTCTCAAGAATAAGACTACGGTATCCCCTGCCTGTCGTAGAAGGCGACTAAAAGGGGCCTCGGGTTCACTGGGCGACAAGGGTGGGGGCCTGAGTCGTCCACCAAAGTGGACCCGGGAAGAAGGCGACACCGGCTGGCCCGTGTCGCCTTGCGCTGCGAGGGCACAGGGGGGGAGGGAGTAACCTCCCCCCCCGGGACGTGCTCTCCTTGAGCACAGTGCAGAGGGGCTCCGGTGCGTTCCACTGGAGATCCCGGAGCCCCTCGTCATGCACCGAGGAAAGGGCCACCGGGGAGGTTTTAGTGGGTAAGAACCCCACATAACCGCCGCCTTCCCCCCAGAAGGTGGGGTATCTTCCTGAAGATTTCCTCCACGTCAAAAAAAAAAAAAGGGCAGAGGCTCCCCTCCGCAGGCGACGTCTCAGGGTGCGCAGGAGGCGTTACGAACGCCTCATCTTGCCGCCCCGTAATCCGAAGCAGGGCCAGGATGGGTACCTGGTCCCAGTATGCTTCGGCGTCGTCGGGACTTCTTTGAGTGCCAGAGAAGTCTCCTTTTGAGGTTGAAGTCCGGTCTTTGCCGGGACCGGCCGGTCGTTGGGGTGTCCTGTCGCTGACAGATCCGGGGCACCCCGCTCATAACGGCTGATGGCATTCGCGGAAGGTTTAGTGGGTAGGGGCTGCCCAGGCCGAGTCCCACACATCCCTCCGGGCCCACCCAGGGTACCGGAGGATGGTCTATAAAAAGATTCCCCCGCGTGAACAAAAAAAAAAAAGCTGTGGCTGTTAATCTATCGAAAGCGTTATTTAGTGAAATTGATTACACTATTTCATCCTTCTATAATCATATTCAACCGACTTCAAAAAAGGAGGAGGTTCTCATATTATCTGTATGTTTTCTTTATGGTTGCTACATTATAACTTTCGACTGGATAAATTGATTTTGTTAATAATTTTTTTATTTGAAAGTTAAGCTTATTCGATGTCTTAAATTTGGTCCAGTTCTGATAATGGCATCCATGAGAAAACTCTATCTAGGACTGCATTTCCACTTAACATCAGATGGGATCGTGGTCGAGCACGCGTTTGGAAAGTACTCAAATATATAGTTCATTGACCTTTTGAAGCAAAATAATTTCTAGGGTCTGACATAGATAGGGGATTGCAGATGATCAATCATTGAAAGGAAAAGGTGAGAATGAATCTGAATATATAACCCTAAAGTGATAAGTAGGTACGTCAAGTAAGGAAGGTAGATGAGTTCGCATGTATGTTGTCTTTATGTTTAGAGATGGAAGAATGTGACATGCTGTCAATAGCTAAACGAAAAAAACATCGCCCCATTGTTTGTAAATAATCTTTTTGTATGTCATTCTTTACTTAAAATGTGTGAATTAAAGGAACTGTGTGACATTTGTGTTGCTCAAAGTGTAACAATACATTTTCTATGTTTTCGTAAGATATGTTGTTTTAAGTTACATTTTATATTTGTTTAATTGTTTTATTTGTTTCAAATTAACTTAATAAAATAACAAAATAGGTAAAATTCCGGTTTTACAGTACATTAGGAAATCTCTAATAAATCGGATAGGTTAAAAAAACAAAAGCACAACGAAAAAAGGCAATAACTTGAAATAAGTGATCGTTATCTAGTGATAGATTGTTTAATTAAATTTAACATGAAAAGCAATTAAATAAGTCAATTTTAAATTATTTAAAAAAATCTGTGATTGTCGAAAATCTCAGCTTAAAGTTAATTCATATGTTAAGTGTTACATAGTAAAGTAGTAGAGTTGTAAAGTCTAAAGTCAAAGTGTTCGAAGTGAAAGTCGCGCTCACGTGATAAGTGTGGCATCAGATCGGAGAACTTTTCTCAGCATCAAGATGGCGTTCGCGGCGGCACGTATGATACTGAAGGATAAACGAAGGAAGGCTTCGAAGGAGGACTTCAGGGATCCCAGGAATAGAAGCAAGGTATTACAAACAATTGACATTATTTTATCGTCTAAAAATTCTGTAAATAAATTTGAAAAAATGTAAATTACAAAATGAAATAATACAAAAAATTCTACATAAAACGTTTTCTTTTCAATTAAAAGAAGTTGGCTTTATCGATTTTGAGGCGCTGTCCAAATGGCCTCTAGGTCTGTCCGTTCGCTCGGAAATTGCTCATTATGTGCTTTTAAGTCACACCGAGGCCGCGTTTGACACCGTAATAAAAATAAACGCTACATAAAAATAAAAAAATTACTACATTTAGTTAGTCTACCATGATTTTGATATCGAATTGAGTTAGTTGAACAATATATTAATAAAATAAAATTAAGAAAACTTTGGTAAGGAATTAATGTACATTATACTCTTTCTGTTTTCTTTAAGTTTAAAAGCGAAAAATCTTTAGAAGTGTTAATAGCCTAATTGGTTTAGGGTACGGTCTGCAAGTCGTAAGATCGCAGGTTCGAATCCACCTTTCGACTATTGACGTAAACCATCTCCTAGCACAAGCTTGAGCTTAATTGAAATGGTTAACAAGAATGATAGAAAATATTGTTAGTACTTTAAAAAAACGAATTTAATAAATCCGCTTTTTAAAGTTTCGAGCCTGCCCGCAGTTTTGAGTGCTGATGTATCACGTACTTACGGAAAACATCGGTAGGAAATCTGTATGTTGGAGGATTTTTCCCAAGTCTGCTAATCCACAATGGGATCGATTCGCAGAGTATAATAGTGTATTAAGAGGGAAGACCTGTGGCGTTTACCAAATGTTAATGGTTTGTCTTTATACATGTAAAACAACCGATCGAGCTTTGGTTCAGCACTCTCGGGCTCCCGGATCAGGATGCTTCACACATTCATTGCATTGTAGTAAATAATCGACAAACCCAAGCTCAAAATTACGTTGCTTGTTAGTGTTATGGCGCTTTGAACCAATTTCCGGTAGCTGAAGACCGCACTTCCGATCCTAGAGGCTGCTCTGTAGCGAGATTCGTGTGTCGGGAAGTTATCTGTATTTATATAGGTACTCGCTTGGCGTTCACAAATGTTTTACGTCAAATCACAAATGAGGACATTAGTAAATTTATTTAGGTTACGTTTACAAATTAACACCTTTTTCTTGGGAAAATGCGTACGCATACACTCACTCGTAGAGAGAATGTCGTATATCGGACTCGCACCAACAGAAACTCTATGGTGGTCACCATCGGCGCTCGTTTCGCCGCTAGATTTTAGCAAAATTTTTACAATAAACTTACATCATTAAATATTTAATTTATCTCTCACAATATATTAAATTATTCATTCTCTTCTCGAGCGGGTGAAGATCATCACCTACACCCATGTACATATCAGTAAATACAATATCATTCTTATCATTTATACAAAAACAAATCGGGCTCAAGTTAATGTCAAGTACAACGTATGGCTTGTTTGACAGTTCAAAAAGAGGAGTGCTCCGATCGTCACCAAACAGGATTACTCTCCAGGTTAATCTGAAGATTCCCTGAAAGTTTCATTGGAATCAGTCTTCCCGTTTCGGAGCCTATAGGGAACAAACCCACACACTTTCTCTTTTATAAATATAGATATATTTATGATTGTGGTAGGATAAAAAGAGACAATATTAAACGACAGCAAAGCAAAATGCTGGGATGAAAACTATCCGAGTTTTCAGCCCATTGCTTCTTACTATTCACGCTCTGATAACGCTGCGATTCCGGATAAAATACGTACGAATAAAATACGAGTGTATTCGACAATGGCCCATATTGTTTTCGAGGACATCATAACGGCTTGGAACTCTTTTCGATTGGTTGAATCCTAAGAGTTAGGAAATATTATATTACATTACTATTTTAAAAAATTACAACCTATATATATGGCATAGTCGGTCACGCAGCCTTAGTGCGTATTAGCGGACTTATTTTAGAAACTTTATTCTCACTTTAGACATTACATGTCACTTACACGAGAACAATAAATAACTAATATTATAAAACAATAAGTTCACTGTCACACGAAAGAAGGAATCACCTAACGCAAGTTGCATTTTGAATGCGCTGTGTAAACCGTGACGTGTGCTCCTTCAAAACAAATCGAACTTTTTCCGTAATTCGTTCTAACTTTCGGTATGACAAGGAAACTAGCGCGACTTCACAACCGTAGAAAGTTTTCTGGATTCCTTGCGATGTTTTCCCTCAACATCGAGCGATCGTAAATCAGCACTTAAAACCAAGGGAGACCGAACGCGGAATGCCAGCGTACTCCGCAAAGTAAGGCGACCGCCCGGATACTCAGCTACCAAGGCCCCATGTATGTATCTAGTACTACGGAATATTAGAAAATTAATGGCGCTGGTATCCCTAAAATTTTGATATCTATTTTGTGATATTACCTACTCAGTTATAAAATATCAAATCATGGTAGCAATTGTAAATAAATTTATAATAAAAGTTTTATTTTTTATTATGCAAATAAAAAGTAGTTTTATATCAATTTCTTGTACTACTTGATTTATGTTCGAGGATTGTTTTCAATGATATATTGGTTGGATCGAAATAAACCAACCAAACTGTTTAGAACTGATATAATTATATGCTAAAATATTATATATATATACAAGGATGAGAACGACGTAAATCTGATACAAGCATTCGTAGCTTGATGGAATTATTTATTAATTTCTGTAAACTGGATTTATCTGTACAATAAAAGTATAACTACGTTGGTGTTTTATGTTTTAACAAATGCCTAAATTAAATATCAATTCCATTCTTTCGATACCATTTTTCGGTGTTCCTATGAATACTACATTTTAAATATTTTTAATGTATTTATCATAAAATAAATATATTAAAGTTGTTGCACAAACTGATTCTGAACTCTTAGGCGTAAAGGTGTCTAATTGGCAAGACAATTTTGTATTGATTTGACTGATATATTATTAAAATTCTCGTCAATTATAATTTCTGTGTTAACAATCTTTCAGGTGGCAGTATTAACAAGTCGTCGTATTAACGGAACTTTAAATTTGCAATGGAATTATTGTGTACTAACATCAGTCGCATCTTGTCTGCAAGAATACGTGTCTGTTGTAAATGATCAATGTCGCTGATGGTCTTGAAATATGCTTTAAATGTTGAACACGATTGCTTTCAATTAAATTTGAGAAACATACAAGAATTTAAAACAGCTGTATCATTTTACCATGATTATTCTAGAAATTATAATTCAGATTCAAATTTACTAATGGTATACAAACATTATTTACCCGGTTTATTTTGTATTGTTTAATAATGAATAATTGAGCTGTTTTCGTTCGTTTAAATTACTTCCAACTATATTTATTTGAAAGCGATCCAAGTGCTCTTTCCAAAATTATTGGATTTTTAAGAAAATTTTGTAAAGAGTCACTTGCAACGTTGCCGACTATCTAGCTTTTCTATGGCAAAGTAAATGTTGTGTACACTGTTTTCAAATCTCTTCGTACCTTCGGATATGCTTGCCTAAATAATTTTGGAGCTAAACTTGTGAATCGTAACGTCAATTTTTAATAATAAATCTAGTGTGATTAGAACTAAAACAGATTTAGCTTCAAATATAATGTGCATATTTTAATAAATGTACTGTGTATACCAGACCAACAAGGTAGACATGCTGCACGTACTATCTCTCTTCCTATTTGTACCGGCACTTTGTTTATGGCTGTACACTAAGTAATTCAAACACCCTTTGAAAAATACTAATGCAAAAGTATATTCTTATTTCACACTCTTAAACAGAACTAGTGTTATCATGGCAGATGTATTTCTAGTTCTATATAATTTTAGTTGTTTTTGTAATTTTTCTTAGTTAGAATCCAGGCTCATCCCAAATCCCAATTGTCCGACATCACAACTGTGTCATCTTATTTTTCACTCTTATATACAAAGAATGTTATCATGGCGGATATTTTTGTAGTATTTTTAATTATCTTTGAAATTTTTCTTAGTTGGAAAACAGGCTCATCCTAAATCCCAGCTGTTCGTAATCACAACAACATTAAATTGCACAGTCTTATACACAACTAATGTTACCATGGCGGATATTTTTGTAGTATTTCTAATTATCTTTGAAATTTTTCTTAGATGGAATCCAGGCTCATCCTAAATCCCAGCTGTTCGTAATCACAACAACATTAAATTGCACAGTCTTATACACAACTAATGTTACCATGGCGGATATTTTTGTAGTATTTCTAATTATCTCTGAAATTTTTCTTAGATGGAAACCAGGCTCATCCTAAATTCCAACTGTTCGTAATCACAACAACATTAAATTGCACAGTCTTATACACAACTAATGTTACCATGGCGGATATTTTTGTAGTATTTCTAATTATCTCTGAAATTTTTCTTAGATGGAATCCAGGCTCATCCCAACTGTTCGAAATCACGGCAAAATCATCTTATTGCACATTCTTATACACAACTAATGTTACCAAGGCGGATGTTTTTGTGGTATTTTTATCTTTGTAGTTTTTTTGGCAAGTTGCGCAATCACCATTGGGTTAGTATAATTATTCTCTATCAATTATTTACAAAATTCGAAATAATGCCATATACTTTTTAATTATTTCCGAGTTGTGTATGTTCAATGAATTATTTCTTTACATAAATTAACATGCATTTTTAGTTGCGTCCACAACAGTACAAAAGTAACAAAAAACACATTTGTTTTTCTCACCATTCACTGCTGTTTTCCCTTATAAAACGCGTTTTATAACTAAATTTCAATATCTCTTGCTTAGCTACCTTTAAAGGAAAGTTCAAAGTAGGCCCTGTCAAATATTCAAATATCAACGTCGGTACTAATGAAATTGCGGCAATGATGCCGCCGTCGACTTAATATCATACCCATCTTGAAATATTAAACTGTTTCGGTTTATAAGATCCAATCATAAGTAATTAATGTTATAAATTGAACATATATTATATGTTATTGTTAATTATATTTATTACATTAAAAAGTCATGTTAATGTCGACTAGTTTATTGATCTGTAACTCGGCAACCATATTAAATATTTCTCACACACTCGTACTATACAAAAAGGGAATATAGATTAACAAATAAATCTCCACACTTTTATTTTAATTAAAATAAATATTCTGTTTAATATAATTTTATTTTTAATAATATTTATCATAAATATAGCTAGGTATATATGTATTTAAAGTTATATAAATAAATAAATCTCTCTTATAAAAACCAAATCTAAAATAAAGTGAGATATTTATTTCTTAAAATATATCTATTTCATCGATAATAAATATTGAGCATATAATTTGAGAAGCTACTAAATATGTATTACATTGAACAAAACAAATAAGAACTAGTCAGATATAGTACAAAGAAATCCAACGTGCTTTTGAAATCACACGAGTCATCAATTCACTGAAATCAATGGTAACATTGCCAAACGATCGTCGCCTACAAGACTTAATTACTCACATTCAGAATTCCCGATTGCCATTGCAGTGCCAATTATTTACCAACAGAAACCGTCTCACAGATTTTCCGACCTTAGTACGCCAATTTGTGTTACACTTTTAGTGTTTCTACACACTTTCCAACCACAAAATCATTTTTTCCTGGTAAGGTAATAATTATCAAGCACCCTCTATAGGATTTCAGTTACACAACATAAACTTAAATCTGAAGAAGGCATGAAGGAAAGTATATCATAGCAAATTATCTGCCTTATAATCCTATAATTATCAAAGACCCTTAAAAAGATTCCATTTACAAACCATTACATAAATTGTAAAGGAATCATGAAGTATAGTAAGTATCGTCACAAATTATATCGTTATATACTTTAAAATTTCTACTCGAACGAAATGAAAAGTTTTCTAATTTTGTAATATTTCTCTCGCTCCGTACGGCAGCGGTGGTTGACGTTTTCACAAATCCTTCATCGCTAGCATAAATTTCAAACTGTCGAACGCCAACTTCATATTTCATCGTTGCGTGAAACCCTTGCCGAAACTTTACAAATTTCCAAAGAGAAAAAAGATTATATTAACGCAAACTTTATTTTTCATTTACTTTGATTATTTGAACTAAATATTTTAAATGTAATAACAACTCAATCGACTTATACAATACAAGTATCTCGAAATAATAAAATACAAACAATCACGCCTGTCAGAGGGATAGGCAGAGATCAACGACTTCATTTTGTACGAGTCAAACACACTTGCTTCATTGACATCCATACAACTTTTCATACATAATATTTAGTTAAGAGTACCTTATTTCCCCCACTTAATTACGCCAAAGGTCTTTTAGGATGCACTCTATCGCCCCTACCACTAAATTTAAATGCGTAGTGATAAACTTTGATAATATTTTAACAGAATTATTAGTGTACAGCCAATACTTTAGCATGTCAATCTTCTTGGTCGTTGTTACATGAGCTGTGTGTGCTTGGTGTATAGGAACAAATGTTTCTTCTTGCAGGCTCGGAGCGCTAGCACCAGTAGCTTTAGGAGTGTAAGTCAGGTAATGACAGTATGTAAAGATGCTTCTTCACTCCTGATCATTGCCATCGTCTCTTTGATTTGGTTGGTTGTTTTGTAGGCAATGATTTATGTCTGCTTAAAGAACCTTATAGATCTCTAGAATGAGAAACTCATATATCTAAACACTTCTGAGAGATTTAAACTATAACATTGCTAATAATTTTGAAGGTGTTTTTGTAAATCTGAATCTACGACATGATTATTTTAAACAATGCTAGTTTCAAATATACATTTACTTATATTGGGAATAGTAAACATTGTTTATATATTAAGGACCTATGTTTGAACTTAGGTCAGTTAAAGAGATGACTTTTGAACTAATAAGCACAAATCATTGCCAAGGGTTTTGTCATGAGTCACGCGCGGTTTTATATTGTAGTTTGTTTTAGATGTAGATGCATCATAGCTGTAGAACATTCAGCAGAAGGTAAGGAACAACCCATGACTTCTCATCGTAGATTTTAATCAAAATGAACGAAGTTTGTTCCTGTTGATGGTTGTTTGTGTACGAGCGTATGTGACTTTAGTACTCGAAATAATTGGATTATTTTTTGATAAAATTGATCCGGATTGAATAGAATTATCATGGTCGAAGTTCACTTAGCGTATTTTACATCCAATTGCTGTTAGCCCATGATATATTTTAATAAGATCTAATAATAACAAAAGTGCTAAATCGTTACAGCCTCTTAGAAGTTTTTTATACTTACAAAGCAAATCCTTGACCACGATCCTATCCTATCCAATTGAAAATGTAATCTTGGCGGTAAAAGCGCACTAGCTTAGTGAATGACAATCCAATCTGCTCTTGAAAATACCCGGATTATAATTAGAGGGAAAGTTTACGAATAACAAAGACGAAGCAAAGCTCGTTCGGTTTTGGGGGATGTTCACAACAAAGGATGAAATATAGCAGTGGGTCTTGAAGACCGATGATGGAACGTGGAAGGGGAATTAGATTATGTAATTCCTGAGCACACTCACAATGCAATCTGTAAAACACCGAAAGGCTAACCTTAAGCCTGTGCACAAATCAGCAGATTGGTTTCAGCTGCGTTACCAATCAGCCGTTTAGCCGGCCATACTATCGATTCCAAGGATATGCTCTCTCTCTATCCCTCTTCTTTGTTATTGGTCCCACGTGGTGTTGGGGTCAGCTTTCGCTTTCCACTTCGCTCTGTTCCCGACATCGTCTTTGGTAATCTTGAACTCCCTCATGTCTCTCAACACCACACTCTCCCAACATGTCTTGGGTCTTCCTCTGGATCTTATCATCGCAGCCTACTCTCCTGCATCTTGTTGGCAATGTTGCGTACACCCAGGCTTCCTCGCACAAATTTGTTGTGTATTTTATCACGCATTGTGACGCCCCATCCATCTCAGCGTTTTGACTTCAGTCACTTGGACGTTATGCACATTACTCCGTGTCAAGGCCCATGTTTCGATGCCATACATAAGCCCTGGTCGTATTATGGTTTTAGACCAGACCTTTCAGTCAGATTTCAAGGATATGCGAAATATATTAATTTACAAACAGAATTTTTCGTATTTGTTTCAGTGCCTTCATCCTAGTGGTCTCAGTGACAATTTGAATCTTAGCTATTTTTATCATTTTTTTTATATTACATATAATCCAACAGCCATACACATACATACATTTAGATGCTGCATGATAGACTATAATTAAATGAAATTGTTTTGTTTTTAAATTGTTTAGATGTTATAGATATTGTTAAGGGATGTTTTAAACAATCAAATTGACCAGATTATTTGTCATTTTACTCATGGGGTAAACTAATTTTATATGATCAGTTGACAATTACAAAATAGACTAAAAACAGAGAGCGCAAACAAGTGTAACGTAGATAATGTACTGATTGAGTTGACTTATCAATTTTATGATAGGCGCTAGTAATCGCTTTGTTAAACCAATTTCAGGAGGTTAATCCCTCCCCCCTGTGCCCTCACAGTGCAAGGCGACAGGGGCCAGCCGATGTTGCCTTATTTCCGGGCCCACTTCAGCGGACGACAAAAGCTCCCACCCTTGGCGTCTAGTGAATCCAAGTCTACACGAGCTATACAATCTGGACGCAATTTAACTTTCTGAACTACGTTTAGAAGATTTACGTTAGCATTCTTTTATTACGTAGATGAAATCGAAAAATATTATTCATATTATGTAATTCGTGTCTAAATATAATCGCCATAAAAGATGATTTACAAAAAATACCGAGCAAAGGTCGGTCATCCAGTTACGATCCAGGAAAGAGAACAAAGAATACGATTACAAGTCGTGAAGCCGACTAATATCCAGACGATTTTATTTCTTACCTCCGAATACAAAAGTAGGTTTATAGGTCACAGGATGGTTGTTGCATAAGTCCTTGAGGCGATTGTGAGGCTGGTACAGAGAGGATAACTGTCTCTTGATTTATGTAATTATTTATATTACGATTGTCGTTTCTGTGCTTGAAAACGCTAAGCAAAAAATAAAAATACTTTTAATCGACTTCAAAAAGAAGGAGATGCTCGTCTGTATTTCTTTTAGTCTTTGTGCACACAGCGCCGCCAATTCTTTGTTTGACAGGGTTTGTTCTCAATTAGGTCCCATAGTAACTTCGGTGACAATGAACCTTTATACCCTAATACTATCACAATTCGAAACCAAGCCCTGTACTTCATGGTACTCATTAATAAGAAGGAAATAGAAGAAAAAGACATAGATTATGAAGGTAAAAATTTTACGAATTAGATCCCGCCAAGTAAAATTCCTTTTATGAAATAAACGTGTACCATTCGCGTAAATATATAGAGTCATTATATATAATCTGCGCACCTCGTCACTTTATTTATTAAAAATAATTTTCACATTGTCTGTCTTTATTAAAAAAGGACCCAACTCAAACCTCAAGCTTCAGTGAACATTTTCCTCAGAATGAAAATTCGATCTCATTAAATATTCACTTCGCCTACGCGGCCGTTTCGCTATCTACGTCGTACGGATCTACCTTCGAGCTTATTTGGCATTTGCGAAATTCGATGCTCTTTCACCAAATTTCCACTCGTTTTAACTTCAATTCCTTTATCGCGACCTTTTTGCGACCGAGTTTCACAAAGCTACGTTTCTCCATGCAAAAACATTTTCTTTTTTCCTTATAAAATAAAAAAAATTAAAAGTATAAAGTTCATTTTATATATCGAAATTTTTATTTGAAAAGGTTTTACTTTCAGTTAGCCCCCATGTTAAATTTGTTGAAATAGCATTTTTTTTAAATATCAGCCTTGTAGCTCTGGGCTCCTAGAATAAGACTATCCCCTGCCTGTCGTCGGCGACTAAAAGGGGCCTCGAGTTCACTGGGCGACATGGGTGGGGGCCTTTGTCATCCGCCAAGGTGGACTTGGGAAGAAGGCAACTTCGGCTGGCCCGTGTCGCCTTGTAGTGCGAGGGCACTCTCTTCTGCACGTGCTCTCCTAAGAGCACAGTGCAGAGGGGCTCCGGTGCGTTCCTCTGGAGATCCTCACCATGCACCGAGGAAGGTCCGCCCTTTTTGAACGCGGGGTATCTTTAAGATTTCCTCCCCAATAATAAAAAAAAGGATTTTTTAATATAACTATAATACATCTGAAAATGAAAAAACTTTTCGTCTTCGTCTTTAATTCTTCACAATAAGACCTTTACGTTGACTTTTAGCGTAGATTTGATTTGAAATCGATATTTGTTTTTACTCGTAAATTTACTTGTCTGTTTATTCCTTTATGAATCCTATAGCAAACTTTATAATACGTAATACAGTACTCACGGAAACATCTGCAACACATAAATGGTACGGTTGACATTTAATAAGGAAGTAGAACAATACGTGCCGGAAATACCTCTAAGATGGTATGGTGACGTAATATGTTTAAGTGAAATTACGGGAAACATTTAATGTGATTTTTTTAATAAATAACGAGCGTACCTACGTTTGTTTCCAGTCAATCTTCCACTCAAAATCTAAATATATGTGTCATGCAATTATTCTTTAATCTTAGACTAAAAACATTACATTTTCTTGTATTTCCTCTTTTACCAATATAATCTAAGCAGAAGGATATTTCCCAGTACCACAGTGGTGTGCTTTGTTTTATTTTTAATTTTATTTATCGCAAGATTCCGAATACATGTACAGGTAGTGGCATTCAGCCAGATGATTTTTTTTATTTGAAAAGCGAAGTCTTCCAGTCAATACGTGTTGCGATAAAATCCGTAATAGCAATTTTATTTAAAGATATTTTTCATATTTATAGTGTATATTTTTCTCATAAATATTTTACGTAGAATATAAATTACTTCTATAATCTATTGTAAACTGTGACAGTATGTTACCTCACGTAACGTGAATATTGTCATATAATCCTTGGCCTCGTAAATTTCCATTCCGCTAGTTCCATACGTAAACACCTGTGTTATAATGATAGTATAAGTGAGGAAAAATGGCCTCGTATTTTCATATCTCTAATAGAAGTTGAATATTACGTTCTAGCTACAAAATATAAAGATAGATTATTAATTTAATAGAAAAATCTCACCTTCTTTTACCCGAGCGATAGCTATCTTTGTCCGCTTTCTACCTCTTTTTCCCATATGTGATAAATGATGAGCCCATCCCCATAGACCGGATACAAGATATGCTAAAGGACTTAGAGAAAAAATTAGAAGGAATGAGATTTTTTTTTTTTAAAAGAAAGCTAGCAATATTTCTTTTATTTTTTTTCAGAAATATTACTAACAATCTTGTTAACCATTCCAACTAAGCTTAAGCTTGTGCTAGGACATGGTTCACGGCAATAGTCGAATGGTGGATTCGAACCCACGACCATACGATTCGCAAACCATACCCTAAACCATTAGGCTATTGACGCTTCAAAATGAGATGAGAGTTATGAGAGTAAATATTACAGAAAATTCACTTTTTCCGTGACATGGGACTTACAAATACCTTAGGGTACTCCTTACTTATTTGGAATGGTTAACAAGAATGTAAGTAATATTTGTGAAAAAAAAATTGTTAGCATTCTGTAAATAAAAGCAGTGAATAACGTTTATTATATCGGTTTATTTTCATGACTAGATATTTTGCGTTCTGTAAACATTCACTTGGTGTATTTTCTGTGATGATTTTCCGTTAATCACCCGTCATCATTTCCATGAACTCTGAAACAATATTAAAACATTAATAAATACAAAAGGAACTCTCCTGTCTCACCGACCATTCTGTGTGAGATATCGACATATTTTCTATTTGAATATTTCAGTTGTCAACTCGAATACATACATTAAATTTAAACGCACGTGTTAAAACAGTTACCACGGACTTTCTGGATGTAAAAGATGATTGCTTTAATTTTTATTATTTATGTTTAAAAAGAGTTTTTAGTCTGTCCCTCGAGAATCCTGCACCTCAGGTGGTCTGGATGTCGTTCTGTTGTAAGGAAATTAAAAAAATCCTTTTTTAAAAACGTATTTCATTTGCTTAAAGGAATAGTTACATTTAGCACTGATAGTTAACATGAGTTTTTAAAGACTTGGCGTATGCGTAGCCTTGCACTGTGAGGGCACAGGGGGGGAGGAAGTAACCTCCCCCCCGGGACGTGCTCTCCTTGAGCACAGTGCAGAGGGGCTCCGGGATCTCCAGTGGAACGCACTCGTCATGCACCGAGGAAAGGGCCACCGGGCAGGTTTTAATGGGTAAGAACCCCACATAACCGCCGCCTTTCCCCCAGAAGGCAGGGTATCTTTTTGAAGATTTCCTCCCCGTTAACAAAAAAAATGTCTGGACTTGATAATAGGGTAGAGTAACTCGACGCCGGTGGTGGGAAACAACGCGTCGGAGCGGTTGTTGATAAGAGATCGAGTGACAATATTGAGTTAGAGGGATCAGCCCAATTTGCACATATGATCCCCTAACCCCGTTCCACCATCGGACTACAAGACGCTGGATTTCATCCTTTTGTTCTTGTCATCCCTCAAACCGAACGAAACGCTTTGCTTAGTCTTTCATTATTCGTACAGCAATGGACTGGAATAGTTTGCCCGTGTCTGTCTACCCTCCGATTATAATGTGGATGTTTTCAAGAGTAGAGTGAATAGGCATTTACTAAGCTAGTGCGCCTTCAGCAGCATTTCCACTTAACATCAGGTGGGATCGTGGTCAAGCACTTGCATGGAAAGTTTAAAAAAATCTTTTGGTAGTCTATAGCTAGAGTAGTTACCCCTATAGTAGCGGAGATGTATCGCGATCAATTATTTAATCTCATTGCATAGTTCCTTATATACAAAATTCAAATATCACAAAAAAACAATCGATCTACCGTCAAAATCAACGGTTCCAGAAGCGTCAGTATCGATCTCAGCTATCATCTCGTTTAGCTGGTCTGGAGTGAGTTGGTCGTCCAACGCGGCCAGAATCTCGCGCAAGCTCGATGTCGGTATGTAGCCGTTTCCTGTAAACGAAATCATCCAAAATATAATTAGAACTCTGGACGAAATATCTATACAAATAAAAAATTGGTGTGTCTGTAACATTAAAATAACCGCTTTTTAATACATGCATATAAATGTATATAGATATACCAAAATGACATTTGTTTTACAATTTTTATCTGTCTCTTTGTTACAGCTAATCTCTGGAACGGCTGGTCTGATTTTGACGGGAATTTAACTAGCAGATAGCTGATGTAAAAATGAGTATCTTAAGCTTCTTTTATTTTAGAAAAAAAAATAGTTTTTTAATCTAGTTTTAGCGGGGTATACATAAAGATTAAATAAAAATTCATAAATAAATAATAGTAATAGCCGTGAGTTAGGGCTATAAGCATACAAAGGATAATTTTACTATCTTGAATCACTTTCGTTGGATTGTGAAAAGCTCTATCCCGATTATTGTTTAAAATCGTGCAGGATTTATTGCTTGAATGTAACAAATGGTAGGGGATATCTGGCGTACGGCCAGCAAATCGATTGCACGCATTCGTTACGAACAATTAATGTCGAAAATCCATTGTTTTCTACACTCATAAAATTTCAAAATGACTTGTGTTATAGGTTTTTTTATGAAAAGAATGTTAAAAGCGATAACCACATTTTCCATTGATTTCAGACAATATTTTGCTGTCGTTTTACTGTAACCTTCTCATAATGTTATTTCAAATGTTTTGTGAAACAATAGTGAGAGTGCATAATTACTTGTAGAACTACCCTTAACTATGGACGATCCATCGAGTACAAGACAAACATAGCTTCAACAAAATCTGGTGAAACTGCAGCTTTTATTGTCTACGGACAGCTTTTATTTCTTTATAAAGCTCAAGTCCGGTGTATTATAACAAGCACACAAAGAGTGACGAATGGAATTATAATAACTATAATTTGTTTAGCTTATATTGTCCCAATAAGTTTTATTATTAAAATAGCTACCGACCGAGTCGTGGTTCGGCCCTCTCGGGCGCCCTCGAATGAGAAAGCTTTCGCGTAACCGTCGAAGCCGGGGTTACTCCTCACCGGGGGGACACTTGTGTCGAGTTACTAGCTATAGAGGTTCAGGCTAAGCGACATAAGAGCTATGCCACCTCTCAATCCGGTGAAGCAATAAAGGCTAGCTTCTCTGGCCAGCCTGTGTAGTTGGTCATATAAAAAAAAATTATAATTCAGTTTTCACAACAAGGACAAGGGCTGCTAAATTCCATGACGCTGCTTTGGTTTCGGAAGGGCGGGGTAAGAGTTTAATTGGTAATGCAGTTGAAACCAATCTGTCTTTCGGTTTCCGGTTTATAGAGTTAGGAATGCTTTCTTGCGTTGCAACTATGATTCATGTGGAATGAATCCATTGCACAGACAGACAATTTATTGGGTAATTTAGACAAATATATTTTGATCCAATTAACGACACACTTAAAAAAGACACCGGTAAAACGGTACCTAGATATGCGTTTGTGTAAGAACCGTGTAATATGAAAATTCGTAATACCCACCTTCCCCTGAGGTGATCTTGATTTATCTATTCATTTATTTTAATATAAAAATGTTTTAAGGATTTATTAAAATTTTAATACGCGTTATTTAGTTGTGACATGTATTTCATTATACTATCGAATCGCGCTTTTACATGTTCACGTAAAAAGTAATGTTTAGATCCCCCTGGATATAAAAAGTTGGCAACCTTAACACAAGAACCGAGACAATTAAATCTCTGACAATACAAAAACACGTCGCTCAAAGTCAACACGGGCAGTCATCTCCGACGTACGTTTAGCTACGTTTGTTAGTAAAACAAACGCCTTGTCGCCGAGTCAACAGCCTAGAAACACGTTACGTCTTATCTAAACGGCACATAAAATGGGAGCCCTGGAGGTATATGCGGAGTCGTCTGTTACAGTGCGGTTCCACTGAACAATTTCCACTGAATATTTTATTAAGTAAACGGAATATTAACCTATCATGTTTTAAAGAATGCGTGTAATCGTCAAATATACAAGTATTTTAACGATTAAAAACAAAACTAATCGAATTTGATTCGTTAAACACTATTACGCGCGGACGCCTTCTCTGTATTTCCGAATAATCGTAGGAATATTACGTAATAAAATTTTTTATGCGTATAAAGTAGCGCTTGACCACGATCCCTCCTGGTGTTAAGTGGTGATATAGTCGAAAGATGGTACGCGCTAGTTTCACAAGTGCCTATTCACTCTACTCTTGAAGGCTCCCACGTTGTACTTGGACGGAAAGACTGACGCCGGCAACTTGTTCCACTCCTTTGCTGTGCGCACGATGAACGATGAATCTTTTCGGATTAATCGGAACCTAACCGAACTCTCATCAAACTATCCTTGAAGTACATCCTGTCTAATAAAAAATGGATCATCGATATCTGTTGTCGTCATTTTGAGTTATTCGTCAACTTGTCATGCACATAATTAATGGAAATTTTAGACATATGGTTATCACATGGATTCCATTATCAGAATTGATCCAAATTTGATGGGATGATAAAATTTGAATGGGACCACACTGCAAGCACCAGCTTTTAAATGAAAAAAGAATCATCAAAATCGGTTCACCCAGTCGAAAGTTATGAGGTAAAAAACATAAAAAAACCAAACGAATTGAGAACCTATTCCTTTGTTGAAGTCGGTTGAACTACTTGTATGTAGTTAACGTAGGATTTTTTTTTATTTAACCATTCTTATATGTCTCGTTCAAGAGCCAGAGAGGAGTGAACGAGTTAAATTCATTATATTATATTATCATCTCTAAGCAAGTGTTCGACTACAATTCCACTAAATGACTGGAGATGTAGTAATGTAGTAAACATTCTCTTGAAATTGTTATCAGAGGGAAATACTGATTATCGTAGTTACGTAATGCAGTAAAACCTTTCCTGCGCGCTCCTTAATCAGTGGAAAGAGACCTTTAGATATGATATAAGTAATGGCGTTATATACTCCGTAACTTGTTACTTATCACTCAAGTTATATGTTGTTACTTATCATAAAAAACATTAAGATCTCTACTTTAAAACACGTATGACTCGGCTAGGAAGCTTGGTGTCCTTACAAAGATACGGCGGTACTTCGCACCGGGACAGCTTTTGATAATTTATAAAGCCCAGATCCAGCCTTTTGTAGAGTACTGTTGTCATATGTATGTCATATATAGGGGGGTATAATCCTTCCCCCCCCCCCTCGCAAGTGCAAGGCGACACGGGCCAGCCGATGTCGCCTTCTTCAACGGCCCCTCACCGACGACAAAGGCCCCTCCCTTGTCGCCCAGTGAACCCGAGGCAGGGAATACCGTATTCTTATTCTATGAGCACAGAGCTACAGGGCTAAAATAAGACATTACCTTCCTTATCGTACAGTCTGAAAGCCTCTTTCAGCTCTTTTTGCAAAGCTTCATCGTCTTCGTCCAAGAAGTGTACGGCAACGCGTACAAAGGAATCGAAGTTCAGTTTTCCCGAACCTAAAAGATAAATTATCACACATTTATTATGCATATATATATGTTTTTGTCTCAAATATACAAATGTTCGAAACAAAAATATTTATAAAACCAAGAAGGAGTATACAGAAGTGTACATTGAACTGCGAAGGTTGTGAAAATATATTAAAAGTGGAAATTATACGCCAAGACATACATCCAGAAATTACACTCAAAAATATTCCTCAATAAACTATATTCATAAAAAGTCATGGGAGGAAGGACCACATATCGCACAGAACTAGCTTAGGTCTTCGGTTACCTGGTTATATTATTTGATATGCACATCATTCATCATCATCATCAGTATCAACCTATGCTTTAAATAAATCTTCTCCAATATCTTCTACCACATACGATCCTCCGCTTTCCGCTTCCAGTCACTTCCGACTATTCTTATAAGGTCGTCGGTCCATCTGGAGGGAGGACTCCCTACGCTTGTCCGACCCATACGTCCATTCCAAGACTTTCCCTTCCCATCTGCCGTCACTGACTTGGATGCCGACCTACTGCCACTCCAACTTGCTGACTTTAACAGTTATGTCGAAGACCTTTGTTCTTCGTCGAATTTCTCCGTCTCGGATTCTATCCCTTAGAGAAATGCCGTTGTCCATAGCTCTTTTCATCGCTCGTTGTGCGACTTTAAGTTCCTAAACCAGCCCAACGGTCAGAGTCCAAATCTCTCCACCGTAAGTCATAGCTCGGAGGATGCATTGGTTAAAGTCCGTCATCTTCAGGCATTGAGGTTGATTGGCACACTTTAATGTTACAAACCTCGATAATTTAACCACTGGGGAGTGTACCTAGGATTTGTTCCAAATCATGCCAGCTGCCGATATCCATTACCGGCACATCAGTGTAAAATACCAAATTACATCGACACTTTTTTATTAGAAAAATGTCCTTTGTTCATTGTATATTTTCTATGTCACGTTCACATTCACCAAAACAGCATAGTATCTTGGCACCGTGTTAGTTTTCCCAATGAAATGATCGCTTAATGCGTGTCCTAATTCCTTGGAGTTATCGTAAAAGTGTATACTGGGCTAGTTTCCAAGAACTTTCCCAAATAGAGACACAGATGAAAGACGACTATATGACCTAATACTATGACACAATATTCTATGTACCGTCAATGGATACTTGTGAAAACATACGACAAATTGTTTCAGTTAGCCAATTCCTAGAGGCAACTTGTATAAATAGATAGATATAACTTTATTGTACACCAAAATCAAATGTATGGACAGGAAATATATGAACAAAACAGGACGATGGCGTTTAAATTTAACGTGCTCAAGAAATCAGCGCGCTATCATATTCCCATCCATTTCCCTTTGACATCTTCCAACTAACGTCAAAATTCATTTATGTGGCGCACTGATTACACGCTCAATAAATATTAGAAAAAAACAGAAGTAGACATCTTTCATACTACATCTGTAGCAATAAGAAAATTCTATCGAAATTTCTTTTCTATTATATTGAAAAATTGTTAGTAAGCTCTTTTTTTATTAATGTTTTTGCTCACACAATAAAATAATTTTAAAGTTTTTCGTATTCGCGAAGATCTGTGGTTGGCAGTCTGTTTCTTAATTATTATTATATCTTTTTTGTAAATTTTATTGCTGTTGATCTTCCTATAATAAAAAAAATAAATACAAATATTATAACAAATCTATTCATATAATCAACAACCTATATATACGTAATAACCTATATATTCTTATAAAAAATAGGTAAAAGAGACTAAGTTATTTGCTAATTTTAAAGTAATTTGATTCAATGGTTCGGCGGAGTAAACTGCCCACTGACCTCTAAGTTAGAAGTCCCAGTGACCTCCAAGTGTTCCCATTTAAATGTAAGCCACCTTGCAAATCCTGTTCTTAAGCAAGAGACCAACTTACTCGTTAATTCCATTCCTTGAGGGATTTAGACGAATTGAAAGATCTTATGTTTTATCTTCTAGTGGCTTAGGCTATAGCTTTTTAAGGTTTTTACATAGCAATGATAACAAAATAAACTTATTCCAAAGATGTACACTTACAGCCTTACAAATAAACGTGGTATAAAGATAAACTTAGGAATAAATTAAGATAAGCAAAATTTGTACTAATAAACCAAGGATACGTTATAACTGGTATAACGTTAACGTTTTTGTTCATACAATCGTTATTCCGAAGTTAAAACGACGTACACCCTTGTTTAAGTCCAGTATACCATTTACAATACCACGATTTGTTTTTGTGTTCGCTCATTTAAATTAACTTATTGTGGAATTAAGGGCAATGGAGGAAGAAGAAACAGTAAATGACTCATGAATTCAGACTAAAAATTTTTAAAAGATGGGAAAACCCTTTTGATTTATATGTCGATGATTAGTTTCGATTAAAATATCGAATCGAATAAGTGGTATAATATTTCTAGACCATTTATTTGAAAGGTCTCTTACTATACACATTGACAGATACATTACTAGACTACTACATAGACGGCAATTATTTTTTTAGTATGGTTTCTCTTTGATTGCGCTGTTACCCGAGCATGCATGAGTTGTGTATTTTGACGTAAAGGAAGAATAGATAAACCATAGTTATTCCGGATTTATTTGTGGTAAACTATTAACCATACATATTGTCTTACTGACCGAAACATGGATACAGTCTAATACAGATGTAAAAATGTTAGAAATAGCAAATTATACGCATATATAATATAAGAACGGATAGTATAGGAGGTGGTGTATCCATGTATATTCACAAGGCCATTAAATTTAATATTAAAAATATCAACTATGAAAATGGTAACAATTATTTGTGGATAGACTTACCAAAATTTACCTTGACCATTGGATTAATTTACAAACCACCTAACACAAACCTCAAAGAATTTTTTCAAACATATTCAACATACTTGGATAAAAATAATAAGAAGACCATAATATTTGGAGATTTTAATATTGACTTACTACGGAACGAACGAAAAACAACCGAATACATAGAAATGACACACGAATCAGGCTACTACATAGTAAATAAAACTGATAGGGAGTATGCCACTCGTGAAACTGAAAATACAAAAAGTATAATTGATCATGTATCAACAAATAAGTGGGACTTAAAGATACATATGGCCACTATTGATTCAACACTATCTGATCACAAGCAAATATACGTTGATTTAAAACAGTACAACATACCACTACACCAAAGGATAAAATATCAAGCCATAGATTATGATGCACTTTATAACAATATTTTAAAGAAAGATTTCAGGAACGAGAGCTATAATTATAGTATATTAGAAACTTTTATAAAGACGGAAATACTTGATGCCAAACTATCAAAGTACAAAATCCTCAACTTGCCACGAAAAGACTGGATTAACAAGACAATAATAAATTATATTAACGAGAGAAATAAACTGTGGCACAACTATAAAAGGGATCGGAGAATGAACATTTAAAAATTAAAGTAAGAACTGCAAAGGAAAGAGTAGCAAAACGATACAACAAGAAAAGAAAAATTACTATTATAATGCTTTTGAGAAATGTGATAAAAACCCAAAAAAGATGTGGAAATTAATTAACTCTCTTGCTAAGAATAAGATTGACCAAGATTATTCTCCTAGTCAACTTATTATAGAAGATAAAAAAGTGATTGATGCGAAAGAAATTTGTAATAGTTTTAACAATTACTTTGCAAGTATTGGCGCCATTTTGGCTAAAAACATTTTAGAGTCTAACAACCTTTCATCTAATATTACTTTAACTAACATACATAAAACCCACGATACTATGCTATCTGAATTGCAACCATGTACAGAAAATGAATTATTACAAATAATAGATAGATTAGACAATAACACTAGCTCGGGAATTGATGGAATAAGTACTAAATCTATAAAATGCATTAAAACCTAATAATTGGAAATCTAACACAATGCATCAATAATTGTCTTGACAAAGGTATATTCCCAGATAGCCTAAAAATTGCGAAAGTGAGCCCAATATATAAATCTGGAACTAAAACTGATCCTGGTAATTATCGTCCCATTTCTGTACTGCCGGTGATATCGAAAATATTTGAAAAAGTGTTGCATACGCGTTTATTTAAACATTTATCAGACATAAATTTCCTCTACAAACATCAATATGGTTTTCGGCCGAAATCGAATACTTTATCAGCTACCATAGATCTAGTAACGAAAATAAAGGAAAATATTGACAAAAAGAAATTAGTTCTTGGGATATTCATTGACCTGAAAAAGGCTTTCGATACGGTGAGCCATTCAATTTTACTAAACAAATTAAGCAATATAGGTGTTACTGGATGTGCATTTAAAATATTTAAGTCTTATCTCGAAAAAAGATTACAGGTTGTTAAAATAGAAGATAATATAAGCACACCTGCTAAAGTAGAATACGGAATACCACAAGGATCGGTATTAGGGCCCTTGCTCTTCTTGATTTATATTAATGACATCAGTACTGCTGGGTTAACTGGACATATCTCGTTGTATGCTGATGACACTTGTCTTTTTTACTTTGCTCACTCTATCAACTTCGTTATCTCAGATGCACAAAAGGACCTTAATATATTAAATACGTGGATTAAACGAAATTTACTAACTATAAATATTAAAAAAACATCTTACATTATTTTTTCCGCACAGAACAAAAAATCACAAAATTTACTCCACTTACTATAAACAACCAACAATTACAACAATCAACTCAAGAGAAATACCTAGGCCTCCTTATAGACAGCAGATTAACATTTAAACCTCATGTGGACTATGTAAAATCAAAAATAATTCCATTAACTGGAGCCCTACGAAATATTGCGAAATGTGTGCCTTATAAGCTACGATACACTATCTACAACACATTAGTAAAGCCACATTTAGAATATTTAATTCAAATATGGGGACAGGCAACTAAAACTAATCTAAATAATTTACAAAGGGCACAAAATAAAGTCATTAAAGTTTTATTTAATTATAACTTCCTCACACCTACTAAAAAAATTTACGGTGATACAAAAATACTTAATATAAATAAGTTATATGTTTACACCACATGTATGTTAATTAGAAAAATATTGACAAATAACATAAATACACAAATTACATTCCACAAAAAGACACACAAATACCACACTAGACGTAAGGATGAGATACAGTTACCTATGATCAGAACATCATACGGTAAAAAAAATTTACAATACGAGGGAGCCCAGCTGTACAACAAGCTGCCTCAGCATGTGAAAAACTGTACCTCTATATTAAGTTTTAAAAATAGCCTTAAGTCATATTTATTAAATACTTAACTTTAGTTCTCCAATAGTCTTAAGAAAGTAATTGTAAGCAGTGAATGTTAGTTATTGTTTTCTCAAATTTTAAAGTGAATATTGTGTATTCTTTTTTTTGAGAAATAAATTTCTTTAAACCGAAACTATTCTCAGCTTATTCTTAATTTATTCCTGGTTTAACTAAACTTAGTTTAAGGGTGGATAAATATGTTATAACTCATTTTTATTTGTAAGACTGTAGGATAACATTTATGAACAGCTTACTTTCTTATCGAAACGTCTGAGCATACCTCTTGCCAATTACAGACATTCGTTTCATGGTTTTTAAGTATTTCGATAACACGCATCATTTTAACCGACTTTAAATATAGGGGGAGGATATTAATTTGTTAGGATTTTTTACATTAATTGCGCACTCTCAAACCGCTCTTATATATAAACCGACTTTTCAGTTTTCTTCTCCTCCAAGAGTCTCACGCAAAGTAAATTTTTCGAACGAAGCAACTGCTGGTTCAGAATGCTATCGCAAAGCCCAGCAGGGGAACTTCGAGAGACCCTTGCGCTGAGTTTATAGGTTTAGGTAAAACGCCCTAAGGCCTCGGCCACCTCCCAAATTTTGATGAAACTAGTAAGGACTGCTGGCCAATTAGTGTAGATCCTTTACGAAAATAAATCAATGTTATATAATTCAAATAAAAATACACTTTTACTGCTTTTAAAGGTAGAGTATCAATTCCTTTTTCTTTTTCAACGAGGCCATAGCATGGCAGAGGCATTAGGCCTATACCATACATGAGTCAACCCCGATCATGTAAGCTTATTGCTGATCTATTGTCTGATTTATTAAAATAATAATCAGGAAAATGATAACTAATTATTTCCATGATGGTCGAAAGCTTAGCTATTAGGGATTCCTAATGTTCAGTCAGTCTATTTTAATTGTTTTGTTTTTATTTTATCTGTTTTAATCGTTTCGTTTCGTTAATTGATTTTAAATTAGTACTTACTAATAAAGAAGAAATACTTACTAATACTATAAAAAGATTACTTTCCATCATAATTCAAGTATTAAAATTTATCGTGTTATTATTTTACCACTGTTGAACATAGGCCGCCCCAAAGATATCCAAAATGCATCAAACTGCATCACGCAGCCCCTATGTCAATCCGCAAGGTAGTCAGACCACCTTGCGGATTGACATCCTACGTTGGAACGCCGAGATGTGGGGTAATGGAAATCGGTAGCTGGGATGATTCCGAACAATTCCTAAGAACACTCCCCATGGTAAATGCAAAGAACCCCGACATCTATTTGCAGAGCCAGAAGATGATCCTTACACGACAACACATGGACACACACGAACATTATACGGTTGCTTGGCAACGGTTAAGTACTTATGATAATAACTAAATATTGACTGACAGAATTACCGAATATGTGTGCTGCGAATTATGTTTGAGTTCAATTCCTAGGTTAAAGTCGTATTTCGACTTATAAAAACAACGAACAATGTTTGTCGGTTTCCTAAGTTCCGAGACGAATTCTGCAAATAATCAGCATGCCTTCCATACTAAAGTCTGTCTGAATACAACTTTGTCTTAGCATGGGCAAAGTTGGTAATCGCGCACCGAACGCATCTGACACAAACGATTAGTTTGACTTCTCTTGAGAAATTATTGCAGATTGACATCGGTGCATACCATTCCGTGACTCTGTCTTGTTTTATTTGGAGAATCATTATTTTATAACTTGCGATTTGACAGTGTTTAAATTAAGGCTAGCTAGTACTATTAAATTTTAGTTTTTAGGATTCTTAGATCATAGAATTTTTTCCGTTGATAGGGCCCCGCCTTCGTTATTCTCTGCCACAACTTATAAGGTGCACAAAATCCTTGTCTGCCTTTAAACTTACTACAGTAAACTTAGCAATATCTATATTTTTTATTTAGTTATTATTTTTTTAAAAAAAGAAAGCTAGCAATATTTCTTTTTTTTGAGAAATAAATTTCTTTAAACCGAAACTATTCTCAGCTTATTCTTAATTTATTCCTGGTTTAACTAAACTTAGTTTAAGGGTGGATAAATATGTTATAACTCATTTTTATTTGTAAGACTGTAGGATAACATTTATGAACAACTTACTTTCGTATCGAAACGTCTGAGCATACCTCTTACCGATTACAGACATTCGGTTCATGGTTTTTATATATTTCCATAACACGCATCATTTTAACCGACTTCAAATATAGGCGGAGGTTATTAATTTGTCTGGATTTTTTACAATAATTGCGCACTTTCAAACCGCTCTTATATATAAACCGACTTTTCAGTTTTCTTCTCCTCCAAGAGTCTCACGCAAAGTGAATTTTTCGAACGAAGCAACTGCTAGTTCAGAATGCTATCGCAAAGCCCAGCAGGGGAATTTCGAGAGACCCTTGCGCTGAGTTTATAGGTTTAGGTAAAACGCCCTAAGGCCTCGGCCACCTCCCAAATTTCGATGCAACTAATAAGGACTGCTGGCCAATTAGTGTAGATCCTTTACGAAAATAAATCAATGTTATATAATTCAAATAAAAATACACTTTTACTGCTTTTTAAAGGAGAGTATCAATTCCTTTTTCTTTTTCAATGAGGCCATAGCATGGCAGAGGCATTAGGCCTACACCATACATGAGTCAACCCCGATCATGTAAGCTTATTGCTGATCTATTGTCTGATTTATTAAAATAATAATCAGGAAAATGATAACTAATTATTTCCATGATGGTCGAAAGCTTAGCTATTAGGGATTCCTAATGTTCAGTCAGTCTATTTTAATTGTTTTGTTTTATTTGGAGAATCATTATTTTATAACTTGCGATTTGACAGTGTTTAAATTAAGGCTAGCTAGTACCATTAAATTTTAGTTTTTAGGATTCTTAGATCATAGAATTTTTTCCGTTGATAGGGCCCCGCCTTCGTTATTCTCTGCCACAACTTATAAGGTGCACAAAATCCTTGTCTGCCTTTAAACTTACTACAGTAAACTTAGCAATATCTATATTTTTTATTTAGTTATTATTTTTTTAAAAAAAGAAAGCTAGCAATATTTCTTTTTTTTAGAAATATTACTATTATCTTGTTAACCATTCCAAGTAAGCTTAAGCTTGTGCTAGGATATGGTTCACGGCAATAGTCGAATGCTGGATTCGTACCCTATACCATTAGACTATTGACGCTTTCTAGTTGAACCCCGCGGTGTTGCCCGTGATTAAAAACTATTTATGATATTTTTTTCTAAAATTAATGAAAAATTAAAATTGCTCTTACAGTTATCCACCAGGGAAAATCCCGTCAAAATCGGCATCACAAACACAGATAGATAGTCAGACAAAAGTTGTAAAAAATGTTTTTATGGTATTTATACCGTATATTTATATTCATGGAGGAAAAATCGGTTATGTTAATATTACAAACAGATATTCCAATTAAATTTTTTTCCGAGTATATTTTTATTTAAATCTTTACAACGGCCTTTCCAACGTTATCACCTGCGAGCATTCCAACGAACGCATCGAAAACATTTTCGATTAAATTATATATTTTTTGATAGATTTTTGATAGTTTGTTGATAGATAAGTATGGTGCTAACAAGTTAAACATTACTTAAACTGACATATATTATAATAATTAGTTTAAAAGATAAATGAACTCTCTCCAATTCGAAGTTTCTCAATCAATTTGATATTAATGAATTGAAGATTATTAATTCTTGATAAATGAAACTCCAAGATTGTACTCGAGGTAAAGTTATTTAACTTGTAAACATATAACTTGAATATCAATACATTTCATGAGCCACGATTACAAAGAGTTATTAGGTTAAATTATACTTTAAGGGTAGTGTGGTCTGTGCTAAATATTTTTTTCTTTTAATACTTTCTAAGCACGTGCTTCACAACCACCTGATGTTAAGTGGAAATACAGTCCTGGATGGCAAGGCTTTCTAGCTTAGTAAATTCCTATCCATATAGCCTATTATATATAGTAAATGCCTCTCTTCTCTCTCTTTTTCAGCCTCTTGCCACCCACTGCTGAGTGTAGGCCTATTCCATAGAACTCCACTCTTTGCGGTCTTGTGCTTTCTGCATCCAACCCTTACCGGCCACCTTTCTTAGGTCGTCCGTCCATCGTGTCGGTGGTCTGCCCACATTTCTGTGCCCAGTTCGAGGTCTCCATTCTAGGACATTTCTCCTCACCTGTTATCAAATCTACGGCATATGTGGCCCGCCCACTTCCACTTTTTTAGCGACTGCTACTGCTATGTCGGTCAACTTTGTCCTTCTACGTATCTCAACATTGTTGATCCTATCACGGAGAAATTCCCAAGTAAATGCCTATTATATATAGTAAATGCCTCTCTTCTCTCTCTTTTTCAGCCTCTTGCCACCCACTGCTGAGTGTAGGCCTCTTCCATAGAACTCCACTCTTTGCGGTCTTGTGCTTTCTACATCCAACCCTTGCCGGCCACCTTTCTTAGGTCGTCCGTCCATCGTGCCAGTGGTCTGCCCACATTTCTGTGCCCAGTTCGAGGTCTCCATTCTAGGACATTTCTCCTCACCTGTTATCAAATCTACGGCATATGTGGCCCGCCCACTTCCACTTTTTTAGCGACTGCTACTGCTATGTCGGTCAACTTTGTCCTTCTACGTATCTCAACATTGTTGATCCTATCACGGAGAAATTCCCAAGTAAATGCCTATTATATATAGTAAATGCCTCTCTTCTCTCTCTTTTTCAGCCTTTGTCCTGAGGAGCACAGGGGAGGAGGGTAACCTCCCCGGGACGTGCTCTCCTTGAGCACAGTGCAGAGGGGCTCCGGTGCGTTCCCGTGAGATCCGGAGCCCCTCGTCATGCCTCGAAGAGACCACCGGGGAATTTTTAGTGGGTAAGATCCCCACATAACCGCCGCCTTCCCCAGAGGCGGGGTATCTTAGTGAAGATTTCCTCCCCGTCAACAAAAAAAATAAAGGATATGGTTCACGGCAATAGTCGAATGCTGGATTCGTACCCTATACCATTAGACTATTGACGCTTTCTAGTTGCACCCCGCGGTGTTGCCCGTGATTAAAACTATTTATGATAATTTTTCTAAAATTAATGAAAAATTAAAATTGCTCTTACAGTTCATCCACCGGGGAAAATCCCGTCAAAATCGGCATCACAAACACAGATAGATAGTCAGACAAAAGTTGTAAAAAATGTTTTTATGGTATTTATACCGTATATTTATATTCATGGAGGAAAAGTCGGTTATGTTAATATTACAAACAGATATTCCAATTAAATTATATATTTTTGATAGATTTTTGATAGTTTGTTGATAGATAAGTATGGTGCTAACAAGTTAAACATTACTTAAACTGACATATAATAATTAGTTTAAAAGATAAATGAACTCTCTCCAATTCGAAGTTTCTCAATCAATTTGATATTAATGAATTGAAGATTATTAATTCTTGATAAATGAAACTCCAAGATTGTACTCGAGGTAAAGTTATTTAACTTGTAAACATATAACTTGAATATCAATACATTTCATGAGCCACGATTACAAAGAGTTATGAGGTACAAATTATACTTTAAGGGTAGTGTGGTCTGTGTCAAATATTTGTTCTTTTAATACTTTCTAAGCACGTGCTTGACAACCACCTGATGTTAAGTGGAAATACAGTCCTGGATGGCAAGGCTTTCTAGCTTAGTAAATTCCTATTCATATAGCCTATTATATATTAATCATAAAAAAGTTTTACTATATAGTAAACCTTTTTTGTTGACTAGGAGGGGGCGGGGTAATCTTCAAGAAGGCGATGTTATGTGGGGTTATTACCCAATAAAAATAGGACTCCTTTTATAGTGGGGGTACTTTTTCTCACAATAAACACATAACTTATTATTTTTTTTTGACGAACTAACACAGTTGACAGAGAGAAGCTGGCCTTTACTGCTTCACCGGATTTGAGAGGTGGCACAGCTCTTAGATCGCTTAGCCTGAACCTCTATTAGGTAACTCGACACAAGGGTCCTCCGGTGAGGGGTAACCTCGGCTTGGACGGTTACCATTATTACGCGATATAAACTTAGTTTACTACCACTACTTATACTTGCTCCTTTTTTGATATCGGTTTAAGTGGCTCTGCCAAACCCTGGCACAGCTATGTTTTTTTTAAGGAATTTAAAAAAACATAGCTGTAAATAAAAAAAATTTGAAGCGTCAATAGCCTAATGCTTTAGGGTACGGCCTGTGAATCGTAAGGTCGTGGGTTCGAATCCACCATTCGACTATTGCCGTGAACCATGTCCTAGCACAAGCTTAAGCTTGTGCTAGGATATGGTTCACGGCAATAGTCGAATGCTGGATTCGTACCCTATACCATTAGACTATTGACGCTTTCTAGTTGCACCCCGCGGTGTTGCCCGTGATTAAAACTATTTATGATAATTTTTCTAAAATTAATGAAAAATTAAAATTGCTCTTACAGTTATCCACCAGGGAAAATCCCGTCAAAATCGGCATCACAAACACAGATAGATAGTCAGACAAAAATTGTAAAAAATGTTTTTATGGTATTTATACCGTATATTTATATTCATGGAGGAAAAATCGGTTATGTTAATATTACAAACAGATATTCCAATTAAATTATATATTTTTTGATAGATTTTTGATAGTTTGTTGATAGATAAGTATGGTGCTAACAAGTTAAACATTACTTAAACTGACATATAATAATTAGTTTAAAGATAAATGAACTCTCTCCAATTCGAAGTTTCTCAATCAATTTGATATTAATGAATTGAAGATTATTAATTCTTGATAAATGAAACTCCAAGATTGTACTCGAGGTAAAGTAATTTAACTTGTAAACATATAACTTGAATATCAATACATTTCATGAGCCACGATTACAAAGAGTTATGAGGTACAAATTATACTTTAAGGGTAGTGTGGTCTGTGTCAAATATTTGTTCTTTTAATACTTTCTAAGCACGTGCTTGACCACCGCCTGATGTTAAGTGGAAATACAGTCCTGGATGGCAAGGCTTTCTAGCTTAGTAAATTCCTATTCATATAGCCTATTATATATAGTAAATGCCTCTCTTCTCTCTCTTTTTCAGCCTCTTGCCACCCACTGCTGAGTGTAGGCCTATTCCATAGAACTCCACTCTTTGCGGTCTTGTGCTTTCTGCATCCAACCCTTACCGGCCACCTTTCTTAGGTCGTCCGTCCATCGTGTCGGTGGTCTGCCCACATTTCTGTGCCCAGTTCGAGGTCTCCATTCTAGGACCTTTCTCCCCCACCTGTTATCAAATCTACGGCATATGTGGCCCGCCCACTTCCACTTTTTTTTTTAGCGACTGCTACTGCTATGTCGGTCAACTTTGTCCTTCTACGTATCTCAACATTGTTGATCCTATCACGAAGGGAAATTCCCAAGTAAATGCCTATTATATATTAATCATAAAAAAAAGTTTTACTATTTAGTAAACCTTTTTTTTGTTGACTAGAGAGGGGGGGGCGGGGTAATCTTCAAGAAGGCGATGTTATGTGGGGTTATTACCCAATAAAAATAGGACTCCTTTTATAGTGGGGGTACTTTTTCTCACAATAAACACATAACTTATTATTTTTTTTTGACGAACTAACACAGTTGACAGAGAGAAGCTGGCCTTTACTGCTTCACCGGATTTGAGAGGTGACACAGCTCTTAGATCGCTTAGCCTGAACCTCTATTAGGTGGTAACTCGACACAAGGGTCCCCCCGGTGAGGGGTAATCTTGGCTTGGACGGTTACCATTATTACGCGATATAAACTTAGTTTACTACCACTACTTATACTTGCTCCTTTTTTGATATCGGTTTAAATGGCTCTGCCAAACCCTGGCACAGCTATGTTTTTTTAAGGAATTTAAAAAAAAACATAGCTGTAAATAAAAAAAATTTGAAGCGTCAATAGCCTAATGGTTTAGGGTACGGCCTGCGAATCGTAAGGTCGTGGGTTCGAATCCACCATTCGACTATTGCCGTGAACCATGTCCTAGCACAAGCTTAAGCTTAGTTGGAATGGTTAACAAGATTGTTAGTAATATTGCTGAAAAAAAATAAGAAATATTGCTAGCTTTCTTTTAAAAAAAAAAAAAAAAATATGAATTTATTACGTTTGCCTACTATTACTTTTATATAAGTATAAAACAAAAAAATTATGAATTTATTACGTTTGCCTACTATTACTTTTATATAAGTATAAAACAAAAATAATGAATGGAAAACAAATGATTAAAAGTCTATCAGTAAGAGAGACGTTAAAACATTACTTAAACTGACATATAATAATTAGTTTAAAAGATAAATGAACTCTCTCCAATTCGAAGTTTCTCAATCAATTTGATATTAATGAATTGAAGATTATTAATTCTTGATAAATGAAACTCCAAGATTGTACTCGAGGTAAAGTTATTTAACTTGTAAACATTCTATTTCATGCAGCAAATTCATATTCAACAAATTGAATATCAATACATTTCATGAGCCACGATTACAAAGAGTTATTAGGTATAAATTATACTTTAAGGGTAGTGTGGTCTGTGCTAAATATTTTTCTTTTAATACTTTCTAAGCACGTGCTTGACAACCACCTGATGTTAAGTGGAAATACAGTCCTGGATGGCAAGGCTTTCTAGCTTAGTAAATTCCTATTCATATAGCCTATTATATATTAATCATAAAAAAGTTTTACTATATAGTAAACCTTTTTTGTTGACTAGGAGGGGGCGGGGTAATCTTCAAGAAGGCGATGTTATGTGGGGTTATTACCTAATAAAAATAGGACTCCTTTTAAAGTGGGGGTACTTTTTCTAACAATAAACACATAACTATTTTTTTGACGAACTAACACAGTTGACAGAGAGAAGCTGGCCTTGACTGCTTCACCGGATTTGAGAGGTGGCACAGCTCTTAGATCGCTTAGCCTGAACCTCTATTAGGTAACTCGAAACAAGGGTCCCCGGTGAGGGGTAATCTCGGCGGACAGTTACCATTATTACGCGATATAAACTTAGTTTACTACCACTACTTATACTTGCTCCTTTTTGATATTAGTTTAAGTGGCTCTGCCAAACCCTGGCACAGCTATGTTTTTTTTAAGGAATTTAAAAAAACATAGCTGTAAATAAAAAAAATTTGAAGCGTCAATAGCCTAATGGTTTAGGGTACGGCCTGCGAATCGTAAGGTCGTGGGTTCGAATCCACCATTCGACTATTGCCGTGAACCATGTCCTAGCACAAGCTTAAGCTTAGTTGGAATGGTTAACAAGATTGTTAGTAATATTGCTGAAAAAAATAAGAAATATTGCTAGCTTTCTTTTTAAAAAAAAAAAAAAATTATGAATTTATTACGTTTGCCTACTATTACTTTTATATAAGTATAAAACAAAAATAATGAATGGAAAACAAATGATTAAAAAGTCTATCAGTAAGAGAGACGTTAAAACGTACAAATAATGAGAGAATTTGAGTCGTTAAAGTATAATGACTTCAATTTAATTGACTTTGAAAGTGTAGCTTATTAGAACGACGCACTTAAACAGATGATGGAGTAGGACCTCGTTAAGTTATCATTCATCGAGGAGAGCCGTTATGAAGTCATTAAGTGAAGATAAGCTAAGAGACATTTCTCCTACTTAATATTCTATTAAGCTCAGTGCTCTTGAAATTACAACATGGCAGTAGGGATTTTGAATTTTATCTTGAATTCAGAGACAAGAAACAACCAAATGATTAACTTTACCAATTCTTATATTCAGACAAATCCTTAAGTACATATACAGTACATATTTATTTATTTATTCTTTATTTGCACACAATACAAAAAAAAGGTACAAATAGGCGGACTTAATGCCAGTAGGCATTCTCTGCCAGTCTACCTTGGGGTTGTGAAGAGACAAAGTAACGGGTGCAAGCTATATGAGAAAATAATAAATAAAAGAAAACTATAATAAATGCATGCATATATAATATACATACCTACTTACAAATTAAATATATAATCATAATTATATATAATATAATAATAAATAGATACATATATATATATATAATTATAGATGGATAGGGACAGCAATTGACAAACTATTTCTTGCTTAGGTAAAGCTTCCATAGTAAATGTTTGAAAATAGATTTCGTTATATTTACATATCCACAAGTAATATATTTAATCGATTTCAAAAAGGGAAAACTTTCAAGAAGAATGTAAAATTTATTTATTTATTTATTTAAATCAACAAAAATTATAACACCGTTACAGATAATACCAATATGATGTTATAAAACTGAGTTAAATATCTATTACTAAATTTAAAACAAATAAAAAGCTGCTTTATGTATTGACAATAATATATAAATATAATAAAGTCAAACAACTTCTACGCATTTGTAGGCAGCTTCGATAAACACAGACTCTGTGCAACAAAATATATCAATGTGCAGTGAGATGAAAAACCCCCTGTTTTTTTTTAATGTTCGTGGACCCATAACGCCACTACCATATGTGCATTAGAAATAAATTGTTTTTGGTTCACTATTTTGGTGACAATGGCTTATATATTACATAAAATATAGATATATGCTGTCGCACAATTTTATGTACGACAAATTACACGATAAACATTTCCATCCGTGTAACTCCTACAGTTTTTGCTGCGCACGCCAGAATAGCTTGCTAGCTAGCAGATTTTTTCTTACTTATTCCAATATCTTACTCTGATGTTTACTGCATTATTGTAAAGTTTCGTTTTATTTCATTTGAAAGCGTGTGGTTTTAATTAGGCGCCTTATTATAGGTTGTCAAATATCTCCCTTCCGCCTTTTTGACGCAAAAAAACCTTCTGGACCGAATCAACGCCTGCGATATGCTGCTGAAACGGAACGAACTCGACCCATTCTTGAAGCGGATGGTGACTGGCGACGAAAAATGGATCACATACGACAATATCAAGCGAAAACGGTCGTGGTCGAAGGCCGGTGAATCGTCCCAAACAGTGGCCAAGCCGCGAATTTCGGCGTTAGTGAAGTCCATGTTTACACGTCTATAACTGTTGAACGCAATATCCAAACTAATTATGCATAGCGTCGTTTTGTAGGTTATGTCAAGACCTTTCAAATTATGTATAGTATTGTTAGATACGAGCTCTGTAGCGCTTTGTACATAGCCGCGAAATTCAAAAGACAAAAAGGCGGAAGGGAGATATTTGACAACCTATATATAAAATAATATGGCACATTGCTTTGGGTTCTTGGAATTTAGAAGGGATCTTCAAAATATGGTTAAATTATGCTTACTGATTGCGATGTTAGGAGGTTTATGACAATCTTAAATTAGGTAAGACGTTCCTCATAAGTAAAAAAGGACACAAAAAGGTACGTTGGGTAACTTAACTGCGACGGATAAATGAGTATGAATGTGATGAATGAGACAATTAAGAAAATACTGGCATCAGAAGTTTTGTAATAATACTGTGATATTCTGTAAATAAATCAGAGCTAGCTAGGGTTATTAATGTTTGATTAACGTTTGATTTGATTTGATAAAACGATTTTTCTAAAAATGCAACCTAGCTAGATCGATTATGTTATGATAATCTACATTCCTTATGCGGACGGCTAAGGAACTCTCTGGACACCTTTAAGTCCAATGTGACACCTTATAGGCCCACGTGCTACATCCTAGGCTTCATCTTCGCCTTCCATCAAGCAAGATAGAAGCCAAACGTGAGCCTATTTTGTTTTAAAAACCACTGCATGCAAAATTTCATAAAAATCGTTGAAGCCATTTCCCAGATCCAGTTTATATATGTAATTTATATATATATATATATATTGGATAAATAGATGAGAAGTGTCTGGATGCTCGTGTATCTTGCACCGTTACGTAAACAAGTCCTTCGTTTGCCGTAACCGCTGTCAATACGGGCGCCTCGCGTGCCTACTCAGCGTTACTTCTGACAGGGTAAATTATATGGTTACGTTAATTTGAACAGAGGCGCGCGCACCCATCCATTAGTGGCTGAGTGTAAAGCGTGCCCGAGTGACGGGCCCCAGGCATTTGAAGTAAACTTGTCGTGACAATTTACAAACTTATGCGGGTCTTATAAACGATAACGTGGCCATTCGTTAATTAGGTCTCTGGCTGAAAATCGCCGTTGGTATACTTTCAACCGACTTCCAAATGAAGGTGGTTTTAGGTTTGTTATCGTATGACTTTTGACTGGTTGAAGCGATTTTAATGATTATTTTTTTATTTGAACGCTGGTGCTCTTCGTGTGGTCCCATTGATAATAGGATCTATGAGAAAACCATATAAGTCTTAAATTTCCTTTAAATCTGTGCACCACAAATGGATGGAAAACTCAATATCACGCCAACGGATTTCGACTATTCATTTATAGGTTTTGATTAATTCGATTTCGTAATATTCTGACGATAATTTGGAAATACAAAGAGGGCGTCCGCGCGTAACAGCGACGTTGGATTCGGTTTGAAGACTTTTTTTGTTTTTGCTCGCAGAAATAATTGTGTGAAGTAAATCTTTTTTACGCACGCTTGACTTGGGGAGTAAGCTGGTGAATGCGTTAATAAAGGTGTAAACGGACGAGGCAACGGGAAGTTGAGAGGGAGACATAAATTAGTGAAGATAGAAATAGAGAATGACGTTTCGTGTCGACAAAGTGCAGGCCTATTGTCAGTATCACATTGTAGGAATAAGAGAGACTAGTGCGCGCACAATTCTTTCCCTCTTGAACAATTCTGTAAATATTATATTTTGTGTATATATTATACATATATAAACATACATATAAAGAAAGCTAAAGAAGTTTCACTTCAGTCGTGGGATCTAATAAAGCACACTTCCTTTTTTTGAGTGAAAACCTCTTTACCCGCGTCTAGTTCTTTTTGGAAAAAATAAAAAAATATAATCGGCGAGTGTGCGAGGGTAATGCATGACCTAATACCCTCCTCCCCTTTCCATCACAGAACGACTAGGCGCGGCGAGCGCTTCCACCCTTACGTCGTAGACATCCCATCGATACGCACGAAGCGGTTTGCCTCCACCTTCCTTGTGCGAACGGCTAACGAGTGGAACTCTTTGTCGCGTTCAGTCTTTCCTCACGGGTACAATCTGGAGACCTTTTAAGTCCAATGTGAACAGACACCTTATAGGCTCGCGTGCTCCATCCTAGGCTTCATCATCGCCTTCCATCAGGCGAGATTGAGGCCAAACGTGAGCCTATTTAGAATTAAAATATATATTATCACCGACATGATAATAATGTAATTATATTTTGTCACGATCTTGTACAGTCCGTTATATATTTGAATAATAAATAAACCATATAAATATAAGTATAGTTGTCGCGGATTGCCAATAAATGTGATAGTAATATACCCGTAGTCAATTAATTTTTTATGTGTCTGGTGTCTTGTGTTAATTAAACGTCTTTAATCTAATATAATTTATATGAATAGATTTATTATTTATTGATTTGCGATTATTTACACCCATGTATTCAAGTCGTGAAATAATTTAAGCGCAGTATTTACGTTGTAAAACATCAAAGAGCAGATTTTTCAAAACGGCCATCGTCAACACGTAAAGACAGTAACGGTGCGCTTCGCTCGCAGATTTAAAGACGCTATTTTTGTCACATGGCCTGCTTGAGTGTCTTAACATTTTTAATGGCCTGTCAGTGATATCTGAGTGAGGATATACAGATGAGTCATCACAGTGGAGTAATTCGGTGAATCTTATGTATTTCTTTGACTTAAGTTTAAGATACTCTTAGACTTAAGCTTAAGTCTCCTTTAGACTTCTGTCGCCTACGAATTCTGATAAATTGTGACCGAACTTTTTGAGTACTAACCCTTGTAAGTTTTACAGCCTTTCGGGTTTTCGGGACCCTTGTAAGTTTTAAACCAAAAAAAAAGAAAAATAGTAACTGTAGAACTGGCACTCTTTTAATAAATGCAGAGTGAACAATTTAAGTGTATTGGAAAAGAGCACGGACACAGGTCTGTGCTTGCAACCTAACAATAAAAAAAAAAGCCTTTCGGATGATAAAGGCAACCAGTTAGGAGATTTAATCTGTACTCTAGATAAAATCTAATAAGATTAAAGAAAAAACAATAGATAACAATTAAAAATTATAATTGTTACTTGATTTATAAGACATTACAGGTCAATCATACACGGGTTAAACATAAAGTAAATATAAATTTCTTGGCGTCAATAGCCTTATGGTTTAGGGCACAGTCCGCGGAATCGCAAGGAAGTTCGAATCTACAATTCGACTATTGACGTGAACCATTTTCTAGTACTATCTGTTAAAATATATAAATATAAGTAGTAATAATATCTGCCTGTATGTATATACATATGGTAGTGTGTGCAATGTTTTTTTATTGATTTATTTCATATTTTATACATAATTTTAAAAAAAAGGGTATACCCCGTAAGTGTTTGCTTCCGCGTTAATTATAATGATTTGTTACAACCGAATTTAAAAAAGGACGAGTTTCTAAATTAGTCTGTCTATTATGATATGTTTAATACCTAATTACTTTGGACTAGGTGAACCGATTTTGATGATTTTTTGATTTGAAAGCTAGTGTGTTCGAATTTCAATTAGCCTAATTCTGACAATGGCATTCATGAGAACCATATAAGTCTTAAATTGTGTGTTTGCAATGGCCGCATCAAGGGAGAGGATAGTGGACTACAACCTGAAAATGGCCATGAGAAGCAGGGACACAGCGGTCGTGGAGAAGCTAATAGCAAGGCAGTGGGGCGTCTGCGACGCGTGAACCGGGGCGATCTCTGGCCACCTCCAAATTCATGCATTAAATTTAAAAAAAAAAAAACAAAAAAAAGGAAAATAGTAACTGCAGAAGTGGCACTCTTTTAATAAAAGCAGAGTGAACAATTTAAGTGTATTGAAAAAGAGCACGGACACAGGTCTGTGGTTGCGATCAAACAACAAAAAAAAATGTGCATGCACGACAATTGGACGAATAAATGATTATCACGCCAACCGATTGCAATGATTATTTTTTTATTGGAAAGGATGCTCTTCAAGGGTTGTTTGATAAGAGTTTGTTTAGGTTAATTCTATTAATATTCCCATTAGATTTGAAGTCGGTTTTTATTTTTACTCGTAAATTTACTTGTATATCACGGTTAGGGTATAATAGCACTAACAAATCGGAATCGGACAAAAGTCACCATTCAATAAAGAGAAAAAAAGTTATTAGAAGAATAATGCTTACCATCAGCGTCTTCATTGTCAAGTATCTGGTCGAGTTCGTTGTCGTCGTAGCTGTGCACCATTGTGTTGAGGATGGTGCGCACCTTCTCCTTCTCTATACGGCCCTGCTTGCTCGAGTCGAACATGCTGAATGCCCGTCTCAGCACTGCAGAAAACAAGAGATTATGGAAATAAATAAAATTGTACCCCATAGAGCGTTTATGGGATTTACAATGACCCTTAGATTATCAGTGAAATAGCAACCAACCAAGCCGAGGTTACCCGTTCGGGAGTTCGGGAGTTTCTTCGGCCACTTCTCCTACCAGCGTCAACGCTTCTTAAAGTGGCACATAAGTTAGCTTAGCTAAGATTGTCTCACATCGTTTTTATTAATAAAATAGCTACTAACCGAGACGTGGTTCGATCCTCTCGGGCTCGGAATGCTAACGCGTAATATAGTAACCGTCCAAGCCGTGGTTATCCCTTATCGGGGTGATTATTGTGTCGAGTTCTAGCTAATAGACGGTAAGGCTAAGCGATCTTAGAGCTAAGTCACCTCTCAATCCGGTGAAATAGTCAAAGCCAACTTCCTAAGTATTAACGTAAACGTTATAGGCTATATATGTCCTATTATAATGTCCAACTGTTGGTGACAAACCTTCTCGAATGTTCCAGAATGTAAATTTTCCTAATTTCTCTTGTTTCAACTATTCATTCTACAATAAATATTCAGCAAAACAAAACTGTTTTAGTAACTGGTGTAAATACTGTATTCATAATGAAAAATAAAACACCAAAATAATTACCATATAAACTTATCTCATGCAGGATCAGCCTTTTTAGACCTTCATAAAAAGATAACGTACAAAACATGAAACGGTAGGCCGTAAAAGGTCCTTAAAAAGGGGCCCCGTACAAGTTCATATTTCCCTCGTAAAATTTATCGCGTGTATATGACGGCTGCCACAGATTACCAAAATTAGTGCCTTTGTTTCTTTTTTATTTATGGAAGTAAAACATAGATTTGACTGGCCGATAATAATTATATTAGCGGGAAAAAAATAGCTGTGTTTAAAGCTGTTATAGTCTAATAGTTTATCGTTCGACTTGCGATGTCATGGTTGTGGGTTGGAATCAAAGCCATCGTAGAAATACGATGTGCTACGATAAGGTTTGTTTTAACTGTTAAGTTTGGTGACAGGTAAAAAGTGATTACCACCTCTGTCTACCCCGCTAGGTTTGAAAGAACGTGAATGTTCAAGGAAGTAAAAGTAATTATTTAATAATTTTAAATTAATTTAATTTAGTTTTTTTTTTTTTAATTTGTTATCAAGGGTTTGATCAACGCCAAAAAGTTGATTATTATAAAAATTTTATTAATTAATCAAAAATAATAAATGTAGGGAAACATAACTGTATTTTAAAAATAGTAAAAAAAAATATCGCAGATTTCAAAACCTTCAAACTAAAAATATTTAAAGTAAATTATTTGGCACAAAAATGCTATGTCGCTAAACGCGCCTGACATTTAATTGTTACAGACAGATAATGAAATAAATTTTCACTGCTCTTAATAAAAATGTCTGCTGACAAATTACGTCTCTTAATAATGAAAAAATGATAATAATTTGTGCGAGAAATGTAATTAAACTATTTCTTGACAAATACGAAATAGAATTGTCAGCCATTTTACTTAAAT
Source organism: Meandrusa payeni (assembly GCA_029286785.1). NCBI lineage: Eukaryota > Metazoa > Arthropoda > Insecta > Lepidoptera > Papilionidae > Meandrusa > Meandrusa payeni. The sequence continues at coordinate 12,274,925 of JAGSMX010000027.1, forward strand.
AAAAAACCAAATGTTTTCATTAGTTTGATGTAAGAATGAAAAAAAAGAAATTGAAACAAAATAGTTTCGTAAATAGCGGTATATACGAGTACTTAGTATAGATTGCTTGTAAATTGACTACTAGAGTATAAATTGCTTGTAAAAACGTTTTTATCGATTTTTTAAATTTTATTAATTTGTAATTATAAAATAATACTACTTTGGTCACATTGCCCGAAGGCAACCAGATAATTTAGAGAAAATGGTTGTTGTAGTGAAAATCAAGGGCAAAAGATCACGGGGCGGATCACCTACTCGCTGGTCTGACCAAATTAAAAACATAGTTGGACTCGACATTCCGACCGCGATGAGAGAAGCCGAGGACAGAGCAGTGTGGAAGCAGCTCGTCGACGTCTCGGTGAAAGCGCTTCAGGATAAGCACGACCTTCAGAAATAAAGAATACGATGAAGAAGAATAAAATAATATTTTAACATGACAATTTTATATTTAGTCGATTATTTAAAGTAGCTAATACAAGAGAATATCGTATGATAAGTTCTCAAGTCTTTTTAACTTTTCAAAGATGGATTTTATTGCTGTTTATTTTATTAAGAGAATTAAAAAATTGTAAAAATGTCGGTAATTTTTATAATATTAGTTCCTCTCCGACGTGTGGTGGATACATACAATAAGTACTTCGCAGATGTTGATTTGTTTTCATTGCCTACTACTAAATTTAGAAAATGTATTAAAGACAGCTTATTTAGTTAATAAATATTTATTAGTTCATTTATTTCCGTATTCTTCTCCTTAATTTAAATTATGTTGATAGTGTTTTTGTTTTTAAAGTGTTGCACGTTAAAATAATAATGATAATAATTTGCGGATAATGTAGTTGGTAGTGCAGTTACATATTTTATTTCTATAATGTCTTTTATAATTTCAATTGTTTATTGTCACCAATACACGTAACACTGAACTTAAATTCAACTATGATTTATATTGACGGCAATTATTTTCCGCGTGAAATAAATTTCAGTGCTCCGAATAAAAAATGCATTCTGAAATACAACAGTTTAACGACAGCGCTGTAATAAAACAACATGAAATAAACGTTCTAGAAATAGCTTCACATTGATTGTAAGTCTGTACGCGGGAAATTAAAAAAAAAATTGTAACGTTCAAAAACTATGAGCGGATGTTCGATTGCGGATTATCTCGAGACTTTTTTTAAATCTGTAATTGTAAAAGGCATAAGTTGCCTAACCGAAAGTTTTAAAGTCATATTGTGAAAGAATTAGGTAAGAAAGTGTGCATAATTCTAGGTTAACAGAAAAGGAATTCCTATCCGCTTTTTCCTTTGCTTTTGTGTGCCTTATTGCCATACATTTGGCACAAATTTGGTTTAGTGATATTTTGTACTTCTTTGTCTTTAATACCCAAAGATAATCGTGACTTTAAGCCTTTATTGGGTAATATGCGGGGTGGTCCGCACTCTTTTGACAAACTACACTTACAGAGAAGCGGACTATTGCTGCTTCACAGGATTGAGAGAACAGTTCTCATCTCGCTTTGCCTGAACCTCCATCGCTAGTAACTGTCAATAAAATAGCAACCGACTGAGTCGTGGTTCGGCCCTCTCGGAGGCCCTCGGATCGGAATGCTAACGCGTAAATTAGAAACCGTCCAAGCCGAGGTAACCCCTCACCAGGGGGACCCTTGTGTCGAATTACTAGCTAATAGAGGTACAGGCTAAGCGACCTAAGAGCTATGCCACCTCTCAATCCGGTGAAGCAGTAAAGGCCAGCCACTCTGGCCAACTGTGTAGGTCGTCCAAAAAAAATAGTGACTCGACACTAGGGTCCCCTCGGCTTATTACTATGTTACAGGTGAGCATTCCGATCCTAAGACGCCCTAAAGGCAGCACAGTGCATTGGAATTGCTTATAATGGATTTCTTGAAGTTCTTAGTGCAGTAGTTCGCCATGGCTTACGCACCTGACATTTAGCTGTCGAATATTTGCTAATTTTGGTAATCTACTAGCTTCCTTCGATTTGGTATCCCTATGGGTAGTAATTTGATATATAATGTCGTTTTCCAAATATTCCTTCCAATTTCAATTTCTTTTTGTCTAGGTTTCACTCGTTCTCGAATTAAAGAATTTTTTTATGAAATCTTTGTAGAAAACCTAACATGTGTATGAAGGCTAACTTGATAATGAAACAATTGTTTTCGGTTGAAGATAAAAAGGCTCTATTTGTGAAGACTCGAAATTGATGTTGGAACTAAGATCTCGTACTATAGTATCTCGTTTAGAAGAACTTAGTTCGAACATCAATATTTGTGTAACAACAAATTGGAACTAAATTTTAACTCACAATTTCCTTATCTTAATTTTTAATATGTATAATAATCTATTGCAATAAAAAAATATTAATTATTAAAAAATACTCACTTGTAATCTGTTCATCGTCGATTTGTGTAGTCTGCAATAAAACGAGTGGGCATTATTATTTGTAAAATCTTACCATATAAAAATTAAAGAATTTTATAAATTTAGCGCACCATTTTTTTCGGTTTTAAAACGTAACGATTATGACAGAACAAAAAGCGCGCGCTTATAGATGTTGGCGCGAAGCAAGCTCATAGACTGACTGGCCATTTTGAATCACGTTCGAAATTTAAACTTAGTCCGGAATGCTTAGGCAACGTTATATGGACACGATAAAAACCCACTGCATTCGCTTGTTCTCACAAGTGGACTATGCTTGTAATGTCGGGTTTTTATTATATTTTTTTTCTAATTACTGACCTATATAAATTGTAATTTATACCTATTCGATTATTCGATTCTTTTCAATTTTAAGGAATAATAACAAATAGTTAAAGTTTCTATAGAGCCGTGGTAGGTCATTCTCTGTCCTGTCCGGTCCTCTAGTCCGGTCTCTTCATCTATGTTAATAATCTAGCAAACCGAGTTCGATCTCTAGTGCTTAGGTTACTGAAACCAATGAAGTTGTTTGTGCAATGCAATTTTAAGTGCTGATTTATCACGTGTTCAGCGGTGAAGAAAAACATCCCGAGGAAACCTGCTAGTATATTTTCTAATACATATGAAGTCTGCTACACTATCCACACTTGCACGGCGCAGCGGGCTAGAAATTAGTTATGTATGTCCCATATAAATAACTTTTACTTTTTTTAGCTAATGTTTTCTTAAGACAGCCGACAATAAAAGAGGGTAAAAAGTGTGTCGTCTGGGAAGTAATGGAAACTGAAGACAAATGTGACTTGTATTTTCAAGATAGGTCTTTGTCAGCGATTGATGGTGTAATGATAAGATGTATGACTTTATTTTTGAACCTAAAAAACTCCCGAAGCATTATGTTTTGCTGATTGTTTTAAAATGAAGTCAGTTTAGTTTAAATTCCAGGCCATCGGTCATCAGTCACAGGGTTACCCCACGTCACCCCGCCTTCCCCAGACGCAGTTCTTGCCAACTAAAACTTTGGCCCTTCCTCGGTACGGGCTCAGGGATCTTCTGTGGGACGCACCGGAGCCCCTCTGCCTCTTCGGAGAGCACGTCCCGAGGGGCGGGACGTTAGTGCCTCCTACCCCTCCCCCCTTGTGCCCTCGACACCGGCTACTTCGGCGGACGCACAAAGAACAACAATTAAAAGCACCCACTCCTGTCGCCCAGCGAACCCGAGTCCCCTTTTAGTCGCCTTCTACGACAAGCAGGGGATACCTTAGCCTTATTCTACTAGCCCGGAACTACAGGCACGGGGTCACACCTAGTTCAAGCTGGTATACTGTGAAGTCGTAACATTATCTTCACCCGCCACTGACTGGATCTTAAGATTCAAAACCTGACCAGATAATTGCGGTTAGGTTTTCAGTGACAGTGATATTTAACTAAGTAATAGTAATGTAGTATTGCGCGCGCACGACTTTGGGTAGTCCTGGGCACCGCTGAAAATCAGCACTGTCGCATCCTTACGACGACATATGCTGAGACGGTGTCCAATATTGGCATCATATCTTATGTTCTATTTGTCCGTTTTTTTTTCCTTTATTTAACCGTATTTTTTAATTTTTTTTCTGTCTTTTTGATGTGTTTCATTTTTTGTGCCAATAAAGAATATGTCTATGTCTAATTTTCATAGTTATATTTTAATTATAATAAAAAAAATAAACAAAAGCACGCCATTACAAAGTCAGTGGGTTACTCGCGAGCTTTTGCAAGTCATTATAGTTGCTTACTATCGGTGGCGTCCCCGCTGCTCTGTTTTCATTGGAGTTTTTGTAATATTCCTGATAATAAACGGGCAACCCGCTACAATAGCAGCAATTATACTCTGTGCACTTTTGTTTTTTTATATTTTGCTTCAACAAGGATTGCAGGGCGAAAATCCACGCGCCTTAGTTTCGTTGTAATTTTCTTAATCCCATTTTGGGAATCCCACAACCCTGCAACAGTCCACTGCTGTAGATAGATCACGATCCTCGGCCACTCTTACCAGCTGTCTTGCGAAGATCGTCCTTCCTTTCCATGTTCTCCACCCAAAAACTCGTTTCACCCAACGGTTATCCGTCTACGACTGGTATGGCCGAACCATTGCCACTTCAATTTGCTAATTCAGGGGTCTATGGCGATAACCCTTGTTTTCTATCGAATCATCTTGGTTTTGGGAATATTCGTTTTATATTCGTATGATTTCAGTGGTGTTATAGAATATATACGTAGTCACGTTAAAAGTTAGGTAGTTAGACCTTAACATTCGAACTTCGTTCTTTAAAAATTTTAATGATGAAAACTTGACTACTCAACTATATACGTATCGGTGGAAAGAAACTAAGGAATATAAGTCCCACTGTTAGGAACGGGCCTTGTCTCTAACGAGAATCTAAGGATCCATGTCACTTGGTGTACTTCACACGTCTTAGAAATCTAGTGGTAGCTCAATGGCCGAATTATGTAAAATGCTAGCAACTCGAGTTCAATTTTAAATGCTGATTTATCACGTGATCGGTGATGAAGGAATCTGTGCATGAAAACCTGTTTGTCTTAAAATTTCCTCTAAGACTGCCAAACTGAATTGGCGCTGAGTTTCATTTCCAATTTCCACTGGCAGTTCATTCCTAAATTCTCTTTTAAGAGAGACGGGTAGTGTCCAGCAATATAGTATACACGAAATAATATATAGTTTACTTTCTATTGGTTTTAATGTAATAGGTGTATCAGGGAAGTACCATGGTCTCCCAAAATACCAGCATTAAGAATTTCTGTTTGACATGTACTTCATTAGGGAAAACGCTTAAATTTTTGGCCGAATGCCAACTTTATCACTTTTCTTGTTTTACCAGAATTAAGAACACTTTAATCTTAACAAAGAATTTATAAAACTATAAAACAGTGATAGTCCAGTCGCTAAACGTAAGAATAACGAACTTACAGTTAGGCGTTCGTTACACAGACGTTCCAAAAGAGTTTCCATTTTTTATCATGTTTAGAAAAAAAACTTTCCTTGTTTCTTTCTTTTTTCTTGTTCCACATTCGTGTTCGTTGTACTTGAGTATTATCTTTGTCTTTAATTGTCATAAAACTTACCAATACCTCCATCAATAAGTATTACCCTAAATGATGTTTAAAAGTGTATCTAGGAGACCAATGACCAATATCAATAAAATTACAAACAATGTCATTGAAAGATAAAACTTTTCTGACAAAAAAATATAAATATTGGCAGTCATATAATTATAGCATCAATTGCCGATAGAAGAGAAAATTTATTATTAAAATTTTAAATTCCATAACGTTTCAATTAAAATTATCAACGTCAATCTGTATATATGTTTGTACGGTTGATTTATTATTCGAATATATTCAGAGGGGCTCCGGTGCGTTCCACTGGAGATCCCGGAGCCCCTCGTCATGCACCGAGGAAAGGGCCACCGGGGAGGTTTTAGTGAATAAACCCCACATAACCGCCGCCTTAGAAGAAGGCGGGGTATCTTTTTAAAGATTTCCTCCCCGTTAACAAAAAAAAAATTATTCGAATATATTACGAGTTGTACAAGATCGCGCTAAAATAAAAATTCAACAATAGCACGTCAGTGATGTGGGTTCAACCCAAAAGATCTAAATCGGCCCTGAATAGCGCTATAAGTAAATAAATACATCAATTTGAAAACCTTATTATAGCAACCAGTAAATATATATTCAAAGACAATAAAGGACAAAGATGCCTCAGAAACTTGTAAAAGAGAAATTGTATCTCCTACACGCCCCTTTATCAACTCTCTCGCCTTATTTAATATCAAGTTGTCACAACCGCCCATAATCCTGGAAGAATCAGAGAGTAGCCTATTTTCTCGAAGGTCAGTATCATTATAATCTAGAATTCTAGACAATCCAGCGACAATTATATTCCTCGTTAAAACACAAAGGCATGTGGACTACAGCGCACAATGGAAAAAAACTACAAACTTTTTAAGAATTTAGTTTGAGAAACTGTCCTTTGTTCTGTACTCGAGTTAAAAAGAAGGGTTGAGTGAGCTTCAGTCGAGTCCGCTTTGACTACAAAACTTATCTTGTTGATTTTAAGCACTATTGGCCGTATTCCAAATTCAAAAGTAGGATTCAATAAAAAAGAAACTGAAGCACTAACGCAATTATAAGAAATAACTTTATTTTCTTTTTTATATAAAGAAGCTAATGGGAATGTCGCTAGAACCAGCGAGCCTCTAGGCTATAACTGCTTCGTTTTTCCCTTTTATGATGCCTTGCAGGGGAGGAGAGCTCAGAAGATGCGTTGTCATTAATTTGGCAGTTCCTCCAACCGCATCTGGATTCTCGAGCGATTCCACCTGGATCAAGGAAAGTGTAAACACACACACATATCTATAGGATAGTAGATATCGTGCCGCTCATCTACATACCCCTGCTAAAAGGATTGCAGTTGTAATACCAAATTATAAAGAATTATGTTGTCGGAAATCATTCGCCGAAAATAGCGTAACTATCTTTCACGTTTGGAATCAACTGTCACCAGCGGTATTTTGTATGATTTGGTGACCTTCAAGAAATGAGCGAATTAGCAAATCGAAAATGCAGTGGCAGTGGTACCGGCCATATCAGGCGTAGAACGGTTAACCGTTGGACGAAATGAGTTCCCGAGTAGAGATCGCGGAGAGGCAATCATGAAGTGGCCTAAGACGACGCCCTAAAACTAGGTGGGGCGACGATCTTCGCAGGACGGCTGGCAGAAGCTGGATGAGAGTGGCCGAGGTTTGTGCTCAGTGGCATGCCTTTGGAGAGGCCTATGTCCAGCATTGGACTGATACAGGCTGATGATGATGTTGACGATGATGAAGAAACGAGCCATCTTCCCTGTAGCCTATTTTTAGTATTAGAAAATATCGCACAAGATCTAATTTTTTCACAGTTTTCAGTAAAATGATCATAAATGGCTTTTAATATTTTTTTTCGAGTGCTGTCATACCATTACCTACCATTGGACGTTCCATTACGGGACATACGAGTATGTATGTACGAGAATTGCTCGCTTAAAGCTATTAGATAAATCTTCTTAAAACGACTCCTAAAAGGAATAAGATGCTATAACTTTCCCGGAAATAAATTTATCACGTTCCGTGATTCTTTTCATCGGTCGGCAAGCACGCTTCCTGAGCGCCAGTTGTAAGGGCGACCACTATTATTAACGGGACAAATAAATGTAACATTTTCACAAAGCACACTTTTTCACATTCTTAAAATATTTTTTTTTATGACGAACTACACAGATTGGCCGGAGAAGCTGGCATAACTCTTAACCTCTGTAGCTAGTAACTCGAAACAAGGGTCACCCCGGTGAGGGGTAACCTCGGCTTGAACGGTTACTATGTTACGCGTAAGCATTACGATCCGAGTGCGCCCGCGAGGACCGTACCACTCGGTCGGTTGCTATTTCAGGGATAATTAATAATTTATTTAAAACACAGCCACATTTGTTAGTAACAGTTTTTCTAAATAGTTAGTAGGAAGAACACATGAAATTTAGACTAACTTAAATTAAACTACGTGTATATCCCTGCTCAAACCGGAGAAAAGCTTTGGGATTCTTTGCGTGTGTAACAAATGATGCTTCCCTTACGGCAGTATTTGATGGAATTACTGTTTATTATTTACTGTTAATTAAGTACTGCCTGCGATGTTTTACTCTTCTGAATAAACTACGTTGATCAGCCACGCGGAATCTACTGTTTTTGAGAGGTGGCACAGCTCTTACGTCGCTTAGCCTGATCTTATTTAGGATGCAAGCGTACATTAAGGGTACTTCGGTTTTTTTGTGAAGAACTACACAGATTAGCCAGAGAAGCTGCATTTTACTGCTACACCGTATTGGATGTGGCATAGCTCTTATGTTGCTTAGCTTGAGTCTCTATTGGGCTTGGGTGTTTACTCTGTTCATGATAGTATTTCCATCTTTTACTCTTTTATAAATATTTCTAACTTCTTGTCTAGCAGGATTATCATAAGCTTCGTAGTGGCGATTAATACATCGAACATTTACAACAATACATTGACCATAGCTTTTACAGATTTTCAACAGAAATTTGTGTATGACAGAATTATAACGAAATTCATTTGTTTCCAGGCGCGGAACAAACCGGCCGACGGCGGCGGCCACGTCAATCAAAAAAATGTCGCCGGTCAAAAAGCAACCCCACCATGCCAAAAAGGTACTGTTTAAAGTGATTTGTTCGAATGAGCAGGTACAAACTTATTTTTACGTGATTATACCTATTGCACGTTTATCAAAGTTTTCCGAGAACTTTCGATATGTAACCGTTATTTTTATACTTTATTGGACAGTTAAGAAATCGCACACGTTTTAGAAACATCGGCAAACATCTTCACTGAGTTTTTTTACTACGTGCTGAGCGGAAAACATGGCGTCTTCATGTCACCTGCATGTCTTAGAAAGTTTTCTAGGGCGTGTGACGGCTGCGTGACTGGCTGTACCGTAATACTCATTTTAGAGACAAGGCCTGTGCCCAACATTGGACATATATACGCTGTTACTTTACTTCTTTTTATTGGTTGACGGGGGGAAGGCGGGGTTATGTGGGGTTCTCCCCACCTCCCTCCTCCGATGCATTGTGAGGGGCTCCAGGATCTCCACTGGAACGCACCGGAGCTCTAAGGAGAACACGTCCCGCAGTACAAAGCGACCCAGCTCGCCCACTTACGAACGCGAGGCCCCTTTTAGTCGCCTTCTACGATAGGACACCGTAGCCTTACTTGTTCCTTTACATTCTTACCTACCTTCTACATTATGTTTACACTTCTACCATAATACTTAATCAGGTGTTTCTGTTAAAGGTGGACCAAAAACCCCCGTGAAACCGTCTGCGCAGAAGGGGGCGGCGAAAACTGCACCGCCGAAACAAGCAGCGGCTGCAGCAGTGAAAACGCCCCAGGGAAAGAAGAAGAAGGGTCATAAACACCAGCAATACGAACTCATTGTCACGATCAATCTGGTAAGTTTGACTTCAATAACACTTATTTATTACTTATTTATTAAGTCTACTATTATTTATGTTTCAGCATTTATGACCAGACTAGTTATATGTGTATAGTTGTATTTAAATATGTTTATAAATTTATACACAACAGAATCTCGTCCGCCTTTCTTTAGTTGTCATAGGTTTTTTGGCTGAAAATCAGCACTGTGATACATATGTGAGTACAAAACATGCTGATGCAATCTGTCTTCGGCACAAGGCACATTTTTTGTTTACGTTGTTTTTTGTCTTGTTATACCTGGTGTTTCAGCCCTGTAGTTCTGGGCTCTCAAGAATAAGACTACGGTATCCCCTGCCTGTCGTATAAGGCGACTAAAAGGGGCCTCGGGTTCACTGGGCGACAAGGGTGGGGGCCTTTGTCGTCCGCTAAGGTGGACCCGGGAAGAAGGCGACATCGGCTGGGCCGTGTAGCCTTGCACTATGAGGGCACAGGGGGGGAGGGAGTAACCACCCCCCCCCTCGGGACGTGCTCTCCTTGAGCACAGTGCAGAGGGGCTCCGGTGCGTTCCACTGGAGATCCCGGAGCCCCTCGTCATGCACCGAGGAAAGGGCCACCGGAGAGGTTTTAGTGGGTAAAACCCCACATAACCGCCGCCTTCCCCCCAGAAGGCGGGGTATCTTTTTGAAGATTTCCTCCCCGTCAACAAAAAAAAAAAAAATTGGTGTTTCTGTGTTCAATATATGTGTTAATTCTATTCTACTATTTCTATAAAACCAAACTCAATACACAGCTGAAATCAATATTATATTAAAGCTGACAACACCATATTAAAAACAAAAGTGTTTATATACAAAACGGATGTTTTGAAAACTTTGAATTATCTTTGTTATTTTTTTGACAAAACTATTAATGAAGTTTCGAGTTCACTATAGGATTATTATAATTATTCTAAATCATAAAAAAAATACCCAAATTCGTCCCTATTCGATAAAATTACATTTAAGTAATTACAATATTTGTATCGTAATAAATCTACTGCTGTCTGTAATGAAGTTCGCAATAGGTAGGGCCATTAAAACAGCGTCTGTTGTTGCACGTATATAGTCTTATTGCCTGTCTGTATAAATTCCATGTAAATGCGCGCACGACGGGTAGTTCTGAACACCGTTGAAAATCAGCGCTGTAGCATCCTTGCGACGGCATATGCTGAGACAGTGTCCAATATTGGCATCATATCTTATGTTCTATTTGTCCGTTTTTTATTTCTTTATCTCTTTTTTTATTTTTTTTTGTCTGTCTTTTTGATGCGTTGCATATTTTGTGTCAATTAATAAATCCTTGTCGTTCACTCATTTCTGAGGATCGTGGTCACTAGAGCCCCTCAAATGAACCATCTGCCTCCATCGGTTTCTGTCTGAGGCAGCCCTCACCAGCTGGTAGAGATTAAGAGAGGAGATAGCACCTTTTACTTGGTCAGACCATCGTGTTGGCGACCGGCCTCTTGTTCTCTTGCCTTCTGTATTGCGAACGATGATCAGCTGTTCAAGATTGCCATCCCAAATCTTTGTCTAGTTCAACAAAATAGGGGAAGTACCATTACTTCACAAATACCGCCGTGAATTTACATCTAAAATATATAATCGCATTCCGACATTCGCATAAATCACCAAAACGTTTTAGATATCGATAAAATCGCAAAGCCCAAACAATTTATCGTTTTAAAACAATTTCACATCTCTCGCATAGAACACAGACGGATAAACAAATGATTATTCCCGTCGGCTAGATATACAACTGAGTTACCGCTACGATGTAGCGTTGCGGTGATTAAACAGAATTTAAATTCCATTCACAAAGTCTGTGTCGTTAAAAATAAAATGAATCTTCCACCGAACGCGGCTCTAGTGCGTTGTAAAAAGCCGTCGAGAGTGACGCTCTTTTACGACTACAGTCTGGGCGGGAATCACACGAAGAATATAACAAGAAAATACAAAACCCGACTTCAAATCGAATAGTAATATTACGAAATAGAATTAATCAGAACCTTACAAAACTATCATCAAAATATCCTATAAGTTCATCCTTTCCGATATAAAAGGAATCATCGAAATCGATTGGCGCGAAACTGAATTATTCGCCCATTTGTCGCGCAGATACTTAATGCAAATTTAAGACTTTTTTTTTATTTATTTCTTTTAATTATTTAGAGCATTTATACCCCCAATCTTTCTGTATGGAGTCGAGACGTGGACAATTCGAGCACGAGAAAGACAGAAAATAGATGGATTCGAGATGTGGTGCTGGGGGCGAATGCTACGAATACCGTGGACTGCCAAGCGCACAAATGTGTCTATTCTCTCCCAGCTCGCCATAAAGACCAGATTGTTCACTACGTGTCTACAGCGCGTACTATTATATTTCGGGCATATAATGCGTAGAGGGATGGCAATTTTGAAAAGTGAACAAGAGGCCGGTCGCCAACACGATGGTCTGACCAAGTAAAGGTGCCATCTCCTCTCCTAATCTCTACCAGCTGGTGAGGGCTGCCTCGGACCGAAACCGATGGAGGCAGATTGTTCATTTGAGGGTTTGAGGTTCAAAAAAAAAGACACACTGGAAGCACCAGCTTTTAAATCATCAAAATCGGTTCACTCAGTCGAAAATTATAAGGCACATTAGAAAAACATTAGTTCCTTTTTTGAAATCTTTTGACAAAATGAACGTTCAATTGTATCATAAATCATTTAGTTCATTGGTGGCACTTTGGGGTACTGGTGGATGTTAGTATTTGACGTACTTAATGTTAACGTAATTATAAAAAATGAGGTACTCAATTCGGTAAACAGTTAAAAATTTTAAACATAGCACGAAAAATAGTACTGCGGATAATATGGTTTTAGTGTTTTACTAAAATGCTTGTTACTCGAGTACTACTGGGTAAAGAACGCTAATTTTTTTTGACTGGCTCCTCATCAGAGGGCCTTTCTCCATATGGGAGGTTGTCGTTACATTCTGGGACACTTTGTATACATACAAATATGACTCCTTTAAAGATTTTAGATGTGACTAATATTAGAAAGATTGTAGTAGAATTAAATGCTACATCAGCCGTGTATAGTATAATAAGGTATGGTACGGTATCCCTTGCCTGTCGTAGAAGGTGACTAAAAGGGCCTCTGGTTCACTGGCGACAAGGGTCTGTGTCGTCCTCGGAAGTGGAACCGGGAAGAAGCCGATATCGGCTGGCCCGTGTCATGCTCCCCGGGACATGATCTCCAAAGAGCACAGTGCAGAGTATGAAGCAATTTTTTGTTTTTTTATTGACGGGAGGAAATGTTCTAGAAGATACCATGGGATTTTTACACCGCACACGCACCGGAGCCCCGTGCGTGTGCGGTGAGTGTGCTTTCTTTTCTCTAATTGCTTTCTGAAAATCAGCGCTGTCGCATCCTTGTGACAGCATATGCTGAGACGGTGTCCGATATTGGCATCATATGTTTTGTATTATTTGTCCGTGTAACTTTAACTGTCTATTTTTCATTCTTTTTAATGTGTGTTATATTCAGTCCGTGATGTGTTTTGTATTGTGATGCCAATAAATATATGTCTATGTCTATACTCCATCACCACTGAACAAGTTGATGGAATAACGTAGTCATTAAAATTCCACCACAACAGGCCGCATACTATAAGAATAACATCAGCCGGGTAGTTTTACGGCCCGTCGACACTGTCTTGTCGCCGAACGTTCCCGTCCGACCCGTTGTTTAATCGTCTAATTTTTTACGTTAATTTTATTTATAGTGTTCTCGAAAACTGTTTAACAGAGGTATTTATTCCTATACCCTGTCCACTTTAGCTCGAGTTTTGTAAACGACGTATTCACATATTATAATAGTACTAGTGGTCGCCATATAGACGAAATTCGACTTTAATTCAGATTCATGGGAGCATTGAAATCACTATTTATTTATTATCTATCTGTCAGTAATTATTTATCATAGCTACCGTTGCCAAGCAACCGTATAACAACCGTGTGTATATTTACCAAACGCATGGTAGTGTGTGTAATTTCACCATCGCCCAGGCCAGATCTCAAAGCGTCCATTCGCGATCGTCAAAGGTTCCAAACAATCCTTGCGCAATATAGACATTTCAAGGGAAGGCCCTATCCATTGGATAGGATTACGAGCGTTGCTGGAATTTCTTCGGCCACTTCTTCTCCCAGCGCCAACGCTTCCCGAAGTGACGTATAAGTTACTTTAGCTTAGATTGTCTTATATAGTTTAATTAATAAAATAACTACCGAACGAGTCGTGGTTCGGCCCCCTCGGGCTCCTTCGGATTGGAATGCTTACGCGTAACATAGTAACCGTCCAAGCCGAGGTTACCATTCATCAGGACTCTTGTGTCGAGTTACTAGCTGATAGAGGTTCAGGCTATGCGACCTAAGAGCTATGCCTCCTCTCAATCCGGTGAAAGAGTAAAGGCCAGCCTGTCTGGCCAAGACGTATTAATATAATGATGAAATGACATATACAAATACATATATCTACCCATAACTTCCACCACATCATACAGCCACAACTTTTTTTTACAATTTGCACTATAGATGTCCTTACTATTTAACTTTGTAACCAGTAATCTGTTTTTATTTATCAATTATACGTACGCGTGTGAGTGTGCGTGTTTGTGACTGTGTATATATACATTTCCAACATTTTTTTTTCCCAAATATTACTAACTCTTGTTAACTGTTCCAACTACGCTTAAGCTTGTGCTAAGAGTTGAATCGACCATCGATAGGCAAATAGTAGATTTGAGCCTACGACCTTATTCGCAGACAGTAAACAAAACCATTAGGTTATTTACACTTTTACGTTTATGTTTATTGATAAATAGTTATTTTTGAAGTTACACTTCTGGTGGGAGGAATTATGAGAGTACATTATTAGAATGCGCTTGCACATAGATAAATAATACACTACGAGGTCGGTCGGCAATAAAAATGTGACAATAATAAGCGTGAAAAACACCAAAACAGCTTTGGACGGCAAACGCTGTCTCTGTCTACTCCACTAGGGTTTAAAGGTCATGTGCTTTTTTGTGACCTTATTAAAATAAACAACATAAAATATACAAACAATCAAATTAGAATTGCTCTATATATTTCAGTTGTGTTATTTTAATCACAGCACCATCTGTTGCAGAACATTCACATTAGTCCTTCCGTACATTAACTTCACAATAGATGGCGTTTTTACTTAGTATGTAATTATTTGTCTAGATAAATAATAACGTATCTTCTTATTAATTAACATTATCTATTATGAATCGAACATGGGAAATTTCTTGCAAGTCATATTTGGTAATTATAGACCCGATTATGTAATCGTATTGTGTGAAGGCTTAAGCAAAGCATATTGGCCCAATGCAATTCTGCTGCTAAGCATGTGGAACATTTGCCCTTTATCCTATTACTAAAAAAATCTTATTACGTGGCACTACTCTTTAGAAAGTCTGTTGGTACAAAGACGTCACTCAAGTCTAGGCCGAGAACCTTGGTAATTTAGCAGACAATCATTTTTTGACAAACCATTCTATTGAAGATAACAGCACCAAGATTCCAGCTTAGATTGTTTAAGTACTATATTTTGAAGCAATTTTAATGCTATTGTTTTCAATTATTATTCAATTATTCATCTAAAAAATACCATACCATTACTCAGAATAGAGCAATAAAAATATTACATCAAGTTATTTCGAACGCATTCAACGGCAATAAAACGTTTGTAATTAAATGCCGCGTAAGTAAAATAATTGACACTGTAGTGTACCAATTAAATCGGAGCTCACCCACTGACATGGCAAAAATAGACATACCGCGAATAAACTGCTTATAAACCCAGATGAAATTCGCAAACCTATGATAATTATAACGAAAGAAATTTGCAAACCTCTCTAAATAAAAGTAGGTGAAACGAAACACAACATATCATAGTAATGTTAGTCAATATGAACTTTAACTCGATACAACAAAGATGAAAATTGAACGAAATTATAAGTTTACAAATGTAATGTCACGCGTTGTTGATGTATCCATAATTTTCCCGCCAAAAACAACGCGTTCCAAATGATTTTGTCTGTGCCAAGATTGTGGGAATATTTATTTGTTCTACAATGACCGTATTTTAAATACAACAGAAATTATTATCCGTTTTTCTATAATTTCAATTATTTATTAAATTCATACTATTAACTAATAATCATATCTTTAACAAATATAGTTTATTAGTTTATTGTTGCTGGTATTTGAGATATATCATGTCAAATACATAATTTTGTTTAAATAGATTTCTTCTTACTATGTATTACACTTCCTAACAAAATGTTTTTTTAATTAATAATATGACTTAAATAGACACAGGTACACACTAAAAGACAAGAAGTTCGAAACAATAACCCTTATACTACATCTTGTTACTTATAAAGATTGCATTGTATTGCACTCGATATAGCAAACAAACAAACAATTTATTAGACAACGACGACACATTATCAGATTTGTTTTAAAACACCAACCTACATATTGTATTAAAACAAAACATAAATCTCCTACCATTGTAGACGCTCCAGCACGCGTTGTTATAGCGCAAAAATCCAATTTAAATATAGTCTACATATAACTGAGGTGACAATGTCGCGTCGCTTGTGTCACTACAATCTTTATTCATTTGTAAATTAAATTAAAATTTAATAAATTTTAGTGGCCAATTTATCTGGCATTCGTAAAAAACGTATTTTTATTTACGTAATTTACTTTAACAAATTTACAATCTGTGATTTAAATAGTGTTCCGTTGTACAGTGCTCGTGGTACAAACACGTCGGATTGAATTTAAAAATATTTTTTTTGAAACGTGCCAGCCCGCCAATTTTAAAACGTTATTCTAGCGTGTCTCATTTTTAAATTACATGTTATCATTTGCCAAAATCATACAATATTTATTCTGTGTCGATTGAATGTAAATAATTGTGTTTTGTTCAACTTTCGTGAGACGACAAATGGCGGAAACTGAATCAACGGATGAAATTTATAACAAGGAATACAAAAGAATACGAAGGATAACAAAAGATTTGGCAATTCGACAGATTTCTGTATGTTTTTTTTATTATTTATTATTCATTATTGATTTTTTAGTAAATTAAACATGCTTTATGATTCGAGTTGTGAGTAAAATTTTGATTTACAACAAATGACATACTAATAGTATCGAAAAATCGTTTCTTGTTTGATATCACACATCGCACTCACGCGTTTTTGTCTACAAATTTGCATACGTATTAGTTATTATATAGTTATTTTGATTTGTTAGGCTTATGAGGGTTTGTAATTTGTAACTGTTACATAAATTATGTACTTTTATGACTCGAAGCAAACGGCCACGCTGGCAGATGCAAATTTTTCTTTTTATTTTAAAATTAAAAAAAAAAGTAAACTTATTACGTGGTTATTTTAAATCCAATGAGCTATCAATTGCTTTACGAATTTTTCTTACAAACCACAACATATATGTCGAGTACGTTAGTATCCATTCTCGTTTACGTAATGAACCAGTTTTTCACTAATATTACTAAAATTCCAATGAAGCTTAAGCTTGTGCTAGGTCAATAGTCAAATAGTGGATACGACCTACGACCTAAAGTGTCACAGACCGTATTCTAAACCATTATAGAATTAAAGATTCAAAAGTTTTAGGTAAATATGGATAGCTGGCTAACTATATCTTGATTGAAGAAAATGTGTAATAAATAACTTCTTTGAATAGGCGTTACTCTTTATGTCAAATACATTTCACGACGCCATAGGCGATTTTTAACCGGACATCTCGGTTGCAATCCAAGACCGAAAATTAATGACTTTATAACTTAAAACGGAGGAGGTCCTTAATTCTGTATTTATTAATGTTTGTATACACATACCGCGGTCATTTTACCGATTAGACCGTTTTTTTATGAAAGGGTTTACAATTTTCTTACTTAAGTTTCGAATAGTGATTATTGATTGAGATTAATTTACTCTTTAATAACAAGGATGAGCGCAGCCTGAAAAAATATATAGACGCCAGAACTTATTTTTATGTTGTTAAATATGAATTATACTTACACGTAACGTAGTAACCGTCCAAGCGGAGGTTACCCCCTAATCCGGAGGACCTTCGTGTCGAGTTACGGGCTATAGAGGTTCAGGCTAAGAGATCTAAGAGCTTTGCCACCTCTCAATCCGGTGAAGCAGTAACATTCAGCTTTTCGGGCTTATGCTTTTGTTACATAAAGTTTTATTTCTCATTGTTTTTATTTAAAGTACTTCTTAGGAATCTATACAAATAAATTTAATTGGATTGTCTATTTGTAATGCTCGAATAACCGCTTTTTACATACGTACATACATATGACTGTATTTACGTTACATAAATCAAGCTATTGTTTTTAATTTTTGTTTGTCGCCTAATATCTGGAACTTCTGTACTGATTTAGCCGAGATTTTCTGTTTTACCTGATGTCATAAGGAGTATTTTAGGCTCTTATTTTAGAAAAAAAAAATAGTTTTTAATCGCGAGTAACACCGCAAGGCTGTTTCGTAAATATACTTACTGGCTTCATACTATGAAATAGCGTCATTCTGACATCACCGGTCATTTGTTTCCATATCAATTTTGTAGATAAAGTATATACTGTCGACAAATGGTGTATTATATTCCGATGTAAACAGAATCAGACTACTCAACCCGTTAAGGTCGAAATAAAATATAACTTTGTTTCACAATAATAACGTTTTTCTTTTCTTTTTTTTGTTAACGAGGAGGAAATCTTCTAAAAGATACCCCGCCTTCTGGGGGAAGGCGGCGGTTATGTGGGGTTTTTACCCACTAAAACCTCCCGGTGGCCCTTCCTCGGTGCATGGTGAGGGGCTCCGGGATCTCCATTGGAACGCACCGGAGCCCCTCTGCACTGTGCTCTCCCCCCCCCCCCCCCGTGCCCTAGCAGTGCAAGGCGACACGGGCCAGCCGATGTCGCCTTCTTCCTGGGTCCACCTTGGCGGACGACAAATGCCCCCACCCTTGTCGCCCAGTGAACCCGAGGCCCCTTTTAGTCGCCTTCTACGACAGGCAGGGGATACCGTAGTCTTATTCTTGAGAGCCCAGAACTACAGGGCTGTCACAATAATAACTTATTAAATTTGTCTTGTTTTCAGTCTGAATATGGCCTTACGGAGGAGCAGGTTGCAGGTAAGAAATCATAAGTTCTGAATTTAAATAGTTAAGATTAGTTAAAATAAGTTAAGAAACCCTTCGGAGCGGGCAAAAAAAAACGCCTCCCTATCAGACCCGCTCCGGCGAAGACGACCAGGCGTTACAAGGCTATTCGCCCGCCTCTTCGAACCTCCTTATTCACTAGCGACTTTGCGTACACAAACATAAATACAGTGTTTGGATCTTCTTTTAAATATAAATTAAGCCCGAAGATCCAGCTCTTCTTTAATCATATCATATTTTTAATAAAGTCAATTAATATAAAATAATTGTATATATGTGTGAGTGTATGCGAGTGTGCATATGTGACAGTGTGTATGAATGTGTGTGAATTATGATACTCGTAAGTAAATAGTGGTCACCTATCCTCCTGGCATCTTTTTCCTCGATGCTGAAGATGCCGATTGCTTTCACCTCTACGTCTTGTTCTGTCACTGTTTCTTCAGGCAAATCATCTAAATATTCTAGGATCCTGTGTAGTATTCTAGGATGGTGGACAGCCTAGCTTCGATTTTGACTTCAGGTCGATCCTCCGTTGGAACAAATTCATGGAATTCTTATTCAACACAGTCTAAATTCCCTTAATTACAGATAACGTGGAATCTCTACTGGATTGAGAACTAATGTTCTGCGAAGTTTTCTCTTCATCCATTTCTAGAATGATCCACTGAGAATAAACAGAGAGATAATTAAGCATGAAGTATTTACTAAGTTCATATGTAAAGGCCTGTATCTCTCTTGGTTGTGTAATATTTCCGGTTTTATATTCATTTCGATGCTTTTTATTCCAATTACGAATGCACTTATATGGTATTTACGTGCTCTGGAATTCGAGGCTCAGATCCGTGTTTGCAGACGCGAACAATAGGTCCTACCTTTTTAATGCCAGTACACCCACATGAACCGATTTAATATCACACTTCACTTCCCATTACATGGCACAGATTTCTCATTGTGATATACCAGTCGTACAATTCAGTCATGTATTCAAAGATTGTTGTTTTAAAATTTGTCTTTTCTTTTCAAAAACATCGTAAGGAATGTCTTATAAAATTTTTCTATCACATGTAAAGTCTGACGATTCTCACTAGAGCTGCGTGGCGGACTATGGCCATACTCTCTTTACAGAGAAGACTTGTGCCCACCAGTGGGACATGCATATATATTAAGGTTGTAACTTACTTCTTTGTACTGTTACTATGTACTGTTGGAGAGCTAAGAAAACGATTATTATCTCTCCTATTTTGTTTTTAAAATAAACTGCCAGCTACATATATTCTATTTTTTTTGTTTTTGAGACATTTTAGTGAAAACAAATCTTTAAAAAAAAATTGAAATAATATCGATTTTCGTCTCGTATTTTTTGTTTGGACCTATAATTGTTGCTTTATAAATCAGACGAAAAAATCAGATTTAAATATATTCTTTTCGTTAGATAAATTATTGAAAGTTGCATTTTCGAGTTATTTTTCTAAAAAAGCTAAAAAACATGATAGCCCAAATATGGTTCTTTTTTGGACAATGGATATGGGTATTAGTATATCGCAAACTCGACACATCCCTCAAACCCGAACGATAGCTTTGTCTTTCATTTTTCATACAGCAATGGACTGGAATAGTTTGCCAGCGTCGGTCTTTTCCTCCAATTACAATGTAGGTGTTTTCAAGAGTAAAGTGAATAGGCATTTACTAAGCTACTGCTCCTTACCATCCAGGATTTCATTTCGACTTAACATCCGGTGGGATGGTGGTCAAGCACGTGCTTAGAAAATGTAAAAACTAGTAACCTGCTAGCGAGAATACGTCGAATCACCAATAACCCTGTATATCGACGTTGGAAAGGCAAATTGTATTAACCACCACTAAAGGCTACAATCTAATGGCTCTATTGAATAGTATTACTTTGATAGTAATTTATGGATTTTTGTGGGAAATTTAAATTTTCGTTAATTATAAAATTTAAATCGGCTCTTGTGTGTTCCTAGTATGGTCGTTAATACAATTTGCCTTTCCATTGATATGGTTATGGGTATATGAGTCACTTGTATGTCATATGTCATTCGGCCTTGCTGTTATCTGATAGTATATGTTTTAAAGATACTGAATGGCTTGTTTACTTTTAGAATTCAAGGAAGCGTTCATGCTGTTCGACAAAGACGAAGACGGCACTATCACGATGGCAGAGCTAGGAGTCGTGATGCGGTCGCTAGGCCAAAGACCATCAGGTATGTAGTCTTTATTATTATTATTATTCATTTATTCAAATAAGTAACTAAGACTCATCATTATTTTAAATAACTATTAAATAACAACCTTAGACTAAATCATAAGATTAAAATATAATATAATATTATACTAAAGGCTTAACTATGCTTATGAAAACCTTACCCCATGTGGGACGGCACAGCATCTGTTTGCATAAACACAGTCAAGCCTTTGAGCGATCATGCTCAGGATGCTATTGGAGCTGGTCCGCACCCTGCGCACCAGAGATGCACTCCTCTTGCGCATTGTCGCAAAAAGCTTTAGCTTTTTTTTTTTCAATAAAGCGCAGCCACAGACTTATGTCCGTGCTCTTTTGTAACATTCTTGAATTGGTTACTTTGTTTTTTTTTTTTTAATAAGGGTGAATGATTTTGATGAATAGGTTGCTACATCTACAGTTACTACATTTTTTTATTATTATAATGCATGATTTTTGAAGGTGGTGCTGGAGAATGCTTTGTTTCACGCGTCGAACACGCCCCGTTGCATTGTTATAAGTTTCGCGGCGACCGCTGCGTCCCTGTTTCTCTGTTCTATTAGATTATAGTCTATAATTTTCTCTTTTTATGCGGCCTTAGTTGCCATTGCGGTCTTTAGTTTTATAGCATCACTAGCTGATCCGGCAATCTTCGTACTGCCTTATTTTTTGATAGTAGTAGTAGAACATCAAAGAAGCTTCGATTTGAACCGGACGGGATTCTATGATTGACATTTTTAATATGACATATGGTATGTTTGAAGTTGTCTCATGAGATTTTATAAAATCTGATTTTAATAAAGAAATCTTTTATTTGATATTATATACGAACCTTGTCCAAAGAATAACAAACACAAACATATAAGAATCATCTAATTTAGAGCAGTAGTTTGGAACTAATGCCCGTACATACACACTAACATAATTTTTTTCTGTATATAGATAACAGATAACATGTCTACTGACTTATTTTTATTTTTTATCGAGTGGAAAATTAAACATAACGCACGGTCTGGGAGGAAGGCGAGATATTTTCTATAAGAAAGATTTATACTCACTAAAACCAACCTATTTACAGTAGAGACGGGATTGGCATCTGCTTGTTATTATTATATTAGAACTAGCGGACCCAACAGACTTCGTTCTGTCAAAAGACAGACACAGTCTTGACAGAGTCTTGTTCCTACCTATTTTATAGTCGGGACCGGGAATTCTCCTGAATAGAACTGTCACCCCGATGATAGGGCGGTGTTCAGCTCGGATGACCAAAGTATCTTTGCTTCCATGAACTTTCTGGGACCCACTAAAAAACACCGACAGGTATGTCTGCCAGAAGACTTCAAAGTAAGAGACGAACTTAGAGATCAAACCTAATTGGAAAATAATCTAAAAGGACAGTGGGAACCTAGAGGAACCTTTGAAATTGACTCTATAGTTTAGATAGAAAACGTTTGTATGGGAAATAGAAAAGGGCTATTTTTAAGGTTTTCCCGGCAGTTATTCTAATTTTCCACCTAACCTAGACCTTACCTTTCCCTCACTTTTTAAACCTTTCCTAGACCTCCACAAACATTTCAAGACCAAGATAAGATAAATCCGTTCAGCCGTTCTCAAGTTTTAGCGAGACTAACGAACAGCAATTCATTTTTATATATATATATATAGGGATTTATAAGACGGACAAAAAAGACAAAAATACTCTAAACTAAATAATTAGATTGAAGCGCCATTGGAAGCATACACAACGCGCAAAATAGCTACAAAATATTTATCGCGTCACCGTTCCGCGTTGATCAAAAGAACGTTTGATCTACTGTACACGGTGTCTAACATTTTAAAACTGCCACGGCCGTGTATTACACAACTAATACAAGTGCTAGTTTTGGTATGAGATACAATGGGTTTCGTTTTTTTTAGATAAGCTGGCCTTGACTGGATTGAGAGGTGGCATAGCTCTTAGGTCGCTTAGCCTGAACCTCTATAGTTAGTAACGACAAAAGGGTCCCCCCGGTGAGAGGCAACCTTGGCTTGGACGGTTACTATGTTACGTGCATTGGGATCCGAGGACGCCCGAGAGGGCCGAACCACGACTCGGTCGGATGCTATTTCACGGACAATGCTGGGTTTCGTTTGCCTTTTGGAAAGTATCGAACAAAATAATTTTAAAGACGTGTAACTACACAGATTAGCCAGAGACGCTGACTTTTACTGCTTCACCAGATTAAGAGGTGGCAAAGCTGTCGCTTAATCGAAATGGGAACCTCGGCTTGGACGGTTGGTAAAATGACGAACTCTGTTTGATCTGCCTGTCTGTACAAATATTTATATAACTCTAGCGGGGTAGACAGGTATTGCAATCGCTGCCCGTTTTTCACCAATCTTAATATGTAGCTGCCTAGTGGCTAAGCGATAGCAATAAGTCGCGATTTGAAATACCTGTTTATTTGTACGTTTTTTTAAATATAAATTACTTGCAAAAAGATTTGTGCGTGGCTTTGGACTCACATATCGGCTACGGGACGTAATAATTAATCAATTCATTAATATAATAAATCAAATTAACATAATATCGGCAATGTATACTGAATATAAGGTTGTCAAATATCTCCTTCCACCTTTTGTCTTTTGAATTTCGCGGCTATGTACAAAGCGCTACAGAGCTCGTATCTAGCAATACTATACATAATTTGAAAGGTCTTGACATAACCTACAAAACGACGCTATGCATAATTAATTTGGATATTGCGTTCAACAGTTATAGACGTGTAAACTGGAGTTCACTAACGCCGAAATTCGCGCTATTTTAAAGTTTTCCTTCGTTAAAGGCAAATCCGCTAGAGAAACGTTCCGTGAGATTAATGGTGTTTTGGGGGATGGTACTCTATCACTTCGAACCACGGAGGAATGGTTTCGACGATTCAGAGCCGGTGAAAACGACACCATGGATAAGCCAGCCGGCGGAAGACCTGTGACGACAAATACCGATCAAATCATGGACTACATCGAGTTAGACCGGCATGTGGCATCTCGTGACATCGCCCAGGAGATGGGAGTTAGTCACCAAACCATTTTAAACCATCTGCAGAAGGCTGGATACAAAAAGCTTGATGTTTGGGTGCCGCATGACACAAAAGGCGGAAGGGAGATATTTGACAACCTATTATATATTGCCGGAATTTCATTTTATTGCCCAATACAGTCGTGGTAGCTCAGTATCTGAGCGGTCGCCTTAAGTTGCATAGTACGCTAGCAACCCGAGTTCGATCCCCGGTGTCGGCACCAGTGTTGCAATTTAAGTGCTGATTTACCACGAGCTCGGCGGTGAAAGATTACATCGTGAAGAAACCCACATGTATTAGAAAATTTTCTAGCACATGTAAAATCTGCAAATCGTTAGGCAAAGCATTAGGTTCGTGTAACAACAACGTGACGTAACAAAAAAAAAGTTCGTGTGACGGATTATGCTCTTATACTCTCTTTACAGAGAAGGCCAGTGCCCAACAGTGGGACATATATGTATAGTATAGGGGCTGTACGTTTTATATTGAATATTGCCTTATGTGACCACCGGTTACATTGCTAGGAGATGCTCGTATTTCGCTAAACCGCAAGCAATGTATGTGCACCAGATACGAAGTAGTGGTGTTCTTTGAATTTTTATCGATATTTGTAAAGTCAAAAAGTGTATTATTTATATTTTTTTTATATTAATCGTTTGCGTTGTCGTGGTGGCTTTATTTCGAGTGCCAGCGTCAAATAATTTGTTAGCTGCAATTTTAAATACAAATTTACCACATGCTCGACGGTGAAAAAAGTGACTGTATGGCTGTTTAAAAATTTTTAAGACATTTGAAATCTGTTATGCTCTTTGAAAGAAATTCAAAGGAGTGGAACTCCTATATCTGACTACCTCATTACAGTAATACAACTGTGAGAGCTTTTATTCAATTTGCTTGTAGCGGAAAGTGATTGATTTTGGTTCAACACAAAATCGTAGAATGGAAGTAATTTGACTTAAGTGCCAAAACTCTTGCCAAATGCCTTCCGAACAGTCGAAGAATGACTATAAATAATTAGAGACTAAACTGTCCGTCCGTTTGCGTTTGCTCAAATATATTTATAGCGCAAAATTAAATCACACATTAAAAGACATGTGTGAATTCCCTGATATATCTTTGGAGAATAAAGAGCTATGCAAATAATACTAAAAATTCCAAATAAAAGAATCCCTTTTCCTACAAAAAAAGATTTTTTAAATCGGTTTATAAATGGCGAAGTTAGGTTATAACACACATTAACAAGTTATTAAAAAACTTTTTAAAAACAAGTTTTTATTATTAATAAAATAAACTAAAAAGTATG
Source organism: Meandrusa payeni (assembly GCA_029286785.1). NCBI lineage: Eukaryota > Metazoa > Arthropoda > Insecta > Lepidoptera > Papilionidae > Meandrusa > Meandrusa payeni. Next base: position 12,300,354 of record JAGSMX010000027.1, read on the forward strand.
AAGCAAATGAGCCCAAACTCGATTGGATTGAAATGAGACACGTTTAATTACGGAGCTCAGCTCCATCATCAGATCAGGTCTATGCCATAATAATTTTGCATTTTTTTTTGTGACAATAGGCACTACTACTGACTTATATCTAAATTCAGAGTTTTATTGCCCCTTGTCCTTTTTAATCTAAATATAATATATATTATGCCTATGCTATTTCTAGTTCCCCTAACGTGGATAGGTTAGGGCAGTTTTTCTCCCATGCCTTTCCTCTCATCCCTTATATATTTTGCAATCCTACATTCATCTTTTATACAACTTATTTCTACTTTCACTTATTATATTTCTATTTCTAATATACACTTATTCTTATTCTTATCTTATAATTACCTTATATCTATCTATCTATCTATGCTATTTTATTTAATGCTATTTTCGATTTCTACATCTAGTTCTAAATTTAATTTTTATGTCTAATGGTGGGCTCTAAACTCACATTATTTTTAATAATTTTGCATTGTCATCTGCAAAATTTCAGCTCAATCAGAAACCGGGAAGTGGATCAGATTTTATTACATACCGACATACAACGGGAGGACGGGTAAAGGAAATAAAAGCTTGTAAAAAAAAAAACAACTAAATCGACGAGATCTTTGACGTCGAATTTCGTTGTCGTTGAATAAGGCCTGCAAAGCTACGTGTATCAGTAGACCTCTTAACATCAGAGCTTGCGCCCTACGTTTGTTTGCCCTTTGTTCAGTAAACATACTGTGGCAAAGTTTCCGTCGACAGTAATTTTAAAGTTCAATTACCAATAAAATCGGTTCACTTGACTTAGTTCACTATTAACAACCCACGCAACTACCTTTACTGGAGAGTCTAATTATTTGAATCTTCTCAAATAAGGTATACACAATAATAAATGACTACCAGTAAACGCCAATTGTATTCAAGACGTATTGTTCCCGTAGTGACTAACACAAGTACAGTTGTAAAATGTCACGATAAAAGAAAACCCTTTTTTTTTGTTTTCTTCGCTGTTTATCTTTTTGAGGTTATTTTCAATGTACTCGATATGGATTTTGAATGAGTTGATGCAGCTTAAATTGTAGGTTTAAATAGCAACCGTCCAAGCCGAGGTTACCCCTCACCAGAGGGACCGATGTGTCGAGTTACCACCTAATAGAGGTTCAGGCTAAGCGACCTAAGAGCTATGCCACCTCTCACCGATGAAGCAGTAAAAACCAGCTTCTCTGTGCCAACTGTGTTAGTTCGTCCAAAAAAAAATTGTTTAAATATTTTAGTAGTTTTTGTCGCCATTAAATTATTTCGTTATTTGCCGACAAAGTTAAATCTAAACATTAATTTAAAAAAAATCATTATATAGGAGAAAGAGTCGTTAGCAAAACATGATGAAGACAATTAACAATATGACAAAACTTTCGTTACGAAAGTCCTTTAATTCCTCTATAAATTTTATCCGTTACATTTTATGATAATCTACAGCGGGCAAGTCAACTGAGACAAGGTAAAATAACAAAGTGCGGCCTCGACCGAACCTTAACCGAATACTAACGAGGTATCAGCACGTTCCTTTCTTATTTTGTAAGATTTATCTTATTTCATTTAATTATGCGTACGTAGCGACCGATGTTTTTGGGCAGTTACATGATCGCAGGTCTTGTTCATGTGACCTTTAAATTCCAGACCAAAGTAATTTGGTAAAAATTTTATAAATAAACTAGCGTACCCAGCCTTCGCTTCGCCGGGCTAGATTTTGTTTTATTTAAACAATTAACTAACATAAAAGTTACATAATTAAATATTTAATTTAACTCTCACAATATATTAAATTATCTTCTCAAGCGAGATCATTACCTACACCCATTTACATATCAGTAAATACAATATCATTCTTGTCATTTATACAAAACCATATCGGGCTCAAGTTAATGTCAGAAATAAAAGTACGACGTATGGCTTGTTTCACAGTTCAAAAAGAGGAGTGCTCCGATCGTCACCAAACTTTACACGATTACTCGTCAGGCCAATCTGAAGATTCCCTGAAAATTTCATTGCAATTGGTCCAGCCGTTTCGGAGCCTATATGGAACATACTCACACTTTCTCTTTTCTTCTTTTCTTTTTTCTAAAAAATTGCATTCCTCTTTTAGCAGTAGACTTAAGACTTAAAGCTTCTTATATATACTTACTAACCAACTAGTCATGGATTTTTTAAGAGAAATGAATGATCAAGTCAATTTAAATATAAATTTTGTAAGTTTCGACAAAAAAATTAAAAAAATGGTTAATAATAAAATTCAAAGATAATGTAAAAAAACTGAACATTAGGCCCCGGCGAGATTCGAACTCACGATCTCCTGTTTACTAGACAGGCGCTTTAACCAACTAAGCCACGGCGCCTTGTACTGCATTTTCGAAATTAGATGTAATATATAATTTTGTTATAACTTGTTTCGTATTATTTATTTTTTTGGAAAGTTACATGGACAAACATTATATGATCTTGTTTTAACAACCTTCCCTTTTAATTGCATGCAAATAATTACAATAAAATAATAAGGACTGGAAAACACAGTCAATAAAGTTCAATTTAATTTAGAAAATTTAAAGAAAAAAAGATTATATAAAATAATAATAATTTATCAATAAAATCAATAAATAATACATAGATATAGTTAATATAAATTATATTATTTAATTTATTTCACTGCAGCTTCAACCTGTTATAATTTTTCATGCACCTAAAGAAATCGAAATTTATAATTACGGTTTAATGACTATTAAAGTAAACGATACACGATTACTTAATTTTATTATTTTTATCTCAATTTCAAATACATAGGGACGAGTACTACTATTAGTATAGTAGTACTGAGTAGGCAACATTTAGTTGTTTATTTAAAAATTATACCAAAATCAAAGCATCTCTCACAAATATCAACGTCGTGACTTAGTAAGATAAAGGTATATTAGATTGGAAATAAGATTATTAAATGTTGTAAACAAGAATATTTACGCGTAGAAACAAAAATCCGTCTTCGAATCACGCTTTCTTCATTGTATCTTAGAATTATCTTAACCGGAATTTAACCAAAATCTCATCAAACTACTCTTGAAGAACATCCAATCAAAAATGAGTCAACAAAATCGGTCGTGATATTGAGTTATTCGCCAATTTATCGCGCACATACTTGATGAAAATTTAACACATAGATGGTTATGGTTTTCTCATGGATGCCATTGATGGAGAGCCCTTGCGCCGGGTTTTTTATTTATTTATGTATGAGGATTTTTGTATTAGAAAATATCATTCTCATAGAACAACAGATATTATAAAAACAGCCTTACTTAACACTTAAAAAACAATGTCTTACAATTATATACAGTATCCTAGCTTCTTCCATAGCTGGAGAAGCTAGGATTCTGTTACAAAACCTGACATCTCAGCGGATAATCTTAAATTTAGCTGACAATTCAGCTCAGATTCGTTCCTGACACATTCCACCAGTAGGTGATGCACGTCCGCTATAACTCCGCACTCTATGCAGTTTGGTGAAGATGTTTTTTTCATTAAAAATGTGAAACTGTTCGATGGAATAAACCCCGAACCAAGTTTTTCGCTAATTGACAATTTTCGAAACATGGGGTACGAAACTTGCGCCGGGTATTCACTTAAAAAATTGATAAACTGTACAGTTCTTCTGACTCAGCAAAGTTTCCTCTAATGAGGATTTCTTTTTAGTTACTCATAAATGTTGTGACACTAGTACTCTGCAAGTCTCTTAGTGGTAACTGTACCACTGTATGTAAATTGGTGAAAAGCGATTTATGATAAAACAAACAGAAGGACATGCTTTGAGAGCCTTTATGTGTCCGTTATTATTGTAGCAATATTTTATCCTCATAATCTCACCAGGAAGGCGCCAGTTGGAAAAATTTATGCCGTATCATTCGAGATCTTTTCAATAATTCATGGATCACACGCTGTATTTTCCTTCAACGCTATGAAGTAATTGGATCGAGCTTAATGGTGAACACTTTACGGTATCTCCAATTTAAATTTATAATCAATCATTTTTGATGATTCATTTTTATTGGGATTTACTTTAAGAGTTTGATGAAAGTTTGGTTAGATTCTGATTTAGTTGGAAGGCGCTGGTCTCCTTCTGCGAGTCAGTAAAGACCCAGAAGGAGACCGCAGAACGGGATCGGAAAAGGGGCGGTCCCGTTCGGAGATGGCGCAGGCGGGCCGGTGGCAGACCGGCCCGCAGCCCCGTAGTTCTGGGCTCTCAAGAATAAGACTACGACTAAAGGGGACTCGGGTTCACTGGGCGATAAGGGTGGGGGCCTGAGTCGTCCACCAAAGTGGATCCGGGAAGAAGGCGACATCGGCTGGCCCGTGTCGTTATATTAAAGTTCTTATTAAGTTTGATTTCGTAATATTCCTAGGATAATTAAAAAATACAAAAAGGGCTTCCGCGCGTAATAGTGTCTAACGTTCGATTCAATTTGAAGTCAGTTATTGTTTTTACTCATAAACACACTCGATAAGCACCGTTTGTACTCGTATTTGCTAAAATTGTTATTTTAAAGAAGCCGAGATAAATTTTTCTTCTTTCTAATATTGTGCATACATAAATACTGTAATCTCAAACCGAAATCCGTTAAACGTTTTGATATTCGATCCCGCCGTTCGCGCGGGTCGAGTTGGACATTTCAATTTGTGGCACCCAGTCGGACGCGACCTCATGAATTTTTAGTAGCTCTAGTAGATGGCTACCGTTTGATATAGACAGTATATTATGGAGCAATCTCGTTTAAAAACATTTTGAGCATGTATTTTGATTTCACAAATGTTTAGTTGACACTGATAGCTTTCGCAAGTGCTAGGCTAAGACCGCACCTGATGTTAAGTATGTGCAGTCCTGGATGGTAAGACGCACTATGTTAGTAAATGCCTATTCACTCTACTCTTGAAAATATCCACATTGTATTCGGAGGGAAAGGCATACGAGGGCAGACTATAACAGTCCTTTGCTGTACGAATAATGAAAGATAAAGCGCTTTGTTCGGGTTTGAACGATGTTCTTCGACTTCTTCCGTCTAAGTCTTGAAATCCGATGATGGAATGAAGATGGGGAATTATATTATGTGAGTGACGGTCGAAGGTACGAAAACCGGCAGGTTTCCGGGTTTAGGCTACAGAAAATAACTTGCTAAAATATGTTAAGATAAAGAATAAGAAGATAAAAGATGAGACGTTTACGACGTTCTTGGATGGGTTTGGAATAATCCCTTGTCAACAGATATCGAATTACGTCTCTATTTAGGTAATTGGAATGGTGTTTTGTGTACTCTAGCCTCTTCATTTTTGGAGCAATTTCATTTTTTTTGATTTGAAAGGGTTGGGTTTTAATAAAGTATAAATTTTGGCATAGCACTTTGCATCGAAGATATAGATAGATAGATAGATAAATCCTTTATTGCACCAAAGAATATGTACATAGGCGAACTTAATGCTAATTAGCAGATATACCAGATAAGTCCTAAAAATGGTATGGATTAACGTGTAGAAAGAAAGAGAATATAACTGGCACGGCTTCGTAATATACCTATATTGCTTTTAAAAAAGGAGGGCGTGTATTATCGTTTAACTTTTGATGCGTTAAATTTCGAAATCGGTTCATAGATGGCGACGCTATAAGTTCATAGACATTAAAAAATATATACGAATTTATAACCAACTCCTTCCATAAAGCCGGTTAAAAACATTCTCAATGTGTGCATGGTATAATAAATCTGTCCGGATGTCCCGGGTTTCAGCGGTCACGTCGGTAGCAGCCGCTCGTATTTCGCTAAACCGCAAGCGATACGTACGCTCGCTTCAAGCGCGTTAATAATAAATTTTATACTTCCGTGATATAATTTATGGTTTCTTTATTTTATAACGTCATTATTGCTACTTCGGTAAGCGTTATCGCTGAAAGAAGTAGTGTTATAATTATTTTAATTGTAACGCAATTAGAGTAGCCCCCAATCGAGGTCCCCGGGGGCGTATTACTCTCCATAAAGGTTCAGACTAAGCGACCTAAGAACTCTGCCACCTCTCAAATCCTCTCTTGCGATTGGCTTCTTTAGTCAATCATTGTTAGTCCGTTACAAAAAACTGAAGAGCGGAGTTTTAAGGATTCATCCTTTTTTCTTTGGGTAATTTATTTTATTTATTTTCAACCGACTTCAAAAGGAGGAGGGAGGTTCTTCATTAGCTTTTTTTATGTTTGTTAATACTTGGTTTTTTTTACGCATAACTTTGGACAGGGTGAACCAATTTTGATGATTCTTTTTTTATTTGAAAGTTGATGCTACCCGTGTGGTCCCATTAATTTTGTCCCATTCTGTATTTTTTTTAATTTGCATCAAGTACGCCACAAACGAAAGAATAACTCAATATCACGGCAACCGACTTTAAATGGTTCATTTTTTATTGGAAAGGAGGTAATTTAAGGGTAGTTTGATGAAAGTTTAGTTACAATAATTCGGAAAAACAAAAGAGCATCCGCGCGTAATAGCATTTAACGTTTGATTTGATGTGAAGTCGGTTTGTTTTTACTCGTAAATACTTGAATAATTTCCTATAAAAATTCGGAATGAATATTTTATTTATTTATAATAGTAGATTTAATAATTTAGACTGATTAAATCAGAGACTACGGTACGAAGCGAAAGTTATCCTCAATTGTTACGCTCCCATATAAATCATCAAATATCGCGTACGCCGCTCGTTCTCGCGAAAGTCGTGCCAGCAATTAAAGCTTGGCAAAATTACATGACCTTATTCTTTTTTTATATAGGCCTTAAAGTTAAATGGTCGACAAACTGATCGTCTCTTCATCTTAATTATATAAATATATTCTTTTCAAAGATGTTTCTATATCACCTTTCCTTAGAGAAGTAGAGTTTTACGACACCATTTTAGCATGGTGTCTACTGGCTGTGTTGACTATCCTTATCCAGTCCTTTTTAAATTGTATCATTAATTATTTGCATGCAATTAAAAACTATTTTTTCGGAATTCGTTTCGAAAAACGAAACGACTTTGGTTGTCAGTTGGAATTCGAACCCAATAGCCGTAAGATAATAAGTGGAAACGCTAGCTATCAATTCTTCGGATACGGTCTGTGTACCATAAGATCTCGAACGCATGGCTGCAGAGACGGAGCTGAGAGACATGGTGAAGGAAGTGGACCAGGACGGCAACGGCACCATAGAGTTCAACGAGTTTCTCCAAATGATGTCGAAGAAGATGCGCGGGGCTGATGGAGAAGACGAGCTTAGGGAAGCATTCAGGTAATAGAACACATCAAACTATAATTTGATTAGCTTCAGAGTTCCTTTCATATTCATTTTTTGCTATTTTATTGACAAACTAGCTACGCCCCGAGGACAGGGCCTAGGCCATTGCACCAGAAAACACACACAGAACACAGTATTTGTTTGATACAAGTCACAAAAACCTGTAAATCCGCAGAAGCGGTACCCATGACCGGGGGAGCAGTTACCTCCCGTGCTAACTAAAATTAAATGTTTAGTCATTAAATAAAAAACTAGTTAAAGTAGCTCAATTTTCTCCTTATCACATAAGTTATGCCAGTTAAAGTTGTAAAGTGTAAGTAATTGTTATTAACAAACGAAAATGTTCCTAATTCGTCTGTATATTTTTATTGTTTGTTTCCTCATAACTTTCGACTGAGTGAACTGTTTTTGATAATTCTTTTTTAATTTGTGCTTCCCATCCTTTCCAATGAAAATTGTTGAGTAATTCGTCAAATTATCGCGACCATATTAAATGCAATTTTAACACTTATATGGTTTTCTCATAATACCATTAGCAGAATTTGATCTAATTATAATTTGATTAATTGGGAACACATGGGAAGCACCAATTCTCAATTAAAAAATCAACGTCCGCGTGTAGTAGCGTTTAAAATTTGATTTCATTACAATTCATTTGCTTCGAGGTCTGTTTTTAATCGTAAATATACTTGAGTTAAAAAACATCATCTCTACCCTTTTATTCTACTTTCACAGTAGTCCTCTTGTTAATAATGCTGCAAAATTCCAGGGTATTTGATAAGAACAACGACGGCTTAATTTCATCCGTGGAGCTGCGCCACGTGATGACCAACCTGGGGGAGCGGCTCAGCGAGGAAGAGGTGGACGACATGATCCGCGAAGCTGACCTCGATGGCGACGGCATGGTCAACTACGATGGTATGAACTATCTACTAAGTATAGTTAGCGGCAAATAATTTTAGCGCTAACCGTAAATAAAATAGCCGTGCATTAAATGCGCGACTTCGAAAATATGGTATCACAAGGGAGGGCGCGGGAGGACATGTGCGAGAGCTTATTGGCTCTCCTATCGTAGTCGGACTTGCGCAACGATACCACACCCCGCTAGCACCTGGTACAGTCGCTTGCTAAATTTTATGTTAATTGACTTTTGTTTTCTGTTAATTTTTAGATTTTTTTATTATTCACAGTAACAGTTTGTTTTTATTTTATTAAATTGTGATTTTAAATACAAAAGTGCAAACATATAAATTTTATTCGTAAATAAATAATTGCGTGCGCGACTGTCCACTTGAGCGACGATCCCTTCCAAGTATCGCTCAGCCCTCAAGTTATTTCTCTCCAACTGTACCTTTCATTGCCATATACTTTTTCGATTGAACTGAACACCACATTTTAGTAAAGATAAAATAGACGTTTTTTCTGAAGGTTAAAAAAATGGATTTGCTTTGTACATAATTTTTTCAATCCAGCAAATGACCCTATTCAATATGATAGTATAATTTTTTTTGGAGTTTTTGGAACCATTTCTTTTGGACAAATGGATTGTGAGTGCGATGCCCTTTGTCTTCGGTCAACGCAGAAGTACAATATAACTCCAACTCCATTTCATGTTAGAAGTGAACGTTCATGTAAAAACATTCACAAAAGCCGAGCTTCCCTCTTGGACCGAGTTACTCACAAAAACAGACAGCAGTGTCTTTGTGTCTTGGATATATTAAACACGCTGGCAACACTTTTCGTAACGCATTCAACAGCTAACCCGTGCCATATACTCGTGCAAAAAAGTTTTGTTAAAAAAAATTGCTGATATGGGCAAAATTTTTTTTCATTTATTATGCAGGGTTTGATCAAAATAGATCATATCACCCTCATAAAAATCTTATAATAAATTTTTACATAACAGCCAAACAATACAATATTAAATACACAACACACAACATCAAAACACGAATACGAAATATGACTATTACCTGCGTTTCAGGCCTGCTCTAACAAAAAGTTGACGTTTATAAATGGTTTCAGAGTTCGTGACAATACTGACATCGAAAAACTAGTATGCAGAGCAAATGCCGAGGAGAGATCGCCCCCCACCGCACCAGTGCCCTCACGGGGAACTATACAGGTTCGGAGGGAAAGAAACTCTTATCTAATTGGCATGGAAACAAGTGTAAACGTGAACAAACGCGTTTCTCATTGAATATTCCGCGAAGTACGCAAGTGTAAACGCAAACGATCGCGTTAAAGTTTAGAAAAAAACTTCGTTTTATAGGATGCGCTTTGTGGCAGTGTATTTAGATGTGTGAAAACGTGTTTCAGCATAACATTGAATATTCAATTCGAACACATTGTTAAGAATACAAAGTATTCGCTTTGCGACTCATTCTTCTCTCTTCATTTTTATATATTATTATAAAACATTTATACCTTAAGCAATAAATTAATGTTTTATTTTTTTTATTTACCGCGAAACATTTTTGTATCAAATTAAATATAATTTTTAATCAATAAATTATTTTGTTTTATGTGTTTTTATTTTCGACGAATTTACGTTTATCGATATTTAACTTGAGGAAGGCAGGGTAATCTGCACATCACTACATTATTTTGACTGCTTTCCATGTTAGACTAGAATTATCTGTGTATATGGGAATTAATTCATGATACATTTTCCTACTTTTCATATTAAAAATATCGGCCACTTTTTTTAAATTTTGTAAGTCGCCCAACCACAGACTAAATAATCTCAATAAATATAATAAAAATGACTGGTAGGAATCTACGTTAATAGCTTAATGCAATTTAAAGGTTTTACTCGTTGTGGTAAGAAAATGTATTATGTAATAGCGTTAAATGTGAATTAGACATTAAAATATATTTGAAAATTAATTTCAAAGGAACCGTTTAATAAAACAACGGATTTTACAATCTGTAATATTCCCTTTAAACAAAGTCCTGTATAATTAAGACTGTTAAGCATTTAATATTCAGCAAAGCTTGTCCGTAGAATCTTATTACAACGGTTCCTTTAAATTCAACAATATAAAACTTATAAATATACATATGTGTCTATTTAAAAAAATAATTGCTCGGCAAAGAAACTAAAAATACTAAACATAGATGAAATATTAGCTCCATTTAATAAAACATAATTAACTTATATAGTTGTAAAATCATAAGGATGTTACAATTAGAGTGATACATCGACATGAAAGCGACGTCACTAAAACTTTGATAACCTAAAAATACGTAATGATTCAATAAGATAAACTACAGACGACAATGACCAACAACAGTGCGAAACAATAAACAAACATTTTTATTGTCCCACAATAATTTCAATAAACACCTACTTAAATTACAATTAAGGGCGGGGGACTGAGGTCCAAACTAGGATCATGCCTGTGTGATGGATCACCAGGCCTAAACCCCACGGATGTGCACAAAACTTTTAAAACTATTGGAGAGAGAAGGTACATAAATATTTATAAATAAATAAACGTATATATATATAAAAGAAGGAATATAGATATATAATTGAATAAACAAAACAAACATTTGAAAATATGCCTACACATTATTGTTCAACAACAACAGAAGAAATTGTTTTTGACTGTTACTGTCAATGTTTGTTGTTTATCATTCTGTTATTATGGTAGGAAAGAAAAACAAAATACAAACTTTTTTTTTGTTAACTGGGAGGAAATCTTCAAAAGATACCCCGCCTTCTGGGGGGAAGGCGATGGTTATATGGGGTTTTTACCCACTAAAACCTCCCCGGTGGCCCTTCTTCGGTGCATGGTGAGGGCTCCTCCCTTGTGCCCTACCGTCAATTAAAAATCCTATCAAGTAACAGTTTAAGCCTAGATTCTCTCTACAATTGCGCACAACAACGCACTCCACGAGTTAGTCCAGTTCTCAAACAAGTATGTCTCTTACTTGTTATTAGTCCAACATGGCGGTAAGACATCGTCTTAGAAAACTTTGCACTCTGCATATTTCCTCCTCGACGCTACCACTGTCGTCGTGGGTTTTCCTCTGAATCTTCGATAGGGCTTGTATAGTTTTTAGCCAGCCGTAAACGACCGCGTTAGAGAGGGAATAGGATAACCGCCCGAGCTAGGTCCCGTTTCGGGGGCACTTACACCGAGTTACTTCCTAAAGAGGTTCAGGCTAAACGACCTAGGAGCTGGGCCTTTAATAAAAATGCGATAAAACTGCAAAGGCCGTTCATGAAAAACGCATTGGTTTTTATGAATGTTGTCTACACTGTTTTGAATGTGTTTTGCTAATACCTTCTGCTTTGAATGATACCTTCATCATAATTCATTACCTATTCAATAGAATTAGGTATCTGACATTTCACTTTCCTCTAATTGTAATGTCTGGTATGATTTCCAATTCAGTTGTGTCGACATTTGCACGTGTGCGTAAGCGACAGAATGAATATTAGTATAGTATGTTCGTGTGTGTTAGATTTAGACGTGATTTGTAAAGTGGTGTTGATTCTTTAGTCTTCCAATTAGCGGAGGTTGACTGAAAATATAATTACGCCAAATGTTCATTAGCGTTACGCGGAATTGAAAAAGATTAATTATAACATGTAGAAGAACAGTAGTAAAGGCGTTGGCGATCGTATTAATATAATATATAGAAAAAACAATTCTTATCCGTGATTTCTTTCTACATTTTTATTTCTCATTTGTGTTACAAAACAAACAGAAGTGCAGGAAGCGTTTAGAAGTTGTACGTTGTCGTCACGTTAGGTGCAAACGATGGAATTCTAATTTAGATGTAAAACATTGTGAAGATAAATGACTGACCAGGTCAAATGACAATGTGAAAAATATCAGTTTGACAACACTATTTAGTGTTTATACACTAAATAATGTTATTTTGTTTTTAATTATCTAAAAATAAAATATTTAATTTATATACATTTTTATTGTCTTTAAATCGTTTGACTTAATTTAGATTTATTAAAAAATAAATGACTGACCAGGTCAAATAACAATGTGAAAAATATCAGTTTGACAACACTATTTAGTGTTTATACAGTAAATAATGTTATTTTGTTTTTAATTCTCTAAAAATAAAATATTTAATTTATATACATTTTTATTGTCTTTAAATCGTTTGACTTAATTTAGATTTATTAAAAAATAAATGACTGTCCAGGTCAAATAACAATGTGAAAAATATCAGTTTGACAACACTATTTAGTGTTTATACAGTAAATAATGTTATTTTGTTTTTAATTATTTTAAAACAAATTAATTTATACAAAATTTGATTGTCTTTAAATCGTTTGACTTAATTCAGATTTATTTAAAGATATAAAATAATAAAAATATGTTTATACAAGTCGAAGAAGTGTAACGTTAAATTTGTATTTTAAATTTATATGCTATATATATAAAGTGATGTGGTATTCATCAAATATCGTTTAAAATTGTTAGTACTACGAAATTAAATTACAATTTTAGTCAGCCATGTAACCAAATACCATCTTATGTGAAATTATATAAGTATTTCTTGTATTGTATATCGATAAAAGAATAGGTTGCCATGCCTTAAGTAATTTCTGCAGATATATGTTTACACGAATTATTGTAAAATACAAAATGGATTAAATTGTAATGGTTTCATAAAATAAAAATATTTATTCATTTAAGCATGTGGACAATAAAATTAAAAGATTACGTCAATTTAATATTTTTTTAAATTATAATAATATATTTCTTGAGATTTAATTAGTTATGAACAGACGCATATCACGAGCAATATTAGATGAGAGGCAAAAGAAATTTGCGATTTCTCTTCAGAAGAGATGTTCTATTTACATATATCTTATTTTAGCAAAATATTTATAAGTTATTCAAGAGATATTTACGTGACAATGCTTAAATAATTAATAATATTTATAGTAATAAATATATTGCTCTTTATTTTATATAAAATGGTATATGTCTTAATAATTGTAATTTATTCATACATTTAAATCATTGAAAAATATAAGCAGTGATAGCCTAATGGCCACGGGATTAGAATTACGATGTGATGGTCCCGGGTTCAAATGCCAGTCGTATTGTTGTTGTTAAAAAATTGGTAATCCAGACACTTGTACGAATGGCTTGCCAATTTTTCAGTTTTTTTTAATACAAAAATGTGTGCCCGAACTATGACTATGGGCTAATAAGCTTGGTGAAAAGCCTAGCATTAAAAGGGCGTGAGAGTTTTTTTTTTATTTAAACCAATAAATTAAATCCGGTTTCGTAAACATATTACATTATACGTGTAAAAATAAATTCATTTCATTTATATCAGTTATTAATTAAAATTGAAATTTATTTGATAACAATGTAATGGAAAATTTCAAGAACTGATTTAATAATATGGATAAATTATTATAATTATTTCAATTTTTGTCTTTAATTCCAATATATTTGAATTAATATATATTTTGAATAATGAAAGATGAATTTACATAATTTGATGTTATATTTAATATTATACAATGATATTGACATTTTAAAGTTAATATATTTTTAATTTAGTATAGATGACTTGTGACGATATGAAAATAGATAAAAGTTTGAAATATATTGTAACCTAAAATTAACAAATTATGTGTTGAATGAAGCAATTTGTTTATTGAATCCGTTTATTTATTTTTTGTTAACGGCGAGGAAATCTTCAAAAAGATACCCCGCCTTCTGGGAGGAAGGCGGCGGTTATGTGGGGTTTTTACCCACTAAAACCTCCCCGGTGGCCCTTTCCTCGGTGCATGACGAGGGGCTCCGGGATCCCCATCCGCCTTCTACGACAGGCAGGGGATACCGTAGTCTTATTCTTGAGAGCCCAGAACTACAGGGCTGGAAAGCTGTTTATTGAATCTTTCGTAATGTATTATACTTAATGTATCATCAAAAATACATAGTATATATATAACATGAACCCAAATGTAAAACTGTGGCTTAGCATAAGACGGCAGATCCACAGATAAGCGTAGTTTTGTTGTGTTCTAAAAAATATGTTTTACCTGTATAATGCTTACTTTGTTACAGCCTATATATAAATGTCCCACTGTTGGGCACAGACTTTTATAAAGAGAGTATAAGGGCATAGTCCGCCAGGCGGAATTAGATCGGATTGGTAGACTTCGCATGTCTTTCAATTGTAACTATCTAACACATGTTGGATTCTTCACCGGCCGAGCGTGTGTAAAATCAGCACTTAAAATTGCAACACACCAATTTATTGGTGCCGGCACCGGGGATCGGACTCGGGTTAATAGCATACTAGTTAAGGCAACCGCCCGGACACTGAGCTACCATGGCTTTCGTTCTTATTGTTATTTTACACAAACTTTAAGAAAGTTTGAGTTTATACTTAAAAAAATAGATGCGTGTACTTATGTAGTAAGAAGTTTTACTTCTTTGGTATCATTAAAATCGTTTTTTAATTGCATGCAAATAATTTATTACAAAATAATAACAAGACTGGAAAAGGACAGTTTACACAGTCAATAAATATATTTATATATATTTTTTTTAAAAGAAAGCTAGCAATATTTCTATTTTTTTTTTTCAGAAATATTACTAACAATCTTGTTAACCATTACAACTAAGCTTAAGCTTGTGCTAGGAGATGGTTCACGGCAATAGTCGAATGGTGGATTATATATTATAAATTATATAATAATATTTTAATACGTATCAATAAATATTACATACGGATAGTTAACCTCAATTATATTTAAGCACTTGAAAAGTATATAAGCACTTTTTTTCAACCTGTTACTGTCAGTATATTTTCATAACTCGCCTAAAGAAGTGTAACGATCCGAACCCGCGACCATCACATCGTTATACGAACCGCTTATACCCAAGAATACACTTTTTATAATCATGAATCACTTAATATTATAAATGAGTTTATTTATAATCGATCACTTTGAACCGATAAACACGAGTCAGACCTTGTCACTGGAGACTTGCCAAATGCCTGTGTTGTGATCAAAATATAATTTTGCTATACAATATGTCACCAACAACAATTATACTCGATTGTAAATGCCAACTCGTAAAATGGCAGCCGATTTAATTGATTGTGTTTGTTTGGATATGTCAAATACGAACGACTGGAATGGATTATCTGCCTTTATAATTGTCGCAAAGTAAACGTCCAGTGATATCATAGTTGGTGCACGATGTATACGGATCCCGTAGCTATTTGTCAGTGACGTTTCAATATGAAACCAGACCATTACAGTCGTATCAATTACCATTCCAACACACAATTGGCGGGCCCGTAGTATCAGTTAACAATAGTGAAAACAATGTGTTAAAAGACTGCTGAAAATAGCAAACATTGACCACTGAGATGCCAATTAATGTTCATTATGACAATTGGTTGAACAGACTCGGAGCTCTGATAGATAGAGTGAGAAATACTCTAATAATAATGGCAGCTAATGTGAATTTGTAGAGCGTAGGACGCCCTCCTTCTAGATGGACCGACGACCTTGTAAGGATAGCCGGAAGTGGCTGGGTGCGGAAAGCGGAGTATCGTATATGGTGGAAGACATTAGGGATGGCCTATTTCCAGCAGTGGGTGGACACAGGCTGATGATTATGTGAATTACTATGTGCTTCACCTTCGTCTAACATCGTACTTAATTTTCAAAGATGTGTCTTTTCAACTGACTTCAAATAGAGGAGGTTTTCAATTCGTCTGTATTTTATATATGTATGTAATTACCGCATAACTTTCGACTGGGTGAACCGATATTGATGATTCTTTTTTTATTTGAAAGCTGGTGCTTCCGATTCCGACAATGGGATCCATGAGAAAACTATATAAGTCTTAAATTTGTATCAAGTTTGTGCGCCACAAATGGACGAATAACTGTCAAAAAATCAACGAATTTCGATGATTCATTTTTTATTGGAAAAGATTTACTTTAAGAATAGTTTTATGAAAGTTTGGTAAGGTTCTGATTACGTTTGAGTTCGTTATGTTTCTACGATAATTCCTAAATAAAAAGACTTCGTCCGCGCGAAATACCGTTTAACGTTTGATTCGATTTGAAGTCGGTTTTTGTTTTTCAAATTTTCGTGACGTGTTTATTACTGAAGTTTAGAATAAGGCCTATTGTTCACTGTGTGTTGTGTTAAACAAATCGTTTACAATATAAATGTTATAGCGTGAATGCATACGTCGTGGAAATCATTATAATATACATCACTTACAATATAACAAGTATAATATATATAATTATTTATTGTGAAAGCTTACGTTGTAATTACAAATTGTATTGTCCTTTTATTTACAGCGTTTTCCCAATTTAAAAAACATATTATTAATATTGTCAATATTTAAATAATACGTTTTTTAAATCGACGCTGGAAAACAAAAACGTAGTGACACCATTTGGCCATGGCTCCTAGGTCCACAAACACGAAAGTTAATTAATTTTTTTAAAGTTGAAATGTTTTTCGGCTACGGTGAATAATTTAATTTTTGTGGGTTACGTTTTTGTTTTCCAGCGTCGTATTGTTAAATATTTATTAATTTAATTATATTTATTTTACAAAGTGTTTTATCATTGTTAAATAAATCAAATAAACATATATATTATTAAGCTAGTTTTATAAGTTAGATTATATAAATTAAACCTCCATGGTTGAAACTGTCAGAACGACAGAGTGTTCGTTGTTTAATAAATGTTTGGGAGCGTGTTATATGTAATACGTATTAGTGATTCAATGTACTTAGATGAGTTTACAGGCTTCGTATGAGACAAAGACGTTTTAATAAAATCGATACGTGATACCGGTTGAGTTTTATTTTAAATCGTACTTTCTTCTTTCTTCTTTTTTAGCCTTTTGCCACCCACTGCTGAGTGTAGGCCTCTTCCATAGAACTCCACTCTTTGCGGTCTTGTGCTTTCTGCATCCAACCCTTGCCAGCCACCTTTCTTAGGTCGTCCGTCCATCGTGCCAGTGGTCTGCCCACATTTCTGTGCCCAGTTCGAGGTCTCCATTCTAAGACCTTTCTCCCCCACCTGTTATCAAATCTACGGCATATGTGGCCCGCCCACTTCCACTTTCTTTCAGCGACTGCTACTGCTATGTCGGTCAACTTTGTCCTTCTACGTATCTCAACATTGTTGATCCTATCACGGAGGGAAATTCCCAACATAACCCGCTCCATGGCTCTTTGTGTGACCTGCAGTCTGTTCATAGACTGTTTTGTGAGCGTCAGGTGTCGGCCCCATATACCATAGTGGGAAGAATACACTGTTCGAAGACACGACGCTTAAGGCTGAGATAAATCATACTTTAACCCGATGAAAAAACTACCCTCAATTATGTTTGATACATAACAAAGCGTAGTTCCGCCTCACACTTCGTAGATAGGTTTTTTTAATCATTGTGATAACGATTCCCTACTGCGATTGATCTTTACATAGAAGGCCTGCGCCCAGCAGTGGGACATTAATATTGTATATATAAAGGCTGTAACTTTAACTTGGCTGTGATTAATTTATTAAATTTCGTAATATTCCTATGATAATTCGGAAATCCAAAAGAACTGTATTATTATACTGGGAGTATTAGAGCACAGTCCGCCATGCGGCCCTAGTGCGGATTGGCAGACTTTACATGCTTTAGACAAATTTTCTAAGACTTAAGGTTTCCTCACGATGTTTTCCTTCACCAAGCGCGTGGAAATCATCAGATAAAATTGCAACAACAAATTTATTGGTGCCGGGACCGGGGATCGAACTCGAGTTTTTTCACAAATTTTACTAACATTCTTGATAACCATTCCAACTAAACTTAAGCATGTGCTAGGAGACGGTTCACGTGAATAGTCGAATGACGAATCGATCCTACGACCTTACGATTCGCAGACCGTAAACTATTAGGGCATTGACGCTATATACTATGACTTATATTTCTGTTGTGACAAATATAACAATAAGTAAAATATATTAACAAAATCAATTAAACCCGAACAGTAATAAAAGATTACATTTATCTTATTTGAATCCATTTAATTTATCTTATGCATTATTTGATTTATCACGTCGGATTATACCACAAATATTTGTATAGATTACTTTGTCATAAATCTGTGGAATGGTTAATTCGAGATTTATCTTAGATAAAGAATAAATCCAATATAGCTTACTTCGATAACAAGATGAGTTATCTAAAGACTGCATTGTTCGTATTTAAGCATATAATTAAATAAACAAGGACAGTACGCTGTTGATCCAAAAGTGTCAGCAGAGATTTTAGATTATTCTTATTTAAGTGCCTCTCCCCGACTGGCAATGGTTGAGGGTCAACTCACCATATTCTTTTCATGCTTCTATTTTACTTAAACGCCTGTCACAAAAATTATAGCAATATTGTTATTTGACATTTTGAAATGGAGCTGTGCTCGTCGCAATTAAGATGGCGCAAAGTAAGTTGATCAAAATTAATTGTATACTGCGTTTAATCTTTTGAATATTGATGGAAGATATAATGTTGAAATGTCAAACCTTTAATTAAAAACGGTCTACGATGCATTTCCAAATTCCTTTAATATTTAACATTTCTTTGTTGATATCGGTGATAATTTGGGAACAGTGTAGCATCATCGGAATGCCACACTTGCCTTTATTATTTTTACACGTGTTCTTGGTCTTTTCGTGTGCCGCCGGTAAATAAAATAATCACAGAATCATGAAGAAGAATGAAATTATATTATTTAAATTTGTTTCATTAAAAATATTCAGTTTGGTAAATGTCTAGACAAAAAGTGATCAAAAAGTAAGTGTCAAGAAAAACGTTGACATGTGTCTTTTATAATAAAATTTCTTATTCCAAATTTATTGTAAATAATTTTATCGTCTAAAATACTTTTTGGTGATAGGCGAATGCAAGTCGCAATAAGTCGCAGCAAGTAACACATGGGACCGAGTCTGCTATTGACAATAATTTTGCTCTATGACAACTGACTTGAATAAATCGATTGTCATTGTTCTAAACCATAATCTACTTTGCTCATAATGGTGGCTCCCAATGGTCAATTGGGAATTTGTAAATCGATTGAAATTAAATTTTGTTTTGTATATTTTAATTTGATAAATTGATTGGAATGTAAAGGCAGATTAACAATTGAAACAATATTCGAGTGATACGTCATCAAAAACTATAGTGGCACAACTACAACACACTAAACCTAACTACAACACTGAAGCTATAACTATATTGTCACTGAATATTCATTATGACATAGGACAAACGTCGCAGCAGTCGCATTCTCGTTTGCCCTCCTATAAAAGAAACGTTATCGATTCATTAAATTTGTTTACAATGTCAATTACAAGCACGTGGTGTAATTACTCGAACGTGTTGTACGCTTAGCTAATCGCATTACCAGACGCTGCATAAAAAAACTTAAAGATAAAAGTTGCCAAGAAATTAACGAGTTTTAAAATAACTCCCACGTCGATTACAACAATGATTGCTCGCTCTAAGTGGCAAATGATAAAAGAAAACAAAATTGTCAAACCTTATCAGAATACAGATTAAAAATGTTTTTCTGCTTAAATGTTGTTTTGAAAAGAGTTAGGAGCAATTTATTCGGAATAACGTCATACGTAGCACGTGCCGAGCCTGCGCCGGCCGAAACGACACGCAGACTTTCCACACGACCGTCACGCGATGCGCGCCTGTTTTATTACAAGGCTAGTTAGCGTCGAGTCGGCTTATTTATTTTTTATGCTTCTCTATTGATGGTGTATAAAAGAAATATAGACTAAAATCGAAACACTACGCTCTACAAACCTGTCAATTGTCAAAGTTGCTGTCGCAAAATTTCTATTACAGGCACCTAATCCTTTTTTAAGGCCGGCAACGCACCGGGGATTAGTTTGCCAAACCAATTAGACAAAATGAACATTCAAAGACATCACAATAATCGTTGTTATTTTGGTTATTTATTAGATCAGTTGTAGTGGCCTTGAATTTTCCAATAGCCTTCCAGTGACATTCCAATATTGTTTCAATTATTGTTATTTGTTAATTTCATACTCATTACTCGTATGACGTCATAATCGTCTGTCAAATATGCCGACAAATATCAATCAATTAACCAATACCGTAAAATTCAATTGAAAATTGCATGTTGTTTGCGGGTTTTGTTTCATAGTGAATTCTTAGCAGTAATAGCGGCTTTGGAACCACCTTTTAGGTGAGTCTTTTGCCCGTTTCCTATAAAAAAGCGTTAAGGAAAAAGGAATTTTTATAGGAAACCGGCATTTTTATAATAAAGGCGTGTAATTTGATAATTAACGTAGGTGATACATCTTTATATACTTAGGCTGTCAAATAAGGTATTGCTTTAAATAAAACATGGCATTTAATAGATAATTTTTTTAATACTTTCTAAATGTGTCACCGACCGCACCTGATGTAAAACAGAAATAGAGTCCTGGCTGGTAAGTAAGGTAACTAGTTTAGTAAATGTCTATACACTTAATACAAAATTCAAATAAAAGTAACAATCAATACTTTTCAAAAGGACTGTTGTGACACACCCAAGTTTACATCGGTTTTATATGGATTGACGTGCCAGCTATCTCATCTAAATTAAACTCTTTATCTGTCGTTTTCCAATTGTAAAAATAAAACAATAATTGTCATACAAACTTGACGTATTCTTAAAAGTAACTAAATCATTATTATTTAATTATCTCATAGCAATTATACTTTTAAGACGATACAAATTTCATTTTCCGAGTACTGAGTCAGCTCAAAGCAAAAAATATGTGCAAATTGTTACGCACCTACACAAACAAAAGTCTTACTCCATATTTAGCGATCTATACAAAAGTTGTATGAAGGCTCGTCTCCGCTCTACAAAGATAAGCACTGATTAAACACTTAAATATATTAAACGAGTGTAACACTATCTTTGAACACGCCCCACTGTTATTTTAAAACATAATGTCCGTCAACCGTGACAATTATTACTAATCTAATAAACGAAGTTTATCTTAGTAAGATTAAAAATATGCGTTCGGTGGCCCAACCACGAACTGTAAATTTCAGATAACTCACTTCTGGAAACATGTCCAGGGGGCAGGCTTCATTCTCGAGTTAGAGGTGCGTGCGGGTCTTGAATAAAACTCGAGTGAAGGAGAATTTAACCTGACTGAAGTATACAGTGGCGTGTTTCGATACGTGCAGCTAGACGATTTGAAAAAGGACCGGTTGTAAGCGGTTTTCATCTACCGTCTTCCTGCAGCCTTTACGGGGTCGTCAGGACACCGTATGGACGTACTACGCTGCGCTCGCCAGTCCGTAGTCTCCAATCGAGAACATTTCGGTTTAATATGAAATTAGAGTAACAGCCCAAATAATCCAACTTAGTGACCACGCCGAGCTCCATCTTTGCTCAAGCTCCCACACAAACGGGTATATAATCATAGTAAATAATAAGGAAAACATCATGAGGAAACCTGCATGTCCTCGAAAAAAATTAAAGACATG
Source organism: Meandrusa payeni (assembly GCA_029286785.1). Classification (NCBI taxonomy): domain Eukaryota; kingdom Metazoa; phylum Arthropoda; class Insecta; order Lepidoptera; family Papilionidae; genus Meandrusa; species Meandrusa payeni. The sequence continues at coordinate 12,322,279 of JAGSMX010000027.1, forward strand.
TGAATAGGAGTGCACGATAGATATCGGTATTTTATTATTTATTTATATCTTTTTTTTATTATTTATATCGATATATTTCATCCGATATACGAGATATCGTAAGAAATTTAATTATAAACAAATTTCGATGTATGAAAAATATCGATATATTTGTACAATATATAGCGTAGTGTCGATACAACCTCACGATATATTATATCGAAAAATACATCGATATATTTTTGGCATAAACATCCCTACGTGAAGTGTGCCAATCCGTAGCGATATAGGGCCGCGTGGCGGACTACGCCCATAAATTCACTTTACAGAGAAGCCCTGTGCCCAGCAGTGGGACGTATAAAAAGGCTGTAACTTTAGCTTTTAACTTATCTTTTAACCTATGTTTTTTACCTACATCTATTACAAATTGGTTTCATTGGATTTACGTGTATTATCGTTTATTATCCAATTTGAGCCAGAGCCGATCTGCAGTATATAAAAGTGTATTTTAAAATGCCAAGTCTTTAACATAAAACATAAATTGGTGTAATGGCGTTATCTATATATTATCTAAACTCACATCACCTTAAATGTTCTGACAGAAGTTGTTTAAATATTTGATTTGTCATTCGTTTTTATAATTTCCCGTGATCAAACAATGAAAGTTACGTGTTAAATTTTAAATAACGTGTACTGAAGGTAACAACGAGGGACAAACTTGTGTTAGCTAGCACAACATGCTAGCTAACACACATGGTACCCAGCGATTGTTATGCATAATAACTACTTCCAATGTTATCTTAGTGATTTACCTGAACCTTATTGTATCTTTAATTCATAATTAATAAATCAGTTGATCATCATATTTACTTTGTATACAATAATTTAACTTTATTAGTTCCTAATCTGACTTCTATATAATTTTGTTTAAAGATTGAGAGGATGTGCAGTTGTGACCGTATTCGTTAAAATAATTCGTTGTACAACGTTACGCCGTCTGAATAAAGCGAGTGTATTAGTTATTGGACTATTTCATTCCACAAGACCTACAAGTTATTACACTTGTCATTGATGATAAAATGGGGTAAACAATACAAAGACAATCAACAGATTAACTATTAATCTGCGACCGACAGAATAGTACATATGATTACATTAACAATAGCGTGTTATTATGTGATAGAACTAATAGCTTAGTGGCTAGGCGTTTTCAAATTTGACCTAATGAGTTTCGAATTCCGGCGGCTTTGACCAATGAGTTGGAGAGGAGACTTTGAAGAATTATGATTGAATTAACAAAAGCATTTTATTGAAGTGATAACTTAGTGGCATCGCTTCCGATCTAACGGTGAGGGTACAAATTCCGGACACTTTTCAACCGACTTCAAAAAAGGAGAAGGTTCTCAATTCGTCTGTATGACTTTTTAAATTTGTTACCTCATAACTTTCGACTGAGTAAACCACCTTCCTGTGTGGTCCCGTTTAAATTTGTTCCGATTCTGACAATGCCATTAATGAGAAAACCATATGTATTAAATTTGCGTAAGTATGTGCGACGCAGATGGACGAATAACGAATCACGCCAGCCAATTTCGATGATTATGTTTTTATGGGAAAGCACTTCAAGAGTCTACAACAAACTATGGTGATAGTTTGATTTGGTACTGATTAATTCTATTACGTAATATTCATACTACGTTTAACGTTTGGTTCGATTTCAATGAATGTAATGTTTTTGCTCGTAAATATGTATATGTATGTAATATGTATTCAAAAATAAATTTGGTTCAAATCTGATAGTTAATTATGTGCGCTACAGGTAAACGAGTATCTCAATATCATGCCATTTTTTATGGCAAAGATGTACTTAAAGAGTAGTGTTAGCTGGCAACACATGACACCCAGCGAGTGTTATGCATAATAACTACTTCCAATGATATCTTAGTGATTTACCTGAACCTTATTGTATCTTTAATTCATAATTAATAATTTAGTCGATCGTCACATGAACTTGGCGTTGTAAAGGATAGTTGTAACTTTATTAGTTCGTAATCTGACTTCTAATTAATTTTGTATAAAGATTGTGTGTGTAATTCTTTGTACAACGTTACGCTGTCTCAATAAAGCGAGTGTATTAGTTGTTGGACTATTTTATTCTACGAGACCTACAAATTATAACAGTAGCTTGATGAAACTTTCGTTAGTTTCTGAATAAGTTTTTTTTTAATATTTTGTAATATTCCTACGACAATTCGGACGTTCAAGAAGTCCGCGCGTGCAACGTGTAATTCGATTTGAAGTCGGTTTCTGTTTTTACTCGTAAATATACTTGGTAATTCTGGTATGTTTCGTTTTCAACGTCTCGACTTAGCAAGCCACCTTATATCCTTAAGATCTGACTGCTTACATCGTTGGTCTTTAAGTGTATAAAAACAAAGATAAACTATATCATTATCCTAATTGGAAAAAGCAATACAAATGACTCAGCCATCATCGATATTAAAATATTGTAAATACACTCACGCGCGGGGTCAATGTCGAACGAAACCTTCCGAGGTACAGTCAAAGGCCGCACGATCTCTGTTCCAAATCACGCCAAACTCTATTGTCGCACGATAATTTGTTCTTAAAACTATCAAAGAGGTTTTGCTACGCATGTTCTATATTTGAAAACCGGCTTCGTTGCGAAATTTGTTTACAATGCCGTTGACAATGAAAGGAATGCCATTGGAAATAAAAAAAAGGAACACTCAAGCCCGTGACCCAGTGAGTCGGGCGAGCCAAGACGAAGATGGCGGCTACTACACTCGTGAGCAAAAATAAAGGGTCGGTTAAGAAAGTTTGAATATCTCGGAAGATAAAGACGCTAGCTAACTGAAATTAATTGTATTAAATTAAATTTATAATATTTTTATTAATTTATTTATATTTCATTAAAAAGATAAAATTAAACGAAAAAGTACAATATTTTTTATTTGGATTTTATTATTTTGCCATATGGAGGCAACACTAAGTACAAAAATTTAAATAAAATTAAATTAAAAATTATATTATTCACTGTGAGACTTTTATATCTGATATTAAGTGATCACCATCGTATATGAACATCCATGATACCAGAGGAGCTGCAGGTGAGTTGATGACCTTTGAGAAAGTAAGCTTATTTCTTAAATGTCTGCAAGTCGTATCAGTTCAGAAAGTGCGTGGACGAAAGTTACACATAAAACATATACCCGTGTAACACCAACCATCAACACGGATTTTGTAGTAGTGACGTGCTTTGTTTGAGATTAAATAGACTTAAGTCATTGGAAATTTGTTCCTATTCTCCATTTTAATAGAACCTAGGCTGCATACATAGTTCTTACTTATGCTGCGATAACTGAAAATCTGTGTCTCAAATACCTGTCGAATCGCGCGCTAAATCTTGGTAGATTGAGTGACACCGCAGCGCGCTACTAAAGCGATACGTTCACAATACAGGTCGCCTTAGCAAAATTAACTACATCCTCCTTAGATACTGAATGCCGCCTTACAATGTGGCATTTGACACGAGTAGGTATGGGCCGAGGAATAATTGCCCTCGACACATTACACTATATCCTTTCAAAAATAGCGACAGTACAGCACTCTAATATATAATACCGTATTCAGTGTTGGCTACTCTGAACACGGCATTGTTTGGTCTAACAGTACTGAGCAATCTAGGTTGGATCCTGATCAACAATTGAACGTATAATATTTTCGTGCGTCTCTAAATGAGTTTAAACCGAAGTCGTTTTTTTGTCTGTGGGCTTGTCTAGACATTAGTCTAAAACAAAATCTCTTGTTTAAATTTATGCTAGGCGTAAAGGGACTCTCCTCATGTCAACCTTGGACTCCGGCCGCCCACGGGGCTTATTCCAGAACGAAAACGTTGGAACTATGAACGCACTGTCTTTTCTTTTGCGACACCACCGCCATACAAAAGATTAATCCTTCGAGCCGTTTCTGCAGCACTGGTGCCATGGTGGAAACAGTACTCGTAAATAACGCTATATTTTAAGTATTCCATTTTGTGAACTGAGTGACGCAAAGAAATAATCGAAGATGGAAAAAACATATAAATTACGATTTTTGGAAAACATGCACGCATGGGCTGTGTGAATTTGCAAATGGAATTCGAACCAAAGAGGTGATATTTGAGATCAAAGTGGCCAGTTCAAAAAAACGCCAATTTCATCTTAGAATCTAATAGTATTAACAAGTAAAGTTACAAGAAAATAATATTCAACTTTATTTCTAATATACCTTATATTAGGACGGATCATTTGATTTTTTTACAGAGATTTTGATTACAGAGGTTTCATACTATCGCGTGCGGACGCCCTCATTTATTTCCGAAGTAATATAAATTTATTACCCAATTTTGAACTTACCACGACGAAACCTACCAATATCTCAATCAACAGACATTCTTCGGAATATATCTATATCTTCGGAACCCAGGGCCTTACGTCAGCAAAATTCATGTGGGTCCTAATTCAAACCAATTTTCGAACTTTTTAAAAAATACACACAAATAGAGGCCTTCACCTTTTCACCTTTTTTTTGAAGTCGGTTAAAAGAACGACCCGTGGATGTGTTACCCATGTGATAATCGGCATTCAACGTTCGAGATTTGATGCGAAATTAAAATCGGCAGGGAAACAATTCAACCACATGGCTTACATGACTTCGTCACATGTCTCATTGTTTTAACAGGTGAAGCAGTTTTTTATATCAATTTACAAGTTATTGTAATGTCATACATTATGACGACTACATTATTAAGTGTGTAAGTTACAGTCTTATTGTGTGAATTATTTAAGTGACGTCCATAGATAATTGAGGAATTTTCTAGACGGTTATGTTATCATTTATGAAATAAATTACACTTACGCGAATAATACATAGAGGGGTAGGCAGAGACGTTTCTATTGAGTATGATATTTCGAGCGATTCTTGCGAAGATCTCATAATAGCGCTGATGACGACCGCCATGGGACATCAGTCACTGATAGTCCGACAACACATCAACTTCCCCGTGAGATAAAGATATAAAATCACGAAAAGGAAGAGGCAAAAGTTGGTGAAGAAGCTGAAACACCTCTCTCGCAATGTCCACATCGAGTTTTTGGATCTTTTAACACTTCTCTCTAGTATTTTCTATATTTTCTCTTCTTTAGTGTACTACTATTACTGAGCTTTATCCCCGATAACGAGCCTGGGCCATAACCCCGATACTGGAGCTCCCAGAGGCCGAGACCGTCAACCCAAGGTTACCCCTCACCGGGGGGACCCTTGTGTCGAGTTACTCCCTAAGATTCAGGCTAAGCGACCTAAGAGCTATGCCACCTCTGTTGCCAACTGTATTAGTTCGTCCAAAAAGAAATGTATATGCCTCCCCCAAAGGGTTCTCCGCTTATCGTGCCGGAGGGGATTAGTCACCTTGGGGGGCGCCTACGGGAGCCAGGGCCATACCCCACGGTAAAGCGAAGAGGAACCCACACGCCGGCCCGCGAGGTATAATTTAAATTATAGATTAATACGGGCAAATTGAGAGCCTCCTTCTTTTTGTAGTCGGTTAAATAGTATTTGTATGTATCGATGCGCACGAGCCTGTAAGGTCCGTAGTCGTTAGTATATAGCTCAGTCGGCAGAGCCGCCTGGCAGCGAGCAGTCGGGTCGTGATGGCGCTCGTAAAACTGTGTGTGTTGGCGCAATTTGCCTTCGCCGTGGTTGTTATCGCAGGTGCGTTTTGTAAAATTGTATTTATTTTGATTTATATCATCACCATCGGCAACAGTCGGACATAGGTCTCGCCAAAGGCACGCCACTGACCATTAATAATTTATATAGATTTTTTTAAATAATACCTTTTATTCCCAAATATAACTAACATTCTTGTTAACTTAAGCTTCTTGTACTAGGAGATGGTTCACGTCAATAGTCGAATGGTGGGTTCAAACCTACGAACTTTCGATTAGCAGACCGTACCCTAAACTATTAGGTTATAGACGCTTAAAAATTGGTTAAATATATTTTTACTAAATGCAAGCTGACCTGGCAAACTTCGTACCTTATTTTACCTTATTTTTTTGGATAGATTTTTTTAAAGTAGTAGTTAGTAGTTTAACCTTTTTTATTTTTTTTTGTAAAAAAGAAAGCTAGCAATATAGCTTTTGAGGTTTGGATTTGAACCAGACAGGATTCTATGATTCACATTTATGATTTGACGTATGGTCTGTTTTAAGTTGTCATTCGTTGGCTTACCGAACATCACTCTGTCTGAATTCACTAACTTTCGTTAATCTTTTATAAAATCTGATTTGAACAAAAAAAAACTCTTTTTATTTAATATACAAACGATGTCCTGAAAATAATAAATAAGAATCATACAATTTAGTCCAGTAGTTCGGAAGTTATACGCGTATTTACAGTATATATTTTTATATGTAAAGATTTCATTCTTGATTAACGGAAAACAGGGCTAAGTGGTCTGTCTTGGGCAAGGTCTATGTCCAGCAGTGGACTACCGGAAGTTGTTGATGATAATTTCATAATTATTATAATAAAGCCTAGCGATAGGATATTATGAAATATGAAATATGAAATGAAATGAAATATTTATTTACTTTTACACACACTCAAATTACATACATTTTAAATTACCGGCATGCACACAAATATCGGAAAACATATTACCAAATGTAAACACATACCATACAACAAATTCCATAAACACTTTCATTTTGTTGTCTCGGTACACATCTCCTGCTAGACTAATTTATAGCCTGTATTAGGAGATGTTGTACCTAAGTCCGAGTCCATAGACCAAAGTTAGTTATACAGCTTATGAGTAATTCGTGTGATTTTGCAAAGAGTAGTGTGCGTGGGTGCATGTGAGAGTGTAAAAGGAGTGAGTACATAAGAGAGGATAATTTATTTTAGGCTATGCAGAAATTTTTCAGTGTCTTCGTTGGTTAAATTATGGAGAAACGAGTAAAGTAGCTTTTTACATTTATATAGGGATAAACTATGAAGAGACACATAAAAGTTAACTTTATTATAAAGGTATGGCCCCAGGTAGAAATTAAATCTTTTGCGGTCCACATTACTGCTGGAATACAGCAAATTTTATCTTTACGACGTTTATCCAAATGAACATATGAAATCTGACGATGCTGTAGTAAAACTGTATTTAGAATAAATAGTTGTCTCACGTTCAAGACATTGCAATCTTTGTATAGTTGTTGAGTAGAATAAAGAATTGGCCTAAAAGTAATAGTTTTTAAAATGGCTCTATGTGCTACCTCTAGCGGGTTCAGCGCGGTCTTGGAGGCTCCTCCCCAACATGAGATGCAGTAAGTAATTAGAGATTGACAAAGTGCGAAGTAGACCTTACGAACAACAGATCGATTTGCAACGTGTCGAAGGTATTTGAAAATATAGTTTAGTTTTCGCAGTCGATTTGCTAAATTGTCAATATGATTATTAGACTTGCGATACGGTCAGGTTGGAATTCTAGTCATTTTTTTTTAATTGTACGTCGAAAATTAATAGTTCTTTACAGCCTTGGTAGAAAAGGGTATACCGAATGTTGTTTTCGGTGTGTAATTAAGGATATGCAGAGTCAAATTACAGACTTTTAATAAAATATATATTATTTTAAATAATATATCACAATACGGATGCATTATTTAATTAATTTTATAAAACATAAGTAGGTTACGAATTTCTCAATATTTTTAATTAATATTATAGCCTTGATGAACCCTAATTCTTTTGCCAGATATATAATAATATTAATATTAAGACTCATAATAAGAGCCGTGGTAGCTCAGTGTCCGGGCGGTTGGCTCAAGTTGCATAGTACGCTAGCAACCCGAGTTCGATCCCCGGTGCCAACCAATAAATTTGTTGTTGCAATTTTATGTGCTGATTAACCACGCGCTCGGCGGTGAAGGAAAACATCGTGAGGAAACCTACATGTCTTAGAAAATTTTTCTACGACATGTGAAGTCTGCCAATCCGCATTAGGGCCGCGTGGCAGACTATGCCCTTATACTCTCTTTACAGAGAAGGCCTCTGCCCAGCAGTGGGACATATATATTATATATATAAAGGCTGTAACTTTAACTTTAACTTTAAGACTCATAAATAAAGAAAGATACAATATATAATAGAAGAATATTTAAGATCAAAAACAAAAATTTACTTCAATTAGAAACGTCGCAATTACGCACGGCGTCCTTTGTATTTCCGAATTGTCGTGGGAATATCACGAAATATAATTAATCTGAATCAAATCAAACTACTCTTAAAGTACATCAAAATTAATAATCGAAATCGGTTGGCGTGATATTAAGTTATTCGTCCTTTGTGGTGCACGTGTGTACTTGATGCAAATTTATCACTTATGTGAGTACCATTGTCAGAATTAAGCTGGTGCTTTCCATGTGACTACATTCACACTAAAAAAAATCGTCAAAATCGGTTCACCCAGTACAAAGTTACGAGGTCCAATTTTTTTTTTTAATGACGAACTACACAGATTGGCCAGAGAAGCTGGCCTTGACTGCTTCACCGGATTGAGAGGTGGCATAGCTCTTAGGTCGCTTAGCCTGAACCTCTATCGCTAGTAACTCGACACAAGGGTCCCCTGTGGGGGTAACCTCGGCTTGACGGTTACTATGTTACGCGTAAGCATTCCGATGCGAGGGCGCCCGAGAGGGCCGAATCACAACTCGGTCGGTAGCTATTTCACGGATAATCTAACGGACATTCGAAAGCTAAACTAACTTTAAGTGCCACTTCGGGAAGCGTTGGCGCTGGGAGAAGAAGTCGAAGTAACAAACATAAAAATACATACATTGAGAACCTCCACCTTTTTGAAGTTGGTTGAAAATAACGTAAGGAAATTTAAGGCTTACCGTATATTGTATAACACAGTGCTGATTTTCAGCAGCCTTAATAGTAACACTTACTATTAGTAAATTAGAGACCCGGACACAGAGCCGTGGTAGCTCAGTGTCCGGGCGGTTGGCTCAAGTTGCATAGTACGCTAGCAACCCGAGTTCGATCCCCGGTGCCGGCACCAATAAATTTGTTGTTGCAATTTTATGTGCTGATTAACCACGCGCTCGGCGGTGAAAGAAAACATCGTGAGGAAACCTACATGTCTTAGAAATTTTTCTGCGACATGTGAAGTCTGCCAATCCGCATTAGGGCCGCGTGGCGGACTATGCCCTTATACTCTCTTTATAGAGAAGGCCTCTGGCCAGCAGTGGGACATATATATTATATATATAAAGGCTGTAACTTTAACTTTAACTTTAAGACTCATAAATAAAGAAAGATACAATATATAATAGAAGAATATTTAAGATCAAAAACAAAAATTGACTTCAATTCGAAACGTCGCGATTACGCACGGCGTCCTTTGTATTTCCGAATTATCGTGGGAATATTACGAAATATAATTAATCTGAATCAAATCAAACTACTCTTAAAGTACATCAAAAATTAATAATCGAAATCGGTTGGCGTGATATTAAGTTATTCGTCCTTTTGTGGTGCACGTGTGTACTTGATGCAAATTTATCACTTATGTGAGTACCATTGTCAGAATTAAGCTGGTGCTTTCCATGTGACTACATTCACACTAAAAAAAATCGTCAAAATCGGTTCACCCAGTACAAAGTTACGAGGTCCAATTTTTTTTTTTAATGACGAACTACACAGATTGGCCAGAGAAGCTGGCCTTGACTGCTTCACCGGATTGAGAGGTGGCATAGCTCTTAGGTCGCTTAGCCTGAACCTCTATCGCTAGTAACTCGACGCAAGGGTCCCCCCTGGTGGTGGGTAACCTCGGCTTGGACGGTTACTATGTGACGTGTAAGCATTCCGATCCGAGGGCGCCCGAGAGGGCCGAACCACGACTCGGTCGGTTGCTATTTCACGGATAATCTAACGGACATTCGAAAGCTAAACTAACTTTAAGTGCCACTTCGGGAAGCGTTGGCGCTGGGAGAAGAAGTCGAGGTAACAATCATAAAAATACATACATTGAGAACCTCCACCTTTTTGAAGTTGGTTGAAAATAACGTAAGGAAATTTAAGGCTTACCGTATATTGTATAACACAGTGCTGATTTTCAGCAGCCTTAATAGTAACACTTACTATTAGTAAATTAGAGACCCGGACACAGAACCGTGGTAGCTCAGTGTCCGGGCGGTTGGCTCAAGTTGTAGTAGTACGCTAGCAACCCGAGTTCGATCCCCGGTACCGGCACCAATAAATTTGTTGTTGCAATTTTATGTGCTGATTGAACCACGCGCTCGGCGGTGAAGGAAAACATCGTGTGGAAACCTACATGTCTTAGAAAATTTTTCTACGACATGTGAAGTCTGCCAATCCGCATTAGGGCCGTGTGGCGGACTATGCCCTTATACTCTCTTTACAGAGAAGGCCTCTGCCCAGCAGTGGGACATATATATTATATATATATAAAGACTGTAACGTTAACTTTAACTTTAAGACTCATAAATAAAGAAAGATACAATATATAATAGAAGAATATTTAAGATCAAAATAAAAATTTACTTCAATTAGAAACGTCGCAATTACGCACGGCGTCCTTTGTATTTCCGAATTGTCGTGGGAATATCACGAAATATAATTAATCTGAATCAAATCAAACTACTCTTAAAGTACATCAAAAATTAATAATCGAAATCGGTTGGCGTGATATTAAGTTATTCGTCCTTTGTGGTGCACGTGTGTACTTGATGCAAATTTATCACTTATGTGAGTACCATTGTCAGAATTAAGCTGGTGCTTTCCATGTGACTACATTCACACTAAAAAATCGTCAAAATCGGTTCACCCAGTACAAAGTTACGAGGTCAATTTTTTTAACGACGAACTACACAGATTGGCCAGAGAAGCTGGCCTTGACTGCTCACCGGATTGAGAGGTGGCATAGCTCTTAGGTCGCTTAGCCTGAACCTCTATCGCTAGTAACTCGACACAAGGGTCCCCTGTGGGGTAACCTCGGCTTGGACGGTTACTATGTTACGCGTAAGCATTCCGATGCGAGGGCGCCTGAGAGGGCCGAATCACAACTCGGTCGGTAGCTATTTCACGGATAATCTAACGGACATTCGAAAGCTAAACTAACTTTAAGTGCCACTTCGGGAAGCGTTGGCGCTGGGAGAAGAAGTCGAAGTAACAAACATAAAAATACATACATTGAGAACCTCCACCTTTTGAAGTTGGTTGAAAATAACGTAAGGAGATTTAAGGCTCACCGTATATTGTAGAACACAGTGCTGATTTTCAGCAGCCTCAATAGTAACACTTACTATTAGTAAATTAGAGACCCGGACACAGAGCCGTGGTAGCTCAGTGTCCGGGCGGTTGGCTCAAGTTGTAGTAGTACGCTAGCAACCCGAGTTCGATCCCCGGTGCCGGCACCAATAAATTTGTTGTTGCAATTTTCTTTCGCGTTGTTCTGATTGAACCACGCGCTCGGCGGTGAAGGAAAACATCGTGAGGAAACCTACATGTCTTCGAAAATTTTTCTACGACATGTGAAGTCTGCCAATCCGCATTAGGGCCGCGTGGCAGACTATGCCCTTATACTCTCTTTACAGAGAAGGCCTCTGCCCAGCAGTGGGACATATATATTATATATATAAAGGCTGTAACTTTAACTATTAAGTAAATTGCTGAGATATATTAACTCTTAGTCGCTAATTAAATCCAGACCCCTTAATGTCGCACCTTTATTTCAATTAAATAACAGTTATAATTAGAGAAGTGAAACGCACCTTTAAATTGTGTGTGATTTATTTACTTTTGTACGTTAATGATAACAATTTACCTAAACACTTCAAATGTCACATACAGGCATTCGTATTCAAGGCTGTCTAGACTCGAACGCTAACTGATTTTAATAAAATCTTACATCAATTATTAAATACACTCGTGAGCAAAAATAAAGTGTCGAAATAAAACGGTCGGTTACGAAAGTTTGAACATCTCGGAAGATTCTTGCTAACTGAAATAAATTGTGCTTGATAGACAATTAAATATCCAAAAATAAAATAAAATATTTTTATTAATTTATTTATATTCATTAAAAAACATAAACTTGAAACGAAAAAGGATATCTTACATAACTTTACGTAACATGTCTAGGTTTTAATTGGGTTTTGTGGTCGATAGCGTAGTTATCTGGGCCTCCAATTAAAAATATCCGTCGCCAAAACTAGCCTATTTGACGTACTATACTTAAAAATATCGTACAGGTTTTGATTTTTCTGCAATAGCCTAATGGTTTAGGGCACGGTCTGCGAATCGTAAGGTCGTAGGTTCGAATCCACCATTCGACTATTGATACTACATAAACCATCTCTTGGCACAAGGATAAGCTTATTTGGAATGGTTAACAAGAATGTTATTAGTTCTGAAAAAAAAAATTGCTAGCTACAAGCTTTCAGTAAAATGCTCATTTTAAAAAAAAAGTGACATGGATTTTTTTTTATTATTTTTGTCGAGGCTGTCGTACAATCACCTGCCATCGACTTACCGTTGGACGTTGAATTTCTAGTCCTTTAAATACAAGAATTGCTCGTTAAAAGGTATTAGATGTACCCTCACGGTTTATTTTTTTTAAATAAAAAAAATAAGATACGTTCTGTCAAATCATCAGTTTCCGTCACGTACGGCTTCTTTATTATCTATGATCACGAAACAACATAGTCACGTGTGTTATCTATGTTATTAATCTATAACGATTTCGAAATGCGTTAATCTGTGCAACGGACTGGTAAATTACTTTGACATTATAACAACTAGATAATGTAGTAGAAACTAACTACTAAATAATTTATCAAAAGATAACATACATTCGGCGGGTCTCCACCCTTCATAGTCGATGTTTTGCGCGTCCGCACGAAGCGATTTGAGTCATCGTTCATCATGCGAAAGAGAGGAACAAGTTGCCAGCATCAGTCTTTCCGTCCAAGTACGACGTGGGAGCCTTCAAGAGTAGAGTGAAAAGGCACTTACTAAACTAGCGCGTAACATCTTTCGACTATATCACTCGACTTAACATCAGGCGGGATCGTGGTCAAGCAATAGTTTACCCTGTCCTATACTCCTGTATATAACTGCTTTTTTTACCCCGAAAAAAAAAACAGTGATATACAGGAGTCGTGGCGACTAGAGTTTGCAATTTTCAAGCGATTTAAAAAAAAGATTTTTGATTAATCTCTCAAATGGTCTGTATGTTTTTTTTTTTTTATTTGTTTGTTACCTCGTAACTTTGGACTGGGTCATTCGATTTTGATGTTTTTTTATTTTGAAAACTGGAGCTTCCTTTGTGTATCTTCTCGTTATAATTTGAGTATGAATTTCTTATTATTTTAAAATAATTAGGATATATCTAAGAATTTTGGTATCTACAATATAGGTCCTTTCTTAAACAAAGAAATATGTTCATTATTATAAATATTCAAATGCACTACCACTTAGTAACACGTATCGGCAATTTTCCTCAATGGCAAATGTCCTATAGATTTCTAACACCAATGTCATATTTAAATAGCATTCTAACGCAGTGTTAGTATTTAAATTGAATAGTGGTATCGTTATCCATTTTATGCGCAGGCGCAGGTAATTGTTTCATTTATACATATCTGACTTGTGTCCTCCTGCTCTCTTGTATACACACAACACATGAAGAAAGCGAGATTCTCAATTAGTCTATTATTATTATTTCAACCGAATTCAAAAAAAGGAGGTGTTTCTGATAATGTCATCACAAATGTATTCACAAATTTGCGAATAACTTTTATGAATATATATATATACTTAGGTGTATGTTGTATGTTTGGCATATTATATATACGTATTATTATTATATACATGTATATTTTATATTATTTTTTGAATTAAAATAAGTATAAATATGATCACAGACCCACTAAAATCTTTCTAGAGGCAAGTTTTTGTCATACAAAGGTTGTCTGGAAGAGATCGCTCTTCCATTGCGCATGCAATTACGTCGACAAATGTGAACATTGTATATTTATTATTTCTGTGATGTATTTTTTTTATTGTTGTGCATAAAGTATATTCATTCATTCATTCATTTTCATTGAAAAGGATGTACTCCAAGAGTAGTTTGATGAGAGTTTGGCTATTTCGTAAGATATTTCTACGTTAATTCGTAAGTAGGAAGACTTTGTTCATTTAATTGAATTTTTGATACGCATTTAATGTTTGATGCGATTTGAAGTCGGTTTTTGTTTTTGCTCGTAATGAAACTTTTTGGTTTTACTCGTCGTGAAGTCATTTATGAACTAATGTCGATCTTATGTTTGCTAGAGTTTCGTTTTAATTAGGTCTCATAATAAAAAAAAATCACTTCAAAATGCGTTAAGACCACTTTTACACATATCCTTGAAGACGATTTTCGAGAGAAGGTTCTAACAGTTAAGCTAGTCACGTCCCTGGCCAGAAGGGTATCATTACAGATTAGATAAGACAGGGTACATCGCTTGATATAAGTTTAGATAACAGAGTATGATAAAAAAATAACAGAATTTACTATGGCTTGGACATGTAAAAACGTTGAATGTCTAAGGAAAAACAATGATAATAAAAACTTGGATTTATGAAGTGGATTCTGTCCTTTAATTAACAGGAATTCCCATGATCTCACAGAATACCAATATAAGTGGACGTATAAACTTCTGTATTTCGCTCGGTAAATAAGGTGACAGTCTGACTCTGGAAACTGTCACCATATTCACCGAGTGTCATCTTATTCTGGTGGTTGGCAACGAACTTGCACCTCCTTTAGTGATGGTGTTGTTGGAGGCGGTTGCAGAACATCCGGTGAGCGATCACATTGATCCGTGGAACTTTAACTCGAATAGATTTGTAACAGGCCCAGTCCCAAAGGTAATAAGACCATCTATTTTAGTTTATTTTTTTTGGAATGAAGTTCCTTACGGCAGACTTGGAGGGGATAGAGAAAACACCTGCTCCGTTGCACGACCGAACTGAAGAAAATGTGAAACTAAAACCGTAAGAAAAGTATATAACGGAAATGCTTGTATACACGGCGACCGATAGCGGCTGTTAAACATGTAGTTCAACTCTCTTGTTACAGGTGGCGCTTTAATTACTATTAAGTACTGCTAAAATAACGAATTTCCTAAATATTTTTATGTACTTATAATATATAAGAAGCATTCAGCAAAATTTAAAAATATCAACAAAATGTATATAAAACAATGCAATATTATTTTACTAATTGTGTTGCTTCTATATTAATCGAAGGAACTTCGTTCCTACGTGGTGTGTTTACATTACACCACATTTTTGTCTCATATTTCACAAGTGTCCACAAAAAAGTCAAACTTTTTATCATTTTGTCCACAGAAGAAGCGTCTACACCAAAACCGAAGAAGGTGTTAGACACTGTAATGAGTCCTCAATACATCCCACCTGAGGAGAAACATGGGTCCTACTGGAGGAAGTCGGCTGCAACAACCCTGAAGGCCAAGCTCCAGGAGGCGAAGAACACAAACAAGGCTAAGAACGGCATTATGTTCATCGGGGACGGAATGTCTTTGGCCACTGTGATGGCAGCCAGGACTTTCGCCGGCCAAATGGAGAGGGGCTTAGGGGAGGATAACATTTTGGAGTTCGAAACGTTCCCTGTCACAGGATTGGCTAGGGTAAGTAGATTAAAAAAACTAATTATTAAAAAAAAAAGAAATAAAATAAGGAAGTGGCAATAGAAAACTCCAGAAATGTTCTTAGGCTTTCTTTACTATCTCTAAAATATTGTATAACGAAATAAAACTTATTTAAAAAAAAAATATCTATTACAAATTCGTTCAATTCGATTGAAACGTCACTCTATTGCTCAAAATTCGAAACTTTAGTGTCCGGGCTGTTGGGTCAAGTTGTATAGAAACCCGAGTTCAATCCCCGGTGCCGGCACCAATAAATTTGTTGTTCCTTGTTATGTGCTGATTTATCCCGCGCTCGGTGTTAGAAAACATCATGAGGAAACCAACATCTATTATAAAAAAAATCTCAGATATGTGAAGTCTGTCAATGTACACTTTATATAAAGGCTGTAACTGTAACTTGAATGCGTATTTTTTAATTTTTTTTATCGTATATTAAGTAAATGAGTTGATCGAGACACGGCAGTATCCGATATTCTGTGTAAAAAATATTCTATTGTGTAACTGAGGACAAAAACAGAACAGCACTACGGAATAGCAACTAATAGCGAGCGGAAATGGATGAACGATACGATTACATAAACAATACCGAAATAGAGAAGTGATCGTTTTGTTCATCCGACCGATTGGTTTAAAACCTGACCTGGCTGTCTGAAGTTGACGTTACGTAATCTAGTTTTTATGCGTCTTTACCTAACCAAATTGAGATGACGTCTAGGTGAAAGCTTTTATACGAGTCTAATATTTGCACGAAGAACTTATGATTGATTGTTTTTGTTTATGGCGTTTCCATATAGATTTCGCCAACGTCTAAGTGTGTACGGTAAACTGCTGTAAAAAGCGGACTTCGTGACGGACAAGGATTTAAACTATAAGGAAGTATGTGTGGTTACTGCTGAGACAATTCCGCGTGATGTTCACTGTTGATATGTCTAAAACAATAGAAACAAACACAATATATACATAGGGTTAGTTGTTTAAAAGACAGACAAACTAAAGTCTAATGTTATTTTGTGAAGGAAAGAACATAAAATATAAACAAAAGGAGAGTTAACAAGAGATAGTACGGATTTGAAGTCTATGGGGCGCGGGATATCATTAGGAAGGAGGTCGTAGAGGGAAGAAGATAATAAGGGGCAATTGAAAAAAAGGTGATTAGGAGTCCCTTCGTCTAGTCCACATTCACAAAGGGAGCTGTCTCTGATGTGTAGCTTAGCCAGGTGGACGGGGGTACACGCATGCCCAAGCCTTAATCTGCAGATCGTGCTTGTGAATCGTTTGTTGTTTTAAAATTTCTGAACCAAGGCTTAGGCCACTAATATAATTTTTCAACTGACTTCAAAAAAGGAGACTGGTCTCAATTCGTCCGTATGTTTATTTATTTTTGTTATCTGATAACTTTTGACTGGGTGAATAGATTTTAATCATTTTTTATTTCAAAGCTGGTGATTCCATTATGGTCCGATACTGACAATGGCACCCATATAAAACCATATAAGTGTTAAAATTGCATTAAGCACTTATTATGTATTATGGGCTCGACAAATGGACGATTAACTCAATATCGCGCCTACCGATTTCGTGATTCATTTCGGGTTTGTAGTATATCCTGTACTTCAAGGGTAGTTTGATAAGAATGTGATTAGGCTCTGATTAATTCTGTTTCGTAATATAGGAATATTGCGCTGAAGAAAAATTAGGAAATTAAAACAGGGAGTCCGCGAGTAATAACGTTTAACGTTTGACTCGAATTGAAGTCTGTTTTTGCTCTTAAATTTTACTCGTTAATATACTTGTTTGATATGTAATTTTCAATTGACTTTTTGAGTATGACATATTTTTAATGGATTGAAATGTATGGATATATTTGGAAGATAGTATGTACGAAATTATAAAATAGCAACAATTAAAACGATATTTTAGAGTCAGTTACGCCATTAAAAACTAAATTGTTCAGTTGTGCCAATAGCAGATTATAAAACCAGCATAAATCGATAACTACGATGTCACTGAATGTTCATTTTGACACAATTGGTTTACCACCCTCGAAGCTCTAATCTGTTCTATGTGATTGAGTCAAAGATTCCAAGAGTAATGTAATACATTTTCCCATTTAAGTTTTATTTATAGAGAGGTATAAAAGATAAACATGCAAGCAATGCTCGAAATTACTAGATTATAATTTTAAAGATTAAGATTATCAAGTAAACATTACTCAATTATTTATTTACTTATTTATAATTCAATAATCTAGTATTGTGTATTAGAACAAGTCACTAACACCAAACAAACAAAGTTATCTCTTTTACAGCAAAACTGGTATAAGATTTAAGTTATCTGATTATAAAAATAATTGCGATACGATAATAGCGAGCAATAAATATAGAATATAGAATATATATATATATAGAATATTGAATATAGAATATAGAATATAGAATATAGAATATAGAATATAGAATATAGAATATAGAATATAGAATATAGAATATAGAATATAGAAAATAGAATATAGAATATAGAATATAGAATATAGAATATAGAATATAGAATATAGATAGTTCATCGCGCAGTTTCACAATACGAAAACAACTAAAACACGATGAACTAAATAATTGTATTTTTTCGATTGTCCTTGCTAGCCCGAAGGTTTTTACAGCTTTACAGGATCGATATGTACTCCAGGTTAAAGCGTTCTGTCTGATTTTTTTTTATTATGAGTACGGCAAGAGCTGAGCTTAGATTGACAGCCCAAGCCGATGTTCCTTTTCGGCGAGAGCATCGGCTTGGGCTGTGAATCTAAGCTCAGCAAGTGTCTTCCCAACAAGAATACGATCACAGTGTAACCTCTTAAGCCCTTTTAAGCCACTTGGGTTGACGGACAACAATCCCTGCTTTTATCAATGAAGTCCATAAGTAAATTTGATCTTTAATTGAGATAAAGAACACGAAAATGCATTGAGTGAAGAATTAGAAAATTGACGGTCATACGGACTGCCGATAGAAAACTTAGAACTTTAAGTAAAATTTTAAGCTTTATTCATTTTAAAATTATCAATATCCATCTGATTTTCACATGCAAAAGACACTCAAAATTACAATCATATAAATGTTTATAGTATAATTTATTTATTATTTAAATATATTACTTTCTAAGCGTAAGATTTTTCCCTACCAAAAAGTATGATCGCGGCTAAAGAAGTTGCCACTTCAAAAAAAATTCAGGCTGCTCCTTATTGCAGTGGGTTAAAAAGAAGTACGTGCCATTCGGGATTTTTTGTTATTTTTTTTAAAGAAAGCAAGCAATATTTCTTTTTTTTTCAGAAATATTACGTACAATCTTGTTAACCATTCCAACTAAGCTTAAGCTTGTGCTAGGACATGGTTCACGGCAATAGTCGAATGGTGGATTCGAACCCACGACCTTACGATTCGCAGTCCGTACCCTAAACCATTAGGCTATTGACGCTTCTAACGTCGGATTCTAACCGGGGGCATTTGGAAGCGGGCTACAACGTGTCTCTATTATAAACCATCATTACCAAAATTTAGCGTACGAAATGATGCAGTGAATAAAGCATATTATTACTCAACGCACGGAGTTACTCTTACAAATTTTTCCTTGTACACTGTATTACAAGTTTTTTGTTCTTTTTTTGGATTAACCTGTTTAGCACTACACTACTGCGTGTTTTAACATGTGTATGAAGTCTTGTTTATAGCTGCAGGTATTAAATGGACATATGAACAAAAAATCGTCAGAATCGAGTAGGATCTTTCCTTGCTAACTCTTAAACACTGAGGGTGCTTGATGCAATTTTTTGAACCACGACTCGGTCGGTTGTTATTTCATGGATAAGCTGAGACATTTAAAGCTAAACTAACTTTGAGTGCGATAAGCGTTAGCGCTGGTAGAAATGGCTGAAGAAACTCCAGCAACGCTGTCAAGATGAAAGGGGTGGGCCCTGCTCATAAAATAGTGGTAACGCGAAGGTATTATTGCTCGATGGGGTGTAAACACGAATCGATTTCTATTCTCGCATCTCTCTATCTGTTTAGTGGGGATATCTATAAATAAAATAAAACTTTTACTAATACTACCATCATTGTCACTTCTGGAACCATTAAAAAAGAAATAGCATTATCGATATCATTAAGCCGTCAAAAATGTAATGGTTTAGGGTATCGAATATTGGATGATCTCCTAGCACAGGGGTTCCCAACTTTTTTGTACTCTCAAGCACATTCACAAATTTTTAATTGACCAACTCCTTCCACAACTTTTAATTTTCCCATCATTTATTTTCTTATATTTTAATTATAATTTATGAATAAATAATAAATAAAATTTTTTCATAAAAACTATTATTCAAATTGCATACACCCAGAGAAAGGTATTTACAAAACGTCATAATCTCCAAAACGTAGTAATAATTTACAATTTTAATTAATGTTTAAGAAAAAAATCAGTCTGTGTCGAATAGTGGCGAGCACATACGAATCGTTCGACACGAGGCACGAGGTTGGGAACCTCTATCCTTTTTTTTTTTTTGTTTGCAGGGAGGAAATCTTCAGAAAGATACCCCGCCTTCTGGGGAAGGCGGCGGTTGTGTGGGGTTCTTACCCACTAAAACCTCCCGGTGGCCCTTTCCTCTGTGCATGACGAGGGGCTCCGGGATCTCCAGTGGAACGCACCGGAGCCCCTCTGCACTGTGCTCAAGGAGAGCACGTCGGGGAGGTTATACCTATTACCCTCGCAGCGCAAGGCGACACGGGCCAGCCGATGTCGCCTTCTTCCCAGGTCCACTTTGGTGGACGACTCGACCCCACCCTTGTCGCCCAGTGAACCCGAGGCCCTTTAGTCGCCTTATACGACAGGCAGGGGATACCGTAGTCTTATTCTTGAGAGCCCAGAACTACAGGGCTGGTGGGGAACCTCTATCCTAGCACAAGCTTAGCTTAAGCTTAGTTGGAATGGTCATCACACTAAGTAAACCCATGGTATATAGATAAGTTTTAAGATAAAATAAGTTTAAATGCTACCGACCAAGTCGTAGTTAGTCCTCGGAACGGAATGTTAAGGCGATTAGTGTAACTGCCAAAATAGGGGTCTACTCTCGGGGTCCTTTACAGCAGGTCCCTCCGAATAGAGGTTCAATTTAAGCGTTAAACTCCAATGAAACTGTGGAGGACAACATCACAAAACGACTGTACGTTTTTCGCGTAACTTTCTCCCACGCACTGCCAACTTGTGGAATCAACTGTCGCCAGCGGTGTTTCCGAACGTTTACGATTTAGGGACCTTCAAGAAACGAGCCTATTCCTATCTCAAAGGTCGGCAACGCACCTGCAGCTCCTCTGGTGCTGTGGATGTTCATGGGCGAC
This sequence comes from Meandrusa payeni, assembly GCA_029286785.1. Classification (NCBI taxonomy): domain Eukaryota; kingdom Metazoa; phylum Arthropoda; class Insecta; order Lepidoptera; family Papilionidae; genus Meandrusa; species Meandrusa payeni. Next base: position 12,343,440 of record JAGSMX010000027.1, read on the forward strand.
GGTGATCACTTAAGATCAGGTGAGCCGTATGCTCGTTTGCCACTTTTCATATAAAAAAAAAAAAAAAGGTTTGTCACAAACGAGTATACACACGATAATGTTCTTTGAGATTTACAATCTCGACAACATTATCGTACATTAAAGTTATATTTTGTGCAACATATAAGAAACAATAATTGTACAGTAAAATAAAGTTGAATTTATAACTTGTAACTTGAACTTTGCAGTCAAGAAACTTTATAAGGAAAATGCCGGGGCTTTTAATAAACGGGACTGTACCTAAATACTGGCCGGTTTTAACCGGTTGTCGTTATTATTCTTTGCAGACAACCTCATTACATGACGATTTATTACCACTGCCAAAATTTATACTTGTTTTATATTTCAATTTTATTTGAACTCGCAACCTAGTCCTGAATAGATAAACATAAGGAAAATTTAAAAAATAAGTTAATAAGAGTGTGATAAAGCTGTTCGGGGTCTGTAAGGTTTATAAAAAAATTACTTATCAGTATATTTATGTGTAAAAAAAAATTCAAATCAAATCTCAAATTCCGAAAAATCATAATTATTACTAAACCGACGTCCTATGTCAACAAAATTCATTTGAAAGAAAAGATAATAACTACAAATCTTTTCACAAATGTCTTCGCAATGTTGCATAAACAATAAAATACACACTTACATAGTCCCCCTTTCCATCACCGAACGACTAGGCGCGGAGAGCAGTTCCACCCTTACGTCGTAGACATCCCATCGATACGCACGAAGCGGTTTGCCTCCACCTTCATTATGCGGACGGCTAAGGAATGGAACTCTCTGCCGCGATCAGCCTTTCCACACGGGTACAATCTGGACACCTTTAGGATCAATGTGAACAGACACCTTATAGGCTGATGTGCTCCATGCTAGCCTTCATGATCGCCTTCCATCAAGCGAGATAGAAGCCAAACGTGAGCCTATTTAGTATAAAAAAAAACATATCGAGAACCACCTCTTTTGAAGTCGGTTGTAAAATAATAATTTTGTTAACATTTGAAACAAAACACAGTCTGAATTATTTCGTTGAAGTTTCACCTTTTTTTTATCCACGAATATTTAATATGAAAAAAGGCCACGAACTGGCAATAAGGAAAAAAAACCGAAGTCGCGATGTAACTGTGTCACGGATAATCACTTGTGGCGTTTCTCAAACGAATAGGGAAATAAAAATTTCTTATACTTGGGAAAGACCAGGCTTTTATAACACTCATAACAACACATTCACGCCCGTCTTACAAAAGAGTGGGCAGTGATCATTGAATTTCAATTTTTTTTTCGTTTATTAGCATTAATGACGATTTTTTTTTATGACGAACTACACAGATTGGCCAGAGAAACTGGCCTTGACTGCTTCACCGGATTGAGAGGTGGCATAGCTCTTAGGTCGCTTAGCCTGAACCTCTATTACTAGTAACTCGACACAAGGGTCCCCCCGGTGAGGATCAATGACGATGTTTTCATACTTTCAAAGCAAGTGCTTGACTACGATACCACATGATGTTATATAGAAATGCAGTCCTGGATGGTAAGACACAGTAACTTGGTAAATGACTATTGATTCAAATCTTAAAACACCCACATTATGATCAGAGGACCTCGTTTGCCGTTTCCGATGTAGAAATTTCAATATGTTGTGTGTTGGAAACAACGTGCGTTCACTTCCGGTACCGGGTTCATACACATATGTTTTAGATATTGGTGAGTTCGTGCTGCACTATGAACACCAAGTATATAAAGAACTACTTCAAATTGACGCCATTTTTTATTTCCGAAGCCACCCTAAAATTTGGAAATTCTGATTTTTTCGAAATTGGTGCTCGCTGTTGTTATGGAATATTTATCTAGATGTATCAAGTTGATTATCCATGAATCTAAACATCACAACCATCAAGGATTACAATTCTTAAGAGTTCCATCTATGGAACTTGATAGGTACTTGACCTATGACGACGAAATTCATATAAATATATTTTATTGCACAGCAATTAAAAAAAACATCACAGAAATAATAAATGTACAATTCTCACATATCTCGATGTAATTGCATGCGCAATATGCGGTCTTATCGCTAAACGAACGAACTTGTTAGAAAGGCTTTTAATGGATTCATATGGAACCTAATTTTTAGGTTTTTAGGTTTTAGAAACTTTATTCTCATTATGGACATTAAAGGTCACTTACATGAGGACAATAAAATAACTAATATTATAATAACAATAAGTTCGCTTGCATATGGAAGAACTCCTAACGCATTCATTTGCTTTGGGACGATTAGCTGTCGTTAAGAAATTTAACAAGTTGCATTTTGAATGCGTTAAGTGTATATACCCTCTTGACGTGTGCTGGTATTTTGTTATACAGCTAATTGAAACCAAATCTTTTAAAAAAAAAATCAAAATCGGTACATGATGATGATGTCCTGCCGATTTCGGCTACGGCGACGCTTCGGGACTGTCATGTCATGAGCCAGGTCACGCGGCTCTTGAGTGTGCCCTCATGTGGCTTGCATATCCACTCTTCCTTGTAAAAGTGCGCCCGCATTGGGAGCACGTAAGCACACCGTTATTGATGTTGTAGGATATGGCAGCTCGTGGTCGGGCCTTCAGGGTGTCACGCTTGTCGTCTAATTCAGACTTGCGCTTCTGCTCAAAAGCGTACACCCTTTCCCTTACGAGGTTCCGCCACTCAGTTCGCTGAGCTGCCATATCATACATGTCGACGCTATGAGTGCACAAACATTAAAAAAAAAGAATTGCGAACCTCTTTTGAAGTCGGTTTAAAGCAATTTTTTTATGGTCACAAATATCTAACATAATTTCTAATTCAGCTAATTAATTTTACTCGTATGTTACAAACTTTTCATCTAATCGTGATAATATATATATTTTTTATTAACTGCAATTCAATTTTACGCACGTTTTTCTACTTACGAGATCTAAAAAAAAAGTCAGATAACAAATATAAACTGACTTCTTAATCTTGAGCATTTTAATTTATTAAGTGGAGACCACAACGCATCTCAAACGCGTCTATCCTATTTAATTTGTACAGTCAAGCATAAAATTTAAAACATCAAATTAGCGAATCGCGAGAGTCTTTCGAGCGGAACATTACACGGTAGTACATATACTTAACAAACAATGAATAGGTATTATCCGGGCAACACGAGACGTCGTGTCACGTTCAAGGAAATATTAGCGAAGGTTGTACGTTTTGCAATTTGTCGCACTTTTGGGAAATTACTATGGTTGTATATTAAAAATACGATGAAATATACAAGCAAACTACACCAAAGACAATAGATTTTTTTTTAATGAAAGCTGTATCTGCGTTGAACACTTTTTGGTAGGGAAATCTTGTGGCTTCACGTCACCGACAAGATAATGTCGTATTTATATTTTATGACGATCTTGTACAGACCATAATATATTTCAATAACATATATATATGTATATAATTATATAATTTTTGCTGGGAGTGTCAATAGAAATGAAAATCAGATTGATGATGATTTTCATTTTAGTTATAAGTTTTCACTTATATCAGCATATTATGTCACTATGACTGCCAATTTTATTTTAGTTTGTAATTGTCTTATCAATTTCACTGACAATTCAATTAGATCGTAACAGATGTTTATCATATAATAGACTAACGGACAAATAAGCCGAGAGGCAATCAGGACTATTTATGGTTATTGAATAATTTCTACGCAGTACCCGCATTGCTATATCGTAGCATCTCATGATTTTTCTGACCCTGAGTATAAAAATAATATAACTATATAATTATAATATAAATATATAGATATCATTGAAAATCATTTATTTTTCAGCACAGCATTCTTTGCTTTCTCGTGTCTAATGTCCACCGTTTGATACCTCATAAAACATTTTTTTCTAGATAAATGAAGCACACATTAAGTGTCGAATAAAGGTTCAGGCTAGAAAAGAGCTCTGCCACCTCTCAAATCTGTTGAAACTGGCCAGCTTCTCTTATCTAAAAAAAACTCAGAGAGAGTAGCTTATTCGTTGACACGCAACTGTCTTGTAATAACAAGAAACACTTTATATTTCCCGCAATCCTCACCCAACTTTACTGATACTATTTGAATTTTTGTGATCAGTTCATAATAAGTTTACCAGTCGACTTTTATTTAAAATATGCTTATCCGACTCGAAGGACCAGCCTTAGCCCCGACGATATTTGCTAGTTTTAGTAGTTTTTTAGTTCGATTATGGATACCGATTCGTAGACGTTCGGAAACACCGCTGGTGACAGTTGATTCCACAGGTTGACAGTGAGTGGTAGAAAGTTACCTGAGAAAAGTAGTCGTGCAACGCCAACCATTAATGTGGAGCCGATGGAATTTGGAATACGGCCCAGATTGGCGAGACATAAGATGACCCTGATATAATCTGAAGATCTATTGAAAATTTCATCAAACTAGGTCCAGACATTGCCTTTTATAGAAAAGGCAAGGCTTTCTTAAAAAAAGACGGCAATTATGACGTCAACGTCAATACACAATGTTCGCAGTAGCTTTTCATTTTCAGTTGAGTCAACGTTGAAAGGCAATAATAATTTCAAGTGAACCGGTTTTGTTCTGAAATACATATTTGCATAATGTTAATGTATCGATAACGAATAACAACTGCCGTGGCTTACGTTGCGGTATGAGTTGACTATAATATATTTTAAACAGGTTAGACATGAGACAATTCAACTGACGAAATGACCCATCATTTCATCACATAAAATAGAATCATCGAAATCGGTTGGCGTGATTTTGAGTTATACGGCCATTTGTCGCTTACACAAAATTAAAAAAATGTACAAAATTGGTTTACTCAGTCGAAATTCCTGAGGTAACAAATATAAACAAAAAAATACAGTCGAATTGAAGACTTCCTTTTTTGAAGTCGGTTAAAACAGGTACGATCAATTTTAGTAAAAACTAAATTCAGTAAGTACTCGTAAGTAAAAAGTTAAAGTTACAGCCTTTATACATATAATACATATGTCCCATTGTTGGGCGCAGGCCTTCTCCGTAAAGAGAGTATAAGGGCATAGTCCGCCACGCACACCTAGTGCGGATTGGCAGACTTTATATGTCTTAGAAACATTTTCTAAGACATGTAGCTATCCTCACGATGTTTTTCTTAACCGCCAAGCGCGTGGTAAATCAGCACATAAAATTACAAAATCATAAATCAGCAAATTTATTGGTGCCGGGGATCGAAGTCGGGTTGCTAGCGTACTATGCAACTTGAGCCAACCGCCCGGACCCTGAGCTACCACGGCACTGTGCTCTTTTACTCGTAAATATACTTGTTATTATGACTAAAACCTTTTTTGTTTTACTTGTGGGAACGTACATGACCGTGTAATCGTCACCCGGGGGAAGGACGAGTTATGTCGGGCCCTTACCGACCAAACCCACATGATGTTCCACACGCAGCGTAACACCAACACTCCTCTTCCCCCGCGACTCCACCCCAGCCACGAAGGGCGGACAACCGCCCCGCAGCCCTCCGACACACTCGTGGCGGACTCTAAAAGCCCGCCAGGTGCTGCCGCCTCGGCCGGCCCTACCTCGCGGGCCGGCATTCGCTTCCTCTTCGCTTCACCGTGGGTGTTGGGGGCCACTCCACGGTTACTGAGACCCTCCGGCATGACAAATTCGTTCGTAATTCAAATCCATGTGCAATTCTGACCATAGAACGACGGATGTAAAAGTAGTACCAGCAGAACAATAAAAGGAAACGTAGTAGGAAATATTATAACCGGCTATTTGTCAAGCTGAGTCTACACGAGCCAAGGTTAATAGGACAATGGGATGATCTTGGCAGTGAAGACTCAATAGCCAGCCATGACATGTGGCAATGATTGGCACTGAGTGAAACTTACAATGAGATTGGAAAATGAAACTACCATAATGCAACTTAAAGTTTCACGTCAGACGTCAAGTTATAAGAATAAATAAATTACGATTAACGAACATGATTCTATGCTTAGTTCTAATAATAAATTGTCATTTTATTTTATTAACGAATCAAAAAAAAAGCAAAACAATTATTTTTTTTGACCGCAACCTTTTTGTGGTTTTGTGGCATAACTCTTAGGTGGTATTCCTCGCTAGGGCCCACCGAAATGGGAAACTTATTTTGGGCGGTTATTTGTAATCCGATCCGAGGGCCCGAAAGGGCTGATCCTCAACTGCCCGAAAAAACAAACTGTCACTCTCCTTTTTTCTTAAACGGATAGACAGAAACAACAATCACTGTTACTTTTAGATATAACATAGTGTCATATATTATTTTACTAATAGTTTGTTACAAAATGTTACAAAGTGTAACTAATTAAATAAATCAGTTGTGAGATATAACAAGTTTATTTACGATTAAAAACAAAATCTTCAAATTTAATCAAACGGTAAACACAATTAGGCGCGGACGCCCTCTTTGTTTTTCCGAATTATCGCGAGAGTATTACGAAATAGAGTTAATCAGAACCTAACCAAACTCTCTTCAATTACCCTCAAAGTACATCCTTTCCAATAAGAAATGAATCATCGAAATCGTTTGGCGTCATATTGAGTTATTCGTTCATTTGTCGCGTACATAGTTAATGCAAATTTAAGACATGATTTTCTCATAGATATCATTGTCAGAATTGGACCAATAGGACCACACTGGAAGGTTTCAAATATAATAAGAACCATCAAAATCGGTCGAAAGCAATGAGGTAATCTTAAAAACATTCACACATACATAGAGGGTTGTGAACCAACTCCTTTTTTGAAGTCGGTTGAAAAGTGGAAGTGAATCGAGGACGGGTCACTAGCGTATTATATTTGACGATCTTTATTCTAGACTTACTGCATTGACGCCCAAGTTGCCGACTCAGCGTGCACCGCCACCTCCTACCTGGCCGGTGTGAAGACCAAGTACGGGGTGATAGGGCTAGACGGTAACGTCACCAGGGCTCCTGTCACTCGCAGCTATACGAGGGGAACTGGGCTTCGTCCATAGGCCAATGGGCTTTGGATAACGGCTTGGATGTTGGTAAGAAATCATTTACATAAATTAGATCTCTTGTTTAAGAAAGCGACAATAGCTTAATGGTATAGGATATAGTGTCGGCATTGTATGGTCGCTTATTTAGAATGGTTAAAAAGTAGTATGATCGTCTAACAATTTTTAAAAATAAATTTAAAAAAAGTTAAGTATTTAGTCCTTTATTTTTTTATTATTATATTTTCTTTGTTATCTTATTACATAGTTTTGAGTGTTAAGTTAACCTTAAAATGTTAAATTGTACTAAGTAAAATTTCCTTAAACAAGCTGTTTAAAATATATTGTTAATTACTTAGTAATAGATAGTTTTTTTTAATTTAATTTAATACATTTTACAAATAAAATTTATACAATAAAGCGCATCCCAAAAACCTATCCCAGGTTTGTCTGGATGCTCAGCATTCAGTCCTCGTCCATTTTTACAGTAATAGTCATTTAAAAGAGAATACCGCAACACCTCGTCACGAGCCGTTGCGAGCATCCTTTGCAAACGAACGCACACACCCATCGTAAGCGAAGAAGGTTCCTATTAAATAAATAAATAAATGTAGAAAGTTAGTCCTGTCTCCTGCGATCTGCTAGAAACCAACTTTACGGTGTAGAGTAGTAGTAGTAGTAGACATAGAGAAAGAGTCGTTAAAAGAAACGAATGAAACCTTACTTTTCACTTTAAGAAACTTTTCGTTCCGAATAAAGGTAAAGAAGAATTTAATTTGCAAGTTCAATGTTGATATAGTGTGAGTAGGTGACTGCCTGACTGACTGACAACCCTGTAGTTCTAAGCTCTCAAGAATAAGACTACGGTATCCCCTGCCTGTCGTAGAAGGCGACTAAAAGGGGCCTCGGGATCATTGGACGACAAGGGTGGGGGCCTTTGTCGTCCGCCAAGGTGGACCCGGGAAGAAGGCGACATCGGCTGGCCCGTGTCGCCTTGCACTGCAAGGGCACAGGGGGGGAGGGAGTAACCTCCCCCGGGAAGTGCTCTCTATGAGCACAGTGCAGAGGGGCTCCGGTGCGTTCCACTGGAGATCCCGGAGCCCCTCACTATGCACCGAGGAAGGGCCACCGGGGAGGTTTTAGTGGGTAAAAACTCCACATAACCGCCGCCTTCCACCCAGAAGGCGGGGTGTCTTTCTGAAGATTTCCTCCTCGTTAACAAAAAAAAAGAGTAGGTAACTGCACGAAACAATATACTATTAAAAACTGAAATGGTTAGGAACCAATTAAACTTCGCTATTGACTGGAACAGTATTACAATTGATTCTTTGATTGATCACGTCACGTGTGATTGTAATTATATAAAATTATACATATCAATTGTCGTTATGACGATCAGATTATAAGACTTGATTATTCCAGTAATTATACTCTAACAGACATGTAGGTAATTTAAGAAATTTTAATATTTAAAAAGGTAATTGTTATTATAATAAAACAAATATAAGCTATCTATATTGTTCACTGAGCTAACTAGAACCCTTATGGCACAGCGTACCCTCTTTTTTTAGTTGGGGAAACGCCTAACGTGTATGCGTTACCACTAAAGGTTAGCTGGAAGAAAATGCTAAATAGCATTAAGTTCCTCTTTGTACAAATACTTTGGTGCTTTAAAGAATTTATCTATCTATATATATAGAATAGATATAATCTATTATATAGAATATATATATATATATGCGTCCTGCGGGGGAAGGGCGAATTATCTCGGGCTTCCTCCATCGTCGCATGTTGTACCTCCTCCTAATCCATAACCGTACATAGATCACAATTTTTTATCAAGTGTAATTTTTAGCAATTTTTAGCGTCCTTTCGCGACCGTCGGAGGTTACGAAAAATCCTTGCGCGATACAAGTATTTTATACGAAAACCCCACCCCCTTGATAGAATTAGGAGCGTTGTTTCAGTTTCTTCATTCACTTCCTCTCCCAACGCTTCCCAAAGTGGCATATAAGTTAGTTTAGCTTAGATTGTCCCAATAGAGTCAATAAAATAGCTACCGACAGAGTCGTGGTTCGGCGTAAAAATAGTAACCATCCAAGCCAAGGTTACCCCTCACCAGGGGGACCCTTGTGTCGAGTTACTAACTAATAGAGGTTCAGGCTAGGCGACCTAAGAGCTATGCTACCTCTCAATCCGGTGAAGCAGTCAAGACCAGCTTCTCTGGTCAACTGTGTTAGTCCGTCCAAAAAAAAGCATGTTTAAAACACACTAAAAAACTAACCAAAGCTAACTCTAGTTCCAAATAAAGCACGGTCGTATGACCTCAACGGGGTGACAGGATGTAGAGAAAACTCAATTTATCTAAAACTAAATTTTAACCGACTTCAAAAAAGAGGAAGTTAACCCGTCAGTATTTTTCGATGCATATTATACGATGAAGAAATTTACTGTTACGAATATCGTAATATCAACAATGTTATAGCTGTTGTCCAAAGAACTACACAAAGTATAGAGGCCATTGTAACGGCTTCTGCTGTTAAACAAATGGTTCCACTATCGAGGAAGAAACATGTCTTCGCAGAATACCGGCGTGAAATAGAGATATATAATATAATCTGCATTGGCTGGCAATGCATGTGCTATCCCTCGTTTGTAGTCCTAGGTCACAGGTAAGCCACATTCTCTTTTGTTCACTTTTTCAACAAAAAAAAATTACAGGTCTTGTAACAACAACGCGGGTGACACACGCGTCCCCAGCTGGTATGTACGCGCACACCTCGGAGAGGAATTGGGAGTGCGATGCTGACGTACCAGATGAATGCCTGGCTTTGGGCTGCCGTGATATTGCCTACCAGCTCATCATGAATAATCCTGGACAGCAGTTCAAGGTAAACTCTTACCTTTTCCTATTTTTTTATTTTCGTTAGTATTTCTACTAGCATGAAACATCGATTTACTTTTCGGTGAAGGAAAACATCGTAAGGAAACATGTTAACATGGAAACATCCGCACTAGGGCCACGTAGCAGATTATACCCTTATACTCTCTTTACAGAGAAGGCCGGTACCCAGCAGTGGGAGATATAAACATATATAGGTTGGAACTTAACATATTTTACTTTCTATTATATCCCATGATTCTGTATGTATGTGTGACTGTATGTAACAGTATAAGAAAGATTAAAACCATATTGTATGTGTCATAATACGTTAGTCAAGTCAACTGCGCCGTCCATGCAATATTGATTCTTACGTTATTAACGTAGTAATAAACGCTTGTAATCAACAATAAAATATTCAATCTACATATTGCAATTTGTACGCTAACACACACGTAATAGGATTTAAAACTTAATAACTTTCTGTTGAGCATTGCAAAGACACGTGAAACCAAATCTTGCACGGTAGAGTCAGCAGAATCAATTAGGTGCCTTAGTTCGCTTATGAGAGTATTGCGCTAAGTAATTTACTTCTGTGTTAACTTAAATGTATTTTAGTCATTGTTTGATGAAATAGTCCTTTTTAAAGGATTATTTTTATAGAAGCTGTAGCAACCCTAGCGAGTTAGACAGGTCTCGTGCAGTTTATTAGATACCAAATTGGAAAAACCCGTAGTGATTTGAGGTTGTTGTCCCGGAAACTTCGCGCTCGGTAAATGATATTTTTCAACCGACTTCAAAAAAAAAGAAGTCCTTTTTATGCTTGTTACCTCATAACTTTCACTGGATAGCCCGTTTTATATGATAACCATATAAGTCTTAAATTTGCATTATGTATGTGAGAGAAAAATTGACGAATACCTCAATATTCGATTGCCGATTTCGATGATTATTTTTTTATAGGAAAAGAGAGAAAAGTTTTGGTAGGTTCTGATTAATTCTGTGCAGAGGGGCTCCGGTGCGTTCCACTGGAGATCCCGGAGCCCCTCACCATGCACCGAGGAAGGGCCACCGGGGAGGTTTTAGTGGGTAAAAACCCCACATAACCGCCGCCTTCCCCCCAGAAGGCGGGGTATCTTTCTGAAGATTTCCTCCTCGTTAAAAAAAAAAAAAGGTTCTGATTAATTCTAAGTGTCCAATGATTATGTCGTCCACTCGTCTTATATGCCCCGGGCCTCCGGACCTCTAAAAGGCGCTGGTCCAAATTTTCGCATTGTTGGTCATAGGCACTTCTCAAATCCATTAAAACTATCGAAGTCAATTTCTCTAGTTAATCAATCAGCGCTAATTAAAATGATCACTTACAGTTATTGTAACGATGTTGCCAATTATTAAACATAATACGTGGATTAAATATTGGAAATATTACAAATTCTTCATGACATAATGCATGTCGAATTCATGTGCGAAATCACTCGGCGAAATATCCGTCACCGAACAGGTTTTTGTTCACTTACGGTAAAAAAGAATGCCTTGAGTGATTGCAAGATACAAGTCGTGCCAGTGAATGTTAAACAAAAAAAAACACGTATAAAGGCTGAAATCATTCTGTTCCGTAATTCTGCTGCCTTACATCACAGGAGAGCACTAGAGCGCTGGTAGCTCAGTGTCCGGGCGGTTGGCTGACGTTACATAGTACGCTAGCAACCCGAGTTCGTTCCCGGTGCCGATACCAATAAATTTACTGTTGTAATTTTATGTGCTGATTTACCACGTGCTCAGCGGTGCAAGAAAACATCGTGAGGCAACCGACATGTCTTAGAATTTTTTTCTAAGCCATGTAAAGTCTGCCAATCCGCACTAGTTGTGCGTGGCGGACTATGCGCTTATACTCTCTTTACAGAGAAGGCCTGCGCCCAACAGTGGGACATACACGTATAAAGGCTGTAACTTTAACCTTAACGTCACGGGATCCAGAAAAGGATGGCTAAAGTGTAACCCTTTATTGTGAAGTTAGGGCTTTAAAGTTGATAAGGAAAGAGGGGATAATTCTTTTCAATCGCTCCCCCATTGCTGAGGATTGTGACCCCTTTCTCATCGATCAATCCCCAGGCATTCCGGTCCACAGCCCTTCGGAAGGCGTCGCTGGGGATAATGCAATTCAACCGAAATGGAAATTTTAAAATAAAAAAACCGGATTTTTGCTAACCCATTTTACTAATTTAACATGTTTTTGATTCACACAAGTTCTTGGTAGGTTCTTAATTTTACGGCAAAATGATAAGAGAGATGGATACTGTACATGTTGGCCATGAGTCAGCGAGACATATAGTGATGCCACTTTTACTAAATTGAATTAAAGTTAGTCAGTAGTATTAAGTCAAAAAAAAATTAATTGACTAACATGGGTTAGCAAAAATCGGGTAACTTGAGGTTTTACTTGTTTTTTTGGTATGAAACTAGAAAGTATTGTACCATTTTAGATTTCTGATTAAATGCGCCAACTTCTAATGCCACTTGCCAAGGCACTCTAGTACATTTTTTTTAAAGGAGGGCCTTTCAAAGTCGACAAATTTTGAAAATTTTAAATTCACAAATTAGTCTTAATTCTAGGAAACTTGGGGCAATTGTGTCATTATTTTTGACTGTCATTCAGATATGTTATTTAGGGTTATGGTTTCTAAAGTTTAAATGAAAAAAAATAATAAAAATTAAATTGGTTATAGTTTGAATAATTTCTTGGTTTTTCTTAAAATTTTCAAACTGCATACAATTTTTCTCATAATGGTTACGGTCAATCCTGTCACCCCATTTCGGCTGGACGTTGAATTTTGGGTCACCCTATATTTAAAAATGGTTCCTATTAGACATAGATTTAAAGAGGAGGATTTACATTCTTTGCAGGTGATTATGGGAGGTGGCAGGAAAGAGTTCTTCCCAAACGCGTCGAGTCCATTGCTGAACAGCACGGGACAGCGACTTGATGGAGTGGATTTAGCGGAGAAGTGGCACCAGGACAAATTGAAGAGGAACGCCTCCCACCAGTACGTTACCGATAGAGCTGAGTTAACAAAGGTTAGTATACAGCCCTGTAGTTCTAAGCTCTCAAGAATAAGACTACGGTATCCCCTGCCTGTCGTACAAGGCGACTAAAAGGGGCCTCGGGTTCACTGGGCGACAAGGGTGGGGCCTGCGTCGTCCACCAAAGTGGACCCGGGAAGAAGGCGACATCGGCTGGCCCGTGTACCTTAGAACTTTCGAGTGGCTGAAACGATTTTCCTGATTCTTTTTTTAATTAAAAGCCGGTGCTGACCTTGTGATCCCTTGTAATTGGGCCCAGTTCTAACAATGGCATCCATGAGAAAACCATAAAGGACTTAAATTTCCATTATGTAACCGATTTCGATAATTTATTTTTATTGCACTATAAGGGTAGTTTGATGAAAGTTGTTAGGTTAGGTTAGTTAGTAATATGTTCAGCTCTGTAGTTCTGGGCTCTCAAGAATAAGACTACGGTATCCCCTGCCTGTCGTAGAAGGCGACTAAAAGGGGCCTCAGGTTCACTGGGCGCAAGGCGCTAGGACGTTACATTCGTGACAACGTATTCTAGGTACAAGTTATTTCAACAAAATTGAAGTATTTTTTTCTACTTCACTGAGCACAAATATGCATTCTCAATCTCTCAAATACCGCGCTCTCGCTGACACACTTTGAACGATGTGTACTATATGCAATTTTCGGGAACTTTTGGCTCGAGGGTAACGTGACATTTTGCGCGAACGACATCCAATATTCATCAATTTACAAGACGTTGTCACGCCAAAAAAGACAATGTAACAAAAAAAGCCAGATGAACCCGGTTATTCCTTGACGATGTCTTTAATAAGGTAGTTTCAAGTAAGCTTACTGTCACGCAATTAGGCGATGTTATAGTTAATTTCTACTTGTATAGATTTTCAGAAGATAAATCACTATTTTTGTATCATCCTAATGTTCATCGCCAGGATACCATGCAATTGTACAATTACTCGTTCATTGCCACGATTAATTGTCTTCGTCGAATTGACCTGATTGCAAAGTTAATAATTATTTTATTAGCATCATTTCATGGGAACTCACTCAACATCAGTTCGTTGAATGGTTTTTTATAGTAGCAAGTGGATTGTTTTTAGTTACCAGAAAAGTATGATCTTTTTACATACATTTAGGAAAATGGAATCTCTTTGGATGATCAATCAGGGACTCCGGTCCATGGCCGTTCTACTTTCTCAGACTTCGACTTTTATCTATGTCTTTTGCCTTCAACCTTTATGATTATTTATTATGCGTTTATCAAGTATCATAGTACCATTATGCAATAATACGGGCTTTCACGCCTTTTTAACCCCAGGGTGGTGGATTGAGTCAGCAATCGCTGTGTCCGCTTTTCCACTATGCATTATGCATTTTTATTAATCATCAACAACCTGCAACATTCCACTGCTAGGCATAGACCTCTCCAAAACAAAAGCATGCTACTGAGCATGATCTTTACCCACTCTCATCCAGCTCCCGCCAGTCGAAGATTGCGTCTCCACGGTCTCCACTCAAGAATTCGTTTCACCCAACGGTGATCCGTTCTACGGCTGATATGGCCGAACATTGCCACTAAATTTGATAATTCGGTGGGCTGTGTCAATCTCCTTAGTTCTCTGTCCAATCGCCTCGTTACGGATTCGATCCTTAAAAAAGACTCCGAGCATAGCCCATTCCATAGCCCGTTGCATTGCCCCTATAATCATGTGGATCATCCGTACCGACCGCCCTCTCGGACGCCCTTCATCGGAAAGCTTACGCTTATCATAGTAAACGTCCAAGCGGAGGTTACACCTCCACGGGCGACCCTTGTGTCGAGTTACTAGCGATAGAAGTTCAGCCTAAGCGACCTAAGAGCTATGCCACCTCTCAATCCGGTGAAACACTCAAGGCCATGTTCTCTGTGTAGTTGGCCATTAAAAAATAAAAAGTCCCTACCGTTTTGTTTGCTTAGTCATTACTAGCTAGCATTTAGAAGCATTCGTATTATTTTCAGGTGGAAGAATAGATCATGCTCACCACGACAGCTACGCGCGCCTGGCTTTGGACGAGACAGTGGAATACGCTAAGGCGGTGAAGAAAGCGAGAGCACTAACTGATGAAAGTGACACACTGATTGTGGTCAGCTCCGATCACGCTCACACGATGACGGTCGCTGGATATCCCTCCAGGGGCAATGATATCCTGGGCGCTGTGGACACGGCAAAAGGTTCCGATGGGAAACCTTACACTACTATCAGTTATGCTAACGGCAAAGCCTCCTCAATTGGGATCGATGGGAGAGTTGACGTCACCGTACAAGACGAATTTAAGAAAGGTGAGTAGACTCTGCTGAAATACTGGTTAGAAGGTTAACTGGTACATCTACTCGGTCTTCCATTCAGTGTTTTGCAGAAAGAGTGAGAGTCTGTACAGGAATCAGATGACCTATGGGGAACCATCATCTAGGATAGCATTTTCAAATTATCGATTCTTACCTTAAGTGTATTTAATATTTATGTAGCGAGTCGCTCGCCACTTCATTAGTTTATTTTCTTTTAGAATACAATGCTACATATACATAACTAAAACTTTGAATAAATAAAATTAAAAACAAAATATTTTACGGACATCAGGATGGAGCGGTTTTCGCAAATTAAAGAAAATGATACTTTATTTTTTATCTCTCGATCGCCATTGTTGGTAGCTAAGCTATACAACGCATACCATAAACTATTATTATTGCATCTTATAGGGAGTATTCCTCAGGAAACCTTCCACCTAACAAAGGAGAGATAGTAATCGGTTTGGGCCGTTATTATTCTAGGCGCGACAGCATTGTGCTTCGATAGATACTTTGCCACTTCGAATAGACGCTGAGAGAAGTGAGGAACACGAAGAAACCCTGCGAAAATCCAGTGAAAAGGCTGAAACGCAAATAAGTTTCGACATTATATTTACGAAATAGTATGGAAGTAAAACTGACTGATATAGAGTTATATTGCTAATTAAATAACCGATCTATAACGTTGCTATTGAAAAATTACAGGCGCTTTGGACTATTCCTATCCAAGCTTGGTGCCTCTTGACTCAGAAACCCACGGTGGCGAGGACGTGGCCGTTTACGCACTTGGACCATGGCAGCATCTTTTCACATCCTGTTACGAACAAAATCTAGTTCCACACCTTATGGCGTATGCGATGTGCTTAACGGACGATAAACACGAAAACTGTAAAAGGCATAGACATTTCTGGACCTCAAGTGGTATTAACAATAGACCAAATGTATTTGGCTATGTATTATGTGTTTGTGCTGTGATAGTTAGCTGTTTTAGATTTAACTTTTAGATTTAATATCAAAAACAACGGCTATAAATACTTAAGAAATGAACATCGAATATTGATAAGAACGTAAGCATTTATAAGCATTAGATATATATCGATATCTCATTTATTTTAACAATAGTGACGTTGACTATTTTTTTTATGTTTTTAAATTGTGTGCAACTTAATATAGCCATTTTTTTAATACAAAAAAATGTTACAAATGAACTCTAATCACGTGATCGCGCGGACGTTTCCAAACACTAGTAAATTGTTAAGATAATTTGAAACCATCTAAACGTCCAAGCCGAGGTTACCCCCCACCGGGGGGCCCTTGTGTTGAGTTACTAGCGATAGTGGTTCAGGCTAAGCGACCTAAGAGCTATGCCACCTCTCAATCCGGTGAAGCAGTCAAGGCTAGCTTCTCTGGCCAATCTGTGTAGTTACTATTACTCTCATGTCATATAAAAGTTGAATTCTCAGTTCAATTTTTCGATTTAATCTTTTAATTAGTTACTCTTAGTCCATTACCTAAATCACAAAACTTCAAGTGCAAATATTGAAAATTATACTTAGTATCTCAGTAAAGAATACTTTTGACAGCTCTTAATGGCATGTTTGACGTTACGCTAATGCGTTTTGTTATGCGATACAGCGTGATGTGAGAGTTTTTTCATTATATTTTATTTATTAGTCATTAATTCAATTACCCATTGCCTTATATAATGAGAAATAATGAAAATAAATTGTATTTTTCATGATTTTTAGATAGTAGATAATATATTTTCATTTGGATACAGTTAACATACCTAATAAATATGTTTAAATTGTCATTCAATCGAAACCAAGTACAAGTGTTAGCTTACTACCGTCGGTGATAGATTCAAGTTATCAATAATAATAGAATAACTTTTTTTTTTTTGTTGACGGGGAGGAAATCTTCAGAAAGATACCCCGCCTTCTGGGGGGAAGGCGGCGGTTATGTGGGGTTCTTACCCACTAAAACCTCCCCGGTGGCCCCTTCCTCGGTGCATGACGAGGGGCTCCGGGATCTACAGTGGAACGCACCGGAGCCCCTCTGCACTGTGCTCAAGGAGAGCACGTCCCGGGGGGGAGGTTACTCCCTCCCCCCCTGTGCCCTCGCAGCGCAAGGCGACACGGGCCAGCCGATGTCGCCTTCTTCCCGGGTTCACTTTGGTGGACGACTCAGGCCCCCACCCTTGTCGCCCAGTGAACGCGAGGCCCCTTTTAGTCGCCTTCTACGACAGGCATACCGTAGTCTTATTCTTGAGAGCCCAGAACTACAGGGCTGAATAATAGAATAACTTTATTTAAGGTCAATTCTGTGCGTAAGAGAAAAATTGTTTAATCTGTGACACGGAGTGACACTTCAAAGTATTTTTTTTTTATTTAATGTCAAATGTTAATAGCATAGGTTTCCAATCTATTTATTTAAATCTATCTTTTATATTATGGACACGTAATAAATATACATTTTTGTAATAAGTAAATAATTTATCTATGATTAAATTAAGTTATGGTCACCATTTTAATAAAACAGTTTTACATATAGTAAAGTTTAAGCATAGTTAAATTAAACGTTCTGTGTAAATATTAATTAACACTGAAAATGTTTCGACCTATCAAAAACGTTCATTTTTAACAATTGTCTTCATTTCTTAATATGCTTAATATATTGCTGCGTTCAAGTTACGATAATATTTATATAAGTTTATGTAATTTAATTTATGAATATTCTTACATTGCCATAAGCATAATGTGAATAATGTGATAAAAGAAAATATATTAACTGTTAGGAAGTATATTAAAATGTTACCAGAAATATATACATGTTTTAAATCATTCCCCTCCCGTAAAAAGTTTCCGTTCCAACCGAGCACATTTTGTAGTGCAGCGGCAATATTGTTGATAATTTGACCGAAGCAACCGACGGAGTCGTGAATCGGATCAGAATCGAGGTTCCTTCGGGGACCATGTTCTTTGGTATTCAAAATAGAGATTCAGGCTGCGAGCCTAAGTGTTCACCTCTCATAACAAGATAGTTGTAGAAGCCTCTGGGAAACCAGCATAAAATGAACCCAAAAAAGCTACTTTTTAAAAAAATTCCTAAAAATAGATTGCTTTATTATTTACAGCAAAGCTCTTAATTTTAATAAAGATATAATAGCGCCATCTGTACAGAAATAATGGTACTACAACTCGGTGAAATACAACCAATCTATCGTTTTTATTTAAATTTTTAAACAGATGGCGTATATTCAAATTGAAAAATTGCTAAACTACATCCGAACTATTTTGTACATAGTATCGTAGCACAATTCCGCCCGTTATCCAGAAGGGTAAGCAGAGATCACTAACCTTCTGAATTGATACTCGTTCGCAAATTTTCACCTTTTAAAATAAAAAAAATTGTCAATAGCCTAATGGTTTAGGGCACGGGCTGCTAATCGCAAGGTCATGGGTTCGAATCCGCCATTCGACGTGTACCATCTCCTAGCATAAGCCTAATGGAATGGTTGACAAGAATGTTAATAATAATCGTAAATAACGAAAAAAAAATTGTCTTATTAAAAACAACAATTGTGTTCTTGTCACACATGAGACTGTCGCCATTCACAAGACACCCGAAGGACAAGCAATTAAACAATATGACGCACGTCTTACTGTAACGACTTATTGTAAGACGTTAAATACGTCCTTTACCTTGATGGGCAGGTAGAGTATATCTCAATTTTATGAAAGGATGAAGTAAGTCTAAAGACAAGAATAGAATCATCATTGTATTGTAATTTATGACTTGTTTTATTAAGTTTAGTGGAAGATAAGAAATAACTTCGATAGCTTGTCTTTTGCTACAAATTTGATATTTTGATATACTGTACATATAATTATGTCACTTTCACTTTTTAACCGACTTCAAAAAAAAGGAGATCCCCGGTTCGTCTATATGTTTGTCACCTCATAACTTTCGACTGAGTGAACCGATTTTGATGATTCTCTAAACTAGTGCTTCCGGTTTTATTCTGACAATGGCATTCATGAGAAGACCGTATAGTCTTAAATTTGCATCAAGTATGTGCGCAATAACAACGGTTATCTCAATCCCGCCAACAAATTTCAATGATTGATTTATTGAAAAAGATGTACTCCAAAGATACTTTGATGAGAATTTGGTTACGTTGTAATTAATTCTATTTAGTAATATTCCTACGATAATTGATACATGTGGGTGTCTGTGCGTAATAGCGTTTGATTCGATTTAAAGTCGGCTTTTGTATATATATAAATATATATTTATATAAAATACTTATCTTTCAAGTGTACAGGGGATAAGCATTGACTAGTGCAAATATTCTAAAAACTTTTCGAAACACAAACCATACATTTAAAAAGATATCCTAACGCATTGAGTACCTGACTCCAGTCAGTAACATCTTCCAATCCTCTCGTAATTCCCTTTAAAGTTTATCCTGTTATTCACATCCTCACAGTCTATTGAGTCAGCTGTCCGTTATTCATAACATGTTATTATTCATTAACCCGTTTAGAATACAGAATTATCCTGAGTTGGTACGATTTAACAATTCCCATTTTTGTTTGAAAAATGCTAAAAATATTTTTTAATATATTAATAGCATTCTTGTTAACCAACTAAGCTTAAGCTTGTGCTAGGAGATGGCCCACGTCGATAGTCCAAAGGTGAATTAGAATCTACTACCTTTTAATTCTCAGATCCTACACTAAACCATATTTTTATGGACGAACCACACAGTTGGACAGGGAGACCAGAATTAGAGGTGGCATAGCTCTTAGGTCGCTTAGCCTGAACCTCTATGCTAAACCATTAGGCTATTGAGTTTCATTCGGGGTTCCACGATTGTGATTGATCACGTGATGTAATGATTACAATACTAGATTATTAGTCGTGAAGTCTAGGTTTCGATTACCGCTCAGACTTTTAGACGACTGCTTTTGTTTTAAATAGGCGCAATTTAAAAAATAATATAGTCAAACGTTTACGGCTTGCAATCTAATCCTTTTTTTAACAGTTTTTAGTGGTAAACTGTGTGTTCTCCACAGTTTACCGCGTGCTATGCGATAGGACATCGCAAGGTCGCTCATACTCTCTTTAGAGAAGGCCTGTGACCAATATTGGAGAAATATATAATACCTAATTTTACAACTCGTATGTACATTGTATTTACAATGGTACAACTTAAAAATGGCCATGAGAAACAGGGACGCAGCGGTCGCGGAGAAACTAATAACAATGCAACGGGGCGTGTAGCGCGTAAACCAGAGCATTCTCCAACACTACCTTCAAAAATCAGACATTAAAAAAAATGCAGTAACTGTAGAGGCAGCACTCCCAATAACAAAACAAAGTAAACAATTAAAGTACATATAGAAAAGAGCACAGACACAAGTTTGTGGTTGTGCTTTATTGAATAAAAAACCTGATAAAATTAGGTTTTTATCTTTATTGACAAAATTAAATTGTAAAACATCATGCTCCAGGGTAGGAGTCGGCAACCTTTTCCAAGAATCAAAAATTAAATTTTGCAAAATTTCAAACTTTTTAAAGAGCCACAATTTTTTTCTCGTCTACAATATTTATTTATTGCACAATAAAATAAATACTAATGTGCCGTAGCTTTACATCCAAAGATGTGGCTCGCGAGCCGCGGGTTGCCGACCCCTGCCCCAGGGTATAGGACAATTATAGGGAAGTAATGAGTAAAGAAGCCGGGTTGCACCGATCGGTCGGGAATTACTTCATATCGGCGGGGATTTCTAGCACAGGGGTGCTATGGAGTCGGTAACAACTTTATTTTAAAAGTCTTATTTTAAAAGATAATATGGTGAATCATTGGTAACTTCTTTATTTCTTATTGTACCAGTCTTACTTAATTGTTTAATTGAAGGCTATCCGTTCTACGTACCGTTGTATGTATTAACTTAAATTTGTTGCAAAGACACACTTGTGTTTCTTGCATTAGCTAGCAACAAAGGCAGTAAAACTTTAAACCAATTTTCATGAGTAGAACAATCAAACCAATGACAATGCACTAGATAAAATAATAATTGTAAAAAGCATTGAGGTCGAGGCAGGTCGGGCCCAGTGGGAAAGTGCAGTACAGGGTCAGAACGTAGGGTATTGTCTGAGAGATTTCAATTACAGTTATGTAAAATCTCTCTCACGTCATTTAAACCCTTTTAACGGGTTAATAAGCTTAATGAATTATATCTTATTTAGTGTCTTATGTGACAGGTGGCGAACCTTTTGCCAAATGTCGTTAAAAAATCATGACATTATTCATATAGAAAATATAAATAACATTTTTTTTGACGACCTACACAGATTGGCCAGAGAAGCTGGCCTTGACTGCTTCACCGGATTACCGGATTGAGAGGTGGCATAGCTCTTAGGTCGCTTCGCCTCTATCGCTAGTAACTCGACACAAGGGTCCCCCGGTAAGGGGTAACCTCGGCTTGGACGGTTACTATGTTACGCGTAAGCATTCCGATCCGAGGACGCCCGAGATGGCCGAACCACGACTCGGTCAGTAGGTATTTCACGGATAATAAATAACATTATTCAAATGAATGCTTGAAACAATGACTGTTTGTTTTTCTGTTGTAAATTTGTGTATATTTCTATGAAATTCGTCTGACATTGAGATGTGTGATACGCCCATGTTTCTATAAACTTTCAAATTAATAGCCTTGTGCTCACGAGTGGAAGGTACGAATGGTTAATAGCTGAGCTGACGTACACTGTATGACAACAATATTTACTAGACCGAATTACAAATTCAAATTATACATCATAATGAATTTCCTAGTAGCCAATAAATTTCCTGTTTAGGTTCTGAAGAGAAGTAACTATTAAGTATCTTTGCTTGTGTGTTTATCAGATAAAATTATATTTACCAGTAAAAAAAAAAACTACTTCAAATCGAATCAAACGTTAAACGCTACTCCGCGCCGACGTCCTCTTTTCAACTAATTTAGTTAAATTATGACGCACCTGTACTCTTTTCTTCCTCATTCGAGCTGGTTGTAGTTACCGAGTACTTATCTATTTTTAGATTATCATAAACCTACCAATATCATAATCAAGAATGCTTTTCTTATATATGTTTTTCAGTATACTTTTTTACACTTCATTGTACTCTATTGTACTTCAATATGGTTCATAATGACATAAAAATACACAACGCATGTGTCAATACAAATTTGTGTTACAGTATTACTCGTCAGGTCAATTTGAAGATTTCCTGAAAGCTTCATTGAAATCGGTCAAGCCGTTTCGGAGCCTATATGGAACATACCCACACACTTTCTAATTTATATATATAGATATTTCGAGCAAATATTTTGGTAAAAGTAACCTCAGGCTAGGCTCATTTTAGGGCCGATTTCGGTCAAGAGGCTTGAACTGCGTTCAGCTTCTGTGGGATTAACGAAATATCTCCTGTGTTTATGAGGTACACGTATATAGGTAGATAATTAAATTCATCAAAATATAAACTGTTTGTATGTACACGATTCGTAAACATTATTCATAACAATATTTAAGTTGTAATAATCTCTTTCAAATATTGAATTTAAAAAACAATGCTATATTACAATAATATGAGAGTGTAACGTTAATTTCAATAATAATAAAAATTCGAAAGCAAAGTCACGTGACAAATAAGTAACCAATACTTTTACGGCCAATGTCAACTCCACAGCTGTCTGTGCTTTACCGAAATTGCACTTTTATACTGTCTCTAAAAGATCTCTCCCGCTAGTATAATGGCGGCCGCTGCCCTGCAATAGTGTTCAATAATTACATTCATTCATTCTCGTGCAGTTGAAAATTATTTATATGTAAGTTTACATATGAACATTTTGAATAAATTATATCGTTAAAATACCGGAATTTGTATTAAAAAAAATGCGTCACTTACGGTATTCAAGGGTAATAATTTTGGTGTCACTGTATCTACTAAGTGTTTGTGCCAGAAGCTTACGACAGGAGAATCGTAAGTATTTTTTTTTATATATTTATGTGGATTTAGGAAATATTAGTTAGAACTGAAATACTAATATTTCTTTCTTAGTCTTTCATTACTAGTGTCTTTTACTAAGCTAGTGCGCCTTAACATGACTGCATTTCCACTAAATGCTTTAAAAATTTACAAAATATTTAAACACCGATGCTTTGGGGGTGGATTTTATGGCCTCTCGGACGTAAATCATCAACATTACAAATTCATCGGCTTGTGAGGTGGATCTCATACGGTCCATTTTAAGTGACTTAGTAATGACCTTGCGAGAGGGTACTACTCTTAGGCGTTAGCTTTTTTATTGTGCGCTCCTAGGCGTTATTTATGACCGGATTTCAAATTCTGTTTAAAACGTTTATTTTCAATTAGGTCACATGTTATTTTATTGGAATTTGCTCTAGGTTTCCTAACTGCTATAAATCGTATGTAAACCAAGTATATTTACCTTTAGTATATTTGTTCAAGTATATTTACGAGTAAACAAAAAACCGACTTCAAGTCGAATCAAACGTAAACGTTATTACGTTCGGACTCTTTACATTTCCGTATTAACGTATATTACGAAATATAATTAATAAGAACTTTTTTTTTTGTTGACGGGGAGGAAATCTTCAGAAAGATACCCCGCCTTCTGGGGGGAAGGCGGCGGTTATGTGGGGTTCTTACCCACTAAAACCTCCCCGGTGGCCCTTTCCTCGGTGCATGACGATGGGCTCTGGGATCTCCAGTGGAACGCACCGGAGTCCCTCTGCACTGTGCTCAAGGAGAGCACGTCCCGGGGGAGGTTACTCCCCCCGCCATGCCCTCGCAGCGCAAGGCGACACGGGCCAGCCGATGTCGCCTTCTTCCCGGGTCCACTTTGGTGGATGACTCAGGCCCCCACCCTTGTCGCCCAGTGAACCCGAGGCCCCTTTTAGTCGCCTTGTACGACAGGCAGGGGATACCGTAGTCTTATTCTTGAGAGCCCAGAACTACAGGGCTGATGACGACTAACCTAACCTAACTTTCACCAAACTATCCTCGAAGTACATCCTTTCCAAAAAAGGAATAATTGAAATCGGTTAGCGTGATATTAAGTTATTCGTCCATTTGTCGAGTACATAAAGAACTACAAATTTAAGACTAAATGATATGGTATTCTCATGGATGCCGACGTGAGAACTAGACCAAATGAAATGGGACCACACGGGAAGCACCAGCGTTCAAATAAAAAAAAATATCAAAACCGGTCCACCAAAAAATTATGTCCAAAATTATGAGGTAACGAACATAAGAAAAACACAGACCCAATTGAGAACCTCCTTCTCTCTTCTTTGAAGTCAGTTGAAAATTTTGAGGTATTATTGGGTTTATAATAATCCAAGACGAGGTAAGCTTTTTTTTAAGATGAACTACACAGATTGGCCAGAGAAGCTGGCCTTGACTGCTCAGCCTGAACGCCAGTACTCGACACAAGGGTGAGGGGAAACCTCAGCATGGACGGTTACTATTTCACGCATTCCGATCCGAGGGCGCGCGACAGGGCCGAACCACGACTCGGTCGGTTGCTATTTTAGGTATAATCCAAGGGACTCTAGGTAAGTTTTCAACGAGTATAAATAGGGAAGAAGAAAGAGTATGTAGGTGCTAACTCCGTAATATAACTATAATACATCGGAAATAAAAGAGTGCATCCGTGAGAGCAGCACTTATTACGTCACTAACAGTAATACGTTCGTATTAACGTTCAGTTTTAGCGTAGATTTGATTTGAAGGCTATTGTTTTTACACCTATACGTTGTCGTTTTTTGTTTTTTGACGAATCTACAAAAATTAGACAGTAAAGCTGACTTTGACTGATTCACCAGATTAAGACGCGGCATATCTCTTGGCTTGCTTAGCCTGAACCTCTTTTTTTTGTTAACGGGGAGGAAATTTTCCGAAGATACTTCGCCTTTTGATGTCGCCTTCTTCCCGGGTCCACCTTGGCGGACGACAAAGGCCTCCACCCTTGTCGCCCAGTGAACCCGAGGCCCCTTTTAGTCGCCTTCTACGACAGGCAGGGGACACCGTAGTCTTATTCTTGAGAGCCCAGAACTACAGGGCTATAGCCTGAACCTGTATACTGACTAGAAACAAGAGTCCCCCCGGAGTAAATTCGTCTTACGGGTTGTCATTCCGACCCGAAGGCGCCCAAGAGAGCCGAACCTCGGATGGTATTATTTCCACGGAGTATCTTGAAAACGATACATTTCGCACCATCACAAACATTTTCACGAAATCATTCACCGCCATCAATGCCGTTGTTTTGAGAAATTAACACAATTCAATATTTTATTTGGCAACGCGATTCACGAAGTATACGTTCCCAGTATTCTCAAATTATTTGGTGATATCTTTAAAATCAATACACAGCCGCGTTTTAAATACTAGTACATAAAAAATATAATTTTATAGTGATTGTATAACAAAATATTTGTATAATAAAGAAGGAATTGTTCTACTTGGAGAAAAAAATGCCGTTACTTGTGTACCACAAGGGATATTCATTTGTAATAGATTCCGTCTTTCACGTTCTTTCTTTAAAATCAATCCCCTGCATACAATTGAAAAAGGGTAACAAACAGACAAGAGGGCTCCCTCCATTGTTAATTAGACAAAGCATTATATATAAAAGGCGACAATAACAATTTATTGCAAGCAGCTTTTACTAAGAACTCCCTTGCAAGGCCTTAAGTACCCCATTGCAATCGTATCAAAATAAACTTTCAGTGATATTATAGTTGTGGACTTTTTAAAATCTTCGACTCCACAAGTATGCTCTACGACTTCAAATTGAATCAAACGTTTAACGCTATTACGCGCGGACGCCCTTTTTGTATTTCCCAATTTTATCGTAGGCAATGAATCATGGAAATACGTTGGCAATATCATGCCAATATTCGTCCATTTGTAGCGCACATACTTGATGCAAATTTAAAACTTATATGGATTTCTTATAGATTTCATTGTCACAATTGAACCAAATTATAATGATACCACACGGGAAGCACCAGCTTTCAAATAAGAGAATTTTAGAATTTTTAGAAATTTCAAAAAAGATTCATTAAAATCGGTTCACACAATCGAAAGTTATGAAGTAACAAACATAAAAAAAAATACAGACGAATAGAGAACTTCCCCTTTTTTTGAAGTCTGTTAAATGGAGATTAAGTATTGTTTAGATCTAAGTGACAAATTCAACAGTAAGTGAATGGTTTCGATTTGATAACCGGTACCGTGAAGTGACGCCCTCAGTGCGGAACTGTGGTCACATCGGCCGCTAAGGTCAACGCATATTGTATCAATGTAAGTCAACAACTTTTAATCGGGCCTTTATCATTTTTAATATATATTTTAAGATGATTCCTTATATACGAGTATAATAAATTTCTCTCTGAAGTGGTACCAACTTTCTTAATTCAAAAACTCATATTCCATTTTTGGATTATTTAATAACGTACAAAAAACACTTTCTATTTCTAAAGGTAGTTTTTTAATAACGCTAACGCTATTATTACAAATATTTAAACGTTCTTGTTTTCCATTACAAATAACTTTAAGCTTCTATTATAATCAGACCGCCACCTCTGTATCGAGCCTTAACTTGGCCCCACCCCTTAGATGTTAGGAGCGTTGCTGGAGTTTCTTCGGCCACTTCTTCTCCCAGCGCCAACCCTTTCCGAAGTGTATACTCAAAGTTAGTTTAGCATATAGGCCCCGCCACTATTCGACACAAACTGATTTCTATCTTAAACAATAATTAAAAATGTGAATTATTTATACGTTTTGTAAATTATAACGTTTCATAAATACATTTTACTGGAATAATAATCTAATTATTTTGATACATTTTTGTTTATTATTTATTAATAAATTATGAATATAATAAAATCATCATTTGATAGGAAAATGAGAAGTTATGGAAGACGTCACTCGACTGATATTTTAGAATATGCTCTAGAGTACAAAAAGGTTGGGAACCCCTGCTTTAGAGCAATATACGAAACATAACTATCTGTTTCTTTCTTAACTAACTTGTTTCTCCCTCTCAAATTCCCTTTGTCTCCCCGATGGCACTTTTCGTAACGCATTTACCAGCTTACTCCCCAAGTCAAGCGTGCGTAAAGTTTTACTTACAAAAGGCTGCCTATTCTAGGTGCATCTGTTTTAGTGGGTATTTGTGGGTAGCGGTGAACATTTACAATCAGGTGAACCGTTTGCTTCTTCGCTCCGTATCTCGTAAAAACACACACATCAATATTAAATATGCAACTAGTGTCTCACTATTATTGTATTATACTGTTTAACATTCTGTCTTACATTCATTAAAATTTCCAGTCCATTTCACATCCGTCTCCGGGTGTTCCCCGCCCTGACATATGACATTTAACACTTCCGCGTAGCCCTGTGTTATATTAACTGCGATATCATTATTGTGACTAGTGTGACGGTCGCGTAACTTGATGGTCAGATTAGCCACGTTGTGGTTCATAGCTTCATAGAAGTGATAGCACAGTGGCTAAAGGGTTCGACTTGCAATCTAATGGTCCCGAGTTTGAATCCCAGTTGGCGTGTCCCAGCTTTTTGCCCTTCTTAGTTTTCAACTGATTACAAAAAATGCGAAGGTTCTCAATTCGTCTGTATTTATTTTTATGTTCGTTACTTCTAAACTTTCGACTGGGTGGACCGATTTTGAGATTACTTATTTGAAAGCTGGTCCAATTCTAACAATGGCGTCTATGAGAAAATCATATGTTTTAAATTTGCATTAAGTTGTCGCAGATGTAAATGAGTTTGGTTACGTTCTGATTAAATCTATTTCGTAATATTCCTACGATAACTCGGAAATACAAAGAGGGCGCTCACGCGTAACAACATTGAACGCTTGATTCGATTTGATGTCGGTTTTTGTTTTTGCTTTTAATTGAAAACTTAATGAACGCCCAATATTTACGCACGACTTATTAATCATTGGGCCTCCTGAGATACAGGTAGTTACCTAGAACCTAGTTTACGAGAGAGAGCTCCTGTATATTGTGATTTGTTTTGCTTGTATGTTAAACTTATATATACTCTCGTATCACAATGTTAGTTACCAATATCCTCCAAAAGGGCTCGATCGATTTTATGAAATTTTATATGCATACTCAGTAGGTCGGAGGATCGGCTACTTTCTATGTTTCAAATCCCTAAGTGATAAGGGTCGTGCACCTCACAAAATGTTATTTTTTTCTTGCATAAATTTTAGTATTTCTATATTTATTAATTGACATTAAAAATACATACAACCCCAAATTCTGACCCATATACCACCGACCCCCATTTTTTACATCGATATAAGTACTTTAATAATGTTCAACCTTTGGTGATCGATAACTAATCAACTGATAAATTATTGTCTATTATATGTTTTATTATATTGTTTATTTACGAGTATATAATTATAAAAAAGTTAGTATTTTTTATACTTTGTCTACCAAAAGGGTCACTAGAAATAATTTATAAAGCAAAACAACGTTTGCGGGGTCAGATAAATTTATAATGATCGACTAATGACCAAATTACGTATAAAGTAAATTACGGTTTTTGGCACAATGACAATTTAATTTTAGGTAGATGCTTGTGTGTGCAGTAGCAATAACATGGGCCCTGGTAAAATGGTCAATGAACTAAATGAAGTCTAAGTGGGACACCTAGCCCATGATAATATTTCTTCCACTTATGAATGATTATATTTCATAGAATAATAAATAACAAATAGATCACATCAATAATAAATTTTACATATAAAAAGTAATACGATATAATTGGATGTGCAAAGGGCGGTCTTATCTATGAGCGATGTCTTCGACGGCAACCTTTGGATGGATAGAAATTTGTTTCTGCAAAGATTTTAAGTGGGTCTATTTATATTAAATTTTATTTGTATATAGAAAACATACAGACATAATATTACAAACACAAACGATTGCCAAAAACATTACGTATTTATACTGCTTGTATTAGTACACTTATTATTATTTGTTATTTCAAACAATACTTTAGAAAAGATCGGAGTATGCGACGAAATAATCTTGCGTCAGTGATTAGTTAAGAAGATCCCGTTAAAAGTGAAGTAACAGCAGAGTCGTTAAAAGTGACTCGATACCGAAATTAAACGCCCATAAATCACAATAAGCCATCCTAATGTGAAGCGACGTAATAAAGTTAGACCACGTACACACTGCACTTGTTTTAAAATTAATTATTTTTATATATAATATTATATGAGCAGTGGTAGCTCAGTGTACGGGCGATCGCCTCAAGCTGCGTTATACGCTAGGAACCCCAATTCGATCCCCGATAGCGGCACCATTGAATTTGTTCATTGCAATTTTAAGTGCTGAGACGGTGAATGGGTGATGGTAAATCCTTATCTCTATATCTGCATGTCTTAGAATTTTTTTAAAACCTAGGGCCGCGTGTCTATACCCTTATACTATACTCTCTTTACAGAAGGCCTGTACCCAAAGGTGGGACGTATATTAGGCTTTAACGTTATGTTATAAATATAAGATCCCAACGGTTTTGGAGCTCCATGTATTTATCTATGCGAATGAAAAGAAATTTTCTGAGTAAGAGTATGACTTTAAAGGAATATGTTGCCATAAAATACGAGGCCCTACGTGACTCCATATCGTTGTTTCACATTATCATACACAACACAAGCGCGGTGACGCATGACGTGGTGATGAGTCGCCACACCAACATTCTGTCTGACCAGTCGCATTAAATGTTTCATATGAAAAAAAGAGTGTGTTTACACCACACGACTGAACCGAAACTTCTTTAGCTTCATTTACATGTATGTATAAATATGTTTATATACATATATATATAAATATATATATATAAATATACATATGTATATATATATATATATATATAAATATACATATGTATATATATATATATACTCGTATATATGTATATATATATATAAATATACATATGTATATATATATATATAAATATACATATGTATATATATATATATATATATATATATATACTCGTATATATGTATACATATCCTCCTCCTCGCGTCGGTTTCCTCAATGCTGAGGGTCGTGACCATCTCGTGGGAACAGTTTGGTTTTAGTGATCCGTCGCCATTTTCCTCTATCTGCAGCCGTGCGCAGAGCATCGCTAACCGACGTGCCTAGAGTGGTGCGGATCTGGTCAGTCCAACGTGTCGGGCTTCGACCTCGCGGTCTTGTCCGTCAATTTTTCCAGTCACAACTAGCCTTTCTAGGTTATTGCTGTATATACACATATGATTGTTCAAAGATAAAATAATTTATATTTAATTAAGATTTTTGTCGTCTATAATCGTCGTGTCGTCGTCTGACGTCTCGCGTGAGACGGACACGTCGGCGAAGTGGTCTATGTACCAGTGATTGAGTAAAATGGCTTCGAATACGGTTAAATGTGCAAATTGTAATATAGTAATTAATGAGTTGTTGGCATTTATTCAAAATAAGGCAGATGTAATGGACGAAGTTTCTCTCTCACTCGGATATGCAGTGACAGTTTCTCGGATGATGAAATAGTGTCAGCCAAAAACTGTTATTTGAATCGTTTCCGGAAGCAAAACGAAGAACCCGGAAAATAAAGGGAAAAGTGCTCGAGACATTGACGACATCATTAGTCTCCTTAAATCGACGGACCCTGAACTTGTACCTATTTTCGTTGCTCGTGATCTACGGAAATTGCCGCCGGTTACGTTCGACCACATAGACGTAACTAAACTGCTAAAGGATATTATTGTCCTGCAATCAGATGTGAAGGCTATTAAGAATGATTATGCTTCTGCAAGCCAGCTGTCGGAATTAAAATCACAAATTGAAAATCTAAGGTATGCCTCCATTGTTGACAATAATAACGACTTTGTTACAACGAGAAATGGCGTCTTTCTATCTAATTTAAACAATTGTGATAGTGGCCCAATGGCGTTACACCAATACTCGCAGAATTATAGTGATGACAAATCTCATACAAGCTCAATAATACAAAATAATAACATTGATATATCTTATCCGCCATGTGAGGGTAATGAGAATATTATTTTGCCGCCAACGTACAGCGAAGACGGACAAGTACGACCCGCTGACAGCCCACAAGTTAACGTCGCTAACGCAAAGCCGTGTCATGCTGTTTCTTTCCCGCACGCGGAAAATAGCACTGCAACTAATCTTGTTTCTCACCGTTTGAAGAACAATGTAGCGCCCTACCATGTGCTCAAATAATACAAACTCGAATGTAAACAACAAAATTTCGACTAACCGTCAACAAAATGAACTGACAGTTGGGCAGTTAAATTCGAGTTGCGCTAGTGGCGAGTGTCAACAAGAGTAGGGGACAAGTGGACACTTGTCTCAAACAAAAACGCAAGAGAACAAGGGAACAAAATGTAGGAAAATGTGAAGTAAGCCCTAATGGAAAATTCAAAGCAGCAGTAATAAAACTTCCTCTTTTTATTTCAAACGTGTCCAAAGACACGAAGGAAAGTGATATTATTGCGTACGTAAAAGACAAGACGAAAGAAGAAATATCATTGTTTAAGATAAATAGAAAGATGGAACGGTCTTACCATTCTTTTAAGCTCTATGTCTCGAAAAGTAAGCTAGACCTATTCCTAGATGATAAATTTTGGCCAGATGGAATCACCTTTAGGCGTTTTACGCGTGATTATATCGCTAATGCTGGCGTTACTAAGCGAAACTGAAATACATAAAATGGACAGGACTAGTCAACAGATCATAAAACTAGCTAGCTTTAATTGCAAATCTGTCAAACGGTCTGCTGAGGCTGCAAGACGACTGTGCGAAACGGCAGATATTGTTGCGCTTCAGGAGACATGGCTACTTCCTTTTGATATCCCATATCTTGGCAAAATCCATAATGATTTTGAGTACACTGGGAAATCATCGGTTGACATCTCAGAGGGATTACTCAAGGGACGACCGTACGGTGGTGTGGCGATCCTGTGGCGTAAATGCATCTTTGATAGGGTGCAAGTGATCAATTGTGTCAGTGCGCGACTGGCGGCTATTAAAGTAACGGTCGGTAGCCGGTGTATTATTGTGTTCAGTGTGTACATGCCGACGGACTCGGCCGACAACTTAGTGGAATTCACAGAATGTCTTAGCGAAATGAGTGCCATAGTCGAAAGCTGTGATGTAGAAACCGTGTACATGCTGGGGGACTTTAATGCGCACCCTGGTGAGTTATTTGGCTGTGAACTTTTTGAATACTGTAATGAACAGATGTGGACATGTGCTGATATTCGAATGTTAGGCCTAGATTCAAATAATTATACATATATTAGTGAGGTGCATGGCTGTAGGCGATGGCTTGATCACTGCGTGGTAACACAAGCAGCCTGGCAGACCATTACTGATGTTAATATAATGTATGATGTGTATTGGTCTGATCATTGTCCCTTCATCATCAAATGTAAGTTAGATGTCATCAATCCAAAGTCGGAACGTGTAATAAACACCCGTAACAAAGTTGTTTGGGGTGAAAGGGATAGTGAACAGTCCGAACGATATAGGGATTTATGTAATGGCAATTTGATGTCACTTGATTGCCCGGTAGATCTGAGTCTGTGTAGCGGTGTGCACTGTGACAATAATCATCACAAATATTTACTTGATGACATGTACAATAATATTGTCACGATCCTATCGGAGGCAGCCATAGGGAGTTATGTTGACGCTAGAAGTAAAAGCATAAAGGTCGTATAGTTGGCTGGAACAAGTATGTACACGACGTGCAGAAGATGGCCAGGCTTAAATACCAAATATGGCTACGTTTCAATAAGCCTAATCATGGTCAAATATATGATGACATGTGCGAAACTCGTCGGATATTTAAAGGTAGACTTAAGTGGTGTCAAAATCACCAAGAGCAAATACAACTCGATATTGTAGCTGCACATCGCAAGAGCAATAATTTTTAAAAGTTCTGGCGGGCTACAAACAAGCGATATTAAGCCTGCTCTCCTGTGAGTGTCAGTGGTGCCAATGACCCACTCACTATTGCGAATATGTTTGCTGATCATTTCCGAGTCAAGCCTGTGCGAGGCTCGTCACGAAAAGGAATCTTATAGTGGGACATATAGCTCATTTGATTTAATTCGTTTTCTGCCGAACAGGTGGATGGCATTATAAAGAAGATGAGTAGGGAAAGTCTCCTGGTCATGACGGCCTTAGTATCGAGCACCTGCAGAATGGGGGACCTCACTTGCCTATAGTGCTAAGTCGATTTTTCTCATTGTGCATGTGTCACTCATACCTCCCTCATGACCTTATGCGAACTGTTGTCATACCCATAATTAAAAATAAAACTGGGGATGTTTCGGACAGAGGTAACTATAGGCCCATATCTCTAGCTACTATTATGGCAAAAATACTGGACAGCTTGCTGGACTCTCATCTAGAACAATTTCTACACCTGCATGATGCGCAGTTTGGTTTTCGACCGCAGCTGTCTACTGAGAATGCCATTCTTGCCCTAAAGCATACTGTTCAATATTATACAGATCGACGGACGCACGTTTATGCTTCTTTTCTTGACCTCTCTCGGGCTTTTGACCTCGTATCATACGATATACTGTGGGACAAGCTGCGAGGGAGAGGGGTACCGGCAGAGATGCTGAATATCTTTCAATACTGGTATTACAATCAAGTTAATAATGTAAGATGGGCCAATGAGCACTCCGAGGCGTACAGTTTGGAATGTGGGGTCCGGCAGGGAGGGATTACTTCCCCCAAGCTGTTCAACCTCTACATTAATGACCTGATCGTTGAACTCAGCAGTAAAAGGATAGGCTGTTGTATTGACGATATCAGCATTAATAACATCAGCTATGCTGATGACATGGTGCTGATGAGTCCAACAGTCCGAGCGATGAGGGAGCTTCTTGAGATTTGTGAGCGGTACGCTCTGCAACATGGGTTGGCGTACAACGTAAATAAAAGCGAATTCTTGGTCTTTAAGGCGGCTGGTCGCAAGGCCCCGGGAAATGTACCACCTTTAAAATTGAATGGCATTGACTTAAAACGAGTCAATCAGTTTAAATACCTAGGGCACTATGTGACTGCCGACCTTAGGGACCATATTGACATAGAAAGGGAACGTAGGGCGCTGGCGGTGCGTTGCAACATGCTGGCACGCAGGTTTGCACGTTGCAGTGAAGAGGCAAAAAATTACGCTGTTTAAGGCCTTCTGCCAAGTTTTCTACACGTGCAGTCTGTGGTCGAGCTATACGCAGCGTACAATCAGCGCCTTACGGGTCCAATATAATAACGGCTTTAGGATGCTCATGGGGCTGCCCAAGTTCTGCAGTGCATCCGAAATGTTCGCCAAGGCACACACTGATGGATTTTGTGCCATCATCAGGAAAAAAGCGGCCTCCTTGCTCTGCAGAACGAGGGACAGTTCCAACGTCATCATGAAAACTGTTGCAGAGCGGTATGACTCGCGGCTCATAAAGCACCTTATTGGCTTGTCCCTGACGGACAACACATTAGTTTATAAGTTTTAGTTTTATTTTAAATTGTATATACTAACATAGTTATTAAGTTATTTTGTTACTAACAAATTCTATGGATTAAGTTGTCTGAAAATAAATATTTTATTATTATTATTATTATTTTTTTTTTGAGATTTTCTCCTTCTCGAAACCAGAGAGTTTCGGTTTTAATGTAAACCACGGGCCTACGCCAAGTGGGTTTCATTTTGAGGTTGTTTAAGTTAGCGGATTCATCCTGCAAGAACTTCCGGACAATTCGACACGTATTTAGGACGGCAGCTTTTGCATACTAATATACGTACTGCTGTGTAAGCCAATCTGTTGAATGTAATGATGGAGGTGTTTAGGGATAATACCAGTACTGGAGGCACCAGAGGCACAATGTATACTCTGTTCATGTTCCAAAGTCTCATTATTTCCTCTTTAAGCTCTGTGTATTTGTGAATTTTTTCGGTAATAGTTTTTTGGATATTGTGTGTGTTAGGTACAGCTATGTCTATTATAAAGGTCAATCTATTTAATTTATCTATTACAGTTATATCGGGTCGGTTGTTATGTACTGTTTTGTCTGTTAAAATTGCTCTGTCAAAGTATACCTTGTGGCTCTGGTTCTCCAGTACTGGCTTTGGGTTATATTGATAATATGGAACTGTTTTCGGGTGAATAAGTTTATGTTTGATGGCTATCTTTTGATGAATAATGTGAGCTATTTGGTTGTGTCTGTGAGTGTAATCAGTTTGGGCTAAAGATGGACAGGCACTAGTTATGTGTTGAATGGTTTCCGATGCTTTGTGGCATTTCCTGCATTTATCATTTTGGATGTTACGATCTTTAATGATAAACTTTCTGTAATTTTTTGTATTTATTACCTGATCCTGTATGGCAATCATAAACCCTTCAGTTTCCGGAAACAAGTAACCACATTTTAGCCATTTGTTAGAAGCTTCTAAATCTACATGAGCTTGTTCTAAATCATGTAGGTGTCGTCCATGCAGTTCTTTACAGCGCCATCTGTCTAGTTTTTCTTTTTACGAGTGTGGGAGTAAATTGAAGTGTACATTTTGTTGAATAGGTTTAGTGGGGTGTAATTGTTGTCCATTTCCACAATTGCCAAGTGTATGTTGCTGGTTGATGTTTTGAGTAGAAAAAGTTTCTAAGCTTGCTTATCTGTCCTTCCCATAACTCTTTTTAGATCTATTAGCCCTCTACCACCTTCTTGTCTTTTACTGAGATTCGCTCTATAGCAGATTTAGGGTGCAGGTAGTTGTGTCTGGTAAGTGTTGTTCTAGTTTTGATCTCTAATCGTTTAATGTCACTACGTGTCCATTTAATAATTCCGAAAGAGTATGTCAGTATGGGTATTGCAAAGGTGTTGATAGCTTTAAACAGATTTTTTGAGTGAAGTTGTTTTTTGCATATAGAAATCAGACGCTTTGAATATTCTGTACAAAGATCTTTTTTAATTTCAATGTGGTTAATATTGTTTGATTGATGAATTCCAAGATATTTATATGTTTCTGCCGGTTCGATCTGAGCGAATGTGATAGTGTCATTACTTGTATTACCTACGTTGTTATAGGTCATTTTGCCTCTTTGTATATGGAGAGTTCTGCATTTGTCTAGCCCAAATGTCATGTTTATATCCTTGCTGTATTGTGTGGTAATATCTAATAGTTTTTCGAGGTCCTTTTTAGTTTTAGCAAATAGTTTAATGTCATCCATATATAGCAAATGCGATATGGAAGTCTCCGGGTTCAGTTTGTATCCGCTAGAAGTATTGTTAAGAAGGTAAGAGAGTGGGTTAAGAGCGAGACAAAACCATATCGGGCTAAATGAGTCTCCTTGGAAAATACCATTTTCAATACAGATTTCATCGGATTGGATAGATTCAGTGCCGTTTGATAGATATAGTGTGGTTTTCCAATTTGACATAGTGTTTTCATGAAATTTATGATATCAGGGTTAATTTTATATATATGAAGGACTTGGATCAACCAAGAATGTGGTACGCTATCGAAAGCTTTCCTATAATCGATGTATGATATGTGTAGATTTCTTTTTGTGTGTGTTGGCATGTTTCAAAACTGTGGAGTCTATTATGAGTTGTTCTTTACACCCTTGATGATTCTGTCGACACCCTTTCTGTTCTTCAGACAGTATGTTATTGCTTTGTAAATGTCTATTGACAATAAGTGTAATACATGAAGTAATTAACTTGTATATTGTGGGAAGACATGTGATAGGCCTATATTGAGAGGGATTTGAAGTGTCATTATTTTCGGCAGCATGTAAGTTATGCCCTTTGTAATGAATTTAGGTATTTCTTGATTGCCTTTAATAAGATCGGTTATGTTTTTGCCAAAATGTCGTGAAGTACTGTAAGTTTTTTAAACCAAAAGTTGTGCACATTGTCTATACCCGTAGCTTTCCAGTTTTCATTCGTCCCGTTACCTCAGTTAAGTCATCTCTAAATATTTCTGTGAACCCCATCGATTCTATGTGTTCAAATCTACTTGCTTCGTCACTTAACCAATCTGCGTTCTCATTGTGTTCATTTCCTTTTTCCATATCGTCGCCCAAAATTGTGTAAGTCATCTGCTTGTGGTAATTGGTAATTTTATTGTTGTCGTGCGTGTTATATCTAAGTGTTCTGTAAAACCTTTTCATTTGTAGTAAATAATTTATTGTCCTCTTTTCTACGTAACGCTTTAGTGTACCTGGCTAACCTATTTGATTTCAGTGTGAGTTTTGTTTTAATGTATCTAAGAATTCTTCGGGTCGGGTGTTGTTTTCTCATGGACTGTATGTGTTTTGTTCGCTGAAAAATTTTTTCAACTTCAGATACTACTCTTTTTGATCTGTTATTGTTTATGTATTGCGTTAATCTGCCTATATCCACTCTTAATTTCTGTATATCTGATTCAATTCTAATTTGCCAAGCGGGTTTTGTTAGTTTTTATTTTGTGTTGTGTACCTGTGTTTTGTGTTCTAATTTTATATCCTAAATTTTCAGAGATTACGAGAGCACTGCAATAGATTAAAGTGTGGAGAGAGTTTATGTCAGAGTCAATATAGAAAAATCTTTTTAATATATGTTTGTTGAAGATGTCTACCAAGCCGTATAGCTTTTTGTTTTCTGTAAGCCTTGGTAATTTAGGACGAGTTGTTGGGTCCGTGCCTGTATATTTTGCAAGTGCATTATGAAGTTGGTCTATCAGATTTTGTTTGGGTATATTTAATTCAACCCGAGTTGTGTTATCATGTTCTAAAGTTTGTTGCGTGATAGAAACAATATTGGGAAGTGTATTTGTCTGTGTAGAAGCATGATGGCATGCAACGGTATTTACATCAGATGATGTGATATGTGCGTGTTGTGTAAGTGTAGAAGTAGGGGGCTGGTTTTGCAGGCTACCAATGCTTACTGTGAGCTGGTCTGATATTATCTGTTGATTATCTGATGTAGTTTGTGTGTTTAAGTCTAGACTAGTATTCAACTGTGGAGTGTTATGTATTTCTTCATTGCTTAGTTTTTCTGAAATCTCATGTTTCAAATTGTTAATGATATCATCTGAGAGTAATTTATTTCTGATTATAGCACGTCTTTGGTCAGCTACTCTTTGTGCAGACACTTTTAAGTCTGGGTATTGTATATTGAATTGGTCGTGAAGTTTCTTGCAGTACATTGTCCTATCTGTTTCTAATTTAGTGACGTAAAAGTATGTGCGCATGATAAATAGGTTTATTTCATCGCTCCATTTCATGCGCACTCTAGGTTTGCCGGCTTTGGTGGTCGCAGGTTGAGAGGCAGGTGCCGCCTGCGAAACATCCTCCGCTGGTGTAGTTGTTCTTCTAAAACTACTTCTATTGCTTCTACTAGTCTCATCATCTTCGACATCAATGGCTTCGGCTGTAGTATTTTTGTTGGTGGGCGCCCGCCTGTTCAACTCCTCACCACTGACGGTTCGCATGCTGAGACACCCAGCGTCAGCTCCAGGTGTGCCCGACGATCACCCTCGGTAGCGGCCATCTCAGTTTTTCTTTAAACGTGTCTCCATTATTAATGGGTTACCATAGCCACGTTAGCCACGCCAGTAATTTCTCAATCGTGTGTCCGCCCCTACGTGATCAGATGGTCGATCAGGACGTGTGGTTGGGTTTTAGGGGGCTTATTATTATTATTATTAATACGTTAAAACATTATATTACTATATTATTATTGTAGATTTGGAAATACAATGTGATCTACATTACTTGTGGTATAATTTTTCAAACAGACTTTACGTAAATATATTACGGAACTAGCTGCGCCCCGCGTTATTGCTCGCGAATTAAAACTATTTCTTTACCCCCTCTTACATCAGTTTTCAGACAGTGAAATCTTCTTTCATTTGATATATTATTTTTCATTTGACATATTACTTTAAAAAGTTAATGTACGCAGGATTTAGTGATTGTGACTTACGGAAGAGACAGCTCGTGTATATTGTAACATGTTTGCTTGTATATTATCTATATATATATATATAAAAGAGAAAGTGTGTGGGCATGTTCCATCTTGGCTCCGAAACGGCTGGACCGATTTCAATGGAACTTTCAAGGAATCTAAAGATGGACCTGGTGAGTAATCCTGTAAAGTTTGGTGATGATCGGAGCACTTCTTGAACTGTCAAATACAGCTTTTATTTACTATGATGATAATCTATTGTTTTATAACCCAAATTTGTATTGATACATGCTTTGTGTATATTTATGTCATTATGGACCATATTATAGATCAATTGAGTATATTGAAGTATAAAAAAGTATATTTTATAAATAGTATAAGGATTTTGAAGTATTCAAGGTAAGTTATAGCGCCGCGAATGTATCCGTTTACTGATGTTGCTGATATGTGTACATGATGGGTGTAGGTAATGATCTTCACCCGCTCGAGAAGGGCATAGAAGAGAATCAGTACGGAGAGAAATGAATAATTTAATATATTGTGAGAGATAAATTAAATAATTAATGATGTAAGTTTATTGTTTAAATAAAATAAAGCAAAATCTAGTCCGGAGAAGCAGGCTGTATACGCTAGTAGAAAAAGTATAAATTGCTCACCAGCATTTCGCAAACTATAAAGGAACATGGCAATCATGAAGCTTCACTTTTTGCGAAGTTTATTGCTCGGTTCTAATTGTTTTCACAAACTTGAATCTCGCTAAGTTTGCGTGTTGCGGGTCTTCACTTCATTGCCTTTTCCTTCTTTAGGTTAATTCAATTCAAACGAGTCAAGGGTGGCTACAATCATTCAATATTTTGGTTTTTATCCCAATTTAAAAACCATATACCTTGTAGACTTAAGAGTCGAAAAGATTGTTTAATACGTTCTAACCAATGATGTATGGTATTATTTAGTAGTACCAATTATGTAGTAGTTTTGTTATTAACAAAAAAAATAACTGTTGACCCAGTTCACCTTTCGGTTTCTTCTAATCTGGTAACACCTTTTTTAGTATGCTATTAACAGTCGATACGCAATCGTCTAGGAGCTCCCCTACTAATTTTTGCGTCCTAGTTATTTTCCTTTTCCGTTCTTATTCTAATTATAGAAATTATTTACAGAAAATATACCCAAATCATCTTTCGACGAGCACAATAAGGATCATTGGCGAATGCAAGCGCAATGGATCTTAAAAAATAAGGTACGTATAATATAGAAGTTTATGTAAGTTGTACGCTATTTAGTATGTCGTCAAAATGTCATTTTTGAATAAGATGTCGCTACCGAATATACGTTGAAAGTGCATAGCTATTGCTATCTCTGTCTACACTCTACAGTGATCAAAATGATGTGCGTTTTATAAATTTTACTAACGTGTAAGATAACTTAAAGAAGAAGAAGAAGATTAAGTAAAATTTATAAAACGCACGTCAAACTAACTAGCAAACGAGAAGTATATTTACGAGTACAAAAACCGACATCAAATCGATTAAAATATAAATAGGTAGGTAGATAGGGACCACACGGAAACCACTAGCTTTCAAATAAATAAAGGAATCATCTAAATCGGTTAACCCAGTTGAAAATTGTGCGGTAACAAACAAAAAAATACAGTCGAATTAAGAACCTACTGGTGGTTTCAAGCCGGTCAATAAAGAAAGTATTAGGTCTAGGTAGTAAAGTTGATATCGACGCTGGAAAACAAAAACGTAGTAACCCACAAAAATGAAATTGTTAAAAAACCAGAGCCGAAAAATATTTCAACTTTTTAAAAAAAAAATTATAACTTTCATGTTTGTGGACCTGGAGCTGTCGATTTTGGACATAATATTTGTTATTTTTTGCTAAATAAGTATTGTACCACGGCATTAACCTTTTTTTCTTTTTTTTTTGTTGACGGGAGGAAATCTTCACAAAGATACCCCGCCTTCTGGGGAAGGCGGCGGTTATGGGGATCTTACCCACTAAAACCTCCCCGGTGGGCCTTTCCTCGGTGCATGACGAGGGGCTCCGGGATCTCATGTGGAACGCACCAGAACGCACGGCATTAACCTAGAGTTTTCCTAAAAGAAAATCGTTTTACGGTACAAAAATAAAGGAAAAATGTCAATATTTAAAATCCTATTAAATGCTACAATTCATACGAGTATATCATTCGACGCGTCTTTTTTTTCTGATTCCAACGACGTAAAAAAGTGAAAATGGCCATATGTGTCACTTACTACGTTTTGCTTTCCAGCGTCGATATCATAGTTTTTCGTGATGTTCCTTTAAACCGTTTTCTTTTTCACCAGGTATCCAGTACACTGAATAAAAAGATGGCCAAGAACATAATCCTGTTTCTTGGCGATGGTATGAGCATCACAACACTGGCCGCGACACGCGTGTACCTCGGACAGAAGTACGGCCACATGGGAGAAGAGTTGAAGTTGAGCTTCGAAGCTTTCCCATACACGGGCCTGGCAAAGGTATCTTGAGAAGTTGAATAAATATAGTCACTGACATGTTATTACGTTTCTGCATGGAGCCATGAAAATCCATTTACTTACCTGCTGCGCCCGTGGTGTTACCTGCGATTAAAAACTATTATTTTTAATTTTTCCATAATAAAAGTAACTGAAGTAAGAAGGAGAAGGGTCATGTCAATAGTGAATTGAATTCGCAGGCTATAATAACCTGCGCCATGACAGGTTATAAAGGCATAGGCTAATAAGTCAATAGCAATGGCGGAGGGCACCTCACCCTGGGAGGTTTTAGTCGGTACCTCTTGCAGGCCGAGCGACATAACTCTTCCGCCTACCCGGGGGACGATGAATAAACGCATTTCCTCCCATGTAAAAAAAAAGAAAAAGTCAACAGCCTATACGTATTGATAAGTGGGATTAAAAATACCAGGAGTATTCCTAAGAATAGAAAAATTAAAACTATTAAATGTGAGTAGGTTTTGAATACTTGTTAATCTTTACTCTTTCCCCAGACATATTGCGTCGATAACAACGTGGCAGACTCTGCGTGCAGTGGAACAGCGTACTTGACTGGAGTGAAGGCCAACAGTGGGACAGTGGGGGTGAGCGCCGCGGTAAAACGTGGCGACTGCAGTGGACAGAGGGAAGGAGCACATTCCGTATCCGGGCTGGTTGACTGGGCTCAAAAAGCTGGCAAAGCTACCGGTATACCTTCGTTCTTCTTAATTAACTTTATGAGACGAAGCTAGTTAGGTGTCCAAACGACAGATAGATATACTATTTATTGCTTACATTTTCACATTACAAGTATATTTAAGAGCAAAAACAAAAACCGATTTTAAATCGAATGAAATGTTGAACACTATTACGCGCGGACGGCCTCTATGTATTGCCGAATTATCTTAGGAATATTAGGAAATAGAATTAAACAGAACCCAATCAAACTACTCTTGCAATAAAGTATATTTATAAATTCATTAAGTGTTACCCTGGCCAATTTAAAAGCTAAAGGCAGTAATAGGAGCTATTGCAGTATGCATAGACTATTTCGAAAAACATTATACAGAACATTTTAATATTCAGCATAGAGCGTGAAGTTTTTACACCGCCACGAATCGAGTAAATTTATGAATGAAAATATATTAGCATAATTATTACGGATGTCTGTACGTTTTCTTAACCAAGATTTTGACGCATGTAGTACTCAACGGAATAAATGAAGTAATGCGTACAGAAATATATTCAACTGTCTCATCGACGCAAATTATTCCGTCCAAATATAGAACTTCCAAACGATAATAGAAAATTAATAC
The DNA here is from genome assembly GCA_029286785.1 of Meandrusa payeni. NCBI lineage: Eukaryota > Metazoa > Arthropoda > Insecta > Lepidoptera > Papilionidae > Meandrusa > Meandrusa payeni. Next base: position 12,386,699 of record JAGSMX010000027.1, read on the forward strand.
GGATATTTACTGTACTTTATTCACAGGCGTGATAACAACAACCAGAGTGACACACGCTACACCGGCAGCGTCTTACGCGCATTCTGCGGACAGAAAATGGGAGGCTGACACCGATATGCCGAAAGACAGCCGCTGCGACGACATCACACTCCAGCTAGTGAGGGGACGTGTGGGGAGTCAGATCAATGTAAGTTAGACATCTAAAACATTAAATACTGGGACCGAAGCAGTACATTTCTTCATTGTGTAATGGGAACACGAGAAAGAAACGAAATGGACAGGCAATCCTAAAATGTCTCCACATAATACGAAAGCGTTCTTAGGATGTACTACCGGAGAACGAGGAGGTTTTAGTCCGCTGACCTTGTGGCCTAGATAGACCTAATCTAGTGAAGTCGGTACTTGTGTTTTCCCTTGATAAGCGAGGTGCTTACGACCCAACTCTTCTCTTTAATAGGTGTTTTATGGCGACGGGATCGCCTAAGACCTCATCCATTCTCTAGTTTAAATAAAGCTTTCACTTGATGAAAAGTGACACTGCCCTGCCAATTGGAATGCGATCATATCCAGGAATATACGATGGCTTTCATTAGCCACGAACAAGTTTATTTAATTTAATTAAAATCTACGTTTAAACTTAACTAAAGAGTTAAAAATATACAGTTTGGGTTTGAATCCGTTCCGTCAGTCACTTGGACCACTAGACTATAACACTGGGTTTCTAGTTCAAATGATGGTATAATTTTTAACAAATTAATTGCAGGTTGTTATGGGTGGTGGAAGAAAGAACTTCCTTTCCCACAAATTAAAGGACGCACAAGGAAATCCAGGCTATAGAACTGATAACTTAGACCTTATCAAAGAATGGCAATTTAAAAAAAGAAACTTTGGCGTATCTCCAAAATACATTTACAACAGGACACAGTTGATGTCACTTGCGATGACAGAATATGACAACGTTCTGGGCCTTTTCGCCAGTGATCATCTCCCGTATCACCTGGAGGCTGGTGATGATGTTCCAGCTTTAAGTGAAATGACCCAGAAGGCTATACAGATGTTGTCGAAGAATAATAATGGATTCTTCCTATTTGTCGAAGGTAGACTTACATTTTGGTCTTAAAAGAATTATTATATTTATCTATAAATTAAGATTAACGCAGCTGATGACTATAAATATAGCATTTACTCGTATAGTCTAAGCCCACGGTGTAACTTGGTCCACATATTTGTAGGCGATATTATCTCATGATTAAAATAAAGTTTTAGTCATTATATTAGCCGTATATAATATAAACACAAATATTTAATCATAATCATTTGCTATTAAATTAATGACAGGCACCAAGACTCTGAATTTCTATATAGGAAGAGGGATTTATTTAAATTAATTTAAGTCTCCTTTGATTGCTGTAATAGTAGAGTATTGGCGTTAACTATATAATATGTCTGTGATTAGTCCAATGAGGTTTCCGCGAAGCTACTCTTTGCCGAACCAGGAGAATAAGGGATACAAATTGCTGTTTTACCCTCATCATTGTAGTTCCTGAATATTTGCTTTTAACTAAAACAGGTGGACGAATTGATACGGCGCATCATGAGACGAAGGCGCGTAAAGCGTTGGACGAAACAGCGGAATTGGCAAAGGCGGTGGAGGCAGCTATCAAGATGGTAAACGCTGAAGAAACTCTGATCATTGTGACGTCAGACCATAGCCACACGATGACTTATAGTGGCTACAGCAAGCGGGGAACGGATATTTTGGGATTTACAAATAAGGTATTCTTTTATTCAATTACTTCTCTTTAACAGAACCAACAACAGTTTTAAAAAAATATGAATTAGAATACTTTTTCTTGACATATAAAAAAAACATAACTAACCATCTGTTGTCTAGGTTGTTAAAATTAAAAAAATCATTATATGATATAATTATAAGCAAATTTCTTTTATCTTAACCAGAACTCTCGCCATAAACCCGTGTTCGATACCCCAATAAATTTGTTCAAATTTCACGTGATGGTTTACTTACGATCTATCGGTTAAATGCCTCGCAGTCGGCCAGTACCAATAAATTGACGTTTTTTCGGATTTTTAAGCAAAAAAAGACACACATAAAATGTCTATCTGTGAGACGAAATAAGCTCGGTGAAAAGCGGACAACGAAAACGGTGTCTGTGTATTCCGCTGGGGTTAAAAGGACGTGAGACCTCATTTATTTATCTATATTTACTATTCTTTGTATTTTTTGAGAATGATAATGAAGAAAGATGATATAAGTGCGTAACGTTTAATACCAATCTGCAAATACAGCGCTCCTAGCGCCCAATGACGTCAATAGCCTTCTAGAACCTTTTTCGGATCCAATAATCACATTATATATTCCAGTTTGGTGCCACATAACACCAGATGGCACTGTTAAAGTATTTAATATAAACGTATATTTCAGTTAAATGCGTCGGACAATTTACCGTACACGACCCTGAGCTACGCCAACGGACCTGGTTACAAGCCTCACGAGAAATTCCAAAGGCACAATCTTTTGTTGGATGATATGGGTAAGATATTTTGTTTTGTTCCTGCAACTGGGAATGTTTTTTTTTGTTATCGAAAAGAAAATCTTCAAAATATTTAACCTCTCGATAACTACACTCAAGGCGGCATTTATATGAGATTTCTGCTCAAAACAACATTCCCACTCACTTCTCTTTGTAAATCCCAGGCACTGCATAGGAACCCTAGATTAATTTATTTTCAAGGGCCAAGATCCTATGCAAACAAATTTGACTAAGGCAATTAGGGCCGATTTTGATAATGGTAATATCCCTTTCAAACAAAAAAAAATTTAAATCAGCCTTATAAATGACAGAGTTAAGAGAGCATATAAATAATAAAAATGAAGAAGAATTGAGAACCTTCCTCCTTTATTTGTAATCGGTTGAAATTGAATTCTACTCGTTTGTAAACAAATCATTAAGAACTTCGTTTTCTTCTGATCTGAGTGAAGAGTGCTTAATAAAATCTATTTTCAGGTAATCCTAACTTCACGTATCCGTCCTTAGTACCAATATCAAGAGAAACACACGGTGGCGAAGATGTAGCGGTATTCGCGAAGGGGCCCTGGTCACATCTGTTCACCGGCAACTACGAGCAGAACTTCATTCCTCATGCTGTTGCGTTTGCTGCATGCATAGGTCCTGGATTGACATCTTGTCAATTATGAGAGTAACATTTCCGCCATTGTTATTGATATTACCGAGGAATTTCCTTGTTGTTAGCACTTCTATAAAAGACCTGGTGATGATTTAACTTATTCCATCATTTTACGTCATATTTAATCTTAAGTAATCACCGTCGCCCATGACCATCTATAACACAAGAGGAGCTGCAGTTGCCTTAACTCCTTTATGAAAGGCCGGTAAATAGGGTCGTTTCTAGAAGGTGCCCAAATCGTACCACAAGTGGATTTAAGATGGTATTAGTTACGGCATAATAACAAATTCGGCGAAGAACAAAGGTAGTCTACATAGCTCTTAAATTCATCAGTTTGAAGTGGCAGTGAGATGGCCAGTTCTGTCGATTCTATGACAGCAGATGGGAAAGGAAAGTCTTGGAATGGACGCCGCCATAGGAGAAGCGTAGGGCCGATGATCTTACAAGAATAGCCGGAAGCGGCTTGATAACATTTGATGTTAATGTCCTGGTACCAAATGAACAATAAAGTTGGAATCAAATGAGCCCAAACTCGATGGGGTTGCGTCGTTTTATTACGGAATTCCAATGGCGACCTTCCAGCTCCATCGTCAGATCAGCTCTATATCATAATAATATTGCATTGTCATCCGATTTATAAGTGCATGCAAACTTTCAGCTCAATAGGAAACCGGGAAGAAATTTAACTTGCAAGATATGAGTACAGACCAATAGACAGGTGAAAGTAGATAAAATTGTAATAAAAACAGCCATACATAGAATGTCAAAAAGTCACATGCGTAATTAACAAAATGGCTACCCACCGAGTCATGGTTCGGCCCTCTCGGGCGCCCTCGGATCGGAATGCTTACGCGTAACATAGTAACCGAGGTTTCCCCTCACCGGGGAACCCTTATGTCGAGTTACTAGTTATAGAGGTTCAGGCTAAGCGACCTGTGAGCTATGCTATATCAATCCGGTGAAGCAGTAAAGGCCAGCCTCTCTGGCCAACTGTGTAGTTCGTCATTAACAAAAAAGTCACACGCGGCTTAAAAGAAATTCATAATTAATTAAATTGTAGGCTTTAATTTTTGTATAAGAATATTGTTATTATATTATAAGTACCTTATGTAAATATTATTTAAATGATGCTGTAATGCTAATGTATTATGAATTATAAAAATATATTAGATTAAATGTTTTAACTAATCCAGCTAAATTATTTGAATGTTATAGAGATGAAGTGAAGAAAAAAAAGAATTACGAGTTCGGTCATTCCTTTGTTATATACACAAGATATTATTAACATACGAGTGATATGATGAGAAAGTTTCTGATTACGTTTTAGAACAAAGTCACTCGAAATTAATCGTATAAGACGACTGTGAGACTTTATACAGACCAATTACAAACAGAGCTTATCATTTATATATAAATATTTTTTTATTAAAAATAAAAACACTATCGTTAGAATGAGATCGTGTAGGAAGGATTCTTATGCTGCTCAATCTATTATTACACAATTGCTGAAAGACTTGAAAGTCAAAAAAAATACGGAAACTGATTGGTACAAGCTTGAGATCGAACCGAAACGCTACCATAAGGTCGTAAAGGTCGACTATTAGCCGTGAAACTATCACAACTTATCGATTATGGTCTGGTTGGTGGTGGTATTGTTATATACCCCCCCGGGACGTGCTCTCCTTGAGCACAGTGCAGAGGGGCTCCGGTGCGTTCCACTGGAGATCACGGACCCCTCGTCATGCACCGAGGAAAGGGTCACCGGGGAGGTTTTAGTGGGTAAAAACCCCACATAACCGCCGCCTTCCCCTCAGAAGGCGGGGTATCTTTTTGAAGATTTCCTCCCCGTTAACAAAAAGAAAAAAATGGTATTGTTATTTAAATAAATGAATACATAAAACTATACCTATGGTGAATACGTTACGAAAAGTGTGATCGGGCGAGGCGATTGGAAGTTGAAAGGGTCATAATATAAGTTAGTAATAAGTAATATAAGATACGAGAGTGATAGTTACGTTTCATATATCTAAGACGCAGTGTAGGCCTATGTTTTGTATCATACTAGGAACAAGAGAGGGCATTGTGCACGCACATTTTCTTTCCCAATCAATAATCAAATACGAATATGTATGTATACATACACATGCAGCTAAAGAGGTTTTATTTCAGTCGTATGGTCTAAATCACAATCATTTTTTATTGTAATAAACCAAATTAATGGATATATTTTCTAATATATAACTTTCGAAGAAGGAATCTTAATTATATACTAAGTTGAAATACATTCTCTATTCGTACATTACTCTATACCGTAAATCAATTAGTACAAGCGTTATACTTTAGGCATCTTGGATTATGAGGATCTTCACGTACGAGAGATTTAATTCCATCCATTTAATTTATCACATTCAGTTAATGTGAGATTTATTGTAATTGCTATTTTGAAATTAGCGAAGATTTCGTATATTAAATAATGTTCTTAAAATAGAAATACCTTCAACACTATTTTCGATTCTTATCGAATAAGGACAGAATAAGATACTTTCGATATTCTAAATTTATGAGACGTTTAACTTGGAATGTGAATACTTGTCGTGAACATAGCGATAAGGTCGCCTATTGTATAACAAATTGTAAAATGTACCTTTAATCTGTAATTTGCTTCTTGTTTCATTTTGGTGTATAAGAAAGTTATATCTATCTGATTGCGTTACTTTTTGGTTCATTAACGATCTAGAAGTCACAAAGGTTTCGCGCTAATGGATGTTCACGGCTGAGCAGTCAATCAACCTTGACATTGCGTTTGTTTTACGATAGCACAACGTAACTATTTAAATTGTGCCTCTCTTAAACTTGCTTTAAAGCAAATTATATCTTATGAACTAAGCGTTCGATTCCTACTGCATTATTTTTTTTTTTTTAAAGAAAGCTAGCAATTTTTTTTTTTTCAGAAATATTACTAACAATCTTGTTAACCATTCCAACTAAGCTTAAGCTTGTGCTAGGACATGGTTCACGGCAATAGTCGAATGGTGGATTCGAACCCACGACCCTACGATTCGCAGGCCGTACCCTAAACCATTAGGCTATTGACGCTTGCTTAGGCTATTGCTTATTAATTAATTATTATTTACAATATACAATTATTTGTGAGACTAATTACACTGCTATCAAGTTATTTGTACGAATGAAGTGTAAGGTATTTTCAGTTATTAAGTTAATTAATATGACGTAAAAGTAAGATGCGAGGATATGAGACCAATGTAGTGTGGCACAAGAGTACGGCGTAGACGTATTTGAGCGTTCAAGATAAATAAAAGTTAAATAAATATCGCTCTGTTGGGCACGGGCCTTCTCTGTAAAGACGGTAAAAGGGCATAGTCCACCACGCGGCCTTAATGCGGTTAGGCAGACTTCACGTCTTAGAAAAAATTTCAAAGACATAGGTTCCAAGCGACAACTTCCAACTTACAGTCTATATAAATATTCAGCACTGAGATCCAGATCTGAGTACAGTCCTTTTCTGTAATGAGAGAATAAGGGCATAGTCCGCCACGTACACGCCACCATAGGACATGTAAGTTTCCCCACGATGCTTTTCTTCACCGCCGAGCGCGTAGTAAATCAGCACATAAAATTGCAACAACAAATTTATTGGTGCCGGCACAGGGGATCGAAGTCGGGTTGCTAGCGTACTATGCAACTTGAGGCAACTGATCGGACACTGAGCTACTACGAGTCTCAATATAAGTATGATACTTCCGAAAAGAGAACATCCGTGCGTAGCATCTTTCAATCTGCCATTGACATAGACATATTCTCTACTGGCATCATTCGAATACATTACAAACAAAAAATGAAACATATTATATTAAAAAAGACAGAAAAATATAGGTAAAGAAAGAACAAACAGGATATAGGACATGATGCTAACACTGGACAGTCTCAGTATATGCTGGCTGCAGGATGCGACAGCCCGGTGCCCAGGACTACCCAAAATCGCGCGCGCAATACCTTTACAAGGAATTTATACAGTCGAAAAAAAGAAAAAAATATATGTTTAAAACATTAAATATACTATGAGTATAAATAGTTATTATATTTATGTATTTTATATACAATAACATAATAGATGAACAAAATATTTCATTAACGTTTACAATATTTCTCGCTAGAATTATTTTTACCTTAAAGTACACTTTTCTTTCATTGAATTCTCGTCTTTTGGTTAAAAAATATACTAGTTGTGACCTCGTTTCAACTAATCTAGTTCCTAGACTTACCTCAGTTATTGCTTTCGTCCGGATTTACCATGTAAGAATGTTATTCGTAAAATGAGACGTACAAAATCATTGTTATGTACCTCGTACTGGAAAAGCGAGGCTTGTCGGATTTCATTCTTAGCTTTGTCATATGAGTTGGCAGCAAGTCAAATTCGATTCGTGAAATGCGAAATATATAAAATTGTAAGATTGCCCGCATATATACAACTAATATCACAATATAATGTTTCTTGATACAAAATTATAATATGAATTCAATTAGTTTTAATACGACACTAAGAAACTACTTTAGAAGCGAGAGCAAGACCGTTTGCACACGAAAAAAAGGAAGGACGTTCACGCTTCGTCTCATAACTTTCGACTGGGTGAACTGAATTCGATGATTCTTTCTTTATTTGAAAGCTGGTGGTTCCCATGTGGTCCTATTCTGACAAAGGCATCATTGTGAAAACTATCTAAGTCTTAAATTTGCATTAAAAATGTGCACCACAAATGCACTCAAGTTAAAATCACGCCAACAAATTTCGATGATTAATTTTTTATTGTAAAGTGTATACTTCTAGGATAGTTTGATGACAGTTTCGTTACGTTCTGATTAATTCTATAACGTAATATTTCTAAGATAATTCGGAAATACAAAAAGGGCGTCCGCGAGTAAAAAAGCTTTGAGAGGTTCAGGCTAAGCGATCTAAGAGCTATGCCACCTCTCAAATCCGGTGAAGCAGTAAAGGCCAGCTTCTCTGTGCCAACTGTGATAGTTCGTCCTAAAAAAAAAAAAAAAAAAAAAAAAAAAATAAGAAAGCTTAATGTTTGATTCGATTACAAGTCGGTTTTGTTTTTACTCGTAAATCTACTTGTTGATCTGACTCTCTTATTGTTTTATTTTCATTTTAAACTGTATTAACCGTTACATTAATACGTATCGTTAACTACATATAGCCCGCGTTAGTACTGTATTCGTATTTTCCTTGATACGTGTTAATCCGTTTGAAATGTAGGTTGATAAATATGTATTATTGATACAAAAGTTAACACTTTAACGCATTTTCGTATTTTCCAGCTCAAATATCCGTTGCCTTCCGTTCTATTTGCCTTTCATTATATTCAATTTATTTGTAGTATTGTGTATGTACTACGTGTTTATTACGTGTGTGATATATATAACACAGCCTCCACCGTGTGTCAGTAAAATTGTACCATTTTTCAACCGACTTTAAAATTTCTTTGCTTCGCCTATCATTGTTCGTACAGCAAGGGACTGGAATAGTTTGCCCGTGTCTATCTTTCCTTCCGATTACAGTGCGGGTTTTTTTAAAAGTGAATAGGCATTTACTAAGTTAGTGCGCCTTACCATCCAGGACTGCATTTCCACTTAAAATCACATATATCAAGTATTAAAAAGTGTACAAAAAACCTCTTTTTTGAGGTCGGTTGAAAATACCCTTCATGCTAGTCAAATTATTGGAAAGACGACGTATAAGTTATAGTCAGTCTTTCCTCACGGGTATAATCTGGACACCTTTAAGTCCAATGTGAACAGAACCTTATAGGCTCGCGTGCTCCATCCTAGGCTTCATCTTCGCTTCCATCAAGCAAGATAGAAGCCAAACGTGAGTCTATTTAGTATAAAAAGCAAGTTCTTTTTATACAAAGCAACATAGCTGTACGTAATCTCAAACACACAAAATCAATGGCTAAAATCCCGATGACTCCATTAATGGTAATGGGCTCGCAATAGCTACTACTTTTTAGGAAAAATAAAACATTATTAGGTGTATGAACCACCCCTGTCTGCGATAGCTCCGGACCTCAGTCGCCAATCCAGTCCATTCAGTACGTTTACAGCCTTCGCAGAGGGTGGACGTGGCCCTCGCCGAAGCGCTGCGTAAACTAACCGTGCATAACTCTAAGTTGTTTACAAACGATAATTTTACATCTAGATCGTGAACACTGTCTCCGATGGGTGAGTTGAATATTTGCTAGTGTAACTTTTGGATATTTTACTTTAGTTTTACAGTTTTTTCTCAATAGATATATAATAATATATATTATTGTTTATGTGGAACTTTAAAAGATGTAATTTTTTTTATTCAATTAATAATCAAATATATGATAAATTCAGTAAATAATTATATCGTTATATAGGTAGTTTTGGAAATCGTTGGGTAAGAATATCATGCAGTTATATGTTATTCGACTGAAATAATGATTACGGTACCGTATTCTGTAAATTGTATTGGAGTAAAAATGCTCATGATTAAATACATAAAATAATGCTTCTACAATCCAAAAATATATAAGAACTATTTCATAGTCAATATAATTATTTTATACTTAGATATCATTTGTAATATGTTGTACATTTTACAATTCGTTGAACAATGGGCGACCTTATCGCTGAGAGCGATCTCTTCAGACAACCTTTGTATGTACAGGAAATGTATGGACAAAACAGGACGACGGCTATACAAATATTTCACTCATATTTACATATAAAAAATAATTTAAAATAAATATATCTACATGAATACACTAATAGACATTAATAGACATTTATTTATTGGCATCACAATACAAAACACATCACAGACAGAATATAACACACATTAAAAAGAATGAAAAATAGATATAACACAGTTAAAGTTACACGGACAAATAATACAAAGCATATAAAGCCAAAATCGTAGTAAAATACATAATCATAATTCCGTCGATATATACTTATTGCGGCATCCTGAACTAAAGTTCACAAAATCGGATTTAATGCCTTAGTGGCATTCTGTACGTCGACCTAAACAAATAGATATCCTTATTAAAGAAAATACAGCTAAAAGGCATTCTCTGCCACACTACCCTGGGATTGTGTAGAGACAATGTAAGGGGTGCACACTTATATACAAATAACAAGTATATTTACGAGAAAAAAAAACCGACTTCAAATTCAATCAAATATTAAACGATATTACACGCGGACCCCCTTTCTGTATTTCTGAATTATCGTAGGAATAATACGAAATCAAACGTAAACAGAACCTAGCCAAATCAATCAAATCTAAAAATATCTAAAAATCAAAAAAAATCATCAATCTACTCTTGAAGTACATACTTTCCTTTAAAAAATGTATCAACGAAATCCTATGTCGTGATAAGTTATACGTCCATTAGTGGCGCACATATTTGATGCAAATTTGAGACTTTTTATGGCTTTTTAAGTAGAATGTGGTAACAAACTTAAAAAAAATAGAGACAAATTGAGAGCCTCCTCCTTTTCAAGTCGGTTGAAAATAAGTATAAAATAATAAATCAATAACTTAAAAATATAACTATAAATATATGTCAAAATAAATATATACATATATAACTTTAGGGTCTGCCGTAAACCCTAATCTTCTCCATTTTCCTATATGCTTCCGAAACCTGGACATGGAGGTCTCGAGTTAGAGAGAAGATAGACGCATTCAAGATGTGGTGGTGGCGTAAAATTTTAGGAATCTCATGGACCGAGCGCCGCACCAATGAATCTATCTTGAAAGAGCTAAACATCATGACTCTCCACGATCAGCTTTCGCCGAATGCTTTCTTTCTTCGGCCACATAGCTCGCCGCCAACTGGACAGCTTTGAAAAGCTAATCCTGGTTGGCTGTGTCATGGGAAGAAGAAGAGGCAGAGCGCCCACTAGGTGGTCGGATCCTAGCAGTAGTTACCGGACTGAAACTCCAGGCAGCTACCCACCTGGCCCAAAATAGAAGAGAGTGGGAGTGCTGTTTAAGCTCTCTTGGTGGTCACGACCCTCAGCGCTGAGGAAACGACAGAGAAGAGATATAGGTTTTATATTATTATCTGTGTAATATTGAGTTAATAATATTATATTAATTTAATTACAAACTAAAGTAGTAATTACATGTTGTACTTGGTTGTTATGACAAATGAAGGGTCGTATACCAAAAGCTGTAATGATACGTAAGTGCCATCGTAGGTATTGAATAAAACAGTTCTGGTGCGCGCCTAAGATTCTTTTTAAGCAAGCAAGCCGGAGTTCGATTCTCGATCTGGCATCACTATGGAGGTTTGAGTAATTTATTCCTCTAATAAGAATTACAAAAATCACTTATTAAAACAAGATAAGTTTTTTATAATTTTTACAATGCTATAGATTTCGCCAACGATTTATCAACTGTAAAAAGTTAACGATTATAAACATACTATATGTCCAACTGTGGGCACAGGCCGTCTCTGTATAGAGAGTGTAAGGGCCATAGACCGCCACGTTTTCTAAGACATGTGAAGTCTGCCAATCCGCAGTCTTAGAAACCTTTCTATGACATGTAGGTTTCATCACGATGTTTTTACAGTCATTTTTCTTTCAATAAAGAAGTTTCAACTCAAAAATGTTCGTATAGGTGCACATTAGACTCGTCCAGTTCAGTTCTGATAGTAAAGTGCACTTTTCCTTTCGTCTATTGTTCAGACATCTAGAACTTTATAACAACTTAATGGCAACTGCCAGCATTCGTAGTCACAGTGATAAAAGTAAATTGCTAATCTCTTTTAACTTTTGTTACTATGGAATGTATAAAAAGAAGCGTTTTTATATTTTTGTTAAAAAGGTTCTCTTGTTTTTACGAAAAGTATTGCTTTGTTTGAGAAAATACAGCCAGCGCTTTTTTCAAGCCTAGAACATTACTGATATGCGTTTTGTAGTAACCAAAAGGCCTTGAACGCCATGTCTTTTCAACCCACTTTAAAAAAAAAAACGTTTTAATTCGTTTGTATTTTTTTGTCAGAGTTACAATCTCAGAACTATCGACTGAGTGAGCCGATTTTGTTGATTCTTTTTTATTTGAAGACTGGTGCTTGTGTGATCCAATTTTCAATTTGCTCCAGTTCTGACAGTGGCACCCATGAATAAATCCCAGGTGTCTGGGCGCAAGGCGTCTGGGTCGTTAAATTCGTGACAACGTATCCTAGGTACACACGTTATTCCAACAAAATTGAAGTATTTTTTTTTCAATGACATCCTGTATTCATCAATTTATAAGACGTTATCACGAACAAAAACTATATAAGTCTTAAATTTGAGTAATTTCTAGACGGTTTTTGTTTTTACTCTTAAATCTACGCGTTTGCTTTATTACTTGTGTTTTCAGTATTGGGAATAGGAAAATGTCGCAATGGACACGCCTCACCGGGACATTCGGTGACTAAGGTAAACATAATTTTATTTAAATTATTTTTAACTGAAACAATAATGAACAGGTAATTGTTTCAAAACACAAATTATTTTATAGTTCGAATGTTTTTTCTTATACTTCACGTGCGCGCTCAAATTCAAGGTAATATAAAAAAATAGCAAGCTAAACCTTCATTATGACTGATCTTGGCGTACTTGTTGCAGTCTTGTTCAGTTTCGTTCAGTTTCGACGTCATATCCGCAGTGATGATAATTTTGCTCATAAGCTAAGCTATGATTGTTGACGTCGTATAATAGCTTCTGAACGATGCATACGTGATCTTTACAAATCCACAATGCGTCCATTCGCGACCGTCGGAGGTTGCGAATAATCCTCGCGAATTAATTTTTATGGGGAGGCCCCACCCCTTAGATGTTAGGAGCGTTGCTGGAGTCTCTTCGGCCACTTCTTCTCCCAGCGCTAACGCTTCCCGAAGTGGCACTCAAAGTTAGTTTAGCTTTTGAATGTCCCTTAGATTATCCGTGAAATAGCAACCAATCGAGTCGCGGTTCGGCCCTCTCGAGCGCCCTTAGATCGGAATCGTATGCGTAATGCGTAGCATAGTAACCGTCGAAGCCGATGTTACCCCTCACCGAGGGGACCCTTGTGTCGAGTTACTAACGATGGAGGTTCAGACTAAGCGACCTAAGAGCTATGACACCTCTCAATTCGGTGAAGCAGTCAAGGCCAGCTTCCCTGGCCAATCTGTAATTCTTCATTAAAAAAAATGCATTATGGATACGATGTAACACATATTATTTGTTTCGATTTCAGAACGCAAACAAGCTTTTGAAATAATTTGGCGAAAGCGCTAGGATAAGCTTTTTTTTATCTCCGAAAAGTTAATTAAAATCTGCTAAAATAACACAGCCTCTGAGGCATAATAATGGGTTTTAACGTTTAAAATAATGAATTTTACATTCAAAATATGTTTTGTCGTAACAAATCGTGAATGGAGACCAAACTTTGCATACTCCCTGACACAGCATTGATAATGCTTGTCACTAGTCAATCAAAAATGACTGGCATATATCGTTGCTGATTCCCCTAAATTTAAAAATAGATTTCGAATTGATTGGTTGTTGTAATGAACTACAAAGCGTCATTTGCATATTTGAAGCGAACAACTTTCCTGACGTACTTTGAACGCCCATTTGCGTCAACATCCATGTCGTGCATGTAAATTACTTTTAGTTGAATAGTTAGTAATTCTGTTCGGATTAATTGAACATTATCAATCAACAGTCATTACAGTAGCGGTGCATGAAAGTAATAAGCTAGTAGGCCCACCAATCCTAAGGAGGTACAATGTCACATTATTATATTATTAGACATATATTTTGTTTCACTCAGTCATTCTTTATCAAAGCTGCCTACAAATGCGTGTAAGGAGCTTAACTTTAATTTACATATTTATTTCAGTGCACCACGCTGATTTTTGTTTAAATTTTCGTAATATATCTCTCTCTAGTGTCGGTCCCTCATGTCTGAGGATCGTGGGGTTTCTGAGGAACCATCAGGGTTGCATCTGGAGCGGATGATTTGCCTCCACCGGCTTCTGTCCAGCACGTCTCTTACAGCAGAGTAAAATTTGGAGGACGAAGAGTCTTTTATCTGATTGAACAACCTTGTTGGTGTACGGCCGCGAGATCGTTTACCTGCGGCGTTCCCAACTACGATCAATTTTCTAGACTTTCGTCGCCGCTGCGCATTGTGTGTCCGAAATACGATGCATTGGTGCGTGTCGCAGTCCAGGGTATCCTTAACATACGCCTCCAGCACTACATCTCGAATGCATCGATCCTTTGCCTCTCTCTGGCTGGGATTGTTCACATTTCCACTCCATACAGAAAGATAGGGAACACTAAGGCACGTATCAATCTTATCTTGGTTTGATACCAATTCCTCTTTTTTTTTAGTAATATACATACAAATATTTGTATACGTATTTCTTAGTTTTTATAACATCAAATTGGTTTATCTGTAATGGTGTTATAATTTTTGTTGTTTTAAATAAATAAATAAATTTTCAAGTTTTTTTTTTAATTCAAACACATAATTATTAGTGTTATTTATTATTATATAAAATTCCTATGAGTTTCGGATGTGTTTGTAGGGGGTACATATGAGAATACGTGGAACGCAAAGTGAATGCGCACATGCCTCCTTTTTTGATTGACGACAATTTGAAGACATCATGACATCGAGCCATGCAGCGACGATCTTTGATTTCTGAATCGAAGTCCATACTGATTGCCTTTTTATGATTGAGGCACGAATTGAAGAATCAAAAGTTATGAGAGTCTATGTTCGAACATCGGCCATTAAGGATAAAAAGCTTTAAAGAATTTTTATTAATCAAAATCTCTCTAACTCAATAGTGATTAGTATTTTTTAATGATTTTCCAGCACATATTGTGTTGGCAGACTGGATAATCTTTGTTGCACTGCAGGTTGGCACATTGCCAATTCTCGTCCATAGTAACAAAATGCAATATTAAATTCTATCCAGCTATATCTCCAGTTTATTTGGAGATTAAGCTGAATTTCATCATTTGCATTGCCAATATGTGCTACAATTTAAAACACATCAAGAAGAACCAGAAATACAACAGAAAAATCTAGAATTGCGTATCGACATTTCACAGCCTGCGAATCGTTGGTGGGTTCGAGTCCACCATTCGACTATTGACGTGAACCATCTCCTAGCACAAGCTTAAGCTTAGTTGGAATGGTTAAAAAGCATAATGAAATTGTATATACGTATTATAATAATAATATATGTTAGTATTTGAATGGTTTTATTAAAAAAAAATTTAAATATTCCAAAAAATTAAAATATATTTTTTTAAAGTTGTTCTGTCATGGCTGATGTGTATACAATATATTTTACATCGATATGCATAGCGCCTGCCTAAGCACTGCGACGTAATTTGCAGTAATGCAAATTGGAGCGTTGCCAGAAGCTGACGGATAGGCTGTACAGAATACAAACTATTTCCACCTGTGTTAGTAATGAAATTACTTTTCCAAGTTAATTTGTGAAACACTACCCTTAATATTTTTTATTTCAAGTTCATTTCATCAATGGGAAATCTATTATAAATAATCTAAGTATCACGCTTCGATCCTCTTAAAATAAACAGTGGCAATGCGAAGCAAATATTTTTGTTCCATTCAAAAATTGTTTCATTGAAACACTTTTCGTCCGGTTGGAAAGGGGTTATGCTAAAGCTAAAACTACTTAAAGATGAAAATGTGACCGCCATTAAAAGTTATTTATTTAATAATTTTCAACCGACTACAAAAGAAAGAGGTTCTCAATTCGTCTGTATTTTTTATGTTTTTTTTTTAAAGAAAGCTAGCAAAATTTATTTTTGTTTTTTCAGAAATATTACTAACAATCTTGTTAACCATTCCAACTAAGCTTAAGCTTGTGCTAGGACATGGTTCACGGCAATAGTTGAATGGTGGATTCGAATCCACGACATTACGATTTACTTACTATTACAAGTCTATACTTATATTATTTCTCCTATTTAAATTATATTCTTTTTATATTCATTTTTACACAAATCGGTATCTATATGTCTGTTCTATTTTATATATGTATGGGGTTCTGTTTTAACAATTTTTCTACTAGTTTAGTTATTTATATTAAACTATTTACCTTCCATTTTTATTACATTTATTTACTTATTTTTAATTTACATTTTTGGTGAACTTGGAACATTGCTATCGGAGGTTAGATTCGACATGTTTAGCAAGCGGTTATACCAACGATGTTTTTTTTTAACACAGAAGCGTCTTAAATGGGAACATAAACTCATAAAAAGTAGCTGGTATAATCTTCTCTCAACGTTAATCCATCTGGCAATAACGATACCGTTAATAAAATCTGGATCAAACAACTAAATGAGCCATAGTATTAATAAAATTCTTCCAATCACAACGCTCTGAAGTCCAGACTTCAAGCTAAGGTTTCCTTAACATTTGTGTAAATCTAATTTTATTTTGCGTATATTCGCCTTCATTAATAATCTAGTGCAAAATATATACTGTAAGAAAAAGCATAATGAAATTGTATATATGTATTATAATCATAATATATGTTATGTTAGTATTTAAATGGTTTTATTAAAAAAAAAAAAAAAGGACATGGTTCACGGCAATAGTTGAATGGTGGATTCGAACCCACGACCTTACGATTCGCAGGCCGTACCCTTGAACCATTAGGCTATTGACGCGCTATGTTTGTTACTATTGCTTACGATAAACGACTGGGTGAACCGATTTTGACGGTTCTTTTTTATTTCAAAACTGGTACTTCTTATGTGGTCCCATTTAAAATAAAAAGTCTTAAATTTGCATGTAGTATGTGCGCCACAAATGGACGAATAACTCAATATCACGGCAACAGATTTCGATGATTCATTTCATTTTTGTATGTAAATGTACTACTTTAAGAGAGGTTTGATGAAATTTTGATTAGGTTCTGATTAACTTTGATTTTTCTTAAGAATATTTGGAAATATAAAAAGGTCGTCGATGCGTAATAGCGTTTAACGTTTGACTCGAATTGTAAGTTTTTGTTTTTACTCGTAAATGTACTTAAAAATGTACAAGTTTTAATTACCTTACCTGGAAAAGAATAATATGTTTTATAATCATTTTGTATGTGTTTTGTGGTAAATTAAAAAAATGTGTGGCGTAAACATTTGGCGGTAAGGAAAAACATTGGGAGGACATTTATACGTGTCAGAAGACTTTCTAAAACATGTAATGTGTGCCGATTTGAACTAAGGCGGCGTGGCAGGCATAGTCCAGATAGGTCCATACTACAGGGAAGATGTCGAAGTCCATGTTTAATTCTACGAAATGTGACATTTGAAAGTTATAACTAAATCTAAGATAAAAAAAATGTTCTGAACTATTCGGTCGTCCATAGCTTCACCGACGGAGTCTAAGTTGGAAGCGAAAACTCCCAGCTTCGGTATGAAGCTGCGTCGGTGGTGCCGCAGCCGACGTTGTCAACTGTGGCGGCTCCTGTTACTGCCGTTCATCCCAATCCTGGCCCTCATCGTGCAGACCACACTGTCTCTCAAGAACAGTCTGACGAATGGCAAGGAGGTAGCCGACGTTGAAGAGCAGGTAGGTAAATTTGATGCTTTTTCAACCAACTTAAAAATATATATATTTATGTTTGTTACCTCATAACTTTCGACTGGGTGAATCGATTTTGATGGTTCTTTTCTTATTTGAAAGCTGGTGATCTCGTGTGGACCAATTCCGACCATGGCATCCATGAGAAAATCATATGTTTTAAATATGCACTAAGTATGTGCACGACTGTTAATGTATTGATACATATGATGTGTTGTTACAATTTTATGTGCTGATTTACCACGCGCTCGGCGGTGAAAGAAAACATCGTTATGAAACCTACATGTTTTGAAAATTTTCTACGGTATGTGAAGTCCGTAAATCCGCACTACGGCTACGTTTGTTTTTACTCGTAAATAAACATGTTCTTGCAGTCTTTTACTACCAAAACTCCCGCAGAAATAGACATGATAATTATTCAGTGAGATGCAATTTATTTCAAAGTAGGTTATAGTATAAAAAAAGTTTTAATAAATAAAATATATATATTGTTGATTACTCATCTGGAACCTATATTAGAATTTTTTATTACAAATTCGTTTAATGAAATAGATCCATTGCCATAAACATTATGATTTTACCCGCTATTGGAATAAATATTGCACTTTATATATTCTGGGGTTAATTTTTTCACAAATATTAATTTTTTTATTAGCGGGTACTCATGGGGATCATCTAACTTACATTTTCATCTTAAACGTAAGAATTAAGTGTGTGTTTTAAAAGACTTGGCTTAAAGGTCTTGTTACCAAGCCATAAAATATTCAACAACAACAACAAATATTAATTATTAATTATTTTTGATTGATTTTTAAATATATGAAAATAGCTATTATTTATTACACGTCAACGTGCTTTTCATAGAATAAAATTCTAATTATGTACTGTCCATTCCCACCGGCCTGGCCCGCCTGAGATCGAACATTCCACAGACCAAATATTATCAGAGACAATTATTACGATTTTTTAGCTCGTCTGCTCAACTTTTTTTATACTCTCTAAGTGTTCAACCACGATCCCATCTGACATAGGTGCACTAGATTAGTACAAGTTTATTCACTATAATCTGGGGAAAAGAAAGACGTACGACTATTAATACCCGACTATCAATATAGCCCGTACTTCGTACTTCATATAAATTGATAGTGGTACGGGGATGGGGAATTAGATCATGATAATCCTGAGCACACCCTTTAAAATGCATTCTGTAGACTAGTCTAAACTAAATCTTTACCAACATTTGTTATTAACTTGTTTACATCTAAAATTACTTGATTCAGCCTCACGATTCTTAGGATTTTTATAACATATGGCCTGATATGGAATTATTCCGCCTGGATGATGAGTTCGTCTGTAGAATTTCACATTCGTTTATCGCGCTAGAACTCCAAATTCCATTTGCTTAATTTGTAACTACGTTTTCCATGGAAATAGCTGTTGACACCGACAAGCTGATCCAAACCGATGCTATTTGTGCTCAAATGAGTTAACTCCTTTCACGAAAATCGAAAGAATACCTACAAATCCTTTAAGCCTATAAATAAAGAAAATATTGGTAAGTATCTGACGTTTCACTACTCTGTGAAACGCCTCCACCACTATGGAAACAGACTTTCATGAAAATTTATTGCTTTTTCCAAGAACGGAATACATTTTCTTTTAGAGTTCAGTGATTGAAGTGTTACTTAATTACAAATCGACGCTTAAGCCAATCTTAAGGACAACCAATAAATTTCTATTTAAGCTTGAAACAATGGAAAAACCTTATGTTTGGGTGAATAAATAGAGAATGGAAGAAAAAAATAAATGGAAAGCGGACAAAGAAAGTAAATGGAGAATGGACAAAGCAAATAATTGGTTTTCTCCATTAATTTTTTACCGGCTATTTTTATTTATTACAGATTTTTTCTTTACTTTTTTTTTATTTATATTTAACGTTTTATAAAAATAAATTAGCAAAATTAGCGAAAAATCAAAAAATATGTATTAAATTAGGCGTTATTAAAAATAATGCGTGAAGAGAGCATTACCAAAATTGTGATCGGGCGGGGCGAAGAGGATTTGAGAGGAAGATAAAGATAAGAAGTTCGTATATTACTGTGGAGCAAGAGGAAGAGGGTCGTGAACATTTTCTTTCTCTCTTGAATTTTAAGCGATTGGTTTAAATATTATATTTTTTGCATATAAGTAATATAAAAGTTAAAGAAAACGTTACAGACTTTATATATGTACCACTGCTGGGCACAGACCTTCTCTGTAAAGAGAGTAAAAGGGCACAGTGCGTCACGCTGCTCTATCGCGGATTCGCATGAAATTTTTTCTAGGACATGTAGGTTTCCTTACGATGTTTTGCTTCTCCGCCGAACCCGTGGTAAATCAGCACATAAAATTGCAAATTAAATTCAATGGTGCTGGCACCAGGGATGGTACTCCGGGTTGCTAGCGTACTATGCAACTTGAGGCGATCGCCCGGACACTGAACTATCACGGCACTAATTACAAAAAAAGGTATATACATACATATAGATGGAGCTAACGAAGTTTTACTTCAGCCGTAAAGCACACACGTTTTTTTATTATCCTATTTTTTCTATATAGTATATATAATATAATCTTTCTTTGTACAGGTTAGCCGAGCCACGGAACTCGGGAAATTAGTGACTAGACTCCAGCAGGAGAGGTCTGAAGTGGCTTTTTTCATATTCACCAACGGTAGTACGCTACGGTAAGATTACATTAATAAGTATAGTGATAACTATTGACCAGATAAAATGTACTTTTGAAAAGGTATGTTAGTGTCGTAATAATAGCTAATACGATGCTAATCACACGACGTCTTACCTTACCTTCCATAACCCGATATAAACTTAACTTTTCTAAACCACGCCTCGCTATTTCTTTTATTATCCGTGAAATAGCAACCGACCGAGTCGTGGTTCGACCCTCTCGGGCGCCCTCAGATCGGAATGCTTACGCATAACTTAGTAACCGTCCAAGCCGGGGTTATCTCTTACCGGAGGGACCCTTGTCGAGTTACTAGCGACGGAGGTTCGGAATAAGCGACCTAAAAGCTACGCCACCTCTCAAACCAGTGAAGGCGAGCTTCTCTGGCCAATTTGCGGAGTTTGTAAAAAAATCTGAATCACCAAATAAAAGTTTCTCAATTATTAGTAATTATTAACGATTCAACTTACGATCTGACGATCGCAAGTGCGAATCCCGTCCTTGCATTTGCAATGAAAAACCGTTTTTTCCGGTATTTAGTACAAAAAATCACTTGCTAAAAATTTGTGTCCGGTGTAAGGCGATGGGCTCACCTATCATATATAATAAAAAGCTTGGTGAAAAGTACGTATGAGCTTATTAATTTTTTTTAACTATGCTAATATTTAGCCTTGGCTGGAAATCACATAGAAAACGTAGCAGTCTACTGCATTAAGCTACGCAGCTACGCGCTACAAGCTACGTAGCTTAATTAATTCCCTGTTTGAAGTGTTCAATGTTTAACTTTGCGTAGCTTTATAAATTAAATTGAACACCAAGCCTATGAAGTATTCAAATTTATCTAAATATATAAAAGAGAAAGTGTGTTGGTATGTTCCATATAGGCTCCGAAACGGCTGGACCGATTTTAATGAAACTTTCAGGATATCTTTAAATTGACCTGGCGAGTAATCCTCTAAAGTTTAAAGACGATTAGAGCACTCCTCTTTTTGAACCGTCTAATACAGCTTTTATTTAATATGATACTACTACTACGGGTATGATATTGTATTTACTGATATATACATGGGTGTAGGTCATCTTCACCCCCTCGAGAAGAGAATGAATACGGAGAGAAATGAATATTGTAATATTTTGAGAGTGAAATTAAATGTTTAATAATGTAAGTTTATTGTTTAAATAAAATAAAGCAAAATCTAGTGGGCTCTGTACGCTAGTGAATACATAAATAATAGTATTCCTAATTTCCCGTGATGACATGCAGGTGACACATCAATTTCCACTTATACGTGACATCTTCATTTACGTAAATCAAACTCAATTTACTCGCTCACAATGATAGAGTTACGGTCACAGAACTATAGTGAAATAACTATGACAAATGTCTCAGCTCTCCCCGATATCATTATATACATAAAAAGATTTCAATTGTCTGGACGTGCTGTAAATCTCCGAAAGACGGCTCTCGTCACGTTCTCGAATCATTCTTAGATTTACATGACTAAAATTTACATAAAAGCTTTATGTGTTTGTTGCTTTGCTTTGTTATATTTTATAGTGGCATGAAAATGTCCAGTTTATTATTACATTTTTATTATATAATACTTTCTAAGCAAGTGTTGTACCACGATCCCACCTGATGGTAAGTGAAAAAGCAATCCTGGACGTTAAGGCGCTCTAGCTTAGTAAATGCCTATTCACTGTACTCTAGAAAACACCCGTATTGTAATCAGAGGGAAAGATAGAGGCGAGCAAACTATTTCAGTCCCTTCCTAAATGATGTGATGTAATAATCACGTCATGATCAACACACACACAATTACAATGAAACTTTCAGGATATCTTTAAATTGACCTGGCGAGTAATCCTCTAAAGTTTAAAGACGATTAGAGCACTCCTCTTTTTGAACCGTCTAATACAGCTTTTATTTAATATGATACTACTACTACGGGTATGATATTGTATTTACTGATATATACATGGGTGTAGGTCATCTTCACCCCTCGAGAAGATAATGAATACGGAGAGAAATGAATATTGTAATATTTTGAGAGTGAAATTAAATGTTTAATAATGTAAGTTTATTGTTTAAATAAAATAAATGAGAAGAAGGTGACCTCATATTTAATGATGAGCAATCAATGAGCAAGTAGCGCGGAAAAGCAATTTATATTTGGACATTTTTGGAACTAAATTGTTTAATCAGACGGAAATACCATTTGATCAGACATGTTATTTTTATTTATGGAAAGTGACATGAACAGACAGTTGATCTAATGATGATAAAACATAAGTTCCAAGTACAAAATGATGTAAGATGCGTCGTCTTCATCAGCATGCAACAGTCCACTGCTAGACATAGGCCTCTCCAAAAGCCTGACAGCCGTCCTGCGAAGATCGTGTCTTCACCTAGTCTTAGAGCGTCCCTTGCGTTTGCCATCAAATGAAATCAAACGAGAATTATAGTTAAATTAAGACGTTCTGGCGCCTATAAAATCATTCATGCTCATTGTGTTATGGAAAAACAAAAAAGTAACATATCAGACCTTCTTGGATGTATTCCTTTTATTATTTTTTTAACTATGCTAATATTTAGCCTTGGCTGGAAATCACATAGAAAACGTAGCAGTCTACTGCATGAAGCTACGAAGCTACGCGCTACAAGCTACGTAGCTTAATTAATTCCCTGTTTGAAGTGTTGAATGTCTAACTTTGCGTAGCTTTATAAATTAAATTGAACACCAAGCATATGAAGTATTAAAATTTATCTAAATATATAAAAGAGAAAGTGTGTGGGTATGTTCCATATAGGCTCTGAAACGGGTGGACCGATTTTAATGAAACTTTTAGAGAATCTTCAGATTGACCTGGCAAATAATCCTTTAAAGTTGAAAGACGATCAGAGCACTCCTCTTTTTGAACCGTCTAATTCAGCTTTTATTTACTATGATACTACTACTACGGGTATGATATTGTATTTACTGATATATACATGGGTGTAGGTGTATTTTGAGAGTGAAATTAAATGTTTAATAATGTAAGTTTATTGTTTAAATAAAATAAAGCAAAATCTAGTGGACTGTGTACGTCTAGTGAATACATAAATAATAGTATTCCTAATTTCCCGTGATGACATGCAGGTGACACATCAATTTCCACTTATACGTGACATCTTCATTTACGTAAATCAAACTCAATTTACTCGCTCACAATGATAGAGTTACGGTCACAGAACTATAGTGAAATAACTATAACAGATGTCTCACCTCTCCCCGATATCATTATATACATAAAAAGATTTCAATTGTCTGGACGTGCTGTAAATCTCCGAACGACGGCTCTCGTCACGTTCTCGAATCATTCTTAGATTTACATGACTAAAATTTACATAAAAGCTTTATGTGTTTGTTGCTTTGCTTTGTCATATTTTATAGTGGCATGAAAATGTACAGTTTATTATTACATTTTTATTATATAATACTTTCTAAGCAAGTGTTGTACCACGATCCCACCTGATGGTAAGTGGAAAAGCAATCCTGGATGGTAAGGCGCTCTTGCTTAGAAAATGCCTATTCACTGTACTCTAGAAAACACCCATATTGTAATCAGAGGGAAAGATAGAGGCGAGCAAACTATTTCAGTCCTTTCCTAAATGATGTGATGTAATAATCACGTCATGATCAACACACACACAATTACAAAAACCACACGTTCCAGCCGTAGAACAACCACTACTAGATATAGGCTTTCCTAACGATTTCTCAAAGAACCGGTTGAGAGCGGCTTGCGTCCCTCGTGTAATGTATTATTTTGATTATATCTGGATGGTTGTGATGCACCCACATGCTCATAGACTCACGTACAATGTGACACAGTATCCAACTACTGTAGCAGTTTGTGAACGAACAGTATTCTTAAATTTCCTTTTCTTATTTATTTAAAATTATTCGAACTAAATTCATGTCAATTATGTCGTGCGTGGAATGAAAAACTATAAAGGTTCACGCTAAGCGACTTAAGACCTAAGCAGCCTGTCAATCCGATAAAAAAGGCAAAGTTAGCTTCTATGATTCATATGTGTAGGTTCGTTAAAATAAAATAAATGAGAAGAAGGTGAACTCATATTTAATGATGAGCAATCAATGAGCAAGTAGCGCGGAAAAGCAATTTATATTTGGACATTTTTGGAACTAAATTGTTTAATCAGACGGAAATTCCATTTGATCAGACATGTTATTTTTATTTATGGAAAGTGACATTACAGTTGATCTAATGATGATAAAACATAAGTCTTAAGTACAAAATGGTGTAAGATGCGTCGTCTTCATCAGTCTGCAACAGTCCACTGCTAGACATAGGCCTCTCCAAAAGCCTGACAGCCGTCCTGCGAAGATCGTGTCTTCACCTAGTCTTAGAGCGTCCCTTGCGTTTGCCATCAAAAGGAATCAAACGTTATTGAGAATTACAGTTAAGTTAAGACGTCCTGGCACCTATAAAATCATTCATGCTCATTGTGTTATGAAAAAAAAAAAGTAACATATCAGACCTTCTTGGATGTATTCCTTTTATTATTTTTTTCTAGTTTAAATTTTAAAAATAATTTTTAAATAGCTGCTACGACTGACAAGCAAACAGAAGATTTCAAACTTAAGAAATAGAAACGAAATATTGTTTCTATAGAATAATTTAAACGTATTAATGTTTTTTTTTTCGTAAATTGGATAAATGAACGTTAAAAAAAAGGTTATATTATATTAATTAAGATTTCATGCAAATTTTACAACAATAGACATTAATAATACAAATGGAGACTTTCCCCATTGCGATAGGCGTAAATAGTTTAGGATGGGTAACAATGAAATCAGAGCGAGGACAAAACTATTGGAGCGTCGAAATCTACACGGAACTTTGTCTATCGCACGGTTGGAATAATACCGAGAAATATTCATATCATGATACAGTAACGTGATCTTTTAACAATAGCCTAGTGGTAAAAACGTTTGCATTTACGATCCTATGGTCGGGGATGCGAATCCTAGGCGACTTTTAGTAACGGGTTTGTTTTTTAGGTAACTCTCTGTCTTGTTTTCTTTCATACGATATAATAATAATAATAAGCCATTTAATCGGTTAGACAGATTACAACACATATACAAATTAACACAACAAGTTAAGCGCACAGTTAAAATTGAAAAAATAAAAAAAAAATAGAAAATAAATATATATATCACTAAAGACCCAAAAGGTCCGATACACAAGGCTATGCGTTGCAACGCTGAACCGACCGGGTTCACTGCTCAGCATAATGCTGGTTATCCGAGGAGGGTAAATCAGTGCTGGTATTCTGCAGAAACCTATTTTAAGAAGCAAACACATGTCAGTAGCAAAATTTTAACAAAGTACGAATAACGTAAAAGCAAGTAAAACACCAGGGAAACATAAATTGTATATAAAATAGAACAAAATAAAATAAAATAAATCGTTATTAAACCACTTCATAACACGTATACACGAGCAAAAACTAAAATCACCAGAAGCACTGCTGAGCATCGTGACCACGTATTAACAGCCCCGATTGAGGGCGGTCATAGGCGAAGTGGACCGCACACAGTATGCTATATCCCACCGGTTTTACTTTTAATTTATTAAGCTTCATTAATTTACTTATTTATGTCGTTCACAGGTCCAACTTAACCCAGCGGTTCGCCGACACTGATAGTGCCGTGCATCAGATGGGAATGCTGCCGATGCTTGTTTTTAAAAACCGTTCCAAGCCTGTCGACGGCAGCGCTTTCCTTACTGAACTTGCTGATTTAAGGTACAGTGTCTTTTTAGGATGTTCATGTAAAGAATATATCGATATATTTTTCGATATAATATATCGTAATGTTTAACTAGCCTATGATATTAAATGTTAGAAATGTTTTATACTATTAGAGCACTCGGCGTGTAACTAAGGGTTCTGGATTCGGATCCCATATTCTGGACTATTGAATATTGTATTTATATTTATTATTTATATACATTTTATTTATAAATTTATATAGCTAAGGCTGCCGGCGAGAAGAGTAAGAGTATAGTACTACACTACACTCTTTGTGATGGCAGCACAAGTAATGGTTTTATTTTTATTCAAGTTGTCGACCACAAATAAGATAAAGTTATATTTCATCGTATCGTATTTAATTTACTTACGGTGTTTGGTAAACTGATGAAATATATCGATTTATGTATCGATATTTTTATAAAAAAATTTAAATAGTGCAGTTCTAATGTCTTTATTTTATTTTTATATTCTATGTATAATTTATCTGTTACGTCATGAAATAAATACGTAATTTTTCACGTTAAACTTTTTAATGTTTAAAAGCAATTATTGATATTAAAAAGTTAAATGGCGCAGTAAAATTGTGCGACGCAGATAACGGGAAAACAAGGAGATGATTCATGTCTGGAGAGGTTTTTATATTGTTAAATTAAATTTCATACACTTCTCCGTCTGATAATAATCTGCATTGTAAATTGTGAAAATACAGCGACGACTATCGAAGTTACTTCACTAACTTATTTTTTTATACTTTCTAAGCAAGTGCTTCCCACCTGATGTTAACCGGAAATGCAGTCCTGAATGGTAATGGTAGCTTAGTAAATTACTATTCACTCTACTCTTGAAAATACCCACATTTAAAACGGAGGGAAAGACAGACGCGGGTAAACTATACCAGTCCTTTGCTGTAATGAAAGACGAAGCAAAACGCTTCGTTCAGGTTTGAGGGATGTTCACAACAAAAGGATGAAATCCTGCAGTGTCTCGTGAATTCCGATGGTGGGACGGGGATGGGGGAATTAGAACATGTAGTTCCTGAGCACACTCTCCAAAATACAATCTGTAGAAAACCGAAAGGCTAGCTACTTTACGCCTGTGCTCAAGACTGAGCAGATTGATTTCAGCTGCGTCACCAAATAGCCGCTTAGCCCGCCCTTCCATCTTACATTACGCTCTCAACTTCCATTCGCCTCGCCCGATCACACTTTTCGTAACGCATTCACCACGTGCGTGCTTCAAAACTGACGAGAACGTTAGCAACTATTCTCGCAAGACGACAGTCAAAGCCATGATTGACTTATCATGACATCGTCGTGAAGCATAGTTTTTTTCACGAGCATCGAATAGAGCCTTTGCTACAATAATCGTATATTCGTAGCGATGTTTGGCTCCACGCTTTTGTTTTTATTTTTGTTCAGTTCGGTATTATAACTGACGAATTTATTATTACTGACAGACTGGTATTATGATTGAAGGTAAATGACGAAGTTGCAAGTGAATACTCAAGTCTATCAGCACCTTAAATCGAACATGTAAAACAATTATTATTCATTGATTCATAACGCATAACGACTTACGAAAATAGATAATTTCCTACGCAATATACTTACGAGAGATAATTTCGTTATATAAATAATTCAAGTTAATTCGATAAAAGCTTTACCGTAATGAGTTAGTTTCGCCTCGTTACCTCCATTCCGTTGATTTGTGTTGTTATTGAGTACTATACTAAAGCTTTCATATACTAAGGTTTTATGTTTATAAGTAATAGATTTTATGTACAAGTAGCTAAGTAAGGTAATACAAGCCTGATAGGATGTGATAACTAACCAAATGACCAATCATTTAGTCGGTTGTTCAAATTTATTTCAGTTTGATATAGTAAAGAGAATGCGAAATGTTTTGACAATAACAATAACCACTGCAGCGGCTTTTGTTGTTACATTATTGAGTCGACCAGTGATGTACTAGAACCTCGATAAGAATCCCACTGTTGGGCACAGGCCTTCTCTGTAAAGAGAGTATAAATATATAGGGTATAGCCCAATAAGCCTCGCGCATTACCACTATTTTATGGGCAGGCCCCACCCCTTAGATGTTAGGAGCGTTGATGGAGTTTCTTCGGCCACTTCTTCTCCCAGCAACAACGCTTCCCGATATGGCACTCAAAGTTAATTTAGCTTTTGAATGTCCCTTAGATTATTTGTGAAATAGCAACCGACCGAGCCGTGGTTCGGCCCTCTAGGACGCCCTCGGATCGGAGTGCTTACGCGTAACATAGTAACCACCAAGTCGAGCGTGCCCCTCACCGGGGGACCCTTGTGTCGAGTTACTAGCGAAAGAGGTTCAGGCTAAGCGACCTAAGAGCTATGCCACCTCTCAATCCGTTCAAGCAGTTAAGGCCAGCTTCTCTGGCCAATCTGTGTAGTTCGTCATACAAAATAAAAAAGGTATAGCTCACGTGGCCTTAGTGAGGATTGGTGTCCTTTACATGCCTAAGAATTTTTTAACACGTGTAGGTTGCTAATGATGTTTTCGTGGTGCATGAGCACTTGAAATTGCAACGAACAAATTCATTAGTTCCGGGACAGGGGATCGAACTCGGCACTGGGCTACCATGTATTAGCAAAACAACCTTAAGAACATAAAGATCGAGTTCATATAGTAAACATCCACATTTTATTGTATTTATAATAAAGAGTTTATATATTGTTGTATAGTTGGCACGCCTTGCCGCGCTAATGGTGTTTGTAGAGTCATTATAACTTCATAAACGAAGGAGTTTGATGTATTAGTAATGAAAATGCATTAGGAACATGAATGGAAATATGTTTCGCTGCAATGGAAAATGAACGGTGATAGCACACCTTCACTTAAGGTTATTCGTTCAAACTATAATATGTAAGGTGTGTAGTAAGGTATATGTCAAAATAATTTTTCGTAACTACGGAATCGATATAATTTTTTTTGCTATTTTTGATTTTGATAGAAAAAGTTTCAATATATCGATACATATAAATATAACTAGAGTGTCATTATTATTTTACATTATTAAGTTTTATTTTTAGTTTGGTATAGGTTTATAGTTTTACCTATTATTTATACCTTTTAAATATTAAAATTATTGTTTTAGTTGAAGACCTATTTGTTATTGTGCATATAAAAATTGTAATTGTTAGAGTGTTTTTTATTATTAAAATAACCATTTCGGCTAATCTTTAGAACGGCTCGACCGATTTCGGCGGGACTTTCACTGTCACAGCCGATGTAATGAGAAGTAACTTGATCTACTTTTATTTTAGAAAACATTTAAATAAATAGTTTTATAATCGCCGGTAACACTGCGGGGTGCAGCTGGTTATGGTTAAAATTATATTATATTCAAAAATATTTATAAAAGCTGTCACGTTATTATAAACCTAGCGGGGTACAGTCAGCTTTAGTTGTCCTTTATTCACTAAACTTGTTAAGTTTCCATCTGAGACAGGTGGGGAGCCCATCACTTTTACAAATGCTTTTTGTACTTAAAAAACGCCAATTCATTTGTGACATATCTGGACAGGGAAGCGTTCGACTATTCTGGGTATATCTGTTACGTGTTTTATAGGCAATTTATTTTAGGGTCATAAAAAAGGGAACATCTGTGAGATAATTTCTATTTGTAGACATCTTTAATAATGTTTATGACATTTTTTTATGGAATACAATAATTTTAATATAAGCAACTCTTACAACAAGACAAAATGTTTTGGTTACCGTTTGATTAATATTTTATCGATTGCGTAATCTAGTGGAAACCCGGTTTATTGTTTGGATTCATCCGAAGTCACAGCTTTATGTGTTTATTTAAATTTGTTACTTCTCGTAGTTTGCCATTACTCTTAGGTCTGTTTCTATGCTCACACATCGAACAGTGTCAATATCTATCTCCAAGCAAAAATCTGGTATCTATAATTTTCCCGTTCTCAGTGCAGTCGATCTTTCTTTGATAGATGTAAAAAGCATAAGATACCTAATAAGCATATTTTTAAGAAATTAGTCCGTCGTCATTTTTTTTTTGGGACCAACTATCACAGCTTCACCGGATTGAGAGGTGGCATAGCTCTTAGGTCGCTTAGCCTGAATCTCTATTAGGTGGTAACTCGACACAAGGGTCCCCTGGTGAGGGTAACCTCGGCTTGGACGGTTACCATTATTACGCGTTAGCAGTCCGATCCGAGGACGCCTGAGAGGGCCGAACCACGACTCGGTCGGTAGCTATTTTATTAGCAAAATCGATTGGGACTGTATATGGAATTAAGTTATATGCCACTTCGGGAAGCGAAGTCCGTCGTCATTACTTAAAGGCATATTTAAACACTTTTCGACTATTGACAAGGGTGGGGGCCTTTGTCGTCCGCCAAATTGGACCCGGCAAGAAGGCGATATCGGCTGTCGGCTTGCACTGCGAGGGCACGGGAGGGAACCTCCCCCGAGTCGTGCTCTCCAAAGACCACAAAGCAGAGGGGCTCCGGTGCGTTCCTCTGGAGATCCCGGAGCCCCTCACCATGCACCGAGGAAGGGCCACCGGGGGGTTTCAGTGGGTAAAAAAAAGATATAAATAAATACGTTATAGTGTTGCCATTTTAAAATCTCGATTCGATCTTGTTGGTTTGTCGACAGAATCAAAACAACTGTATTTGAGTGTACCATTTCATATGCAGAATAATAAAATCACCCATGAATTATTCATTTAATACAATAACCGTACCACTCGGGTATTCGCAAAAAATATCAATTACTTTAGCGCGGTTCCATTGTTATTGAAACTAGTACAATTTATAACGAAATGTTTCAGATATTTATGAATAATATACGCCATAACATTGTAGGAGGAAGGCGCAAGAGAGAGCAAACTTTCTTTGCTTTTCACTAAGCTTATTAGGTCTTTATAGGCATTATTTATAGGTAGCCTATGAGGTAAATATAGGGTTATTGGTTATTCGACGTATATCCGTTAGGAGGTTGATATTTGCGCTAATTTTACTTTATGCAATATGCAAAAGTGGGCCATTTTTCGTAGCTTTTTTCGAAATACAACTTCAAGAATTCAACTTCAGAAATGCAACTTCAAAAAATTATTAAGAAAAAAATGTCATTTTTTCTTTTGATTAAATAGTGGCTATTTATTAATGTTAAAAGAACAATTATTAATTAATTTAAAAATGCGAAAAACTGTTCTATTTCATAATATTTTGTAGATTTACTAATGCTTATAAAATACTGGCAACAGCTTAATGATTTAGGGTACAGTCTGCGACGTAAGGTATTGGGTAGGTAAGTTTATTTGGAATGTTTACCAAACATTTTGCTAGCATTCTTTTGAAAGAAAATAGCAATGATTGTCAGGAATGGAAACTATAGTCCGAAGGAAAATTTTGGCTTTAGAATGCTGTAAACAGAGATACCAAGTATATTTACCAGTAAAAAAACCGACTTCAAATCGAATCAAACGTTAAGTACGCACGGATGGATTTCGAAATACTCGTAGAATTAAATCTACCCAAACTCTCATCCAACTACCCTTGTAAATAGTAAGTTTGAGTTATTCGTCCATTTGTCGCGCACATATTTAATGCAAACACTTATATGGTTTTCTCATAGATGCTATTATCAGAATTGGACCAAATTGAAATTGGACCACAAGGATAACACGAGCTTTCACATAAAAAATCATCTAAATCTGTTCACCCTGTTAAAGGTTATAAAAAAATCAATAAAAAAGACATACATACGAATTGAGAATCCCCTCCCTTTTCTGAAGTCGGTTAAAAAACAAGTTAATGTTTGTAATCAGGTGACCCAATTGTCCGTTGTTCTTAATACCAATGATAAAAAAGCGATAAAATCTAAGTATGGTTCTAAAATAATGAGTACTAATGGATGAGGACAAGGGGGCGATATCGATAAACATTCAACATGTCAAGGTGTTTCGCTTATGAATTTTTACGACCTCTTCTGAATATTGTCGATAAAACAAATGAATAAGTACGTTTTAATGAACATAAGGGAAAATTTCTTTGCGGCCCTAGCACTGTTTGTGTTTTATGTAGTACTGTTTTGATGAAACCTTGAAGCATATCGTTGCTTCTAAGCATCTTTTTTTTTGTTTACGGGGAGGAAATCTTCAGAAAGATACCCCGCCTTCAGGGGGGAAGGCGGCGGTTATGTGGGGTTCTTACCCACTAAAACCTCCCCGGTGGCCCTTTCCTCGGTGCATGACGAGGGGCTCCGGGATCTCCAGTGGAACGTACCGGAGCCCCTCTGCACTGTGCTCAAGGAGAGCACGTCCCGGGGGGGAGGTTACTCCCTCCCCCCCCCTGTGCCCTCGTAGCGCAAGGCGACACGGGCCAGCCGATGTCGCCTTCTTCCCGGGTCCACTTTGGTGGACGACTCAGGCCCCCACCCTTGTTGCCCAGTGAACCCGAGGCCCCTTTAGTCGCCTTCTACGACGGGCAGGTGATACTATAGCCTTATTCTAGAGCCCAATACCGGGCCGAATAATTTGGTCATCTTATGAATGGTATCACGAGATACTTCTCTCATCAAGCTAATCCACAATGTCCACAACAGAAACCATTGCAGTGTATTTTTAGGCAAGTACTTGGCCACGTCACCTTCTTTTGATATTAATAAAATAAAATATATATTTTTTATTTGTACAAAAGAAAACAAATATAAAAATACTGGCAACAGCTTAATGATTTAGGGTACAGTTTGCGACGTAAGGTATTGGGTAGGTAAGTTTATTTGGAATGTTTACCAAACATTTTGCTAGCATTCTTTGAAAGAAAATAGCAATGATTATCAGGAATGGAAACTATAGGCCAAAGAAAAATTTTGGTTTTAGAATGCTGTAAACAGAGATACCAAGTATATTTACCAGTAAAAAAAACCGACTTCAAATCGAATCAAACGTTAAGTACGCTCGGATGGATTTCGAAATACTCGTAGAATTAATTCTACCCAAACTCTCATCCAACTACCCTTGTAAATAGTGAATTTGAGTTATTTGTCCATTTGTCGCGCACATATTTAATGCAAATGTAACACTTATATGGTTTTCTCATAGATGCTATTATCATAATTGGACCAAATTGAAATTGGACCACAAGGATAGCACGAGCTTTCACATAAAAAATCATCTAAATCTGTTCACCCTGTTAAAGGTTAAAAAAAATCAAAAAAAAAGACATACATACGAATTGAGAACCTCCTCCCTTTTCTGAAGTCGGTTAAAAAACAAGTTAATGTTTGTAATCAGGTGACCCAATTGTCCGTTGTTCTTAATACCAATGATAAAAAAGCGATAAAATCTAAGTATGGTTCTAAAATAATAAGTACTAATAGATGAGGACAAGGGGGCGATATCGATAAACATTCAACATGTCAAGGTGTTTCGCTTATGAATTTTTACGATCTCTTCTGAATATTGTCGATAAAACAAATGAATAAGTACGTTTTAATAGACATAAGGGAAAATTTCTTTGCGGCCCTAGCACTGTTTGTGTTTTATATAGTACTGTTTTGATGAAACCTTGAAGCATATCGTTGCTTCTAAGCATCTTTTTTTTTTTTTTTGTTTACGGGGAGGGAATCTTCAGAAAGATACCCCGCCTTCTGGGGGGAAGGCGGCGGTTATGTGGGGTTCTTACCCACTAAAACCTCCCCAGTGGCCCTTTCCTCGGTGCATGACGAGGGGCTCCGGGATCTCCAGTGGAACGTACCGGAGCCCCTCTGCACTGTGCTCAAGGAGAGCACGTCCCGGGGAGGTTACTCCCTCCCCTGTGCCCTCGTAGCGCAAGGCGACACGGGCCAGCCGATGTCGCCTTCTTCCCGGGTCCACTTTGGTGGACGACTCGAACCCCACCCTTGTTGCCCAGTGAACCCGAGGCCCCTTTTAGTCGCCTTGTACAACAGGCAGGGGATACCGTAGTCTTATTCTTGAGAGCCCAGAACTACAGGGCTGCGGGCCGGTGTGCCACCGGCCCTCCTACGCCATCTCCGAACGGGATCGGCCCTCTCCCGATCCCATTCTGCGGTCTCCTTCTGGGTCATTACTGACTCGCAGAAGGAGACCAGCGCCTTCCTGCTTCTAAGCATCTACGCCAGATACGACAAAGGCCCTCACGCTTGTAGCCCTGTGAACCCGAGGCCCTCTACGACAGGCAGTGGATACTATATCCTTATTCTATGAACCCAATACCGGGCAGAATAATTAGGTCATAATTTGGTCAACTTAACAATGGTATCACGAGATACTTCCCTCATCAAGCTAATCCACAATGTCCACAACAGAAACCATTGCACTTTATTTTTTAGGCAAGTACTTGGCCACGTCACCTTCTTTTGATATTAATAAAAATAAAAATATATATATTTTTATTTGTACAAAAGAAAACAAATATAAAAATATTGAACGTTTGTAAACTGCTATAGTAGTTGATAACTGTGTCGCAGCAGTTTTCGCCCACCTCGAGACACAAACAACAATAAAAACAAATCAAACCTATAATCATGTAGACATTATTAGAAGAAAAAGGACAAATTAATTATTGTGTACGTGTGTGTGTGTGTGTGAAAGAGAGAGAGAGTATGTGTGTGCATCACAAGCATCCAGAGATAATTGTTCCAGAGATAGTTTGTTCTTTATAGGTTAAATTTTACAAATAATTGGTGACTTTAGTTTTACATTCCCGATAGGAGATATAAATTCAGTAATTTATTTATTTTATTATAAACAGAAGAAGCTTAATAAAATAAAAATAACAGGGAAGAATAGAAACACAGTATTCATCATTTATATTAACATTCCAAAATAACGTAGAAGATGCCTCACGTCAATATTTATTAGATTTCATTGTCTTTTGTTTCTCAATCGGTACAATTGGGCTTCTGACGTCTTTAATTATCTAAAGGCTTGTTTGTCTCTGTCTTAAAGAGAAATGCAATTTCCCCCGAGAGTTACTAACTTTTATTAATTAAGAATCATTCGTTTCCTAATCGTGTCGTACAAACAGTTGTCGAGCAATCGAAGCGCGACAAACTTTGCCGTGGACAAACCAAACGTAGTAATTACACGTAGAAATTGAACGGCTCTCTCCATTCTACAAACTGGCAAATACCGTAATGCTAACACCACGTTTCAGGACACGTTTCCAACCCGCAAGTGTAAAGTTCCGTTATTAATATTTTTGCAACTGTGGTCGTTATTCGCGACTTAGTTCGTATTGAAATAAAACTACGAGTAGTTGATATTGAAAACAACGGCAAATTACATTGCCGTCAAAAGTAAAATTCTTACAAGCAAACTAGCTTACGGTTCATCTGATCTTAAATGATAACAGTCGCCCATAAACGTCTACAACAC
This sequence comes from Meandrusa payeni, assembly GCA_029286785.1. Classification (NCBI taxonomy): domain Eukaryota; kingdom Metazoa; phylum Arthropoda; class Insecta; order Lepidoptera; family Papilionidae; genus Meandrusa; species Meandrusa payeni. Next base: position 12,422,546 of record JAGSMX010000027.1, read on the forward strand.
CAGTGGAGTTGCAGGTGCGTTGCTGGCCTTTGAGAAATGAAGAGGCTTGTTTTTTGAAGGTCCCGAAATCGTAAAGGTTCGCAAATACTGCTGGTGATAAATTATTCCACAGGTTGACAGCATGTGGGAGAAAGTTACGTCTTTCAATATTCGTACAATAAACGACTGGAATAGTTTGCCAGCGTCTGTCTTTCCTTCTGATTACAATGTGGGTATTTTCTAAGAGTGAATAGGCATTTATTAAACTCGTGCGCCTTAACATCCAGGACTGCATTTCCACTTAACATCAGGTGGGATCGTAGTGAAGTACTAGCTTAGAAAGTATAAATAAGAACGTAGGGTCGTGAAGCGGCAACCAAGTAACACTCAATGCAAATTTAAGACTTATACGTTTTCCTTAAGGAATGATTTCAAATGAAAAGAAAACATACAGACGAATTGAGAAACTCCTCCTTTTTTGAAGTCGGTTGAAAGAAGAAAATCGATGCCATGCTATCTATCGATGTTCTAGACTAGATGACAGATAATCCGTTGGATGATTATAAATATATGTATGTACATATTTAATAAGATTATTTTCACAGGGACAACATTAACCCGGGCACATCGATGACGGAGGCTGTGGAGTGGTACACGAACGCGAATGCTGCGTTGCTCAACCATCTCACAAAAGAGATCAAAGATACAGATAGTAGTACAATATGGAGGTATTTATTTATGTTGAACTTACTACTAACTTAACTAACTGACATCACTAGAGCCGAAATATTTTTGTGTCTCGGATTCTCGCCTTAATTGCTCTAGTACGAGCCACCTCTATACAGGCCACCGCTATCTCGTGGTTTTACGCGGCGCTCCCACGGTCTAGCCATGTGACATACAGATCTTCTTGACTCCCTACCAGCTCTTACTCAAAGCATTTCCTTTTTGCTCAACTCTCTCTCCTAAAGGACAAGGACAAATATACTTGCAAAAACAAAAACCGACTTCACAACCGAATCAAATGGTAAACGCTATTACGCGCAGAATCTTTGTATTTTCGAATTATCGTAGGAATATAACGAAAAATTACTCTTGAAGTTCAATTTTTCTAATAAAAAATTAATCAACAAAATCGATTGGCGTGATATTGAGTTATTCGTTAATTTGTAGCGATGATACTTAATGCAAATGTAAGACTTATATGGTTTTGACATGTATGCCATTGTCAGAATTGAGCCTTTAAGTATATACAAAGAGGGCGGAACAGACTACCCAAGCCTTCACTGAACATGTGAACTCCATTACAGAAAATTTAAACCAATTCAATAACACTCAATAAACAAAAACCTAACCACCCTAAAATATATACAAACATCAAACTTAAACAATAGTAACCAACTTACAAAAAACCAAATCGAAGGCCAAATATTAAATCGCAAGGCAAACATTTAGACCAAAAGTCCAATGTGAACAGACACCTTATAGGCTCACGTGCTCCATCCTAGGCTTCATCTTCGCCTTCCATCAAGCAAGATAGAAGCCAAACGTGAGCCTATTATTATATAAAAAAAAAGTTCACTATGGATTACATTAACATTAAGGGCGCCCCAGCACAATTGAAGTCGGTTTTTGTTTGTACTCGTAACTAAACTTGTTAACTGCGACATTAACTCTTTCAAAAAGCAAAATTTTCTCACTTTCAATTTTGAATTGTAAACATTGAGATTAGATTATAAGAGATCATGTTAAACAATACTATATTGAAAAACACTAGATGATTATCTCTGCGTGGAAAAATAATTATAAAATTTAAATAGATTCCTTAGTGAACATAGTTGGAGTATTTGCCGAGTATTGAGGTTAACTTATATAGATATGAACATCTTCGATTAAAAGTTCATGCTATTAAGTGACGCAACTTGTTCATAACTAGAAACTGGGTTGCGTGTTGTCCTGTTATAATTTTACTTGAGATTTTTATTAAAAAAAATATCTTTTAGTAGGTTATTCGAATGATTTTTTCGATCAAATAAATAAATAAAACTTATTATTATATGACTAAATTCACATTGGTCATAAGTCCGATACTTATCGCCTAAGTTCTCTTGAATCATTATTTTATTTACATGACATCTATTCAACCGACTTCAAAACGTTTACGTACACGTTACGTTTGTTACCGCATAACTTTTGATTTTGAGGATACAAATATTTGGAATCTGTTTTGGTCCCTTAACGCTTGATTCAATTTAAAGTCGCTTTTTGTTTTTACTCGTAAATATACTTGTTGTATTTGGTAGTACTACGAGGTTCATTCGTAGCCGTGCTACGGGCGTAGCTTCACAGGTATTAGCTACATTCGAATAGTACAAAATATATTAAGTTCTGGTATTTTGCCGCATCCCGTCCCCTCTTATTACAAGTAAACTTCACGGCCTTATAACAATAGCTGGGTAGGCAAAAACAGCAATTGCTGTCCACTTCGCCGATATTATTAAGTTATTCAAAGACACGTAAGCCATTACATAAAAATTTGACCTTCCTTAGGTCGGAAATATAGTAGAATAAGGAATAAATGACGGAGAAGATTTTTATTTTTTATAGATTTATACTGCGGAAGTCAGTGCTAGAGTCGGTAGAGGGAGGTTTGTTGACCATGTTATGTATATAAAACGGTGGAGTTAAGAAGTACCTGTACCTAATGAATGTATGCGCAGATGTAATGATGTCAATGACGCAAAAAATGTATGTTTAGGTTATAATGAGCCCTGGTAGGTCAGTCTCCGGGCTGTCGCCTCAAATTGCATAGTACGCTAGCAGCCCGAGTTCGATCCCTGATTCTAGCACCAATAAATTTGTTTTTGCAATTATATACCACGCGTTCGGCGGTGAGGAAACCTACATGTCCTAGAAAAATTTTATACGACACGTGAAGTCTGCCAATCCGCACTAGCGCCGCGTGGCGGGCTATGCCTTTATACTCTCTTCATAGAGAAGGCCTGTGGTCAGCTGTGGGACATATATAAAGGCTGTAACTTTAAGTTTAAGGTAAATGGAAGTTCTTAATGCCTGCCTACTGCTAATAATATCTTATTCTTGCAGATATTTAGTGGGTTTTAAGAATCTACTACGAAGCATAGAATGCAAAGGAATTGCTTCCGTTCTCGGTATAAATTACTTTGCGAGAGGATATTTGCAACCACGGTCTCACGAAAGGTCAGTGTTTTTTTATAAGCATATACATATAGTTATTTTAGTAGCTTGCAATTGATATCTTACCAGCGCTTAGGACCAAACTTGCCAATGAAAATCTTCAAAAGATACCCCGATTGTGTGGTGGAAATTATGTGAGAATTCAATTCATTAAAGCTTGTGGGAAGGGTGGAATTAGGGACTAGAATTCTTAATGAATTTCTTTCTTGAAGGTACTAGTAAAGTAAAATACTTATAGTATTTTATATGTTGTTTGTGAACAAAGTAAGCGATGCAACTAAAAAAATAAACAGTTTTTTCTAACAAATATTATTAAGATTTTTTTTTAATGTGGGGAAAATGCCTACGCATACCTGCTCTCAGAATCGCACCGACTAAAACCCCACGGTGTCCTACTCGGCGCGTTTAGACGGAACCACGGGAACGCTTGCGCATACTACCGTGATTCCGTGTAACCATTCCAACTAAGCTTAAGTTTGTGTAAGGAGATGGTTCACGTCAACAGTCGAATGCTAGATTCGAAGGTACGACCTTACGTTTCGCAAACTGTACCCTAAGCCATTAGGTTATTGACGCATTAAATATTAGTGCTAAAGAGAAAACTAGATGTTTAGTACCTAATAAATTTTAACTGTCACTATTTTTTAATTTAGTTTCTTCCATTCAACATTATTTTATTCACTTTAAACAAGCGATTTAAAACTATTTTTAACCGACTTCAAAATAGGAGGAGGTTCTCAATTCGACTGCATTTTTCTTTTTTTATACCTCATAACTTTTGACCGGGCGAACCGATTTTGATGATTCTCTTTTTTTATTTGACAGCTGATGCTATCCTGTTCCAGTGGCATCCATAAACCATATAAGTTATAAATTTGATTAATTTTTATTGAAGTAGGTTTTTGTGTTTCCTCGAAAATATATTTGTACATAGAAGTATTAAAAAGATATTTTTCTTTAGATACATATCGCATATGGTGCTAGGCCGAGATCTCCTGGACAATACGTTAAATTTGGTTCCATCCCTAATACCACTGCACATGGACATCAAAGAGGACAGCCCTGAATATCAAGTACTAGAAAAAAAGTAAGGAGAAGATTTTTATATTTTACTTACATAAAGTTTAATATTTTATACAAAAAATGCAAACAAATGCGTAATGATTAGAAGCACGTGTGTATGTAGGAAGAACGATAACGCAGGTAAAACTTCTTTATATAAATTTTATACTTAGGAGATAGATTCGTTATTTCACCAAAATATACGAGTATCTAAAACGGCAAACTTAATGCTATTTATCATTTTCTGCTAGCTAAGCTTCGATAGAGTTAAGTTAAAATAGGCTAAGGGTAGTGCCACTAAAATAGTCTAAATAAATATAACAATATACATTGGGCCCTGGTAGCTGTTCCCGGGCGGTCGCCTCAAGTTGCATAGCACACTAGCAACCCAAGTTCTTCCCTGTGCCGGAACCAATACGTTTGTTGTTGCAATTTTATGTGCTATTTTACCACGCGCTCGGGAAGGAAACATCGTGAGGAAACCTACATGTTTAGGAAAATTTTTCCAATTGCCAATCCGCACTAAGACCACGTGGCGGACTATGCTCTTATAGTCTCTTTACAGAGAAGTCCTGTGCCAATCAGTGGGACATATAGAAAGGCTGTAACTATAACATATTCATGAAATAAATAAACGATAATAAATTATCATTTTCACTGAGTACAAAATATTCAGATACACGCGATTTAAAGACATTAGCTAAAGGGGTAAGAGGCAAGCTATTCCAGAGTTGAAAGCCGTGTAATTCAATTTCCAAAGATTTATAAAAAGTGTGCGGTTCGCAACCGACGAAATATTTGAATGAAAATGAGAGCGTTCGTGCATAACAGCGTATAATCCGTTATATTTTAAAAATTTCAAATCAATTTGTATTCCTAAATATACTTGTTAAAAATCGACACACTGTATTTGCACGAACAGATAGGTAAAATGTTGGAGGCATTCGCTTTGCGCAGATGTCACGTGACGACATACATCAATAATTTGACTGCATTGAGGCAGAATGGATGCGGCACTTCTTTTTTTAAGTCGTGTCATTTAATCAGTCGTATTGATCGTTGTTAGGGCTGGTGAGAACGGGAAAATCGATAAGATATGTAGAACAGTGGTGATAGCTTCTAATGTCAACATGTCACCTGACGTGCCTTTTTTTGTGACGAACTATACATATTTACCAGAGAAGGTAACTTTTTATTGCTTCACCGGATTGAGGAGTGGCATAGCTCTTGGGTCGCTTAGCCTGAACCTCTGTACCTAGTAACTTGACACAAGGGTCCCACTAGAGAGGGATAACCTCGGTCTGGACGGTTACTATGTTACGCGTAAGAATTCCGATATAAGGGCAGCCCCAGAGGTCCGAACCACGAATTGATGGGTTGCTTTTACACGAATAACCTAAGGGACATTCAATAGCTAAACTAATTTAAATGCCATTTCGGGAAGCGTTGGAATAGAGGTCGTGTACTATTAAAAGAGTGACCGAATTGAGTGTTCTGACTAATTTCCGAGTGTCATTACCGTACATCTTAACGGAAGTCGAAATTCCATCGACACCATCTTGATGGTTAGCCTTCCACAAACCTGCTTTCTTCCCGGTATTTTTCTTCCACGCGCTATCAACCTATCCAATCAACTGCGGTGTTTCCGAATATAATTTAGGGTCGAGAAACGAGCCTACTCCTTTCTCAAAGTCGACAACGCACCTGTTGCTCCTCCGATGATGAGGAAATTCACGGGAAACCGTGATCACTTATGATCGGGTAAGCTCGTTTACCTCTTTTAAAAAAATAGTCGTAGTAACAGTAGTCACTGCCTATCCATATCTAGGTGATAGATATGTGCCTTAATATTATTATTACTTAACACATACCAAGTTATATAGAGCGACGAGCCCAAAATAAATTGCTAAAGTTTCTCTTCGGGGGAGTTGCTGATAAAAAAAAAACAAAAATTCTTTTGTCCTTTAGAAATGTCACAATTAATGTGTTTGTTTGGAACAAAGGAATTATTTGCTATGAGAGTTCTTTGTTCGTACGTCAAATAAGTGGTAACACTCATGTTAATAATATTTACACAATTACTTACCAAACTTTTATTTCTATTTGTGTGGTAACAATGAAATTGAAGCAATCAATTATAATTAAGCTGAACGTAATTTTGATTTGTGTGATTATAATTTGGAAAAATTAAATAAATAATTATTATTTTAAATAAAAATATTTTAATTTATATCAATAAATATTACATATGCCAAGATAGTTGTTAACCATTATTTAAAAAAACAAAATATACTTCCATTTCCGTGCCAATATATATTTGACATGTGCATGTTTTTATTTAAAAACTCTAAAATGTATTTCAACAAAAAAAACGAAATTGCCACTAAAACTTCGAGACGTCCAAATAAATTGAGCATATCAAAACAGCGGAAAACTCTGTAGTAGTAATGCATATTGTATGGCAATGTCAATATTTAATAGACTTCCACAGCACATTATAGATGTAACGGGGAAAACATTTCAAACACGAATTACATACCTGACTTATTTCCAAAATTGAATTATAATATAAATGATTACATAAATAGAAAATAAAAATATATAATAGAAAATAAATAATATGTTTTATAAAAAATATTTTTTTTATATTGTATGTCTAAAACGAGCTTGAGTCTAATATATAATTGTAATACTTAATTGTAACGTTAGGTACTAATTATAAGATTTGCACAATATGTGAAACTCTAACTATATGAACATCTTATTGTAAATCATATCCTTGAAAATAAATATTTATTTATTTATTTATATGGGTAGTTAATCTAAATAATATCGCAGCCATTAAAAAAGTATGAAAACAATTTATTTCACTGCAACTTCAAACGTTAATGTCATCATTTTTTCATAACGCGAATGAAAAATTGAAAAAAAATTTAGTGAAGACTGATTTTAAATATTATTTCCTTCAACGATTTAGTCTAATTTCTCCTTTTTATTCGACAGAAACCAGCAAATTGTGGACAATAAATACCAAGACGGCAGCGTAAGCGATGCAATAGAATATTTCGACCAGACAGCCACTCTCTTAGACAAACTGCGGGCCGTGCAAAAACAACTTCGACAATACATCAGGTGAGCAAACACAAAACAACTGTTGAACGAACTTTATTATCCATGAAATAGCTACCGAACGAGTCGTGGTTCGGCCCTCTCGGGCGCCCTCGGCTCGGAATGCTTACGCGTAACATAGTAACCGTCCGTTGTGGTTACCACCGGGGACCCTTGTGTCGAGTTACTAGAGGTTCAGGCTAAGCGACCTAAGAGCCATGCCACCTCTCAATCCGGTGAAGCAGTCAAGGCTAGCTTCTCTGGCCAATCTGTGTAGTTCGTCATTAAAAAAACCCAAAACAACTATAAAAATAACAAGTATATTACGAGTAAAATAAAAAACCGACTTCAAATCAAATCAAACGTTAAGCGCTATTACGCGCTGACGCACTTTTTGTGTTACTGAATTATCGTAGGAATATTACGAAATAGAATTAACCAGAACCAAACTCTAAAAATTAGTAAAAATTATTAAAAATTGAATCATTGAAAACGGTTGGCGTCCATTTGTCGCGAGCGTATAAAAATGCAAATTTGTGTATTATTTTGTTTTGTCAAGGATGCCACTATCTTTGAACCAGAAATGGCACCTCACGGGAACCACCAGCTTTTAAATAAAAAATAATGATCAAAATCGATTTACCCGGTCCAAAGTTATGATTTGTGTATGTTGATGAATTGGGAACCTCCTACTTTTTGAAGGCGGTTGAAAAATAAAAATAAGCGCATGTAAATAAGTACGTCCTTTTAAGCCTCACATGGTAGACAGAAACAGCTTTTCGCCGTCACTTTTCGAGTATATTAGTCCGTCCGTTAGTATGTCCCATATGTGACATCTGATGAGCCCATTAAACACAAACTTGTAGCATGAGATATTTTATACAAATAACGCGACACTTACGGTACAAGCCGGACTATGATTCGAGCTCAAACGTATGTCGAAATACTTACCTCCTCATTCTGTACCGCAAGAAGTAAATTTATGAGTATTTTACTTCTTAACTATAAGCTACGATACACTATCTACAACACATTAGTAAAGCCACATTTAGAATATAAAATTCAAATACGGGGACAGGCAACTAAAACTAATCTAAATAATTTACAAAGGGCACAAAATAAAGTCGTTAAAGTTTTATTTAATTATAACTTCCTCACACCTACTAAAAATTTACGTTGATACAAAAATACTTAACATATATAAGTTGTTTGTTTACACCACATGTATGTTAATAAGAAAAATATTGACAAATAACATAAATACACAAATTACATTCCACAAAAGACACACAAATACCACACTAGACGTAAAGATGAGATACAGTTACCTATGGTTAGAGAACATTATACGGTAAAAAAAATTACAATACGAGGGAGCCCAGCTGTACAACAAGCTTTTTTTTGTTGACGGGGAGGAAATCTTCACAAAGATACCCCGCCTTCTGGGGGGAAGGCGGCGGTTATGTGGGGTTCTTACCCACTAAAACCTCCCCGGTGGCCCTTTCCTCGGTGCATGACGAGGGGCTCCGGGATCTCCAGTGGAACGCACCGGAGCCCCTCTGCACTGTGCTCAAGGAGAGCACGTCCCGAGGGGGGAGGTTACTCCCTCCCCCCCTGTGCCCTCGCAGCGGAAGGCGACACGGGCCAGCCAATGTCGCCTTCTTCCCGGGTTCACTTTGGTGGACGACTCAGGCCCCCACCCTTGTCGCCCAGTGAACCCGAGGCCCCTTTTAGTCGCCTTGTACGACAGGCAGGGGATACCGTAGTCTTATTCTTGAGAGCCCAGAACTACAGGGCTGTACAACAAGCTGCTTCAACATGTCAAAACTGTACCTCTATAGTAAGTTTTGAAAATAGTCTTAAGTCATATTTATTAAATACTTAACTTGAGTTCTCCAATAGTCTTGAGAAAGTAGTTATAAGCAGTGAATGTCAGTTATTGTTTTCTCAATTATTAAAGTGTATATTGTGTATTTCTTTAAACCGAACTATCACAATATATTTACTGTCTAAAACGCAGGAAGAATCTAAACAAAGTAACATAGGCTATACTTATTTAACCGACTTTAAAAAGGTGGTTATTGGTTCAGTTATAATTTGTGTCATTTGTCTATTACTAGGTAGTTTTTCGAATTGCCGGCGTACATGTACGTCAAGATAGTGAGATTTGAGATACACAGCGCTTAATTAGGCCAGACTGCGAGCGGAGAGCTATAAACATTTGTAGGATGCCTTAAGAACCAATGGTAACGTTGACCCCAGCTGTTTAGGACAAATAGTCCTACCCTTCTCAATTTGTAAAATACATCAGGACGCAGTTTAATGCGTTTTGTTTTTGCTTGCTTGTACTTACGTTTAGTTTTTGTTTCGTTTAACGACGAATACTTGCGTCGAGCTGTTCAATTCTTAATAATTTTTATAAACACACAACACAACAATATTTCCTAATAGTAAAACATTTCAAATATCATTATCGCACTGCACATTTAAATAGAATACATTAGAGTGTATTTCATGCTTTATTATATTTACGTGAATGTTACACAATAAAATAAAATTATTTTTAATTATCTCACGGTGTAATTATGATTCTAAATTCTAGAAGTTTCGACAACCGTGGCTCGCGGTAACGCGTGACACTAAAATGTTTGACATGTCAGCGTCATATTTGTCAAGTTACCGTCTTTAAATATTTATTTTTTATTGACTTTTGTTCCGATTTATGCAAAATAAGTTGACAGTATCTTGAAGCATTGGTGTGCTTGTATTTAGATTTAATTTATTCAAAAAACAAATCTCAATTCGCCTGTAGTTTTTATTACTCTTTTGATGTTTGTGCACTTATGTACCGTAATTTATAAGCCAATTCTTTTTTTGAAGTAAAACATCTTTACGCACGCTGATGAATACACTACGAAAAATGTGAACGGGCAAGGCGTACTTTTATTTTATGGACGAACTACAGAGTTGGCCACAGAGGCTGGCCTTTACTGCTTCACCGGATTGAGAGATGGCATAGATCTTAGGTCGCTTAGCCTGAACCTCTATTAGCTAGTAACTGGACACGAGGGTCCAGGGTAACCTCGGCTTGGACGGTTACTGTGGAAGAAAGAGAAAGAGAGAGAGAGTTATGTTTGTACATTAATGTAGAGGCAATCGAGAGAGATGCGGGCACACATTTTCTGTCTGTCTTTCTTTCATGGACACAGACACAGTGCAGGCCTATTTCTGTTTCACACTTTTGAACAATCGTTTGTGTAAAATTTGTATAAAATTGGAACAGCAAATTTACTGGTGCCGACACCGGGGATCGAACTCGGGTTGTTATCGTACTATGCAACTTTTTTTTTTTTTTTTGTTTACGGGGAGGAAATCTTCAGAAAGATACCCCGCCTTCTGGGGGGAAGGCGGCGGTTATGTGGGGTTCTTACCCACTAAAACCTCCCCGGTGGCCCTTTCCTCGGTGCATGACGAGGGGCTCCGGGATCTCCAGTGGAACGCACCGGAGCCCCACTGCACTGTGCTCAAGGAGAGCACGTCCCGGGGGGGGAGGATTCTCCCTCCCCCCCTGTGCCCTCATAGTGCAAGGCTACACGGGCCAGCCGATGTCGCCTTCTTCCCGGGTCCACCTTAGCGGACGACAAAGGCCCCCACCCTTGTCGCCCAGTGAACCCGGGGCCCCTTTTAGTCGCCTTATACGACAGGCAGGGGATACCGTAGTCTTATTCTTGAGAGCCCAGAACTACAGGGCTGTTCGTACTATGCAACTTGAGCCAACCACGCGAGCACTGAGCTACCACGCTCTTTTACACGCTTAATTTAAATAGCGTTTTTGATATGAAGTTGGTTATTTTTGCACGTTAATATATTTGTCTGCTATTGATTTCTATTAACATTAGATTCTTGGAGCTAAAGAATTTATATCGTCTTCTCCGTCCCTGATGGACGATTGGTGCAATTTCATTGTTCAGTTGATTCAAAGTAAATAGTTCCGATTTAATTTGATACGTGATCGCAGTATCAAAGGCGCTTCTTGGCTTTAGTAAATCCGGCCGCCATATTGAAACGGCGTTACGTGAGGAATAAAATTGAAGGTGTACTGAACTGGGGTGATTTAACGACAGGTTGAGTACATTTAGACATTATTAAAAAATAATACGTTCTCTCACCCACCTTTCTCCAAGATGATCAGGTTCTGGATCTAATAGGTTTTTTTTTGTTTTGTTTTGATTTTTTTTTAAAAGAAAGCTAGCAATATTTCTTTTTTTTTCAGAAATATTACTAACAATCTTGTTAACCATTCCAACTAAGCATAAGCTTATGCTAGGACACCTGGTTCACCGCAATAGTCCAATGGTGGATTCGAACCCACGACCTTACGATTCGCAGTCCGTACCTTAAACCATTAGGCTATTGACGCTTCAAAGGTAGAGAAGAACTATTACTATATACATGTTGGCAACATTTTAATTGCTTATTCTATAATTATAATTTTTTTCTATGTAATATAGTCCGATATTTTTGACCCTGCTAGGGTAAGGAAATGAATAAATATTCTACTTAGTTTTGAAAAGATATATATATATATATATATATATATATATATAAATGAAAAAGTGTGTGGGTTCCTGTAATCCTGTAAAGTTTGTTGACGATCAGAGCAGTCTTCTTTTTGAACTGTCAAATACAGCTTTTATATGCTATGATGATATTCTATTGTTTTATAACCCAAATTTGTTTTAACACATGCGTTGTGTTATATTTATGTCATTACGAACCCTATTGAAGTCCAATGGAGTATATTGAAGTATTCAAGGTAAGTTATAGCGCCGCGAATGTATCCGTTTACTGATGCTGCTGATATATACTTGGGTGTATTCTATTCTATTCTCTTCACCCGCTCGAGAAGAGAATTGAAGAGAATGAATATGGAGACAAAATGAATAATTTAATATATTGTGAGAGTTAATTTTTTTTTTTAGAAAGCTAGCAATATTTCTTTTATTATTTTTTTTTCAGAAATCTTGTTAACCATTCCAACTAAGCTTAAGCTTGTGCTGGGACATGGTTCACGGCAATAGTCGAATGGTGGATTCGAACCCACGACCTTACGATTCGCAGGCCGTACCCTAAACCATTAGGCTATTAACGCTTCATTAATCAATTAAATATTTAATGATGTAAGTTTATTCTTTAAATAAAATAAAGCAAAATCTAGCGGGCTGGGCACTCTAGTATATGCACATATCTTTAAAGTAACTAAATTCTAGCAGGTATATTGTATATTGATAATAATATATATAATAATTGCTCTTCGTTATGGTCTTGTGGAGTCCGAGGTGCCGTACGGTAATGGTAATGGTCATGCAACGCTCTATTGGGATCGATCTGTCATCTCTCTCTCTATCTCATCTGATTCGAAGTTGGTTTTTGTTTTTACTAGTAAATATACTTGTTGATGAAAAAGTTGCCGACCACTGGCGTAGGCTATCGATGCTCAATGAATGAATGAATTGAAATTTTCTTTCGCCTTTCAGGGAAGGCGTTAACGAAAGTCTTACAGAAGCAAGAAGAAGTGAAGCGGTGTGCGCCGGTATACTTGTTTTAGTGTGCGTGGTATCACCAATCATCATCGCTCTGGTGAGGAATGCAGTCAACACGATTCAGGTTTCAAATATCAATAATTTCCTCAATTTGTTTGCTAATAACTAAGCCACCTAACGTGATTGCAATGAATTTTCTATAAGAGCTCCTTGTCTGTCCATTTGTATTAATGTGTCTAGAATACAATATTTCAAAAATAATTTATGGACAAGGCGCCTTTTATGCCAAAAATTTTTGAAGGGAAATGTTCTATTTTCTTATTCCTGTCCATCCTAAGATTGTCTGGAAGATATGGCTTTTTTTGATAAGGCCGCCTATAGTTTGACGAGTTACTAGTTTTTTTTGTGTTAAGTTTTTATTTTTTTTGTAAACAATAAAGAGAAAATAAATTTAATAATGTATGTTGTAAATGTATTTATTTTAAATCTTCAAAAAAAACGAAGGTTTTCAATTACCTTTACTTTTTTAATCTTTGTGCACTCAAAGCACAGTTAATTATAACCAAATTTTGAATTTAATGTTTTACAAACATTCCAGGTTTATGCCAGAAATTTATCGGAGAAAGCACGAGAACTTGAGTATGAGAAGGAGCTCAGCGATTCCTTGTTATACCAAATGCTGCCGCCGAGTGTTGCCAAGCAGTTGAAGCAAACTCAGCAGGTGGTAGCTTATTTATTTATATATTAAATACCAAAACAGTGAACATTTTTCAAAACCTAAAATAAGACAGTTAATATCCAGTTTAATGATTGCACGGTTAATGCTATCGCAATTATAGGTGCAGATTGCTTACAAATAGTGTATTTATGTATGTTGTGCATGTGTATGTATGTGTATTTATTTTGGTGACAGTTATGTGACATTTTTACTCACTAAAAACATCCCGGTGGCCTTCTTCCTTGCATGGTGACGAGGCTCCGAGATTTCCTGATCAACGCACCTGTGCTCTTCGGCACATTGTAGTGAAGGGCACATCCCGTGGGGTTACTCTCTCCTCCAGCATTTTCGCAGTGCTAAGGCGACCCAGGGCCACCAGTGACGTCTTCTTCCCGAGTCCACTGTAACTGACGACAATGGCCTCGGTCCCGTTCAGTTGCTTCTTATGACAAGCAGGAGATACCACAGCCTAATTCTATGAGCCGAGGACTACAGCTAACCTTTGGGACTATTAGTTTAAGTTGAAATAGTTAGAGCCTTTATATATGTCCCACTGCTGGGCGCAGGACTTCTCAGTAAAGAGAGTATAAGGGCATAATCCCCCACGCAAATTTTCTAAGACTTCACATGTATTAGATTTTTTTCTAGGTTATGTAGTTTGTTCAATGTTCCTAACGATGTTTTCCTTCACCGCCGAGCGCTTGGTAAATCGGCACATAAAATTGCAACAGCAAATTTATTGGTGGTGGCACCGGGAATCGAACTCGGGTTACTAGCGTACTATTTAACTTCAGGCGGTCCGGACACTCAGTTACCACGGCTCTTGACCTGGTGTTCCAATAAGTGTCAATAAATAATCTAAAGGCAAATATAATTTCAGGTTCCTGCAGAGTTCTTCTCATCTGTGACCGTTTATTTTAGCGACATAGTCGGCTTTACTGCAATAGCTGCCGTATCTACCCCATATCAGGTTAGATTGATTTTTATTAACTTTAATTAGATATGTTATGAACCTTGTTAGATGGCAACTATCTCATAATTTTAAGTGTAAAACTAATACGTTTGTTACCATTTTCAGGTTATCAGCTTTCTCAATTCGGTCTACAAGCTTTTCGATGAACGTATTGAATGTTACGATGTGTATAAAATCGAAACAATCGGAGACTCCTACATGGTAGCATCAGGGTTGCCAGTTAGAAATGGTATACTTATTATGTTTTCTATACGGAAATTTAGACTCATTCATGTTTTTTAAATATTATAATTGTATAAATTATTGTAATTGTATATATTTATATAATGTGTGTATATATATATATATATATAACATAGTAAGAGTATTGACATTTGAGTGTGTATCGATCGGAGTGGGAAATAAAACTCTTGTGAATTTGCTGATGTATAAAGTGAAAAGGACAATTCAAAATTTGAATTCAAAAATGGAAGGGATATGAACATTGAATTGTCGATTCTCTGTTTTAGACGAATCACATAGTGTTTTGCTTTAACAAGAAAGGTAATAGTTAATCTTATATATATATATTATCTATTCTGTTTTCCTTTCTTAATTTTTACGTATTCTCTGGCTTACACTTGACATAAGTATAAGAAATATGAGTACTCTATGTCAACATTTAAAATTTATTTTATATTACAAGACCTCCCGGATCCCGTAGCCCCGCCATATGTGACGATGGTGGAACATCTTGTGGGGTTTATTAGGTGAAGTCCCGGGGACGAGTACACGGTTAGGTACGTTCCCACAAGTAAAACAAAAAAAAGCTTGGTAAAGCCGTGGTAGCTCAGGATCCGGGCGGTCGCCGCAAATTGCGTAGTACGATACCAACCTAATTTCCAATAGTGCCGGAACCAATGAATTTATTTGTTGCAATAGACTTACTATTTACTACGCACTCGGCGGTGATGGAAAAATCGAGAATAAAACTGTGTCTCAAAATTATCTAAAAAAAACAATCCGCACTAGGACCGCGTGGCTATCTCTGCCCTTGTACTCTCTTCACTGGGAAGGCATGTGCCCAATATATACATAAATATATATATATACATAGGCAGTAACTTTAACTTTTATGCTATAAACATGTCATTATTGAAATATATTATTTATGTATGATTGTAAGAGGCGGAATGACGAGCCTTGATAAAGCCGAATTAATAATAAACAGGACGAAGGCGATGATAGAATGTGTTATACGTAGTATTTTTTTTAGGAAATAAGCACGCAACGGAAATCGCGAGCATGGCTTTGGAATTACTAGAAGCGACATCTACCTGTCGCCTCCCGCACCGGCCCGATCAGGTACCTACTTAGGTAATAATCGTCTCAATGTTTTTGCCTTTCTCATTTTATTCCAAAGCTTCGCATGATTTTTAATTCATTTCAATTAGTCGTGTTATGTTGTCACTTATTTAATACGTACATATGTCTTCGAATGCGACATTATATACTTAAAGTTAGACCTTTGTATGAAGCTTGATCCAATCTCCAGCAGCCCCTACAACATTCAACGTGTGCGCGAAGAGTTCTATAGAATGCAGTAGAAGCGTTTTTTTTGTTGCATTTTCGTTATTTGAATTTTTTTGCAGCCGTTTTATTGTATGCCCGTACGTAGTTTATAATGTTGCTTCATAAAATCCCTAAATAGTATCTTTACAAATGGCACGTATGAAATATAATAGTAGAATACGATATTTAGTTAGATTGTTCATATTTTAAACATTAAATAGGTAGAATCAATTTAAGTAAAAACATCTTAAACTAAATGTGGACAAATGCAAGTTACCGCTATGAGCGATCACTTTTAGGTAACCCTGTAGAACAGGAGAGGTAAAAGAAATAAATAGCAAAGTAAGAAAAAAAAAAAAATAACAGCAAGAATTGTTTATAATAAAGACTGAACTCTTTTGAAATCAGAAATAAACATTAACCTTTTAAATGGTATTTCTATTTTAACTTAAAATGCTGGCTTATTTAACAAAATACGTCACGCAATAGTGGCACACATATCATTGCCACTTCAAAAAAAGGAACATTATGCGATAAGTCTTGTTTGTGTGACAGTTATCAAAACCGCCTGCATCATCGAGGATATTGCTAACTTTATGACCCAGACGTGCCTAGACTCACATAATAAAGTCGCCAATGATATTTCCATATCCAAAATCAACTGTTAATAAAAAGTATACTAATTTCGTTTCGAAAGAATGGTTCAAGTGATTAGATAAATTATGTTATAAAATCACATTTAAAAATATATACATTTGTATGAGCCGTGCTAGCTCAGTATTCGGATTGTTGGATCAAGTTGCGTAGTACGCTAGCAACCCGAGTTCGATCCCCGATGCCGGCACCAATAAATATACTGTCGCAACTTTATATGCTAATTTACCATGCGCTCGGCGGAGAAGGAAAACATCGTCTTCATCACCAGAAAACCTACATGTTTACAATTTTTTTAAAGCATGTGAATCCTGCTAATTTGCACTAGGGCCGCGTGGCGCACTATGCACTTATACTCTCTTTACAGAGAAGGTCTGCGCCCAACAGTGCGACATATATATTATATATATATATATATAATATATAAACTCTCTTTAACTTATGTATGATACTTCAGTGAGTAAACTTAAAGCATATCTGGACTGTTATTAAATTTCAGACGCTTTGCATGCGAAGTGGCATTCACACAGGCCCCTGTGTGGCTGGCATAGTAGGCAGCAAAATGCCGAGGTACTGCCTCTTTGGAGACACAATTAACACTGCCAGCAGAATGGAAAGTACAGGTGAACGTACGTATGCCCACCAAATCTTATTTGTTGCAAATTTCAATTCATCGACTGACTTAAAAAACAGCTGCATTATTCCACTGAGTTGACGATTTTTTAAAGTGCAAATTGTGGTCTATTAAATATGGCGGTAGGCTCACTATAGCTACTCTGTCTACCTATACAAAAAAAAGGGTTAAAAGGGCATGGAATCTATTTATGCCCCTCGATGATCTTAACCCCCGACAAGTTTAAATCCCAGCCAGATTTTATCAATGAGTTTCTATTTTTCAGTTTCTTACGTATAAAATTGCCATTTTACTTACCATCTGTGACATATAGGGCTTAATAAGCTTGGGGGAAAGTGGACATCGATCTGCCTTTGTCTATCCCACTAAAAATAAAAGGATACGATAGAAGGAGGTCGTGAGAGCTTATTTTATTAATACGAGATATTTTTAAGCAGCCATGAAAATTCAAATATCTGAGGACGTGAAAAGGGCGTTGGACAAATCGGGGCAATTCATTACCGCCCGCAGAGGAGTCGTCGACGTTAAGGTAATTCAAACGTTTTGATTAACTTTTTTTTTTTGTTCACGGGGAGGAAATCTTCAGAAAGATACCCCGCCTTCTGGGGGGAAGGCGGCGGTTATGTGGGGTTCTTACCCACTAAAACCTCCCCGGTGGCCCTTTCCTCGGTGCATGACGAGGGGCTCCGGGATCTCCAGTGGAACGCACCGGAGCCCCTCTGCACTGTGCTCATAGAGAGCACTTCCCGGGGGAGGTTACTCCCTCCCCCCCTGTGCCCTCGCAGTGCAAGGCGACACGGGCCAGCCGATGTCGCCTTCTTCCCGGGTCCACTTTGGTGGACGACTCAGGCCCCCACCCTTGTCGCCCAGTGAACCCGAGGCCCCTTTTAGTCGCCTTCTACGACAGGCAGGGGATACCGTAGTCTTATTCTTGAGAGCCCAGAACTACAGGGCTGTACGTTTGATTAACTTAACACAACCTAGCATGAATATTTTATGTTTTCAGCACTAAATTAAGTATTGAATATGAGGCGTAGTGGCTCAGTATTTGGATAATCATCTTATATTGCAAAAAAAAAAAAAAAAAAAAAAAAAAAAAAAAAAATCTAAATTGGTCCAGAAATGACGATTCTATGACCGTACAAACTATAAAAAACAAATATCAAACTTCTTTTTGAAGTCAGTTATATAAGCGGTACTACGAGCAACGGTCGCCAGTTGCTACCACAACAAAATTATGCTTTAATTTTCGTTATTCATTTTTATAGGGAAAAGGAGAAATGATGACTTACTGGTTAGAGGGCAGGACAGATCCATCTCCAGTTAGACCTACCACATCATCCCTGGACTGCACACCGAGTTTTCTGGCCAGGATCCATTCCATAGGCAGAGCTTCGCCGAGATATGAGTCAGCGTCGAAATGTGAACAACACTAGAATCGCTATTACAGTTATCGTGTTTGTTGGACCTTGTGTGTTCCTAAGTTTTGTGACGAATTTCTAACCACAATTTAAAAATAAAGAAACATTTACAGCCCTTTAATATTATACGCCCATATGTGACGATTAAAAAATACAATTTATGAAAATTAAAAAAAAAACAATCATTCACTCTCAAAGGCCGGCAACGCAGCTCCGTCGGAGTTGTGGATGTTCATGAGCTACGGTGATCAATTAGGATCAACTGAGCCGTAATTTCGTTTGCCCTTTTTCCTATAAAAAAAGTCATATCCGATAAATCATTTTTGTAACTTGTTAACGTACATATAGGCATAAACAAGTGATAGGCCAGATACTACACTGACTATTAGTAAATAATAATCATCGAAATCGATTGGCGTCATATGGAGTTAATCGTGCATTTGTGGCGCAAATACTTGATCCAAATTTAACACTTTCATGGTTTTCTCGTGGATGCTATTATCAGAATTGGACACAAATTAGACCACACGGAAACACCAGCTTTCAAACAAAAAAAATCATCAAAATCGGTTCACAAAGTCCAAAGTTATGAAGTAACAAAAAAAATACAGACGAAATGAGAACATCCCGCTTTTTTGAAGACGGTTAATATTGGTATTAACTCCATTTTTCCAAAAGCATAGTCCCACAAGACAGTCAACTTAATGTAAAGACGAATTTGCCAGGTTGCTTTTGAAGATAGAAGACCAGTGATCAATCTATGAAGACGTTAAAGCTTCAATAACCTAATGGGTTAAGGTACGGTCTGCGAATCGTTAGGCCGTAAGTTCGAATCCACCATTTGACTATTGACGTGAACCGTCTTTCAGAACAAGTTTAAGGTTACTTAGAATGGTTAACAAAAACATTAGATATATTTGAGAAAAAAAAATTAGGAGTTTTAGAAGAAAGAATTTAGTCACCAGAACTTTGATTACCTCAAGCAAGTACATGTCAAGAAATCGTGTCGTTTTTTTTTTAATGATTTGAAACGAATGAACACGATAATTGTTATCATCTGAACTAAATGTGTTGAATTTAAATTATTGTTATTGTAAGTGCACAGTTTTTTTGTTGACGGGGAGGAAATCTTCACAAAGATACCCGCCTTCTGGGGGGAAGACGGCGGTTATGTGGGGACCTCACCCACTAAAACCTCCCCGGTGGCCCTTTCCTCGGTGCATGACGAGGGGCTCCGGGATCTTCCGTTGAACGCACCGGAGCCCCTCAGCCCCTCTGCACTGTGCTTTAGCAGAGCACATCCCGGGGAGGAGGTTACTCCCTCCCCCCTGCGCCTTCGCAGCGCAAGGCGACACGGGCCAGCCGATGTCGCCTTCTTCCCGGGTTCACTTTGGTGGACAACGCAGGCCCCTACCCTTGTCGCCTAGTGAACCCGAGGCCCCTTTTAGTCGCCTTGTACGACAGGCAGGGGATACCGTAGTCTTATTCTTGAGAGCCCAGAATTACAGGGCTGACATTCAAAAGCTAAACTAACTTTGAGTGTCACTTCGGGAAGCATTGGCGCTGGGAGAAGAAGTGGCCGAAGAATCCAGCAACGCTCCTAACATCTAAGGGGTGGGGCCTGCCCATAAAATAGCGGTAACGCGCAAGGATTAAGATGCACAGTGTTATTACAACGATCTATAGATATAGTGAGAAAAGGTTTTCCTTCGTAATTTTTCGAAAAAGTTCGTATTTATCGTGCTCTTTTAAATAGCTCCATATTAATGGAAATGAAAATGTCACTTATTTAATGAGATCATTCATTAACAGTACGGGTGTTATCGTATTCCGATAAAGATGCGAGTTTTCCCGAAGTAAAATAATTTCTCACTACATCTGCACTTTATATTATTAATTTCCACACCGTAGATTAAAAATATTAATTTAAATATTAAAAATATGTTAAGAGTATTTCTTAGTATATTAATACTTTTTACTTGCAAAACTATTTGGTTTATGACGGCGAAAGTGAATACAAGTCGTTTTATATTTCTTATTGTAGCAGATGTAAAAATAAACTTCAGTGTGTTGCTTCTAGAGTAAGAGAAACTTAATGATTGTTAGTAGAAGTACAGTTACTATAATATAGATTAAGCCGTAGTAATGCGAATTATTCAGTGTATTATGAGACAAACCTTTTCTATGGACATTAGAACGTGGATGAAGAGGAAAGGTTATGAAGATTGCTACAAGTCCAAACGTGTCGAAGAATACATCCCCCATTATTAAAGTACATTGTTCGACCGAGGTCAGCTCTCTCAGACGCCTTCAGATAGGAATCATTTAGAGTAACCGCCCCCGTTCCCTCTGGGAATCCTGCGCCGACTCCTTAAAAAGCTTCAGGCTAAGCGAACTGACAACTGTGCCACCTTTCAAAAACCCGGTGAATCTGTTAACACCTCCTGGAAAATCTGTGCAATTATCCCGGCTTCATGCGGAAAGCAATAAATGTCTATAACCAAGAAACTAAACAGACACAAGATTATATAAATATTTCAACAAAATCGGCACAATTTGATTAGTTAATTTTGATAATTGATGCGTCAATAGTCAATAGGTTTAGGGTACGGCCTGCGAATCGTAAGATCGTGGGTTCGAATCCACCATTCGACTATTGACGTGAACCATCTCCTAGCACAAGCTTAAGCTTAGTTGGAATGGTTAACAAGAATTTTAGTAATATTTATGAAAAAAAAAGAAATATTGCTAGCTTTCTTTTTTAAAAATAATAATAATAATAAAAAAAAAACAAAACAAAAATTTTAATTTTATAATTTACTTTTTATGTTTTTGTTAGTTATAATTTAATTTGGTCACTCGCCATTAATACATTGCATGCAGTCTTCACCCTCAACTGCGATTGCATAAACCTTAACCTTACAACTATGTTAAAAATGTTCATTGTGTTGGTGTTCAATAAATAAATAAACAAACATTTTGGAGGTCATATGGAACATACATACAGAATATAAATCACAATTTTGAATATTGAATTTGCATTAATCTCACATTCGAATTCAGCACAATACGCAAAAATAGAATACGCTATTGCTCTGTTTAGAATAAGCTAGTATTACATTTTTTTATAATGTCATTGTGTCTAGTCAACTGTAGTGCAATAAAAGTTGCCTGAACTATATTGGACTTTTTATTGACTGTGTGCCCGAAAGAAAATCCATAATCTCTCCCCCGTTACCTCTCGTTTCTATTCCCTCTTACTCAAGTTACTTCCATTTCGGTCCTGCGTTAAATTTTAGCTAATACTAGCTGTGCCCCGCGGTGTTACCTGCGATTAAAAACTATTTATTAATTTTCTTCCTTATTAATTGATCTCTAAAATTAGAAGCGCCAAGTAACTTCTTATTACATTAACATCGACTATCTTCCAGTGAATGTCCCGTCAAAATCTGTCCAGCTATTCCGGAGACTAGTTGGAACAGAGACGGACAAAAATTGTTAAAAAATGTTATTTTGGTAAATGTACCGTATATAATTCATATGAATATAGTAAAAAGCGGTATATTTATTACAAACAGACACTCCAATTTTATTTATATGTGTAGATTCGTTTATATGAGATTTCGATGATTATTTTTTATTGGAAAGAATGTACTTCAAGGGTTTGGTTAGGTTCTGATTAATTATATAATATAGTTATATATATATATATATAATTTCGTAATATTCCTTCAATAATTCTGAAATAAAAAATGGCGTTTCGCTCTCAATAGCGTAATATATAACAAGTACATTTACGAGTAAAAATGAAAACCGACTTCAAATCGAATCAAATATTATCGATTACCATCCCGAACTGCATCTCCACTTAAGATGAGGTGGGATGATGGAACTTTCTTAGGATGTAAAAAAAATACTAAAGGGTTTTTATAAAAACGATAGTTTGGCACATTTACCCTATAGTAATTTATTAGATACTTTAATATTAAGATTTAATGAGCATTTCTAGAATATTTTGGTCGTAATCGTGAAGTCGCATACACCGCGGACTCTCCTCTTGTAAACCTCCCTTCTTACCCAGAAGCCAGAACGTCTCCATTTCTCCTTTACCCTGGAAGCATACACATTTATTTGACAAGTATATTTACAATTAGATAGAGGCCAAATTTTTAGATCTAATGGGATTTAAATTTGTATATAACTGTGTCAGAAAAACTGCTTTACTCAAATTCATTATCTAGAACATTGTAAAACAAATAATAAACTCTCTCTAAAATAATAAATTCGCTCTTACTCTACAACAAGGTACCTCGCACATATAATTATTTTCAACCGACTTCAAAAAAGGAGGATGTTTTCAATTCATGTACATATATTTTTTTAAGTTTATAAAAACCTTGGACTGGGTGAACAGATCTTGATGATTCTTTTTCATTTGAAAGCTGGTTCTTCCTATGTAGTCTCAATCCATTTGACAATGGCATCCAAAATACATAATATATATTGTTAGCTGGCAACACACAGGCACCCAGCTATTATTGTGCATAATAACTACTTCCAATGATATCTTAGTGATGTACCTGAACCTTATTGTATCTTTAATTCATAATTAATAATTTAGTTGTTCATCACATTAACTTGGCATTGTAAACAATAACTTAACTTTATTAGTTTGTAATATAACTTCTAATTAATTTTTGTAAAAAGAAGATGGCGAGGACGGGCAGTTATCACAGAATTCGTTCAAATAATTCTTTGTACAACGTTACGCTGTCTCAATAAAGCGAGTGTACTAGTTACTGGACTATTTCATTCCACAAAACCTACAAGTTATTACAATATAAAAATCATTTAAGTCTTAAATTTGTAAAATATCTCACGCAAACCAATTTAGATAATTCATTTTATATTGGTATTTACTTCAAGGGTAGTTTGATTAGGTACTGATTAATTCTATTTCGTAATATAGGAATATTTTTTTTTATGTAAAATAAGAGGCAAACGAGCAAGACGGGTCACCTGATGGTAAGTGATTCACCGCCGTCCACGTCACCAGCGTTGCCAGTGCGTTGCCTACCCTTCAGATAAGAATATGCTCTTCTTCTTGAATAACCCAATGTCGCAGTTGTTGGGGAAGACTGCTGATGGCAACGAGTTCCAGATATTGACTGTGCGTGGCAGGATATACGATAATTAGGAAATACAAAGAGAGCATCACGCAATAGGGTTTGACTTTTGATTCGATTTGAAGTCGGTTTTTTTTTGCTCGTAAATATACTTGTAAAAATGCAAAAAATATTTTTCACAAATATTACTAACATTCCTAATATTTACTTCAACTAAGCTTAAGCTTGTTAGGAGATAGTTTATTTCAATAGTTGAATAGTGGATTCGAACCGTATATTCCGATTCGCAGACCGCCCACTAAACCTTACCGATAAGCTATTGGCGCTTATAATTATGACAGGTAGGTGCGAATAACTTATGACTGGGCACATGAATAACGGTAAAATGCGCGAAAACTCACGGCAAGGGGAAATTACAACAGTGCAGTGGCAATTGATGAGTCACCATCGATGAGGTAACGAACATACATCCATTGTGCGCTAGTAAGAATCAAACACGTCGGTGTATATTGAATCTAATGTGTAATGAAATTCTAAAAAGCATTGAGATGGGGTCACATAAAAACTGCCAGCGAAATCGCTCTATGAACAGCGGAAGTGCGATAAGTAAAGCAAGCAAAAAGACAGATAATACATACATTATTTTAATACGTCAAGCAAAATCTTTATACCCCCTTCTTACGAAAATTGCGCGGACGGAGGTTTGTGAAATTTCCCATACTTATAGTTTATATAAAGAAGCAATGCAGAATGCTAATATTTTTTATAAATAATGCATACAAAAAGCATATTTTATACTTTATAAGCATACTTGACCACGATTACATCTGTTATTAAGTGGAAATGCAGTCCTGGATGGTAAGGCGCACTAGTTTAGTAAATGCCCATTCACTCTACTGTTGAAGATACTTACATTGTAATCGGAAATACAGAATACAGACGCGGGCAGAAACTGTTCCAAATAAAAAAGCAAGAAAAAATGGGGATGACTCTGTCAATAACCAGCCGCAGTCTAGAATAAGTGTCACGATGAAGGAAAAGCCCTATACAAGTAAATTTTTGAAGAAAAGTCAGTAAGTCGTTATTATTTCATATCTATACTCTTAACAAATTGCTAAAATCTATCGATAATAACTGTTATGTGCGAATTTGAACAAGAAAGTTTACACTTTGTAGGGCTAAAAGATAACTGTACACCTTTAGCCATTTTGCCTCTTTTACTATAATAAATATGTCCAAAAGAATTACCGGTATATCGATGATTCCTCTTGATTCCACTTCATAATTCCCGACACCGTCCAACGCTTTTTTTGTTGATTCCGAAATGTGAATTTTCATAGCTGAAATAAATGCTGGTCAGTGATACGATTTTTTTACAGATTGGCCAGAGAATCTGGCATTGATTGCTTCACCGGGTTGAGAGATGGCATGGCTCTTAGGTCGCTTAACTTGAACCTCAAGTGATAGTCTAGTGGGTAAGTGCTTCGACTTACGATATTGTTCGGAAATTGTAATACCTTTAATTTAAAAGGCTTGGTGTGTCAATGGGCCATATCAGCTGAATAAACTCAATGGGCTAAACGAGATTTTGAGTGGAGGCCATGAAGGGCTATAGTAGTGCAGTATATTATAGATTTCATCTCGGAAATGGTTGGGGAGGTTTCCAGCAATGGCTTTCTTGCGGCTGAAATGATGATGATGAAAATATCCATCTCTCTGATACCGGCAAATGAAAAGAGCTTTAAAAACTAACCCTGTTATTACTGTAGAGGCCATTAATGAATGAAAAATTAATAAATGCCATCCATCTACAGTCAGATTTATATATTTTACTAACGTACCCAGCCCGCTGCGTCAGGATAATTTAGCTTTATTTTATTTAAATAATAAACTTACATCATTCAATTTTGAATTTAACTCTCACAATGTTTAATAAATTGTGAGATTAAAATTCAATATTATTATTCGTTTCTTTTCGTATTCATTCTCTTCTATTCTCTTCCCGAGCGGTTGAAATCATTTATACAAAAACATATCATGCTCAAATTACTCGTAATGTCAGAAATAAAAGTACGACGTATGGCTTGTTTGACAGTTCAAAAAGAGGAGTGCTCCGATCGTCACCAAACTTTACACGATTACTCACCAGGTCAATCTGAAGATTCTCCTGAAGGTTTCATTGAAATCGGTCCAGCCGTTTCGGAGCCTACCCACTTTCTCTTTTATAGATTAACTGAATTTACGTAATATATCGCGATGAGCAACGGAATTTAACAATCACTTATCATATGTGAATCACTAGACTAAAGTTATCGGTAAATTTATTTGTAATGTGTAACCAACAACAAGAGTACATTGATAATGTTTCCGTTACAGATAAAGATAGATAGAGCACTCCGAGTCACTTGGAGCTCGTGGCTGCCTTTAGACAATCGTGCCGTTTTAGCAAGGATCAAACTATAATCAAACGAAATCTATGTGAATAAATTCATGTATTAATACGGACGCTTCGGTCGCTTATTAAATTAGAATGCTAGCAAATTTTTTCGTTACATACATTACTAACATTCTTGTTAACCATTACAACTAAGCTTAAGCTTGTGCTAGGAGATGATTAACATCAATAGCGGAATGGTGGATCCAGTCCTACGACCTTACTTTTCGCAGACCGTACCCTAAACCATTAGACTATTAGCGCTTAACTTGAACTAAACAGCAATGATTACCAATATAAAAAAAACATCTAATATTAAAATATTTTTTGGAAACTGTTGTAGATCACAGTATTTGATATTAATTTAATCTTAATGTCTAATCAATCCAGAAAAGTTACATACAGCATACCTTCGCCAGTACTCTCCATTCTGCTCGCTGTGTTAATGGTGTCTCCGAAGAGACAGTAACGGGGCATAGTCGTTCCCACCACACCAGCGACGCAAGGTCCAGTGTTAATGCCAGCTCTAATCCTCAGCAACTCCTCAGGCCTGTGCGGTACTCGAGCACCTTCTAGACCTCTCATCAGGGAAAGAGACATATTCGCTATCTCCGATGCATGACGATTACCTAAACAACGCAACATTACACTGTAATTACAAAACGAGTGGACCTAGTATTAGTTAATTTTTCAGGCTATCTTTAGTTGGACTAAACGGATAATTCTGTGAGATTTGGTAGCCATTAGATAAGCAGATTTTTTAAATTTTGTGTCAATTTAGATATACACAAAAATAAATGAATGTATTCCCTACAGACTCTAAAATGGCCGGGCCGATTTCAATACAATTTTCAGACAATCTTCTTAGGTCTTAGGACTTAATTAGTCTTGTGAAATTTTGTAGCGATTACATCAAAAGATTTTTTCGTTTTTTTTTTGGCAAATATATATAATGATAATCAAAACTACCCGTGTGAAGCCAAAACTATTCGCTACGGATATTTTGAGGCGTCAGCATAGGACAGTGTAGGTCTAGGTCTACGGGAAGAAGGCGACATCGGCTGGCGTGTGTCGCCTTGCACTGCGAGGACACAGGGGGAGAGGAACTAATCTCCCCCCCAGGACGTGTTTTCTGAGAGCACAGTGCAGAGGGACTCCGGTGCGTTCCACTGGAGATTCCGGAGCCCCTCACCATGCACCGAGGAAGGGCCACCGGGACGGTTTTAGTGGTTAAGAACCGATCTTCTTAAGATTTCTCCCCCGTCAACAAAAAAAGGTCTAGGTCTACGGAACAAAGTTACAGATTGAACACACCCGTGTATTATAAATTGATGTAAACCATCTCCTCGTCTTAAAAGAGTAATATTAAACAATAAATTTCCATTACCATTTCGCTGCGGCAGTCCAGAGACAACCATGTATGCGTCACCAATTGTTTCCACTTTGTACACGTCATACTGGACTATTTTTTCGTCAAACAACCTGCAACAAATTGTTACAAAAATGCTTAAAATAAGCTCTCACTTTTAATTATACTAGTTAAATGTGTGTGATACTTTATGTTAACTAGTACAATACAATTGCCATTTTCTCGGTAACGCTACGCCCTTAATGACCTTAATAGTTACAGTAAAGAATGTCTACTAGCTTTTAGAGTGTTACAAGCGTTTATGTAACCTTAATATTATATTAATTGCAAATTACTCACCGATACAACATGTTTAGCATGTTGATCACTTCAATGGGCGTGCTGGTAGCAGATATGTTCGTGAAGCCGACAATGTCACTGAAGAAAATGGTGACGGCATCAAAGGACTCTGCCGGTACTGTCCTCTGAGCGCGCAACCGTCTTATCACCGCCATGGGGAGCATACGCGATAAGAGAACGTCACTCTTCCGTTTCTCAGCAACAAGACGTTGATTGCTCAGCTCGATAGACTCGGTGAATGTCTGAAAAGGAATATGCTAGTAAAAATCATTGAATTAATTTAGCAGTGATAAGCTAAGCGGTTAAAATTTCAATCGCCTTGTACCAATGAATTTATTATGGTTTTTGTGTAAGTTCCTTATCGAGCATTGCGGAGGGGTACCCTAGCCGGTGTAAAAAACGTACGTAACGTTAAAGAAAACCGTAAGATTTTTCCTATCAAGCATGTAGTTCACCTCTCTGATCACAGTTGGTGCAGTTGACAGGTAATTTTTAATAATAATTCATTATACTATCGAAACAAATAAACATGATTTTTGTTTTAATAATTTGGATTACTATATTTTTTTTGTTTGACTTCTTTTATTTTTGTTATTTTCTAAAATACAAAAGTTCGTTAATACTGTTCGTACTTTAATAAAAAACAATTGATCAAAATTTTAAAAAAAAACAAGACAATATATTTAGTCTATATTATATGTATATATGTCTTACAGTTGGGCACAGGCCTTCTCTGTGCGCGAGGTAAAATGCAAATGAAATTGCAACAACTAATTTATTGGTGGCGGCTGAACTCGGGTTGGTAGCGTACTCTGCAACTTGAGGCAACTACCCGGACACTGAGCTACCACGGCTCGACTGCCTGTCGAATCTGTGTAATTTGATCAAAATAAAACATATGTGCCTGGTTTATGAGGTTGGACTCAACATCGGTCACATATGGGATCTAATAAGCTTGGTGAAAGGCGGATAGTAGGCTGTCTCTGTCTACTCCGCTAAGGTTAAAAGGACGTGAGAGATTATAAAATAACAAATATTTAAAAATCCAAACGTGCTCATTTAATTCTCGATATAGTTTATAATGTGTGTGTGCGTCTTAAAATAAACTCATTAGAGATAGTAAGTTTCTAAGTATTTTAGAGACGATTAAATAATCAATTGGACGTTTTTTTATAATATAAGGAATAATCTCTACTTAGTCTTCGGCTTATAGACGTAGTGAGTCACGACTCGTTTGTATTAGTCAGCACTCGACATTTATGTTAATACTCGATGTATTATACGTGAGACGTGCACTTTGTTGGACTCATATGCTTACGAAAATCATTGATACAAGCATATATGTATCAATACTACTATATACGCGAACATTTGTAATGTATGGATATCAACTTGTTGCTCTTTCACGCAAAAACTATTCAATGCACTTTCACGAAACGTTACAATAATAAAGCTTACATATCACAAGTATATTTACAACCAAAAACAAAAACTGACTACAAATCGAAGCAAATCGCACGGATGCCCTCTTTGTATTTACGAATTATCGTAGAAATATTACGAAATAGAATTAATCAGTACTTAACCAAACTCTTATCAAACTAAACTCTTGAAGTACATCCTTTCCAATAAAAATGAATCGATGGTTGACGTGATAATGAGTTATTGGTAGATTTGTGGTGCACATCTTTGACGATAATTTAAGACATAAATGGTTTTCTGAGGGAAGCAATTTCAGAATTGGACCAAATTGAAATCGTGCTCCCATGGGAAGCACAAGCTAGCCAGCTTTCAAATTAAAAAAATCATCAAAATCGGTTCACTCAGTCGAAAGCTTTGAAGTACCAAGCATAAAAATCATAGAGACAAAGTGAGAACCGTCACTCTTTTTGGGGTCGATTGAAAATAACTAATATTTTAAAATTTATAACGATATTGTGTAAATTATCCAACAAACCAATGAGTAGGAAAAAACTAGCATCTATACTGTATCGATGATTTTCGAAAAACGAAATGGACTGGAAGGAAGTATCTGTAATAATTTTTTGTATGCCGTAATTGTTAAAAATATGTCTAAATATTCTGGCGTGCCCCGCAAAAACCCGTTTGAGTTATACGCATATGAAATGTTAATCATAAATAGTCTGCAAAAAGCTTTCACGCCCTAACTACTCAACGGATGATCATGAAATTTGCATACAAAATGGGACATACTTATTAATCGCGGGTAACACCGCGGGGCGCAGCTACTAGCCTAATAACTTGGCAAAACATTAAGTACGTAAGTAACACGGCTTATCACTTCTAGCTTCTTACAAAGTTTGGAAACTCAAAGATGTCGCATGAATGGGCTTTCTCACCCAATAAAAATATTGGTTTATGATAATCCGATGCTTGGTACACCATAATGACCATAAGCACGAATGCAAAAGAAAGGGAATGAAGCCGAAACTTCGTAATATAATTTTGACATTCCGAAAACAGTGGGCGTCCGCACAATTCGTCGTTTTTATTTGTTACCTTATAAATTTCGACTTCATGAACCGATTTTGATAATTCTTTTTTTGTTTGAAATCTGGTGCTTTCCCATTTTATTCTAGATAATCGCATCCATATAAGTGTTAAACTGGCATCAAGTATGTGTAACACAAATCGTTCGTCCATTTGTGACGAACATACTTGATTACAACACAACATACAAATTTTTTGATACATACAAATTTAATTAATAGGTAACTCAATACCACGCTAACCGATTTCGGCGATTTTTTATTGAAAAGGATGTACTTTAAGAGTAGTTAGATGAAAATTTGGTTAATTTCTGATTAATTCCTTTTCTTGTGAACATCCCTCAAACCCGAACGAAGCACTTCGCTTCGTCTTTCATTCTTCGTGCAGCAAAGGACTGGAATAGCTTGCCCGCGACTGTCTTTCCTTCCGAATACAATGTGGGTATTTTCAAGAGTAGAGTGAATAGGCATTTACTATGCTAGTGCGCCTTACCATCCAGGACTGCATTTCTACTTAACATCAGGTGGAAACGCTGTCAAGCACTTGCTTAGCAAGTACAAAAAAAAAATCATAATATTCATACGATAATTCGGAAATACAAAGACAATGTCCGCGTGCACGTTTGTTTCGATTTGAAGTGGGTTTTATTTTGATCATAGATATACTTGTATTTTTTTTTTGAAGATTTTATGTCCCGGTAACAAGACCTTAAAGTCATACCATTCAAGTAATTTTATCCATAGACAAAAAGACAAGAATATTGACATTTAGAGAGCGGTTATAAATATCAACGTGTTTTCATTTATATCAAGGTCTATGAAATGTCAATAAATGCTCCTTACCACAATATTAATTTATTTTAACAGTTGTTCGATGTAAGTACAAAAGTCGTGACGTAAGGCATCGTTAAGCATACATAAACCGATCGTATACATTACTTTTGCATTATGGAAACTATTCTAAACATTTCATCTTTGTTTGATTTCTAGACGTTAGGAGTATTTTAATAAGTTCACCGTCGAATCTAAATTAGTTCTAAATTAGAAACCTCCTGACAATGCGGGAGTCCCGCTTTCTGTATTTGACCCTTGACCTAGATATTTAGCGAAATCTTAAGGTGCTGTTCGAGACATTTCGATATAAGACTGTTCGCAGAAACGACTATTTGGACAATTTTTTTATAAAATAATAATGTCTAAATGGTTATTTGAAATTAAAGACAAGACTGCTTTTCTATAAAAAGTTTAGAGAAACAACATTTAATGTCAGTATTCCAATTCTATCTATTATAATGTCACACAATAAATATAATGACACATTACATTATAGTGACATTTTACATTTCAAATAATAAAATAGAAAAAAAAATAAGTAAAGAGGTTTTAAATCTTTACTGTACATAAATATCACTTATATTCTTGTTAACCATTCCAACTAAGCTTAAGCTTGTGCTACGAGATGGTTCACATCATTAGTCGAATGGTGGATTCGAACGATTCGCAGACCGTACCCTAAACTATTATAGTCATACAAATAAGAATGAGTTATAACATATTTATTCCACCCTTAAACTAAGTTTAGTTAAACCAGGAATAAATTAAGAATAAGCTAAGAATAGTTTACCACAAATAAATCTGGAATAACTATGGTTTATCTATTCTTCCTTTACGTCAAAATGCACGAGTTGGCAACAGCGCAATCAAAGAGAAACCATACTAAAAAAATAATTGCAGTCTATGTAGTAGTCTAGTAATGTATCTGTCAATGTGTGGCGGTTATAAAAATATTCTATACTCTATATATAGCTAGATGATAATCCACTTCCACGCTTGTCCATAGTAAGAGACCTTTCAAATAAATGGTCTAGAAATATTCTACCACTTTTAGAAAACCGATATTTTAATCGAAAATAATCATCGACATATAAATCAAAAGGGTTTTCCCATCTTTTAAAATTTTTTACTTTTTTTGGAGTCCGAATGATATTTATTAAGTCATTTACTGTTTCTACTTCCTCCATTGACCTTAATTCCATAATAAGTTAATTTAAATGAGCGAACACAGACATAAATCGTAGTATTTTAGATATTATACTGGACTTAAACAAGGGTGTACGTCGTTATAACTTCGGAATAACGTTTGTATGAACAAATACGTCAACGTTATACCAGGTATAAGGTATTCTATTATTAGTATAAATTTTGCTTATTCTTAATTTATTCCTAAGTTTATCTTTATACCACGTTTACTTGTAAGGCTGTTAGGCTATTGACGCTTGATATTAATGACATAGCAAATTTGTACATATCAACTATCACAGAAATAATCGCTCATATGTAAAGCTTCATAGTAGCAGAGAATAAAGGCTATTTTATTTTTTATATATCACATTTAATACGTAGGCGTAGTAAGTGTTGATATGGTTAAAAACACTCCATTACGACATCACAGAAGAATTAATAAAAGTCATTAAAGATTACATTCTTTAAAAATACTAATATTATAGTAATAATAAATTAATAATTATATAAATATATTTATATATATATATATATATATATATATATGTGAGTGTGTGTGAATATACATTTAATAAAAAAACCTGTATAATATATTAAGTTTGATATGGAAGAGCGATATCTTCTGACACAAGCATATTTCTTGCTTACTAGAAGGTCTCAGCCTAAATTTGTAAAAAGAACGCATGTATCGAAATAAACATTTTTATTTATTTATTTATTTAGTAAGGCGCCATAACTTTGATAATGAAATACCTTCGATAACCATAAATGAATCAGAATAAAAAGCGGATCGTTAAAAGACCTGATAAAATTAACGGAAAGGCTGCACATATTTTTGTAAAATGTGAGAAATCTAAGCTCTGAGTCATTCGAAACTATAAATTGATTTGCACCCGCGCTATTTAAACCATAGCCGTGACATTCGTTTCCTCAACAACATATACGCGTGCCTGAAGGTTAGTGGACCAGTTACTCTTCACAGCGCGCTCTCGGCCGACGTGTCGATATGAAACCTAATAATTTTCTCGTTCGTGCTATCGCAATGATAATTTTCCTCGGCTCAGTTTATAGCAAGTTAATATTAAACGACGTGCCCAGGACTGATCCTTTGACGACATTAAGTGATGATATAAAATGGTTAATTCCAGTGAGAGTGAAAAGAAGTGCAATCGTGTACAGCGAATGTCCGATTGGATACAAAAGATTTCGTCCACCTTTACTTTGTATTCGTTGTGATTTGTAAGTATTTTATATATTTAATGTTTATTTACGCAGTGTAAAAGCGTAAAAAAAGCGGACTTTTACGTACGACAAAGTACGTTTTAATGTTGCTTACATATATCACATGCATTATGGCCACGTTGTCATTTCAACTAGATTCTCCACAGCCGATTTTTTTTTTATTTATACACAAATATTTTTTAATATTTTTTTTGGGAGAGAGTTAATAGAGTGAAGGATGGTAGTTGAACGAGGCATTGCGATGTGAACCCAACGGCGGGTTTGAAGGTTCTGAACATGTAGGCGCTTGATTTGGAGATATGATATATGATTTTATAATCTGTACCTTCCGTAGATTGGAATCCACCATTTGACTAATGACATGAACTATCTCCTAACACAAGTTAAAGCTTAATTGTTTAGTAACAAGAATGTTAGTATGCATTATAATATTATATGTAATAGATAATAAAATAGAAATAAATATAATAGGAAATAGGAAAATCTAAATAAGTTTAAAAAAATATTAAAAAAAAACAATTATCTCACATTGTTTGAGGCAAAGCAGTTTTGGACTTGAATTTTCTTTATATACAAAAATATTGTTTTGTATAATATAATTTTACCATGTCTATTTCATCATTGGACATCAAGGATCACGGCTCTATGCCATTAATTTATTTTGGACCTTAAAGTAGAATAATATTGGAGCTGAAATTTTATCATTTTAGCCGTAAGACATACACTGCTAATACACTAACGAGTTCCAAAACGACCGGTTGTATGCGGCTTGCACCCAGATTCATTTTGAGGCCTATATAAGGTCGTTCGTGGTCTCCAATCGAGAACTTTTCGACCCCATCTGTTCTACGCGCTATGCGCCCATTACCACTTCAACTTGCTTACACAATTTTATCTTTTTATCTTATTTTATTTTTAAAAACAAAGTGTAAAAAAATTGATATATAGTTAGTAAAGCTGATAATAAAAAAAAAAAAATGACTAGTTACTAAACCAACCGTTTCCTAGATTTAGTAAATACAGGAGGTGAAATTACGTATATACTAGTTAATAAAACAGTTCTCACGTCCTTTGAAGTAAATGTAGACAGAGTAACTGAACGCTTTATGATTTTCATTTAGTTTATTAGAACATTTTCGCGACCACAAAAGCATCAAATACACATTTATAATGTATCAATACCCTAATAGTTTCGTGTCACACCTGCGAAACATAACGTTGTAAGTTCAAACCACTATAGGACTATAGACTAGATCATGCTTGCTTGTTTTGGAAAGATTATTAGTATTTTTAATTTATAAAATTAAAAAAAACGACACTAATGGGTCGCTACGATCGAAGAAATAAAACTGATTCCCAAAATACCGACGTGAAATGGAATATTTTATACCTATGCGTTTCTCCATGTCACCCACAGTGCTAGCAAAAAATTGCAACGCACGTGCTATTTCTTGTTTGCGAGATCTCTTAAGATTGATTAAGTGTGCCACGTGTTTGACCTTTTCTCCAATAAAAACAACACATCCATTTAGTTATTGGGAATTAGCTAGGCATAAATGCGAATGCTACGGGTTTTTTTTTTCCATTCTTTTTTGTCCGTTGATTTGCCTAAGAATATTATCAAGTACGAACTACGATCGCTAATGTGTGTCACCTTGACTTGACACATAAGGCCAACGGCGTCATATGGTGTTGTTTACTTTACGTTTTTATAATCATTTCTTGTTACTCCGAAAGAAATATATATAGAAGTTCTGGTAAAGGCCAGAAAAGACTTTCGGTGAGAGCTCTCTATGCCCTCACACTAAACAAACAAACTTATCTTTACCATGTCACCAATTATGGTACGAATTCGATTGCCCCCAGA
The DNA here is from genome assembly GCA_029286785.1 of Meandrusa payeni. Classification (NCBI taxonomy): domain Eukaryota; kingdom Metazoa; phylum Arthropoda; class Insecta; order Lepidoptera; family Papilionidae; genus Meandrusa; species Meandrusa payeni. The sequence continues at coordinate 12,458,314 of JAGSMX010000027.1, forward strand.
ATGAACAGAAATTATTTAATGAATCCACTAATGATTTTATAGGAAACAATAGTAATTACAAACAATAGTAAAAGTGATTTTTAAAAGCAAAGCAGATAAATAGGGCATTTAAGATCTAAATTTTTTAAAAGATTAAGCTTAAAACTAAGCGTGTTTTAATAACTTATTTTATATCATCATCATCAGCTCTAGGATGTCCACTGTTGGACACAGGCCAACGATTTCCAAAAGAACCGGTTACAAGCGACTTGTATTCAGCTACGCTCTGCGGCCTCATGAGGTCGTCAGATCACCTTGCGTCCACCGTCCTACGCTGCGCTTGCGTTCCGCGTTCTAACATACAATGAAGTCAAAAATTTGGCAGTAGAATTTGTACCAACTAGTTTGTAAATTACATATAAGTGCTATGTCACTCAGTAAATAAATAAAATACAGGCAACAGTGTCAATTTTTGGCAGATATTACGTAAAAAATCTTTTAAACTTGTGCCTGGTGCATGGCCAGAGCGTAATAAACTGACGGACCACGGAACCATATACCAAATAAATTGTAGAGATTTTTTGTATGTAAAATACCAGCCGGCTTATAATACAAAACCAACGAGATATTTTTCGGCTCATTACGTAAACCACCAAAACCAATTTTAGCAAGAGATTTTTTGTACGTAAAAACCTAAAATAAATAAAATACCAGCCGGCTTATGATACAAAACTAACGATTTTTTTCAAATCATTACGTAATCCACCAAACAAATTTTAGCGAGAGATTTTTTTGTACGTAAAAACCTAAAATATATAAAATACCAGCCGGCTTATGATACAAAACTAACGAGTTTTTTCAAATCATTACGTAATCCACCAAACAAATTTTAGCAAGAGATTTTTTTGTACGTAAAAACCTGCAGAAAGGAAACTTAGTTATCATAATATCATAAACGTTTAGTTAATATACAGTAAATGCTTAATATTTGTTTAAGTATCTCTAAAAAAAGTTTTTTGTCTCCAGGTACCAAGCTCAAACCGGACAAACGTGTTGATGTTGACTCAACATTCATATGGAAATCAAAGACGGGCCGTTTTTGAAATAGACCTTGGACTGCCAAACACACTGGTCTACACTGACGTCACGAATGAATCGAGTCAGTAAAAACTGATCAGAAGTACACTATTGGGATACAAGTATCCTCCCCACAGGAGACGGGTCCTGGACGGCGTACTAAAATACTTTGACCAAAGAAGCTCTTGCAAAGAGTGGCATCGACCAGGATCGACAGAAGTAGAAAATCTTATTTGTGTAATAGGATAATATGATATGGATTAGATAAATTATTTAAATTATAAGACAATATATTACGTACCTGCTTTCGATACAAGGCCGTTCAATTCACGACGAATGGATAGTATATAGTTGACTAGATAGTACTTAAAAGTTACTTAGTACGACCAATCACTATTTACAGATATAATTATAATACCATATAATTATATACAGTCATCTAGTATTTACTGAAATTATAATTGTTATGGTTATATATATTATATTAAATAAAATATACAGCGACGACGTTAATATCGACTAGTTTCTTGATCCTTCACTAAGCAACCATATAACATCTCTCTTCTTATAAAAAAATAATATAATATATAAATAAAATCTTCTGTTAGCTGGCAACACATGACACCCAGCGATTGTTATGCATAATAACTACTTCCAATGATATCTTAATGATTTACCTGAACCTTATTGTATCTTTAATTCATAATTAATAATTTAGTTGATCGTCACATTAACTTGGCATAACAATAGTTTAACTTTATTAGTTCCCAATCTGACTTCTAATTAATTTTGTATAAAGATTGTGAGGACGCGCAGTTGTGACGGTATTAGTTATAAATAATTCTTTGTACAACGTTACGCTGTCTCAATAAAGCGAGTGTATTAGTTGTTGGACTATTTTATTCCACGAAACCTACAAATTATAACAATTCCTCATTTTCTTGTTTTTACAGTTTAACCTATTAAATAAGTGATCTAAAAAACGACTAATTAATTGATCTAAGTGTGTTGTTTTGACTGAGTCGACAGAAGTTAAGCGTCTTAGAATAATATGATTATTGTTACAAAAATTAATTCTAAATTATGAGACGGTATATTACGTACCTGCTTTTTATGCAGGGCCGTATTCACGAAGGGATTTATAGAAGAGATATATTTGTATGTTTAAAAAAATACAAATCACTGCCAATCGCTATTTATATATATAATAGGTATTTATAATACCATTCAGTAGGACACAGTCATTTTGTATTTATTGCGATCACGAGTATACCAGAATTTAAAAAAATCACTAATTAAAATTATAATAAAAAATGTTTTATTATTTATTTACAGAATTATAATCTATTACTTAAGTTACTTAACCGTCTATGTACTTATTTGGCGTTGGCAACAATTATTAACCAGTGTTACTTAACTATGCAAAGTTAAAAAAATAATTTGTATTTATGAAAATATTTTAAATAAAACTGTGATACAATATATGAATTTATTTCATTTCCGTTATCCAATATAACTAAGTATTGTGCAACTGGCAAATCTTTTAACGAAATTTTACATTTAAATAATGGACAATTGTGTACCTAAATAAATATATTTTTTTAAATTACCTAAAAGTGCCCGTTCCAGCACAAAACATTTTTAATCAACTATTATAACTATAGAAATTAAGTAAACGCTTGGAAGCCAGAATTACATTATATTATTTGCAAATACGGTGTTACTTGTACATTTTTTTTATGACGAACTACACAGATTGAAGCTGGCCTTGATTGCTTCACCGGATTGAGAGGTGGCATAGCTCTTAGGTCGCTTAGCCTGAACCTCAATCGCTAGTAACTCGACACAAGGGTCCCCGGCGGGGGGTAACCTCGGCTTGGACGGTTACTATGTTACGCGTAAGCATTCCGATCCGAGGGCGCCCGAGAGGGCCTAACCACGACTCGACTTGTACAGTCATATAATTTTATAAGGATGATAAGACCAATAACTGTAAATTTAATACAGTTATTGATCATTGCATCAGGATGGATTTTTTCTGTCCCATCATCAAAGTACATAAGTACTATCGTCTATCTTCGTTATCGGAAGCCGTCTCCTCCTTGTATACAGGATCTAGACTTAGACTTAACGGACGATTGACGTCCGTCAGTTATTCCATTCCTTTGCTGCACATGCCACAATTGGATAAATCTACGTACCGTATCTAATGAAAACACAAGTTCTTATACAACAATGTCGTCACGTTTCATAAATAAGTAATCTTCTGCTAATAAATGAATAGACGTTTCTATTGTTTTACCTTATTGCTAAATCAACATCAGGGATATACGTGATACCATAAGATGCAGCGTGTCCAAATAAAATACAGTCCATTTGTTAACTGAGTTAGTTGCTAATAAAGTTTCACATTATATGTAAGTGATTACTCATCTATAACCTGTAAATTTTCGGTTGCAAAATAATATTGTATTACAAATTTATACTATACATGTAATCAAAGGAAGGGAAATTTATATTCAATCCCTAAATATAGAACGGTTGGATACAAAATGGAAGCTTCAAGTTTGTCTAGACAAAGATATATCTGTCTGTCTGTATCAGACCCCGTTTTGAAATAGAATTAATAAGATCCTAACCAAACTCTCATCAAAATACTTTTGTCATAATCAATAAATGCTTTCCAATAAAAAATTAATCATCGAACTCGGTTGGCGTGATATTAAGTTATTCGTCTATTTGTCGCGCACATACTTGATGCAAATTTAGGACTTATATGGTTCACATTGATGCCATTGGTAAAAAAGAACCAAATTATTAAAATTGGTAAGAAATCATATCGACGGATTGCGAACCTCGTCCTTTTTTGAAGTCGGTTACAATAGTCTTACTGTCGAAACAACAGAACGAGGCTGCAGACATTTCGGTTCACTTTTCTCTTAGTTTTATTATTTTTTGGGCTCTATTATTTTATTTCATGTAGCTAAGGATGGTAATGAATATATTTTATGAATATTATTTATATACCACGATCCCACCTGATATTTTTTTATTTATTTTTTTTTAAATGATGAACTACACAGATTGGCCAGAGAGGCTGGCCTTGACTGCTTCACCGGATTGAGAAGTGGCACAGCTCTTAGGTCGCTTAGCCTGAACCTCTATTGCTAGTAACTCGACACAAGGGTCCCCCCGTTGAGGGGTAACCTCGGCTTGGACGGTTACTATGTTACACGTAAGCATTCCTATCTGAGGGTGCCCGAGAGGGCCGAACCACGACTCGGTCGGTTACTATTTCACGGATAATCTAAGGGACATTCAAAAGTTAGCGCTGGGAGAAGAAGTGGCCGAAGAAACTCCAGCAACGTTCCTAACATCTAAGGGGTGGGGCTTGCCCATAAAATAGCGGTAACGCGCAAGGATTGAAAGTGGTGATATACTCGAAAGATGGTACGCGCTAGTTTAGTAAGTGCCTATTAACTCTACTCTTGAAGGCTCTCACGTCGTATTTGGACGGAAAGACTGACGCTACTTGTTCCACTTTGATTGCTATACGATGAAGAATGACTAAATCGCTTCATTTGTTTGTTCGTTATTACTATTAATATATATATTATACAGTTTAACATTTGGTCAATTAGTTGCAAGGTAGCATTAACCCAAGTGACATGATAGCAAATCTCTAGCATGCTTATATAATTGAGTTCTTATCATTGCTACAGATTGTTTCATTAGAAGTGCGCATACCAGTTTTGTAATCACCGCAATTAAATATTGTGTCGTTAAGGATAATAAACGCTTCGTTGTATGTCGGTTAAAGATGCTCATTTAATTGATAATATGTGGGTATTACGAGGAAGAGCGATCATTAGAAGAATAAAGAACGGCTGTAAACGACAAAATTGGAAATAGTTTATATAGTGAGAAATTATATTATTTTCCTTCGTAATTATTCGGAAAAGTTCATATTTATCGTGCTCTCCTAAATAGATCCATTTTTTTTTATATATGAAAAGTGGCAAACGAGCATACGGCTCACCTGATCTTAAGTGATCACCGTCGCCCATGAACATCCACAGCACCAGGGGAGCTGTAGGTGCGTTGCCGACCTTTGAGATAGGAATAGGCTCGTTTCTTGAAGGTCCCTAAATCGTAAACCTTCGGAAACACCGCTGGCGACAGTTGATTCCACAAGTTGACAGTGCGTGGGAGAAAGTTACGCGAAAAACGTACAGTCGTTGAACGCCAACCATCAAGATGGTGGCGGTGGAATTTGGAATTCTGCCGAGATGTGCGGTAATGGAAATCGGTAGCTGGGATGATTCCGAACAATTCCTCAGAACACTCCCCATGGTATATGCGATACAGGATGCAAAGAGAACCGACATCTCTTCGCAGACTCAGAGGGTCGAGTCGATCGGAAAGACCCTGATCGTCGACTATTCGAGTATTATTACTATTAGTATAGTATGGTATTGGGGAGCCCCGGCCCAGAGATGCGAACAGTATTCCATATGAGGCCGTACTTGTGCCTTGTAAAGTTGCAGACATATTAATGGAAATGAAAATGTCACACATTTAATATGATTCGATAGTTCATCGTTTCATAGAACATCCACAACAGCCGCGGCGCTGTAAATCACCAGAAGTGCTGTAGGAACGGCCTTTGAGAAAAGTGCAGACTAGTTTCTTGAAAGTTCCCAAATACGAGGTTCACATAAAACCACCGCTGTTAACAATTGATTTTTTGACACGTGTGGCAATAGTAGTCATTTGATAAATTGAATGGAAATTATGAGTAAATAACTACTAAGGCGTAAGTTACTTATTTTGATGGGTAAAGTCGCTGGCAATAGAAGTGTTGGTTGTAGGAAGAAGTCATGAAGTCAGAAAGTGGACCGGAATTGCGAGGGCCGGCTAACTATTTCGCCTCGCAAGAGACGGAAAGAGATATGGTGAACTGACTGCTAACCTTCGCTAGACGGAGTGGTACTTTAAAAAGGAGAAGACATTTTCCTTCAATCGCTGTCATACATCGGCATTCAGTCAAAATTTCGAGACGGTGCTTGACAGACGTGTCGATCTGACATCGACCATGTTAAAAAAAGTGATCGTGGCCATTTTTCTAATCACGATAGCCGTAACTTCTTAAAATTTCCAAGATATTTAGGTTTCCTCACGATGTTTTCATTCAACGCCAACGAATCAGCACTGAAAATTGCAACAAACAATTCCCTTCGGTTGCTGGTGTGCTATGCAACTTGATGCGACCGCCCGGCCCCTGAGCTACCGTGGCGATTAGCAGACCTATCTTAAAACAATAATGAAGTCATTGAATTAACAGATTTTTTTTAAACACCCTACCTGTATAGTCCAGATTGTGTGTCTCAGAAGAAGAATGAGGATCGGTGACGCCAGCAGCACCACAATCAGAACTGCCACTCCTATACCTAGGGTTCTTCTTGCCAACCACACTTCGTGACTTGCCGTCGCTCTACAAACAAAGGAATTTTTCATTTGTATTGCTAACCCCTTTATATATATATACATCAATATATTATATATACACGTATTATATTAAACTCTCTTTCTCTCTTCCTTGCTATTGTTCCCACATAGTGGTGGAGTCAGCTTTCCACTTCGCTCTATCCCCGACATCGTCTTGGGAAATCTTGCACTCCCTCATGTCTCTCGACACTCCAGTCTTCCACCTTATGTTATATTTATTTTTATTTTTATAGACTTTGTGTAAATATAATGTACAGGTAGTATAGTGCGCGCACGACATTAGATAGTCCTGGCTCCTAAGCACGGCTGAAAATCAGTCTTGCCACAGCATATGCTGAGACGATATCCAATATTGGCATCATATCCTTTTCGCCTGAACTTTCTTTACATATATTACATGTGTGACATATTTTATTTGCAATGTGTTTGTATTTATTCGTATATAATGCCAACAAAAAAAATGTCGATTCCTATGTCTAATGGTGTGGGCCGCTGGCACCTTGTTCACTAGACGAAACGCAGAAGTTTTAATCGTGCTGATGCTTACATTAATACAATGTCAAACCTATTAACCTAGACGCCATCCGCCAAGTGTAATATCGTCAATAAGTCGCAAAAGTACATATGTTAAATAATTGTGAATGTGAACTCTCCTATATAGGTTCAGTTAAAAGAGCCTTTAAACCACCCTTAAAAAACAAACAAGATAAAACTTTGAGATTTATCTCCAATTAAGGTTTTGTTCTTAATCATTTCATCGAACTGACAACGGTACTTTAGGGTGACTCACTGTTGAGACATGAAGATGCAATGTTAATTCTCGCAGTACGCACAGGTTATCAACGACGACACGATTCGGAACAGAAAAACGAATAGAGCTGATGTTTTTATGAAAAAAAAAACATTTTTTTTCACAATATTCACGTAACAAATTGACTGACATTTGATGGTGATGAAACTGGTTATTCTAATTACCTGATGACATTCCAGACCACGCGTTGTATAGCCTGTAAATCTCCGAAGTAATTTTCCGCGTGGTCCAAATTACGCCTCGCCCAACGCTTAACAGCGTCTATCGTTGAATTAAGATGGAGAACATGTGAATCGTTGAAACTGTTAATATAATAAACACATTAGTTTTTCATATTACACTTGTAATTTGTAGGTAAGGATGAACTTCAAAAGTAGTTTGATGAGAGTTTGGATGAGAGGTTAGTTCTATTTCGCACTCAAATTCGGGCTAGTTAATAAAAGCTACTAAAATGAATCCAGTTTCGATAAATCAATATTTATCACAGCTTTTATGTACATACAAAATCAGTTCGCATTTTTTTATAAAAAAAACCTTTTATTTTTTTTAAAAAAAGCGATTGATGTCGTGAGGCACCAGATAGGGACGAAATTCCTTATATTAAAAAAAATAATTTCAAGTTTTTTTTGAAATATAAAGAAAATAATTATTCGAGTGTACTTTTTTATCGATAAAATAAAAGACTGCCTTACAAAATTGTCTAAACACTTTTATTTTATTTACAATGATTTATGAAAATATATAATATATAATAAACGCCATCTATCTAAACCAGTTCACACTAAAATCTTACTCTTTTATTTAACGTTACGGACGTTATTTTACCCCCTTTTTTTTGTTAACGCGGGGGAATCCTTTTTACGAACCATACTTCGGAACCCTGGGTGGGCCCGGATGTGTGGGAATCGGTCTGGGCCACCTCTACCCACTAAACTTTCCGCGATCCACTAAACCACTAAACCATCAGCCGTGTTAGTGGAGTGCCCCGGATCTGTCAGTGACAGAACACCCTAACGACCGGCCGGTCCCGGCAAAGACCGAACTTCTTCCTCTAAAGGGGCCTTCTCCGGCAATTAGAGAAGTCCTAAGCGGGGCCAGGTACCCAGACTTCGCCGCTTCGGATTACGGGGACAGCGAGAGAACTTCGTCCCAAAAATCGTTTAAAGTTTAAGTCGAACAGAATTTCTAAGGGTTACACATTCCATTTATTAGGTATTCCACAGGCTATTGTCCTGTAACAATGACGTGACTTCCCATTAAATTTGATATGTTGCAATAAGTATAAATAAATAAATGTTATGACTTTTAGAAGTTTCACTTACATTAAACCCATGCTTTCCATAACTTTGAGTTCTTCCACCAGACCCTCGATTTCCAGGTACTGGATAATAGACTGCATGTGATCCCGTCCTGAGGTCAAGTGCACCAGGATATCGGCGAACATCTGCATATCTAACTTCTCAGAGTTAGTTGAATAGATGGACAGCATTAGCACTAGAGACAATTCCTCCATTGTCCTCAATAATTCCGAACTTGTTGACAGCTGCCTACACACAAAAATAAGAAATTATTAAATAACAACTGTCAAATAACAAGCGAGCCGTGGTAGCTCAGTGTCCGGGCGGTTGGCTCTTGTTGCATAGTACGCTAGCTAGCAACCCGAGTTCGATCCCCGGTGCCGGCACCAATAAATTTGCTGTTGCAATTTTATGTGCTGATTAAGCACGCGCTCGGCGGTGAAGGAAAACATCGTGAGGAAACCTACATGTCTTAGAAAATTTTTCTAAGGCATGTGAAGTCTACCAATCCGCACCAGGGCCGCGTGGTGGACTATGCCCTTATGCTCTCTTTACAGAGAAGGCCTGTGCCCAGCAGTGGGACATATATATTATATATATAAAGGCTGTAACTTTAAATAACAATACTGTTATATAACAACAAAGTGGATTCTGTGTTTAAAAAATATAAATTTTGAACAATGTGCATAACAAAATAACACATACAAGTATATTTACGAGTAAAAAAACCGACTTCGAATAGAAACAAAAATTACGGCAATTCATTGGTACAAGCCGACGATTAGGATTCGAACCTGCATTTATTAGATCGTACGTTGAGCCGTTTTGCCACTAGGCTATGACTGTTAACTGTGCCTACCACTATTATTATTTACGAAAAAAACATTGTTTTTTTAAATCTTTCAACGTAAGTGTCTGACCATCATTTATTTATTTATATGGACACAATAAAAAGGTACAAATAGGCGGACTTAATGCTATAAGGCATTCTCTGCCAGTTCACCTTGGGATTGTGTAGAGATAAAGTAACAGGTGCAAGCTAAGTGAAAAAAATTATAAATAAAAGAAACTATAAATACATAAATGCATACATATATAATACACATACCCACATACAAATAAATGAAAAATATAAACATAATAATTATATATAATAATAAACAGATTTAAAAATACATATATCTAAGTATAGATGGATAGGAACAGCAATTGTCAAACTATTCCTTGCTTAGGTAAAGCTTCCATAGTAACCGTTTGAAAGTAGATTTAGGTCCTATACGTATATCTTTGAACCAAAGGTATGGTGCTAGATGAGTAATAAATAATATGTTATATACAACCTTCTCCGAAATGTTGCATCATATGGTCTAAGAATCATGGCTATATTTTCGCAGTAAAACTGACAAGGAACCGTCTCCCCATTTCTTAGTATAGATATGCATTTTGCATACGATACGGACATGGTTCAACATGAGCATGGATCCTTGTTCCGTGCTGCTGCATCAAAAATTAAATTATCCCTACTGATAGCCGACCTCCAGTAGGAAAAATATTCAACTTTTAATCCATCAACGGAAATAACAGCAATCAAGAAGGAGTTAGCATAGAATAGAAGATAATTAATATAACTAATTATAACGGAGGAGCAGAAATACTGTTTAAAAAGTTTACACGTAAGCTGTAAGTATAAGCTGCGCAGGAGTGGAACCTACATGCAGTCTGTCTCTGTCTACCCCGCCTTGGATAAAATAACGGGAGAGTGCATTTTACTTTAAAAGTAAGACTTCTTTATCACTAACACAAAAGGCACAGTTTGAAGCTGCATACTTTATGAGGCGTGTTTTGAATAAATGATGACAGTTACAAGTTGAAGCTGCAGTGAAAAAAAAATGTTATATTACTTTTTCAAGTGCTCCAATATAATTGAGATTAACTATCTATGTATTATTCATTGATATAAATTAAAATAATATTATGATCACATATATCACAGCAATAGTTTAGACACAGTAGACCAACCAAACAGGTTTTTTTTTATTAATGACGAACTACACAGATTGGCCAGAGAGGCTGGCCTTGACTGCCTCACCGGATTGAGAGGTGACACAGCTCTTAGCCTGAATCTCTATTGCTAGTAACTCGACACAAGGGTCCCCCTGGTGAGGGGTAAACTCGGCTTAGACGCTTACTATGTTACGCGTAAGCATTCCGATCCGAGGCTGCCCGAGGGCCGAACCACGACTCAGTTGGTTGCTATTTCACGGATAATGTAAGGGACATTCAAAAGCTAAACTAACTTTGAGTGCCACTTCGGGAAGAACAGTTAGCGTCTATTATTAGGTTATATGTATGTAGGATTGTTTATACATGTATATATCTATATAAAAGCAATGTAGCTGTATGTATCTATCTCTATATAGCTGTATGTATCTATCTCTATATATCTATATAGTAACGATTGGGAATTGGCATTCTTATTCTTGAAATCTCGAGACGGAATGCAGACATACACCGGCTAAACTTTTTATTGATTTATTTTAACGTTTCAAATTTAAACTGAATCTTATTGACTGTGATACTTTTCCAGTATTATTATTTTGTAATTAATTATTTACATGCTTCAAATGCACCAAAGAAGGATAACTGCTCACTAATTCTTTTTAATAATTATCTACATGACTATCTACTTGTCGTGAGTCACTGTGTCAAGATATTTCGTGGTCATCCCGCGCACGTGAGTCACACGGCCCGGAATCGATATGGACAACATTCCTCAGTGAAATGTTGTTAGTAAATATTTTTAGTTGTTCCGCTGACCTCTGAATAATCAAACTGATATCTTAGTGTTTTTCGGCAAAAATTATAGGGTAGGGTTGATAAGACGCAGTGTTTCGGAGAAGGTAGATTGATTTTTTATTGCTCCAATTGTTCAATATTTACAATCAATTAAGGTAACAACTAAACTTAACCTAAAAAGTGGGCGACCTTATCGCTATGAGCGATCTCTTTCAGAACCCAGAGGTAAAATAATACAATTATAATAAGTACAAAGCTCTAGTTATTTTAGAAATAAAATATGAAGTACATACAAAAATATAAACTTATATATAAATTAAATTATACATATTTTTTTTTATTATAAGTTAGTTTACTACAACAACATAATCTTATCATATTATATATACTAACAAATAAAGATAATTATAACATTATTATAATTTTATTATTATTACAAAATTATAAATTATAACTTATACATAAATATAAAACTCGCGTGTCACAATGTTAGTTACCATACTCCTCCGAAACGGTTTGACCGATTTTTATGAAATTTTATATGCATATTTCAGTAGGTCTGAGAATAGGCTAATATCTATTTTTCACATCCCTAGACGATAGTGGTTGTTCACCCCAACATTTATTTTTTTGATAAAATTTTTATTTTTCATATTTTAATAAAGTGGCAACCTAAATTTTCCACCCTCCTATCACTAACCCCTGTTTTTTAATAGTCAGTTTAGTAATTTAATCTTCTACATCCCGCTCGATAACTGATAAATTGATCAATGATTGTTTGATACTGCTACAACCAACATGATCCATGGCCTATACTGTAATCTGAATAGTTTGTCAGTTTGGATGGTCGATGGAAAATGTTATTTATTATACCACAACAATTATACTTCTATAGTCGATGTTCCACGCATCCGAACGAAGCGATTTGAGTCATCGTTCATCGTGCGTACAGCAAAGGAGTGGAATAAGTTGCCGGCGTCAGTCTTTCCGTCCAAGTACGACGTGGGAGCCTTCAAGAGTAGAGTGAATAGGCACTTACTAAACTAGCGCGTACCATCTTTCGACTATATCACCACTTAACACCAGGTGGGATCATGGTCAAGCGCTAGTTTACACGCATAAAAAAAATCAATAAAACTTACTTTGATGGCAAAACAAGGTTTACCGTGTCGGCACCGTGTAGTACATTTATGTAATAAAATCGTGTAGTATAATAGTAGATAATAAAAAAAGTTAATTTAGCGAGCAACTTTCCTGCTGATGGACTGAGATTCGAACCTTAACATCGATTTCGTTTAAGATCTAATGGTTGGACCATCAGATCGTAAACGAAATCGTTTATCCACTAGGCTATCACTGTATTATGATATCAGAGGATGTCATTACGCTCTGTTGTAGCTAATATCAGTTCAGTTTATTATTAACTAGCTGTGCCCGCGCCTTCCGCATGGAATTTAACGAAACAGTTATTTAGTTTATTTAGGTTTTTTTAGGGTCAACCCTGTAGTTCTGGGCTCTCAAGAATAAGACTACGGTATCCCCTGCCTGTCGTAGAAGGCGACTAAAAGGGGCCTCGGGTTCACTGGGCGACAAGGGTGGGGCCTTTGTCGTCCGCCAAGGTGGACCCGGGAAGAAGGCGACATCGGCTGGCCCGTGTCGCCTTGCACTGCGAGGGCACAGGGGGTAGGAGTAACCTCCCGGGAAGTGGTCTCTATGAGCACAGTGCAGAGGGGCTCCGGTGCGTTCCACTGGAGATCCCGGAGCCCCTCACCATGCACCGAGGAAGGGCCACCGGGGAGGTTTTAGTGGGTAAAACCCCACATAACCGCCGCCTTCCCCCCAGAAGGCGGGGTATCTTTTTGAAGATTTCCTCCTCGTTAACAAAAAAAAAAAAAAAAAGGTTTTTTTAGGGTTCTAGGCACAAACGCGAGGCGGCGCCGGTTGAATCACGGCAACACGAAATTAATTTCATTGCTTATTATTTTGATAATACTATATCTCGTAAGGTATTCATTTAATTTGCTTGGTGTAAAACGAGAAAATAATACTCATAAGATTCTCACGCCAACTAAGGTATTTAAAATAATAAGGAACCGTATTTGTGGAACTTTAACCGCTTTAAAATTGCCCAATTTTTGAGATTAATCTTTGTTGATTGTTTGAAGATAAATTTTTGATTGTTAATTATTAAGAGAATTATTCTTAAGAGATGGATATATGCCGTCGCAGACTTTTCTGTAGACCTAAATAAGATACACGAATCCACCATACATTATTTTGTTATATCTCAGAGGGTTTAGGCAGCGTTTTCGGTGAAAACTCCCTGACGGCTTATCTTTTTCCGCTCTATCATTGGTGAGCACAGCATGAAATCAGTGTGTAGTAGTTTTTGAGTTTATCGCGAACAGACAGACAGCGGGAAGCGTTTTTGTTTCATACTATGTAAGGATAAACTTACCGCCATAACGGTGATGTAGTCGATTTAACATTCTTCGTCATATATATCAAGAGAACGGAGTTAATCTGTTCGTATACCGACATCGTCTTGTAGCCAATGTGCTGAGGAAGATTCCTGGAAACGTAAAATTAAGTGAATATTTTGTGTAACACAGTATCATCACTGTATACGGAATGATATTTTAATAACGCTAATATTTGTACAAATGTAGTGAGAAATTATTTTCCATCGTGAAAACTCCGATCATTATCGGAATACGATGGCACCAGTACTGTCAATGCATGGTCGTATTAAATGAGTGACATTTTCATTTCCATTAATATGGAACTTTATTGGATCTACCGGTTTGTACTACAACCTTATGTTTAACATGGCTATCGACGCCTCAAATACTACAATGCATAAATCATCTCCGTTACTCAACAGTTCACAGTTGTACATATATTATAATCAATTATTAATGTTGTAAGTAGATACTTACTGCACAGCCTCCCTCCGGAAAGTGCTGCGTGAAAACAAATTCTCTGTTGAAAATGAAAATAAATATCTTGTAGTAATAACATAAGAAATATCATATAGATATTGTATATAACAATAAAATATTTTTTTATGGGGTATAAACTAGTGCTTGACCACGATCCCACCTGATGTTAAATGATCATATAATCGAATGATTGTACGCGCAAGTTTAGTAAGTGCCTATTCACTCTACTCTTGAAGGTTCCCACGTCGTCCTTGGACGGAAAGACTAAGCTCTCAGATCTTTTTAATCCGAGTAGGGTAGACAGAACATATAAATATATATATATATTTAGCAGCCCTTCTTAACTTTGTGAAGGTTACATTATTCTGAGACAGACTTAATAAAGCGTATAATGTTATGAATATTTAAGTTGCATGGTATGATAGCTACCCGAGATCGATCCCCGGTCAACAAAAATAACATTTTGTTAAAATTTTAAGTGCCTATAAATGTGTTAGACAAGTTAAAATAACATGTGAAGTCCCTAAGTCGCCTAGGACCGTATTGAAGAATATTCCCTTATACTCTCTTTACAGAGAAGGCCTGTGCCCAACAGTAGGATATACACAGCATGTAAATTTTCTATAAATTAAATCTAAAACTAAACTGACGACCACACCACAATGAGCTCACTCTGCGTAGAATGGGAATTTCGGTACAAATCAATAGCACATAGCCACAATAAAAACTACCGTAGTTTTTACTTGAGCCAGTGCGTCATAACGGCAGCGAGCACGATTGTGGAAGAACCACAATATAGGCGTCAGACCTTCGTTATGTAACTCTCGTCATCATTATTATAGTCCGTATAAATCCACTACTAAAAGTAGGCCTTTCCCAATAATCAACACGAGAATCCGCTTCCCTATTATGATACTTCGGTAATAAACATGACGAGTATATTTAGGAGCAGAAACAAAAACCGACTTCAAATCGAATCAAACGCTATTACGCGTGCATGTCTTCTTTGTATTTCCTAATTAATGTAGGAATATTACGAAATGTAATTAATCAGAAGCTAACCTAACTCTCATCAAACTACCCTTGCAAGTTCATCCTTTACAATAAAAATAAATAATTGAAATCGATTGACGTGATATTGAGTTATTCGTCCATTTGTGACGCACATACTTGATGCAAATTTAAGATATGGTTTTCATGGATCCCATTATCAGAATTGGACCAAAATGGGACCACATGGGAAGCACCAGCTTTCAAATAAAAAAAGAATCATCAAAATTTGTTCACCCAGTCCAAAGTTATGCGGTAACTATCATAAAAAAATACAGATTAATTGAGATCCTTTGAAAAGTGAACGTGCATATTAAGGTGGGTACTGACCAACGTTACGAGGTGTAATGTAACATTCGCATCGAGCATGTTTTAAAATCGGCGTAACATGCTCGTCAAAACTCTGTGCTCCGCGCTCGGGACGACTTGCAAGGGTGTACTGACCGAACCGCGTAACACTCAAAGGAGTCGCCAAAAACCGACAGCCTGGTGGAGCACTCAAAGCGAGCAACGAGCGGCGCGTTGCTCGCTGGTTTCCCCGTAACACGAAGTACTGACTGCACGAATACTCGCGGTGTAACACGTTACATTACGCCTTTAGCGTATATTGTTTATTCCGTCATTGATTTGATTTAAATCACTTTTTGTTTTTACTAGTAAATTTACTATATGTTTTGTTATCAAAAGATGCTATTCACTATATTATTTTGAACAAATAAAATTATATTACGTACTACAACTTCCTTTTGAGTCCCTCCTCTAATATCGCGGCTGGAAGCATCGCGAGACCCTTGTCCGTTGTGGCGATAGCTTCAAGCAACGTCGACCTGCAAAGGGGTCAATGACAGATTAAGGTATAAATTATGTAAATAGACAAATTATAAACGTTATGGATGGACTAGACTTATAAAAAATAATGTGCTCAGCTTATGGACAAGTTTATAAAATTTACATATTGACATGGCAATAATGAATAGTGCCGTGGGACCTCAACGAACGTCCGGTCTTCTTAAGTTGTGTAGTAGCAAACCAAGTTCGATTCCCGGTGCCGGTATCAACAAATTTGTTACAATTTTATGTGCTGATTTATCACTCGTTTGGCGGTGAAGGAAAACATCGTGAGTAAACCTACCTGTCTTAGGCCCAACAGTGGGACATATACATATGAAGACTTTTAGGCGTATATTCATAATCCTAGCATTTAATTTATATTGATTTGTAACAAATTAAAATCAGTACCAAAAGCGTACATCTTTAAAAAATATTTTCGGCGGTTACAACATGTAGGGCAGACAGTACATAAATTTCCGTTTCGTACGAATACGTGTATCAAAAGTTCAATTTAATATTGCAGTGTGTATGCTAAGAACTACCCTTATGAATACAAATATTAAAAAAATGTCTTTCCTTCCGACTACAATGTGGGTATTTTCAAGAGTAGAGTGAATAGGCATTTACTAAGCTAGTGCGCCTTACCATCCAGGACATTTCCACTTAACATCAGGTGGGATCGTAGTCAAGCACTTGTTTAGAAATAATAAAAAAAAAATCCACCCAAGGACATTGACATGACAGCTACTTTTGCTTTTACACAATTGTTAATGTTGCCATTTATTTTATAAAGTTATTTTAAACGTAATAATCAACAACCACTATTACTAAAATACTTTTATAGAATGTCTTACGAAACGCGTAAAATCCAATCCAACGCTAGTCATACAGGTTTTTACCTGATTGCATCATAAATTTAAATGCAATAAAATTCAAGTTAACCGTCTATGCAGGACGCATCTGCCTTGATTTAGAATAGGCAATGGCGATATATCGTAAAATATCGTTCCCTTTAATCTTTTATAAGAAAATCCGTTTAATTTCGACTTAATTTACCGATTATTATTTTTAAATATTGCATCATATTTTACAAATACCTTTGTCTATAGAAAAAAAAAAAAAACTAAAACATAACATTCTTGTTAATTCCAAATAACCTTAAGTTTTTCCTAGATGTTCACAACAATAGTCGAATGTTGCAACCGAACCTTTTTTTTGGTTAACAGGGGGAAATCTCCCCGCCTTCCCCCCAGAAGTTATATGGGGTTTTTATCCACTAAACCCTCTCCAGTGGCCCCTACTCGATATATGGCGAGGGGCTCCGGGATCTCCAGTGGAACGCACCCCTCTGCACTGTGCTCTTCGGAGAGTATTTTTTTTTAGTTTGATTACGACAGTTTGCCGTTTTGGTTTAGAGTTATTTAATGCACAGCATCTATGAGTCTGATGAAGAAAAAAATAGAAAGCCAGAACATCGGCTCCTGGCACGAGACTGGCTAGAGAATGCTCACAGCATTCTACCTCTTGGGTGACGAGAGTGCGTGACCCAACACCAGCTGGAGCTACTATAGAGTAAGCTTGTTATCTATTCGAAGATTCGACTCTAAGATCGTAAGAAGAATTGTAGTAATAAAAGGGAATTTAATTCCACAGACTGAGAAATTGATAATAAGCGCACCTTTATTGTAATAGTTATGTTCTTTTTAATAGTACTACGTATATTCCATCAATAGTACTAATTATTACCTGCCTGAGTTATTTATGTAAAAACTTTTTCAGTTCTTCAACGGTAGAAAAAAAGCAATGTATATTAATTTTATTCTAAAACATAGCCGTGAGTAAAAGTAAAGGGTCTGTTAAGAAAGTTTGAATATCTCGGACGATAAAGACGCTAGCTTACTGAAATAAATTGTGCTTGATAGACAATTAAATATTCTTATCCGACACAAGGGTCCTTTGGTGAGGGGTAACCTCGGCTTGGACGGTTACTATTTTTACGCGTTAACAGTCCGATCCGAGGGCGCCCGAGAGGGCCGAACCAAGACCGGTTGGTAGCTATTTTATTAACAAAAGAGTATTGGGACAATCTAAACTAAACTAACTTATATGCCACTACGGGAAGCATTAGCGCTGGGAGAAGAAGTGGCCGAAGAAACTCCAGCAACGCTCCTAATCTTATCAAGGGGTGGGGTTTTCCCATAAAATACTTATATCGCGCAAGGATTTTTCGCAGCCTCCGACGGTCGCGAATGGACGCTTTGTGGATTTGTAAAGATCTAGCCTGGGCAACGGTGATCACTGAATCGTCGGAACGTGTCTGAGCCGCCGGGCGACGTGTCTGAATTTACAAGTGGGTAGAGTCTTGTAATTGGCGGCACTCACCAGAAGTTTATTTGAATGTTTGGTGGTAGTCTCGAAAAACCATAGATGCCTGCTTAAAGAATTGGGCTATTGTCGGTATCCCTGTGTCCACGTGGAGTTCGCGATTACACAATTCGTCTGCATTTTTTTGAATATTTGTTACCGCATAACTTTCGACTGGGTGAACAAAGCATGGCATAAAGCTTCTGTTGCTAATACTCACTTGTAGTAAATGTTCGAACACAGTAAGGTAGATCGTTTTTATGTCAATAACCCGATGACTAAGTCTCTGAGTGTCCTATGTGACATTGTATATTGAACGACGTCTTTAATTGGATCCTCTATTTGTATGACTCGTTTAACAATCATTTTATTGTTTTAAATTTTAACCTGAAAAAATTGTGACTACAGTCATGAGTAATGACTATTTCTTAACAAATTTATCATGCATGTATATTATATGAATAGAGGTTTGTAGGAATATAAAAACTAAAGCATTGTTCCGCGATATAATAATATGTAAAAGCTAGCGTATATATGACCCACTGTTGGGCATAAGCCTTCTTTGAAAAGGCCACGTTCTGTCACGCTATCCTAGCGGGCATCCAAATGTATTAGAAAATTTTCTAAAACATGAAGTATGGATGAAATATCCAGCAGACAATTTTATTGATAAACCGAAGCCAACAAGTATATTTACGAGCAAAAACAAAAAACGACTTCAAATCGAATCAAACGTTAAACGCTACGCCCTTTGTATTTACGAGTTATCTCAGTAATATTACAAAATATAATTAATCAGAACCTAACCAAACTCTCATTAAACTACTCACGAAGTACATCCTTCCAATAAAACATGAATCATCGAAATCGGTCGGCGTGATTTTGAGTTATTCGTTCATGGCGCATATACTTGATGCAAATTTAAGTGTTATGTTTTCTCTTGGATGCCATTTTCAGTATTGGACCAAATTGTAATGGAACCACATAGGAAGTACCAGCTTTCGAATAAAAAAAGAATCATCAAAATCGGTTTTTTTTTTTAGAATTGCAAGTATTTTGTAGATGCCTTTTTATATTGCCCCTGCTATCGGTATACAAGGGTCACATATAATAGCAAGCTTTTTGGGAAACAGAAATTGAGATTTGGTAGATATTTATTTTAATATTATTGGTAAAGTATATTATTTTTACGTTTTGTTAAACTTTTTAAGATTACTGTAAATTTCAATTATGTGTGTAGTGAATGTTCGGATTGTACTTTCTTTTTGAGTAACTTCTGTTAAATTATAAGGGTCTATTGAAAAATTGTTGGAGTTGATTTTATGCTGTATTCTTTTTTTGTTGAATTTTGGACAGTCTTTTATTAGATGATCAAAATCGGTTCACACATTCAAAAGTTATGAGGTAAAAAATTCTAAAAAAATACAGATGAATTTAGTACAGGAGGTATAAGGAGGCTTAATTCAACTGTCTTTTTTTGAATTCTGTTAAAAAGAGTGTACTGTCGTCAGTAAATTATGATAAAGATACTCCTAAATAGGAATCGAGGAACGCTACCATCGTTTTCAACATTTACTCACCCGCTTTCATGATGGGACTGAGATTGTAAGAATACGGCATTTGCAGCGCGAAGTCTTTCTACTTGAAACGCCATAACTGTCTCGCCAACAGCCAGATTATTTTGTACCTGTTAGAAATTATAGCATACTCATTATACTCAATTATAAAAGATCAGAATTAAAATAGATTTTTTTTATAAAGGAAAAGGAACAATTGAGCTTACGGCTCACTTGATTTTCGCCCTCGTCGCCAATGAACATCCTCGACAGCGGAGTAGATCTTCTCCGTTGCCGGCCTTTGATAAAGGAGTAGTTTCTTAAACGTCCCAAAATCGTGAAAAATCGGAAATACCGCTGGTGATAGATAATTCCACAGCTTGATAGCGCGTGGAGGAAAATTACGCGAGAAACGTACTCGTAGATCATGGAATTCCAAACCTCAAGACTTGTCGATTTAATTTGGTATGTAATCATGAAAAAAGTTATCCATTTTATTGCCATATTTGAATTAGATGACAACTCGCAAAGTATCACGGAATCAGCTTATTCGGAAATCTGTGTAACAACACATTTGATACTTACGTAATTTGAACCGACTTCAAAAAAGGAGGAAGTTCTCAATTTATCTGTTTTTATGTATGATGGTTCTTTTCTTATTTGACAGCTGACGCTACCCGTGCTATCGCAATTTAGTCCAGTTTTTACAATGGCATTTAAGAGACAATCATTAAATTTGCATTACGCGCGCAACAAATGAATAACTTAATGTCACGCCAAATTACTTTCTATGACGTTTTTAAAGGAAAGAATATACTTTAAGGGTAGTTTGATGAGGCTTTGGTTAGGTTATGATAAATTCTGTTTTGTAATACGATAAATTCGGACAAACAAAGAGGGCGTCCGCGTGTAATAAAGGTTAAAGTGTTCTTCATATCTTAACAATTAAGGAATCAAATTTAGCGGAAAAATAAATTTGAAAAGCGGTAGCTTCCACTATAAATCATTGTTCTGTCCTGAGCAAAGTAGACTGGAATCGGCTGCTAAATAAATATGTCGCTTCATTCAAATCCGTTCATCTGCCCTTAATGTTCGGGTAAGGGTACTTCTTATATACATTTTTATTATTTGTTTATGCGATGTATCTTACCTCTGTGTCCAAATATAAGGAAGCGTCCAAGGTCTTCGACAGTTGTGCCATGGTAGTACAGTTCTGCAGGATGAGGGCCACGTGGGGGATGAAGCAAAGCGCCAATAACTGTATAAAAAACTTTCGACGTCCATACCTAGAAACATACAATAATTTAATAACAGGCAAAAAAACGATTGTTCTATAGACACACGACTGAAGTAAAACTTCTTTAGCTCCATCTATATGTATCAAAAATAAAACTGCCTCTTCGACTCCTGCCTATTTGCATTAGTAAAGCATTGCTAATACATTGCCGTAGGCGTTATGTTTAGCATTAACTTTTTGTACTTTGTACTTAACAGTCTGTTTCTTACAATTAAAGAGTTCATCTACGTTAATATATAACAGTCTTATTAATTCCGTCAAGACTTCTTTACAATACGTATGTGTATATATGTTTATAATACATTAAAATAATAAATACACGATCGTTCAAGAGAGAATAAAAATGTGGGCACTGCTCTCTCTTATTCCCACTGTGTCTCATACAGACAATAAGCCTGCACTGTGTCTATGATATACGAAGCGTAACTTCCTATGAGAGAAAGAATATATGTAATCGAACCTCTCTCTATCTCTTGCCCCTACAACAATATACAAAACGTAATTTTCTCACTTTCTATCTTAACTAACTTATATCTCCCTTTTAACCGCCATTCGTCTCGTCCGATCACACTTTTCGTAACGCATTCACCAGCTTACTCCCCATGTCAAGCGTAGCGTAAAGAAGTTTTACTTCAAAAAAGGACAGTAGGATGAATAGTAAATATACATTTCGTTTAATATAAAATTCCTTTTCTGATTTGACAAACTACATATTAATAACGTATTTTTTCCTCATTCTATTGCTTCTTACTCGTGAAAAATGTATCTGGTAATATTATACGTCGATGTAATACGATTTTATTTTTTTCATCATTTAATAGATTGATAAAAAAATAAGCTCTAACGTTCCTGTAATGGGGCTATTTATAAATACCTAGCGGGGTGGACAATTTGAGACAGATCACCAGCCATAGTTATAAATTTATACAGTAAATTTATAACTATGGCTGGTGATCTGTCTGTGATTTAACGCGCGTGAGAAAATGTGGTGAGTGTGTGTAGTGCATGTATGTGTGTGTTATGCTTTTCAACCGACTTTAAAAGGAAGAAGTTCTCAATTCGTCTGTACTTTTTTTTTGTTTGTTACTGCATAACTTTGAACTGTATGAACCGTTTTTGATAATACTTTTTTTACTTGAAAGGTGGTATGTGGCACAATTCTGTCAATGGGATCCATGAGAAAACCAAATAAATCTTAAATTTGCCTCAAGTATGTGCGCCACAAATGAACGAATAACTCAATATCACGCCTACGAATTTCTACGGAATGGAGTTGAGACGTTCTGATTAAGTTTTAATTTCGTAATATTTTCATAGTTTTCGTAGATTTGAAGTCGGTTGTTGTTTTCACAATATTAAAACCAGTGAAAACTCGTTGGTACAGGCCAGCTGAGATTAGATCGATAAGGAAACATTTATCGTAAATCCTTTCAACTTACTCATCTTGACGCTTCTGTGTTTGCACAAAAGAAGGAAGTTTTTCGAAAAATTCCTACGAAGTCGCGTGTCAACCTAAAACCACTTTTTTCAAGGTCAGTCAACTCCGTAACGCTGAGCTATGGAGTGTTAAAGGATGAAAGAAATATACTTACTTAGAGGTGGGGTTCATGTGAAGACAACCGACCTTAACCGACACTAGGCGTTGCCCGTTTCTCTCAGACGGCGTGGTGCATTGCGGGGAAGCACCATCCACCCTGAGAGAGAACGGCGTCATCCTGAAATCAATTATTGGTAAACATTATCTCTAGAACAGTTATTTTTAACAAACTTCAAAACAAGTATATTTTTTTATTTGGTAAGGAGGAATTGAAATGTGAACGTATCGAAGGATACTCCGTATAAGCTGGACGGACAAGGTATCCAATTTGTTCTTGTCCGAATGCAGAAGAGCATCGAATTGGTGAAAATAATCAAGCAGCGTAAGATCTCGTACCTAGACCATATCCTGCGACAAGATAGGTCTGTCTGCTGCAATTGGTTATAATGGGCAAAATATCAAGAAAAAGAGTGGTGTGAAGAAGGAAGAAAGTGGCAAAGAAACATCAGATAATGTACCGGAATAAAAACGAAGTGATGGAGAAAGAAGAAGAAGAAGGAAAGGAGGCAAACGAGCTTACGGCTCACATGACCTTAAGTGGTCACCGTCGCTTAAGAGCATCCACAAACACCGGAGGATCTGCAGGTGCGCTGCCGGCCTTTGAGAAAGGAGTAGGCTCTTTTTTTGAAGATCCCCAAATCGTACAGTTTCGGAAACACCGCTGGTAACAGTTGATTCCACAGGTTCATAATACGTAAAAGAAAGTTACGTGAGGAACGCACAGTCGTTGAACGCCAACCGTCAAGATGGTGCCTATGGAATTTGTAATTCTGCCGTTGTCTATCTGTGTGTTTGTTCGCGCTAATCTCTGGAATGGCTGCACCGATTCTCACGGGACTTTTACTGGCAGATAGTTAACATAATAAGGAGTAACATAGGATCCTTTTGTTTAAGAAAATATAAATTAAATATTTTTTCGTCACGGGTCACACCGCGGGGCGCAGCTAGTCTATTTATAAGACTTTAGATCCCAGTATCATAGCCTGTAGTACACCTAGGTAGGTACACTTAGGTAAAGTCAAATACCTTTACCGCCTATCCAGATCGGAAATGTAATAGCTGCATTGTTTGATAGCGTATATTATAAATGAAAAACGTGTTAGGAATAATAGTTGGAAGAATATACGATCACGATTTTCAAGAACAATTATATTATTTTATACTTCTACTTACAACAAGCAATAATGATCAAGTAGATATATTTACGAGTAGAAACAAAAACCTAAATCTATATATAAATCAATATATATATATGGTCAGAACAAGAGCAAATTCCCCGGTGTATGGCGATAGGCTCACCTGTCACATATGGCACCTAATAAACTTGGTGAGAAACGGTCAAAGCTGTCTCTGTCTCATCCGCTGAAGTGAAAAGGACCTGAGAGCGTTTTTTTATTGAATCAAAAACCATTACTTTATTTGTGTTACATTAATTTCCATTTCTTTACCTTCAATGATCCATTCATTAAAGCTACCAGTGAAGACCACGTGACATGTGCTAAAAGTACACATTACACGTCACGTCGTACATTACGCAGATTTGAGCGACGCTTTATAAATAGTAATTTATTATAAATTTGCCCACGTATGTAGCGCACTTTATTTGCCAGCACGTCTTCACGACAGCGCTCTAGTGTTTGAGCTATGGAAGGTTGTCTAGAAACTTCTCAACTTGGTTTTATTTACTCAGTTCCACGTAAATTATTTTTATTATATAAGCTAGGTGGATCATTCTCGAAAACCTAAGTAGACGTAATACGTGAATAAATTAATGAATATAAGTACAATATATACTATATATACTTACTGTATTTTTGGTTCTTTTTTCGTTATGCATTTTTATTTTCTAAAATAATAACAATTATTAATAAACTCCTTATTACATCAACCATCTGCAAAGCCCCGTCAAAATCGGTCCACCCTTTCCAGAGACTTGCCGGAATATACAGACAGACAGACAAACAAAAATTGTTAAGGTCACAAACAGAATTATTTATTTATTTTCATAGAATACTTCCATAGTTAACGGTAGCAATAAACTATCTGGAGATAGTAGTAATTTGAAGATAAAACTAGAACCCCAGTCAATAATAAATATATTTCACTTGGTTAAAAGCAAAACAACATGAAATAGTTGCGTGTCCCGCATAACATCATGTGTTAGAATTCAGTTATAGGGCATGATTGCGTTAAGCTACGTTTCCACTGAGGGAAATCACAGCGATATAATAATGGAGGACTCATTTCGCCCAATGCAAATTTAATACACCACAGAGTTCTAGAATACTATTCTAGAATACTTAGAATACTATTTATTTATCATTCATTATATTTTTTATCAACTTCAAGACATATGTTTATAGCCCGTCCAAGTTGAGGTGACCTGGGGGAACCTTGTGTCGAATTACTACTAATAGAGGATCCTCGGTCCGGTGAAGCAGTAAAAGTCTGTGCTAATCTGTAAGAGATTTGTCACAAAAATAATATTTATAGTAAAATTTTGCGCTCTTGGCAAAGTCCGCTTTAAACACAATTAAAGATATTCAACCTAGTATTAAATCCAGTCAGCCCTGTAGTTCTGGGCTCTCAAGAATAAGACTACGGTATCCCCTGCCTGTCGTGCAAGGCGACTAAAAGGGGCCTAGGGTTCACTGGGCGACAAGGGTGGGGGCCTGCGTCGTCCACCAAAGGGGACCCGGGAAGAAGGCGACATCGGCTGGCCCGTGTCGCCTTTCGCTGCGAAGGCACAGGGAGGAGGGAGTAACCTCCCCGGGACGTGCTCTCCTTGAGCACAGTGCAGAGGGCTCCGGTGCGGTAAGATCCCCACATAACCGCCGCCTTCCCCCCAGAAGGCGGGGTATCTTTGTGAAGATTTCCTCCCCGTCAAAAAAAAAAGTATTAAATCCAGTACAGATGTAGTGAGAAATTATTTTCCTTCGGGGAAAACTCGGATCTTTATCGGAATACGATGACACCCTGTCCTGTTTAATACGATCATTCAGTGACAACTGTCAATGAATGATCGTATTAAACATAATGATGAGTGAATGAATGAGTGATGACTGAGTGACATTATCACATTCATTAATATGGAACTTTATTGTTTAGTGTCAAATGTCAAAATGAATAATGTCATTACATAATATAGAGATGTTACAACCATAAAAATTATTACTTAAAACGGGATATTACCATTACTAATATACGAAATAATTGTTAAGCTAATGAACATGTTAGTTAAAAAATAAATTATATTTTTATATTACAACCAACTCCTGTAACTTTGAAAAAACTTAGTTTTATTGTCATTAGAAAACAAAACATTATCTCCACTTTAAATCATAATTAAAAGTACAATAAAATAAAGCTTAATGGGAAATATTTACAATAATAACACTCAATACCTGCCTAAATTTTATGTCATTGGCGTCCCTCTCGTACCTAAGTAAATAACCTGCGTGTGATAAGGATACAACCGAAATCTGAAAATATATATGATTAAAGCTATAGCGAATATTTGAATTGCGTATTACCACTCTATATATATGTTGGTCTGCTGATGTGACTTACCCCTACGGCTCTAAGATGGGTGGGTACTAAAGCTATATGAGAGAGCACGATAAATACGGACTTTTCCGAAAAATTACGAAGGAAAATCTTTTCTCACTATATCTGTGCAATGTAAGTTACGGTTATCAATCTATTTATAATCGATTTTGTCAATAAGTTTGCGTTTTGCCAATTCATATATATATACGTAAAATATTGCGATTATGCTGATAAACGGGAGCTATTTCTGTAAAAAAATGCGAGTGCTTTTTAGCGTAAATAGTATAATGACATAAATTACGGCATACATTAACATTAGGTTGTAGGTTCCACCATTTGACTATTGACGTGAACCATCTCATAGCACAAGCTTAAGATTAATTCGAATGGTTAACAAAAATGCCGGGACAAGATGACGAATGCTAAGGCGCCCCCGTCTCGCCACATAATGGCGGAGAATGGCTGGCGTTGGGAGGTTTTAGTAAGTATTGGCTTCTTTCAACCCGACATAACTTCACATACATGTGAATTCAAAAGCATTTCCAAAATGAAAAGAAAAATTTAACACGAATGTTAGTAGAATTTACAAAAAAACATTATTAAACATTTTTTCATAAAATAATTGTATATTGTTCTTTTTACACCAACGCCAAATAGTTAATGGCCTGATACTGTCATCAGTTAATTTTTTTGATGTTATGGCGAGGCTTTGAATCGAATGAAGAAACGCCAATATCCTAACGACTTGGAATACTATCTTTAAAACCATTCAATCTACAATTCGACTATTGGAATGAACCATAATAGCTCGTTTTTGGATGGCTAACAATAATATTAATTTGTTAGCAACAAAAAATTAAGTACAAATTTGTACCACCGCTTGATAGTGCGCCAGTGGCAGCTTAAGTAATACAAATTGCGTTGAATTCAAATTAAATCTGATTGATTAAAGAGATAAGAGTCCAAGACCAGGTAGCTCTTATTGCTTCCATTCAGTCACTGAAGATAGCTACGTTCCATATTTTAGTATTTAGTAGATATTACTGTATCGAATGTTCTGGAACACTCGATACTTATCGAACGATTTATCTTCGATTGTTATCAATCTTATATAGTCAGTAGTCATCATTATATGAAATTTTATAATTATTTTATATTATAACATTTATTATATTATCAAATATCATGTTATAACTTTATTTACAATCTATTATTTAAGTGATAAATAATAATATATGTATATTTTTAATAATACATGTAATATCATCCTACTGCCTGTCTCCAGGACTAACTTGTCCAGGAACTCTCCGCTGTCGCGCGCGGTTGGGTTTGTTAATACCATCTAACTGCACATTGATATATTTTGTTGCACAGAGTCTGTGTTTATCGAAGCTGCCTACAAATGCGTAGAAGGTGTTTGACTCTATTATATTTATATATTATTGTCAATACATAAAGCAGCTTTTTATTTGTTTTAATTTTAATAATATTTATTTAACTAAGTTCTTATAACATTATATTGGTATTATCTGTAACGGTGTTATAATTTTTGTTGATTTAAATAAATAAATAAATTTTTAAATTTATAATCTGTAATTTTATAATTTCGTTGATGTTGGCATCATTGTATTCAAAAGGTGTTGATATGTTGGCTACAACGTATTCAGAAATTGAGTTGAGTAGAATTTCTTTCAAACATTGTGACCTAGACATCAGAGAAGAGAGGTTAAATAGTTATAAATTATATATAGCAACATAAGTTGAAATGCAATCAAAATAGAATTCAATTGAGGTTCCGATACAGTAACGTGGCAAGTAAATGTAAAAGAAATTATTTGAGTGTCCGAGGTATTATCGAAGCTGTTTACATAAGATTATAATATTTATTAGAGAGACTACTCGAATTCACGATATCTCGCAATGTACATGGTTGATACTAACGAAACGCTTAAGGTTGTTATGGTTACGCATGGAACATAGGATGTTTGTACTATATTGTGATAACACCGATCTATATCCTTGTGCAAGTTAAACATAACATTCAAGATTCATCATATGTAAGATTATGTTGATACCGTTGAGCCGTGGTAGCTCAGTGTCCGAGCGGTTGGCTCAAGCTGCATGGTACGCTAGCAACCGGAATACGATCCCGGTGCCAGCACCAATCAATTTGTTGTTGCAATTTTATGTGCTGGTTTACCACGCCCTCGGCAATGAAGGAAAACATCGTGAGGAAACCTAGCTTCATAACTCGTTCCCAAATTGGTAGCGAAGTAGGGCCCAAACAACCGGTAGTTAGGGCGGTATAGAGAGAAACGTCCTGACGATGCGAGCCGTATCCAAAAGTACCACATTCTATTTCCGACCCTTGACGAAGCCATCTAGCGAAACCGAAACGATATTATTACCAGTTATTATTACTAACATTCTTGCTAACCATTTCAACAAAGCTAAAGCTTGTGCTAGGAGATGGCCCGTGTCGCCTTGCACTGCGAGGGCACAGGGATGACCTCCCCCGGGGCGTGCTCTCCTAAGAGCACAGTAACGAAGGGCTCCGGTCCGTTCCACTGGAGATCCCGGAGTCCCTCACTATACACCGAGGAAGGGTCACCGAGGGGGTTTTTAGTGGGTAAAACCCCCCAGAAAGCTGGGTATCTTGTCGAAAATTTCCCTAAGGAGATAGTTCACGTAGACGATGCTTTACGTTTCGAAAACTATACCCCAAACTATTAGGCAATTGTATTATAAACCAGCAGACAAAAGTAAAATTTACAATTCAAGGAAATTTCACTAAGTAATAAACATTTTCCAATGAAAATTAAATTTCCAAATTAGTAATGTTAACGACTCGATGCTCACTATGTGTACTAAATAACATCAATTAGCAGAAACAGCGACATCGCGCCGCCTAATTAAGTTGAACTGAATTGGAATACAGTTAGATCGGAATTGAAAACGGTATAACTTTGGTATTGATCTCATTTGATAGTTATATCATTTCTTTGTAAATAAAAGTCCAATTTCATACATCAATCGTCATAAAAATCAAGAAAACTAATTTAGAAAACATTATAGACCGATTTTTCAAACTTATACTTCTCCTTGAAAAGAGGGAAGCTGAAACAAAATATTTTATGTAACAAATTATAATCCTAAAGGTAAAGTACCTTCCGGGAGCAGCAGTTCCTTCATCCTCCTCCTTACGCCGTCTTCATTATTGCTGAGGGCTGTGACCTCCACGAATTATGTGGCGGACGATCGCTCTCCACCCGTTGCGGTCTTTAGCGGTGTGTAACACTTCGTGGACTTTCGTGTTGTTGTTGTTTGATTTGGTCTATACAATGCACAGGGCATATATATTCTCTTGGTCGTCTTCCCTGTACTTTGCCTGTGACCAGGAGTGTTTCCAAGGTATCGTTCACCAGTTCCTTAGTTGTTTGTATTCATGGACAGTGGTGATAACTTTAGATTTGCTAATCTGCGAGGCTATTAGGGAGTGTTCTGAGAAATTGTTCGGAATCAGCCAGCTACCGATTTTGACGTTCCAAGACTGTACATTTCTCGCGTTACTTTCTGCCACTCACCGGCAACCTGTGGAATCAACTGTCACCAGCGGTGTTTCCAAACCTGTACGATCGGACCTGAACGAATGTTTCTATACAAGCGCTTACAAACTCCGATACGAGAGTGCGGTAGATATGCGCTTGTAGGATTATTAGTTAATGACCGACATTATCATATTATTATCATTTATATTTTTGTATTTACAAATTAACATTACGAAATGTTTAAAGCCGTCCCCTGCGGTTTCGAGATCAACGTATAAATGAAGTTGTCAAAAGCATAAAAGGTACCAAACGCTAAAACAACGTAATTAATAAATTCGTGGTTAGCCCTGAGCAATGGGAAAGTGTATAAACATAATAGACAGAATAAACTGGGGTTTCCCTTTTCGCGACATTAGTCGGTGTTAAGTATGTATTAAGAGCCGTGGTAACTCATTGGCCTTAAGTTACGTAGTACGCTAGCAACCCGAGTTCGATCACCGGTGCCGGCACCAATAAATTTGCTGTTGTAATTTTATGTGCCGATTTACCATGCGCTCGACAATGCAGGAAAACATCGTGAGGAAACCTACATGTATTAGAAAAATATCTAAGACATGTGAAGTCTGGCACTACGCACTAGGGGCGCGTAGCGGACTCCGTACTATGTAATAGGGATGGCCTGCGCCCAGCATTGGCACATATATATAAAGGCTGTAACTTTAAGTATGCCTTCAAGTTGACCATAATGAATATTACTTTCCAATCATTTTAATATACATTGTTATTGGTACTTCTACATATACCGGTAAGGAGGTAATAGTGGTGATTATTTCCGGTAATTTTATTATGATATTGTATGTCGGAATAAACGGATAGATCTGAGCGGTTAAAGATTGATCTCTATTAGCTATTTTGGATAGAATGTGGGTATATCAATATTCACATATAATGTTTATTACGCAAAGTAGGAATTTTGCCTGCCTCTTACATATCAGGGCTTGGGACTGGCAGTGCAATAGGCTGGCAGAGTTTCAACGCGTTTCAGCATATAGTATGCTGTCAAGGCATTTTAAACACTAACAACAAATAAGACAGTGACAATTATAAATTACGTACCTCTCCTGTAGTTTAGCAATACGGCTACAATTAATCCATAACAGCTTCGATATGTTTAACTATATAACTGTCACAAATTCTGTGGGGAACTCCTATGCTCGATATTGTTCGCTCAAGCGTGAAAATGCAACTACTCTCACAGACATAGATTAAGTCATAGAAACATAAATAAAGCTATAGACAAAACCACAGACAAATATCAGTTCACAACACTTTACTTTTTTTCTTCGTTCTTTTCTCTTTTTGTAAAGAAGCATACAATGCTACGTTACAGTATTCATTTATTAATTGTTTATGAATTCGAGTACTATCTTTGCGCCGATGTATATAATTATTAACGTTTCTAATATCTAAAATAAGGTAATCGACCTCCCGTTATCATAGATGTTGCAGACTAGCTTTAAATTTTAATTATTAGAACAATTATTAATAACAAGCATCTTTAGCTTAGTCATAAAATTATTCAAAGTACATGAATATTTTATATTAATATTATAATTTTGAAATAGCCATTCAACTTTTGTTATACATTCTAAGCAAGTGCTTAACCACGAAGCCACCTGATGTTAGTGCATAGCCAGTGGAAATGTATTCCTGAATGATCAGACTAGCTTAGCAATGCTTAGTAATTCTAATCTTACCAACTTGTACCGATTACAAGTGGGTAAGAGTAGAGTTAAGGCAGTACTTCGCGTCGTGTCGCCCTTAGAAGCGTTGCTGGAATGACACTGGAATTTCCCCTGCCCCCTCTTCGACGCCAACGCTTCTTATAGTGGCAACATTATCAATAGTTTACTTTCTATGTCATAATCTTTCATCATAAAATTTCCTAGACCATTCTCATCCAACTCGTCACTCATCTTCGCTCCACTTGGTCTTAGGGCGGCTCACGAAGCATGCTTATCGCGGTTAGAATAACGACCTAAGCAGACCTTGTGATCTCTGAGACCCTTAAGCTCTTACACAGAATAGAGGTTTAGGCTGAAGGCTCTATGAATTCGTCAAACCTTAGCAGTTTTTACTACATTGGATAAATGAATACCTCAACAGGATAGAGACCGTAAGACTTTTTCCGTTGTTTCTCCTCTCAAACTGACTTTTGTCAAAGAAAGAAATATCCTCCTGTATAAAATCTCAATGGTATAGGATATTTCGGACTTTCGTTGTATTTGTTAAGTTAATGCAACTCCAAGGAAATTAACCGCACGTAGCTTTCTCAAGCTGACGCAATAACCATTACCGTTCTTGTATTACACTGTTAAGATAAAATAACCTTGTCTTTACTCTATTGCTTGCTAACCAAGCATACCAATTAAATATATAAACTTATCTACAGAATTAATTATAGCAGCCAGCAATGAACGGGTTGCATTAATATCCCTTCGTTCCTCGTTCCGTCGCGTCCCAGCGTTTCCCAGCATGAATTCAGTCAGAATTCTTTTTTCTTATGTTAAAATCTTGTAAAAATGTTAATATGGATCATTATATACGCACTGTTGTAGTCAATAGTAGACTAATATTTATGTCAACTTTTGACTTTAACCCAGCAATTGGAGCATTGAAATTACTCATAATTCGCAGCTCGTAACTTATTCGGTGAATCTGTCAGACATTATTTATCATAGTTAATTAACAGCATTATATCGTAGTAGTGTGTGTTTAATGTTTTTGAGGCTTAATTTAAAAAAATATATTATTATTATATATTAAAGCGGCAATAGCCTAATGGTTTAGGGTACGGCCTGCGAATCGTAAGGTCGTGGGTTCCAATCCACCATTCAACTATTGCCGTGAACCATGTCCTAGCACAAGCTTAAGCTTAGTTGGAATGGTTAACAAGATTGTTAGTAATATTTCTGAAAAAAAGAAATATTGCTAGCTTTCTTTTAAAAAAAATATATATACGTTGCCTTGTAACTACTCGTCTGCTGAATTGTAAATCACAAAGCTGCAAGCAATCTGTCTTAGAATTGGGGGTTAGAGATTTTGAGGTTATTTACAATTTCGCGCGCTTATTCATTACTTTTGACCTATTCTGACGGAAGAAAATAATCACGGATGAATCGCTTCGGCCGGGGACAGATACATCGATGCTGGAAAACAAAAACGTAGTAATCCACAAAAAAGAAATTATTCACCAAAGTCAAAGATATTTGAACATTTAAAAAATATATATACGTTGCCTTGTAACTACTCGTCTGCTGAATTGTAAATCACAAAGCTGCAAGCAATCTGTCTTAGAATTGGGGGTTAGAGATTTTGAGGTTATTTACAATTTGGCGCGCTTATTTATTATTTTTGACCTATTCTGACGGAAGAAAATAATCACGGATGAATCGCTTCGGCCGGAGACAGATACATCGATGCTGGAAAACAAAAACGTAGTAATCCACAAAAAAGAAATTATTCACCAAAGTCAAAATATTTTAACATTTAAAAAAAATATAACTTTCGTGTTTGCGACCTAGAGCTGTCGTTTTTGGACCCAATATTTATTATTTTTTGCTGAATAACTACTGTATCACGGCATTAACCTAGAGTTTTCGTAAAAGAAAATCGTTTTACGGGACAAAAAATAAAAGAAAAGTGTCAATCTTGATAATCCTATTTTCGCTATTTTTCATCTAATTGTTGCAAGTCATATATCATTCGACGCGTCTTGTTTTTTTTAATTCCAACAATGTAAAAAAGTGTCACTTACTATAAAACGTAACGTAAACGGCTTTCCAGCGTCGATATGTAGTTAAGTATTTGCATATAGAAATAAATTTATATCATAAATATTCTTAGTTTTTTTTTCTTAATGAACTTTTCTACTTTCGTTGTAATTCCTGTTTCTAAGGAGGTTTTACTATACGAATTCTTAATTAGAATACTTCAAATTTTCAGTGTAAAATGCATGTTCGCCAATTTTAATTTAAATAAAGTTTAATTTGAAAACTTTTTAGGATTTTTATTTCTGGGTGGACAGTGTTTAAGCATCGTTTTAAAAATATATAGAATAGAGTAAGAAAGTATTTAGAAATTTTAAATCAAAGTTGCTCCTTCTTCTACTTAACAAAGATAAGTTTTTCAAAAACGGAAGCGTGCTTAAACTTCGGACTTAGTTTTAATGAACCTTAAGTTATAATTTTGTTAGTTTATTAATAAGATTCGATGCCATTGAGACTTGTTTTCTAGTTAAAGTTAAGTTAAAGTCACAGCCTTTATATATATAATATATATGTCCCATTGTTGGGCGCAGGCCTTCTCTGTAAAGAGAGTATATGGACATAGTCCGCCACACTGTCCTAGTTCGGATTGGCAAACTTTATATGTAGAAAAATGTTCAAAGACGTAGGTTTCCTCGCGATGTTTTCGTTCACCGCCAAACGCTTGGTAAATCAGCACATATATTTGCAATAACAAATTTCTTGGTACCGGCACCGTGGATCTAACTCGGGTTGCTAGCGTACTATGCAATTTGAGCCTACCGCCCGGACACAGAGCTACCACGAGCTACCACGGCTCGTGTATTCGAGTTAATAATATACAATATAAGAATTAGTGTGTAGTTTTTTTGACGCAATCACTGATGTATTCGGTCAAAAATACCTTTTTTCTTTGTTAACGGGGAGGAAATCTTCAAAAAGATACCCCGCCTTCTGGGGGCAAAGCAGTGGTTATGTGGGGTTTAACCCACTAAAACCTCCCCGATGGCCCTTCCTCGGTGCATAACGAGGGGCTTCGGGATCTCCAATGGGACGCAACGGAGCCCCTCTACACCGTGCTCTAGTAGAGCACATCCGGGGGGGACGTTACTCCCTCCCCCCCTGTGCCCTCGCGGTGCAAGGCGACACGGGCCAGCCGATGTCGCCTTCTTCCCGGGTCCACCTTGGCGGGCGACAGAGGCCCCAACTCTTGTAGCCCAGTGAACCCGAGGCCCCTTATAGTCGACTTCTACGACAGGCCAGACAAAAAATACCTATAGTGCTTGAAGTCGAAAGTCTACTAGTCTACTAGTCTAGAAGTCATAGTCTACTAGTCTACTAGTCTAGAAGTCATAGTCGTACTAGTGTGTGTTAAAAGTGATGACTAATAGCACAGAAACTTTAAACAAGCTCAAAGTTACACGAAACTGATAGACCTATGCTCGGGGTTTTTCTACGAGATCATAGCAGAATTGAAGAGATCTGTAGATGAACGAAAGACGTAGCCAGCAGGTTAGCGAGATGAAGTGGCCGAAAAGTTCTCGATTGGTGTCCCACAAGGTGTTCTGACGACCTTATAAAGGCCGCAGGACGGATATAGATGCTAGATTACAAGTGATCCTTGGCGTTGGAGGATGTGTCCTGTCCTGTAATGGATGTTCTATGGCTGAAATGATGGTATATTTATATATTTCTACTAAGCCAGTAATTAATGAACAGTATTTGTTTAGTAAAAGTAGTTTTTAACGACGTAAGTTTATCTCTAACAACCCCATTTGGAAAATAACGTAGTGAAACTTATTTTTGATTTACAACCCTTATGTGATTTCGGATTTTTTATTATACTACGATAGCAATTGGTTGGCCACGATCCCACCAAATGTTAGCTTAGTAAATGTATATTTACTTCTCACTCGAAAACACTCATATTGTTATTAAAGGGAAAGTCTGATACGGGCAATTTATTCCATTCCTTTGATGTACGTGTATAAAAGACGAAGCAAGGCGCTTCGTTTAGGTCGGAAGGAAATCTACAATATGACCCTGCTGTACTATTGTGTCCAAATGAACGTTCAGTGACATCATTGTCGATGTTTACTTGTTTCGGTTATACGATGGCGTACCACTGAAACTCGAATATTGTTTTCTGTTATTACATTTTGTGACATCAGATTTTCCAAATATTTTGTTACATTGTAATCAATACCAAAATAAAAATATTAAAAGAAATGTGGGTAGGATCGAAGTTCCTTCGGATAATGTAGAAGCAACACAATATTTAAAAAAAAATAGTGCTTTATTTTATATATATTTTCTTATTTTTTTTTTATTTTACTGATTGGTTTTCATTGAAACACGTAAAAGTATTACGTAAATTTAGTATGTTAGACAATAACAAATGACGTAAAATAAGAAATTAAACAAAACAAAGTAATTCAAATTATTAAAAAAAATAAAAAAACATAATATATCTTATTAATAATTCGTTATAGCGCCACCTATAATCAGAGAGTTGAACTATATGCTTAATAGTCATCGGCGCCGTGTACACTACCGTTATATATTTTTCTTACGGTTTTAGTCTCACGTTTGTTGTTCAGGTCGGTCGCGCAACAAAACCCCCATCTCCTCCAAGCCTGCCGTGAGAAACTTTGATCCAATAATCATAAAAACCAATTCCCATTGACGTTTTAGTTTTTTTTGTAATAATTCGTAGGTTTTGGCAAGACGACAATTGAATTGTAGTTGTGTATAGTGAAGAGATAGGAATAGGCGTACGACTGTAACCAAACGTGCATAACTAATTCGACGTAGAAAGTCTTCCAATCAACACCGGAGTCACGTGGCACGCTACGCCCTTATATTTGTTATAATATTTACTTAATAACATAAATCAAGATTCGTAACCACTTGAAATTCAAAGGAAACAAGCTTGTTCAAGTGTTGTGTTGTGGATAGTCTACACAATACATGCTCTACTTAAGTTTAATAGGCCTCGGGCATTAAGGACTTAAGGGGTCTTGTTAAGTTAATAAGTAATGTAAGCATTTCTACTAGAAGTTTCCAATACCATTTTTCCAACGTCACGTAATTACTTGCATCAACAATAGATTTGATTACTACTAGTTTTTTTATTACTATAAGTGTTCCCATTGCTTGCCAATCGGCAGACTTCAATTTCTTCCAGACTTCTTTGTTTAGGATGCGATCTACAAAAGATAATTTCACTGGACGTGAACCATCTCCTGGCTTGAAATGGTTTAAAAATTAAAAAGAAAATCGTAAAATCTATATGCATTTTCAATCGACTTCAAAAAAGGAGGAGTTTCTCAATTCGTCTGTATGTTTTTTTTTATGTTTATTTGTACCTCGTATCTTTGAAATGGCGAACCGACTTTGATGATTCCTTTTTTGTTTAAAGCTGCTGCTTCCCTTGTGGTCACATATATTAAATTTGTTCCAATTCTGATAATGGCAACCATGAGAAAACCATATTTCTTAAATTTGCATTAATTATATGCGACACTAATAAATAAATAACTCAATACCACGCTTTTTATTGGAAACGACGCACTCTAAGAATAGTTAGAATGAGATTTTGGTTAGGTTCTGATTAATTCTATTTCGTAAAATTCCTACGATAATTCGGAAATGCCAAGCGGGTATCCGCGCTTAATAACGTTTAGCGTTTGATTCGATTTGACCAGTTCGAGTTGATCAGTCTTTATACATACAGTTTTATACTAGTAAATATACGTTTAAATTAAACATATACATGATCCATACACACAAGTTGAAAGTAAAACTATTGTACAAAAGCTTAATAATTACTCAGTTTTGCTATGCCCACTGCACTGCTGGTCTACGTAGGGTGACGGTGTCATCACCTCCTGTGTGACTATACATGGTGTTAGGAGACCGCTTCCGAAAACGAAGAATGACGATAGTATTAATGACACCTTTGAGGGGAAGGAAAAAAATCGATTCGTTTTATTAGCATTATTTAAGCTCCATCATGTTAGTATAGCTTAATTAAACGAGTTGGCCCTGTAGCTCTGGGCTCGTAGAATAAGACTACGATATCCCCTACCTGTCATAGATACAATAAATGTCAACCAAGAGGGGTAGGGTAGGGGATTCACGGTCTTACCACAACTCTCTCTGTTGAGAGCACATTGTACAGACACACAGATAAACACATTTACGTACACCTCAAATACTGCATGCACTCACACGTTGTTAAAATCGTTGTAAAGTAAATTGTTAATTGCAAATTAACCATCACCAAATATAAACGGAAAAAAAGTAACCTTTGCGTACTAACATATGGTCCTTCGAGCCGGATAGAACTAGTAAGCAAGCGACAAAAGCGACGCGAGAAGAATCCCTACGCTGACCTACAGCCTTTCGTGCCTTTCCGAGCCCCTTTAAGCCTTTCTACGAAGCCCAAATAACCAAAGCCTTCTCTGTTCTATTCTATTTCTATTCGACTTTTATTTTGTCAAACAATTTCTAAGCTTTATAGAGCCAAGCCTAGGGTATATATACATTATTGCCATGCTTTTAAATCGTTTCACTTAATAAAATATTAACAAGATAATCGTTTTGAGCACAAAAATTTAATCCACTTAGAGGATGAATGAGCTCTTCAGCATTTTCATTAGGTTGACGTTAACAATATCTACATAATATTAAAAATAAAATTCACGAAACAAAATGTGTTTTTGTTCGAGCTTCATTTTATTTTTCCATATTTCTAGAAAGCCTTGTTGTCAAATCGGTTTCGAAAGAATAGATGTTTTCAAAGAACGTGTCTTTCATATTCGTATTGTTATTTTTCTTGAAAATCTCCAAATTGTTTCGCTTCACAAAAAAAAGGAATGAAAGATATATTCCAAGAATATAATAGGTTACGGCCTTGGCTCTTAGCGGTTTCCTCGGCGATTGCTATTCATTTTTAGGACTGTGAGCCAGTTGTAACATGTTATTCGTTTTAAATTTAGAGATATCATTCATTTTTGTATTGTCATTGTCGCTTAGCATAAAATTATGATGCTGATGGTCTCCCCTTGTCACATACGGATCAGTGATTGCTGTCTTTATCTACGATGTTAGTACGTACTTATAAAGTACTCCTATATATATAATTCCAGGAAAATGAGAAATGAATGGAAAACTTGCAAAAAGTCAACGCTCAATACCATTTGGATTATTTTAAAATTATTCTTATTATTTCTATTTATATCTTTTATTTCTATCTTGTATATAAATTCCATTAGTTATTTATTCCTGGACTAATCTAAAATAATGTACTAAATTCCACAGATCTCAGATACTCTTAAACAAAGCTAAAGGGTCGGGGAACTGAGCTGCTATAGACATACATTTAAATATAATATACAGTATAATAGCTCATTTCTTGACCCACAGATCATCCTTAACAGTAAACTATTATAAGCATCTAATACACTAACAATCGTTCATAAAGAGTTATTGTACAAAATTTACTAATACATTTATCTTAAAACATTTAAAACCAACTTACGTGATTATTTTGTAAAATGAACTGTGCCGTTCTAATTCATTTTATGCGTTGCGGGTATTTGATTAATATTTCACATTTTGTACACTTCCATTTAAAAAACCAAAACAATATCGCTTATATGTCGAGGAATTATCAATACTTGATGAAACTGTTACAATTTTAAAACGTCTAATTCACAAAAAACACATTTCACTGTTAAATTGTTCGTAAATAGAGGCGTCGACGTGCGCAATGCACCAACACAAGCGCCTGTCAAGAACGCAAGAGCAATACTGCCTGTTCAATGGAGCTACGCTCCCGTAGGCGCCGTAAATGTTCGTATCCATACATGCCAACCTACAATAATGCCGTCGCATATTTCACATGAAGGGCGCTGTAATTTCATCCCTTATAATAATCAAATTATATGGACGTAATATTATATACAATTGAATATTATGATTTTTTAGGCGATCTCAAAAAAAGAAGTTTTCAATTCGCCTGTATTTACTTTAAAAAAGGTACATACTTGATGCAAATTTAAGACTTATATTGGTTATTATATTTATATATTATATGGTTAAGCTTATATGGTATTATATGGTTTTCTCATGGATCCCATTCTCAGAATTGGGCCAAATTGAATAAATGAAACACGAGAATCGCTAGTTATCAAATAAACGCTATACATTGATTCTATGTCATCAACAATTATTTTATAAATATATTTGTTCAAGTTTTCAGACTTAGAAATAATTTCGAACGGTATTTACCCAACCATTCCGCGTATATTAACGATATTTACTTTGACTTTTAACTATCTCAAAGATGGTTTGACTTTTGTGAAGTTTGATTAAAATTATGATACTTTCTTGAATAAATAGTTTACGTAACAAGATACTCATATTAATGAATGGAAGTAAAATAAAGTATCAACCTATATTCGTGCCACTGTTGGGAACGAGTCTAGGCAAGGAAAATGATAATTATTTTTCACACACATGTCAGTATTACGATATGGTCCACTACGCAGTTCTGGTGCTTATTGACAGAGAAACGTCTTTAACGTTACCTCGTGACATTTGTTTTTTACATAATAATAATAATCTTTATTTTGCACAAATATACACATTAAGTACCTGAGTCCTGAGTTAGAGATGTGTTTCAGGAGTGAATGTCTTCTCCCATTTACTACGCACTATACTTTATAAGTTATCTATTTTATAACTTCGTACCGGAGGAACGACCCTCTTATTTTATTTTATTTTATTTTAATTGGAACAACAAACGAATACATATTAAAAGCTTAAGATAAAAATACATTAAGTATAAAGATTATAATATAATATTTATTTTTGTGAATTTTTTCATCTATTATTTTATTGTATAAAATATATTTTAATCTCATAACTGTTTTATTTATGTATCATATTTATTATACTCTTACTGTCTGTATAATAATACTCCATATAAAAGTAGTATTGCGCGCGCACGTCTTTAGGTAGTCCCGGGCACCGCTGAAAATCAGCACTGTCGCATCCTTGTGACAGCATATGCTGAGTCGGTGTCCGTTATTGGAATCATATGTTTTGTATTATTTGACCGTGTAACTTTAACTGTGTTTTGTCTATTTTTCATTCTTTTTTAATGTGTTATATTCAGTCTGTGATGTGTTTTTGTATTGTGATGCCAATAAATAAATGTCTATGTCTATTATGGAAAATCATTTAAGTCTTAAATATGTATCAAGTATGTATTTGCACAGTAAATGGGCGAATAACTCAATATTACGGCAACCGATTTCGATGATTTCATTTTTTGGAAAGCAATTACTTCAAGGGTAGTTTGAGGAGAGTTTGGTTATGTTCTGATTAATACTACTACGTATTATTTCTATGATAATTCAGAAGAGAATTCCTACGTAAATACATAGAGAGCGTCCGCGCCTAATAACGGTCAATTCGATTTGAAGTCGTAAATATACTTTTTAATTTATATTTCGAATAAACGTAATTTTAAAGATTTTTTATCCAGATTTTTATTTTTAAACTTCATACACTGAATTCAACTATCCGATTCTTTATAGTGCTCTCTTCTCACGCTTCATTCCCACCCATACAACTCCGCATACAAGTATATCCGTATCATACGTAACGTATTGTGACATCACCCTAATATAATACTAGCTGTGCCCGCGACTTCTTCCGCATAGAGTTTAACAAAAAAAATGTATAGTTTATATGGGTTTTTTAGGATTTAGGCGCGTACGCGAGGTTCGCGGTCACGGGACGCCCGGCGGCCGCGTCGTATCAGGGCGAAATTAATTTTATTTTGATTTCGTTAAATCTGGTATTAATTTAATTTGCATGGTGTAAATGGAGAAAATTCTTAAGCCAACTAATGTATTTAAAATAATAAGGAATAATACCGTATTCGTGTATTTCGCTTTCCAATGACCGCTTTATAATTGTCCACTTTTTAAAGTATGGATATAGTATGTTACGCTTAAGAGATAAACATATGCCATCGCGGACTCTTCTGTAGACTAAATACACAATTCCACCATACATCATTTTG
Source organism: Meandrusa payeni (assembly GCA_029286785.1). Classification (NCBI taxonomy): domain Eukaryota; kingdom Metazoa; phylum Arthropoda; class Insecta; order Lepidoptera; family Papilionidae; genus Meandrusa; species Meandrusa payeni. The sequence continues at coordinate 12,500,424 of JAGSMX010000027.1, forward strand.
TTATATCTCAAAGCCGGAGTTAACGGAGAAAACTCCCACACAGCTTATATTTTTCCGAAATATCGTTTCACAAGGATTTCGCCAATTCGTTATACATTTGAATCTTTCTACAAACTCTGTCGGTCACGTTTTCCCGCTTAGATTTCTCCGTCTCGCCTCTTTTTCCTCATCTATTAATAGATGCCCTTACAATTTTTTATTGTTTGAAGTTATATTTCTTTAGGCGTGATATGTAAAAATAATAAGAGTGAAATTTTAAGAAGCGCGCATCACTGTTACACTAAAGTGACAGGTTGAAGCTGCAGTGAAAAAAATTGTGCTTACGAGTATATCCTTTTCAAGTGCTTCAATATATAAAATAAATAAATAAAATAAATAAAATAAATAAAATAAATAAAATAAATAAAATAAATAAAATAAATAAAATAAATAAAATAAATAAAATAAATAAAATAAATAAATAAAATAAATAAAATAAATAAAATAAATAAAATAAATAAAATAAATAAAATAAATAAAATAAATAAAATAAATAAATAAAATTTTTGGCTACTACAAAATAACATGCAGTTTAAAATAAATTAATTTACAGGTCAGTAACGTTATAGTTAAGGAGAGGCACTGCGGCGTAGGCCTCTCCGTAACCTCTCCATCAATGCCTATCCCGTGCTATCTGCATCCACTGGGATCCACATGTCTTTGAAGACATCTCTCAACCTTTTAAACTTTCTTCCTTGTTTTCTCTTTTTTCAAATGGTACTAGTTTCCAATACTTTTTGTTAACGCGGGGAATCGAGTTATTAACCATCCTCCGGTACCCTGGGTGGGCCCGGAGGGATGTGTGGGACTCGGCCTGGGCGGCCCATACCCACTATACCTACCGCGAATGCCATCAGCCGTTATGAGCGGGTGTCCCGGATCTGTCAGCGACAGGACACCCCAACGACCAGCCGGTCTCGGCAAGACCGGACTTCACCCTCGAAGGGGACTCCTCCGGCACTCAGAGAAGTCCCGACGACGCCGAAGCATACTGGGGCCAGGTTCCCATCCTGGCCCTGCTTGGATTACGGGGCAGCGAGAGGAGAGGTTTGAAACGTCCCCTGCGCACCCCGACTCGTCGCCTGCGGAGGAGGGAGCCCCACAGCTCCCCTCCTGACCCGCTAGTTTCCAATACTGCTTCAAAATAATTGAAGTTTATTTATTTATTTAAATCAACAAAAAATATAACACCGTTACAGATAATACCAATATGATGTTATAAAAACTTAGTTAAACATATATTATTGAAATTAAAACAAACTAACTAACTAGTTAACTATCCGTATGTATTATTTATTGATACATATTAAAATATTATTATTTATTTTATTTATCAAATTTAAACTTTATGACTGCGTTAACTATCATTTTAATATATTAGGATAATTAATTATTTGCATTCAAATAATAACTATTTGAATGATACCAAAGAAGTATGGCTTGTACATAAGTGCACATACACATTTTTTTTCCTTATGTATTTTTTTTTATAACATGTTAATTTTTTAATTAATATATATATATAAACCAATATATTATTTAGTTATAGCATTGATTCCACTTTAATGATGTTATAATTTTTTATTTATATTAAATACATTTTGGATTAACAAAGGTATTTAAAAATTGGCAATTTATAAATAAAAAAGTCATTTGTCAACTAGCTATAAATAAAATGAATTGGTATCAAAATTGGGGACGAATACAAAATAGGTTAGAATATATGATGTCGTCGCTCGGCTACGTTTTCAGATTGTTTGTTTTTGTAGGACGGAGGTCAAGTGCCGGTTTTGACCTCGGGGGATAAAGTATGGCGCTTTTTCAGATTACCATATTTTCATATATACTTTATTCTTAAACTTGTTCTATTTTTATCAACAATACTATGAATAACCGTTTCCAACATTACGATTTTATTATTTACGATTATTTTATTATATTAAAAACTTAAATACTAAAACTTAGTCCATCCTAAGGCGATAACTTATCCACTTATCATATGTAGTAAGTGTAGTAAACTTGGTCAGAATCGGACATTAATTACAATTTCGTCTACACCGTATGTAAAAACAAAAAAACCAACAATTAACTAAAAAATGAAAAAAAAATATTTTAAATGAGAAAAATCTTTAACATCTTACCGTCAGTAAGGGTTTAAAAGCTGCTAGATACCGACCTCTTTTTAACCGCATCAGAACGAGTATAATATATTTACGAGTAAAAACAAAAACCTAATAGTAATATTACGAAATAAAATTCGTCAGAACCTAACCAAACTCTCATCAAAATGCCCTTAAAGTACATCCTTTCCAATAAAAAAATAATCAGCGAAATCGGTGATCGTGATGTTTAGTTATTCGTCCATTTGATGCGCACACAGATAATGCAAATTAAAGACTTATATGGTTTTCTCATGGATGCCATTGTAAGAACTGGATGAAATCGAAGCCATCAGCTTTCAAATAAAAAAAAATTATCATCAATATCGGTTGACCCAAAAGTTATGAGATAGCAAACATACAAAAATACCAATGAATTAAGAACCTCAATTCGTTCTCAACTGTTTTAATGTTTACGGTATTTTAAGTGTATATTTTATGTGGTAATGGACACGTACCGCGAAGAACAAATTACTGATGGAGCCGAAAAGTCCTCAATTGGAGGCTACGGAACGGCAAACGCAGCGTAGGACATCCACCCAAGGTCGTCTGACGACCTCATAAAGACCGCGGGACGCAGCTGATGCAAGCCACTTATAATCAGTCCTTTTAGAAATCTTTGGGGGAGGCGTATGTGCGGCAGAGGATGTTCTACGGATTACTTGATAATGATCTTTATTCCTGTTCCTCTCGCTTCCGTTATTTTTTGAATCTCATCTGTCCAGAGTTTAAGCCTGTAACTGTATTTCCCAGTAGAACTGACCTTTCTATAACCTTATTTATTAAACATTGCTTGTTTTTCTGAGAAACGAGCCACATGTCGTTCCCAATTCCAGTTCTGCCCTTACGTACACAACTCAAAAGTACTTTGGTCAAATCTAATTAACTTTATAGGGTGTCTAATAATTTTTCTCGAAGTATATTATGGAAAAAGTTAATTGAATTAATGACTTCTTCTGGCTTCGTAGAGCCTCAACACTTTTCTTTATGATAGGGTAGACGGGGAAATCTTACATTTGATAATTAAATATTTTTTTCAATCGTCCAGTTACGGAAGTTCGTTAGGAATTCTATTATTGAAATTGTTTATTATATTTGTAGAGTTAAGAAGAACAAACTGAAAGAACTCAGAAAATTTATCTAAGTACTTCCCCACTGTAAATTATAAGAGTTAATGTTAAACTTGCAGCAGCAATGGGACGATGCCATGTTAACGAATAATGTAGACCTCTCCGGTTTGAACGATGAGCGGTGGTCAAAGACATAAACCATCTTAAGGTCAGTCAACGCACGTTCAATTTATCCATATACAAGCCTGCTATTACTATTGTGTAAAAATGAACGTTCAATAATATATTTTTTTTTATTGTTGTTAGATCGCAACCACAGACCTGTGTCAGTGCTCTTTTCCAATACACTTAAATTGTTCACTCTGCATTTATTAAAAGAGTGCCACTTGTACAGATAATATTTTCCTTTTTTTTTTATATATAATGCCTGAATTTGGAGGTGGCCAGAGATCGCTCCGGTTCACGCGTCGCAGACATTAGCTTCTCCGCGACCGCTGTGTCCCTGCTTCTCATGGCCATTTTCAGGTTGTAGTCCACTATCCTCTCCCTTGATGCGGCCATTGCCTTTGTCATCAGTCTTCCTTTGGCGTCGTCACAGTCATCTGTATAATCGATATTCCGACACATCTGACGGTGTGTCGGGATACCGCCACTACTTATAAAAGTTATCCATTGCTACTTTTATTAGTAATCCTTGCGCGATACAAGTATTTTATGGGACAACCCCACCCCCTCGATAGGATTAGGAGCGTTGCTGGAGTTTCTTTGGCCACTTCTTCTTCCAGTGCTAACGCTTCCCGAAGTGGTTATAAGTTAGTTTAGCTTAGATTGTCCCAATAGATTTTGTTAATAAAATAGCTACCGACAGAGTCGCGGTTCGGCCTTCTCGGGCGCCCTTGGATCGGACTGCTAACGCGTAATAATGGTAACCGTCCGCCGAGGTTATCCCCACCGGGGACCCTTGTGTCGAGTTACTAGCGATAGAGGTTCAGGCTAAGCGACCTAAGAGCTGTACCACCTCTTAATCCGGTGAAGCAGTAAAGGCCAGCTTCTCTGTGCCAACTGTGTTAGTTCGTCCAAAAAAAAAAACTTTTATTAGTAACTAATGATTCTCCAATATTGTTTAAATTTTAATTTGATTAAACGAATGCTAATAACGTATGCTATACATTATACTAACATTCTAGCTAACTATAGCAAATAAGCTTTAGCTTGTGTTAGGAGATGGTTCACATCAAAAGTCGAATGGTAGGTTTGAACCTCTTAGCCCTGTAGTTCTGGGTTCGTAGAATAAGACTACGTTATCCCCTGCCTGTCGTAGAAGGCGAGTAAAAGGGGCCTCGGGTTCACTGGGCAACAAGGGAACTGGACCCGGGAACAAGGCGACATCGGCTGGACTATGTCGTCTTGCACTGCCAAGGTACAGGTGGGGAGGAATTAATGTCCACCCCCGGGACGTGCCCTCCGAAGAGCACAGTACGTGCGTTCCTACGCAGATACCCCCTCCGTCAACAGAAAAAAAAGGTTTTAACCTACGACCTTGCGTATCGCTTAACCTAACACCGCTTCCCGTTAAATTACATTGATTTAATGATGATAAGCCATATACTAATGCTTTAACTTCGTCAATACACTGTATAAGCGATCGTCGGTACCCTTAACATTTCCCTGGGCCACGAGTCTTTCAGCCACCTCCCCTCTGCGGCGTACGTGACCAAAAAAAAGGTGAGGATACGAGAATGTAACAAAGACAATAAACGATGTCTAATACCTACTTCTTCAAGGATAGACTCGCCCTATCAATGTATTACATGTATTACAGACAAAGACATTTTTTGGTTTTTTGTTCGTAATCCTTTTCGTGTACCAAGCGATGAACAAGAATTGAAAATGGTCACAAAAACTGCACACTGCGACCTTGTATAACACTGACAGAGAATAAATAAGATGTCGAAAACAGGTGCCAACTGATATGGAACACAGCAGATAACTGGCAGCAGTGACACTTCTGCATTTAACTTAACGGAGCATTACATTGGAGTACATCTACAGAATATATAACAGGTACATATTGCATTCTATTGCATGGTAAGTATCAGAGCTAAATAATACATTATTGATTACCGTTCTTATCTATCTCAAACTCCATGTAAGGAATCCGTTGAATGGAAAATAGAATTGCGTGCCGTCATATAAATTAGTATACAAGTTAATAACAAAAACCGAGAAAGAAAATTCCGGAACAAAAATTGCAAACGTCGATTCGTTTGACCAGAAAACATGGCCGGCCGAGTGTCGGGAGAATACTTTATAGTAATTATTATATATAATGTGATAGTCATTGTAGTTCCAACACCCAACATCATTGAATGATAGTCGATATATTTCACTTATCTGTATGTCAACACAGTTAATTAGGTACATACAAACAAACGTTAACACTAGAATAGACAGTACGTGCGGTCCGTTGAACACAGATGCGGCCAATTAACTTTAAAATTGCATCGAATGTGTTCCGATATAATTGGACTTGTATTGGATAAATATAACATTGCATACGTATTGCATTAAATACATGTATAGGAGACAGATAGATAGATGTATCCAGATATATGTATAGAGTGCGACGGAATTCACAAATAAATCTGTATTGAGAGTAGATTAATAATTATTAACATTACCGCATGTTGAATGTGGGTATATAGATAAATACAATTGTAAATGCCCGGGCTTGAGACCCGCAGAGTTACAAGAAAAAGTGGGTGACGTAATTTTACGCATAAAAAAAACATACACACGTTTTGAAGTCGGGTGAAAATCAAAAAATCAATTGATACACATCATAAAATTCCCTCATTATACAATGTAGATAAACCAGATAAGTGCGCCTATTCGTATATGCCAGATTTCTATATTTAATCTCAATCCGTAAATCGCTATCCGAGATCGATATTTCAATCCATTTTTAAAATTTATCTCTGAGAGGAGGGATACGCATTTTGAGCGCTTTTTATATTCAATCTCTTGTTTTGACAAATCTGTTTTTGCGTGTAATCGATCTTTATTTGCGATCCTTAAATTTCGGTAGATTGTATGTGTTAATTTTAAAATAGCGTTAAAATGGAACTCATTTCAAGTGACAGCGATAGTGATCAGTCAACGGATTGGCTTTTAGTCTCCACTTTCGTAAGAGCCTTGCTTGAATGCTAAACATAAAAAAAAACATAAAAAAACTTCATCAATACGTGTACGAAAACACGCAAAATTTAGCGTCATAAGTTAAGACTCTTAACTTTTTTTTTGTTAACGAGGAGGAAATCTTCAAAAAGATACCCCGCCTTCTGGGGGGAAGGCGGCGGTTATGTAGGGTTTTTACCCACTAAAACCTCCCCGGTGGCCGTTTCCTCGGTACATGACGAGGGGCTCCGGGATCCCCAGGGAACGCACCGGAGCCCCTCTGCACTGTGCTCAAGGAGAGCACGTCCCGGGGAGGTTACTCCCTCCCCTGTGCCCTCGCAGTGCAAGGCTACACGGGCCAGCCGATGTCGCCTTCTTCCCGGAGTCCACTTTAGCGGACGACAAAGGCCCCACCCTTGTCGCCCAGTGAACCCGAGAAGACTCTTAACTAATTGTAAGCATACTTCGCGATGCGAAATTTAGTCATATTAATTGCTTACAGCTTCTGGTTGTATATTTTTTAATAAAAACGCCACCAAACAACATATAAACACAAAAATACGTTGTTTTTTGTTTCCTTTTTTTTTGAGTGAATTACGTTGCATTTCTGCCCAAGTACGAGTAGATTATAGTAATGTAATATTTTATTGTTTAAGATTTATCTAAAAGTGAGAATTCCTATTAATTATTATTAAGTATTACTTATTATTTCTATAATTTATATTAAAATTACATTATTTTAATTTTATTATCTTCTTTATGATTATTGTTATAAGTGATAAATTATTTCTACCGCGAAAAAGGGACAATAAGAGAGTATCTTAATTGAGGACCGATCCGTTTTTTTCTCCGATCTCTTTTAAGCTGAGATCAGATATTAAAATGTGGATTGCGGATCGTTCGACGGATCAAATAAAATCTGGATATGAAACAATCTTGGATTGAAAATCAAATATTGAAAGCCGCTGATACTAACCTAGTGTGTCTTACCATCCAGGACTGCATTTCCACTTAACATCAGGTGGTATAGAGAAAATAGTAGATTGTGGTTTTTGGCACAGAGACAATTGTATTGTAATTGCTTGGTATATATTGAATTGTCATTGGCAAATAGTAGACTCGGGACCTTGATATTTATCTGTTTCTATTACAATACATAAACAACTATCTCTAATAAGATTTTAATATATAACAACATTATCTGTTGCTATCAACACTGCGTTATCTGGTCATGTCGCCGGTGTCAAGGAAGATACCTTCGTTAATAGGTCGCTCGTATATAAGTAAAAATAGACGGTATAACTCATCTATGTCAGTTCGTGCCGGCAAGACGTTAAGAGATTACGAAAGTGCTGGAAGAGAAGAATAGAAAGGGAAACATAGCATCCATTCCCCCCTTGGGACCTTTGTCGTCCGACAAGGTGGACCCGGGAAGAAGGCGATATTGGCTGGCCCGTGTCATAGGGCACAGTGTTGAGGGGCTCCGGTGCGTTTCTCTGGAGACCATGCACCAAGGAAGGGCCACCGGGTTTTAGTGGGTAAAAACTCCACATAACCGCCGCCTTCCCCATATAAGACGAGGTATCTTTTTAAAGATTTCGTGCCCGGCACAAAAAAAGTGTATACGTATAGGGCTAACATATCCAAAAGGACAAAAGTCCCCAAAATAAAGAGAGAAAAAAACTTGCATAGTTTTCCTACAGACCAAATTGAGCTTTTAAATCAAAAAAATCATCAAAATCGGTTCACCCAGTCGAACGTTATACGTAAGAAACAAAAAAACATACAGACGTATTGAGAACCTACTCCTTTTTTGAAGTCGGTTGAAAATAACTGAAAGCATTTATCAATTGAATTAAAATATAATAGCATTCTAGTCTTTTTATACTCTGTAATTATTATTTGTAAACAATGTTATTTTATACAATGTTTAGATGCAGTATTATTGTATATCCCGTATATATATACATTTGTAGGCTCCATTTACTATATCTAGTGAGGGTAAGTATCGATATATAAGTTTTTCAAAACATATTTTAAAAACATGAGAACTCATGCCCATGATTTAGAGTGATAGGCAGATGTATTTAGAGTGCTTGTGTATGTCCTGGCACACCTCTCGCGCATAAATCAACAACTTCAAGGCTTGAAGACACTTTGAAACGAAGGTAACGGAAGCATCTATAATTATATATATATGTATTTATATATGTATCTATTTAATATTATATATAATTATTATGTTTATATATTTAATTTACTTGTTAGTACATACCTAATGTATATTATATATGCATGCATTTATTATAGTTTTCTTTTATTTATTATTTTCTCATATACGAGTAGCTTGCACCCGTTACTTTGTCTCTTCACAACCCCAAGGTAGACTGGCAGAGAATGCCTACTGGCATTAAGTCCGCCTATTTGTACCTTTTTTTGTATTGTGTGCAAATAAAGAATAAATAAATAAATAAATAAATAAAGTAAAAGGCGCCATCTCCTTTCCTAATCTCTATCAGCTAGTGAGGGCTGCCTCGGACCGAAACCGATGAAGGCAGATTGTTCACTTGCGGGGCTCTAGTTGTGGTATCCCTGATTAGCATACTCTGTGGGGCAGCCGCGCTTTCTCTCTCTCTGGCTCTCGCTAGACTGCTCACGCAGGAAGATGGCGTGCGCGCATTTGTACAATTGTGAGTCGTTCGTTACTAAGTTTTAAATAAATATAATTAATTTCCAAGGTCTGTTTAATTCATACATGACAATTGGCAACGAGTTAAAAGAACTCAGTGAAATGCAATTAAATTATCGGCAGGAACAATAAATTAAGTGTAAAATCGCTTTAAAATAACCGCGCTAGCACACCACATGTCGGATTTAGACAAATATTTAAAAACAAAGAGAATTAAAAGAAAAATTAACAAAATTGAATATATCTAATGAAGACAATCTGACAGTAGAAGAATTACGAAAATTATTGGTTAAACACATCAAAGAAAGGCAAGAAAAACTACTACAAAAAAATCCAACATGGCAAATATTAATTTACAACCAATTGACGGTAGTAAATGGGAATGTTTTGAACAACAATTACAATGTGCATAACCCTAAATGAAGTACCGGAAGACAAAAAGGTACCACTATCACTGACAAAATTGACTCCGCAAGTTTTTTAAACAATTACGTGTCTGTGTACACCTAAAAGTTATTAAATCTATCTAATAAAGAGTTGATTACCGTGTTAAAAACTAAGACTACGATCCTCAGAAATGAGGGAAAGACAAAGAAGAAGAAGAGAGATATATTTGGAAGTATCAAAGACATACGTACGTTGTTACGTACATAATGTTTTAAACTTACTTAAAAAAAAACAAACACAAATAAATCTATTATAGTCTATCATTGAAACTGGGAACAAATTATGTTTTTTTTTAAATTTATTGATGTACTACTAATAATTAAAATGCATTTTATTTATTTTATTAAATAAATTTTAAAATTAAATAATATCGATATCAGTATATCAGAGATACCGGCATTCCCTTATTACTTAAGTGGCACGTGCTCGTTCCAAGAATGCTCGATTCAACACTCAGTGTCGTGCCAAAGCTCGGCGCAAGCGCACGTCCTTTGATAAGCAAATTTGAAATGGCGACGATGAAATTGATTCTATCAATTTTCGCGCTGATCCTAGCTGGAGCACAGGGCTCAAATCCTGTCGTGGGGATAGCTCATGGTGTGCTCCAGGGAACGTGGAAGGTCTCCACTAATGGTAGGAATTATGCAAGCTTCGAAGGGATACCATACGCACGACCGCCTGTAGGCAAATACCGGTTCAGGGTAAGTGTTTTTGTTGGATTACAGTATTTTAAATCCGTTATAAAATATTATACGTATAAAATTAACACAGGTGACAACACGTAATAATTAGTGGGTACTTAACAAGGCGATCATTTATTATAAAATTTTCTGAAAACTATCTCACGGTCACGAATAATCGACTATTTAACATAGTTGACTTTTCAATCGACTTCAAAAAAGAAGGAGGTTCCTAATTTGTCTGTATCTTATTTTATGTTAACTTTCGACTGGGTGAGCCGATTTGGACGATATTTGTAAGGTGGTGTTTGGAACATTTCAACGTGGTCCTGTTTCAGTGTGGTCAAATTCTGACGGCATCCATGAGAAAACTGTATGTCTTGAATTTGCATATGCGCGACAGATGGACGAATAATTTAATATCACACCAACCGATGATGACAAGAAAGATGTACTTCAAGGGTAGTTTGATGAGAGATAGCTCAGTTTCTGATTAATTCTATTTCGTTATTATCGAATATTATCACATATGCGACCTAATAAGCTTGGTGAAAAGCGGACAGCGCAAGCTGTCGCTGTCTACCCCGCTCGGGTTAGAAAGACTTAGCTTAAACTACATTACTATATCATGCACATATTTTTTTTTATTTAACTCAAGTATATATTTTGTATTCTTGCAACGCATGGGCATACACTATCCCACCTGATGTTAAGTGGAAATGCAGTCCTGGATGGTAAGGTGCACTGGCTGAGTAAATGCTGTACTCTTGAAAACACCCACATCTTAATCACGAAAAGCAGACGCGGCTATATGTACTTTTAAATGAATTTCCTTTAGTAGTCATTCGCATATCATTAAGATAGTGTAAAACATGTAATTTACAATAGATAACATTGTTAACATGACAATTAAGTTTAAAATTTCTCTCTGGAAAACATGTATGGCACACATTCAGCACACATTTAAAAGAAATTAGACTATTTAAAAAAGTCGAATTGAGACCTATTTGATTTGTAACTTGTTTCTTTTTTTAAACTGTTTCTTTTTTTATTTGATAGCTGGTGCTTACCGTATTGTCGGACAATGGTAGGAATAAAATGTTATAATTTGTAGGTCTCGTAGAACAAAATAGTCCAACAACTAATACACTCGCTCTATTGAGACAGCGTAACGTTGTACAAGAATTATTTATAACGAGTAACGTCACAACTGCACGTCCTCACAATCTTTATACAAAATTAATTAGAAGTCAGATTAGGAACTAATAAAGTTAAACTATTGTTTACAATGCCAAGTTCATGTGACGATCAACTAAATTATTAATTATGAATTAAAGATACAATAAGGTTCAGGTAAATCATTAAGATATCATTGGAAGTAGTTATTATGTATAACAATCACTGGGTGTCAGGTGTTGCCAGCTAACACTCAATAAAACATCAGCTTTCAAATAAAAAAAGAATCATCAAAATCGGTTCACCCAGTCCAAAGTTACGAGATAAAAAACATATAAAGACATACAGACGAATTGAGAACCTCCTTTTTTGAAGTCGGTTGAAAAAGCAGAAAACGGCAAAACATTGTGTTATAATTTGTTGGTCTCGTGGAATAAAATAGTCCAACAACTAATATATACGCTTTATTGAGACAGCATAACGTTGTACAAAGAATTACTTATAACGAATACCGTCACAACTGCGCGTCCTCACAATCCTTATACAAAACTAATTAGAAGCAATCAATTGTTTACAATGCCAAGTTAATGCGACGATCAACCGAATCGTTAATCACGAATTAAAGATACAATAAGGTTCAGGTAAATCACTAAGATATCATTGGAAGCAGTTATTATGCATAACAATCGCCGGGTGTCATGTGTTGCCAGCTAACAATTGGTATTAGCAAGCACTCTTATTTTTTTGATGTTCCCTTTAGCACCGCCATTCAAATTGAATTAAAATTATTTCTTGTATTTACGTGAATATTACACATTGACAGAACAAAAAAAACAACAGCGACAAAACTATTTTTACGGATTATCTCGCACAATTTAAGATTTCAAGACACTATAAACTCATTTTGTATCGATCGTAACAAATGTCAATAAAAAAAATTAAACGTTAATCTCACGGAGTTTAAAGTATTGGGTATACTATACGTTCACGCAATTAAGACAGTAATCAGGCGATAAAAATAATGCCTTAGATTAAAAAACGGATGGAACTTAAAAAGATAAGACACCACTGATAAAGAGACGCAATGAATGTGCTTTATATTGCCATAAAAAAAGCACTTTTATATCGCATTATATAAGCGATTCATAAGCTTCACCGGAGACACCAAACCGACGTAGAAGCTTTAGAAGCCTATATCATATTACCTGGCATGAAACTGAAGTCTTAACAATAACAAACCAGATTACGAAACAATGATGATTATTTGGAGATTAGATGAATCAATAAAGTAGTCGACAATCACAGATGGACACACAGTTTGAACCAAAAAAATATTGCAGTCACTCGGTTTACGCTAGGAATTACTAACGGGATCGAAGAGCGAGTTTAATCTAGGTTAGAAGAGCCATACAATCTGGACACAATTAACTTTTTGGACACAATTAACTCGAACTACGTGTACTGGATTTTTAGCAGCATTTTTTTTATAATGTCGATAACAAGAAAAAATATTATTCATATTTCATCATTATGTAATTAGTATCTCATTTACCAAAAAACATGATTTAAAAAAAAAATACCGAGCAATGCTGCGGTCATCCTAGATCCTATTTATTGGCTGTTTGGCTAATAAGTTTGCCGACCAATGTGCTACGTGATTGTTCACATCAATAATCGAATAGTGGACTCGGACCTGCGACGATACCCTTAACCATTAGGCTACTGACGTTAAGCTGATTTTACCCCTAATCTAATCTTAACCATAGATTTGGTTTTAAATTGTCCTAACAAAAGACAAGAACTTTAAATACCTTCAGTCCTAAGCCCAACAGTGGATTGATACACGTTTGTTCACATGTTCACATCAATAATCGAATAGTGCACTCAAACCTGCGTCGTTCCGTTTCGTAGACGATACTCTAAACCATTAGGCTATTGACGCTAAGCTGATCTATTAATGTTACCCTATAATCTAATCTAAAACATAGATTTAGTTTTAAATTGTCCTAACATAAAGACAAAGAACTTTAAATGCCTTCAGCCCTAAGACCAACAGTGGATTGATACAGAATGATGATAATGATGATCAAAACGGAGCAATGACTGGAAAATAAACAAACTCACAATCAAACAGGCTACGTTCACATACGATGACACAGTTTAGATGAATCGAGAACAATCTAGTTACTAATTTACGTCACATTGAAACAGCGGCAATTTAGATTAAACCGATTCTCAAGACAATATACTTTGTATTCAAGGTCTACATGTATAGATACAAAAAAGCGAAGTTGACCTTATTTTAATCTTTCTTTTTATTAGAGATGCGACAAACGGGCATGCGGGCCACCTGGGTCAAGAGTCTGCTATTTGCATATGACATTTCACTATTTAACGGTTTGTAGCACAATTCAATTTTCATTGTGCTACAAACCGTAGTCTACTGATTTAATTATAGCACTAAAATTAGTATTAAGTTGTGTAAAATTAGTATATGTTATTTTCAATTTTTTTTAAATAATTTTAACGAACTTAATTAAAACAATTAGTTATAATAAACGCTTTGTTCTCTTATACGGTATCAAAAACTGTGTCCTTTTTATAATAGTTCCCCTGCCCTTCCAACATCATCAAGCAGTGGTGTCGTCAACGGACAGAGGAAGTCATTGTAGAGATTGGCTTTGGCTTTGGTTGTGGCTGTGGCTATGGTTTTGGCACTGGTATTACAATATACTAAAAAACAACTGGTTTCTGAAACACGGCTCTTGCTATTTCGGAAAACAGAGCAATTAAAAACCCATTTATATGGGACGTGTATTTTAATTGTAACATAGCTGGCAACCACACATTACATTTTTTCATCTTGAAACGATATGTTACTACCACTTCGTTTGCCAAAAACCATAAGGAGGTTAAATCAATGTTGTCTTACAGCAAATCTACGAAGCCGGCCGATATTCATCGCAGATATTCAGAAATGTGTTGAACGCAATTATGTGTCTCACTGACTTTTTTCCTACTGACTTATTAATCAATAGTCAATTTTAAACAATAATTGTAATTATTTTTTAAAGAAATCAAAGTTATTGCACAGACTTAATGTTATAATTTTATTTGATAAATAAATGAATACATTTTATTTTATTTCAAGGTATTTTTGACCTGGTACTGCTATTTCTTGTAAGCTGAACTTTCTTACAACTTTTAACAACAAGGAAAGAATCATCAAAATCGGTTCACTCAATCCAAAGTTATGTTACAGACGAATTGAGAGAACCTCCTTTTTTGAAGGTTGAAAATTGATTCCGGACAATCAATGCATAGTGCCGTTCAATGTTTGATTAGTCACGTTAGAATTATTTGAAGTCGATTTTTGTTTCTCGTAAATATAGTTGCGTCTAGATGACAACAGTGCATGTACTTATATTATCTATTTCAGGAACCACAGCAGATGAAGCCCTGGCTAGGAGTGTGGGATGCCACCAAACCACTTTCCGAATGTCTCCAGTACGATCCATTCACAAATAAACTTTCAGGTAATGCTGTTTGATGTGTTTCATCGGCCACTTCTTCCCCAGCGCAAACGCTTCGCTAAGTGGCAGTAGGTCAAGGAGACCGCCGGGTCGGGAGAGGGCCGATCCCGCTTGGAGATGGAGACGCAGGCCTAGTTCTGGGCTCGTAGAATAAGGATACGGTATCCCCTGTCTGTCGTAGAAGGCGACAAGGGTGGGGGCTCACTTTCAGTTACTTACTCACTCACCGTTGGCTGTTGAATTACGGGACATCCTGAATATATCGCGCTGTTGGGCACAGGTAATCTCTGTAGAGAAAGTATAAGAGCATAGTCCGCCGCGCAGCCCTAGTGAGGGTTGGCAGATTTCCTTTCTAAGTTTCTTTCTTTCTGTATTTTCTAAGACATGTAGGTTTCCTCACGATAATATGCACATAAAATTGTAACAGCAAATTTTTGGTGCCGGTACCGAGGATCTCGTACTCGGCTTGCTAGCGTACTATGCAACTTGAGGCAACCGCCCGGACACTGAGCTACTCTGGCTCTTTTTAGTTTTGTTTTATTTAATGAGTAATATTCCCGTAAATTCGAAATGTCAGTGCAATGTAAACTTCATAGAAGACGGGCGTAAATTTTTCCCGAGGAAATGTTATGACGTCATATTTTTGCAGGTAGCGAAAACTGTTTGTACGTAAATGTTCATACACCGAAGCCGAACGCCGGGTCTTTGCTACCTGTGATGGTGTTCATTCATGGCGGTGCTTTCATGTACGGAACTGGTGCGGTATACGATGCTTCGCATTTGATGGACCGGGATATCGTGGTGGTGACCCTTAACTACAGATTGGGTCCACTTGGTAAGTACTTAATAACATAGTGTTAGGAAACTGAAGACTCGTAGCACTGGCAACCCTACGGCTGTCTATAAAAGACGACAACCAGAGACTATTTGACACCTTTAGATGTTAGGAGCGTCGCTGGAGTTTCTTCTGTCACATAGCGACAACGCTTCCCTAAGTGGTATATGAAATTAGTTAACTTTTGAACGTCCCTTAGAATATCCGTGGAAAAGCAACCGACCGAGTCGTGGTTCGGCCGGGACGCTAACTTGTAACATAGTAACCATCCAAGCCGAGGGTACCCCTCCAGACTTATCGGCGGGACCATTGTATCGAGTTACTAGCTATAGAAGTACAGGCTAAGCGACATAAGGCATACGCAACGTCACAATCCGGTGAAGCAGTAAAGGTCAGCTTCTCTGGTCAGGATAGGTCGCGAACCGACCGCGCAATGCCACCACTGTGGCTGCGACCGGGATTCCGCGCAGCACACGCTAGCCGTGTGCCCCGCATGGGAGGCGGAGCAACGGATCCTGGTCCAGCAGATCGGGCAAGACCTCTGTACGAGCGACAGTAGCGGCTGCACTGGCGGGGAAATCCAAATGGAAGGCGCTGGTCTCCTTCTGTGAGTCAGTAATGACGCAGAAGGAGACCGCCGATCGGGGTCGGGAGAGGGCCGCAACCCTGTAGTTCTGGGCTCTCAAGAATAAGACTACGGTATCCCCTGCCTGTCGTAGAAGGCGACTAAAAGGGGCCTCGGGTTCATTGGGCGACAAGGGTGGGGGCCTTTGTCGTCCGCCAAGGTGGACCCGGGAAGAAGGCGACATCGGCTGGCCCGTGTCGCCTTGCACTGCGAGGGCACAGGGGGAGGAGTAACCTCCCCGGGAAGTGCTCTCTATGAGCACAGTGCAGAGGGGCTCCGGTGCGTTCCACTGGAGATCCCGGAGCCTCTCACCATGCACCGAGGAAGGGCCACCGGGGAGGTTTTAGTGGGTAAAAACCCCACATAACCGACGCCTTCCCCCCAGAAGGCGGGGTATCTTTCTGAAGATTTCCTCCTCGTTAACAAAAAAAAAAGCTTCTCTGCTCAATCTATGTAATTCGTCACAAAAAAACTATTTGACACTTCTTTGCTACAGTTCCTATAGAGTGCGGAAACTCTGCCCGTCTCTTTCTATCTAATTCATTTAGTCTTATATCCTCCTCGAGAAGCAATCTCCTTGCGTAGGTATCGCAAATTTTTTCAGATATATCACAGACTCTTACAGAGAGCACAAACAGACTTCCAGAGACTGTTTCTGCTCTCATGCCTCTACAGATTATTAACACATCTTTTTATGGGAGACGGGGACAAACACTGACTAAAGAATTTGCAAACATCGAACTGCGACTCCACCCTCTCAGGCGCCCTCGAGTCAACTATCGTGTATAGAGTAACGGCCCAAGCCCAGGTTCCCTCCTATATACCCTTTCGTTTAGTTTGATGACTTTGATTTTCAGACTGGGAACGATAAAAGGTCAGACAAATTATTAAATTAACGGTATTCAACAATAAAAGAAACTGTAAAAACAGTAGACTAACTAGCTTTTTTTTATAATTTCGAAGCAGTTGTTTGACCATGATACGACCTGATGTTTAGTTTAAAATCTGGTTTATTTTGTATACTACTAATTAAATATATTACCTTAATATTTATTTATTATAATTAACATATCCTTAAGCTAATTAATATAATTAACGAGAGTGTTTTTTTTTTAATTATTATGATAATGACGAATATTTTTCTTTTAGGGTTCCTTAGCACAGGTGACGAAGTGATACCTGGCAACGCTGGCCTGAAAGACCAGTCCCTTGCTCTGCAATGGGTCAAAAGTAACATCATGATGTTCGGCGGGAACCCTGACAGCATTACCTTGACAGGATGCTCCGCTGGCGGCGCTAGTGTGCACTACCACTATTTGTCACCCATGTCTAGAGGTCTGTTAATTTATTAAAAAAAAGCTTTTTCGTTCCCTAACGAGGGGATGTTTATATAAAGGAAGGAAAAATAGGACTATAGGTATTTTGTCGAACTTACTCGCGTACAATAAACCTACTCAACTCCTAACCTACCTTTTTTTTTGTTCACGCGGGGGAATCTTTTTATAGACCATCCTCCGGTACCCTGGGTGGGCCCGGAGGGATGTGTGGGACTCGGCCTGGGCAGCCCCTACCCACTAAACCTTCCGCGAATGCCATCAGCCGTTATGAGAGGGGGCCCTAGATCTGTCAGCGACTAGACACCCCAACGACCGGCCGGTCCCGGCAAAGACCGGACTTCATCCTCAAAGGGGACTTCTCCGGCACTCAGAGAAGTCCCGACGACGCCGAAGCATACTGGGGTCAGGTACCCATCCTGGCCCCGCCCTACTCCCCCTACTACTATACCTATAGAATTTTTTGCATTTGCCTATATTGCGTATAATGTTTTATGTTAACATATTTTTAATAGTGGTCGAAAGTCGAATGGCAAGACTGAAGCCTAATTAAAGCCACTCCGCTATAACTGTTCTGACTGTCGTTATAATTATATCTCAAAAAACATTCCAATCAGTATAACAGTAAGGCATCAAGGACCTAGTATATTTACGAGTAAAAACAAAAAGTGACTTCAAATCAAACTAAAACACTGCTACCTTCTTTGTATTTCCATATTATAATAAAAATATTACGAAATACAATTAATCAGAACCTAACCAATTTTTCATCAAACTACCCTTGAAGTACATATTTGGAATAAGATATGAATCATTGAAATCGGTTGCCGTCGTATCGAGTTATTCGTACATTTGTCGCGCACATACTTAATGGCATTCATGAGAAAACCATATAAGTGTTACCAAAAAAACTAAAATGGTTTTCTCATAGATGCCATTGTCAGAATTAGACCAAGCACTAGCTTTCAAATATAATAAGAATCACCAAAATCGGTTCACCCCGTCCGAATTTATGAGGTAATAAACAAAAAAAAACATACAGACGAATTAAGAACCTGCTCCTTTTTGAAGTCGGTTAAAAAAAGATAAATGTTTTTTTTTTAATATGAAAAGTGACAAACGAGCATACGGCTCACCTGATCTTAAGTGATCACCGTCGCCCACGAACATTCACAGCACCAGAGGAGCTGTAATGAAATAGGCTCGTTTCTTAAAGGTCCCTAAATCGTAAACGTTTGGAAACACCGCTAGCGACTGTTGATTCCACAAGTTGACAGTACGTGGGAGAAAGTTACGCGAAAAACGTACAGTCGTTGAACGCCAACCATCAAGATGGTGGCAGTGGAATTTGGAATTCTGCCGAGATGTGCGTTAATGGAAATCGGTAGCTGGGATGATTCCGAACAATTCCTCAGAACACTCCCCGTGGTAAATGCGATACAGGATGCAAAGAGAACCGACATCTCTTCGCAGACACAGAGGGTCGAGTCGATCGGAAAGACCCTGATCGTCGACTATTCGGGCAGCTCTACGTTGTACACGGTCAAACGGAAGAAGTTGGTATTGGGGAGCCCCGGCCCAGAGATGCGAACAGTATTCCATATTTAGATTATAATAAACGTATATAGTATAATTCGTACGAGTTTAAATAAGTACATACACTTTTATTCTGTTTAAGTCTGTTGATGTACATCATAAGTCACACACATAAGTAAATAAATTTAGCTATCTCGTAATCATAAACGCAGTGGAAATTCCTTGTGCAATGTTGTCGCCACGTTCATCTTATTTATCTGTTTACCATATAAAGGTGCAAAGACGTGAGGAAGGGTAAATTTACCATCAAATAAGGAGAAAAGAAACAATATGCAACCTATATCTTTTGCATGTACCCTACATTATCGTTTAAAGTTTCTTTATTCTATAAGTAAAATTCACTTTATAAGAGAGTTTTAATATTATAATAAGGATCGTAATCGATCGTTGAATATTTATACAGGTCGGAATAGGCGGATATCCGAGGGATTAAAGAGGCCGGATTGATAATTGCGTGACGGACTATGCCCTTATACACTCTTTACAGAGAAGGTCTGTGCCCAACAGTGGGACATATATGTACAAAGGCTGTAACTTTGATGTACGCGACAAATGGACGAATAACTCATTGTCGCGCCAACCGATTTCGATGATTGATTATTTTTTATTGGAAAGGTTGTTCAAAGGTTTGGTTAGACTAAGATTAATTCTATTTCGTAATAATCCTATTCTATTTGAAGTCGGTTTTTGTTTTCACTCGTAACTTGTTAATTAGACTAAAACTTATTAAACCGAAAAAACGTTACCGATTGTTATTCATTTTAAAGCATAAATTTTGCTATTCCCTTGTGTCGAGTTACTAGCGATAGAGGTTTAGGCTAATCAAACTAAGAGCTATGCCACCTCTCAATCCGGTGAAGCAGTCAAGGCCAGCTTATATTTAGATAAAAAAGTAAATTCACACAAATGTGTGCGTTAACGAACAAATATAGCATATAAACAAATGTGAGCAATTGTAAACAGATAAGATCTGTGTAAATGCATACAGGTTTCTTAATAGGATTCCACAATGTTGATTTATGTGTACAGAGATAACTCCAACACAATCTTGAGACAACCTTGCACATACAGTTAATGACCCCTCGTGCGTTCGTGAATTCACTTTGTTTTTTATGAGACTTCAAAAAAGGAACAGTTTGTCCAGTCGCCTGTTTTTTATTTTGCGTACTTATATCGCTGTCATTTATGAACAAATTTTGTTTCTTTTTCCGTTAAAAGAATTTGTTGTCAATGTCACAGACGGTCGGTGGACCAGGGCAGTGACCGGTGGGCAAGACAGGGACGCCGATCAGTGGACAAACCACCAGTCCGCTATTCGTATGACATCGTCAAGGCAACGGGGCCGCAATGGCGGCCTATATTTCATTTTGGATTTTTGAAGAATTGTGCATAGCGCCTTAGGTTTCGGAGATATACCAGGGAACTGCTAAATTCGTATAAAAAAGTGCTGTTGATTAAAATATTGGTAGTTTAAAGACAATCTAAAACAACCTAAATTTATGAACCGATTTCGAATTTTTTTTTGTTTGAAAGAATTTATTTTCAGTTTTTATTTGACAAGAAATACCAAAGAGCTCTTTAAATTGTATGGAAGCATGATTGTTGATTGTGATATAATCTAAAACTAGTACTAAACTACAATAAGCACGAATGTGTTTCTTCGGAAATAACAGAGTCATCGCTCGTAGCAGCGTGTAATGTTTGATCCGTCTCTTCATGAAGTCGGCTTTCGTTTTTCATCCGACTTCAAAATAGGAGGTTTTCAATTCGTCCGTATTTTTTTATTTTTATCTCATAACTTATGTTACAACTGATTTTTTTAAAGGTGATGCTTCCCGTGTGGTCCCATTTTAATTTGATAATTATAATAATTAATCCATGAGAAAACCATATAAGCCTTAAATTTGCATTAAGAATTTGTGGGAAAAATATGGACGAATTAATTTAACGACAACCGATTTCGAGGATGTACTTCAAGGGTAATTTGATGATGGATAGGTTCTGATTAATTCTATTTCGAAATATTCCTATGATAATTCGGAAATACAAAAAGGGCGTCCTCCCGTAATCCATAAAAGTCCGTTTTATTTTACTCGTAAATATACTCGTACCCTTAAACAGCTATTCTTCAAACGAGTTCTTGAGTGGAGACCGCGGAGGGGCAAGCGCAGAGGCACGCCCTAAGACTGGGAGGAGCAACTATCTTCGCAGGACGGCTGGCAGGAGCTGGATGAGAGTGGCTGAGGATCGTGCTCAGTATGCTTTTGGAGAGGCCTATGTCCAGCAGTGAACTGGATTATACTTGTTTCAGATACATTCCACAGAGGCATCGCTTTCAGTGGATCTGCGTTTGCGTCTTGGACTCACGCCGTGAAACCGGCACAGAAAGCGCGCAGTCTCGCCGCCATCGTGGGCTGTCCTACCACCAGCACGCGCGAGATGGCCGACTGCCTCAAGTACAGGCCCGCTGAAGTTATCGTCAACGGTCAGACAGAGATGTTTGTAAGTATAACATACGTACGAGCAAAACTTGTAAGAACAATACTGTTAGGAAAGCTCTATGAAGCCGCGCTTTTTTGATGTTACCCGATTGAAGCAAAAGTTTGTTCGTTTAAATTGACAATAAACAAAGTAATTTCTCAATTATTATCCAATTTGACATTTTGTTAAACGTTTGAGATTGGAAATATTTAGATAGACTACATTGTTATTATTACGTTAAAATATATAAATATATATAATATATAAAATATATATCGGGTGTCTGGTACTTAAAAGATAATTTTAATTAATAGATAATAATAAGGTCATGGTAAAAATAATGGTCATTCAGAAAAAAAACAAAAAAACAACTAGTACCACTGGTATATAGCAATATTGCGAATTTTGTTGCAACTTTGCGGAGTGAGTGATACGGTATTGTAAAACTAGCAAATAACCAAAACTAGCCTAAGTAACTGCGATGTAACTGAACGTTTATTTTGTTCATTTCTTGTTAACCACTAAGCTCAAGCTTGTGCCTAAAGATAGTTACACGTTAATAGTGGAATGGTTAATCGAACCTACGACCTTGCGTTTCGTAGACCGTACTCTAAGCCATTAGGCTATTGACGCAAAGACTTATTACGGTTCATCATCATTTCAGCCGTAAAACA
Organism: Meandrusa payeni; assembly: GCA_029286785.1. Taxonomy (NCBI): domain Eukaryota; kingdom Metazoa; phylum Arthropoda; class Insecta; order Lepidoptera; family Papilionidae; genus Meandrusa; species Meandrusa payeni. The sequence goes on from JAGSMX010000027.1 coordinate 12,522,939, forward strand.
TCCACTGGACATGGCTCTCCCCAAAAGGACCGGTTGTAAGCGGCCCGCATCCAGCTGCGTCCGGCAGCCTTTATGAGGTCGTCAGACCACCTTGCGTGTGGACGTCCAACACTGCGCTTGCTGGTATTATATTAATGGTTTTGTAATTTTGTCCATCAGGAATGGAAAATCCATCTGTTCACTCCGTTCACACCAACACACGAAACACCAAACACAAAGAACCCATTCCTGACGCAGTACCCCTTCCACGTGGCGCGAGCTGGTGGAGTACAGAAGCTGCCTCTCATCACCTCTGTAACGTCCGAGGAGGGATTATATCCAGCCGCAGGTAATGTATCTAATATCTTTAAACGAGCAATTCTCTTAAATATCTATATATATATATATATGTATATATATATAAAAGAGAAAGTGTGTGGGTATGTTCCATATAGGCTCCGAAACGGCTGGACCGATTTCAATGAAATTTTCCTTATTTGCTACAAATCATAATATAAGATTTTTACTCTTTTCATTGTCAAAATCCTTTAACCAGTTGTTGATTATTACTTATGTTAATTTTTGTTTATTGTTAATAATATTAAAAAGACGTTGGGTCCGACGGTAATACTGCCTTTTAACAAAAAAGCTTTTAACAAATGGAACTGGGCAATTTTTTTAGTCTCTTTTTGGACTCTAATGAAAATTCCCGATGGTTTATGAAATTTACTAAATACGGTTTAATATATGTTTTGCGTATACTTAGCATCTTTGACAATTCATTCAAGGAAGACATTTTTCCTGTTAAATTAGATATAGTTAGTTATATATAAAGTTTCGTTATAATGTTTTAAAAATTAAATTTACCAGCGTACCAAGTGGATCAGGGAATCTTGAAAGAGCTGGACACCCGCTGGGAGCAGCTCGCCAGTAATATCTTTGAGTACAATGACACGCTGCCACTGGACATGCGTGCTGGGGTGGCAGACAAGATCAGACAACAGTACTTTGGCAGCAAATCAATTGGACAAGATACTTTCGATCAATTGGTGCAGGTACGAAATTTTTTATACATTCACCACACTTTAGATCGCAGATTACATAGATGTTCTGAGAAACCTCCATTCTGCGATCAAGATCAAGGGAAGCTAATGGTGAATTTGGCTGGTGCTATCTAATATAAGCTAGGATCTTGTGATCACAGCGCTGTAGTTCTGGGCTCGTAGAATAAGGCTACGGTATCCCCTGCCTGTCGTAGAAGGCGACTAAAAGGAGCCTCGGATTCAGTGGGCGATAAGGGCCTTTGCCGTCCGCTGAAGTGGACCCGAGAATAGGCGACATCGGTTGGCTTGTGTCGCCTTGCACTGCGAGGGCACAGGGGGATGGATTAACCTCCCCCCGGGACTTGCTCTCCGAGAGCGCAGTGCAGACGGGCTGCGGTGCGTTGGAGATCCCGAAGCACCTCAGCATACACCGAGGAAGGAACATCTTGTTGAAGATTTCCCCCCGTCAACAAAAAAAATTAGAAAAAAATCTTGCGATAGACTTTTCCAACAACAACTTTTCTAAAACAAAAGTAGCCTCGTTCTCCTTATTACATCAACTACCTGCCATGTCTGTGAATGTCCCGTCAAAATAGGTCCAGTCGTTCCCGAGGTAAACCGGAGCAAATAAACAGACAGACAAAAATAAATTTTTAGCCTTCTATAACCAAGCGCTATTTTTAACCGATATTAGTACTTTAATAACTTTCAAGCTTTTGTGATCTACTAATCAAATGATAAACGACTATTTAATTTTGTTTCAACAAACATGATCCATGAGCCCATGCGGTAATACAATAAAATAGTTATTTTTTATATTTTGCCTACCTGTCCTGGTCCTGGTTGTCCACCCCTAACATTTCTTAGATTTTTTGGACAAAATTTAATTTTTTTATTACGTGGCATTAAAAAATATATACAACCCCTAAATTTTCACTTTTTATCGCCAAACCGTACTGTTAGTAGTTAGTTAATAGTTATAATAGTAATTTAATCTAATTAATTGATCAATGACTGTTTGATACTGCTACAACACAAATGATGCATGGCCTAAGCTGTAATTTGAATCGTGTGTCACTTTGCATGGACGATGGAAAATGTTATTTTTTATATTTTGAGTTCCACAACAATCACTAAAAATAATTTCGATAGCAAAACAACGTTTGCCGGGTCAGCTAGTAAGTAAATAAAAGAGGGAAGAAACACGTAATAGCGTTTAACGTTCGATTCGATTTGGTGTCGCTTGTTTCTAATTGTTTCTTTCCTGTAGGCTTTGGGAGACAGGCTGTTCGCGGTGGATGTAGGCAGACTGGCACAGACCCACGCTGCGAGCTCTGGCCAACCAACGTATTTGTATCGTTACTCCTTCCGAGGTGCTTTGAGCTTATCCAACTTAATGGCTCGCAACGATGTCAACTACGGTAACCTTTTTCATACATGATGATTTTAATTTGTAATCCCATTTATCTTGAGGTAAGAACCGCTTGCTTAATGTACTTCCATTACACGTAGACAACGATTTTATACTTTCTAAGCAAGTGCTTGTCCACAATCCCGCCTGATGTTAAGTGAAAATGCAATCCTAGATGGTAAGGCGCACTAGCTGAGTAAATGCCTATGTACTGTACTATAAAAAGACTTTGGAATCGAAGGGAAAAGTAATGTTTACACGGGCAAACTATTCCTTTGCTGTACGAACGCTTGCTTGCCAACTAGCAGCGTTGGTCAACTAAACGATAATTCGCGATTCATCGATGTGTCAAGCAAATATGTCGTGAGATGATGATGTATACCTACCATGTAATAGTTTTTCCCAATTGTTCATAGTTTATCCCAATATAAGTGTAAAAAGTTGCTGTACTCGTTTCTCCATAATTTCACCTACGAAGAGACTGAAAAATTTCTTCATAGCATAAAATAAGTTATCCTCACTCTCATGTACTCACTCGCACATACACTCTCACATGCACCCACGCACACTTTTTTTTGCAAAAACACACGAATACCACAAAAGCTATATAACAAACTTTAGTTCGTAAACTCGGAGTTAGGTACAACATCTCTCTAATACAGGCTATATATTAGTCTAGGAGGGAGATGTGTACCGAAGGACGAATACTAAGTAAGAAAATATTTGTAGAATTTGTTACATAATATGTATAATAACATTTAATAATATGTATCCAATATTTTTGTGTGTGTGCGTGTCGGTAATTTACAATGTGTGTGTAAAGTAAACTACGGTAAAGGTATAGCAAATTTGTTAGGAGTTAGTGTGTCGATGAATAAAAAGGCTTGCGCTAAAACGCTATTTTAAGCTGTTTATATTCGAACAAACAACTATGTATGGTTTCTTTTTAGGGTTGCTGCTTTTTCTTTTCAACCGACATCAAAAAAGGAAGAGAATCTCAATTCGTCTGTATGTTTTTTGCCTTACAACTTTCGACTGGGTGAACCTATTTTAATGATTCCTTTTTTGTTTGAAAGCTGGTGCTTCCCATGTGGTCCCATTTCAATTTTGACATCCATGAGAAATTGGAAGTAGATTTAAAATAGAAATCATGAAAATCATGATTTTCTTTACTACTTAAATAATTAAAATAAAACCTGAGAGCCAACAAAAACAGGCATGCGAAGAAGTTTGTGTATGAAATAAAAAAAGAGTCCTATCCTCTGCCAAGCCTTGTGGATATTTTTTTTAATTTAAACACACTTCTTATTATTGTAAGGTGTGAGCCACGCGGACGATGTTCTTCTCATATTCAAGTTCTTCAGGAGTTCGGACGCCCCGGCTGACGTGCAGATGCGTAATCTACTCCTGGATATGATATACAGTTATGCCTCAACTGGGTGAGTACTCATATTGTTTTAAGGAATTCCTTTTTTGATAACAAATTTTACGTTAACCGTTTTTTTTGAAGGGGGGGAAATTTCCGCCAAGATACCTTCTCTCCAGAAGGGTTATGTGGGGGAAGGCGGGGGAGGTTAATCCCTGTGCCCTCGCAGTGCCCTCAACACGGGCCAGCCGATATCGCCTTCTTCCCGGGTCCACGTCTGCGACGACAAAGGCCCCCACCCTTGTCGCCCAGTGAGCCCGAAGCCCCTTTTAGTCGCCTTCTACGACAGGCAGGGGACACCGTAGTCTTATTCTTGAGAACCCAGAACTACAGGGCTGACCCTTGACATTATCCTACGCTAACTGACCAGAGAAGCTGACCACAACAGTCTCACCGGATTTGAGAAGTCCTGTCGCTGAGCGTGAATAAGCATTCTACACAAAATCGTGTTGCATTATAGTTTGCATACCACGTAAAAATAATGATACAGTCATGCGACGTGGCGTTCTGCTCCGATCAATTATATAGCTATAAGTAATTTAGGATAATTATCGAGATACGAAATTTCCGCCTTACGTAGTCATTTATATCAGTTATAGTTGGCGGCAAATAACTCTAGCGCTGAGCGAAACATTGAAGGGATAGCTGTGTCCTCCAATCTCACTACGTTACTACAAATTACGAATAGAGTGCTTTTTAATATTTGTACTTGTTAATATTTATGCTAGTTCTTTTGAGCTAGTTATTACAATATAATATATTAACTATACTGAAATTGACAATAAAAACAAAGTAAAACTTAACAGATATCAAAAGTCAATTAACATAAAAGTTGGAAAGCGACTGAACGTCAGGAGCGAACGGGGTGTAGTAACGGTGCGCGGGGCAGAGTACGACAGGAGAGCTAATAAGCGCTCGCGCATGTCCGCCCGCGCTCTCTTCATTCCCCTGTGATACCTTATTTTCGACTTCTGCGCATTAACGGTCAACGCTTCATTTGCCGCCAACTATTCTAGATAAACTGTTTTAGGCTACTTTTACACACTGTATCACTCCAGGCATAGTATAGAAGTTCCTTATATCTTATTTATTAAGACATTACCAAAAGTCCAAACACACCAGACAGCTGTGTGTAAATAACTTGGTGCTGTGTGAATAACATAGCTCTGAATGAAAAACAAGTAAATAAGATGATGCAATTTTACACAGGACGCCGACAATACCTAACGCACCACAATGGCAGACAGTCGTGCCTGGCTCTCCGGAACTGAACTACTTGGAGATAGCCTCTCCCACCGAAATCGTTATGAAATCAAGCTCAGATTTCGGTAACCGATCCTTCTGGGACAACCTCGGATTTATCGAGAACGATAACTACAACATATTCATTAAAGATGAACTGTAAATATTTTTTTTAATATATTCTCTGTAGCTTTATTAATGTAATTATCACTATACCTTCTACTATTCTTATGTTTTCAACTATTATTAATATAAGAATATGATTAAATTATATTATCTATTTAGTTCTACTTTCTTAATCTTGTAATAAAATTTGTTTTAAAATTTAATTGATATTTGTATTTTGTCCGTTATACTGGCAGATAAAATATAAAACAAGTATATTTTCTAGCAAAATAACTGGATCAAACGTGACGGATCCAGGGATAAACGCTTATTATATTACAAAGTTTTGGGGCGTATATTCTCTTTCTTCTCCATTCGTACTCGTCGTTTTTATTATGGAGTACTCACCCAGTCTTGGATTGTCATAAGCCATAATATTTATATTAAATATCTTCGGAACCCAGTGTGCAACAAGATAGGCAATCCAAACCAAATCCTTTAAAACAAAAAATTCGTCATAAATGAAGCAAAACGTCACAATAGACGAATTGGTAAACTCTTCTTTTAGTTTTTAAACATAAAACAATAAATCGAACATATTTTAATATGCCTGCCTGCTTGTATCAAATAGGTATTTACATACACTGTTTAATTACAGCTTATTAAGCGGGATCGACAGAGACCGCTTTCGCCGTCCGCTATTCACTAAATTTATTAGGGTTCAATATGTGGCAGAAGCAACTTGAGGCAACCGCCCGGACACTGAGTTACCGCGGCTTCTCTTTCACGTTCTTTTATTTATTTAGTTTATAAGAAAAAAGGAAGAAGGAATTTATAGGAACCAAAACTTGACTTACCCGATTTTAAGTGAGCACCGTCCTCGAAAACCACCAACGAAACTTGAACTCATCATCTGATTGAACTACCGTTCTATGTGTATTATACAAATGTACCATAACTCTTGGATATATAGTAGCTTTTACGAAGACTGCGTTCCACGAACAAGGATGTCAATTTTAATTTCGGTAAAGACTCAAGCAATCCCATCTCACACAAATAAGTGTGTCAATATTAGGTTCTGGTAATAATGTATATTACCAGAACCTAATAGACAGTTTACTGTTAATAAACAGTTGTTGTTTTTTACCATATTTAGAAATAAAAACTTGACGCTCTGTCTTCAGTCCAGTAAAAATAATAATTGTATAGTAAACGATCGCGCCATTTTGTAAGATAATGCGATATAATGGGAAAACTTTAATGTTAATCACAATTTTCTTAAATTGCAACACTTAAGTAACCGCAAATGTCTTAGAGTATTTGAATTATAGTTTTTTCCACATTTATCACAAGTTACAACTGTAATAACTTACAAGCAAGACACCATGCTTAACAAAGTCAAGTTTATTCCTTTTATTATTTAAATTTAGAATTAATTCAACTACGTAACACAAATTATTCATATATAAAAAAATATTTAAATGGAAAAGAATAGTCCCCTTAAGCATTTTGTGAAAGACATAAATTAAATTCGTAGTAGTACTTACAAATACTCAGCGAGTACCAAGCCGTGACGTCAATATAATATTAAACATTTCTCGTTAAATATTTCAGTACTCCCGTGACATGGATCAAGAAAAGTATTCGACATAAGGGAAAAATTTGTTAAAATAAAATGGAAAACCGGAAAATTAGTTTTATTCAATGTGTAATAAAAAAAAAATTATATCATATCAATACTTTTTATTCAGAGAAAAAAAATGACAGTGCTTGTAAGCACGTAACGTAACATCCTAAAAATATATTCTAATTTTTATCATGTCAATCAACACACCTAACAAAGTTCTTTAAATAGCCATTGATAAACAGATTTAATCAAAGTATTTGGTGACTAATATGACATGTAAATTAACTGAATATTCGTCAATACGAAGATAAAGTAGTGATGAATCAATAATTGCTTATTGCAAGAGCTTACGTCACTTGTTTTGTCGTCACATCGTTGCTTCACAACTAGTTGCGATTCATTTCATCATTTTAAAAATAAAACAATGAATAGGACTTATTTTAATATGACTGCTTGTATCAAATAGGTATTTACATACACTGTTTAAATACAGCTTATTAAGCGGGATCGACAGAGACTGCTTTCGCTGTCCGCTATTCACTAAATTTATTAGGGTTCAATATGTGGCAGAAGCAACTTGAGGCAACCGCCCGGACACTGAGTTACCGCGGCTTCTGTTTCACTTTCTTTTATTTATTTATTTTATAAGAAAAAAGGAAGGAGGAATTTATAGGAACCAACACTTGACTTACCCGATTTTAAGTGAGCACCGTCCTCGAAAACCACCAACGAAACTTGAACTCATCATCTGATTGAACTACCGTTCTATGTGTATTATAAAAATGTACCATAACTCTTCGATATGTAGTATGAACGACAGCTTTTACGAAGACTGCGTTCCACGAACAACAATGTCAATTTTAATTTCGGTAAAGACGCAAGTAATCCCATCTCACACATAAAGTGTGTCAATATTAGGTTCTGGTTATAATGTATATTACCAGAACCTAATAGACAGTTTACTGTTAATAAACAGTTGTTCTTTTATACCATATTTAGAAATAAAAACTTGACGCTCTGTCTCCAGTCCAGTAAAAATAAAAATTGTATAGTAAACGATCGCGCCATTTTGCAAGATAATGCGATATTATGGGGAAAACTTTAATGTTAATCACTATTTTCTTAAATTGCAACACTTACGTATCCGCAAATGTCTTAGTGTATTTGAATTATAGTTTTTCCACATTCATCACAAGTCACAACTGTAACAAGCAGGACGCCATGCTTAACAAAGTCAAGTTTATTCCTTTTATTATTTAAATTTAGAATTAATTAAACTCACGTAACACAAATTATTCAAATATAAAAAAATATTTAAATGAAAAAGAATAGTCCACTTAAGCATTTTGTGAAAGACATAAATTAAATTCGTAGTAGTACTTACAAATACTCAGCGAGTACCAAGCCGTGACGTCAATATAATATTAAACATTTCTCGTTAAATATTTCAGTACTCCCGTGACATGGATCAAGAAAAGTATTCGGCTTAAGGGAAAAATTTGTTAAAATTAAATGGAAAACCGGAAAATTAGTTTTATTCAATGTGTAATAAAAAAAAATAATTATAATATATTACATCATATCAATACTTTTTATACAGAGAAAAAAATGATAGTGCTTGTAAGCACGTAACGTAACATCCTAAAAATATATTCTAATCTTTATCATGTCAATCAACACACCTAACAAAGTTCTTTAAATAGCCATTGATAAACGGATTTAATCAAAGTATTTGGTGACTAATATGACATGTAAATTAACTGAATATTCGTCAATACGAAGATAAAGTAGTGATGAATCAATAATTGCTTATTGCAAGAGCTTACGTCACTTGTTTTGTCGTCACATCGTTGCTTCACAAGTAGTTGCGATTCATTTCATCATTTTAAAATAAACCATGCTTATATACATGCTTTTACTTGAAAGAACTTACGATAGCAGCCAAGCTTTACTCCAACTTCATTAAATCATATTGAAATTATTTCATTATAATTTGTAGAACATCGACTCAAAATGCAAATCATTAGTAAATGCTTTATGAACGAGACAAGTTTAACACCATACATTAGCTAGTTTTTATTTCTTCTGCCTAAGCCTTTATATTTTTTTAGAGAATGACAGAGCCCGCAATGATTGTCCATCACCAAGATTATTTTTAGGTCCCATAAGTTATCCCATCATACAATGAGAACAAATTTTAACCAGTAGTTTTTGTTTGAAATCAATAAATAGAAATTTAGTCGAGAATTGAACTCCGTTCATAAGATTGTAAAGGCAAAGTTATGTTTTCTAATTATTGCATTAGATTACACAGGCACACTTTTCTCAATTCTGGTGTCTATTAGAAAATGTGTGTCTATAAAAAAGATATTGTGCCTTTTTAAAGCCACACTTTACCCTTAATATTACACTTTCTAATCTTGTCATCAGAGGGAAACAGAATTATTTGTAATGACTGCACTTTACAGCATTCTTTTTTTTTAAATGAAAACAAACGAGCATACGGCTCTCCTGATCTTAAGTGATCACCGTCGCCCATGAACATCCACAGCACCAGAGGAGCTGTAGGTGCGTTGCCGACCTTTGAGATAGGAATAGGCTCGTTTCTTGAAGGTCCCTAAATCGTAAACGTTTGGAAACACTGCTGGCGACAGTTGATTCCACAAGTTGACAGTGCGTGGGAGAAAGTTACGCGAAAAACGTACAGTCGTTGAAAGCCAACCATTAAGATGGTGACGGTGGAATTTGGAATTCTGCCGAAATGTGCAGTAATGGAAATCGGTGGCTGGGATGATTCCGAACAATTCCTCAGAACACTTCCCATGGTAAATGCGATACAGGATGCAAAGAGAACTGACATCTCTTTGCAGACTCACTATTTAATGTTTAAGATTTAATATTGGTTTAATGTTCGCAAGATTTCCCAAATCAATGTTGAAATCCAACCCATTGTGGCAAAAATTCATGTTACATTAACCCTAGACCATATAACCCAGACAATCATTGATTTTTAACTTGAACAGTGAAAGGAACTTAAACTTTAACTTGAACAGGAAAAGGAATATATAGCAGTGAGTTATAGAAAAGCAGGCCATGTGTCTGTTCTCTTCCAGTGGTTCATTAAATAAAAATATTTTTCCATGGAAAATACAAATTTAATCTACAACAACATCCCTTTATAAATAATTGTTCTTTTCTTATCCCCACCTTACCCAATACATACATTGCTACATACTACAACAAAAGCAGACAATATTCCCATTGACACAACAAAAGCATAAGAAAAAGTGACACAATATAAACAATTGTAAATTTTACGGTAAATAGACAAAATAAACTAAACAAATAAAATACAAAATGGATGCACAACTTGTGTTTGCCTAAATGAATACAAAAATTAAAAAAGTATTCCTCTAATTAGATTTATATTTGTACTAGTGCTTAGGAACACTGCCAAAATGCATAGACAGCAAAATAATTAACACTGTCATAAAAATATCTAAACAGAAGCTTAGAAAGCTATAGACATAAACAAAAAGTCATTAGTCACAGACTCCATTTTTAAGACTTACATAAAGGCCTTTAATGGACTTTGTATACTGTAAAAAACAAACTGAAAGCAATATTTAAAAATTTAAATGTGTTAATACTTTTTTATTATATTAACAACAACATATTATAGGAATAACAATATATAAAATGCAAATAGTTACTGATAACAAGCTTTAATAAAATAAAGGACAAGGATTATTTCTCATAGAAATATGATATCTGTATAAAACTATGCCCTACTTAAATGTTTAATAAAAACTAAATCTAATACACACTCAAAGTAAGACTCACAGGCATTCAAAAGAAACATTAAATAATATTCAGCCTTTGTTATAAATATAAATGGGAGGCAAAGATTATTAACACCGTAATATCAGCACAGAATATAAAATATTCAATGTTTATATTACATATAGATAAATTTTAAGCAGCCTAAGGTTAGGTGAATATAGTTTTGAGAAAAGACAAATATTAAGTGAATCACAATATAAATTCTTTTCAGTAAAGACAAATGTTAAGCTATTAGGTAATTTATATCAATTCAATATGATTTATAAGCATATATCTGATCTTATTATTTCACTCATCTTTCTTATCACCGCTAGCAACAGTTATTTTCTTTTGCAGTACGCTATGTTCTTCAGCAAGTCTGTCATATTCTCTATTCAAACTTTCAGCCTGAGACTTAACAGCTTCCTTATCCTTCTTCTCTTTAACAAGATCTTTCTCAAGCTGAGCTATTTGAGATTTCAATTCCTCAACTTCAATCTTCGTTTTTTCGTCACCAGTTCCCTGTTGTTCTAAAAGTGACCTGGCGGCAACAGTAGCGCTTTGCGCTTGACGGAAGTTAGCTTCGGACGTAGCTATCACAGTAGCCAGTTCAGAAATCAATTGCACAAGGCGACGAATAACAATGAGAAGGAATAGAGCGAACCCAGAGATGTAAAAGTTCCTCTGTGCACGGAACAAACGCATGTTACCTTGCATTTCAGCATCCAAATGTTGATGATCCGACGATTCTATGTTTGAATACTTTTGCATTTCTCGAATAGCGTCAAGCAGGCATAATACTAGAACTCCAATTAAAATAAGGAAGTAAATAGAGGCTTGCCCACTGATGTATGCTAAAAATTTGGATTTGAAAAACTTCTGCCATTTCGAGGGACTTGCAATCGGCAAAGTTAGCAAAAGCACAAACGCTATTTCAGCGTATAGAAACGACGCAATTATTGTCCACTGTAGACTCATAATGATTTAGGATATTATACTTGTTTTCACGTGCAACTACTTGCGATGTGCAGCACTAAAATGACGAGACTTTATTAAAATTGCGAAACTACTGATTCAAAAATATCCGTGACTCATTAAAAGACAAAGTCAAACATAACATAATGACGTGTTCATACTTTAACGAGGCTAGTTAATACTGCCACATTCTTATTATATATTTCCCAATAAATACTACTTTCGAATGTTCCCGAGCATACAATATCATTTTAGGTCCATTAAATTATCGCGAATAAAAAATATTTTATACTTATAGAAGAAAGTTAATTGAACAATATCATAATTCACTTGCAACATCACTCTCAGGTCAAGTAACTATCAAGTATTAATTCGTCTACGGTATTTTGTAATAATGATATCCATTTCACAACCATATTTTCATAATGTAATTTCTGTAGTACCCAAATTTAACATACAAAAATTTGTAGTAAAGACACCACACTGCGTTTTTATGCTATGATGCCTCACAATTGATTAAAGAGTTTGCTGTACCAATAATCATATCCTGGTAATCAAATCGTTTATTTTTTATTTCTCACAATTATTAAATATACATAAATTATGTACCTACTAAGCCCTACTCTATACCTAAATAGTTTTACTATATCTTTAGAGTAAATAAAAAAGAAGATCAAGTAATTAAGGGCTAAGGACATAAGTACACAGCAATCCCAGCAAAACATTGTGAGCTCATCGTCATACATTAGTTTTCTTTTTTTGGTTGTCCTATCACATCTTCTTCTCTTGGTGCCATCTTCTATCGAAGGTTGGCGACCATCGTAGCGATTTGGACCCTCAACACAGCAGCACGAAATAAAGAACGTGTGCTCTTATTGTACCATCGGCATTGATGTTCTTCTCCTCCCCGGATTTTTTCCCCTTGTGTCTTTCCCTGGATTATGAGCTGCAACAAATTTGGGATTGCGCATTATATACGTTAAGAACTTCAACCTTCTTTCCAATTCTTTGCAGCACTACTTCATTGCGTACTTTGTCTCTCCTTGATATCCTTAACATTCTTCTGTAAACCCAAATTTCGAAAGCTTCAACTTTCCCGTCACGTATGGGATATAATCTTCGTGCGTACAGTGAAAGCTGTCTGTAAGAGAGGAAGCTTATTATTTTTAAACTAAATTGTTATCGATATTGTACTTCTTCTCCCAGCGCCAACGTTTCTTCAGTTTAGCTTTTGAATGCCCTTAGATATTCATGAAATACCAACCGACCGAGCCGTGGTTCGACCCCCTCGGATTGGAAAGCTAATGCGTAACATAGTGACTGTCCAAGCTAGCAATAGCGATTCAGGCTAAGCGACCTAAGAGCCATACCACCTATCAATCCACTGACGCAGTAAAATCAAACTTCTGTATAGTTCGTCACAAAAAAAAATAGATACTGTAACATTGTCAAAAACTCTGTTCTATGCTGCTACTGCAAAAAAAGGAAGAACTAATGTCAAATTGACATTATAAAAATTCATAAGACAATTGACGTCATCTTTACTAAATAAGGGATATATTATATTCGAATTTTCGACTTAACCAAAGTTGAAATATTTAATTAAGTATACTATGGCAGATCCCAAATACGAGAACCTTCCTGGTATAGTAAGTGTTATCATAAAATATATTGAAAAAATCGTTTTTGTATTATGTTATTAACGGTGAGCAATTTTTATGAAGGCATACGATCAACCTGATGTATACGAAACTGGCGATCTACCTGAAGCTGATCAACCAGAACCATTCGAAGAGGAGGAAAATGAGAACATTGAACAACTGCACCTGTCTGTAAAAGATTCTTTCAATAAATTCAAAGGGAAATTCCTGACCGGGACTGTTGATTTTTCGGACCGATTAAGTAGAAAAACAAGGATTGGCTATAGGTATGATGATTTAATTATTTTTGTTTTAATTAAGCGTGGATATCTCGTAAGCACTGTGACTTTTGCCAAATAAATTCCGAAATAATTAAACAAAATAAACAGCCTTTACAATTTATCTAAACAGATTTTGAGTGACATTTCCTTTTTGTACACTGCTAAAAGATTATTTTCAAACTGACAAATAAAGGAAAATTTTAAGGGCTATATTTGGCCTAATTTATTTGCTTGTTTCTTTCTGATTTCTATTAAATAAAAATACATTATAATGTTGAGAATAAAAGAATATAAAACATATATCAATAGCTAAAGACATTGTAAGAATAGTTTTACAGTTATGTTCATTTGATTTTAAGTTTGATTCTTATTTGTGTGAAATATGTAATAAGGGCTGGTGAATGGGAGTTGGCAGCTGAAGGAGAACCTGAAACCCCATTGGAACGGTACAATAGGCTTCGCTGTGAGTTCTCTGAGTTATTGGAACAAGTTACAGAGCAGAAGGATAATGCTACTGAGAGTGAAAAGGTAATTTATAAATGTTCGTAGTATGTGAGCAACCCGATTTTGTTCTCCATCATTACATCACCAACAGCAATAATAAAATTTTAACTAGAGACTCTCTTTTCCTTGCTATTGGTGGGAAATCATGATTGATCATTTATTAAAATTTTGATGATATATTAATTAATTATCATCAAAATTTAATCATCATCAAGGTAAAGTAGTAAAAAAATTAATGATAAAGTCATACAAAGAGATAGGAAGCCAGATTTCCATTTTACAAAGTCCTGACACATCTGTACTAAATTAATCAAAAACTAATAAACATCTAATTAAAAAGTAACGAATTATAAATTTAAATTGGTTTGTAAAAAATATTTATTGGAGTTAAATTACAATGAGTTGGAATGGTTCATAATTTAATAATTTAATTTAATATAAAGCTGAGGGACATACATATACACAAATTTACACACACACACATATGTTTATAAAATATTGTTATTGCTCATGTTGTATTTTATTGTGTTTTTAAATGGGAGAAGACACTGACTCCTGTACTGTACACAGGTCCAATGGAACCTAGCTCAGGAGTCAGAGACTTCACTTTATTGTTGAATCATTTTCAAAGATTTATTTGTTATTATTTATCTATCTTGCTCCTTTTGCATTAATACATGTTTAATGGTGGAATATGAACCAACTCCTAATACAAGCCTAAGGTTATTTGGAATAGTTAAAAAAGAATGTTAATAATATTTAAAAAAAAGAAAACAAATTTCCTACATTGCGCCTGACAATTTACGACACAGTATTCTATTACTCTATAATAAATAATATTTTACATAGTCTAAAGTAACATATCTAGATTCTAGACAGGATCTCATTTGTAAAATAGTGGACCAAATATCACTGCAGATTGGCAGGTTTAATAATATCTTTAAAATAGTCATAAACTTATATAATACTACAAGAAAAAAAGAGTATTTTAGCGGGTACAAGTCATACATTGAAGTGCAGGGTATTCATTTTAAAATATAAATCTATGAAACCACCTTTAAACTAAGTAATCAATGTGATTAAGTCTTCAATATCCCATACCAAAAATATAGACACCAGGGACACCACTGTTGTGGTAAACAGAGTTAAAAGGTTAAAGTTACAGCCTTTGTATATATATGTCCCACTGTTGGCCACAGGCCTTCTCTGTAAAGATAGTACAAGGGCACAGTACCACGCGGCTCAAGTGCAGATTGGCAAACTTCACATCTTGGAAAAAATTTCTAACACTGCTTAGTGGAGAAGGAAAACTACTTTCCTTCTCCATTAAGAATGGGGTAAGTCAGCACATAAAACAAATTTATTGGTGCCGGCACCGGGTATTGCTAGCATACAATGCTACTTGAGGCAACCACCCGGACACTGAGCTACCACGGTAGTGAACAGGGTGCTTGTTTATTATTACTCCAAGAGAAAATCTTTAATGTACTTTCATATTTGTTGTACCCGACGTGTTATTACACTACTGTTACATTACAGGATGTACACATTAAGTTGGCAGCTCAAATCAATTCAACTAAGAAGCTGCTTGAGGAGTTGAAGTTAGAAGAAGGGGAACAGATAGATCCAAAGGCAGAGAAACTGAGGTGAGGTTTTATTTACAATAATCTATACTTACTACCTTTGAACTTTTTGTATGATCATCTGAGCTACACACCAAAACCCTTTAAGTTATCCTAAGAGATTATCTCAAGTGAAATCAAGTACCAAACTATATTCCCACTGTTGTGAACAGGCCTTCTTGTATAAAGTGTAAGTGCATATTAAGTACTAAGCCACCAAGGCTCTTACTCGTATATCACAGCTCTTCCATGTACTTGTCATGTCTATAATTATTCAAATCAATATTGTTGCTACAGAGAATATTTAGCATCAAATGGCAAAAAGAAACAAGGAGAATTGGTGACTGCACATCTCAAGCTGAAGCCGGAAGTGAATCTCGCACAGACAACTAGGATAGCACAGCTGGAGCACAGGTATTATGTATGTATGTATATACAGCATGCAAGAAAGGATCTTATAGATAAAAGGAAAGATCTCAGGTCCTTTGAAGCCATTTTTAGCAGGATAGTGAGAGACTGCAATCACTCTCCACTTTCTGCTGTTCCGCCAACTTTTTTTTATAAAGAGTGTGTAATTGGGATATGTTTACCTAACCATCTTTTTTGTTATTGTTGTGTGTATTGCTTTTGGTGTGTAATAAATAATAAGAGTTGGGTTGCACTTCTCTCGGTAGACGATTGTTATGTGTATATGTTGTATAAGCATAAGTGTTACAGTGGCCCTACTTTATGAGTATGTTCCAGCGCAACAGCTGGGCATCCACTCCCTTCTTATCACTTCTAGCACGGTCTACGCTTCCTAAGTGAAAGAATACATGTGTGCCATTTAGAGTCAGTTAGACACCATTTATTAGAGACTCTTGCAATTTGGATGTTTCGATTATTTTGCCATTTGTTCATTGCCTAGTGTTATACAATGGAGTAGATACATGTATAGTATTTTTTTAAATATTACCATCAGGTTACATAAATTGGAGCAAGCTGCTGGAGTAAGAGATGAGGAAGCATTCCGAAGACTGCAGGCTGCTACAGGGGAGGTAATATGGTGTAACCTTAGGTATCATTCTGTTTAGAATTTCTGTGTTCATTCCGCAAATCACAAGGTTCAAACTTCAAATTCATTATTTATCTAATTATACCATCACCTAACTTTTTATGGAATGGTAAAAATAATAATATACCATGTCCAAAAATGCAATGTTATTACAATGATTTAAAAAATATATATCACAGATTTTTTTTCAAAAAATTATACTATGCTTATGTTACATACAGGACATAGTTTAGCTAGGCGGTTCGACTTCGACGAACTGACGCTTGATGGTTGGAATCTCTGTCGGGTTATACGAAATTGCTGGTTCAGTTTTGAATAAACCATAAAAAAAACTTTTGTTTTGTGGTATTACCCCAGCAGCAGCTCATCCCAGCGGGCTCACTGCCCGCCTGGGATGAGCGGCTCTTAAACAGCACTCCTCAATCTCTTTTATTCTGGGCCAGTTGTATAGCTGCTTGGAGATTCCTTGTAGGGGGAATAAAGTGTAGGCACAACTGATGTTTGCATTGGTGCAAACAAATATCGACTTAAAGGTATGTTTTTATACTGACTGTACTGCACCAGGCGACGCTGTGCGGTGCGGCCGCGACCCTGGCGGCGCGCGCCTCTCTGCTGCGTCCCGCTGAGCTGGCGGCCGCGGACGCGCGCCTCACCTCGCTGCTCACAAACCTAGACACGCTGCGTTCGGCCATCAAGCCCAGCAATCCAGAACTCGAAGCCAAGGTAATCATCAAACCATCGCTATTAAGTCGAGACAAGTTTGACAACCAGAGCTGGCTCCTGGGGTTACTTCTTTATTAGTTGCCCAGTGAGGTGTGAATTGGCCCAACTTTTATAAAGACGCACCTGCAAAACCGCTTCTACTCTACTGACGATTGCAACGACTGTTTAGGTGAACGAACTGCACAAGCTGCTTCAGCAGATCGATGGCATATCGCACTCGGAGATCATCGAGCGTATGGAGGCACTGGAAACTCTTCACAACCAAGGTTTGTCCATCATTACTTTTAGTCATCTTATAATCATATTACCTGAAACCAAACATACCTGACAATATGTTTTTCCTTGGATTGAGGGAATGCGATTAATTCCACCTTTGTGAACCTTAGTTTAAGGTGTTACAAGTATAGTTAACTCAAATATGGGTGATATTTACAAATCTGACAATACACAATATCTTATGTTAGTTGCGGCGGCAGAGTAAGCTCCTTATTAAGGATACTGTTATTAAAAATCATATAGATCATATCATATGAACTATAACATGGAGAATTTTGTTGTTTGAAAACCAAAAAGTAAAACCACAGGCAAATAACTCTAGCTCTGAGCGGAACGTGGAAGAGATAGCTGCGGATGTGTACAGTCACGTACGCAATTATTTACAAATGACTGTGTGTACTTTTTATATTGGCATATACAATTTAAAATCACAAATTATTAAAATAAAAATACAATACAATTGAATAAAATAGAAACAAACTATAATAAAAAAAAAACTCAAAATGAATATAAAATTTAGAACGCGACTGTACACCAGGAGCGAGCGTTTGGGAAAATGGCTCCCTTTATTAATTTTACGTTGTGTTATGATTACAGCAAACAACTTCGGCAAGTCGCTCACTGAGCTGGAGTCACTTCAGAGCACAGTTGCAAGCGGAGTTCATAATAACAAGGAGTTGCTGCAAGGTGTGCAGGAGGTGTTCGCGCACAACGTCGATAGCTTGCAGCGGGAGATCAAGAAACTGGACGAGAGAATCGCCAAGTTAACTGCAGTCTGATGGCCTAGAATTAGACACGCTTTAATATATAATTTACTATTGAAGATATGTCTCTGCAGAACAAGTGGTACAATGCTTTTTAAGTATTTTTAAGCGTCAATCTCATGCTGGGCCTTCCTTGTCACCCTCTTCTTAAAGTGCATCACCAAGGCAGTCAGTTCACTAAATTTGTCTCTTGCAAAAACAGAAAACTTGATACATATGGACAGCACTGGCAATTCTGGTCCACTCTCTATTGTTACGCAGTCATGATTTCCTTCTACAAGCTACACTTCTGTCAGCGACTTTTCAATCAAGATAAGTTGAAGAAGGTCATATAGATATACTTTTAACTACTTAATTCAAATTCAATTATTAATAGACTGAAATGTAACTTTGTATGTTCAGTACTAACAGACATAGGTTTACCAGATATTTACTACACAGATTAAACTCACTTGTTGCATTCCATGTGAAAGGCTCATCTGGACAGTGATCAGCGATACACTTATAAAATATTTAAACACAGTAGACAACAACAAAACTAAGCATTCGGCTCAGTATCTGATCCAGGGTTGGTAGTTTTAATTTTAACCAGCTTTTGCCATCAAATTGCTATCTAAAACTTGTGTAAAGTAATGCTTTTGCGGGTATTTCTTTGTGTTGTCAATTCATATGTCTTATTTAAAAGATGTAACTGAAATTCTTTCACTTCGGCATTATATATATATCTTTGCCTCGTACAAAAAAATTACAAAGCGAATAAACTGTCTAGTAAATTTATTGTGTGCATCTCTAGTCTCTCTCATCTCTTCAGCCACTTCTTCTCATAGAGGCAACGCTTTCCCAAGTGGCTTCTAAACTGGTTAAATTAGTTTAACTTATGAATGTTCCTTAGATTATCGGAGAAATAGCAACCGACCGAGTCGTGGTTCGGCCCCCCTCGAATCGGAATGCTTACGCGTAACTCGCGGGACTCTTGCGTCGAGTTACTAGAATTCGAGGTTCAGGCTAAACGACCAGCCTCTGTAGCCAATCTGTGTAGATCGTCATAAAAAGCATCTCTAGTAGTAATACTAGGCCAAGCCTGTATAGTGAGGACCACATTAAACAGAATGAAATGCCAGGATTATAAAAATAGTGCCACTAGTCTGTATAAGCATGACTTCCAGTGTCTCACAAGTGCGTGCTGATCAATTCATTATTTATAATATAGTGTATGTTGTGAATTTGGCTGGGGAGTGTAGTTGTCTATGGTATGCTTGACCAGTTTATTTTGTTCCGAGTTGTTGCACATTATCGATAACATAGATATTATTGTCTGAATATATTAAAATCGAATGGAATTTTCACATTAAACATAGGTATGATAAATTTTAAATCTGTATTAGTGTTTTTTTGCTTAAAATTGTAACAATTTGTGGTTTAAAGAATTCTCAAAATGCACCTTTAGTCTTCTTTGTCGGATATTGCTAGTGATGTCAGTCGATATTCTATAATTGGCGACATTTTTAAATAGATACATTTATACTTTACAACAAACAAAGTATTGATAGTATGAAGCGAATTGAGTGGTGGCTCAAGTTGAGAATCTTTGTAAGGTAAGTCAGTCAAATTGTTTAGACTGATCATCCCAATAACTTGCCCACCTACTCTTCCAGTTATGTCTTTATGCTACCAATGAGGAAAATCGATAGTTATTATTATTACCACACTGCGCTATCAACGTTCTGCGTCTGAGTTTGCTATCATAATAAATGTTCAGTGACAGTTTTCGATTTTTGTTGGTTTTGGTAATGTTATGCCACTATGGTTTTCCAATGGCGTACCACAGCTACTCCATTATAATCTCAATTATTGCAACTTTTTAATCCGATAATGAAATCTTAACCAATTTTTATAATTTATAAGTATTCCACAAAGTTTGTATATCATTGTGTTATTTTCATGTTCAATGCTAAAGACTATTTCTATTGAATATATTAAATATTCTATTTAATTATTGTATTCAGTCATGAAAAGCAGACGGCGGCTAACAATTTTATTTATTATTAAATAAAGCAATTATATAGCTGTAAACTGTTTTTTTTTTCATCGGTCACATTGGTTTTCTTGAGAGGTAATGTAATCAAAGAAAGATTTACAAGTACACTTAGGGAGTAAAAATAAACTTCACTATCGAATCAAACGTTAAAAGTTACGCGCGAATGTCTTTTTATTTACGAATTATGGAAATCAAAGGGCGTGGTTATTCGTGCATTCATCGGGCATAAAATGCAAATTCAAGACATATGCTTTTCTGACAATGACGTCAGAATGGGACCCTATTGTAAGAAGCTTTCAAATAAAGAATAATCATCAAAATCGATTCACCGACTCAAAAGTTAAGAAACATACAAATTGAGAAACTTGAAGTCTGTTGAAAAAGAAATTGTCTTTTTTGTCAATTCAGCAATCACATTAATTAAAATATTTGTGTTCATGGAACGAATACACAAGCTTGCTAATACCATTAACATAACATAATGGTCCAAAAAATTTATATCCACATAAAAATGTCACTTAAAATTTGAATAAAAATATACTAAGCGTGAATACAAAATTACTATTATATTATTTAATTATCCCGATTAACCACTACAACAAATACTA
Organism: Meandrusa payeni; assembly: GCA_029286785.1. Classification (NCBI taxonomy): domain Eukaryota; kingdom Metazoa; phylum Arthropoda; class Insecta; order Lepidoptera; family Papilionidae; genus Meandrusa; species Meandrusa payeni. The sequence goes on from JAGSMX010000027.1 coordinate 12,544,079, forward strand.
TGAGATGGCTACTATGATACTGGAATGATTAATTGCACTTTTAGTGAAATGGACATATCTTCTAGGTAGCAAATCTTACCTTAAATATGTATGGTATTGGCGCAAAAAGGATTAACATCTGAAATCTCAGGCAGCATCACAAATTGAAGAATCCAATCAATATTTTCAAATTATATTTTTTCTAAGGGATGACAAAGAAAAGTCAATTTTTAAAGATTGGAATGAAGCCTAAAAAAAGTTTAAAGTGTTTTTCAGGTTAATTAAATGAAAAAAAAACTGCCATTACACACGTAATGTATTTTATGTTAAATGTACGTCTTAGAACCTAAGCTTCTGGAAGAACCACTTGTTTTTCCCACTCTTGTATCTCTCCTCAAATCGCACGCGCGTGTTGAAACGGAGCTTCTTGCGTTTTGCTGGGTCCTTAAGGTCCTTGGTGCTTAACTTTTCAAAGCTGAAGTCTACGGAATAACGGGTAGGCATCAGGTGATTGTAGTTTACAACCTGGAAAAAATTAAATGATTTTTAATACTTATCTATTACCAGCTGCACTTAATAAAAGTTTAAACGTTGATAACACTGCAGGTTACCAACGATTAAACTATTTATTAATTTTTTTCTAAAATAAAACCTAAATTTTCTAAATTACTCCTTATTACATCAGGTATCTGCTTGTGAAAGTCAAATGAAAATTGGACAGACAAATTGTAAAAAAATGTTATTTTGGGACATGTCCCATGTCATATGCATGTATAGATGTTTCAGCATAAATGTGCATGCCCCTCCAATGCATTTATCTCTACAGGCAAAATAGAGTATAGACGCCATATACGTAACCTGGTCAATATCATTGGTTTATTAGTAGACGGAAGGCGCAAAAGTAGGGTCAACATATCTACTAAAAATAAACATCTCCAGAGTCAAGTACATATTTTTGTTTAATAATTTATTATAAACTGAACTTCTTGAAAAAAATGTTAAAATTTTGTTAAAATGCATAAAATTTTAAGAAAACATTGGAGATAATGTAGGTAACGCCAGTTGGAGAACTGCCCAAGCCGTTGATTATAGTGAAATATTGAGTGGTATATATTCTAAAAAATCTTTGTATCTCATTTGGTGAAATTCCAAATAGTTTATGCCATACAAGTTTTCAGGTAGTTCTATTGGTCCTAAGACTTGAGTCCATACATTTATTTTGAATTGATATTGGGACTTTTCTGTGCATATTAAATACAGACTTACAGTTTGCCAACTTTACAAATTTTTTATAAAGGAATTGGTTTCAGTACATAGGAAAACCACTGCTATCTGTCTTCAATAAAAGCGTCACTAAAACATAATTTATTCAAACAATTGTAATTGTTTTTTAGACTTTAACTTAGATGACACATTAATGAAATAAGTCATCATTAAAAAAAAGGAATAAAATGTTATTTTATTACAAAAGTTGCACATGTGATAGCATTTCAGGATCTCAATAAAATCGACCATCTTTTAATAAAACTTGCCTGTACAGATTAGTGTGTTTTTTTTACACAACACATAATCAAAGTTAAGTGATACTAAACTTAAGAGTACATTTATAAATAATATTTAGTTATTTTTCTCCAAATATACATTAATTCACGATTTGTTAAATTTGGCAACAACTAGTTTGCCTTCTTAGAAGAACAACAATGAAATAAAACCTAGAAACAATTGACAACTCGTAAACACACTGTTGAAAAACAGCACTCCAGATAGTATGCTTTTAGTGTTTTAATAAAAAGTGTTACTACTCCAGTACTACTGGGTGCAGAATGTTGGTTCTTCTTTACAGGCTCCTCATGATAGGGTATGCCAGTTTATCATTACACTCTGGACCACTTTCTGCATTTCCTAGAAACTCCATAACTAACCAGGACCAATTTTTAGATAATCTTTAGCTGTATAATACATTGTAATTGCTTTGGATGATACTATGCAGTTTAATATTTAGATTAGTTCAATTGAAACTAATAGTATATTTGTTTTTTGGCAATATATGTATGTCAATAGAAGTGTGAATTTATGATTTGAAGTAACTCCTAAAAGTTGTTGCAGATTTTGTTCCCTCAATTGGTATTTTGATTGTAACCTTCAAACATTAACTAATTTAGCCTGATCATTACTAATATAAATAGTGTTTTTTTAAAGTAGAACAAATGAGTAGACAGTTAAACTGACTTAGATACATGTAATAACATAAGATGCTGTTTCCCATCCCTGGTTACGTCAACCCACCATTAATTTTATATGATGCATTTAACTGTTAGCTCTAGTGATTCACAACCTAAATCATGGCTTACAGACAATGGCTAGAATAATGGTTCCCATTCATACCTATAGAATTGTTATGAATTAAAGTTTTGATTTTGTAATCTTCACACAAGCACACAATCATGTCCAATTAAGACACTGAAAAATGTTTTTTTCACTCAATAAGAGAAAAAACTAAAATTTGTAGCCTGCTTTTCTCATCATGTATCTACATTTTTGCTGATCTTACTATATAAAACATATCAATGCTCTCTTAATGAACAAATATATATTTTGTGTTCAATTTTTCAAGGTCATTCTGGTAAAAATATATAGATTAATTTAATATATCATAATTTTAATAAATATCTCAAATAGTTGATGAAAAGGTGTCACAAAACGATTTACATCTGTTGAATAGATTGCAATATTATTTGTTTGGGTTGAAACTGTTATAAGCTTACCTTGACAAAAGGCTTTATTTTGGAGCCTTGTGTATTTTGTTTTGCCCATCCTCTTATGAACTTTGCGTGGGTATCTGTCAATGCCGGCAACGAAAGCGTGAGCATATGGCTTTTCCGACGTGCCCTCATCGTAGTTCTTCACGACGATAGCTTTGCGTCCCGCGTACCGGCCGCTGAGGACCAGCACCACCTTCCTGGCTTCATAATCTTACCCATCCTGGATGGATCTGCAAGACACAAAACTAACCCTCAATATATCAATGTGTCAAAATATATATACAAACCATGAACATTGAATGAAGGCGCTTTAATTCAAGACTTATTTCACTTAGAGCTAAGAACTACCCTTTATCTTTCTTTTTATAAAGCAAAATGAATAAGAACAACAATAATTACAGTAAAAATGAACACTACTTCCACTGTACTATTTCACTACTAAAATATTTTGAGGGGGATTTCGTAAAATCTACCACGGGTTGTATTACTTCTAATATTAAAGATATTGCTAGTAGTAATTATATAATAAACAATCTTTTTTCACTGTGATTTCTTTAGATTATTTCAGAAAATTCATAGAACTCACATTCCCATATACCTGTCGACAATAAAAAGACAGTCTCAAGCACAGACAACAAATGACTATAAAACATAGAATGAAAAAAAATCTGTATCGATTTTCGCGGAAGAAATATCGATTTTTAATTTTATTACGGATATTTATATAGCAATTAGAATTCTTCAGTAATATCTTTGTTCTAAAAAAATATTTATTAAAAGTAATCGACTGAATAAGTAGATTTCGGTAAAATAGGAAAACTTATATTTATTTTTCTAGATACTGTCACGTTATGAGAGTATCAAATACTAAAAAATTCATAACACGAAATGATTTTCTTTAAATAGACATTGTTCTTATATGGTTTGCGTGTTTATATATAATTAATAGGCAAACGAGTAACCGCCGTTAGATATTGAATAATCATCGAGGTGTTTCAAATGTACACGAAAAAGAAATTGGAAATGTAACTGATTGTGATCAAGATCACTGAAAAATGTTTTTTCACTCAATAAGAGAAAAACTAAAATTTGTAGCCTGCTTTCCTCATCATGTATCTACATTTTTGCTGATCTTAGTATATAAAACATCAATGCTCTTTTAATAAACAAATATATATTTTGTGTTCAATTTTTCAAGGTCATTCTGGTAAAAATATATTGATTAATTTAATATATCATAATTTTAATAAATATCTCAAATAGTTGATGAAAAGGTGTCACAAAACGATTTACATCTGTTGAATAGATTGCAATATTATTTGTTTGGGTTGAAACTGTTATAAGCTTACCTTGACAAAAGGCTTTATTTTGGAGCGCTTGTGTATTTTGTTTTTGCCCATCCTCTTATGAACTTTGCGTGGGTATCTGTCAATGCCGGCAACGAAAGCGTGAGCATATGGCTTTTCCGACGTGCCCTCGTCGTAGTTCTTCACGACGATAGCTTTGCGTCCCGCGTACCGGCCGCTGAGGACCAGCACCACCTTCCCTGGCTTCATAATCTTACCCATCCTGGATGGATCTGCAAGACACAAAACTAACCCTCAATATATCCAATGTGTCAAAAATATATATACAAACCATGAACATTGAATGAAGGCGCTTTAATTCAAGATTTATTTCACTTCGAGCTAAGAACTACCCTTTATCTTTCTTTTTATAAAGCAAAATGAATAAGAACAACAATAATTACAGTAACAATGAACACTACTTCCACTGTACTATTTCACTACAAAAATATTTTGAGGGGGATTTCGTAAAATCTATCACGGGTTGTATTACTTCTAATATTAAAGATATTGCTAGCAGTAATTTTATAATAAACAATCTTTTTTCACTGTGATTTCTTTAGATTATTTCAGAAAATTCATAGAACTCACATTCCCATATACCTGTCGACAATAAAAAGACAGTCTCAAGCACAGACAACAAATGACTATAAAACATAGAATGAAAAAAAATCTGTATCAATTTTCGCGGAAGAAATATCGATTTTTAATTTTATTACGGATATTTATATAGCAATTAGAATTCTTCAGTATAATATCTTTGTTCTAAAAAAAATATTTATTAAAAGTAATCGACTAAATAAGTAGATTTCGGTAAAATAGGAAAACCTATATTTATTTTTCTAGATACTGTCAGGTTATGAGAGTATCAAATACAAAAAAATTCAAAATACGAAATGATTTTATTTAAATAGACATTGTTCTTATATGGTTTGCGTGATTTTATATAGTACATATATAATATATTAATAGGCAAACGAACAAATGTACACGAAAAAGAAATTGGAAATGTAACTGATTGTGATCGAGATCACTGAAAAGTAGCAAATGTAATGTAATTGTATTTGATATTTATATGTCCCCTGGTATGTTTTATAGTAGTAGTGAAATTCGACCCATTACGGTTGTTGAAATAGTACTTGAAATTCTTAATCGATGAACGAAAGTAACATTCAACGAATGGAATTTCTCGCAACACCCTATTCCGCAATACACTTCCCGTGGTAAATGTTATAGTAATGTGAAATACATTCTCCAGCTTGATCCAAAACAGCTGGAACGTTAACGATTTAAGCCATTTTAATAAGAAATGGATTCAAGTCAAAAAATGACTAACCGATTGAAGCTTGGTAAAATGCGGACAGCGAGACTTGTCTACCCCGGTAGGATTTAATAGGAGTTCTTTATTTTAGTAGCACTAATTTAAATTCAATCTTATCATGGAATCGGTAATCTAATGTAATTTTTACTTTTACTTTAATTTGATTATTTTATTCTGCAATGTCAAGGGAACAAGCAATACGTAGCCATAAAATCAAACGCATGTTGATTAATTGAGTTTAATATCAATAAAATAAGAAAATTATTTACACAAATTTTATCAAAATACAAAAATAAAACACTGTCACATACACGTAGGTATTAACGATCTTCTGAAGAAATACTATAAATATATACAATGTCTTAGGTAACTATGTGACGCAGTACGGTTTAATTTCAGAACTGTAGATTCCCCAACACACTTTGAGCTATGAATAATGCGAAACTAATGCTACATTTTTAACACTTATCATGGACAACTTATCTTACTGCCATATCAACTGAAGTAAACGAATATAACACTTTAAAGTAAAACAGCTATTGCATTTATATATTTATAATTAAAGATGCCAACGACAACATGTTATTGCAGAATATACAACATGCTTTATGCAATGAGAAAAAAGCAATCCGAAAAGGATTAGATGACTTACACATGTGCAACACGCTAATAGCATTTTCGTGAATCGTTTGTAATTTTTTAATTTGTAAATCATTTTTTTGTAGCAAATATTCAAATTTGTACAGTTTAAAAACATTTGTGTGAACAATTTTATTAAAATATGAAAAAAAAACGCAATGCTTGGTAACGATTTCTATCAAACAATTTGAAATTTATGTCACATATGGATATGGTGGGCTTCAATTTCTGTCATGGTCGGCAAATTCACGATTAAGTACGCATGAAATGATATGCAGTGATGGACTAGTAGATAAAGAAGTCTTGAAATTCGGAATGTGTGGAAATATGGTGGCAGAATCACTTCGAAGTTCAAAACTAAAGAAACTAATCACTTTATATGTATACTCTCGTAGGCCGTTCGCGGGCTGGATTCACATTTGGACAATCGTAGCGGCAAAGATAACATTTTCAGCGCCAATAGAAAATAACTATCTCTGTATGAATGGTGAAAGTTTACAACGAATATGACTACACCTGAGTGTATACGACCAATATGTGTCCCACATGTACTATGTCTTGTACATATCTTTTCCTATTTATGTAATAAGAGTTTAAAGGTATAGTCTACTATGTAGGCCCATTACGGATTGATGTCTCATGTCATTGAAATATGACATGTGTCAAATATGACATATAACCTATATTTTTACGATAATTGAATCATCATTTATAATGAATAATTTCATTGGTACCGGCATCCGGACCAGACATAGTTCGTACGGCTGCTCGCTTGTTCAACTTCCACAAAAATAAAGAAAAATACGTAATACAAACCAAAATCGCTAAAACTCTTTTATGGCGCAATGTATATCTTTTAACAGTTACAAAATGTCCCAGTGTGAAATAGCCTTTCGTGAAAACGTCGCCTCACGTAAATCATTCTACTGATATGTCTGAAAGAAGGCAAACCGAACGCGATCAGCTGTTTACTGGCACCAAAAAAATAAATATACGCAAAAACAACTTCAATATACAAATAGTAACATTCATAACAATTGCTAATACACAATCTATACAACTTTATATTAAATAGGTCACTTTTTATTGCGGGATATTTACAATCTTAAACATAAAAGAATGGTAGACAAATTGTATACGTTTCTTCTAATAAAACATATCGAACGGTATTGAATAACAGGACTTGATTAGTGTGTACCTAACAAATTATTGTAATATTCCTATCTATGTCATTTATCTATTATAATATCGAAAGTTAATACGTAACTATAAAAATCTACAAGTAGTATTTATGTACAAATTGGTAGATTTGTTTGATATATTTTATTAAAATACGCTCTATTAATTACAATGTACACAATCTCAGTCGTCTTTAGCGACGATGTTAATTTCTTATCTATTATAGATAACTTTAGTCGAAGATCCCAAATCACCACACCTACGACATATTAGTAAAGCTAAACTTTCGCTACTGTTTATCGTAATTTATCGTTTACGAACGTATTCTTACTTGACAGCTTTGAAACATATAATCTATAGCTATAACATGCATGACAGATTATCAATCATGTAGGAACTATGAAATTAACTTCAATACTAATTTAGCTAATTTAAAGAATTCGATGTTGAACTAAATTTCTGTTTTAATTGTAAATTTAATAAAAGTTTGCAATACAATTGCTAATAGTTTCAAATTTATTAATCATCGTAATGTACAAACGGGGATAATAATGACAAGCGAATAATTAATACACTGCGACTATATCACTGCTGTGAAGAAAACAATCGTTATATACCAGGCACAAACTTAAGCGTAAATATTTCTTTATTATCTATAACTTTGTATTATTTTATTTAAATCCATTCTAATTAAGTATGATTTTGTAATATTCCTACGATAATTCGGAAATACAGAAACGGCAGCGCGTTTAACGTTTGATTCGATTTGATTTTTTATAATGTCTTAGTAATTATAAGTCATTAAAATGTATCAGTGATTTTGTTATACATAAGAAACCTTAAAACGGAAATTTATTGGTATAAAGTATACAATTTTTAATTGTCTATAGGTCTAAATAATCAGCCATTACGATACAAATTGTCCATCGATAATTGAAATATGTCGTGGCATCTCTGCTGAAGTTTCACTTATACAAATTTATACGAAAAAAATGAGACACGATTTCAAGCTTGCAAGAAAGCTTACGTTCTTAACTAAATATGACATCTATAATATTGCCAAAAGATTAACTTTACTACAATGACGTAGCCTGTGAGCTCTGGTATCACTAGTCACAATACAATTAATGTGTCAGCGCTCACTGTACTGCCCGAACATTCCGTTACAACAGTTAATATATATATTTTTTAACTAAACATATTTCCTAAGTACGTTTCTCGTGGACCATTTGACAACAAATTCGGAAAGATGAGATCTTGGGCCAAACATGTGTTTATTTTTGTTCCAAAGCTGCAAATAATTAGCCAAATGCCAACCAACCGGGCCCTTCAATTAGTCGAACTAAAAATCCCACCTGTGTATACTCTAAATAATAATTTATCAAAAATACCTTTTACAACCATTACATTAAAATCTGTACCATACCTACTGGTAGAACTTTCCCCAAAAAAATTAAACAGTCATGTCTAATTTCCAATACCATACCTACAGTAGTTTATCAAATCCTCAATCCTTAATCAAATTAGCCAATATTTTTAACTTTTTAATAGTAATGATAAGCTTTTAATATTTAAATTTCTCTAGTAGCGAAAAGTTAATAGTTGTTGCCATAGTCTAAAGAATGAATACGTCAAAATAATGTCAGTTTTTATTCAACACGTCAAAATTACTTTTTAATACTCGACTATTGTTTATTTTGTCAATATTAAAATTATAAATGCTCTATTGATGAGAGGGACTTGTCATGCCTGAAACGGGCAAAAGTCCATGCGAAAAAAAAGAGATTTAAATGCTTTATCTGTTAAACTCAAACATTGTCTATGAAACGGGAGGCGGATGATTTCTATGAACAATTCAGAAACTAAAATGCAAGCTGTCTCTAACCTAACCTCCATCTACAGAATATTTGGCACAATTTTCTTAGGCTGTATTTTTTCTACTTCTTCAAGTCAAATTAGATATTAAATGATTTTTTTGTTTTTCGTTGGTGTAGTATAGTCTCTTTCTATAACCATTCGTACTTGTCCTATTTCTGTATATTAGGTGCTAAAAAAAAGTTTATTGAAAGTTGTCTAGATTCAAAGGATCCTATTATTGTTGGGAGACATTTAAAATTCCTTTATTACCTTTCCTTGTCGCATCAAGAAGTAGAAAAACCACACCGAAGCGACCCCTAAATTTCTGCTTATGCAGTTAATTTCCAACTAAAAGAAAATTGAGGCAGATGTTCCAAACAGTCAATTCGCGACAACGTGGCCCGACACTTGCACGCAATATCTTAAGAGGTGCTGATAAATAAAATATATTTTACTTGTTAGTTGCGACGCTGTGTCATTACACAGTCTTTAGTCCGAGTTTATAAGCATTTTATAATCTACAAAATAACATATGCAGTGATGTATTTTTACACAAGTCCTATATACTAAACGGGAACTTCTTTGATTTTCAAAAACCAAAATGCTTATACTCACTCGCACTCGATTATCGATACGGATTCACAACACTGTGGGCGGGTAATATTTACAGAGTCAATATCCACAGACTAAAAATATCAACGAATACAGATTACTCACAAATATACATACATATAAAAGTTTTTATTACTCGTATTGAACACTAATAACACATCCCTCAATCCCATCACACACAATCGAATTGTTTCTTTCGTTTCGAGTCCGGCATCGTCAATTATTGTGCGTTAGCTTCACTGCTCTCAGACGGAGATTTCGTAGTTGCAGTCGTAGACGGAGGCGCGGTCGGGAGGGTCCACGGGCGGCGCGCGGTCGAGTTGATCTTGCACCTCGAGCGCACGGACGAAGGAGAGAGGTCGCGCAGGGCGCGGCTGATGCTGCGGGGTAGCGTGGGGGGCGCGGGTGTGCGCCGCCTCGCGAGCGGTGAGGGGTGCGACGGTCGCTCCGCCCACATATACCCGCGCTGCGGCGAGGCGGCCAGTTCGCGGATGTCATCCGCCGTAGGGCGGTGCGCGGGCGGCTCGGCGCGCAGCAGTTCGCCCTCGGAGAGGAAGCGGCGCTGCGGGGAGCCCCTCGTCGCGAAGTCCGCGCGTCGCGGCTGTGTCGGCGTGCCCGGGTTCGACCTGTGCGCGGCGCTCACGTCAGGGGTTTAAACGCGCGAGCTCGTCCGAGCGCGGGCTGCCGTTATCGTACGGCCTACGGACAGAAGGAGACGGGAGTTGCGGGGCGCGACGCCGCTGCAGCGTTCAGAACGCGAGAACCGTTACACATTTAAGGTTCGACTACCGATTTGGGTGACTGTTGTGTCGGTCACTTTGTACAGACTTGTTAAAGCGAAATATATACTTTAAACATGAAGCTACGAACTGCAAACCATATATAGAATTAATTAAACACACTACTATGGTTATTTAAAAACTATTAGAACAGGTTATTCTCGTCTACATACAGATACGTGTTTTAACAAAGGAAGCAGATGTAGCTAGTTCCTAGCTTCATGACCAAACTAACTACTGAAAGCAACGTATTTTATTTTTGACATCGGTATTCGAGGTCATATCGGGCAACAGTACTAAGGCAGTTCTGAACGCGGCGGCGGGCAGCGGTCCGCATTTGCGGGGTACATGCAAACGCTACATGCCTCTTTACAATTTCATACACTATCATACACTACACTACTGCAAGCTATTACAACCTTTATCCTGATGAACAGATCGTTTTAACCATCTTAATCAATTGCTACAACTAAAATATACATAGTATAATTACATATAAATATTAGTAATTACATAGACATTATTCCAATGCAAAGTTTTATTAGACTGTAGTACATAAATATTTACCGAGTACATATTAAAATATTTAATCGATAATATTATATAAATTAGCTATTACAAAATTATAATCATAAAAAGTGTCACTTTACTGTCGTTACACTTAATATAAACTAAATATGTATACATGTGCCATCTTAATTTTTTACACTTCAATAAAGCATTTTTAGAGGTAAAATCAATGAAATTAAGGTGTCAAGAGTAACGACTTACCACTAAACCTACTCTCCATCTACTGACTAACGGGATGAGTGTTGAGCCCATTACCCATGCCCGTTATTTCATTTACATCGTGCCATCAAATCACTCAATAGTGAAGTCTTCCAAACATCGGTTATTTTAAGATTTTAAAGCTTAATTAATTGTTCCAAGTTAAAGATCAGAATCCCATTAAGCTGGGCATTGTTACCTGGGTTTTACAGGTTTAACAGTTTTTGGCACCAAAGCTTTAATATTTAATTTTGGTACTTAAAAGTATAAGTGACATCAACTTCTGTGGACTTCGTGATATAGCTTTCTCCTAATCATATGAAAAAGGTACATCAAAGTATATCCTTCTGGAATTTGCAACTGTATCTAATGTTCACATACAAATTTTCTGTTATATACATGCTACACAATTGCTAATTATTTCGCTATATTACCTTAAAATGTTACACATAAGAGACTTATATTCACATAGAAAGGAAGTCATTTACCTAAGAGTCCGTTGAAAGGGTTTTTGTAAATCTTAATTCGCAAGTAAATAAAGGCAAACAGTTTATGTTAACTGTCACCCTTACACGATGGCTACCAAAAAGTTAGTGTAATTATTGGGACTAAATTTAAGTCTTCTCACAAACTAAGTAAAGCTCAGTATTTCAAGCTCAAGTCTTTAATCATTCCTTCTCTTCCAAAAATTTGTCTATTCCCCACATATGCTACCTTTCTTAGTATCTCTAACGGAATTAAAATATAATAAATATCAAATATAATCAAAGAGCAAAAGAAAATGCTACATAAAAAATTATATGTATATAAAAACTGTGTATATACTCAGTTCACCATGATAAATATATAGCAAGAGATACTAAAGTGATTATAAAATAATTGGATGAAGCAATATATACAAAGCATTGATTGAAGGTAAAAATCACGTTCGTAACTTATAGGCGTAGACAATATACCATAGATTTCCATTATTCCACATGTGTCATGCATGCCATGAATATTTTACAACTCCCACCTAACGTTAAGTAGAAAAGGCGCACTAGCTTATTAAATGCCCATTCACTCTCCTACTGTCCACCATATGCAGGATGCTGGAATACTTTGGTCACATTGCCAGAAAAACAGCAATAACCTAGAAAGGCTAGTTGTGACTGGTAAAATTGATGGGACAAGACCGCGAGGTCGAAGCCCGACACGTTGGACTGACCAGATCCGCACCACTCTAGGCACGTCGGTTAGCGATGCTCTGCGCACGGCTGCAGATAGAGGAAAATGGCGACGGATCACTAAAACCAAACTGTTCCCACGAGATGGTCACGACCCTCAGCATTGAGGAAACCGACGCGAGGAGGAGGAGCACTCTCCTACATTAAAATCGTATTTATTCTTTTAATGTGTACAAACATACATTTTAGCTGCAATTGATTAAGATTCCAATTTTTTAATGATGATAGTTGGCCAGAAAGGCTGGCTTTTACTGCTTCACCGATTGAGAGGTGGCATAGCTCTTAGGTCGCTTAGTCTGAACCTCTAATAGCTAGTAACTCGACACAAGGGTCTCCCTGGTGAATCAGCGACGATTACATCGTAACATAATATTAAGCAATGACAATTTTTTTTGTACTTAAAACACGGAAAAAACGGATTAGTACAAGCCGACCGGGATTCGAATCAGCAATGATTTTTTAACGAATTACACAGATTAGCCAGAGAGGCTGGCCTTGACTGCTTCACCGGATTGAGAGGTGGCATAGCTCTTAGGTCGCTTAGCGTCAACCTCTAATAGCTAGTAACTCGACACAAGGGTCCTCACGGTAAGGGTTAATAACCTCGGCTTGGACGGTTACTATCTTATTATCTTAATGACTTTACTTTTAATGCTTATTCTGTGATACCCGTGATCTGTGGTAAGAAATTTGCCTCGGCATGGCACTTTGTACTGTAGTAGATATTTATCGCCGTACTCTTGGTAATAATAGTTACTTGTAGAGTACATTCCTTCAGGAATTCATGACTAAACACAGTGAATGCCCTACTCTAGTAGTTGCTGACAAACTTCGGACCTTTAACACTCTCCTATTTATCTTTATTTAATTAAAGAAAAGTATGGTGAAAGGTGATTCATTATGGCCACAAATCGGACGGGGACCATTAACGACGAGATTGGTAAACATATCTATTACGTCATTAAGACTGTCTACGACTAGTATGATCTACGGGTAGCAAGGATAGAGGAAGGTGGGTGTGGCAGCAACGTGAAATATTAAAATCCATAATACCTGCCTCCAACCTAGATTGAATTACGAACAATGAACGATATCGATTTTTGATTCCTTCATAAGTAATATAACATATTGATTGCTCTATTCTCTATTACTCTATATCTTATATGCGTTGTACCAGCTTGCAAATAATAATAATATAATGTGCAAATTGTGTTATTTTCAATGAATACAATAAAATCCAAAAAATTGCACTCATTGTTGGATAATACCATCCACTAAAATAAACTACGTACATATTCTATTTGCTTCTGAATCTAATCGCTCTATAGATGTAAAGAGGTTATTACAAAATAATAACTTTTTTTATGAAACCTCCACAGCTCTGACTTGTCAGTGATGTCAATGTAATTGTCATACTTTTAATTTGTACATTTTAGAAAAGCGGGAATAAACTTTAAATGTGGTTACTATGGTTACAGAGCAACACAACGTTATTCCTGCTTTTTTTTTAATTCCATATAAAAACGTCTTATATAGATACAAACATTATATACTAATAATAAGAAATAATAAGTCTAACAGTATTTACTGTACATATATTATTTTGTGTAATAAAATGGTCAAGGCTTTAATTTAAAGCATATTTTGTGACACTATTATTATATATTATACACTATTATTAATATATAGTATTAATTATTATTGTATCATTAAAAATTAATAATAAAATTAAACGCATTCATAAAATATTAAGCAATGGCAATTTTTTTTGTACTTAAAACAAGGAAAAAACGGATTTTCTTTAGTACAAGCCACCCGGGATTCGAATCAGCGACGATTTTTTTTTAACGAACTACACAGATTGGCCAGAGAGGCTGGCCTTGACTGCTTCACCGGATTGACAGGTGGCACAGCTCTTAGGTCGCTTAGCCTGAACCTCTATTACTAGTAACTCGACACAAGGGTCCCCCCGGTGAATCAGCGACGATCACATCGTAACAACTTAGTCACTAGCCCTTTATGCAAAATATGTCATGTACATATATTTCATAAGATGGTATTATCCAAGAGCTAAAAAACACAACGCAATAATTTTTGCGCCCAGTAAGATACAACAATTTGAAATAAGCACCAAAAATATTGCGTTTGTTATAAAATAAATAGAAGTTAGTTTTAAAAAAAAAGTGATTTTCCTGCAAAAGTAATAAAAACAATCTATAATTAGCCAAAAAAAATCTTATAGTGCAGTCAGTCACACAACATTAAATACATATAAATAAAAATAAGCCATAGGTAGTGGAATTTTGTTTTTTTACCATTTCAATTTATCGATTTCAATCACGAATGATAACGTCAAAAGCCAGACGTTCGCTTTTAACTTAGAACAGCGTGCTCAAGAATAGAAATTTTAATCTAATACACCAATTGCGATGTAACTTGCCTATTAGTTAGTTAATTAGTTACAGGCTTTATATATATAATATATATGTCCCACTGTTGGGCGCAGGCATTCTCTGTAAAGAGAGTATAAGGGCGTAGTCCGCCACGCGGCCCTAGTGCGTATGACAGATTTTTTTTCTAAGACATGTAGGTTTCCACACGATGTTTTCCTTCACCGTCGTGCGCATGGTAAATCAGCACATACAATTGCAACAAAAAACTTATTGGTGCCGGCACCGTGGATCGAACCCAAGCGTGCTATGCAACTTGAGCCAACTGCCCGGACGCTGAGCTACCACGGCTCCCAACTTGCCTATTATTTACTGTAAACTGCCCAAACATTTTTAAACTAAGGTCCAATCAGACTAACCCACAAAAAATGTACTTTGGCGCCATGATCACACTATATATATTATATATGTACGTTATTAGACTATAAAGCAGGAGTCGGCAACCCGCGACTCTTTGGATGTAAAACTCCGGCTCTTTAGTACTAACTTAATTTGGGCAAGTACTACT
The DNA here is from genome assembly GCA_029286785.1 of Meandrusa payeni. Taxonomy (NCBI): domain Eukaryota; kingdom Metazoa; phylum Arthropoda; class Insecta; order Lepidoptera; family Papilionidae; genus Meandrusa; species Meandrusa payeni. Next base: position 12,559,505 of record JAGSMX010000027.1, read on the forward strand.
TATTGTTGGCGAGAAAAAAAACGTAGCTTTTTAGTTTGAAATTTTGTCAATTGGAATTTTTAAGTCTTCCAACTCAAAAGGTTCCCGACCCCTGATTTAGGGTATAGTAGTTTTTCTTCCTTTATTAGGGAAAATAAACAATAATAGAGATGAAACAACACAAAAAGCGTTAATATAAACAAAAGCCTCACTACAAATGACATTATCCACAAGTAATATTTTATTATTGTTCAAACAAGCAATAGATTCTTGCGAGTATATTACTTTGTTATATATATGTAAAGTAAAGATATAAAACCTCTTTACTTAAATCTATTTGTTTTTGTATTTTTAAAATTTGAAATGTAAAATGTCACTATAATGTAAATGACATTTATATATAAGATAGAATTGGAATACGGACATTAAATGTTTTTTCTCTAAACATTTTATAGAAACGCACCCTTAAATTTCAAATAACCAAATAGACATTATTATTATTATTATATATATGTAAAGAAAAATATTTTTTTTTTTAATCAATTCTCACGTTCAATATCGTGTCAACGAGACATTTGATCTTATAATATAAAATAATTGTTTATGCAGAATAGGGATTTAAATATTGTAAAGAAATAACATTACTTGAAATTCTTCTGTGTTTATTAATTTAAACCCTATCTTATATATATGTAAAAAAAAATACCAGGAACACTGCGTCTGCGAATTGTAACTTTTATATTGTATTGTAGATTCAAACTTACGAAATTACAATTGAATCTGTGGACTTGAGTCCACCGTACGACTGATCCATACCATCTCCTAGTACTACCTATTTCAATCGACATTTTTTTTTAATAGAACGAATTTAGAATAAGGAAGAATAAGTGACGATCAGATCATAAATCGAACCCGCTAGCCAATACCTATCGTCCAAAATGTATGTAGCAAGCAATGTCTAAGTATAATTTAAATTCATGAAATCAAATGCACAAAATGTCCACTCATAAAAATGATAGTGAAAAATTCTGTACCGGCCAAATGTCAAGGGAAACAAGTAAAAATAAAAAAAATCCCATAAGCCAGTAGGCTACGTAATAAACTACAATGGTATTAATTTCACAACACTAGCTTTAATAAATGTTCAAACAAAATTCCACTACCAATATATAAAATACGTCACACAAAATCAAACATATACAATTTTGCCATTTACCGTCGACACGTCTGCTCTATGCACTAGGTCCATCTGCCGCGTGTGGTAAGTGGTAAACGGTTCACTTTATCACTTTCCAGCGTACCCACAACACTTGCCACAAATATAAGTATGTATTATGGATTCAATATTAGGTGACAATTTAGTAACAATATTAATACAAACAGAATGTACACCGCAGAAGTGTGTGTTGGGGTCAGAATGACGGATTAAAAAAAAAAACTTTAATTTTCTTTTAATCCGTCATTCTTTTTTTTTATTGTTTTTTTTAGACCATTTATTTTTTTTTGCTTTAGACCACACGACTGAAGTAAAACTTCTTTAGCTTCATATGTAAGCATTCTTATTCCGTATACATTGTGTATACGAAAAAAGAATGTATATATCTCGACACTGGAAAGCAAAAACGTAGTAAGTGACACATATGGCCTTTTTCGCTTTACGTCGTTGAATCAGAAAAAAAAACGCGTCGAATGATATATGACTTGTAATAATTAGATGAAAAATAGCGAAAATAGGATTTTCAAGATTGACACTTCTCTTTTATTTATTGTACCGTAAAACGATTTTCTTTTAGGAAATATCTACGTTAGTACCGTGGTACAATACTTGTTAACTTAAAAATAATAAATATGATGTCCAAAAATGACAGCTCTACACATGTCCACAAACACGAAAGTTATAAATTTTTTTTAAAAAGTTGAAATGTTTATCGGCTCTCGTGAACAATTAAATTTTTATGGGTTACGTTTTTGTTTTTCAGCGTCGATATTTATATATTAGTGGTTCATTAGTTTATATACATATGTATATATATAAACGATTATTCAAGAGAGAAAGAAGTATGTGCGCTTGCACTGCTCTTTCATGCTCCTACAGGGTGACACAGAAAACAGGCCTGGCAACACATAAACAATCCGCCGGCCGATATAAGTCTGTCAGTTAATCGCAATAGACCACACACTCACAGTTTTCTCACAGGTTTTGAACTGGGCGATAACGGCTAGAGACTGCAGGCGGAGTGTTAATGTGTAATGGACTCTTTAGATATACGAAACGTAACTCTCTCTTCCTCTACCTTCACTCCAATCACACTTTTCATCAGCTTACCCTAAGTCAAGCGTAAAGAAGTTTTACTTCAAATATGATCAGGTAAGGAGTACGCTTAACCGTTGATTATTTATTGCGTAATTGTATGTGAATGAAGCGAAAGAAATGTATTAAAATTGAACTAAGTGGGAGTCCGTGATGTCTGCCTACCCATCTTAGTGACGGGCGTTAGTGTCTGTATTAATCATTGAAAGTCTAAAGGAACATGAAAGTGATGTGATTTTACATACTTATATTTATGATTGAAATATAACACTGCATCATTAGTCGGTCTCAAAATCAAATGGAGAGACAGGATTGATAAATTAAGGATTTTAATTTTTTTTCTTTTTAAAAAGAAAGCTAGCAATATTTGTTTTTTTTTTCAGAAATATTACTAACAATTTTGTTAACCATTCCAACTAAGCTTAAGCTTGTTCTAGGACATGGTTCGCGGCAATAGTCCAATGGTGGATTCGAACTCACGACCTTACGATTCGCAGGCCGTACCCTAAACCATTAGGCTATTGACGCTTCTTATTAGTAAAAGGGAAGTGATTTTTTGCCCGTAGTTTGCACGAACTACAGAAGTAGTTATTGAATGTTTCTATTATTTAATTAATTTATAAAATATTAATAATAATTTTCTATTATTTAATAATTCAAACGCCAATATGCCAAAAATCGTAGTATACTAATTAAATTTTTATGTGCAATTTTCATTTTAATTTTTTGAGTATTATATTGATTGGAATATATGGACTATGTTTGGAATACCTCATTATATACGTGATTAAAAAATAGCAACAATTGAAAAACGCATTGTGTCGGTGGTAGTCCATTGGAAAACCACAATGACACAACTGAACTAAATTATCGTAAACTAGCAAAAATCGATAACTGGGATGGCATTCATCTTTCATATTAACACAATTGATTCTGGGCTAGTAATTATCTAAATTCTTATTTTTTTAATTTTATTTTTTGAGTATTATATTGATTGAAACATATCGACTATGTTTTGAATACCTCATTATATACGAGATTATAAATATAGAAAAATAGCAACAATTGAAAAAAGCATCGTGTCGGTGGTAGTCCATTGGAAAACCACAATGACACAACTGAACTAAATTATCGTAACTAGCAAAAATCGATAACTGGGATGGCATTCATCTTTCATTTTAACACAATTGATTCTGGGCTGATAATTATCTCTTATTCTTTTTTTTTTAATTTTATATTAAAGGATACAATACTTTTATACTTCATCAATTGTACCAAAAAAAATTAGGCAGAAAGGTATTTTGATTTATTTGTTTCGTTTTTCTTCTTTTCCGAATTTAAATTTGGAAATACTAAGAACTAAGTATTCGTGAAGCGAGTTGTTATAAACATAAAAGCGAAGGATGTTAATGACCTACACTTATTATTGATATTTTTAGATTAATATGTGTTACAGAAATATTCAAATGGTTATGCAGTAGACCGACATATAATGCAGTGTACATATATGTAATTAGCTTTTGCTGGTTAATTAATCGAAGAGGTGTTTGAACTTCACTACAATCTTTTAAAATGCACAAAAAACTTGCCAATTAGAAAAAGATTTTGTTATATTATTTACAAGTCAACTTTCTTAGAGCCGTAGATTAATCTTATCCAAACTCCTCTTATAACAAATTGGTTCGTTCACACTTGGTCCTTCGAGCCGGATATTGAAATATTTTAATGTATGGATTTATTAATTATTCCATATTCAGAATATAGACAAAGGGTACTAAATATTGATTTATGATACAGAAATTTAATGACGATGTCAAGTGTGAACAATCCTCATTCGCAGAACCCATAATCATCCTTTGCAATATATTAACTTTTATGTGAATCGCATACATAATAATTATGAGTGATATTTATTCTTAAATTACCTTATTTTAATTAAACAAAATGATGTCATGAGTATGGGTATGCATGTTTTTCTAAGCGTAATACAACGACGGAAATATAGACACTGCAATGTTCCCAGATAAAAATATATCACGACTAGAAATATGATGCAAACAATTTTACATGCAAATCAAAGATCACTAACATTTATCAATATCACAAAAACCATAAAAGCAATGCATCATGGACAGGGATCGTTAAGTTTTTCGAGATATTAGTTGATGCGATGGGAATAGGCCATGAATCGATGGGGAAATAATATAAATACCTATATGAATTTTGGGAAATATATTATCTTCTTGGTAAAGTACGCCAATTTTTTCCCTTTTTCGAATCTCAGCTAATAACATAAGCATATTGTGTCAAATTTGATTACATGTGAACAGTGAACTTTAGACTAAATCTAATGCATATTGACTTACGTTCAAATGACTATTAGACTTGAACGGACGCTGAATTAATTTGCATAGCGGAATTTTAATTGAAAATAAAAATGATAATTACACTTATGGAATAATAACAGAACATGGCTGCAATCTTATTTTTTTGCCAGGAAAATGTGATCAAACTTTTAGAGCTTTTAGCGCAAAACTCCATTCTGAGAATGTTACCACAAGGTTACTGATAGGCAACCTTGCTTTAGGTCCGTAGGGCCATCAAGTCTAGTCATACTTAGTTGAGAGTGCCCCATATAAATAATGGGGTAATAAAATTATTCAATATATTTCAAAATGTCCTATTTAAGTACTAAATAGTAAATGAATCAGATGATTAACAGATTTCAATTTACTACTTAATTCGATAAGAAATTATAACTTATCCAATATACTAGTAATGTTGAGATATAACTTTTAAATTGAATCCAAATACCAATCAGATTATAAGCCTACAATCAGTTTGGTTGAGTAATATAATAAGCTCTCAAAATAATACTTTTCAATACCAAATTCAATTTAAGCGCTCACACTATAGCTTGTTTAAGCCAATGTTTATGACAGGTAATCCCATAGTCTTATTGGTCAAGCTAATATTACACTTTTTTGTTAATTACTTCGGAAAGGTTCACATAATCTATCTATACGATTCTAGTAACAATTAGTTTAATTATATAACTGTTTTATAATTACGGTCTTAAATAATTCAGCGCCCGTTCAAGAAGGGGTGAGCGAATACGGAGTAGGGTTGTACCTTCGAACAGGGCTGCTGACTGCGAGCGGCGTAGGAACGCCTAAGGCTTTGATGCGTTGCTGCATCGTAGGAGACGGGCGCGCGCCTCCATTCACGCCGGTGTCGTATCGGAGTGGCTCCATTACCATCCGATAACCCGACGTCGTCGTGCCGTGACTGAAATTATAGTAAGCACAAGGTGAAAGTTTTTTAGAAGGTCAGCAGAAGTCATACGAGTGCCATGTCACATGGAACATCTTGCGGGTTTGGCCGGTGCGTGATAAAACTCTTCCTTCCTCGGGGGACGAGTACTGGGTTGGGTAGGTTCCCACAAGTAAAAAAAAGGTTTTTAAAAACGGAAGTTATCACTTAATGTCGGAAAAAATGCGAAGATGAGCATGGTTTACCCCTTCCATAATCAAAAAAATTAGGCGCACATTACGGTCGACGGTTTAGCTGTCCTACGAGGGGTCGGTGTCCCCCGTGTGTCGGTTAACCATGGGCTAAGCTATGTTTTTTATTTTATCGTTCCCCCAACGTGTTGAAACTTAGGGTCCTTTTCACATCCTTTCATTTCCTTTCCACTGTCCATTCTTTCTTTATCTACCTTTCATTCCTCCTGACATCACTCTTTACATATCTTTAACATTTTACATGTTTCTTATTTCTACTACCACATTTTCCTTTCCTTATTTGAACTAGCGGGGCTTAACTATGTTAGAGGCCAGTATTGTATAGATAACTTACCCGGTGTTCCTGGGCAGCGGGCTTAGGCGCGGGTAGTGGTGTGGCCGCGGCTGGCGCTCGGGGGCGGGAACAGGTTGGCGGCCGAGCCCCGGCGCTGCATCGGCGGGGGCGTAGGCTCGCAGTCCGCGCTCTGCGACGCGCCCGGTCCCTCCATCTCGCCCTCGTGCTCGTCTCGCCCAGGTGACAACTTCACAACGCCCGCACAATTACTCATTCATGGGGATTCGTTAATGACAATAAAAAGATCCCAATAATTAACTCTCTCTTAGAATATAGTAGACCAAATAATAAAGAACGTCAATAATATAATAGCATAATGGTATAGGGTACAGTCTGGGAAACGTAAGGTCGTAGATTCAATCCACAATTCGACTATTGATGTCAATTCCTAGCATAAGCTAATTTGGAATGGTTAACTGGAATGTTAATAAATAAATAAATGTACGTATTTAAGCTCCTCACGTCCTTGTAAAAAATGGTTGTGGAACCGATTTTTAAAATTCTTTCACCAATAAAAAGCTAGATTATCTACATGTTAAATAGGCTATATTTATCATTATAATACGAGTAGTTCAGGCTGAAATATTTGTATTTATATCGTAGGCTATAAGGAAATGTTTTATAAATACACATATCAACATCTCAATAACATAAATTTGTCTCAAGGAAAATTTTGAAATATATACAACAAACTAGTCTAGTATATAAAATGGTACACAATGGTTAGTAATATATTAATGATATAAAAAAAATATTGATTAGTGTAATGGCAGTACTATTTCCTTTTTTATATAAAAATATTATTTAATAAAAACATTATTGATATTTATCTTAATAAAAATGATTATTAGTTTCTTGTGTAATTAACCCTTGGAAGCGGAAAAAGCCTAATGGCTTAGGGTACAGTCTGAAAAACGTAAAGTCGTAGGTTCGAATCCACCATTACGTGACTATTGACGTGAACCATCTCCTAGCACAGAGGTCGGCAACCGGATCTTTGGATTTAGGGTTGCGGCTCTTTAGTACTAACTTAATTTGTGTAAGTACTATTTATTGTTGGAAAGAAAAAAAATTGTGGTTGGTTTAAAATTATTATCTTTCCCACTCATAAGGTTGCCGACCTATGTCTTTTTTTTGTTCACGCGGGGGAATCTTTTTTTAGACCATCCTCCGGTACCCTGGGTGGGCCCGGAGGGATGTGTGGGACTCGGCCCACTAAACCTTCCGCAAATGCCATCAGCCGTTATGAGCGGGGTGCCCCGGATCTGCCAGCGACAGGACACCCCAACGACCGGCCGGTCCCGGCAAAGACCGGACTTCAACCTCAAAAGGGGACTTCTCCGGCACTCAGAGAAGTCCCGACGACGCCGAAGCATACTGGCCCCAGTATGCTTCGGCCTCGCCTCTGTCCTAGCACAAAGCTTAGTTGGAATGGTTAACAAGAATGTTAGTAATGAAAAACCCATACTCCTGTACTATGTAACAACTATTTAACATTAAAGGTAACATTAGAGAGCCAGACTAATTCATGTCTTCAATTCACATAATTTATCATCTTCAAAAAGTGCCCGTGCAAAAATAGACCTTGCGCTGTGAATTGAAGGTATGTTATTGTTTGCTCTACAAGCATGAGAAACTAAATGATTCCTCTACCGGTAAAGGTTTATGGCTACAAGCAATTTTTAATTCTAATGAAGCGATCTATTAAACTGAGGCTATAATTTTAATGAAGATGAGATGAGTATAATTATTTCACTAATTTAGACGTTGAAAGATTATTTGGGATTTAAGTGTAGTATTTTCAACAATGGTACCAAGCCAGGTCGGACATAGTAATAATTTAAGATATATACTAAGAATATTGTGACTGAATAATAAAGAAATTTAAAAGATATTGGTTCAAGATTCCAGATTTCTCCCCGGCCTTATGGTACTTAAGCCGCAAATATCAGTTAAGAATGCATTGTATATTATACATTCTGCAAGCTAATGAGCCATTTTTACGCTAGACAGCAATTTGATACAGCTCTTAGGTCGCTTAGCCTGAACCTTTTCAGGGAGTAACTTGTCGCAAGGGTCCCCGAGAGAAGGCCTAATCGCAAATGCATTCCGAGAATTTTTTGGAAAAAATTTCTTTAGGCCAGAGATGGAACTTACGCACTGAATAAATGTGAGACTAGAACCGTAAGAAAAATATATAACGGAAGTGCTGTAGTCGCATACAGAGCGGCCGATTGAGATCATTAAGCGTGTAGTTTAACTCTCTGATCACAGATGGCGCTTTAACGAATTATTAAGTATTAAATAATTATTTATGTTATTTAATATCGTCGAAACAGATATAAAGAGACAAGATTTTTTAATTTACTTAATAATTTGAATTACTATTTTTTTATTTGACTTCTTTCAATTCATGTTATTTGTTTTTTTCAAAGATACAAAATTTCCTAAATGCTTTTACGTACTTAAATAAAACTAACTTTTTTTTACAAATTAAGTTGCTTCTATATTATCCGAAGGAACTACCTCCCTGCTGTCCCAGGTAACCACGTTTCTTTTTTTTTTAATATAAACATGTCAAAATTCATAGCTTTGCAAAAATGTCAAAATTTTAGGAACAAAGTTCAAAGCATCTTTGTATAGCTTCTCTATATCTCTTAAATAGGACATGTTAAGTTCGATGATATAAAGATTGTTACTCAGTTTTCAATCTGAACTATTATCAGTTGAAATTAAAACTTTTATTACGACTTTAAAAAAAAGACGAACACAGTTGGCCAGAGAGGCAGGCTTTTTGGCGAACCTAAGCCAGAGAAGCAGTCAGCAACAGCTTTTCTCTCACCGAGTTTGATAGGTGTTATAGCTCTTAGCTCGCTTAGCCTGAACCTGAATTTATTTCATAAATACTGACGTGAGTTAGTTGTTAGTGAGGTAGGCAGAGATATATAACACATATATATCTATATCGTCGAATATATATAACGTCAGCCACTTTGATAAAACGGGTGAGTCAGTAGCCATACACTGCGACGAAATATTAAGTGATTTTTCTTGTACTTAAGAAAATTTTTGGTACAACCCGACCTAAGAGCTCTGCCACCTCTCTAACTCAGTGAGAGAAAAGCTATCGCGGACTGCTTCTCTGGCGTAGGTTCGCCAAAAAGAAATCAAATAAAACAAACCGACTGATATTTGAAATCAACTGTAAAATCACCTAATCGGTTACAGTCCGTCTAGTTACATATGATAAATTTATCATAGGTGTGCTAAAGTGACGTCAGAGAATAATGGAATCTTGGATGACGACCAATTTTATTATACGTAAAAATAATTGTATTGACTCTATGAATCAAAATAGAAATCAATTTCTAACAGAGTCGACCTCCTCATTTGCCTTGGTTCCTGAAGGAAACTAGCAGGAAGTATATCACAACGGTGCACAGATTAAGGTCGGGACATTTTCCGGCAAAATGTTTTTGCACATCGGATGCGGAAGGCCGAGTCACCGAACTGTGATATTTGCCAAGTGGTGGACGATGTGCACCACATAATGGGGGAATGTGCCAAACATGAAGCGGAAAGAAAGCCATTAATAGATAGTCTAAAACTGAGGGAGCAACATGTGGGGGTCTTCTTAATGCTGATGTCTGACGCGACCTCAGAGGGAGTGAGGAAGCTGGTGGCTATGGCCATACAACATTGGTGACTTTCTTTCTCGCTTCATGCGACCAATGCGTGTGTGCGTAGTTTAGGGTATGATGGGGCTGACATGCCCAAAAGGGCAAAAGTCCCGAATAAATAAAGAAAAAAAAAAGAAATCAAGTTATTCATATATGCTTCGTTATAAATCTCTAGGGATTCGGAAAAATATAATTCAAAATATATATTCATTAAGGGAGTACTTGCAATAATTGCGTTGAGCGAAACATTTAATTATAAATATAACCTACCTCTACTATTTTTCTTATTTAAGTAATTATATATTAAACCTCTTTTTAAAAAATAAAACAAGCCTAAGTTACTCCTTATTACATCACAAATTTGCTAGTGACAGTCCCGTCAAAATCGGTCCAGAGGTTCAAGAAATTAGCCGGAACAGACAGAGAGACCAAATTGTTAAAAAATGTTATTATGGTATATGTACCGTATACGCATTCATGGATTCATATCCCTGTAGTAAAAACTGCTATTTTAATATTACAAGCAATTTTAAATAGTTATAAGATCCATGGTCCTTCGAGCCGGATTCGCTCAACGCAAATCGACAAGTTAGCATGATAGCAAGCGTCTGGCTCTCACCTTGTTGTAGTGCGCGTGCGCGCCGACGGCCCGGTGCGCACTGCCGTTGTCCGCCGTGTACGTCTTTACCTGGTGAGTGTCAGTCGCTATCGTGGATATGGCGGACGCCGATTGGCCGACGATGCCTGTGTCGCGACGCTTCTTGCCGCCCTTATAGACATATTTCGCTGGGCGGACCAGACTGGAAATACATTTTTGTAATAAATATTTGGACCTGACTTCGATAACAATTTCTGTAATCCTATGAATTACGTTGAAAACGTCCAATATCTTGACATTACCTTAGATAATATGTTTTCTTACAAAAATCACTTTGACAATTTGGAAAAACAGGTACGTAAATAAATTTATATATAGTTTATATTTTCAAATCTCTTCGACACGTTGCAAATCTATCTGTTGTTCGTAAATTCTACTTCGCACTTCGCCTATCCCTCATCACTTATTGTATCTCTTGTTGGAGAGGTTCCGTTCCGTAACCATTCTGAACCCGCTCGAGGTAGCACATAGGGTTATTTTAAAAACTATAAGTTTTAGGCCCATTCTTTACTTGACAAGCCAGCTATACAAAGATTGCAATGTGTTGAATGTGAGTCAATCACTTATTCTTAATACAGTTTCACTAGGGCATCGTCAGATTCCATATATTCAATTGGATAAACGTCATTAGGATAGAATTAGCTGTATTCCAGCAGTTATGAGGACCGTTAAAAGATATACTTCTACCTGGGGCCATACCTTTATAATAATAATGTAGTTTACATCATCCTTTGAAGGGTACACGTTGCTATTGCCTAGTGCTGGCTTTGGCAAGAACTAGCCAGACTTAGAACGACATTAGACTCGATTAGTGGCGGAGATGACTTTTTGCATACGATAGCATCAATAATGTATATAGTAAAGTAGAAAATATAATCAAAAAATTGTAATGTCAGTTCAAGACATAATAAAAAGCACATTGAACACTTTATATTTACCTAGGAAATTGTGGTCCAAACTGCGTATAGCAACAATTGTGCCAGCACCCTCTTGAGAAGGGGTTGTACCCCCCGGTGAACTTGCCGGTCACCTGTTCGTTAGTGGTGCGGCCGCGAGATACCAGCACCATATGGAACCCCGTCAGGCCGAAGATGGGTATAGCTAGAACCGCTATTATGCCCATTATAACCATTCTAAATCGATATCGTTAAGGTATAAATTTATTTATAATCATTATAATGCTACTTACATTGTATGTTCATTGACTGTTATCGTTTTTGTTGTATCGTATTTTTATTTTATTATTATTTATTTATGACTCTAAATAGTGAATATGCCAATATAAAAGTACAAAAACAACAGTTTATTCATAATTTGTAGAAATGAATAATTTGCGTGCGTGACTGTACACATGCGCAGCATTCCCTTCCAACGTTTAGTGGTAAAGACAGAGTATTTACTGTCATTTTTTTTAATGCAGAACTACACAGATTAGCCAGAGAAGCTGGCCTGCTTCACCTGCCAGAACCTCTATCGCTAGTAACTCGACACAAGGGTCCCTGACGGATAACCCCTGAGGGTTAATCTCGGCTTGGACGGGCTGTCGTCAACTCTACCTTCTTTCGTGTACGTAAACCATAGATCTTGAAATTTATGTTTAATTTGCGAATATATTATCGAGCTATATGGTGAATTTCACATTTGATACATTCGAATGCTCATAGATTGACAAGATTTTAAATGGAGTTAATTATATATACTTATTAAGTTTTACTAACAAATTCTACTAAATACATTCTATGTTATTAATAAAGATTATCTTAGCGGAATGTGCAGACACTATATCGTGGTAAAGGTCAACATTGACGATTACTAAGGTAGATTTTTTTTTAATTTTGTAAAAAAAAGGATACGAGACGATAGGCTCAATCTGCGTAAGTGTTTTGTTTTTCATAACGAAGTACAGGCTGAAGCCGAATATGCTCAGCATGTGTATCGAGAGCGAAATAAGAAAGAAAAAGAAGAAGCGGTAGTTCCGTCGTCCTATACAGTTGTTTACCCACGGGCAGTGGTGGTCGAACGTCTGGAACAAACATCACTATCAATGGCTCGATTCAGCCGGCACAAAAATAATAATGTACTTAAAAAATAAGTGAGCACTAAGTACATGCGCGGGAGAAGTTATACTTCTTTGGCATCATAAAAATAACACTAACGAATTGAAAACCTGCTTCTATTTTGAAGACAGTTAACAGGTTTTTAGCCCTGTGGAAGGACATGCGTAAATAAATTTGAGAAATTAAAACGATATAGACAGATTTATTTTCGAAGAGTGGACCGATGTAATAGGTGTCACATCAAGCTAAATAGTACACTAACAAATATATTTTCAGTAAATCAAACTACCCTTGAAGTACATCCTTGCTAATAAAGAATGAATCATCGTAATCGGTTGGCGTAATATCGAGTTATTCTTCCATTTGTCGCGACCATTGTCATGGATTCCATTGTCAGAATTGGAACAAATTGAAATGGGCATGATCAACATGGAAAGCACCAGCTTTCGAATGAAAAAAACCATCAAACATACAGATTGAGAACCTTTTTTGAAGTTGGTTGATAAATTAATAACAGCGGCATCTATCTAAACCAGTTGACACTAACACTATAAGATGCACCTTTTTTATATGAAAAGTGGCAAACGAGCATACGGCTCACCTAATCTTAAGTGATCACCGTCGCCCATGAACATCAACAGCACCAGAGGAACTGTAGGTGCGTTGCCAACCTTTGAGATAGGAATAGGCTCGTTTCTTGAAGGTCCCTAAATCGTAAACGTTCGAAAACATCGCTGGCGACAGTTGATTCCACAAGACAGTGCGTGGGAGAAAGTTACGCGAAAAACGTACAGTCGTTGAACGCCAACCATCAAAATGGTGGCGGTGGAATTTGTAATTCTGCCGAGATGTGCGGTAATGGAAATCGGTAGCTGGGATTTTTTTTTATGACGAACTACACAGATTGGCCAGAAAAGCTGGCCTTGACTGCTTCACCGGATTTGAGAGGTGGCATAGCTCTTAGGTCGCTTAGCCTGAACCTCAATATATATAGATTAGAAAAGTTTTGTACTAATAGAGTACTCGGCGCGTAACTGAGAGGTTCTCGCTTCGGGTACCAGTTCAGACTATTTGATTTGATTCTGTTAGCAGTACAGACTTCATGTATAGATTATAAAATTTTTACGACACCGTAATTATCACTAGCTAGTTTATGGGTCCGTCTATACTGACTGCACTTCGTGTTGATTAGACTAGATCTAAAAATTATTATTTTTTAAATAAAGACTCCTTTTGGGGACCTCGCTTTGCAATAAATGCTACTTCTTTGACATAATTCCGAAGCATATTGTAAGGTTTTTTTAGGAGTGGGTTAATGCTAGGATTATTCATAATGATTTCATAATGTTGTATCGAAACAATGCCATATATTGTATAAATATATAATTATTTGTAATATGTCGATATTGGCTACGTAATGTATCTGTTAGTCCTGCCTGGAGAGTTGGAGTGTAATGACAAGCGTACGATATTTGTTTATCGGATGAAATATGTCTATATAAATATCGATGTTAGATGATTCGATAATATCGGATTGAAGCCATGTATCCCGTCCATATATCGATAATTTATGTAATATCGATATCTATCGTGCCTCCTACGATTAACTAGGGATGTTCATGCCAAAAATATATCGATATAATATACAGTGATATTGTATCGACACTACGCGATATATTGTATGAATATAGCGGATAATATTAAATACTAGCGTATCCAGCCTACATTTTGCTTTATTTTATTTAAACAACAAACTTACACCATTAATTATTTAATTTAACTCTCACAATATATTAAATTATGCATTTCTCTCCGTATTCATTCTCTTCTCGAGCGGGTGAAGATCATTACCTACACCCATGTATCAGTAAATCAGTATCAGTAAATACAATATCATTCTTATCATTCATACAAAAACATATCAGGCTCAAGTTGATGTCAGAAATAAAAGTACGACGTATGACTTGTTTGACAGTTCAAAAGTGGAGTGCTCCGATCGTCACCAAACTTTACACGATTACTCGTCAGGTCAATCTGAAGATTCCTTGAAAGTTTCATTGAAATCGGTCCAGCCGTTTCGGAGCCTATACTTATCAAACACACACACATTCTCTTTTATATATATAGATTAGAAAAGTTTTGTACTAATAGAGTACTCTGCGCGTAACTGAGAGGTTCTGGCTTCGGGTACCAGTTCAGACTATTTGATTTGATTCTGCTAGCAGTACAGACTTTATGTACAGATTATAAAATTTTTACGACACCGTAATTATCACTAGCTAGTTTATGGGTCCGTCTATATGGACTGCACTTCGTGTTGATTAGACTAGATCTAAAAATTATTAATTATTTTTTAAATAAAGACTCCTTTTGGGGACCTCGCTTTGCAATAAATGCTACTTCTTTGACATAATTCCGAAGCATATTGTAAGGTTTTTTTAGGAGTGGGTTAATGCTAGGATTATTCATAATGATTTCATAATGTTGTATCGAAACAATGCCATATATTGTATAAATATATAATTATTTGTAATATGTCGATATTGGCTACGTAATATCTGTTAGTCCTGCCTGGAGAGTTGGAGTGTAATGACAAGCGTACGATATTTGTTTATCGGATGAAAAATGTCTATATAAATATCGATATTAGATGATTCGATAATATCGGATGGAAAGCATATATCCCGTCCATATATCGATATTTTATGTAATATCGATATCTATCGTGCCTCCTACGATTAACTAGAGGGCATTAAATGTTAATACACGTAATGCTGCCATGCTAATTGGATTTAAATTTGAACAGTTTATTATCTTTATTTCGTTTTAATTGACATTCAAAATGAAAAAAAAAATGGCGCGGGTACTCATGGGGGGGATCTAATTTACATTTTCATCTTAGACGTAAGAAAAAAGTGTATGTGTTTTAAAAAGACTTGGCTTAAAGGTCTTGTTACCAAGCCATAAAATATTCATCAACAACAACGACATTCAAAATGGAGGAGGTTGTCATTTCGTCTGTATTATTTTTTGTTTATGCACTCACAACTCCGACAATTTAAACAGATTTTTTTATTGAAAAGCGTTTCAATAAGGTCCCATTACAATTTTAGCACCTAGATGACAGAGCTATGCTCGTTTATATTTGATAAATCATGGTTTTTGGAAATCATATTTAGATTAGAATTACATATTTATAATATTTCATCGATCTTACAAGACACAAAGTTTTTCATGAATAATATAAGTAAATAATTGATTTTCTTTCTCTAACCTAACTCAAAGACTCATTAGCTTAGTGATGCCTAACAACGCCAGCTACTGAAATATTTGTAGAGTTGTTAAAGTAATAAAGTTGCTCACAATTTAAAAAATAAACCTACCAATAAACGACAGGAAGGGATTATATTTTCTTACAGTTGATGTTAAAGTCGATTATGGATAAAACGACATTTCCAAAAAAAAAAACCTAGACACATTTATTGCCCCCGAAACCATACCACACTTAATATTACCATAAACTAAAAGCTCAAATTTAAATTTCATAAAAATCGTTGCGAGCCATTTCAGAGATGCACATTAAATAATATACAAGAATTGCTTGATAAAAGATACTTATTAATTAATGGCTATATATATATATATATATATACCAGACCAGGCCTATATATATATATATATACCAGACCAGGCCTATATATATATATATATATATATATATATATAAAGTCCATGACTAGGTAAGTACTCCTTACCTAAAATTCGCTACGAACGAGCTCTAATAAAAGAGAATGTAGACGGCATAACTTCGTAATATAATAATTATGATACTAGAAAATTAAAGAGAGCGTCTGTACGTAGTAGAGTTTAACACGTGTTTAATGGTAAGACGGATTTACGATCATTTTACGTACATTTGATTTGAAGTTGTTTTTTGTTCAACCGATATTAAATTATTGCTAAATGTAATAATATATATCCCACTGTTGGGCACTGGCCTTCTCTATAAAGAGAATATAATATAATAGTACGGATTGGCAGATTTCACATGTCTTTTAAATTCAAACAAAACAAATTTTCTAAGACATGTAGGTTTCCTCACGATGTTTTCCTTCACCGCCGAGCGTGTGTTAAAACAGCAAATTAAAAACAGCAAATTTATTGGTGCTGGCACCGAAGATCGACCTCGGTCGCGTACTGTGCAACTTGAGGCGACCGCCCGGACATTGAACTACCAGGGCTCACCTGATCTTAAACGATCACTGTTGGCAATGAACATCCACAGCACCAGAGGAGCTGCAGGTGCATTTCCGGCCTTTGAGAAGGCTCGTTTCTGGAAGGTCCCTAAATCGTAAAGGTTCGGAAACACCGCTGGTGACATTTGATTTCACAGGTTGAAAGAGAGTGGAAGAAAGTTACTAAAAAAGGAACAGTCGTGGAACGCCAACCATCAAGATGGTGTTGATGAAAGGAAGTCGGTAGCTGGGATGATTCCGAACACTTCCCGTGGTAAATACAATAGAGAATGCAAAGAGCTCTGACATCTCGCAACCGAGGTATTATTATATTAAATGTAGAAGTTAAAACATTGCGGTGTTTATAAATTTGAGAACAAAAGATTTACAATTTCAATTTTAGCATAATAAAAATTGCTATTAAAACCGTGAGAATTTAAATACATGTTCAGGATTTTTTCCCTGAATTGAAAAACTAACACATAGTATTTCAGTAGCACAGGTCTTCTAACTTTCAAGTTTTGTTCAATAAATCTGAAGAACTGCAAGATTACCAATAAAACAATATTTAAATTTCTAATGATCATCCACTAAAATTTGGTGTTTTCCTTCTAGGAAGATCAGTAGAGCTGAGCAATGTACTATATCTGAAGCACTTTTTATCTCTGATAGAACATCAAATGTTTGTTCATCTCCTTGAGGACTTAATCTTTTCAACCAGTTCACTAATGATCCAAGGATTTCTATAATGATTGCAATAATAAATAGTACAATAAAACTTAAGGAACTATAGCAATGTAAGTAATAAGTAACAATTATAATAAAACTAACTAACATTCTTGCTAACCATTTCAACTAAACAAATGCTTGTGTTAGGGGATGGTACATGTCAATATACATATGTTAGGTTCGAAATTAAGACCCTACAAATCGAAGACCGTACTCTCAACCATGGGTCCAGAAACTTTTTTACCAAAGGATCGGATAAATGCAACAAAATGTATGCAAAAAAGAGTCATACATTAGAATTCAATAATATATGATTTGGGATTAATCATTAAAGGTTTCGCGTGACATAGTGTTCAACGTAGGGATTATCTATGTACCAAAGTGTTAGTAAATATTTGGTTACATCTGACAATATACCAGTTTTTTATCATTCAGAAAATGTATCAGAGTATTATCTCACAAGCTTTAGGTAATACTTGATAAGCAACTAATGAGAATGTTTATTGACAGAATTTTGTGAATTATTTCATTGCACAGACAAGAGCAACCTACAATTTCATAAGGTTAAAAAAAATGAATGCAGAATTTGAATAAGACTGGCTTTATTACATAATATGTATAGCCAATTTATGTAAATTAGTAACACTTTCCATCTGAAAATATATTGGTCTAATCGGTCTCATAAGTGACAGGTCACAAGCCCCTTACAATCCGAGCATGTTACTGCTGTCTAAAAACTGAAAAAATCATTCTTATGACCTGGCTAGAATTTAAACACTCAAAATACCTGCTTCTTGCTAATTTAAGTGATGATCTAACATCACTGAAATTTTAATAACAACTTTGCAAGTAAACAAACAAAAAGACATAATATACATATCATAGAGAATAGACATTGAAATCTTTTACCAGTAGATTATAGCTCACAGAAGCTCATAAAAACATTGTTCCCTTCCTATTACTACAATAAAATTGTTCAACATATGACTGCCATGGTCACAGACTGTGTAATAGTTTCAAATGAGTAAAATATCTTAATCTATGAAACAAAAGCAACAGACCTTTTGGTATCACGCCCGGGTCCATGAAAGTGGCCAATGTAAAATTGGCCAAAACAAAAAAGGTTATGACACCTTGGTATGCAGGAACCCATGGGTGTTGATAAAGATAATACTGGCACCTGTAATAAAATACCTTAAACCTTTATTTTGTTCATCAGAATTTTTTCTTTATAATTTACATATAGTTAAAGTTAAACAACAGTAAAAGTTAAAGTTGATATTTAGCTTTAGTTTTCCAGAATTAAATATCAACTTTAACTGTATTTCTTTACATGTATAAAGTATGAAAAACTGTTGCAGGAATGACAGCGTTAGAAAGTAACTGATAGGGGAAAAGTGCCCGTAATAGCACACATGTATACACAATAACATAAAAAAGACGTGAGACAGGATCCCATTATTCAAGATTCATCCAAAATGCATATTAGGATATTTGTCTCAATATAATAAGTTGAGCTTATGCCTATAAACTAAGAAAAAACAACTCGGTAAAGTACCAGCTGGGTTTTATTAAATTATATTACATTGCTACTATTATATCATTACTTAAAGAAAGCAAATACTAAGTCAATTTCATATTCAACTCTTCTAAAGTAATGCACCACTTATCCTACTATCATGCACAGGCCTTCACTCTAAAGAGAGTATTACTGCATATAATCCATCACAAAGCCCAAGTGCAGAATTGTGGAAACCTGTATGTGGATTGCTCACCACATTTTACTTCACCACTCAAAATTTCTACAGTAAATTTCAATATAAAAAATTTATATACTGTTGGTCTTAGGCATTTTTCGTAAAGAGAGTGGCAGAATACCATGCGGCCCTATTGCAGATTGGCAGATTTCTCATTTTTCTAAAATATATAGGTTTCATTACAATGTTTTCCTTCACCGCCGAGCATGTGGTATGGTTTACCACATGCTATGTGGTAAACCATACCGTTATATGTAAATAAAATTTCAACAACAAATTTATTGGTGCCGATACCAGGGACTCTCTCAAACTCAGGTTTCTACAAACTATCATTGTAGCATGATTTATCGAGTATAAAATTGTAACCAAGTCTCAAAATTCTATACATTGAACATATTGTTTACTACAGCTGTTTTACTGTGCTTACTATGGCTACACACACACTCAATGGGTATAAATATCCCCAAGCAGAATGTTTGTATCAAAACAAGCATTATGCAGTCCAAAATATTTAGACACAAGCATTTGCAAAATGGTCTAATAAATATAAATCGTATAAGAAAAATATCAAACCTACATTGCTGTTATGGTCTTGTAACTGGCCAATACAATTTTATGTTTTCAAATTAAACTCTGATTTCAAAGATTATAAAAGCCCTTAGTATGATATTAACAGTGATTGTCTAAGTCACTTTATATAGAATAAAGGTTAACTATAATTATTGTCATATCTTAGACTATTCCTAGGACTCCTTTGTATAAAAATTGGACTTGTTAGCTTCCCGCACTAAATTAGATAAATAGCTCCTATTAGATAGTTTAATAACAGACATTAATCTCCCATCTAATGAGATCTAAATCCAACATAAACTATTTTCATAACTATTTTGGTGTAAATTGCTTATAATTTACTGTTATGTATAACATTCAGTTTTAACCTTAAAACAAATTAATTTAATAATATAATACTGTTAAAGATCTTTATCTACAAAGTTATTCTGTGCAAAGCTATATGTATGTATAATAATGTAACTTATAAAATAATAATTTGATAATCTCTCAACAATTAATAACAATTATGCATATTTGTAATGTCATCAACATTTATGTAACAATTTTTTTATAATATTATGTTTCATATCAAATTGAGTTTGTATCAAAAATACTATTACTATTACAAAAAAAATAGTATTACAGAAATGTATCATCAAATCCTATTTTCACTAGGTTTCTAAATATTTTTTTAAGAGAAACCTCTTACTGTGTCTCATAATCATTATCCACCAGTATAAAGTTGACATTGAAAATATTTAGTGCCTACAAAGGACATCATATGTAGATTCTGATTCATTCTTATTCTGATAATTTGCTTTGTTTATATCGATTAGGTCACTAGCACCACAAATGTTAGCTATAGAAAGGAAATGTATTGTACAAGAATTTTAAGCAGTTTAATGTAAATAAATGTCTTCCTTTGGATTGGTCCGTCATTGGTTGCGCGGAGGTTGCACTCAAGGTATATGTGAAGACAAAACATTATATACCAAAAAACTAAACAGACCAAAGGTAGAATTAAGGTATTATTAGAAACAATTCTATATATTATGGGAAAGTTGTCAACCCTAAGTGTAAGTAAATTCGTATATGATCGACATGTTGTATACTTACGGAAAATAAAAAAACATGGAAGTCGTTCCCAAAAGCAGTGTCCAAGCGAATGTCGCGGGGATATATCTGGTCTTGAGGTCGCATTTCGGCATATTGTGTCAATTTTAATTTTCTAAAAGCAAATTATCTCGATTTTATTCACTACAGACCAACATGGCCGCGCCTATTAGTGTGACAGACAGAAACTGTGTGGCAACTTCAGTGACTTTGACAGATTTTAATTATCCTTTTAGCTTTAAAAATAACCTAACGATTTATATAGGCAACATTGTAATTTTATATCTTAATAAATCCACCTAAAATTGTAATAGCCATATATAAAACACAGATTAGTATGTTCTGATTCGTCATAATTTATTATAAGTTACCTATCATATAGAACTCCCAAGTTAAAAGAATATTAGCACCTATCTATGTTATTAAACAAAAACAATCAGTATTATTGCGGGCCGATAAAATGGATGAAACACTCCTTACATTATATTCTAAACAGATGTGTAACTCAATCGGGAGAGTTGTAATAGCCGCTGGCAATCAGTTGGAAGGATATCACAAATATTTTTAATCTTTTTTTATGGATAGTTGGTCAACTACACAGATTGGCCAGAAAGCTGGCCTTGACTGCTTCACCGGATTGCGAAGTGGCATAGGTCTTAGATCCCACGAGGGTCCACCGGTGAGAGGTAACCTTGACTTGGACGGTTACTTTGTTACGCGTAAGCAATCCAGTCCGAGGGCGCCCGAGAGGGCCGACCTAAACGATAAAATTCATCAAGATAAATTTAAATACAATGTTTTACAATTGGTATGTTACAGTTGGGTTTTGAAAAGGAGTCTTTGTTCAATATTAGTATTAATTACTTAATAGAATACCCAAACCAAAAGTGATATGTATAAGATTTATGGGTTCATACAAAAAGAGAAATCTATTAAATGTTATTTTTAAAATCTTGTGTTATTTCAATTGTACGTTGTGATGTAATACGGTTTTCTTTATTGCCTAATAGACAACCAACCAAAATTTCTTCAATGGTAACACAATACGATAAGAGATCGAAAATCTTGAATACTACTGTAACTGTAAGCAACTATAAGGTTTTATATACTCTTTGGCACACAGCAAACATTTGGCAATTGGCACACATCACACATCTGCAGCGAGACAGGATGAACAGAGGTACATTTTTTTATGCCATCTGTCTGTCACATACATTTTTAAATAATCATTGCCTGCAGTATATTGTTAAATAAATGGAACATGTATATATGTTCATTACAAGACTGTTTATATGAATAATACTCTAATAGGTCATTAAAACATATGTGAATTTGAGAAGGTTATGTCTTACATTATTTAGTCGTATTATTAAAATGTATTCGTTTCATTAATGAGTGAAATATTTGTGGAGCTTTTGCGCGAAACTTTGTCGAAAGTCACAATTTTTAAACAATAGATATTTTATAAGGTAATGAAAATTAAATACGTGGTAGTACTAAACTATATATGCAAAATCAGAAACAATAGTAACTATAGAACGTACAGTATATTTTATTTTATTACTTTAGAGTATTTTCATACAGGTATATTTCTTGTTGGGTTAGTTTGAATTTTCGCTTAACTATACTTAGGTATTTCGATAGCCTTATTGGTTCAAATTTTTTAATGTCAATTTTATTTGACTGTCATTGGTGCAATTTTGCCTTATAGTCTCGCGGATAAAAATGGCCGCAGTGTTGTCTTGTGCCTGTGGACGGTGATGTGAAAATTATTGAAAGTTTTTATTGTGATCATTAAAGAACTGGAGGAGATCCTTTTTAATACCGTGCGATATCAAAAAATTCAAAGATAAAATGTCTGAAAGTACTAGCCCTAGCGTTTTAAGTCATCTAAGACAATATAGGTTTCAAAGGAAACCTAACGCTCCAGGACCTAGCGGTTCAGTGATTATAGCGGCATCATCTTCCAGCACCCGTGAGTAATTATATTTTTTTGTAACTATTATATTAATTCTAACACCTTAGTGATGTTCCCCGGTCAAGATCATTGAGCACGTTTCATTTAACACGTTCAAGGTTTCAGTTTTGTCAATAGTTTACAAGATAACAATAAATATTAGGACGAAATTGATCGTATTGTGTTACTTTCAAGTGTTAAGGAATTGTATTGACTTAACGTGAGGTCATTGCATCATTGACAAGCTACGTAAAAAATATCACAAGTTAACTACTAACATATTTTACGTAGCAATTGCACCACGTGAAATTTGAAAAAAAAGGCTTTGATTCAGCAATATCTTAAGTTTCTTAATTTTTTAAACTGTACTCGTAACTTAAAAACGTTTATTATGTCATGTACTACCAACATTTATTTCGGCGAGAAATTAAATTGGAATATATAAATACGACATGGCTTACATGTAATTTACTCTTGTTAAAGCTTCGATTATTTGTTTTTATAGAGAAATAAATATATCAAAAAAAAATGTATGACCTAGTAATTTCAGTTTTAAATAGACATATAATTATTTTTATTTTTGCTATCATTTGTTATGTTCATTTATGTAAGAAACTGAAATTACTGTAATAAATCTGCCCTACCTTATTAAAAGTATGCTATAGTTTGTATAAGTCATTGTTAAAGTATTAATTAAAGACAGAAAATAAAATCTTGCTTTCCTGTCTAGCCAATCTTTCTTATTAGTGTAGACAAAGACACATATAGGACTCACATGTGCACTTTTTACATATGGCAGTAGAATTTTTACATACTTTAGTCTTAGGGATCTGATTCAAAACATGTTAAAATAATGGTTGCATAATGTAGAAGTACTAAGTATTGTATTGTGTTGTTGAAATGTATATTATTTATGTTTTTGATAAATTATGTAATTTGTCCACTACTTAACTACACTTTTATTTGCTTGCCTGAATTGTAAGTTTAATTTAAAACAATTTGATACATAGCTAATTACTGAATCCTCATATTTACATGAATATTAATAAATAAAACTGATTTATGGATTTTCTCTATGTTTAATATTATTTTATATATACTACAGTACCTTACAGTGTTCAGATTTGATTTCAAACTTTTCATTGACCTCTGTTTTGTTTTTACAGAATCACACATAAGAATGCCAGGCCCTGTAACCTACAGAAGTGCACCGGTGTGTTACAAACGAATAAGGGTTCTTGATTCCGATTCTGATGATTCTGCATCACCAGCTAAAAAGACTGCTGGCAGCCAGGTCGAGCTTACAACAGCTGTTAAAGAGAGAAGGTTTCGGAACATGCTGGAAATGTTTCCAGAAATATCTCCTATGGTAAGGTTTATGTGTGTATTGACATATTTCAATACATTAATTTGTTTATTTTAAATTTAGGTTTCAATACAGACAATAACTTTTGTATTAATATTTCTTTAAACACAAAAGGTGAATAAAACTGAGTATTTTAGCAAACATCTGGTATAAATACCATATGTTTGCTGAAATACTGTGGGATAGTAAGCTATGAAAATGGATAGCCCTTTAGACATAAGAGATCTCAAGTCACTAACCAAGTCTGAAGAATAAGCAAGCTTCAATGGAAATATTCTTGTTTTTTTTATTAATATAGTTGGTGGTAAGGAAGGCCCCTTTGCCAGGTATTGGCACCTATTTCTGCCACTAAATAATAGTGTGTATACATAGTTGTGTTGCAGTTTAAAAAGATACTGTGATAAGTGAAATTGCTTGCTATAAATTTAGCTATATATATATATTTTATATACATATATAAATATATATACAACATTGGTATCATCCAATGACTACTAGTATCAAGTGCTACGTCATTTTATTTAATTAAATTATTTAGAAATATTAAGTAAAATTAAATGTTGCTTCTTTCACAGCTTATAAAAAATACTCTAGTTAAACATGGTTGGAATGAGGAGCGCACAAGAGACGAACTTTTGAAGTATGATCCTGAGAGTGACGACAAAGCTGCATCATCCACCTTTATTAGTCCAAGGCCAAGTTTTTCCGGAGCTATTGCACGATCCAATGGAAATATGGGTATTGTGAGAGTTACAAGTGGCCCTACCACTGTAGTGAGAAAGCCATTAGCTGCTCAGGGAGGGAGAGCTAGAAGGGGGAGCAGTGGCAGTGAGGATGATGATTATGGAGTCAAGAAAGGAAAGGATGATAGAGTTTATGACAGGTAAATGACATATATCAGAAGCCTCATAAAACTAGGTAAACTAGCAAGCATAGGGTATGTAATATGATTTTGTTTTTACCATATAATATCAACCGCACAAGTGATATAATAGTATCATAATTATATCTGTTACTAAATATTTTATTATCTTCACTAAGGTACTGAATGCATATTAATATTGAAGGAAAGCTTAGATAAAATGTTTGTTAATTATGTTAATATTGGTTTTTAATATGATTGACCTTATATTGATGTATAATATTTCATGGCAATTGACAAATGTATATGCTATAACTGTGATGTAAACAAATAAAAAAATGTGTAAAACTTTCGTATATAATCTGAATGTAACACTCGATTTTATTATGACGTATAACATAGATTAGCCGGGGAAGCTGGCCTTGACTGTTTCACAGGATTGTGAAGTGGCATAGTTCGCTTAGCCTGAACCTCTATCGCTAGTAACTCGGCACACGGGTCCCCACCGTCAGGGGTAACCTCGACTTGGACGGTTACTATGTTACGCGTAAGCATTCCAATCCGAGGGCGCCCGAGGACTCCGAACCACGACTGGGTCGATTGATTTGTCACGGATGGTAGTACTGTAGAATACAACTTCATTTCTATTACATGGCTTAACAGACCATCTTAACAGACAATTCCCTTTGACCTGTTTCATGCCTAACCACCAAGTCTAAAGCTACAAGTTGGTATCTTTGTCATTCATCAGATTCAAATACCAATATATAAACATGTTTAAGTTTTACTATTGCTTAATATCGCATTTTGTTTTTCAGTGAAGATTCTGACAATGAAGTAACGGACGACTTAGTTGGTGACAAACGTAAAGTATTTGAATTCCTGAACACAAGTAATATGAACGAACTGTCACTGCTCAGTGGTTGCTCGCAGAAAAAAGCCGAAGCAATCATGTCAATGAGACCATTTAGAGGCTGGTTAGATATGGTAAGATTTATGTTTTATAACTTAGCTTACTTTGGGTTACAACTGTTATTTAGATCTCCATATCTTTTAAAGGCTTTCCATAATAGCTCAATACCTGAAGTTGTGTAGCATTGCTATAGATGTGTATATAGATATTTTAGCTACAAACTCAAATTTGGTAGTTTTATGTTACTATTACGTTAAAATATAAAATAATAATTGCAATCTTTCTAGAATTCCTATTTATCTCTGCTCAGATGATTTTTTTACGAAATATCCAATCTTAGCAGCCTTTATATTCATCATTTCATTGTTATGATAATTTCAGGTGGAAAAATTCAACAGTAGTAAAATGTTGAGTACGGAATTGTTAAATTCCACCCAAGAGTTATTGAGCACTAGGAACAATATCCAGCGGCTAATGAAAAAGTGCGTGGGATTGGCCCAGCAGTTGGAGGCTGCAGTCGCCGCTGGAGCCGGTAGACTTAAGCAGCCAAGCATTTTGGACTCAAGGTTTGTCACAATCAGTCTTAATTTTAAAACGGGAAAGTTTCCATTGTGACTGGCTGATAAGTTTATGATGAATAAAACAAATAAGGAGCAAAGAGAAAGAATATCCAAAATAGAACTTTTAATTATCATCTACAAATATGTAATTATTTTCTGGCTTGTTGTTTATTAAATTGGATAGATCTATTGTATCATAATTTGCCTATTTGATGCTAAAATGATCCTTCTACCACTTCATTATTTCAGTTTAAAACTGGCTCCATACCAATTGGTGGGGCTCAACTGGCTAGCAGTACTCCATAAACAGGGTGTGTCTGGTATACTTGCGGATGAGATGGGCCTCGGCAAGACTGTGCAGGTCATAGCTTTTCTTGCCCATCTTAAGGAGACAGGTCAGGCGCGTGGCACACATTTAATTGTTGTCCCTGCTTCTACGTTAGGTAAGATATTTACGAAAAACCATTTCATGTTTCGTTATAATCTACCAGATGACAAATCCTAAAACACAGCCCTCTATATGTATATTTAAGTTATATATTTTTCTTTAATGTAAATTGTTACTGAATAAGCAATGCACTGATAGTATGTGGGATTTACAATATGGGAAACATGGGTTCAAATTCCATTTGGCATAACCAAGGAAATTACAACATAAATAATTGTGCAAGTTGATGACTAGTTACTACAATTCAAGTAATGTATGTGTGTAATGGATTTTTATTGTCATTTGAGAGAGTGGAAATTTAAAGTGAGAGTAATTTGGGATTAAAATGAAAACCAAGAAAACAAGCATCTTGAAATGATTTGACAAGATTTTCAAGAAGAAGTAAAGAATTTATAATTTTCTAGATCCACTGCTTTGCCATATCAATTTTAATTTCTAGTGACTACTATACGCTATTTTCTTAACCCGAACGAAGGACTATAGTATTGATGAGACATGAATTTGTAATAGATAACTGGAGTGGTGAGCTGGCGCGTTGGTGTCCATCGCTCCGTGTCAGCAAGTATTACGGACACCCTGAGGAGAGGCGGCAGTTGCGTGTGGAATATGCGCGAGGACTTGACAATTACGATGTCGTTCTTACCACGTAAGTTCACTTTTTATATCGTTTTAATAAGAACTTCTAGGAGTCTTACATACAGAAAATCAATTCAATCAATCAAATCAGCCCATATCACCTTACTGTTGGGTATAGGCCTCCGTATTTTAGCGACATTCATTTCAGCGGCCTCGCTGCCCTGATAATGACCAGCGGGCTGGTGGTCTGCCCACTCAGCATCCTTGTCATGGCCACCATTTGGTTACTTGCCTGGTGTCCCTGCCCATGCCAATTCAGTCTCACGATCCACATCGACTTTGGTTTTATGGCGAATTTCGACGTTAGGTACGCAGTCCATTAGATTGGTTCCTAGCAGGGCGCGCTGTATAGCTCGTTGTGCACCTTGAATTTTGTGCAGATTTTGTTTTATGTGCTTTTAAATTGTAAAAATGTAAATTGTAATATAATTAAAATAAAAAAACGATTGCTTGCAATTATTTTTTCACAATATTACCAACATTCTTGTTAATCATTGCAGCTAAGTTTAACCTCATGATAAGAGATAGTTCACGTCGATAGTGGAATGGTGGATTCATTCTAACCTTGAAATTTTACTCCAATAGCAATTCAAAGAAAATCTTTAAATAATAACCATGATTATGATTCTTTCCAGCTACACCATGGTTAGCAGTTGTCCAGAAGAACGTAAGATGTTCCGAATCACTCCGATGCATTACGTTATATATGACGAAGCTCATATGCTCAAGAACATGTCAACACAAAGATATGACAACTTACTTAGGATTAAGGTAAGATATGTAAAATTATTGTGATAAAACTAGCAACTATACTCTGTATTACCAGGATAAAAAGTAATTTAAACCATTAATACAAAAAATCTAAAAAGAACATTTCAGCGAATCTGAGAAGTACAATACTAAAAATTTAATACTTTTATTTTGTAATATGCCAACTAGTGGCGGCTCTGAACATGCCAGCTCATTCACGCAAGTGGACCTATGATTAACACTACTGTTTGATTTTTTTTTAAATTATGAATCCTAACAAATTCCCTCAAATGTAGATAACGAACAATGCTTGGTATGAGTTTCATTTCTAAGCTTCAAACGTTCTGTTTGGTATATACACTGAATGACTATGCATAAAAAAGCAAGAAAAGCATTCAAATATAAGTCAAAAGTTTTCAGGAAAAAAAAAATGTATAAAATGCCAATTATATGACACTTCTAATGAAATTCATGATATAATGGTGAGAAGACCGTGTTATAACCGGTGGTGTAGACTGCTCTTCTGTATCACGCTGGGCCATTACAGTGATTTAATTTTAAACACATGTTTAACTATTTATTTATTCTGCGACCACGAGGAAGAATGCCTATGAGGTGGACTGACCAAGTAAAGGCAATAAGTAGCTCATCATCAGTGCATAAACACATAAGGAAGGCGGCCGTTAGAAAAGAGTGGCGGCGTATTGTGAAGCTTACCACCAACAAATCCCTTGCAACTTATCACAAGTGATGAGCTCAGTCAGGAGTGCCACTGATGAAGATGATTCTTGATTTGCACAAAAAGTATAGTCTTTTTAATGGCGGACTTATTACCAAAAGACATTATCTGCTTGTCTACAGTGTTGTGTAGAGTCAAAGTAACGAAAAGAAATAGGAGTACGAGTGCACGATATATATCGATATTACATAAAATATCGTTATATGGACGCGATATTTCTAATCATCTAATATCGATATTTATATCGATATATTTCATCCGATATACGAAATGTCGTAAGAAATTAAATAAAGAAGCATTCCATTCTTTCTTTTATAGTACAAAACTTTTCTAATATTTAATATTAAGCGCTAATTCATTATAAACAAATTTCGATATATGAAAAATATCGATATATTTGTACAATATATCGCGTAATATCGATACAACCTCACGAAATATTATATAGAAAAATATATTGATATTTTATTTTTGGCATGAACATCCCTAAATACTATAGAGCTACAAAGAAAATAAGCTACAAAAATTCTATAGAAAGTTTAATATTGGTTGACCGTTGACAATTTCTTATCAAAATCTATTGCCCCTTTGTGTACACTATTAAAGGTTGTAACTAACTACCAAAGTTTACAATTTCAGTCAAAGCATAGACTGCTACTCACTGGGACACCGTTACAGAACAACCTACTGGAGCTAATGTCGTTGCTTTGCTTTGTTATGCCTCACATGTTCTCCGGGAAGACAGACGATCTCAAGAGTTTATTCCAGAAGAATGTCGTAAGTTTTTTTTCACATAGGTGAATTGTTTTTTTTTTATTTTCGTATGTTTTCTAAAAATTTGTTTAGTAAACAAACAAAAGTAATTTAAATAGCTGGTATTGGAAATTTAATTTCCTCGTAATTTTTGATAGAGAAATGTTTCTTGTTCAACATTGCCTACATAAATAATAATGTAATAACGGCCAATTAGATATTTATTACAATTGAATACCTTAGCTTATATTCATAGCTTATAGCTCGCTCTGTATATTTTCTATCATGATAAACCAAAACAAATTGAGACAAATAATTTGTTGATTTTAGTACAGTAACTTAAACTTCTCAAAGTCAGTAAGGGTAATAGAAAGAGAAGGTAGATAATGACGGACAAGCTACCTCACTTTCAAGTATTTCTTACCAATGCAGTCCCCATGTCCCAAAAATTGTTCACTGCCCATCTGTCCTAATTGGGTTTAATATTTGACCAGTGTTTTCTTTTTTCACAGAAATCTAAAACAAAAAATCCAAACGGCACTGTGATAAGCCGTGACGACGATGTGCCTGCATTTGAGCAGAGTCAAATCACACAAGCGAAAAGGATCATGAAGCCATTCGTATTGCGGAGGTTGAAGAGGGACGTCCTACAGGATTTACCAATGAAAACCAACCACACAGAGCTATGCCCTATGTCCGAGAGGCAGCAGATGTTATACAAGAATTTAATTGCTGCCTTCTCTGCTAAGGATGGCATGGTAAATATATAGACAAGCTATTATATTAAAGTTTATTAATCAAGATAGCCTTTGGATTGTAAGTCTCAAAAACTTAAAGTGCTGATCACATATGATATTTTGTAAAATTACGTATTAAGTTTGTCTCGACCCTACTTAGATAGATAGATATATAAATCCCTTATTGCACTAAAGTATATGTACAAAGGCGAACTTAATGCTATTTAGAATTTTCTACCAGCTAACCTTAAGTGGTTAAGAGCAGGCTAAGGGTAGTGCCGCTAAAAATAGCGTTTTAAAACTATTATATAGATAAATAAATATACATTTACATATACATAAATAGATACTACTATATAAATATAATAATATACGTACACATGGAATATGTATAACAACAATAAATATACCAGTTTGTAGATGTGAGTTCAACTTTAATGAATATAAGTTTAGTTGACTAAATCAGGAAATCCTGAAAAAAGATGGTCTCAAGATTGAAATAAATCTTGAGACGATCTTTTCGATGTTATTAATCATATCATCGAACATATCTAAATATATGCTTTATTTATTTTCTCATTTAAAATTACTATACACTTCAGCTACTATTTTTTTCTTCTCTATCTCATTCTATACTTGTTGGAAGAAATACACAAAATGAAGAAAATTACAAATTCAAGCTTATTACTTTATGTAGGTCATGTAGAGCTAAGCTTTTACAACAATTGACTTGATAACCTTGTACTGAGTGAAAAATGTGCCAATATACAAAATGTGTGTCCATTTTTAATGTTGCTGTCCAACCCGGCCTCAGAGAGAGGGAAGAAGCTGGTGACCATGGCTATTCAGCAATGATGACTTTCTTTTTCGCATCATGTGATTTTAGTTTTATGATGGGGTTGAAGTAAATTTATAATGGGCCTGACATGCCCGAAAAAAAAATTATTGACTCTACTGAAATAAAATGCAACTTTAGTGGTGTTCCCCATTGTCCCATTTTGACCATGTCTTATCTTTTTGGTTTTATAGAAAGAATGCTAACAATTTTTTTTATTTTTGTGCGAGTTAGGAAATGCTTCACGTCAATAGTCGGATTCTAACCCACGATTTTACGATTTGCATACCGCACCCTAAACCATTAGGCTATTGACACTCCAAACTCTTTATTTTTCAGGTACACGCAACAACAGAGCAGAGCGGTATATCAATGATGATGGATATGCGGAAGTTAGCAAACCACCCATTGTTGCTGAGGTACCATTATGGTGAGAATATAGTGAAGAAGATTGCCAGTCGTCTCGTAAAAGAACATGGTTACAAGGAGAAGAATGAACAATATGCATTTGAGGACCTACTATGCATGTCGGACTTTCAGATACACCAGCTCACGTTGGAGTACCATGTAAGCTTAATATTTTTCACCTTGTTTCTACTGATAGTGCTCCTTTATTACAAATTTAAGGTTCAGCTTCAGTATTGTACGACACATAGGTCCTCTATATGTAACACTGACACTATACAGGGTATTAATGACATGACTAATGACATCTTTGATAATACTATAATTAGAATTTATTTAAATGTTTTTTTATAGCAAATAAATTCACCATATCTTAAGTGATCAACCATAAATATAACAACATGGCCTTTGGGAAAAAGTAGGCTTGGTTTATGAAAAATTCAGTATCAATAGAAATAATCAACTAAAGAACTCGAAAGAGTCTACCACTTACTCCTCACTCAAATGCCAGCAACAGATTTACAAATTTGATGTTATTACTAACTCGGGCCATTATTATCATTGGTCTATTATTCTGACATAAAGCTATATATAAGAGAGCTGATACACCAATCAATTTGCCAACGATAATTCGTCGTTAGTAACGCATTAACGATTATTAAATTAATATATACTAATTCATAATATAATTACCTTTTGGCATTAAGTCCGCCATTTTGTACACTTTTATGTCGCGCAAATATGGGTTAAATGAATATAAAATCGTTCTCTTGCAGAGTATAAAGTCATATTCGGTGCCCGACCACCTGATCCTGGACTCGGGTAAATTCCAAAAGCTGGATGAGATGCTGCCCGAGCTGAAGGCAAACGGTCATCGCGTGCTGCTGTTCAGCCAGTTCACCATGATGCTGGATATACTGGAGCCCTACCTCAACATAAAGCGGTACCGCTACCTCAGGCTGGATGGTAGCACTGCCGTCACAGAAAGGTATCGAATTATACCATGACATAAAATCGCTGTAAACTGTTGGCTAAGATTCTTAAATCCAATTTGTGATATTGGTTAAAGCGTAAAAGGTGTTGGGAGCGTACGATGTGGAACTCTGCCATCTCTGCCTACCCACCTGGATGAGGCGCCATTGTATTTATTTCTGGTACAATCTAAAATATATGTAATAAGAACAGTCTACGTGTGCGTAGAAAAGAGACAATTACGTTTTATTAGTGTCAATAATCTGATGGTTTAGGGTACAGTTTGTAAATCAAAGCCGAAATCACCGTTTGTTCACGTAAATCCTAGCCCAAGTTTTAGCATATTAGGAATGGTTAACAAGAATGTTAGTAATAATAGAAATTAACTTATACCTAAATAAATGTATTAGAATTACCATATATAACTATCTATAAAAATATAAATATAATTTCATCACATAACACAAGGCAATTGCTGTATCTGTCTACCCTGCTATTGCAGCTAGGGAATCGACGTGAGATCTTATTCTTTAATATTAATTTTATATTTACACAGACACAGTGAAAACAATTTCAAAACTGATTTTTTTCACATATATTGATTACTAGCTACGCCCCGCGGTGTTACCCGCGATTAATTTTTTTTATAAAATAAAAAAATAGATAAAAGACAGAAGTTACTCCTTATTACATAAGCTAACTGCCATTGTAAGTCCCGTCGAAATCGATCCGCTGCTCCAGAGATTAGCCAGAACAAACAGACAAAAATTGTACAAAATGTTATTTTGTACTGTATATACATTCATATGCTTGTAGTAGAAAACGGATATTTCAATATTACAATTTTATTTATTTGTATAGACTAGCTGTGCCACTTCCTCAGTGTGGAATAGTCACTTTCGCCTTACTAATTTTTAGACTAATTAATTTTGCTAATAAAACACATGCATACATTAAAATAAGCTATTGACAGTATTTTATTGCAAATAACTTAATTAAGTTACCTAACTATGTATTTTCTTATTGTCTACAGGCAAGAGTTAATAGACCAGTACAACACTGAAGACATATTTGTGTTCCTGCTGTCTACGCGGGCCGGCGGGCTGGGTATCAACCTGACCGCAGCGGACACTGTCATAATACACGACATCGATTTCAACCCCTATAACGACAAGCAGGCCGAGGACAGGTGAGATGTTTTCATGTGATCATTGTATGCAATCAAACAAGAAAATACTTAAACCGAACGAAATTTAAAATAAGATGTACTATTTTGTTTTGGGACCTAATCTATTTGACATGAAGGACGCTACAGTTTCACCTGGCTTTTAATAGGTGGCCAATTTAGGGAGCTTTAACCCGATATTTTATTGGACTAACACAGCGCGAGTGCTCTTGGTTTATTAGGCCGTTACTCTTTTTGCAATACTCGGTCATCAGTAGGATTACTAGAAATCCTAATTAAAACCAAGTAGCGAGAAAACCACTTGCATATGGCTGCCCCACCAGTTGCGAAAAATTCCAAGGCGGCTTCATCGTGCCGGATGGCAATTCCTGGGGGGAGGAGGGAGGGATTCGCGCGTTCTCGCAGACCTTCAGAGCCTATCCCAAAGGTCAGCAATTCAATCTCTAGGGGACAGGGTTGTCAATGATCGCAGTCGTCGAGTGCCATAGCACTCATTTGCCACGTCTTTTTACTACCGTATTTATTATATACTGCTTGTCCAACAGGTGTCATAGGATGGGTCAAACGAGACCTGTGACAATACACCGATTACTGAGCGCCGGAACTATAGAAGAGGGTATTTACCAGGTTGCACAGGAGAAGCTCAACTTGGAGAAACACGTTACAGGCGCCGACGGTATGACACCAATAATTACTTTTTTGAACCATCAGTCTGTTTAATCCTTTTAGTTGCTAGAACAGTGATTCTCAACCACTATGCCACGGCACTTGCCACGAAATTCTAAAAGCGCCAAATTTTAGTTCTTAATATCATAATAATATTAGCCTGCAATTAATCCCATAATGAACTTACTGTTATTTTTGTAGTAGATATTATTAACGCATATTTGAAATGATTACCAGAAAGTTTCACAAAAAATGGTTGAGAGCCAATAAAAAATAAAAGGAATTAACACCTTGAAGTAAATGAGAAAAGAGGTTTTTGCGTTTCTCTCCCTCTTTATTTCTTCCCATCTCATTTCTGTCTATGGTCCGGGTCACACTAGCGACATCTCTGATTTTCAGGTCTATAATAAAAGTCATTGATATTGTTTGACAGCTTTGTTTATATGACAGGTATGTTAAGAGTAAGAATTAAACTGATAGAGCAGATGCTACCATATCTGTCAATATCAAAATTAGTGACAGACTAACGTTATACCGAATGAACGCTCTTTGCTATTTCCTAAGTATTTTTCTATTCCTAAGTCTGTTTTTGTATTCACTCGTAACTTGTTATTCTCTCAGAGTTTGCAATATTTATAAGTCTAATAATATATTTGTAATAAAAAAATTCTAGAAAATGAAGCGACAGAACAGAAGAACGTGGTGAGATTACTCTCAGCCGCGCTCGGCCTCACCTCGCCGAACAAATGACTACACGCTGACCCTGATGCTGAAGTCATCGTCATCGATTAGTGCGACAGAGTCCAATGTTTTCACAAATGTTATTAACATTTACTCAAACACAAACAAAATTTGTCCAAATGAAACCAACATTTGCACAAATGTTACTAACATTTGCTCAAATGTTTGCCAAACTGTGACCAACGTTTACCCAAAAGTGACTCTTGCATTGAAACTAAACAGTGTATTTGTGATATTTGTGATGATTATGTGGAAACCGGATGCAGTGTTCATGTAAGTGATATATCGCTCACCCATTTAATGTAACTTGTTTGAATGTAGCTTCCGAAGTGTTAATAAAGTAAACGTCAATGTATATTCATGTACATTTTTGGGTAAGTTAAAAGAGGAGTAGAGTATATATTTGCTATTATTGAATGCCATTAATATTATAGATGCTTAATATCCGCAGATTTAATAATTATTTTGTGGCAAGTTTATCCAACTGCCTAAAATAACATCTTATACATTATTTGAGAATTGTAATTTATAAGCATCCGATGAACTGTTTAAAATGTGCCGTTACAAATATGTCATTCAAAACTATTTAAGTGATATTGTAGAAATTAAAGAAAAATCTTTATATTTTTCTAAAAGGTTAGCGAATGAGCTTTTATTAAAAGAAAAATGCCTCCGTAGATTTTTTTCAAGAGTTTCTATCACATTTATATTTCGTCAAATTATGACCGTTGTAATATATTGTGCCCTGTAATTCGGTAAATGTTTCAAATATCTAATAAAATGTCTTCGAACAAAAAGTGTCCAGTGAACAAATTCTTACTATCAAATCAAAAAAGCTTTTTTTAATGAAAACTTTATTCAAAATTACTTTAACATTTATTGAAACTTTTGTAGTTGCCTTCAATTATTTAATATCTTGAGTAATTAAAAAAAAAAATCATTTATATTCCCAATAACTTATAGACCCATATATATATATAGTCCACACCGTGGCCGGTAACGGCGACCTTGACTAGCTTCGGGCATGAGCCCTGATATGGCTCGCAAAGGTCATCTGCGCGTGATGAGATTATAGTGAACAAACAGTTGCGCTTCTGTAGATCCACTCTCTCGTTCCCAAACCTCCCAGTATCAGTGGATCGGGTGACCGATACGACTGATGGAGGCAGGGAGTGCAGTGACTTGCCAGTGCTCCAGTAAGCATGTGACTTTTGGCATATCACAGTATAAGGTCCCTTAGTCGTCTCATACGACACCCACGGGAAGAGTGGGGGTGGTGCTATTCTAAGCCGACACCACACGGCATAGGAGACCTATATGGTATGTACTTAAAGCAATGTTATTGGTCAACGTAGGTTGTGTATACTATTGGACATTTAATAACGGAGGTTTTGTTTCATATAATTGAAAAATATATTCTGTAGATTATTAATTTGTGCACTGCCAGGGATAAACAAAATAGGGGCTCACAAATCCTAATAGTTTTCTCTTGTACTTGTAGATATGTGTAATAAATGCATTATGACGTAAAATTATTTACAGCATTGTAATCTCAGTTTTCGTTTGTTGTGATATTATAAT
The DNA here is from genome assembly GCA_029286785.1 of Meandrusa payeni. Lineage (NCBI taxonomy): Eukaryota > Metazoa > Arthropoda > Insecta > Lepidoptera > Papilionidae > Meandrusa > Meandrusa payeni. The sequence goes on from JAGSMX010000027.1 coordinate 12,596,541, forward strand.
GACTGAATGTCTGTAAATAATTTTAAAAATTTAATTCATAGTTCTGCTCCTATTATAAATGTTAAATGCTAGTATTTATTGAGGAGTAGTCACTGAAAATGAGACAATTTTTTTATTATGTAACAATTATAAATAAAACATGACATGCCGGCAAGGATTTTTATTATTGATTTTTATATGAGATTATTTACACAATTTTAGCACAACTAAATTCACGGCTACCCAGCATTATTTTCTATTACTAGGTAATCATATAGGATATGTGTTATGTAAGATAATTTCTTGTTCAAGAGTATTGAGAAGGTAAGGTAATAAAAAATGTTTTAAACTTGTAAAATTCTTTGCTGCATGAGATTGCTACACAATATTATTAAGTTGTTCAAGGATATTTAAGTTACTATTCAAGTTTATAACACATAAAAATATTTTCATTACAAAATTACGAGTCCATATAATGTGTTACACAAGATGTTAAACTGTTTCTTCTTTTAACCGATTTCAAAAGGAGGATGTTCCTAATTCGTCTGTATGTATTTTTTTTATTGACAGTGGCATCCATGAGATAAAACCATATAAGTCTTACATTTGCATCAAGTATGTGCGCGACAAATGGCCGAATAACTCAATATCAAGACAACCGATTTCGATGATTTATTTTTTATTAGAAAGGATGCACTGCTAGCCTAGTTTGGTGTTCGAGTTTGGTTAGGTTCTGATTAATTCAATTTCGTAATATTCCTACGATTATTCGTGAATACAAATAGTGCGGCATATAATAGCTTTTGATTCGATTTAAACTCTGTTACTCATGTGGTAACAAACTTTACGACGAAACGAATGGAGAACATTCTCCTTTTTTAAAGTCGGTTGAAGATATCGTATCTATAGCCGTGATAGCCTAGTCTCTAAGGGTTTCTGCTTATGATTGTCGACGGTAGCGCGTTCGGATACCAGTCGGCTTGCACCTAAGAATTGCAGTTTTATCGGTTTATCTAAGTACAAAAATATACATATATATTAGGCTATCTATGTATAATATATATATATATTTATGTATGATATATACACGATTGTACAAGTGCGCGCACTACTCTCTTGCTCCTTCAATGTGATACAGACAATAGGCCTGCACTGTTTCTGTATCTGCGCTATGTCTTAGATATACAAAACGTAACTGGCCTTGAGAAAGAGATAAAAAATATGTGTGATCGCACCTCTCTCTCTCTTGCCCGTACTGTAATACAGTGTATTAGGAGAACGCTACCGAAAACGAAGACTACAGTATTAATGACATCTTTGATAATGGGCCGGAAAAAATCTTATGTATATGAAAACAGCAATGAAACACAAGGTCTAAGACAGCTGATGCTGACGCGGCGATCATACCACACCATAAAATAATTCTTACTTTGGTGCCACCGTCCCTGCGCGCCTTGGCATTCGTTGATCCGAGCATTAGCTGTTTTTTGTTTCATTGCTGTGTTTTTTTAGTAAAGAGATGTTTTTTTATGGAACTATCGTTTTATTTAGCTGTACTAACATGATGGAGCGTAAATAATGCTTATATAAAACCGTTTTAAAAATACGATTTTTATTAAATCGGTATCGATTTTTTTTCCCGTCCCATCATCAAAGGTGTCATAAGTACTATCGTCTGTCTTCGTTTACGGAAGCGGTCTCCTAATACCATGTATACGTTTCCATCTTTACTAACTTATATCTCCCTCTCAAGTTTCCTTCTTGCTTGATCACACTGTTCGTAACGCGTTCACCAGCTTTCTCGGCAAACGTGCGTAAAGTTTTACTTTACAAAATCTAAAATCTTTTCTGAATAACTATATTACTTTGCACCAAAAGTTTAAAAAAATGTCTATCCATTTATTAGTATACAAGGATGTCTTACAACAAGACTCTTGACTTGCAGAAAATATAAAAGACAAAATCTCCGCCCATTAAATAATTTTTCGTTAAGATCAAGATCTCATGAGATTATACAAATCTAACATATTATGTATTTTTTATTACATTTCACTGAAATAATAATCACCAAAGTGACAGAACTAAGCGACTTCATTAACTATAAGTTTAATTAAGTATTTTTTAAGCTATTTATTATTAGGCGAATTTCTCGATTTAAGTAGTTAATTTAGGATTTTTTTTATTTTATTGCTTTAGACATTCCGACATACGGGAATTATCCGGACTCTTTAGTGATAAATTTTATTTTTAAGAATTCAACAGGTACGACATTGAATTGATTAAATAATGAAAAATGAAGCGACATTTATTTGTTTTTATTTTAATTCCTTATGTTATTGTTTCGTCTTGAGTAGGATAAACACAAGGTAGGCTCCTGAGTCGGTTAAACTAATTGTGTCAAAATGAACATTAAGTGACATCATTGTTGTCGATGCTAGTTTTGTTTTTTTTTTATGATATACCACACAGAATGGCCAGAGAAGCTGGCCTTGACTGCTTCACCGGATTGAAAAGTGGCATAGCTGTTAGGTTTTTTTTTTGTTTTTTTTTTAGAATAAAAATGGTTACTTTTTTTTGCATCAGAAAAAGTTGAATACATATAAAAGTGAGTCCCTTAGCTCCCGAACTAGCGTATGCTGTATCTAAGGTCGCTTAGCCTGAACCTCTATCGCTAGTAACTATATACAAGGGTCCCCCCGGTGACGGTTAAAGTCTGCTTGGATGGTTACTATGTTACGCGTAAGCATTCCGATCCGAGGGCGCCCAAGAGGGCTAGTGTTGGTAAACGGCTAGTTTTATTGTGTCACTACAGTTTTCCAATAACTTACCACTGGCAGGCCCATATCGTTGTTGCTATTTCTTAATCTCGCATACAATGACATCTTCCAATTATGCCGATACATTTCATTCAATTTTTATCAAATAATAACAAAAAAATCGGTCCGTGTACTTATATCGCGCGGGAGAAGTCATACTTCTTTGGCATCATTAAAAAATAGTTTTTAGTTGCGTGCAGATAATAAATTACAATAACATAATACAAGGACTGAAAAAGGATAGTCAACGCAGTCAATAAAATTCGAATAATTCGATTGAAAATTTGAATAATTAATATTATTTTAATTTATATTAATAAATAACATAAACGAATGACGGACATAAGCTCAATTTTTTCCACTGCAGCTTCAACCTGTGAGTTGTGTGTTACAGTGATGCGCGCGCGTCTTAAAATTTCACTCATCATTTTTTCATATTGCATTTAGATAGAAATAGATATAATAGAAACTTTAAAAACTCAATTAGGAGATTGCGGTTTTAGGCTCAATGACAGTTAAATTGTAATAGGTTGGTTTCATAATGAAATATACAGAATCGGGACTTTTCCTTTATCGACATACCTGTCTCCAGATATTGCTAAATTAATTGTGTACAAAATGAACGTTCATTAGCGTCATAGAGATTTTGCTAGTTTTAGTAGTCCTAGTTCATTAATGCTACCGTGTTACCAATGGCGTACCAGTTTGACGTATTTGGTAATGATTGAACTATAATTTTTATGACGGTAATAGATTGGTTTCAAAATGAAACTTCACTGGCTAATAGCAAACAAGACTTCTCTGTTGATATTAAATAAAAAAAATGTGTTAAAAGTGAAGAAATATAAAGAATAACAGTATTGACTTTTAGGAATTAAAAAATCGAGAAATCGTTTCCCTAACATGTGTCAATGACATATTTCGAATGATTTAACAAAAGATAATAATTTATCATTCTTTGCTGAATGCTTAATTTGTTCGCAAATATTATAAACATGTGTCAGTTTTAATACATATTAATTACAATATATATAAATACTAGTATATACGTATATATAATAAACAGAAATTATAATGTAAAATTTGATTTTCTCAATGTATACGTAGAGAAAATAATGTAATAACTCTGAGATGTAAGGAAGAGCAATTTGTTATTAAAGTAAATCTATGATTTATTTCATTTTATTTTACCTTTGGCCCTTATTTTGTCTCTGTCTCTAGCTAATGAGGCTCTTTATTTTGTGTTGATAGAACTCTTTACAATTTATATAACTAGAAAAAGAACTAAATCACGGTGTGTATACTTGAATTAGATAATTAACAGTATCTATGAAAAGTTAAATATGATGAAGACATAGCGTCGGCCGAACTCTCGCCGTTCTGAAAGCAAGCACCGTGCAATTGCACGATGTAGAGCAAACATTGATTCATGTCTTCAATGGACCGAGACGTTTTTCAACTATCGGCACAGTGCTCCGAATTTTGATTTATATTGTTTGAAAATGTTCGCACAAACACGGCAACCCCTACACATGTAACACCGTTTGACGCAGACCGCATTTGTATATATTACTATTATTCAAAACGAGAAGTACAAAACAGCATTAATAACGTCTGTTTTTTTTATGTTTGATCTTCGAAGTTAATGTGGGAATAAAACGATATTTAACGATCTATGTAAATGTTTACATGTAGTCGTATATGTTCAAACAAAACCAGCAGTCGATTTAGTTTGTACACATTCAGTGTTCCTTTACATGCAACGTCGGCTCGGACTGTTTAGGCTGAAGGCACGGTGAGCTCAATGTTATTGTGTTGGAAAAGCGTAGCGCGTATGTGTGCGCGCGCGCATCGCCAGTCGGCACACCGCCCGGGCGGGCGCCACACGACCGGAGTCTGCGCTAGCGAAAGGCGATGCGATCAATATAATTTCAGTGAAATATACCGCGGATACGCCAACGAACGCTTTGGAAACGCGAGCGCACGATTCTGGTGAGTAACAATCATTTATAACATCGCTAAATCATCAACGGCCCAAAGATATTCAGTAAGCCACTTCTATATATAGTGCGCACATATTTTCGGCCGCTGCATCGAGGGAGAGGTTATGAGTTTAACGCGTTTCCCTCGACTAGTTATAGTTTTCACGACGGATCCAGATTTGACCTAAAAATGACGCGAAACACGGCGCAGTTTCAGCGGTGAATTTCTACATTATAAATGACCGAATGAACGAAATGAAAGTGTCTGGGAGTGTTTTTTTACGGACGCGCCTACACGGTTAACTAACGCGGATCTATATTGACTAATTGCTTCGAAGCTGTACAAAATAGAATTCTTTATCTGTTATATGTGTGCATCTATCACGGTGCGCATAGACGATCGTTGTGGCCTAAATACCTTAGAGTCTTAACACTAACACTACGACTCGTGTAGGGATAAAAATTCTTCATACAACGTTCGAAAGAAAATCCATTTACGCTCGTGTATATGACTTCCAAGACTTCTATTTATATATATCTATTTCTATAAATATTTAAAATACGTATTCCTTTTTCCCGTTTAGTATAATAACGAAATATGACAGTTTAAATACGCTCGATTGTATTTATTTAAATACAACTCTAATATCCTAAACGTAGAGCTATTTATTGTTGCAAAACAGCACTAAAGGGTTTTCAACAAATCTACTAAACATAAACAGACTGGTGTTGATAAGTTTATATCGATTTAAAAATGTAGAAAAAAGAATTTATGTTTTAAGTCTAGCGAATTAGACTATTAGGTTCCAGAAGTTACACGATTTACCGAATTTGAATTTCGGCAAGTAAGTTTTTGCTACTTAACACATAAAATTGAAGAGTCATTGGTATAAGCCGAATGGGATTTAAAATCCGACGACATGATCGTAAAGTCGAACGAGTCCAGGGGTGATTTGGTAAATTCTAGAACTAACTAGCTTAAATAGCACTTCGGGAATCTTTGGCGCCAGGGGAAAATTTTGTCAAACAAAACCCAGCGAAGCTCCTGATCAATACATTGCAATTATTTGCTGGTAGCGCTAGTCAGTTTTCCTTGCCCTCTGACTAGCTAGACGCAACCTCGCCACTAATGCAGCAAAAAAATTTCAACTTAATCTTAAAGTGTCATAGTTTCTAAGGTCCGGTTACAGAAAACTTCACCTTTTTGTTTTGAAGAATGCTAACAATTTTTTTTACAAAACGCTTAATGTTATAAATAAGCTTGAGATGCTACACGTCAATATTCGAACCTGCGAAAAAGAAATCTTTAGGTTATTAATCTTTGGTTTTGACAGGCATATTGTTATCAAACAGGCATGTCCATCACGATCAAAAACGTCAAAAATACTGTTCGCTATTATAAAAGAATATTCGATTAACAACAAAAACAATTCAAGATGTGTGAAAAAGTATATTAGGATATATTTTAAACGCATTTGAAATGTAGCTCGTGCCGGTTTTCAAACACAGCACAATTTATAGCCACTAACGAGCATCCGTTTTTCGTATTTTTCACTCATTATATATGTTTTTATTAGAACAGTTTGATTACGTACAACTCGGTCTAATGTATAGACAAATGCTTTATTGTAATACATAATACATGTACAAAGACGAACTTAATGCAAACAAATTGACATTATTTTCTACCAGCTAACCTTTACGGTTAAGAGCAGGCTACGGGTAGTGCCGCTATAAGTAGCGTTTTAAGAATCTAACATGAATAAATAAGTATACATATATAATACATAATATAAATATTATAAATAAACAATAATTTACATCAGTTTGTCATTTTCACTGTTGAGTAGAAAAGGTCTAATGTATAAGTTAACAGCTATTTGCAACGTTAGGTAATGATTTTTCAAGAAGCAATGTTGGTTTTGTTAGGCAACGAGCGATACCTAGCGAGTGGATACAGGCCATTGAGCGGGGTCACTCACCCCTTAAACTGAGCCCGCGAACGCCAGACGGCGGTATTACAGCAATCGCGTGTTGAATCTGTGCTGAATTACCTGCCAGTCGTTTCATTTCATATCGCTTGTAGATTATTTTTTTTTTGTTAATTAAAACAAAACTCTGTTCTATACATTTTTTATAAGAGAATATATTTTTTTTATTTATTTTCATATATGGCAATTTATCTTCATTTATCCACATACGTGTATTTAATTTTGTTTTGTTTCATAGAGTTTTGTTATAATGTTTTTTTAAAACCGTAAAAAACTTATTTTATTTCATTAAATATTTTAAATTCTTAACACGATAAAAAGCGTCTTTAAACATAATCTAGGTGTTTTTTTGGACGCTATAAGTTCTCACACACTTGTTAAACAATGTTAGGTCCCATATAAATTTTGTTTGCATACGACCTGAAAACTGCATGCTGGTTGATTGAGGTATTGGTAGGTTTTATGACAATCTAGGACCAGATAAGTACTCCTTGAAGGAGTGATTAATCTCCCCCGGGATGTGCTGTATGATATAGTGCAGAGGAGCTCCGGTGCGTTCCACTGGAGACAAAGGAGCACAATTTTTTGGAGTTCTTCATCACATACTAAGTATTATTTGTCGTGCTCTACTCATAACGATGCAGTTAACACCGGGATTGTTAAAGGTCTGGTCTTTGTTCTGTTATACTTTGATATATCAAAGCTAAGTCTTTATAGTATTTTTACTAGCTTTTTTACCCTCTACAAATCGGATCATCGTCAAATGGGTACAGAGATATTCGATTAGTAAGTACAGTAAAATGACACCATTCAATTTTGGTTCGAGAGAGATGTAGATAATCTACAACTCTCTCGAACCAAAATTCCACGACATTGTAATCATTTTATTGAATCAATTAACGCGACAAGGATCATAGCATGTGCTTGTTAATATTCCAATTAGTTGATACTTATTTAGAGCACGTCGAAAGAGTACGCCCATAGGTAGAGATCGTTTTAAGTCGTTCAAGTAGACAATTAAAATCTTTTTTAATAGTTACCTCGGCGTAACTTGCTATTCGATATAAAATTAGTTCTCTCTTGACATCTAAACGAGGTAATAGCCCCAGACAATGCCTTTACTCTTCTGTTTATTCCTCGGAGAAAAATAAACCACTACAACTAAAATATATTTTTTTTACTTTTTAGCGCAATTTCATCGTAGATTTATATATATATATATATATTATCCAATTGTATCCAAATGAACGATTCTAGTACTGTTTCTATTTGTTAATCTCGTGCTAGATTCAAAGAAAGCGAAGTGTAGGTTGGATAGGAACATCCTAGCTTAAAAATCTACGGCAGTGGTTCGGAAAGAGCACCCGTTCATTGTTTAGAGCTGCGGTGTCAAGAGTGCAAGTTGTCCTAATGATCGCCGAACTTCAAAAGAAGATGGCACTTGAAGTTGATCTCGTACATTATGACATCTTCCAAATATGCTTGAACATTTCAATCAATTAATCCATATCAAATAATAAATTCAACCGATAATTACGTATCAATAAAATTTATATAAGTAGATTACGGTCTTTGGCATAATGGCAATTGAATTGTAATTGGTTGAGGTCACACTGAAACGTCATTGGTATATAGCAGGCTCGGCTCTTTGGTCTCTGGGTGGAACATCCTCTTTCAACGAGTCTGTCATTAAATTGCAATTCCTTAACCAGTCGTAATAAAAATAATAGAAAATTTATGCCCCGCCTCATTTTCTATTTTGTTTATAGTTGTTAATTGCAATTCAGAGTGGTATAGCGTTAGTTTAACCAATTTCCGTCATCAATTTGATACATTTACCTTTTAATTTAACATGTGAACCGAGGAACAGTAAATACGCGCAATAGACAGTATGTTTGATAACATGACAAAGAAGTGGGGGCGCGCGTGCGGGCGTTGTGTGGGCTGCAAAAAAGGCGCGAACTGTCGCGGCCATGACAGTTATAATGCAATACACCTGCGAACTTGTTATTACTAAGCTAACGTAGTATTTACATATAAATTAAGAATAATAACAAAAATTATAATGATAAAATATGATGACGACAAAGTAAGACCTAGGCATGGCCAACTGTTGCCCATGTGCCGGATTGGTGATAAAATGTTTTCGCGGCCTGGATGGAATTTAAAAATTAAAAGAATGTTAATCATAACACTCACTGTATAATGTGAACGAAAATTTATTATGAAATTAGTTTATGAATCATTGTAATAAATGACCAGATAGATGCATATTGGAGATGCATATTACAAACATTTTTAAAGATTTTAAAAATGTAAAAATCGTTTATAACGTTTTTAAAAAAATAAAAGTAAAGGGAATTTATCCGATTGATTACTAGAAGTTACATGTTAATATTAAACCACGCATTCGGGTCGTCGATTCAATAAAGTCGGATAAAAAAAAATTCAACTGAGATTAACTTTATTCCTTCCAAGTTCAAGTCCTTCCAAGACTTCAGAGCTGTTATATTTGCAATATAGACATTCAAACGAAGGATCGAGAAAGAATAGCTTGACGATGAAACGAGGTAGGAGGCGTTACGTTTCCTTACACGCAATGTTTATACTTCCCATACTTCAACACAAGAAGTCAGTCAAACGGCAAAAATATTGATAGTTATTGATGTTATGCAGGGACATACAGAGGGAGTCACGTAGAGACCTCGTTTGATAGGTAACGTCATGAGCACGCAACAACACATCTAAAACATTCGTGCAGTACAATTCTCACCTGGAAATTAAATATCGAACCCGTAACTCTCAAATCAATTACTACTTCCACTAAATCGCTCCGCTATTCAGGTGAAACAGCTCGTTCCATGACGTGATGCACAAAAAAAACTTTGAAATTACTGTTGTTAGCAATAAAAACGACAGCGCGGTATATACCGTTGGTTAACGTTTTGGAATCAATTTAACTTCGTAGCGATAGTAACGAATTAATTTTATTTATTGATGGGTATTTCTTATAAGACAAAGCGATTGTTCTTTAGGTAAGTGATACAGGGCGTATGAGTCATGGACATTACAATGCGGTGGCGACTAGGATTTTTTTAAACATATATATGCTTTTTATAACTGGCAACACTGCGCGCTAGTGGCATTGAAACCTTTAGAATAAAAATACATATCAAATTTTTGCGCAGCTTATTTATATTATTTTTTCAAATTAGGCTGGAAAATTATAGTCGAATATCCGACTTTATATTTCACAGAACTGAGCCCAAACTTATGTTATTGACGTTAATTTAACTGGATACAAAATTGGTACACAGTAATTTATGAATATATACGGTTACTGTTACCACGAAAGATTCACACTTCCGTTTCGTATTTATACATAGTCGATAACGTACATACCAAAATGCAGCTGCGAAAGCTGATAATTTATAATCCACGCCTGAGTTAGCAGCCGTTCTCAACGTTAGTTGAAACGATAATAATACAACATTTGCGTCAAATTGTCAAAGTATAAAAACGTTCACAAAAGAACGGCACACGAATTGAATGAGCGCCAATGCGACGCGCGTCGAAGTATGACTTCCTTATTCCTTCATCCTTATTTCTAGTATTGCTTTCATAAATAACTATTAAATTAATAAATTTATATATTAGAGCCATGGCCGCACTGTGTATGTCGGCTGCCTCAAGTTGCTCTGTACGCTAGCAACCAGAGTTCTATCCTCAGTGCGATCAATGACAATATAAGAGTTGACTGAAGTAAAACATCGTGAGGAAATATGTCTGAGAAAACTTTTCCAAGACATATGAAGTCTGTCAATACACACTAGGGCGGACGGATGCCTTAATACTCTATTTAGAGACTGGCCCAAAAGTAGGAAATACATAGACTTATTTTAATTTCATCCTCATTATAAGCCTGTGTCTATCCACTCCTGGGAATTGGCCTTCCCCAATGCCTTTCACCATATACGATCCTCCACTTTCCGCATCCAGCCACTTCCAACTATCCTTAAAAGGTCGTCGATCCATCTACAGGAAGGAAGGAGAAAGGCGCTTGTCCGACTCATGCGCTGTCCATTCCAAGATTTTCCTTCTCCATCTGCCGTCACTGACTCGTCAGATGTCTACTTCCATTTCAACTTGCTGAATTTCAGAGCTACGTCGACTATGGTCCTCTGTTGAATTTCTTCGTTTCTGGTTCTATCCCTTAGAGAAATACTTCTTTCTATCGCTAATTAAGAGCAAATATCACAGAAATTTTATTTGATTCAAGAAAAACCATCAATATTCAGTACAATATTGTGGCTTCATTTTTGCCGTGTGGTTGCCAACCTATTATAAAGAGTTGAGTCGCTGGCACCTCTCTCACCAAGGGAAATGCAGAATTATTATAACTTCACGTCTTCTACGAGGTTGTGCTATTCCCCCCCTCCACCCCATCCTGTCTACTCATTTGCGCAACAGCAAAAACGGTGGGCTGTTAATCAGTTCTGTAGACAGTTTTCGCAGCATAACACAAGATTCAAGTTTCTGAAGATCAATTTATTATCGGATAAGTATTTGTCACGAGATAATGACGCAATGCTTTGTTGCGGATCTAATACCCGTTTTTACGAAAAATAAATTACGTCATTTTAATAGATTCTTAATGACTTTGTGAAAACGGTCATTATAGATTATTTTAGAGGGGTAAATGGTTATTAAAAGCCATGGTAGCTCAGTGGTCGAGCGATTGCCTTAAGTTGCATAGTACGACGTAACCCGAGTACAATACCCCAGTGCCGGCACTAAAAAATTTGCTATTGCAAAGTTGATTTACCACGCGTTCGGCGGTGAAGGAAACTATCGTGAGGAAACCTACATATGTTAGAAAACGTTTCTAAGACATGTTAAGTCTGCCAATCCGCAGTAGAGCCGCATGGCGAACTATTCCCTTATACTCTATTTACAGAGAAGGCCTGCGCCCAACAGTGGGACATACATATATAAAGGCTGTAACTTTGAACTAACTTTAAATGGTGATTGGATGCTTCGCTCCTAACTCCCTTAAGACTAGATAAGTATACCTTAACGACAACGTGTGAGAATGTGAAAGAATGAGGAGAATATAGAAGTCAGAACCTCGAAATATGACTATAATACATCGGAACTAAAAGAGAGCGTCCACACGTACTAGCGTTTAATGTTTATTCACTTTTCTCTTACGTGTTTTGAAGTCGGTTTTAATTTTTACTCGTAAATGTGCTCAGGAACTACATGATCTAATTCCCCCATCCCCGTTCCACCATCGGACTTCTAGACGCACTGCGGGATTTCATCCTTTTGTTGTGAACATCCCTCAAATCCGAACAAAACGCTTTGCTTCGTCTTTCATTATTCGTACGACAAAGGGCTGGAATAGTTTGGCCGCGTCTGTCTTTCCCTTCGATTACAATGTGGGTATTTTCAAGAGTAGAGTGAATAGGCATTTACTGAACTAGTGCGCCTTACCATCCAGGACTGCATTTCCACTTAACACCAGGTGGAATCGTAGTCTAGCACTTGCTTAGAAAGTATAAAAAAAAATACTTAGATATTTTACGGTACGTACTGCGTTTGGTACACCGCATTGTTATGGGTAGAGCGTAACACTTTAAGTTGTGAATAAAAAATATGTTGCGTCTTACCATAAATACTACTGCCTTTTGATGCCAAGTTATAAATAAAAAAAACAATATCCTTTCAAAACGTGCTGATAATAAATGATATTCTCATTGAATTTAAAGTCGACTATTAAAAAAAATACAAGTATTTCATACAAGTTCTGACATCCTTGTCATCTCTTCTACATTGGAGCTCGTTGTCGTTAAGGAGTAGGGTAAAACGTAACTATTTAGCTTTTCTATTCGATTTTTAGGAGTTTCCTGGTATATTTTCGGATCCCAAAGGCCTTTTTGTAAACGTTATGTGTTTAAATTTCTATTTATTTATTTATTAAAATATCATGATCCATTTATATCCTTATTATATTTATTGTATTATATATTTATTGTTAGATTCTTAAATGCCATGTAATTAATTGTAGTAATGGGCGGACACGCCTTGGATTGGATTGGATAGTCCTGGGCACCGCTGAAAATCAGCGGTGTGGAAGCCTTGCAACAGCACATGCTGAGACTTTGTCTAATGCTGGCATTATGTCCTTTTTGTCCGGTCTTTCTTTGGTCAACGGTTTTCTTTATTTTTTTAAGTGTTTTACATTTTATTTTTAGTAATGTGATTGTATGGCAATAAAAATAAAAATGGGACCCCTTTAAAAGAATTCCCTTTCGTAATTGAAAACCTCCATTTTTTGTAGTCGTTTGAAAATGCAAAACAAAGAGCGAGGCTCGTGCGCGGTGACCTAGAACCCGAACAGACTCCGTATGTACACAGATGCGCATTGTAATGTAAAACTATGCTCCGTACATGCACACAAAAGCCGCCGTTCCGAACTTCGGTTGAAGAGCGATGTTTGCTTGGCGAGAATCTTACCCATGTCACGATATGTGCGGGGTTACGCAAGTGCCGGCGGACGAGTGTAAACACGCTGATGTCATCCGGCGACGCGCGATTTTATCCGGAGTCTGAGTGCTATTGGCGATTTGGTTCACTGTGCAATGTGGTGGGTGTGTTCAATCGTCGCCGCGGCCTTGTTTGGCTTGTGTTTAGGAAGGGCGTGCGTTTCATGACAAGCTTCGTGCCACTAATTCGTATTCTGACATTCCCAACTGATTTGACACAGAATAGCCTGTTGTTATCCTTGGAAAGCAACCGGCCGAACTTGCTTGCGCGTAAAATTAACCGCGCAAGGTTACCCCTCACCAGGGGCACCCTGTGTTTACCAACCATAGAGGTTCAAGCTACTTAAGAGCTTTAGCCACCTCTCAATCCGGTGAAGCAGCTATGGCCAGCTTCTCTGGCCGACGTGTATAGGTCGGAATGAATTAACAAGAATATAATATTTACGTCCAGAAACAAAAACCGACTTCAAATTTAATCAAATATTAAACGCTATTACGGGCGCCCTCTTTGTATTTACGAATTATTGTAAGAATATTACGAAATAGAATTAATCAGAACCTAACCAAATTCTTATCAAACTACTCTTTAAGTACATTCTTTCCAATAATAAATGAATCATAGAAATCAGTTGGCGTGATATTAAGTTATTCGTACATTTGTGGCGCACATGCTTGATCAAAACTTAACATGGTTTTCTAACAGATGTCATTATCAGAATTGGACCAAATGGACCACACGGGAAGCACAAGCTGTCAAATAAAAAAAATCATCAAAATAAAAAAAAACGTACAAACGAATTGAGAATTTCCTCCTTGTCTGAAGTCAGTTGAAAAATTGTTAGCGTTTTTTTAAAAAACTCGACAGTTGCACAATTTCATAGAATAGTTAAAGATATAGAGTCATTATAGAGCCACAGGTTGCGCTCGGACGATAGGCTAGATCAGAGTTCCCCAAACTTTTTTGTGTCGTAGACCCCTTGCCATGTTTTTCCGTGTTGGGTAGATATTGATTTCCTGTAAATATCTAATTGTAGTGAAGTATAGTGTTAAACACTTAAAGTAAAACACGTGTTAATTTATACATTTATTAATTGAATCTAAATAAAACTACTCAGAATAAAATTTTGTATCTGTTATGTAAAATATACGTAACATTAAATAAACATAAAATAAAATAACAATCAATAAGTCAATATTTATAGTGAGAAATAGGTAAATAGGTACTATCAATGTATGTGTTGAGATCCACTATCGTGGACCCCCATTTTCATTTCATGGACCCCAAATTTTTTTTCGCTGACGTAGACCCCTTGCAGGTTGTCATAGGGGTCTATACAGACCACTTTGGGAATCACTGGGCTAGATGATTGATTATTTTGGTTCGTGAAGCCGATGAAATTTCTAGCATAGAATTGAGATTCTTGGCATAGAAAATAATTCGCCATTTGAATATTTCCAAAATGTTCTGTAGAATTTAAATACAGGGGAGATCGTCTTTATTACAAGAAAATACTTTCATTTCATGATCACTTGCATTTTCTCACGCGTATTAAAAGAGCAATTACATCTAATAATAACGGTTATAGTTTTTTATCGTGTGAATGTGGCACAATATACCATTGCTATAAGTAATTCCTTTAGATGATAGATTCTTGTAGCTCTTGATAACGAAGATAAAATACTTTTCTAGTCTTAAAAAATTCAACAAGAAGAAATTAATAGGTAGATAGATTTTTATTGCACCAAAGTATATACAAAGGCGAACTTAATGCTATTTAGCATTTTCTTCCAGCTAACCTTTAGTGGTTAAGAGCAGGCTAAGGGTAGTGCCGCTAAAAATACTTAGTACCTCCAGTAAGACAGAAAAAAATTGTAAAAAAAAATTATTTTTGTATATGTACATTTTATGATTTACATGTAGTAAAAAGCGGTTTAAAAATAACCGCATAATATTACAAACGGACACTTCAACTTTATTTATCTGTATTGCTAAGCCGCCATCTTTGATCATGATGTAGTTTAGATGAAAATGTCGTTGGCGTGTTTAACGAAATGTATTTCTCTATGTCCGCAGTGAATCAAATACGAGTAAAGTGAACGAGTCTCGAGTGCAGAGCACCACGACAGAGGGCGCGCAACGAGGAGCGGTGAGTCACCCCGACGTAGCCGGCAAATACAGCGGTTTACGTTCCTTTTTCAATATCTCAACATTTCAAAGTTAATTGAATTAAAACTTCTTTACGCACGCTTGACTTGGAAAGTAAGCCGGTGAATACGTTACGAAAAATGTGCGCGGGCGAGGAAAACGGAAGTTGAGAGGGAGATATAATTTAGTGAAGATACAAAGAGAGACAATTTCGTTTCGTATATTGGTGTAGGGGATAAAAAAGAGGTGCGAGCACACTTTGTTGACTATATACTCTATGTACACAGAAGGACGTATGGACGAAGTAGGACATATTGAATATCTGCTGTAACTTTAACTTTTAAATGTTGAGTTTGTAAATGATTTAGCATAGAATATTTTATTTCTCCATACCATCTTTTCACTATTTATGTTGTATATAAATTTAAGCAAATATTTCCCAATCTAAAAACATCCTCGTAACATAATTTCGTATATCACTAATTTTACTTTTCTAATACACAACTATAACATCACAAAAGTGCAAAAAATTCGTCACGCAAAATTTAAAAACATGTCTAAAGCCAATGATGCTCTGAGCTATGCTAAAACACTAAAATGGAGATGGCCAGGGTACGAAGTGAAACAAGAGAATGAATGAGAATGAAATAGAGGTGAACTAGCAAGGTAACAAAGTGGGACCTTCCATACGGCAGCAAGCGCCTCAGAGGCCGACCCCACATGGGAAGACGATTTAACTAAATTAGCTAACCCCTGCTGGCCACAATTAGCACAAGACAGAGATAAATGGAGCTCTTTAGAGGAGGCCTTCACCTTCGCCTGAGGAGGGGTTTTTGCAAAATTCCGAAATTACTACACTTTTTTATTATTTAATATTTTTATTAATACACAACGAAAATAACCTACTCCTTGTTCTAAGTGCAGCGACACATGTTTATGAACGATGGTGATTACTTAAAATCAGGTGAGCCGTAAGCTCGTTAATATACAAACTGACTCTGCCATACCCAACTGTGATGATACATCGAAGTGTACAGTTCATTAAAGTAAGTATACATCTCGACGATAAATGCTCCACCGAGAAACTCTTGAACTACCTTACCCAAATAATCCTATTAATAGATGCACACGCCGTGACATTGAGATCACTGTTGGTTGTGCCTTTCAACGGCGTGGCAAGGAATTAATTATACCGCTTTACGTAGGCACATAATATGTACTTCATTTGATATTTATTGAATTTAGGTCAAATGTTGTTGATAGACTTGTACAAACATCCTGTCGAAGGAGCAGAGACATTATATACGAGTAATACCATCATCGATTACATAAACCGTTAGTTACCAAAAGAGCCGTGGTAGCCCAGTGTCCGCGCGGTTGGCTCAAATTGCATAGCTCAGCCTCAGTTCTGGGCTCTCAAGAATAAGACTACGGTATCTCCTGTCGTAGAAGGCGACTGCAAGGGGCCTCGAGTTCACTGGGACAATGGTGGTGGCCTTTGTCCTCCTGGGTGTACAGGGAGGGGGGGGGGGGTGTAACCTCCTCACCCCACCGGAATGTGCTATCCTTGAGCACAGTGCAGAGGGGCTCCGGTGCGTTCCTCTGGAGATCCCCGAACCCAGAGGGCGGGGTATCTTTTTGAAGATTTCTTCCCCGTTAAAAAAAGTTGTACGTTACATAGTACGCTAGCAACCCGAGTTCGATCCCCGGAACTCATGAATTTGCTGTTGAAATTTTATGTGCAGACTTACCACGCGCTTCGGCAGTGAAGGAAAACATCGTGAGGAAATCTATATGTCTTTGAACATTTTTTAAGACATGTCAAGTCTGCCAATCCGCACTAGGGCCGCTTGGCGGACTATAACCTTATACTCTCTTTACGGAGAAGGCCTGCGACCAGCAGTGGGACATATATATATATAAAGACTGTAACTTTATTACTGTGTACTAGCAAAAGGAGGGAGGATTGGTGATGGGAGCGTGGGGGTTAGCTGTCACAATCCTCCTTTCAACTTTCAACCCAGCCCTAGCAAGTGTGATCAGTACTGCGACTTTTGAAGACATATATATACGACATTAACTTTAAAAGAGTACGGAATCGTGCACGCCTGTTTTATTGCTTGTTTCCTTTTTTTATCCAACACGACGATACCGCTAACCGGTTTGAGTGTAATGCCGTGCAAAGTGAGACTGTGGACAACATGGCCTTGGCGGTCTGAAAAAACGCAAGACCTATACTTAATATTTCAACAATTGGTCGTGGGAGAACGCTTTCAATCTGTTTTCATTATCATTGATAAATTAAATATGAAGTTCACTCTAATAAAGCCAGTAATGACTTTTTGTTCAATTATGCCAACCGGTTTTATCCAATGACTTAACGGTACAAATATCAATTGCTGAAATTTGAGATTTTATAATTGCAATGGAAAGCGAATAGCAATTGATATCATTAGTCCGGTTGGTTGAAAAACATTTCACACCTTTTTCATCTTTAGGGAAATGATAATACTGAGTGACATCCTTAAATAGGAGGGACTATGACATTTTACATGTAGACATATACAACATGTTTTAAAATATTAACTTAACAAGTCCAAACAACAAAATAATTAAACATATCATCAGCTTGTGTCTATCCACTATTTGAAATAGACCTTCCTCAACGGCTTCTACCGTATATTAGCCTCCGCTTTCGGCATCCAGCCATTTTCGGCTATCCTTATAAGGTCGGTCCCATGCGCGGCCTCTATTCCAAAGCTTTCCACTCTTCCCGCGAGTCCCACTTCACCTTGTTGCCTTTAAGAGCTATGTCGACACCTTTTCGTCGAATTTCAGTTCACTGAAGAAATAAATTTGAATTGATTGCCACGAATACGCCAGGCAATACTTATTAATATTTATATCTCTCGCATCCTTACCGTGCACGAGGCCCAAGGCCTCACGTATGGATCAGTGGTGGTCATCAGAAAAGTGACGAAAAAACTGCAACTGCACGACAGCGTCCAACATGCTGTAGTGGCGATATCCCGACCCACCGTCAGCTGTGTCTATAATACAGATGACTGTGACGACGCCACAGGAAGACTGATGACAAGGGCAATGGCCGCATCAAGGGAGAGGATAGTGGACTACAACCTGAAAATGGCCATGAGAAACAGGAACACAGCGGTCGCGGAGAAGCTAATAGCAATGCAGCGGGGCGTCTGCGACGCGTGAACCGAGAAAAGGAAAAAAAAAGGAAAATAGTAACTGTAGAGGTGGCACTCTTTTAATAAATGCAGAGTGAACAATTTAAGTGTATTGGAAAAGAGCACGGACACAGGTCTGTGGTTGCGATCTAACTATAATAATAAAAAAAAAATTATATCTGTATATTGTTTGAAATATTCCCGTAGTAACTGGGTGGTGGATTTAAACGATCAATATTGGCACACGTCAATAGAAATATAAATAGATTTATATCAATCAACGGGAATATCATCATGACGGATTCTTTTGGGATAAGCAGATTGCCAAACACAACATTATAAATGCGAGAGTCCCAGAGTATTTTGTACTATTCAGAACCATGAAATGTTTAATGAGATATAGACAAAGTAAAAAAAATACTAATAAACTAATAAAGATTCGGCCCTGTTTCACTTCGATTTTAAGTCATCGTTTTTTTTTGACGATTCTACACAGATTAGCCAGAGAAATTTAATTTAAATGTGTCACCGGATTAAGAGGCCATAGCTCGTAGGTCGCTTAGCCTGAATCTCCTCCAGTTAAAGTTAAGCCTATATCCCACTAAAGGAGACAGGTCTTCCTGTAAAGAGAGTATAAGAGCATAGTCCGCCACGTGGCTATAGTGCGGATTTCCAAACTTCACACGTCTTACAAAATTTTCTAAGACAATAATATTTTTTTCATCCGTCCAAAACGTAAACTCTTTTAAAAGACAGTGCTATGAGAAGTAGAGAGATACACGAACTAATTAAAAATCTCCTCCTTTTTTGAAGTTATTACGCTCGCATCTCTTTCTTTACATTAATTCGATTGAAGCGTGATCGAGCCGTTGTTGGCCTAGCCTGGATTTAGAATACTAACGCCCTTTGAATAACCATGTAGTCTATCATGCTATAAGGACCAGGGCATGCTGTGCTCCATCAGCAATCCTTGACAGGTTCCCTTCATTAAGAGGTATTTATCTGTTTTATGTAAAGAAAACATTTAAATAAATTATATTAATTTTGTTACAGATTAGGGTTCCACGAACCCCTCCGACGAAACGATTCGAGTTTGGCGCAGAAGGAGCCGCTATTTCTTTGCCCCTCGAAATATTGTAATAATCGCTCTGTCACTGTCAGGCACCAAATAAACTGCACCGCTCTTTATAAGTCGTATTAAGAAAACGAAAAAAAAAACTCGAAAAAGTCGTCCAGAAATCCCTCTATCAGTGGCCACGACAGATGGGGTTTCTTTGTTTTAAGATTTATATATGCATATATAAATTGGAGTATTGATCTCTAACGTGACGTCACAATACAAAATTGTGATTATTTTATTTTTAAAATATTAATGCTTTGTTTTTTTTTATCACACGCATTTGAACGTGTACATTGCCCGCTTTAAACACTTTTGTACTTTTTTGTAAATAAAAAAGAAAAAAAATATTTAACAAAAATTATATTGATATTGTTTAATCGTAACTATTATACTAGTCATTCATCTAGTGTATATTTATTTTATTAATAATCTCATAATCAATAGAATAAATCAAATTGTAATATTTTTAAAGAGCTTCGTAGAAAATTATAGTGTTGTAAGTGACTAAAAAAACATAAAACAAGTGAGCGCGTAATAACCAAAGAGATATTTAGGCGTTAAAGAACGCATAAACCGTCCAATCGCGCCGACTAATAATAAGGGCGGGTAGCCCAATAAAAGTAGCACCGTTAAACGTCAACTGGAACGTCAAAATGCAAGCCCAAATGGGAGTCGGGGGCGAGTTGCAGAGGAGCTACAGGATGCAAGATTTCACGTCTCCTGGCGTCATCATGAGGGAACGTAGTTTCATACGTCCGCAGTCACACCATATGCATCACAACCAGGTAATGATAAAGTCTATTATATTTTTTTATATGAAAAGTGGCAAACGAGCTTACGGCTCACTCAATCTTAAGTGATCACCGTCGCCCACGAACATCCACAGCATCAGAGGAGCTACAGGTGCGTTGCCGGCCTTTGAGATAGGAGTAGGCCCCTTTCTTGAAGGTCCACAAGTCTTAAACGTTCGGAAACACCGCTGGTGGCAGTTGATTCCACAGGTTGACAGTGCGTGGAACGCATCCAGATGGTGGTGGTGGAATTTGGAATTCTGTCGAGTTGTGCGGTAATGGAAATCGGTAGCTGGGATGATTCCGAACAATTCCTCACAACACTCCTCGTGGTAAATGCGATAGAGAATGCAAAGGGCCCCGACATCTCTTCGCAGACCCAGAGGGTCAAGTCGATCGAAAAGACCATGATCGTCGACGATTCCAGCTACGTTGTACACGGTCAAATGAAAGAAGTTGATATTGGGGAGTCCCGGCCTAAAGATATTCCATATTGAATTCTATCTTCAAAATATTAACCGCCTTGGTTTTCCTCGTTTAACATGTAAATTAGAAATTAACAGAGACATTAAACCTAAGACTCGTACATTACTTCAGATGATACAAGATAACATTCGATTCTGATGAACGTATGATAGATTTGTTGACGCTATAAGCTAGTATTGCAAATATAACTTCGCATATTAAAATGCGTTTTGACGTTGCAACAATCGTGTAGGTGGCAACAGCCTACGTTAATATATTACAAAACTTGATTACCTTAGCTTTGTCCTTTATCAATATTATACCTCTAAAATTATTAATGGTATCCTTACACAATTTGTTTTTAAAACACATATCCGTCAGTACAATACAGCCAAGAGAAGAATACGAATTCTCTCCCCATATACGCTAGGATATAAGTTACTATAACATAAATATACGAACGACCGTCCTAAAATGCGCTGGCCAACAATCCAACTGAAGAGAATGCCAAGGATTGCGCAAAATGGAGAACAAGATCAAAGAAAGCCAACCCTGCCTCAAGTTGGGATAAGAAAGAAGATTATAAATATATGAAAAAATCTTCTTGTCTCTTCTTTGTCTTTCCCTCATTTCTAAGGATCGTGGGCCCTCAAGTGAACCAACCATCGGCTTCGGTCCGAGGTAGCCCTCACCAGCTGGTAGAGATTAGGAGAGGAGATGGTACCTTTTACTGGGTCAGACCACCGTGTTGGCGACCGGCCTCTATATTCTCTTGCCTTCTGTATTGCCAACGATGATCAGCTTTTCAAGGTTGCCATCCCCTCTACGCATTATTTGACCGAAATTTGATAGTACGCGCTGTAGACACGTAGTGGACAGTCTGGTCTTTATGGCGAGCTGGAAGAGAAGAGAAACATTTCTGTTCTTGTCAGTCTACGGTATTCGTAGCATTCGCCTCCAGTACCACATCTCGAATGCATCTATTCTCTGTCTTTCTCTTGGTCCGTAGTTTATTCCTCGTATGAACAACTCGTATTATATCATGTCGCCATTCTGTAATAGCGTTTCTAATATATTTGTGGTACAACTATATAAATAGTATTGTAGCTTACGCCGTACATACTGTACAGGCGTACATAATTTAAAAACTCGACTCTTGCCTTATAAGTATCTAAGTTCATAACGTCACCGCGTTATACATACTGGACTAGGAATTATACTGGTTCTTATAAGAAATATATGAACAAATTATTATTTCGCTAAAGTTGTCAATTAAACCGTGGGTGGTGTTTAGTTTTAGGACGTCAGATGCCGATATAAAAAGGCATGTTTGACATCTCATTGTCATATAGCGTCCAAGTGACACTTTTTTGAAGTGACACGATCTAATATGAAAGTTACATTTGCTTGAAACAATTCAATTTTACCATTTTAACCTGTCATGATTTACTCACAAATCAAAGTTTTTCAAAAAATCAAAGCGATTGCCATTTCTATTTCTCTTTCGTGTACAACCTTTTTAACCAACTTTTTAATATTTTTGTTTGTTACCTTATAACTATCGACTGGGTTTCCCTATTTTTATGATTCTTGTTTTATTTGAAAGCCGTGCCGTGTGGTTACAATTTTATTCGATTTCAGTTTTTACTCGTAAATATACTTGTTTCAATTTAAATCCTAATATACTTTATCATATATTACTTTTATAGAGAAATCTCGAATTTGAGTATAATATTTAAAAGAAACGTTACAAGCCTACACCAAAGCCTTAACATAAACCTATATTCATAAACGTCTATAGATAATACATTGCCTTATCTATTGCATCAAATTATTATAGGGAATACACTAACAGTTAATAGCTCCTAAATACATTAACAAATTCTTATGGTTATCAAATAGCGCAACGGCGCAGTGAGATTTCCGTAAAAATAAGCTAAAAATATATTGTTAAATTATAAGAACTGAACTTACTCACGTATCCCTCACACATATTTAGTTATTTTTGTTATGTTATTTAAGTTTAGAAATATAAGTTACAAATTTATAAAAACGCCTATAAACTGCATTGGTGGTTTGGCGGTTAAGTTATATATAAACTTGTTTTAAACTTTTTATATTCAATAAAAAAATCAAATCATTGAAAAAGGGTGTAAGGAATACATTTAAATTATTCCAAGTGATTGTGTGTCTAGGTGGTCTATAGGTATCACTGATTACAACCCAATGCACTCTAATGAAAAGAGGCCGTGTGCGATACTACACCGAAACCTTCAATTTCTGCTCTCGTTATACACCTCTGAAGTGTTGAGTGTTAAGTTGATACAACAACAAGAAGTTGATAAGTTGATACTTCAACTTATCAACTTCTTCTTCTGTGCTCTGGGCACTGGCTCTGGCGTTCTGAGCTCGTAGAATAAGACTACGGTACCCATGCCTGTCGTAGAAGGCGACTTAAAATGACCTCGGTTCACTGGGCGACATAGGTGGGGGCCATTGTCGTCCGCTTAAGTGGACCTGGGAAGAAGGCGACATCCTCCCCCCGCCCGAGAAGTGCTCTCCGAAGAGCAGAGGTGCAGAGGGGCTCCGGTGCGTTCCTCTGGAGATCCCGGAGCCACCATGCACCGAGGAAGGGCCAGCGGGAGGGTTTTAGTGGATACACATCCCACCTTCTCCCCAGGAGGCGGATTTCTTATTGAAGATTTCCCCCCGTCAACAAAAAAAAAGGTATACTATGCTGAGTAGGGCTCTGTGTTTGCAAGGCTTATGTGTGACATGACTCTATTCCCGTGATCATATGTTGCCGAGAGTGCTTTCTGACACGTTACTTAAAACAACAACTGGACAAGTAAACCTTACCATAAAAGGCGAAGTGTAAAATCCGACCTTAAATAAAGGATCAAGATGTTTGGAAATAACTGTTGCCCGACACTTGTAAGTGATAACGCAATATCATGTTGTCCTGATCGATTTCGACCGCGAAATTATCCGCGTAGTTACATGACAGGTGCACGGAATGTAATACTGTAAACGTTCTTTTTTTATTCGAGAACATACAAAACACGTACATAAATTTAAAAACTTTAAAAAAAATTAAACAGCAAAGATGTTGTTTAGATGCTGGCCTATAAGAAAGACAAATATATTTACGAGTAAAAAAAAATTAAACAGCAAAGATGTTGTTTAGTTGCTGGCCTATAAGAAAGACAATTATATTTGCGAGTAAAAAAAAAATTAAACAGCAAAGATGTTGTTTAGTTGCTGGCCTATAAGAAAGACAAATATATTTGGGAGTAAAAACAAAAATTGACTTCAAATCCAATCATTTCATTAAAGTCTTTTTTATTACCGAAGTACCATACTACTAATTATGAAGTTCTGGCGTAGCTTGTACTAAACCTGCCAATAAATACCTCAGTCAATAAACTGCTTCCATTTTTAAGAGTACTCTCGTATATTTTTAAAATCCCAAAGTCCTATGACAAGGAAATTAATATAAGACCTGATTGAAACCAAACACGTTCAAACAAAAAAATTCTAAATGGGTTCTTTTTTAATTTATTATGGAGGGTTTGATCAAAATTGATCATATCACCCTCATAAAAATCTTGTAATAAATTTTTACATAACAGTATTAAATATTAAATACACAACACACAACATCAAAACACGAATACTAAATATAACTATTACCTGCGTTTCAGGCCAGCTCTAACGAGGTGGTATAGCATTCTTGCCTGATCCGACTCCGGAAAGGCAAGAATGCTATTACACACCCCACATGCGACAAACAAGATAAACAAATGGGTTCTTATGTGACAGCGCTATGAGTGTAGCAACATACAAAAAAAATACACTTGCAAGTAATAAGTCGCTTATTTAAAACAATACATGATACTAAACTAAAATGAGAAATATTTACAATATAATAGGTATTTTACAAAATATTTACAAAAATATAACTCTGCCAAACCGTCGTCTCTTGGCAGCGTGCCCAGAAGGCTGGTAGCATTGCCATGTTGTATGGCAATGCGTAGCCTTTTTGCAATGTATAAGCCAGCCCTCTGGTCACCATATGTGTCGACCAATTTCTTAGCTATCACACCTAAAAGATGGTGTGCACTAGGATCCCACGGGCCCAAAGTTTCTACCCTAAAC
This sequence comes from Meandrusa payeni, assembly GCA_029286785.1. Lineage (NCBI taxonomy): Eukaryota > Metazoa > Arthropoda > Insecta > Lepidoptera > Papilionidae > Meandrusa > Meandrusa payeni. Next base: position 12,621,728 of record JAGSMX010000027.1, read on the forward strand.
AGCTCAAATATGAAACCTCTATCAAGGTTACTATATTTGCGCCGTTTGAGGCTTTCTGCAGTTCCAGCGACCGCTTCAGCTTCAAGAGAAGATTCTGGAAGATGTGACGGTGCCAAAGTATCGACGCATGTGGCATCCCATACTAAAGGCCGTCCCATCTTACAGGGTATAAGAGTTATAGTATTTCAGTCCGTCTGGTCTCTTACTATCACTTAAATATTTTTCCGTTACGGTGGGATATCAATAAAAATAATAATTAAAAATTTATATAGATTTTTATAGTTAAAATATCATATCACATCACAGTAAATGAAGAGTATGCTTTCTTGTACTTGCATGCATGTGTGTGAATATGAAATTTAATTAGGTAGTTATGAGTAAGATTTCATCCTTCAGCATTATATTAGGCGATGACTCTAACGAGAATCATCTTGTTTAGCGTCCGCCGGCGAAAATAAACCGTGATAGTTCGTCAAATTGAATCATTCACTGGAATCTTTTACGTGATAGGAAAAAAAGTCGCGTTCATGTTAAGTCATTATGTTCGATTTAATTGCAATAGAAGAACCATTTTTTTATATAAGCAGCAACTGCTGGCTAATCGACTGCATTCATATCGATGCTAAACAAACAAATGCAAAATCATGTTAGCACTTACGTCATACTAAATGTTGCAAACAGCAAACGTTAGCAGCTATTCAGTGTTGCCGTGTGACATAAATCCCTCTATATAATACCGTGGCTAAGCGTCAGACTTTACATTTAACAGTCTGCTATTTTGCGTATCTACTGTGCCCCGAGTGTACTATTTACCAATGATATTTAACTATGAAACCAACCTATTACAAATCAATTATCACTGTGTCACAAACCGTAATTTATTGCTTTTAAATGTAATTTTTAATGTAATTTTTGATTATTTTATGATTGTTCGATATCGATTTATTGACTGACTGACGTATCGGAATGTTTAGAAGATGTCAATATGACCAAATGGCAATTGCAACTAATGTCCGGTGTACTCCATTGGAAAACAATAGTGGCACAACTAAAATTAGCAGATTACCTGCAAAAATTGTCAACTGTGATATCACTGAATGTTCTTTTTGACATCATTACGTAAGCAGACTTTAGCAATAAGCTTGGTGAAAAGTGATTTTGTTTTCGCATTTTTTTATTAAAATAAATTTCACATGAATTTTGTTCGAAAAATAAAAATTTGTTCAAGGGTTTAAGATGCATTACTTATACACAATAAAACTTAATCGACACTGGAAGTGAAAAACCGCCTAAACATATGTGGGGTCAAGACGGTTAACCGTGCATGCATTTGTACAACCTTTTAAAATATTATGAAAATCGTGGAAGCACGTTATGCGTCTAACAAACCGTTATGTTTGCAAAATACCCAGCCTCGTTGCATGCAAAATTTATAAACATTTAATAAAAATCTCTATTAATTATTGTTTTGTTACAGTTTCCTAATAATGGGAAACGGCGCAGCATGATCCTTACCAACGCTAAAGGGAAGCCTACTCTGGAAATCTACCGACCTCCCGGTTAGTAAACATTTACAATCATATGCTATGTTAACATCCTATATCCCTAATAACATCACATTTTACTTTGAAATCACTAACAGCTTATTTGTAACATGCTATTGCACAAAGTCACAGGGAAAGGGTTTAATGCCGGAACTATTTCTGTCGGAATTATTTCTGGCTCAATGCTGTTGTTAGCCCAAATTATTCAATTAAAGTCATTTTTTAAATTATACCTCCGACCACTCCATTAAAATAGATGTATTTTTAAGCCTGTAAAATTATTTTTGACATTATTTAAATATTGAATATATGTATTTTTTGCTATAATTAACGCGTTTGCAATTTCATTAAAATTAAATTGCAGTTTAGACAACTAAAGAAATACGGCACAATCAATTATGTACTAATATATTTTCATAAACAATATTTGCATTTATCAAAGCGAGTACAAAGTTAGAAAAAACTATTGTTAAATTGACCAATTTTTCATCCTGACAATTCTATTCAATCATTAAATCAGAGCAATAAAATTTTATTATTGTCACTGGCTATTACGACCTCTGGATATGGGTGAAATTTTAGTTTAGATATATACAAGACAAACTAATTAACTCCTTTAATAAATTATATTATTTTTCATTTATTTGGCTGGTATCTGAATCAAAATTAAATGTATACGTTTGTAGGAAGTGTTAGCTGGCAAGCGTAGCCGTGTAAAATTGGCGCCAAAATTAAAAATAAACAAAACATCAAATTTGGAACGCGCCGACAGTCCGATGTTTGTGTCAGTGGAAGGCGAATGTCGACGCGTCTGTTCATTTTGATGTGGCTGGAAAATAGGAAATGTCGCGGTGTATAGTGAAACAGTCGCTGGCACAGCCGATGCCAGATGTGCCAGTGTCCCAAGTTCCGCCGGCCGCTACTGTGACGGTGCCAGTGGAGTCGGTTGCGCCGGCGGACGTCGTCCAAGCGGTCACTGAAAGTTCAGGTTTAAATGCATTAAATAAATAAAGCACGCCATTGGCCCAGAGGGCAGGCAGAGATTATTGATCCTACACCTTACTGTCTCGTTTCTTGTCCATATATTTTCTCATGGTTCGTCGGTTACGAGTTAGTCAGCTTTACTTAGACATTTTTCTTGTCAACTCTACTACATAAATAATTATAATACGTCAACATATTATGTTTATACTTGTAGTATTATTGATAATGCTATTTCTACCAAAGTTAATGCATAGTTACATAGAAGTGGGAGAAAAAAACTCTTTGCTTAGCTACCCCTCTAGGTGATCATTATTTGAACTGTGGTTTAAAATTTTTAAAGCATTTTCTTTTGTCCGCGGCCATTTGTTTTCATATGAATATGACTTGCATATTTCAAGCTCGCACACAAGTGATCATATAATTTGATTTATAGGAACCTTAGCGTGTTACTAATAACCACAAAGAAATCAGAATTACCAAAATTTTTGCACTGTATAAAGCGATGGACAAACCCTTCCCATTTGTTGATGGGCTAGCCCACATTTCAGCACATAAGCTTAGCGAAAAGCGCGCATCTACCCTGTGAAAAGGGTTAAAGGACGCGGTAGCTTATATTTTTATATATATAAAATATCATACAATTATGTTGAAATTTTGAGAATAGTGTGATATGTATTTTTACTGACTTGCCCACTGTTGGGCACATAACTTCACTCTCACTACTATAGTAGTATAATATTTTTTAAGACTTCACATCCTTTAGAAAATTTTCTCACAGAAGCAGTGTAAAGACGTGTGGTAAATCTGCAATTATAACTGCAATGAACAATTTTATGCGTTTCCGGCACGAACCTTCAAGCCGACATTCCAACCACTATGAACTACTGCGATATGTATTAAATAAACGTATTATTTTTTAACCGACTTCAAAAAAGAGTACATTATTATTTAGTTAGTATTTTTTTATGTTAATGACGAATTATTCAAATATTACTTGTTCTTTTCTCGTTTCTGCTCTTGCAACAAGCAGAATACGTTTCTCTATAAAAGTATCTATGAATAAGTATTTTTAAGAGTTGAAGTAAAATAAGTATATGTACGGTTAAAAACAGAAATCGCCTTCATATAGAATAAAATTGCACACGGGAAGCACCAGCTTTCATATATAAAAAAGAATCATCAAAATTGGTTCACCCAGTCGAAAAGTATGACGTAACAAACATAAAAAAGACATACACGAAATGAGAACCTCCTTTTTTGAAGTCGGTTAAAAGTTTTATGAGAATCATTAAAGCCGCCGTTTCCGCGATGAGAAACCGACGAACATACATGTCTACACAATTATTGCCAGTTTAAAGTTAAAAGATATTTAAAGACACTTATTTTTTTTTAAATATAAAAAGAAAGCTAGCAATATTTCTTTTTTTTTTCAGAAATATTACTAACAATCTTGTTAACCATTCCAACTAAGCTTAAGCTTGTGCTAGGACATGGTTCACGGCAATAGTCGAATGGTGGATTCGAACCCACGACCTTACGATTAGCAGGCCGTACCCTAAACCATTAGGCTATTGACGCTTATTTCTTATATTTATGTTCCGTCACATATGTGACGATTGACGATTTCAGTTCCTCAGTTCAACCGTAGGGCAGTGACGTCACCCAACGATTTCCAAAAAGACCGATTTTAAGCTTTTTGCATTTTGCATTAGCTCTGAATGGCGAATACTGATTCTGACGGTGGAGAATTGGACAGGGCCTTCCTTCGCCATCTCCGCTTCTAGGCATATGTTGCATTTTATTTTATTAATATATGCATGTGTATTTAATTATTTTAGTACATTATTATTTGTAACTTTTCGTTCGGATATATATTTTTTTTTGACGGGGAGGAAATCTTCAGAAAGATACCCCGCCTTCTGGGGGAAGGCGGCGGTTATGTGGGGTTCTTACCCACTAAAACCTACCCGGTGGCCCTTTCCTCGGTGCATGACGAGGGGCTCCGGGATCTTCAGTGGAACGCACTGTGCTCAAGGAGAGCACGTCCCGAGGGGGGAGGTTACTTCCTCCCCCCTGTACCCTCGCAGCGCAAGGCAACACGGGCCAGCCGATGTCGCCTTCTTCCCGGGTCCACTTTTCAGATATATTTATGCTATACTGACACGGGGCTAGGACAAAGGTAGTAAGTAGGTAGGGATATTCATGAAAAAAGTATTTCGTTATATTTTTCCATTTAATAATTCATCGTAATGTTTTATCGATACAATGGGATTTATTGTATTACTCTATTTATTTTTCATTTATATTTATTTGTTTATATTTTAGTAGCCCAAAAAAACCGCGGTTCAGATTATTAAATTTATACAACTAATGCTGCTCGCGGTGTATGTTACGGGTATGTTACTACGCGTTTATCTACACGTGTAGTAACATACCACATTTAACTATCGGATGAAGTACATCTATTTATATCAATTTAAATATCGCTACAGGATGATGCGATAATCCTAAACATAACATTGTATAGCATAATATGCACGTAAAGTAAAGATGTAACATTTCTTGTCTTAATTTTATTCTTTTATTGTACCTTTATAATAATTATTCAAATGTTAAATGTCAAAATTGTCAGTGCCGTGACATTTATTTAGAAGAGATAGAGTTGGAATAAGGACATTAATGTTGTTTCTCTAAATATTCTACAGAATCGCAGTCTTTAATTACATGTATACATATAGACTTCATTATATACATTCCTAAAAATGCGATAATCACTGTACATCTAGCACTGTCTAGAATAGTGTACATCTTGTTTTCCAAAATAGGTATATATTCATATCATGATTTTTAATTTATTTTTTGATGTTTTTTAGATATACATTATTCTTACTTTTCTTCAAAAAACAAACTTGCCACGATAAGGGTTATAATAACTGATTAAAGCGATGTATCGCGATAAGCTAAGCGATATATATACTGTGCACCTAGTCCTTTTGCCGTACCGTGGGAAATCATTGAAATGGATTTTCTTGATTTATACTAGAAATCGGCAAATATATAGCGCTAAAAGGAAACTGCGTATAAAATATCGCATCTATGACAGGCTTCAAGTGAGACGCGTACTGGCGGCGCGGGGCGGGGCGAGGCGGCGTTGCGTTTCAATTAATTAAGCGGGGCGTTAGCTGTAAATCTTGAATGAAAGTTTGCGCATTTGAGCGCGACGCGGAGCTCCAAGCTCCACTCTCTGTCGCTAACTAACCTGCCGCTAGGAATTTGTTAATGGCACATTTGATTTTATAAATGTGAGCTAAGCATAATTCTGGACCTCAGTGCTAAACCAACAGTGTCAAAACGTTTCCTGTCGTCACAGTTGATTTTTGCAAGTTTTAGCTAGTAGTGGTCTTTATTCGTGTTGAAAGCACATCCTTTTTAAAGTATTGAATCCCCGTTCCATCATCGGACATCAAGACGCATTGCAGGATTTCATTATCCGTGAAATAGCAACCGACCGAGTCGTGATTCGGCCCTCTCGGACTCCCTCTGATCTGAATGCGTACGCGTAACATAGTAATCTTCCAAATTGAGGTTACCCCTCATCGGGGTGACCCTTGTGTCGAGTTACTAGCGGTAGAGGTTCAGGCTACCGACCTAAGTTAAGCTATGCCACCTCTCAATCCGGTGCAGTGAAGGCCAGCTTCTGTGGCCAATCAGTGTAGTTTAGCAATTTAAAAAAAAGAAAACAAAAAGTGAACAATTCATTAGGAGGTGCGATCCACACGAGGTGCGATCGACTCTGTAAAAATGTTTTTAATTTTTTTAAAAATTGTCAAAGTATCCTTAAAAAGATCAATATCATTGCTTCTCTTTTGATTTTTGTGTACAATAAAATTATATCTATCTATTTATGGCGATTGGCTCTCCACCCATGTTGGTACTAAGCAAACTTATTAATTAAATGATTGGGCTAAAGAAATATATTGAATTCTAGCATTCCTAAATAACTGTTTAAAAGCACATGTTTTTGTCATCACAAGCACCTCTGGCACCATGTTGTACCTCTATTCCTTTCATTGCTCACGTGACCCACCTCTGTCCTATCACCTCTTCTCTTGACGACCACCGTTGACCGCCAGGCGTCCGCACAGAAGGCGTGGCGTCGTCGATCGTGAGCAGCACGGGTGCCGCGACAGGCACCACCACCACGCCGACCAATAAGCTGAATGTCCACGCGAAGGAGTTCACCATGGCCAAGCCCGCTGACCTGCATAATAGGTGAGTTGACTGTACCTCGTATGTTCTTCAAAACTATATAATTTTGTCATTATGAAAACATGTAATGAAAATGTCCACGTTCGTGCGTCGTGTTGCTCCCAATAGAGATTCAGGCTAAGTTATAGACAGCGCGCGAGTTGAATGCAGAGCTCAGGAATGCGATAGTGATGTGACCTAATTATTATTAACCTACCATAATGAAGGTGTCGATAGATTCAAACAATTCTTTAACTTTGCCATTTTACACTAGGATGCCATGATAAAAAAATAATTTTATTTAATAATAATTATATTTCAGAACACGATATAAAGAAACGACATTAAGATTTATAGATATATATAAGGTATATAATTATAAATATATAAGACCTCAACCCCACCCCTCGATAGGATTAGGAGCGTTGCTGGAGTTTCTTTGGCCACTTCTTCTCCCAGCGCTAACGCTTCCCGAAGTGGCATATAAGTTAATTTAGCTTAGATTGTCCCAATAGATTTTTGTTAATTAAATAGCTACCGACCGAGTCATGGTTCGGCCCACACCGGGGGGACCCTTGTGTCGAGTTACCACCTAATAGAGGTTCAGGCTAAGCGATCTAAAAGCTGTGCCACCTCTCAAATCCGGTGAAGCAGTAAAGGCCAGCTTCTCTGTGCCAACTGTGTTAGTTCGTCAAAAAAAAGGATTTTTTCTGTTTCCTCGTAATCCATTTCCAAAAGTCATTTAATCATTTTGCAATTAAATTTTGATAAGTTTGCTATATTTAATAATTTATTTACTTTATTATATAATCTTCTAAAGGTCAATCAATTCAAGAAAAATTTCAAAAAAATTCAAGGTAATCTATCTAAAGGTATAAAAGTTTTGTTCAAAGAAGGTTTTGGTCGATACTTCGTAGTGTTTCCTATTACTAACTGTAATTTTATTAATATTTAAAATGAAATTACAACTCGATCTGTATATTTGTAATATAGATATGCATGTTAGATGCATCGGACAATGTTCTTTTATAACGATTAGTCGGGCTAAGGCTACTTTAAGACAAGCTCTACGATGCTATACTGTCACGACTCGTACGTTTTTATTTCTATATCTAAGATCACGATCCTACCTCATGTTAAGTGGAAGTAATATGTGAAGATAATAAATATTTGTAGCACTTGCATTACTTAAATATTTATTTCCATTGGGAATCGAATCCAAGGCTAGCGACTCTGATTCGTTTCTCTCTGTCCTCAATTACACAACCTGCTAGCCTACGCGGTGGGCACAATGCACAAAATCGTGCAAAACAGCACTTAATTTATATGATGTTATCGAAATAAGCAAATGGACACAAACTTAGTTAACGCTAAGTTATTTCTGTGAGACATCCAATTCCACAATAAGGAATTAACAGATAGTGCGTCATCACTCCTGACGATAAAGATAAAACGTCTAATTGATGATGAAATGTCTTCAAGGCTCTTTTCATCATCTGACTGCAACTAGATTACATCAAATATCAAATTGTGACTCAGAATAGCATGTTTGAAAAAAGGATTTTGAACAGAATCATGACAAATATGTGTATATATGTCTATGGCCACTAGAATGGTGATCCTATGGGGAGGAGTGATGGATTTGGCATAGAACGTTCGAGAACGCTTGTCGATTGTCGCGATCTGCGTTTAAATAGTCAGTGAATTGGTCTGTTCTTCTCTTTTCTTTTAACCGACTTCAAGAAACTTCAAGAAAGGAAGAGGTTCTCAATTCAATGTTTTTTTTTAAATGAAAGCCACCAGCCAGGACCCATTTCTGACAATTGCACACATGAGAAAAGTCTAAAATTTTTAACGTTTGATTCGATTTGAAGTCGATTTTTGTTTTTACTCGTAAATATACTTGTTTTTTAACACTGCTAGTTCTAGGTTTTTTTTACACGTTTTGAAGCTTAAGTTTAAAGACAAATGGGTATGTATGTTATCTTTAAACAAATTAAACAAACGACAGAAGTGAGAACAGGTTGGCAGTAAATGTAATAAACAGCCATTGGGAACGTCGACACGACTGCTACAAAACGCTTAGTGCATCTTTTGAAACTACGCAGATCTGCGGGATATACATCAGAATATGATTTCATTACGCCGTAAAGTATATTTCAGTATACACTGCTTGTGCGCGAGCTCAATGAGTTGAAGAAGCACGACTAGCGATCGTTGGGTATTTTTAGATACATTCACTAGTGCGTGCTTACTTTTATTTGCTTCTCAACGGTGATGAATAAGTCTTCTGTAGTAAAACACACACACACTACTTCCGGAATAAGTTGGTGCATGCGCTACGAAAATCGTCGTCAGGCGAACAGAAGTTGAATGGGAGGTAAAAGTCAGTGAAGAGAGGAAAAGAGAGATTTACATTTCGTACAAGACACGGTGCAGGTCTATTGCCTATATCAAGCAAGAGAGAGCAGTGCACGCTCACATTTTCTATCTCCCTCTTGAACAATTATGTATATATTATATTTTGTGTGTATATTTTACATATCAACCTGTATATTTATATATGCATATAGATGGAGCTAAAGAAGTTTTACTTCAGTAGTTTGGTCTAAAGCGCACTTTTTTTTTCTGACAACCTTTTTCCTAAATGTTGCAATATTCTTGGCAGACAAAAATAAAGGTGTCTGACTTGGAATGGGCTCTAGTTTGCAAGATTTAGATCTCAAGATTGTTTGATATATCCACAGAGTGTTTCAAATCTTTTAGTCCAATAAAACAAACCTTGGATTATAACCAAAATATACAGTTAGTGACGTATCGCGTTATTACGTTTATGATCGTTTTTTTTTCATATGACCTTGGGATGCAGAGTGTTTTACATTCGGGGCGGCAGCAAGCGTCGTTGGCACAGCACCAATGCAGGCGAAACAGAAAATTGCCGAGATAGTTGTTAGCGCGTCATGTGTAGTATCATTTGTAGAATTATTGTTATCATTTGGTTGTCGGGCGCGGTGACGCGAGCACGCCCGCGCACAAACTGGCCGTGTACGTCGCGTCAGCCGCCATTATTGCGCAGACGCAGTTCGCGCACGCGCTCGGAGACGCGCGCTCCTGAACGCATCCGAAATCAAAACGAACGCGACCGAACGAAGCGAAACTTTCGCATTTTTCACGAACGCGCGACAAAACATCCACTTTCTGTTAATGCATCTCTCTTTGCGAGTAGGAATCCACGTTTAGTATATTCCTTGGCCCACACGTAATTCTATTTATAAAGTCGCGATTCTACGAGATGAAATGGAACATTAACAGAGACAGATTGCCAAGTTTGCATAGGGATCCAATAAACGAAGGCTGCGATAAAGTTCGTAGTACAGTAAAGTGTGTTTATCTAAATACTAGTCAAACATTGAAATGATTACGGCGAGACTATTGTGGCGTCGTGTTCTATAGTTGATGAATGTTGTTTGTTTGTAAGGATGGTACGAGGAAGATTCTCCACTTCAGATGTGTGAGTAACTAAAAAAATGTATATTATCATTGAAATATTTCAAGGAAAGTTTCAAAATATATTTTGTTATGCATGGACCTTGCTTACATATTAAACAGTTTCCGTTCCCATAATTGGCAACATAGCATCTGATGGATCACTTCCTGTGGATGATTATGTATTGTTTATCGAATAGTTAATTATTCTACGTATTAATGTCTACGGTTGAAGTGAGATCCGAGTATTCGACTTAGTGCTATGGCGACCAAATACTATCTATACCAATTACTTTACTAGTGATAAGCCCTTGTACCTGTCACTATTACCCATATAGTAGTATACTTATAATCATTATTGGATATCAGTTGTCATTGAGCTAAAAAAACAGAGCTGTTTTACAGGATACGACATGATGATTTGTTTAAATTCATGAAAAATCATATTTGATATCGTATTCAATTTTTTTTTTCATGGGAGGAAATGCTGTTATTCATACGTGCCCGCCGGGGAAGCGGGCAAGTTATGTCGGGCTCGACCTGCTAGAGGCCCGACTAAAACCTCCCACGGTGAGCAGTCCTTTACTGTGATGGGGCGAGATTAGGTCGCGTTAGCATTTATCATCTCGCCCGGTGACATGCCCGGTTTAAAACCGGGCCTCCTGCACCTGTGGAAGGGTAGCTATGCTCACGAGGCCAGTCGGGTGGGGTGGTGCAAGCCGGCGGGGAGTTCCCCAACTCTCAGCTACCCACTATAGAGGTTCGAAGAGGCGGACAAATTATCGTATGCAAACAATGTTCTAATCTATGCGAAACTATTGCAACTACATACATTCAATATACTCTTCCGACCTATTCACTATTCTAGGAGAGCAATTTTAGACGATGTGGTATATCATTTTTGTCTAGTCCATAGCAACATTTCTTTGATACCATGTCAAATGGTAGTATAATTTTGCTCGACCGGCGTTCCTTTAGCCGTCCTAACGGTTTGCTCTTCCACTAAATAGCCAATTATGTCTGTGAAGGAAGTCTTCAATTTCTCTTCTTATTATGTGCTTAGCGTGTCTATATATGACTAACTTTGTAAAGAGGAAAATACATTAAATATAGTCGACACGTTATAAGCAGTTATTTGTTCACACAAGTTTTTCTTAGCAACCGACTTCAAAAAGGAGCAGGTTCTCAATTTGTCTCTATGTTTTTATGTTTTATAACCTCATAACTTTCGAGTGGGTGAACCGATTTTGATAGTTCTTTTTATTTGAAAGCTGATGCTACCCGAGAATGAATTCGGAGAGAAATTAATAATTTAATATATTGCGAGAGTTAAATTAAATATTTGATGACGCTAGTCTTATATATAACGTAAATACAGAATACGTCAACGATTGATTTGGGGAATTTTTAAATTTTACTTTTCTCTTTTTAACTTTTTTGATATTTGTCCATTGGTAACCTATATTGTCGATTAAGTAAACTAAACAAACTCATCAACCGCTTTAAATATATGTTAAAGTAACGCGATATCGAAAGTTTGTTGATTTTATAGAATAAAATTACGCATATTATCATTATTCGTACAGCAAGGGATTGGAATAGTTTGACCGCGTCTCACTTTCCCTCCGATTACAATGTGGGTATTTTCAAGAGTGAATAGTCATTTACTAAGCTAGTGCGCCTTACTATCCATAATTGCATTTCCATTTAGCATCAGGAGGGATTGTGGTCAAGCACATCTTCACTAACTAATATCTCCTTCTCAACTTCCATTCGTTTCGCCCAATCACACTTTTTATAAAGCACTCAGCTTACTACCCAAGTTAAGCATGGGACGTATTACTTCAAAAAAGCTTCTTAATTATCTCTGGTAGCAAGGTTCTTATAGAAATTTTCTGGCGTCTAATTTTCATTCCTCGTCTGCTAGTCGGTCCAGCTCTCCGGCAATTTTCTCAACGGCCGAGGTGCAGTGAGTCAGAGCCGTTACGTCGCCAGCGGTAACACGAGTGGTTGTTATTGAGTTTCGCGCGTGCTACGAAGTCCTTGAACAAATCTCCCCGCGTCTACATACTACGCGTGATCCTATTTGTTGCGATGATTAATACAAAGCATCACCTTGTGTACATTTTTTGTACCAAGTTCATATAGAATGTACTTTTAAAAAGATTTCTTTAAAATATAATAGGTGGCGTAAGGAGCAAGACAAAGAAGACATAGGGACTTAAGGCGCAGGAATATAAGGAATTATGGCGTTAATACTCTAAGTTAAACAAAAGTTACAATTAAATGTTATCGTAGAAGGTAGACTGCTTGGTGAAGCTTAAAATAAATAGTAAATAGCCAGTACAAGAACTCTACTTTTAAACAATTAAATAAAAATATTTATAGAAAACCAATCATGGGTTTAAAAATGTTTGGTCATCTCTAAAGAAACAGTAACGCAAAGTCCGCTGCGCAGCTCCTATGCCGATCAGTGGACATGTCGTAGAAATTTTTCTCAGACGTGCAGGTTTCCGTGCAATTTATCCTTCGTCACCTAGCACGTCTGTCAGCACTTAAAATGTCACCAGGATCTAACTCGGGTTGTTAACGCGCAACTTGAGCCGTCTGGACCAACGCCACGAATATTTAACACCAGATAAATTAAATATTCTATTATTCCAAAGCGTCAATAGCCTAATGGTTTAGGACACGGCCTGCGAATCGTAAGGTCGTGGGTCTGAATCCACCATTCGACTATTGCCGTGAACCATGTCCTAGCACAAGCTTAAGCTTAGTTGGAATGGTTAACAAGATTGTTAGTAATGTTTCTAAAAAAAGAAATATTGCTAGCTTTCTTCTTCGCCTCTCCAGTCCTGAAATTTGTACTTATAAAGTTCAACCTGAATTTACGTCTTCTCCGTGGTCCTAGTAGGTTGACCATCACCGAGGCAACCCTTGAGTCGAGTTACTCCTATATAGAGGTCCAGCGACCTAAGAGCTTTGACACCTCAAATCCCGTGAAACAGTACATAGTCACAAAAAAACAAAATTTACACACTTAATTATACACTCTAAGTCTAGGTATATAAACATAAATAATCTAGTAGTGTCGTATGTATAATAAAATGAGTCATATTTTTTCGCTCTTGTCATTTAAAAGGAAGGTCGTGTCGTTCGCAATTGATAATTTAAAGTCCCATTGGTTGTTTTGTTAACCATTTTTTTATATTTATTTATTTACTTTTTACACACACACACACATTTTATATACCGACATGCACATAAACAAAAATATTAGATACATATTATCATCTCATATTCCATAAACATTTTCCTATTTCGGTCCTTCGGTACACATCTCCCTGCTAGACTAACACATAGCCTGTATTAGGGAGATGTTGTACCTAACTCCGAGTTTATTATGAACTAAAGTTTGTTATATAACTTATGTGATAGTCGTGTGTTTTTGTAAAGAATAGTGTGCGTGGATGCATGTGAGAGTGTATGTGCGAGTGAGTACATGAGCGTGAGATTAATTTATTTTATACTATGAAGAAACTTTTCAGTCTCTTCGTAGGTGAAATTATGGAGAAACGAGTAGAGTAACTTTTACACTTATATTGAGATAAACTATGAAAAGGCACATAAAAGTTAACTTTATTATAAAGGCATGGCCCCAGGTATGATGGTTGATGACAGGTATTGTAATGTAATTTATCGTTTTACGGATGTTGTTGATATCTCTATGTACGTTTTTGGCGTTTATTTACCCTCATTGCGCATTGATTATCGTATTGAATAAATTCCGACTAAGAATTGAAATAGTCAGTGATCTAATTCATTCCTTATTAACTCCTGGTATAGGAAGAATAATCTATGCATGAACAATCTATAAATTATATAAATTTTTACACATCCACAAAGCTTCCATTCCCGACCGTCGGAAGTTGCGATTAATCCTCGCGCAATACCGCTATTTCATGAACAGGCCCCACCCTTAGATGTTAGGAGCGTTGCTAGTTTCTTCGGCCACTTCTTCTCCCAGCGCGCCAATGGTTTCCGAAGCGGCACTCAAAGTTAGTTTAGCTTTTGAATGTCCCTTAGATTATCCATGAAATAGCAACCGACCGAGTCGTGGTACGGCCCTCTCCGTCGCCGGCCCTCTCCGACCGCGTAAGCGCCATCGGATCGGAATGCTTACGCGTAACATAGTAACCGTCCAAGCCGAGGTTACCCCTCACCTTGTGTCGAGTTACTAGCTAATAGATGTTCAGGCTAAGCAACCTAAGAGCTATGCCACCTCTCAATCCGGTGAAGCAGTCAAGGCCAGCTTCTCTGACCAATCTGTGTAAAAATATCTACAAATTATTTGATTAACCCGAAGCAATTACAGAAAAAATACATGATGCCGGTACCAATCTTAGTCATGATATCAGGCCGGCATTTGTTTTAAATGTTTGTTCGGCAAATAAAAATTTACAGTCGCATTAACATTACGTTGATCGTATAATACGTAGCAAATTGCTTTACATCTGAATTTACTTCTGTCTTCCGTATCCACCACACCACCCGCATTCGGGTCATGCTAACATATTCGAAAGGTCGGTCAAGGATACGACAAGTTGTATTAAAATAAAATGCAAATAGTATCGTGGTTTTTCTCTCGCTCAATTATTATGTATGAATTTTTCGAAACGTCAGGAATTTATTTGTTACTAGCAACGCCCCGCGGTGTTATCCGCGATTAAAAGATATCTCCATTTTTCGTCACTCTTGTATGCAATTATTTCGTGATAATTATAATTTTTTATTTATTGTAAAAAGTTAAAAGTTAAAGAAAAGAATTAAGTTAGGATTAGGATTCCAATACCGCCAAAATATAACGATAATTCCTACTTATATATTCGTTATATTTATTTCATACATCTATATTATATCGTTATATTTTGGTTGATTCACACTATATTATAAAAAAATATAGCCTGTGTTATTTTGATGTTTAGGTTATATTATTGTAAAGTTTCAGAATCCATTCAGTGGTTTTGCGTGAAAGTGGAACAAGTTGACACCATTGAAACTTTCGCGTTTATAATATTAGTGGGATATTCACCTAAATATTAGTCGTCAGTGTAGTTATATATTTTTTGTTTTCTTAGCTTAATGATTCTTAAAGAAACGTGAATCAAAATCTCCACAAGCGCATGAACCGCCGACCTTTGGAGTCCGATGCACTTTGCGACAATGGCAGGGCCTGGCAGGCTTCCGCCACTTGCCCTCGATCCAGACCCGCGTCACAGATTTCGACACGTAAACACCACACGGCACCCTACTTGACGATTCTCTTTCCACTGACTCATGGACGATTTTAATTGAAGGTTAAATGCGCCGGCGTATTTATCAACTGATTTCAAAACATATATATTTACGAGCAAAAACAAAATTCGAAACGTTAAACGCTAATACGCGCGAATGCCCTCTATGTATTTACGAATTATCGTAGAAATATTACAAAATAGAATTAAACAGAACTACACTTTAACCAAACTTACACTTCAAGAGTACTTGTTAAAGTACTCTTGAAGTGTACGTCTTTTCGAATAAGAAAGAATCATCAAAATCGGTTCACCCAGTCGAAAGTTATGGGGTAACAAACATTAAAATACACATACAGACGAATTGAGAACTTTCTCCTTTTTTGAAGTCGGTTAATAAAATTAATTTAACCGGTATATAAGTAGATTTATACATGCACATTAGATAAAAATGACATTCAAGTATTATTTAAATTATTTGCGGTGGCGATTCGTTTCTATAATTCGATCAAGGATTGAATACAATCGGCCAATGCAAGTATAATTCGTCATTGAGGCAACGTTTCCTATGTACCAAGCTTTAAATTCGTTTGTATCACGGAGCGCCGTGCCCAAACGTGGACGAACAATGTGCGCACTACATGAGACAATGTCTTGTTAACCTTTGTATGTGTGTGTCGGTACAGTTGTCGTCATCACATGTTATGATAGGAAAACTGTTATAAGACCGAAAAAAAATACGTTCGTAAGGTCTTTTGACGTGGTACATAGAAAGGGTAAACCATGCACATGTCATTAAGCTTTATTTTTGAATTCCAGTCGTTTCACACTTGACAACGTTTTTTAATCAATTGTTAGGGTTGATGGCGTTTTCTTATAGACTTCGTCAATGTGGAGTGTACTCAAATTAGCGATAGCGCAGGCTGTTCTCGTCCTTTGACTACGTGATTATCGTTCTGTCTTCATAAATTATCATAAAGGCTAAGCGCCATTAATTTAACGTTCATGAAACACGTTAAAAGTTTGAATGTACGCGCGCCGGCTGCCATTGTGTCCGGCTCGCGAATAAATTAGCGTCGAATGAATGTTTAATTGCCACTTCGTTGTTTGAACAGATTGCAGAGGTTTTGTATGCTCCTTTGATCGCGCGAACTTGGATTTGTTAATACCATATCTCAAAATACAGACACAGTTACCAACCTATCCCCGGTCTCGGCACCAATGGTTGTTCGTTGCAATTATAATTGCTTATTGATTACGCGCTCGACGGTTAACGGAGAAATCTTGAGGAAATCTACTTCTGTTAGTAAAATTTCTATACACTTGAACCCAGGTGACTCTCTTTGTTGCATGGAGAGGGGCTCCGGGATATCCAGTGGAACGCACCGGTGCCCATCCGTACTCTGAAGCACGTACCGGGAGGTTAGTCCCTTCCCCGGCAACCTAGCAGTGCTTTTTTTTGTTTTTTTTTGTTAACGGGAGGAAATCTTCAAAAAGATACCCCGCCTTCTGGGGGGAAGGCGGCGGTTATGTGGGGTTTTTACCCACTAAAACCTCCCCGGTGGCCCTTTCCTCGGTGCATGACGAGGGGCTCCGGGTCTCCAGTGGAACGCACCGGAGCCCCTCTGCACTGTGCTCAAGGAGAGCACGTCCCGGGGGGAGAGGTTACTCCCTCCCCCCCTGTGCCCTCACAGTGCAAGGCTACACGGGCCAGCCAATGTCGCCTTCTTCCCGAGTCCACCTTAGCGGACGACAAAGGCCCCCACCCTTGTCGCCCAGTGAACCCGAGGCCCCTTTTAGTCGCCTTATACGACAGGCAGGGGATACCGTAGTCTTATTCTTGAGAGCCCAAAACTACAGGGCTGAACCTAGCAGTGCTAAGGCAACACGGGACCATCAGGGTCAACTTCCCGGATTCATTGTAGCGGAGGACAAGGGCCCCCTCCCTTGTTAGCTCATATATTTTTTTTATATTGATTGTTACAACTTACAGCTAGAAGAGACAAGATAAACAGATTAAACAAGGAGATGGCCAATTAAAAGTTTTCACAAATATGATGAGATATGCAATTAAAAATATAGGATATTAAACAATAGAAAAAAGTAAATAAATAATCAACAAGTATCCAAAGTTAATGATTATTTAGTACACAAATAGTATGGACAAACAGAAGTATACGCTTACATTATATAGAGTATATCTTACGTTTCATTATTAAATAGTTACACGTACATTTCTTTAGCCTACTAACAATCGTATTACAGATGTTAATATCATTATACAATCTCAAAGTTTTGTCTGTTTTGCAGTTCTATTTACAGTAATGTGCAAAAGAATGTATCTACACAGATTTGCACATGGTATTTCCTATGATAGTAATGTCTATGAACATTGACTGAAGACGTTGTGATCTCGACAGGTCAGCGATGGGCGTGGGGTACACAGGCGTGGGCCTGCAGCACTCGCGGTCCGCGGTGCTGCACGCGCAGGTGCCGCCGCACTACCGGCCCGTGCTGCCGCCCCATGCACTCCTCAACAGCACCTCCAGTGGCAACGTTCCGCACGTCTCTGTGAGTTTATCTGTTTAAAAATATTGATTGTAAATAAATATAACTGTATCACCAAAATTACAGAACTAGGGTTTATTTTACAATTCATTGTACAAGAGAGACCTTATCGCCAAGAGCGATCTCTTCCAAGCAAAACATACATAAATAATTGATCAATAAATATACTACTATTAACAAATATCACAGTTCCGACGATATATTGATGCGTTGAATTTTTTTAAAAAGCAGGCTTAGGAAGGGATTTAGCAAGTCGAAAAGAATTAGGAAGAGCATTCCACAACACAGTCTTATAGCCAGCAACGTGACTTCGCAAAGGTGTGGGCAATGAATAGGACTTTTAAAGTTTAAATGTTTCAAAAGAATGGTAAAATGCAGAAATTCAACACATTCTTTAAGATAAGTTGCGGTTGATGGATTTATTTTTAATTAGTGAAAAGGATGTTATAAATACCATCAGTATGAGACAAGTTGTGTACTGTTCTTACCGTAGTAGCTGCAAATAGACCTGATCTTGTGAAGTGATCCCATAACATACATACACCTAATAAAGGTATTGCAAGTTTGTGCATATATTATTAAGAATGGTTCGTATATTATTAAGAATTGGCTCGTTTCGTTTACTTAGTTTCTACCGTATTTTACTATCGCAACAACTATACTATTCCAGGTGGGGCCACGTGTCCACTTCAAACTGCAGCCGCAGCAGCTGGGCGACAAGAAGAAGTCGCCGCCGTCCTCGCTGACCAACGGCAACGGCAAGAGCATTCGTCCGCAGTCGTTCACGCCGGGACTGAAGCGCTCCAAGTCGCTCACGTCAGCGGACACCCTGGCCAGCGGCATGGCGGCGCTGGGGCTGGCTGCTGACGCCGGGGACCTGGGCACCTTCCAGCCGGAGATACAGGAGTGTATCGATAAGGCGCTGGACGGTGAGTTTCATACATAATTCGAAATCATCAATTTATACAAAGCTTAAACTTGTAT
Source organism: Meandrusa payeni (assembly GCA_029286785.1). Taxonomy (NCBI): domain Eukaryota; kingdom Metazoa; phylum Arthropoda; class Insecta; order Lepidoptera; family Papilionidae; genus Meandrusa; species Meandrusa payeni. The sequence continues at coordinate 12,640,836 of JAGSMX010000027.1, forward strand.
AAGTTTATTTACGACTAAAAACAAAAACCGACTTTAAATCGAATCAAACGTTATTACGTGCGCACGCCCTATTTGTATTTCCGAATTATCGTAGGAATAGAATTAATCAGAATCTAACCAGAATTGACCTTTCCAATAAAAAATGAATCATGGAAATCAATTTACGGCACATACTTAAACAAACTTGAAGACTTATATGATTTTCTCAGCAATGACATTGTCAGAATTGGACCGAATTGAAAGACATGGGAAGCATCAGCTTTCAAAAAAATCTTCAAAATCGGTTCACTCAGTCGAAAGCTATCAAACATCGGTAACAAACATAAATAAAAAACATACTGACGTATTAAGAACCTCTTTTTTGAAGTCAGTTGAAAAGTTTCTTTTTCGATTCCTTTTCCGTTTATTTGGGAATGGCCCTCCTCGTTTTGCGGCGCTAAGACCTTGCTGTGTAGGGTTGTCGTCGCTTCGTCTTAATAGAAATCACTGTATTTATTCTCCCTTACATACTTACGACGAGAAGGAGTAACATTTGATTTGAATCTTTTCAAATTGCTATGAGGTGTTAACACTATGCGACAGACCCCAACTCTGTGGCGGCGCGCACGCTGATGGAGGCGGTGGGGCACCTGGTGTCGCGCGCGGTGGAGTCTCCGCGATACGCTCTGCCCGCCGCGCGTCGCTGCATCGCCGTAGTGGAGCGCGAGCACACGGAGACATTCCTCGAGTCTCTGCTCAATACGTGCCAACAATGCTACCACGACCGCGACAAGGTTTGTACCTTGATATTTATTGTTCTATACGGACAGATTACCTTGGATGATTATTATTTTAGGAGAAGCGGCAAACGAGGTTACGGTTCACCTGATTTCTAAGTGATTACCGCCGCCCAAACTGAAACTCTGTCAAGAATAGTCTCCACTTCTGACACAAGCTTGTTCCGACACTCGTCGACGATTTCCTGAGATATATTGGCACGGCCTGTGTACAAGGCATCATCTGTGCTATAATCTGCATAGCAGAGAATGTTGCTAATATCTGTAACTTTTTGCAGTTGTTGGGCGCTGTGGTAGGCGGAGGGAGGCCGCGTCTGATGGCGTTCCTCTCGTTCTTGCTGGAGATGTACTGCCAGCTACGCAGGCGCGCAATACACCGCCGCGGCGCCAGTGCGCAGCCCGGCCAGGTGCTGCTCACGCTGATCTGCAAGTGCTGTGAGGACTGCATCCGCCAGCCCGTGCCGTCGCCCAGCGATGTGAGTCAACCTTCTGTCAACTTCCGTTCTTCTTGTAGTAGGCATAAGATCTCCGTAGGTACAGACCTTTTTTTTCTTGGATTTAAATGCATGGGTCCTCTCTCTAGATGGACAGACAATCTTGTAAGGATAGCTGGAAGTGGCTGGAGACTGTAAGCTGAGAATCATATATGGTGGAAGGTATTGAGGAAATCCTATTTTCGCCAACTCAACATTATGTGAAGCGTGTTCGTTTATCACTTTTCCCAGAAGAATGAGTGAGCAAACATCTATCCGACTCTTCTTAATTTGAAGCGATCACCGTCATAGAACATTCATAACTCAAAGAAGCTACAGGTGCGTTGCCGACTTAAAAGACCAGGAGTAAACGCGTTCATTGAAGGCCGAGAAACCTTATCTCGAAAACCCTCCAGATGTCTACTGATTCCACGAGTTGGAAATGGACGAAAATGATGAAATAAAAAAGTCTATGTATATGTTTGCGTATCTCTTACAGACGGAGAATCTCTTCTTCGTGCTGACGTACATCGGGCGAGACCTGGAGTCTCAGTTGCCGGGGGACCTGGAGCGGCTGCTGACCGCCGTCCGGGACGCGTTCCTCAACACGGCCGCCGCGCCCTCCATCCGCCGCACGCTGCTCCAGCTGATCGAGCTGCACGCGTCGCGTTGGCAGCTGCCGGGCTGCGCCGTACTATACTACTACCCCTCCTCTAAGTAACTCTCGGTAAGTCCCAATGTAGGACTATAGACTATATGGTGCTGGAGATGCGCGATTTTTTATACTTTAAATCGATTTTTTCATGAAACCGTTGAATATGCTAAAATCGATTTTGAAATCGATTACATAATCAAACTCGAATGCCAGATATCGGATAATATTTGTCTTCCTAATGCTGTAACGTGGAAAGTTTAAATAATGTTGGCCTTAAACTGTATTACATGGCAACACAAATCTACTTATAATAACAAATTAATAGAAGAATGTTCTCTCGTGAAATAATATAGCTAGATTTCTAAATATATGTGTAATAAATAATTCCAAACAAATTTCAAAACATCGCATATATTTCATTCGATGTTTATTATAATCGAATAAAAACCGTGCATCTCTATTTAGTACGCAGATCTTGCAAATCATAATGTAATGATGTAATTTTGGAGTGATCAATGAAATCCTTCAATCTACATTAAATAAGAATTTACATATATGTGGAAATTTGATAATGAAGTTCTAAAACAATTAACGAATCTCATTTAAGAATTTTTGTTCAGCGGAACATATGATATATGAATAATTATGAAACTCATATAATTTTATATCTATAAGATATTTTCAACGAACTTTCTAGCAACATATCACAAAGATAGGGCATAAGGCAAACGTGCCTTTTTATACTTTTTAAATTTCATCCCATTGCGTCCAAAGAAGCAGTTTCATCTACACATTGAGAGAAAGAACAAATAAAATCTGGTAGATGCGAAGATTTCTAACTAAATATAACATAATATAAACTGGTGTTTACTTACAAGATTAGCTCTAGTTTAACTAGAAATTGTTTTAACACTAAGTTAATGCAATAGTTTTAGCAAGTTCCTGACGTTTTTATACTTTTGTAGGACTTATTTCACATGTTTAGAGGATGGGTAGTTTTATATTCGTGTACGTTAGACTAATTTAGTATACAAAGGTTACAAGCATTTCTTTGCGAGTGTTTGGATTCATTTGGATTTTGTTCTGTTGTGATGTTGGTAGTGTCTTTAGTTATGTCAATGTAAGGACTAAACTTAGTAAGCACGTAATAGGCAATGTGTTGCCATAGGCTCACTTGGAGTGCCTTTGAGTTGTATAGGTTGTACATTTTCATTTGAATCGTCTATAGAAAAGTTTACTTTGTCATTGACTAGATAGTTGGCACGAAGTGTACGGTAAAATAGCACAATCGTTTGCAATTGTGGCAACTGCGTCCAGACTAACAACTAAATTATTTGTCATATATATTTATTACAATTGGCAACTGATTAGGTTACGTTAATAAAAATAACTGCATAGGGAACTATCGTACAAAAGTTGTTAGTTTTAATGTTCATAGCAAACATTAACAATTTAGGGGGAAAGCGAAGTTATGTGGGGTTTTTACCCACTAAGAATAATTGGTTGGCCCGTCCTCGTTGCACGGTGAGGGGTTCCGGAATCTCCAGTGGAACGCACCGGAGCCCCTCTGCATTGCGCTCTTCGTTGAGCATGTCCCGGGAGGCGGGTGGGGGGGAGAGGGAGGTTACGCCCTCCGCCGCTGTGCCCTCGCAGTGCAAGGCAACACAGGCCAGCAGATGATGCCTTCTTCGCGGGTCCACTTCAGCGCACGTCAGAGGCTCCCCTTGTTGCCCAGTGAACCCGATGCCCCTTTTAGTCGCCTTCTACGGCAGACAGGGGATACCGTAGTCTTATTCTACGAGCCCAGAACTACAGGACTGAAATAACAATTTTACCTAAAGTAACACGGCGGCCTTATCTTAGGTTGTTTTGTGTGTATCTCTAGTATTAGTAAATTACAGCAAAAACCCCCAGGAAACATCATCGTTTCCCATAAATTAACAAAAAAAATAATGACACATTTTAAGTCAGTCTGGGCGCACTTAGCGGTATATATGCAGTAATTCCACCTATAACATGGTACTCTTATACCGCGTTTTCATATTAGACGATTTCAATCGCTTGTATAACACGGGTATTCCCCCGTATAACGCGGGGATTCTACGTTATATTTCTTTACTGTGAAATTTATAATGATTATAATTCATAATCATCATATCATTTCGCGTATATTTGATTTAAACCCCTTTAAGGAGAAAAGTAAAACGTGAATCATTTGTTTAAATACATAACCCTATAAATGAGAGATTATTCTTACAACGCAGTTTCCTATAAAGAGAGAACGAATCTGCTATGTTATAGGGTGGATTTCTGTATTTGCTATTCATAGTCGATGTTCATGTGGATATATAGATGGAGATGTATTTAGTTATACGTAGCTTAAGGTGCATTATTGTAGTTATATGAGCGGTATTTGCCTCGAAAGTATTAAACTGTACGTGTAAAATAAATAGTTGTGGACAAATCAACGGTGTACATTACTCTACGTTCTTCGCATAGTACTTCGTGCATTGTATCCTTTGTCGATTTATCTTAGTCGGTTTGCCGTTACGGTAGATTAGGGCTAACACATAGTCTTTAGCGTCCCAATTGCTGGGCAAATTTTATCTTAACACTTCGCTTTATTATATTCTTTTTTGCAAGTGGCAACACGCTTTGTTTGTTAATATTATTTGTATGTAAATTTCTTGCAGTATGAAAATTTTAAACGTCATATAGGTTATCAAATGCATGTTCTGTTTATAGTTATAAGTTGCGTACAGAGATTTTTTACATGAAAATAACATTTATTTATGAAAGTAAAGTTTGACTGATGTACTGTGCAAAATTATTTTGTCTATTGCTTGTGATATTATTTTAAATTTAAGTGTTTGTAGTTTCCGATCTTCTCTGTCCTAACCAAAGACTGTATCCACGTGGAGACTCCATTTGAATGGTTGGAAAATGATTAACAAAATAACTCGATACTTGTTGAAGCCGGACCAAATTGTCTTGAGTGTTGTGGTTCAAGCTTGCTCCTCGGAAGCGGGCTGTGTCGTGAAGTTGTTTGTAAGAACTTGTCTATGAATATTGTAAGTTCGTTCGTTTAGTTATAGAATGTTGTGTGATCAATATATAAAATAATAAAGCTAATATTAAGCATTAGTTGACGTATTTAAAAAAAATGTTAAAAAGACCATAAACTTTCGTTCTTTCACAATTGATAGCTATCTAAGGTTATGGTATGTTTGTAAAAAAAAATAAAAATTAAAAAAAAGGTGCTAACATGAGTATTGGTGTATTATTGTATTATTCCTTTCATCGGCCACGGGCAATAACATGTTCTCGTTACCGCTGTATTTCTGTATCTATACACATAAAGCCAATAATAAATAAACAATTATATGCAACATGGTCTTTCATTTCACTCACAAGGTGATTAATATAATATAATATCCTGATTTTGTTGTCTTGGACACCTCAAGTTTCGACACTAAAGTGGTCAATATTCCCCGATGGTTAGAGACATTTACCCACGCAAGATCGTTAGTAGACAGCATATTTCAAAAAAATAAGCTTCTATGAAAGTTAATAATCCACTAAAATATATACATTTTGTATAAAGCCCTTAATTTGAGGGGCCTGTCACATGTATAACAACGAACAAGGGTTGCTGTGTTTGTCAACCATGTTAAAGACTGAATGTAGCAAATTTTGTTTTTATTTAATGATGACAAATGGCGGTAAACAATGCTTTGATAGGACTGCATAACGGGGTAAAAATCCGATTGATAGTCTGGGGAGAATCCTACAGGAACAATGAGTTATGAGTAAATTTTAAATAACTGCCCGACCCTAGTTGTAATAGAAAACATATCTGAAAAATTGCAATCGGAATTGAAACTAACACGCTAGGTCTGTCTATTGGGCCTTTATGATTAAAGTCAAAACAATATAATAGTATATATATATACTGATAGCTAATGGCCGCGATATATATAAATAACCCTTTATATATAAATTAAATATATATAAAGATAAATTAAACCTCGTCGCTATAAAATTCATGTGATTCTGATAAGTTTCACGTTTACATATTGCTATATAAACGTGTAAAAATAACCATTTGAAAATATATAAAAAATAAAAATTCAAAGATAATTAAGTAGTTATACATTTTAAAATCAACACTTCTATGAACTTGTAGTTTAGAATACCGCAAGGCGTGTGCTATCATGACCATAAGCAAATAATATTATATCAAATTAGTAATAAGGCTAGAATAATATTTACGTAACTTAAACATCTTACGAAATAGCCGTTTTATTAAAAATTTAATTTTCTTTTAAACTAATATTTGGAAACGCTATACGTTTCTGAACGAACTACATCTGATTGGTTAACAAAGCTGTCAGTTTTAAATTGCAGCAAATGGCGCCCTCGCAAACTTCACTTCAGTAGTAGTCTCCGCGGTCGTGTCTTGTCTCGCTTGCGCACACTTCCTTCCGTTCGTTTATATTTTTGCCGCATTATCAAACTCCATGCACCGTCTAATGTGACTTTTCTTAAATGAAACACTGCGATTTTGTGATCCTCTGTGATATAAAATGACCTGATGGAGTACGTGTTTAGTGGTTGTTTGAGTGATCAGTGTAAAATGGGTTTAATTACTTCGAGGGAGCCAACAATGTTGGACGGACCAGTCGCGTCTACGAAGAGTCACCATGTACGGCAGCCATCAACGAGGAACCGTACGAAACCTCCCATGCCTGACCGGGACGAGCTTGAAAGCCGCTTCATTAAAGTGCTGGTAAGTTAACGACTACCGCCGGCATTTTTGTTTACAAACAGTGCAATTTTGTTTACCCTTTTCATTTACTTTCGGTTTAGAATGTTTTGGTAAAAGATAGTTTGGATTTCAATGGTATACCTGTAGATTATGTTGTTATATATTTAAATGTACTTGCGATAATTTAAAAATATTAGTTTTTAAATTATTACAAAGGATATGATTTAAATTTTGAATCTAGCTTATGTGCTCATTGACGTTACTTTTTTTCTTAACAAAATATTTTTTCAAGGGACTATAATGGTGAATTTTTTTTGCAATGTGGCGAAGTTATGCAATCTTTACTGGAAAGATATTCTATTATTATAGATATAAAGAATATATTATTTGCATTGTAAAATTTTGCTATTTAAAACGACTACCAATGGTTAGATGTTATATATTCAATTTACCATGTGACTTCATTTAACTGAACTTTACCATTTTGCCAAACCACATCAAAACTAAAAATATATATAATAAAGTGCATATTTTTATCTAGATAACCAAAAAAGCTTTCTCATCCTATTAACCCTAGAGACGTGAGGACTTGGTCACCATGTTCCCATCAACATTGCCTGATTTGTTCTTCATTTTTATTTATTTAGGGGAGTTTTTAGAAGTAGAAAGTAGTTAGAAGAAGAAAAAGGAGTCTTTTCTATAGAGTTAAAAACTGATGGGTATAGAGCTTTACTAATTCTTACCCCACTAATCTGCAAGGCTATTATGTCCATGCTCTCTGTGGGTTAAGTAAACCTTTGGGACACAATTCCCATTGTGAGAAAGCCTCCTTGATTGATGACTAATGATTTGTGACCTTTTCAAAATATTATTAATAATTTTTGAGCTGCATTAATAATTTTTGTGCTCCTTTTTTATTATTTATACAAATTTTCATTTTAACATTAATATAACCTGTCGTTAAATCACAAAGTGTGTAAGAAAACACTGGCTGATATGAATCCTAACAGTCCAGAAAGTTTTCTTGTTGCCTATGCTTAACAATATTTTTAAATTTGTGTATGGCAGAGAAAACATTGGAGTACTTAATCTATAAATGCAGTATGTGTCCAAATGAGGTTATTCTGACCAGTTGAAGAACAAAAGAAAGTTTTTGAAGTGTGGAAATGTATGCTATGGAAGAAATTTGGAGCTTTTCTTTGGTTAAAACTTATTTTTCTATTATGTTACTCTTTATCATGACTATAACTAGAGATAGAATAAATAGTGTATTTTGCTAGAAAACATGAATAGATTTGAATGATGCATCCATATTTTGTATTCTCTACGCCTCTGTGTGATAGATTTAATTATTCATGAATGTATGTCATATGATTAAACTTCCCTTTCCTATTACAACACTCTTCCAACACTTATCAATCTCCTATGAACTGTGACTTTGTTCTTGTTGCACATTTCATTGATAAGACAACCAAATGTTTCATTTCCTGTACACTATCTATTCATTCTGACAACACTGAGCTGTTTCTCATGACAGGAAGCGAATACATGTACATATTTAGTTGTGACATGATTTTTATTATTTTACTACAATAAGTAAGGTCAATTTAAACCTGATTGTAAGTTTTAATAACATAAGTTACAACATACTCTTCTTAAAATTTATAAGCCAAAATGTGTAAAACAATTTTATATGTGTCACATATATTTACACAGTATGTATTTCATATGTAGTTAGTATTCATTTTCCCAAGCATTAAATAATTTACTGTGAAAATTCGAAAACAATAGTATCAATACAACTGTTGTAGTCATTAATTCTAGAGTAAGTATATTTAGTATTGAAGTAAATTGTAGGTAAAGACAATAGCACTTATACTTTTTATGAACTTACCAATTTTCGTAATACATTATTCATATTGTTTTATATGAGTCATTCCATTTGAACATAACATTGAAAGAATCATATTGTCAGGGTGGATGAAGAAAGGTCATTTAGCAATTATCTGTTTTAGTACTTTGGCTGTCAGAGATTAAACACTACTATGTACTTCTATGTGAGGCAGCATTTCTACTTCAGAAATGTCATAGTTAAATTACAATACTTTTGCGGTCTACACTCTCTTACTTGTGGAACATTTGTGCTTGTTGTTGTTGAGGACTATTTACGTTGTCTTTGATAGTTATACCTTTTTGTTAAACGCGGGGAAATTCTTTTTACAAACCATCCTCCGGTACCCTGGGTGGGCCCGGAGGGATGTATGGGACTCGGCCTGGGCAGCCCTTACCCACTAAACCTTCCGCGAATACCATCAGCCGTTATAAGCGGGATGCCCCGGATCTGACAGCGACAGGACACCCCAACGACCGGCCGGTCCCGGCAAAGACCGGACTTCATCCTCAAAGGGGACTTCTCCGGCGCATATTTCCCTCTCAACTTTTAGTACTCTCGATCGATCACACGTTTCGTAACACATTCACCAGCTCACTCCCCGAGTCAAGCGTGCGTAAATAAGTTTTACTTCATAAAACGTAATCATCTGCGGCAGCGCTACTGTGTGGGAGCCCTAATGTGGTGGCAGCTGATAACATTGTGCTGAGGCTATTTTTAAAGTGGCGTATTGTTCATATTATGTTCTAGGGGCTTACAAAGTATGAACGCAGTATACCTTACACAATTTATATCTAGAAGTACCTGGATGACTGTATTTTTCTTTGTAAATCGTTGTATACCCCTATCAATCGTTGTAGGTGTAGATTCAGCTCGCTCTTCAAACATTGTCAGTGATTCCATCTTTTTTTGCCGAAATTTTTGACCTATTTCTTATGAATGTCGTACCATTGTCTGTTGCAACCCAATAAGAACAATTCCTGCACGCTGTCTCTTTTAAATTTCATATTTGGAATGGTTGACAAGAATGTTAGTAATATAAGTGAATTTTTTTTTGACGTTCTTTTTAAAAAAAATATCTTAATACCATTTGTCGAATCGTCATTACTACGACAATCGTCCAACTACAATAATACATTGTGAAATAAACCCCTAATCTCCAAATTTCATAATGAACATTTGGCAGTTGTCATCATATACGAGATAACCGAATAACTTATAGTTAATAATAGCAATATTTTTTTTTCAGAAATATTACTAACAATCTTGTTAACCATTCCAACTAAGCTTAAGCTTGTGCTAGGACATGGTTCACGGCAATAGTCGAATGGTGGATTCGAACCCACGACCTTACGATTCGCAGGCTGTACCCTAAACCATTAGGCTATTGACGCTATTATATAACGAATATTGTGTCAATAGCTATAACTATTGAAACAATATTCGTATAATAATATTGTGAGTGGTATGGAAAAACATCGTGACACATTTGAATTAGCAGATTACAACAAATATATTTACGAGTAAACACGACTTCAAATGGAGTCAAACGTTTAAAGGTATTACGCGCGAACGGTATCTTTGTATTTCCGAATTATCGTAGTAATATTACGAAATAGAATTAATTACAACTTAAGCAAAACACTCTTTTAAACTACCTTTGTACACCCTTTTCAATAACAAAATAATCACCGAAATCGGTTGGCGTGATATTGAGTTATCCTAACTAACACAGTTGGACAGAGAAGCTGGCTTACTGCTTCACCGGATTGAAAGGTGGCATAGCTCTTAGGACGCTTAGCCTGAACCTCTATTAGGTAGTAACTCGACCAGCCCTGTAGTTCTGGGCTCTCAAGAATAAGACTACGGTATCCCCTGCCTGTCGTACAAGGCGACTAAAAGTGGCCTCGGGTTCACTGGGCGACAAGGGTCCCCCACCCTTGAGTCGTCCACCAAAGTGGACCCGCGAAGAAGGTGACATCATCTGCACAGTGCAGAGGGGCTCCGGTGCGTTCCACTGGAGATCCCGGAGCCCCTCATCATGCACCGAGGAAAGGGCCACCGGGGAGGTTTTAGTGGGTAAGAACCTCACAAAACCGCCGCCTTCCCCCCAGAAGGCGGGGTATTTTTGTGAAGATTTCCTCCCCGTCAACAAAAAAAAGGTAGTAACTCGACACAAGGGTCCCACCGGTGAGGGGTAACCTAAACTTGGACGGTTACTATTAACTTGACTTATCCGTCTATTGGTCGCTTCAATATTGTCATGGATGCCATTGTCAGATTTTGACCACATTAGACCACACGGGAAGCACCAGCTTTCAAATAAAAATAAAGTCGAAAGTTATGACGTAACGAACATAAAAAAAGACACGAATTGAGAACTCCTTTTTTAAGTCGGTTGAAAACGCACATGTATTTACGTATGATAGATAAAGTAGTATTGTATTTGCATTATCGCAATACTCTAAATATATATGGTAATTTAAGTAGCTGTAGACAGACGACTCTCATAATAAAATAATTTATAGAATGAGTTATTGATTGCACAAGCCTTTTTTATTACCCATATATAACTCAGACACGAGTCGTTATGAATCATAGCAATTTGTTTCTTAAAATGTAGCTTTTAGAATTTTTACTAACGATCGTTATGACTCAACTTCTGATTATTGCTTGTGTAGACTATATTCGTTGTTATCAATGTTAATTGAAGTGACACTCATAGTTAGTTTAGCTTTTGAATTTCCCTTAGATTATCCGTGAAATAGCAACCGACCGAGTCGTGGTTCATCCCTCTCGGGCACCCTCGGATCGGAATGCTTACACGTAACATAGTAACCGTCCAAGCTGAGGTTACCCCTCACCAGGGGACCCATGTGTCGAGTTACTAGCAATAGAGGTTCAGGCTAAGCGACCTAAGAGCTGTGCCACCTCTCAATCCGGTGAAGCAGTCAAGGCCAGCCTCTCTGGCCAATCTGTGTAGTTCGTCATTAAAAAAAATCAATGTTAATGTACAATTCTAGGGTCTTTAGAAAGAGCTTTTTCCACCGACTTCAAAAAAAAGAGGTTTTCAATTAGTCTATATGTTTTTTTTTAATTTTGTTTCCTCTTAAGTTCCGACTGGATGAACCGATTTTGTGATGTGTGACCATCCATGAGAAAGCCATAATGTCTTACATTTGCATTAAGTATGTGCGCGATAAATGGACGAATATCTCTATATCACGCCTACCAATTTCGATGACGGGTTTTTATTGGGAAGGATGCACTTCAAGGGTAGTTTGATGAGAATTTGGTTAGGTTCTGTTTAGTTCTATTTCGAAATAATCCTACGTTAATTCGGAAATACAAAGACTGCGTCCGCGCGTAATAGCATTTGACGATTGATACGATTTAAATTTGGTTTTACTCGTAAATATACTTGTTGGTAGTCGATTCATGTGTGCAAAGCGGAGAGCACAAGGATTATTAAGGGTCCTAAAGCGATATACGCATTGCGACAGAAACCCACCGCACGCCAAATTTAATGTCATACGGGTTCTGTCAGTTGTTTTATTTTTTTTCCTTTGATGGGCCGGCTCGTAATCTGTTCGTAGCTTACTTATTTCACTCACAATGTGAAGAATTAGACAGTGCTAAATAAGCAAATATTGTTAATTGTCTTCAAAAAACCAGCCTTCAAATTAAAACAAAATCGGTTCACCCAGTTGAAAGTTCTGAGATAAAACATGCTGTCGAATTGAGAACCACCCTCTTTTATGAAGTCGGTTGAAAATTGAGAAAATTATGTCAATGCAAAACAATAACGCAAGTGTCTAAATTAGGAGACGAGTCCGACGAGTGTGCCCGTTAAAAACAGGAAAACTGACATCCCGTCAAGGTCGCAGCGGCCTTAATGAGTAAATTGCTTGCGCTCCTCCATGCGTCACTGCTCACCAACCCGTTGTCTTGCGATAGGGTCAATATAGGATCCTTGACTCTAATAACCATATTTGGGAAATTAATTCCATAATATGTTAGTGTAATATTAATCTTTAATTTATATAAATAACAATAATATTTACGAGCAAAACCAAAACCGACTTCAAATTTTAAACCTCCCGTATTTCCGAATTATCGTTGAACCTAACCAAACTCTCATAAAACTACCCTCGAAGTATACATTGTGTATGTTTATTTTGTTTGGTGTACCGATTTGGATGATTCTTTTTTATTTGAAAGCTGGTGCTTTTCGTTTCCATTTGATCTGAAGATCCACTTGATCTATATCTTTCACGTATGTGACCATGACCGCTGTAAAGTGTTCGAAACCTCGGGAAATTCAAAATAAGATTACAATTCGGAATTAAAATTCGTGAAAGTAGAAATTCAATGAGTAATATTAAATTAACTACTCATTAGGTTAACATCATCTTTAAAGCCTGTTTCTTAAAAAACTGTATTAATAAGATCATCGTCTACATTGTAAGTATTCGCTGGACACCTGCCTTTTTGCCAATATATGCAATTACCATCTCCTGCGATTTTGCAAGCACACCTTGCTTTAATGTATGACTCGAATAAATTACGCATTTGTATATGCAACGGTACATAAGTCTTTACGGAATCCTTTAATAATCATCATATTGTCGGTAGAAAGCGGAAATACTATATCTCGAAAATTGTCTTAAATGAGTTATTGCTATAGAATTATTATGTAAAGTTAATAGTTTAAGTTACAGCCTTTATATAATTCCCACTGTTGGGCGTAGGCCTTCTCTGTAAAGAGAGTATAAGGGCACAGTCCGCCACGCGGCCCTAGTGCGGATAGGCAGACTTCACATGTGTGAGAAAATTTTTCTAAGACATGTAGGTTTCAACAAATTTATTGGTGCTGGGGATCGAAGTCGGGTTGCTAGCGTACTATGCACCTTGAGGCGACCGCCCGGACACTGAGCTACCACGGCTCGTTTTGTTTGTATTGTATGTATGTATGTATGTATGTATGTATGTATTATGAGTTGTCCAAAGAAGCAGCCTTTACAAAACCTTCGTCGAATGATCTAAGTCGTAGTAGTACGCAACTACTAAAAATAATAATTGACTTTTTTCTAGTTTGTGGTTGTTGTTCTTTGCATATTTCGAGATACGAAATTGCCGTTTTCTACCGACGATATAGATCGTTAATCGTTTAAGTTATTGATGATAAGGTAACGTTAACTGAAATAAAGGCATGTTACAATTAGTTTATCTATAATAATACTAAAACTAGATTACTCTGTAATATAGGTGGCACGGCGTTCACACCGACGTGATTTCCGAACTTATGCTATTTGGAGACCCCAAGTAGCATAAGTTCGGTTCAAGAAACGAGCCTACTCCGTACATAAACATAATAAGTATTACAAGACAAAACAACTTAAACAAAAGTTATTAATTAAAATAATTGCCGAAGAGGGGTTGACTCATCGTGTGCTGTGTTACAAAATGTAGCACAACGCTGATTTTCAGCCAAAACCTAAATCGAAAGCTCATGTTTGTGTTCATTAGCGACGTTGGTAAGTTAAGATCGGTAAGCTTGTTTGCCCCCTTTCACTATTAAAAAATAACCTAAATAAAATAAAAAAGGGGCAGACTTAACCGATAGAATATAGGAGATTATACAAAAGTTCCGGATGTTCTTGGGCGTGATGGCTTAATCGAGGTTAAGTGTAAAAACATGTACATTTGCACAAAAATGCTCTTACTAAGTAGTTTACCTTCTGTGTTAGTCCGCTCACTCCAGTGGCGATACGAGCTTCGAACCATTATCATAAATAACTGTAATTTTATACGAAAGGTACGTTTTGATACATAAGAATTGTTTACCACATTTTATTTAGTACAGTTGTACACAGTTATACCATTATAGTGAGAACATTACTCAAAATTATAAACGCAAACCTAAATTGTTTTTTTTCTCGATTAAGACTCGAGGATTTTGTGTTCGTGATTTTTAATCCTAACATGGTAAGTTTAATTGTCATAATGTATTAGCGATTATATATGATATGATGAGAGCTATAAATTACTGGGCAAACGAGCTCAAGGTTTAACCGACTTAAAAAGGAGGATAATCTGATTGAATTTATTTAAATGTTTTTGCACTCATAGTGCCGTCGTTTATGAACCGATTTCATTGCCTTTTCGTTTTTCAACTAGGCTCATATTTATTATGTTGGGAGAGCGCCACGGGATCCGGAGGTATATCAGGGAACTCCTTAAAATCGTATAGAACAGGAGTCGCCAACCTTTTTAGTTGGAACAGTCAACAATTACAATTTACAAAATTTCAAAGTTTTTTCACATCCAAACAGATTGCCGATCTCTTGTATGAAAAGAAGAATGCTTGTTGGTTGAAATACTGGTTTATGACAATTCAAGTCTAGGTATGTAGACTTTAACGAGCACGAAAGGGGAAGAAAGAGAATGAGAATGAAACTTGAAATGAAAGAGATCACCGGTGTGTACTAGCGTTTGAGTCATTTTTTTAGTACTTTCTAAGCAAGTGCTTGACCACGATCCCACCTGATGTTAAGTGGCAATGCAGTCTTGGATTGTAAGGTGCACTATAGTAAATGCCTATTCACTTTTTATTAAAAACAACGTTGTAATCGGAGGGAAAGACAGACGCGGGCAAAATACGCCAGTCCTTTGCTGAATATTAAAGACGAAGTGAAGCGTCTTTGTTCGGGTGTGATGGATGTCCACAAGAATGAAGTCCAGTAGTGCGTTTTGAATTCCATGTTCATTTCTAGCGTAGTGTACATTTTATTTCGTAAATCGTAATCGTAAACGTGATCAACAACCGGGGACAATTGGTCATGCAGTAAGTGCCAAAGCCGGGCCCGTTCCCGACGCTCTCCAGGCCTCTTTAATTTCCTGTAACATTGCGCCACGCGTTGCTCCACAGGTTTTATATTAATCTCGAGACTAGTATGACACGTTTAGGGTAACCAACCATATAATTCATAAACAGAATGATAGAAATTTTATTCCTAACTTTATCACACAAATTTAAGTGATACAAGAATAGAATTAATTGCAACAAAAGCGCAATAGAAGATCCTAGTTTAGAAATAGTGGTACAGAAAAAAAACTTACAGCTTCAGTAGTAATTACAAAAAGATAAAACTACACTAAGGCCAATTACAAGTTTTCACTAATAACTTACTTATAACATAAATATATTGTAGACTGATTACAGATACGAATTATGGTACTCGTAACATTACAGTTACTAGTGTTGTTCAAATAATCTTTCTGTTAAGAATCTTTTTAACCTAACAGTATTTGTGTTGAATACATCTGGATTTATATGTAATGAAATAATATTAACCTTTATCTAATATATCTAATTCTTTGATTTCTTGTGATAATTGGGACACGAAGGTTAATTTGAGGGCAATCTATAACGTTGTTACATTTTTGAGAGATAATGTCCGTCCGTTCCGTTATTCTACGCTGGTAGAGTGGTAATATGTGTGTTTTTGCATCTTAAATAGTAATTTGGTAAGTATATCTTTAAACGGGATTGCAAATGCCGAAGAAATCGTTTTTGAATGGACTCTATTCTATTTACACATATTTATACATGCCACGAACATTCCATGTTCCAATTTTAGAAGATAAATTATATTGAAATCACTGTTGAATATCATACACATCGTATGGGCTTCGTCTGATTTTTTTAACTATTCTGCATTGGTTGAACTGAAAATAACAATTTCACCGGATTGGAGAGTTGTAACCAGTGATATCGATGCTGCTAGCAGATTGTTATCGGCTTTTGCAACTTCATTCGTCTCTAAAAATTTCGTAGTGATTGTATTAGAGGTCATTCGCACTTGTATTAGAGGTCATTCGAAGCAATGTCACCTTCACAGTCCATCAGAGCTTCTGAGCATAAATGGTTAGTTTACTTTTTGATATATTACGGCGTAAGCAGTCGGATCCGAGATATATAAGTAGATCCAAGATATATCAGATAGACCGTCTACCGCTCAGCATGTGTTTTAGTATGTAATAGATTATTGCAGGATCGTTGATTACATTGCTTTTAATAATAATTGATTATTACAGTACAACATATATTGCGAGTAACCATTACTGCGCATGCGCAATTTCAACGCATCCTGATTTGACAATTAATGGGAAGCGCCCGGGCACAAAAAAATAAAAATATTAGATGTAATGATTATTATTACATTTTTTAATCGAATGAACATCCACTTGCTTCATCCAATCTACTGCAAAATCCTGCGCTCGTCGTTTCGAGATATGCGTCTCTTCAAGGCTATAACAACCTTTGTCCGCGTGTGCTTTTGCATGCACGATGATGGTATGTATGCGATGGTGCCCAATTGGTTTAATCTATTATTTATTTGTCGATGTTTATTATCGATCAATTCATCAGGTTATGTTACACTAGGCATTACTTATCATATATATGGCATTAACAATATTGTATTAGCGATGTGGTAAAATGGACAGTCCACCGGCGTAGGTGGCGTGGTCACCAAGTTAGCAAGTAGTTGCGGAGCGCCCACCGGTCCCGGCTGCATTCCTCGACACCTATGCGACTCGAATGCGGCGCGTCCGATCGATCGCGGTAGCCGCAGGGCTGCCTCGCCCTAATATGCAACTGGCTGGATACAAGTAAAAAGAAATACTAAAAACGAACTAACCAGTATATTTGCGAGTAAAAACCAAAACCGACTTTAAATAAATAAGAATATTACGAAATAGAATTAATCAGATCCTAACCAAACTCTTATCAAACTATTTTTGAAGTACATCCTTTCGAATAAAAAAAGAATCATCGAAATTTGTTGGCGTGATATTAAGTTATTCTTCATTTGCCTCAATTTGATGTGATGTGATTTGAAGCGTCAATAGCCCAATGGTTTAAGGTATAATCTGCGAATCGTAAGGTCATGGTTTCGCATCCACCATTTGACTATTGACGTGAACAATCTCCTAGCACAAGCTTAAGCGTAGTTGGAATGGTTAACAAGAATGTTAGTAATATTTATGAAAAAATAAGAAATATTGCCAGCTTTGTTTTAAAAACAAAAACAAAAAAAACACATACTTAATGCAAATTTAAGACGGTTCTACCATGTAATGGGTATGATGTTCTATTAATGAATGTTAGCGTAGTATTTATAAGGTAAATGCAGGACTTAACACGTTGTAAATTACTGTACATTATAGACAATGATGGCGTGACGCCGGCTGTGTCGCTTGATTGAACGGCGTGCGGAGTTCGCATTCGATTACGATTCGCGGTTAGGATGCTGCCACACTAGTGCGTATCGTCCGAAAACTGCTTAACGATTTTTATGATCGTTCTGCAAGTTTTTGGATGTTGAACTGAGCAGCTGTAAAGAAAGATTTAGTAAACAGAACATTTTAATTTTTTGAAAAGGAAATATTTTTTTTTTTATTTCTTTATTTTTTTTTTGATAATGTAAACAATTTTGCAGCCGTCAGGATATTATTTTTATAAAAAAATGTCTTTTCATTAATGAACATTTTATTTTGTGATTTATTTAAAATTATATACTAATATAATATACACATACATAAAATTTCTATACACCTTCTTGCTATACATTTTAACTATTTCAAATCTTACATGCCCACGTACCCTATGCTTAGAGTGGAGTACATAATAATATTTCTCTTTAGCCGACCTCAAAAAGGAGAAGGTACTTTATTCGACTATGTTATTGCCTTAGAACTTTCGTTTGGGTGTAACGTTTTTAATGTTTCTTTTTTTATTTGAAAGTAGTTTGGTCCAATATTAGTCTTAGAAGAGATCGTCCGCACCTTGAAACCTTTAACGTTAGATCTACTTTAATTTAATTTGCCAGTTTAATAATGAATATACTCGTTATACACTAAAATCTTGATAGTAATTATTAAAAATATATTCTATGATTGATAAAGAAATAATAAATTCTAAAGACGATGTGGCACAAGCATTAACTTCGCAGTAGTGTTGTTGTTGACAAAAAAAAACCCACCGTTACACCTTATTGAACGGTAAATAGACATTATAGAAGATCTAGTTTGGAGATAGCATCACATTTGATTGGTTTTATTGCGCGGAGTTTGTGTCAAAGTGCCGTTCCGTTACTACTTTATTTCCGTACCTCGTTGTTGACGTATACGAGACGTGGCCATTTAGTATTGATAAAGAAATAAATTACAGAACTAACGTATAATTTACAATACGTTGTGCAATGTGTGTAAGCAGGACGATAGCATACGGATACAAATGTTAGAAAAAAAACTGAACACATACTAATCTGCTATATATATATATATACTCTATAAGGCAGAACTCTACGGGCTTTCTCTCTCTCTTTCTGGCTCTCAAATAATTAACCATCCCAAATTAGCTAAGACTTGTGTTAGGAGATGTCAATAGTTGAATGGAGGATTCGAACCCACGACCTTACGATACGCAGTCCGTATATATCTTAATAAACAGTCTATCAGTAAATATACTAATACATAAAACTTCTACCATTAATGAAGTTCAAATTAAATTTAAAATTTAAAAGAATGTATATGATGTATTTTTATCAACTTTTTCTATCTTAATCTTTTGTTAATACCATCTTACATAGATATATTTTGTTGCACTCAGTCGGCTCTTTCTCGAAGCTGCCTGCAAATGCGTGGAAGGTGTTCAACTCTAATTTATACTCGTATATTTGTTGTCAGTGCATCAAGCTGCTTTTTATTTGTTTTAATTTAAGTAATATATGGTATGTGTATATATATGGTTCTTAGTTTTTATAATATCAAATTGGTTTATCTGTAACGGTGTTATAATTTTTGTTGTTTTAAATAAATCTTTGATTCACCGCCAAGCGCGTGGTAAATCAGCATTGCAACAAATTCATTGGTGCCGGCACCGGGCGATCGAAGTCCTATTGCTATTATACTATATAACTTGAGGCATCCGCCTGGACACAGCTCTATAATGGTATTTAAGTTCATGCAAAACACTGTAGAATATTTCACTGTGACGCAATAAAATTCATGTGCCTTCCGCTTTAGTAGCAGGTGCGTGCATTGATCATTAGAGTGGGCGAAGTATTTTGCTCAACATTAATTATTGATTCTGCCTGTACCTAGTGCCGAGGTCCGCACAAGGCCATTCGTAATTGACCGGTTCCATGTAGGAAATATACGAAGACATTAACTAGATTAAACTGTACTTGCGTTTATTAGCATTTTGATTCAATGTTTTTTTTCTTCATTTGTTTTTATTGGTTATTTCTATCCAGTTCCAATATGTTGCTCGTCCTATAGGACAGAGGATTCCAGACTTTTCTTTTCATAAATCACTTTCAAAATTTAGCTCGTATCTCCTGCAGCTACATTTATATATACTATAAATCCAAAACTCATTGTACTGAATATAGAATATTCAACCGACTTCAAAAAAGGTTGGAGGTCGAGGTTCTCAATTCGTCTGTATGCTTTTTGCTTTTTTTTGAAAGCGGATGCTTCCCGCGTAGTCCGAATTAAATTTGACTAAATCCGGTCAATGATATGATACGACTATGATAAAATCATATTAGTCTTGAATTTCCATCATGTAAATCAAGTAATTCAATATCACGCTAGCCTATTTTGATAGGCGATAACGTCTCCACAAATAAGTGAAGGTAAGCCAACATTTTAGTTCTTTACTATCGAAAGCAGATAAATTTACGCGGACTTCCGCTTACGAATTATGAATCACTATTTTTTTGTCACGTCAAAGTAGACCCACGCCGAGTCTTCGCCCTGACATCGAAAAGGCCGGTCACCCGGCGTCTGCGTCTTTAAGACAAAGTATACATTAATCAAGTCTTAATCACCTTTTAAATGTCGCCACCGAGGTCCAATATTAATGCCCGCGGCGACTAATTAGCTCAGTTGTTCAGAGAAGCCCTCTTATTGCTACAGTCTGGATAAGCAATTTGCAAGCGACGCGCGAACATTGTGCACGCGAGTCACCTAGTATCGTTTAATTGGGTGACTTGTCCTCTGAAACTTATTACTTCTGTTTACGAACGTCGGACACGTCGGCGGACAATGCTGCCGTGCGAGTTAGATCGTCGTTTATAGCACGATTTCGCGTCGACTTGAATCCCAAGTTGCGATGAGAATATTAAATAAATATGTATGAAAAAACACCTTCACGACGTTAATCACGACACATTAGATATAGACATTTAATATATGGGACATTAAAAAACACAGTTGCGAAAAGAAAGAGTCGACAAGTATATTTACGATCAAAATCAAAAACCGACGTTAAATCGAAACAAACGTTAAACACTATTACGCACGGACGCCCTCTTTGTATTTACGATATATCATAGAATTATTACGTGATAGAATTAATCAGAACCAAACTTTCATCAAACTACTACATGATTTTTACATGGATATAATTTATTTATTTTATTTTCTGATTTTAACGTTGAAAAGATAATTTGTACCTTTGCTCTATAAATGAGCCTAGGTAATGTGGTAATATGCCATTGGCTATGGTATGATAAAATCGTATTTGGTAATTTTTTTGTGTATCTGTAAAATAGATATTTATCAAAAAAAGAATTTGCTGGGAATGTTATATATAACGAGATAAAAGAAAGAAAAATCTCATGGTATCAATTGCTATTTCAACACGCCGAGATATTCGACACGCCCGAAACTGGTATTATTTTTCAATAATACAAGGAATGTTACCAGCATTCTCTTTATGCATATTAATAAAACAATACCATTACACTTATTCACGGAAATATATTTTCCCAAGCTTTTAGCGCTGGTTTTCCTTTATCCCTGGAACTTACACGTTAGTGAATAAATCTTTACTACATTATTTCGATATCATTTTAATGCTATGAAGCATCAATAGCCTAATGGTTTGGGGTACGGTATGCGAATCGTAATGTCGTAGGTTCGAATCCACTATTCGATTATTGACGTTAACTATCTCCTAGCACAAGCTGAAGATTAGTTGGAATGGAAAATGAAAAAAAATCTTTTAGGATATTCGAAATGACGCCCCTATTTTATTATTTATAATAGAATAAATAATACGACACAGAGAGATACTTTTCCCACAGCTATTATAGATGGCAATGAGCTCAGTAGAACTGTGAGGTATACCAGCCGTGGTCGGGCGCCGTGACGGCCTGGGTCGTGCGAAGGCCGCGCTCTAGGTCACTCTTAACGTGCTACATAATTACACAGTTTTTACGGAAACTCTTGTGTAATCACGTTATTATAAAACGGAAAAGTGAGACTGTTTAACAGTTAACAGCCTCACTTTTCACGCTGTCACGCTCACTTGACTCGGGCACAGCCCTGTAGTTCTGGGCTCTCAAGAATAAGACTACGGTATTCCCTGCCTGTCGTAGAAGGCGACTAAAAGGGGCCTTGGGTTCACTGGGCGACAAGAATGGAGGCCTTTGTCATCCGCCAAGGTGGACCCGGGAAGAAGGCGACATCGCCTGGCCTATGACGCCTTGCACTGCGAGGGCACTGTGCAGAGGGGCTCCAGTGCGTTACTCTGGAGATCCCGGAGCCCCTCACCATGCACTGATGCACTGACTCACATGACGGGCCACCGTGGAGGTTTTAGTGGGTAAAACCCCACATAACCGCCCCTTTCCAGGCAGAGTATCTTTTTGAAGATTTCCTCTCCTTTAACAAAAAGGGAGTTAGCTGGTGAATGCGTTACGCGTGGTGGTGGGGCGACCTCGGCGTCCTCCTTTTTCGTCGGTTGTATACAAATATTATCTATATTTAACTATGCATACACTAAATAATCTACGCTAAAATAATATGCATAAAATTCTCAAGCCAACTAACTCACTATTACCAATAATTAGCTTGCCAATTACTGGTTTAAAAATTCCCAATTTTTAAAGTGTTAATATGGATCAAGTATGTTATCCTTAAGCGATAGACATTTGCCACCGCGGACTTTTGTGTATTTTGTTATATCTCAAAGGGTTTAATACATAAAATATAGTAAACTATATCATAGTTATAGTGGTTAAAAACTATTGGAAGCTAACGAATGATGATGGGCGTAACGGATAAGGTGTGTTTCTCAGTCAATCGCCTAGATTATCTTTAAAGCATCATTAGATTCGCATTTCCGTGAAGACGTTACCACGCAGAATAATATTACGGTTCGCGATCAATTTCCGCGAGCATCTGCTATTGACGAGGTCTTGATGCGTTCACGCAGCCGCCAGCGGAAATGCATTTGCTTTTTCCTTTCATCTTGACCGTCTTTGATGTTCGTACTTTGAATGTTATATAATACAAACCACGCTTGGTTTGTATTGTCTTTCATGCATACAATATATCTTCATTGATATATACTATCCATAGAACTAAGATTGGTTCAACATAAATTTTGAGGATGTCCAATTATATGCTATATTATCCATACAGATAATAAGTTGGTAGTTAGTGGAAGAAAGACAAAGCATAGACGTAGCGGCTAAAGAAAGTTGAGAGTGGACAAGTATAAATATTATTAAAAGTAAACACCTACGATTTTACGCACGGACGCAACTTTCCTTTGAAGTCGGTTGACTTTTTCAACCGGAGGTTCTCAATTCGTCTGTCTGTCTGTATATTTATTACTTCATAACTTTCGACTGGGTGAACTGATTTTGATGAACTTTCTTTATTTCATAGCTGGTGCTTCCAGTAGGGTCCCAATTTCATCCAATTCTGTCGATAGAATCCGTGAGAAAACCATATAAGTTTGTCAACCAGTTAAATTTGCATTAAGTATGTGAGCGAAAATGGGTTATTCGTCCATTTAACGTCAACCGATTCCGATGATTCATTTTTAAAAAGGATAGTATAAGAAGCATTTCAAGGGTAGTTTGATGAGAGTTTGGTTAGGTTCTGATTAATTCCATTTCTTAATATTCTTTAAATAATTCGGAAATACAAAGAAAGCGTCCGCGAGTATCAGAGTTCAACGTTTCATTCGAAGTCGGTTTTTGTTTTTACTCGATACCATATCATATTCAGCCTGTGTCATCCACTGCTGGCAATAGGCCTTGACATGTACCCAATGTTTTCCGCCATATACGAACCTCTGCTTTCCGCGTCGAGCCATTTCCGGCTATCCTCATAAAGTCGTTGGCCTTCTGGGAGGACGCTCTGCGCTTCCCCGACGATTATAATTTATATAATATAGTATTTAAGTATATGTTTACTTGTAAAACTCTCGTCGCTTCTTTATTATTCCTGTCCATCCTAAGGTTGCCTGGGAGAGATCACTTTTAGAGATAGGGCCGTTTATTGTTTGACTATTTAATTTTGTGTGTTGTTTTTTCGTTTTATTTGTAAACAATAAATAAACATATATTTAAATTTTTTTTCAAGGTTACTAAATGTAATGCAATATAACGTAGCATGGCTATAATAAATTAAGTTTATTTTTGAACGAAATCTAGAAGCGTGACGGTGGGAAATCTTAAGCGATGTGTTACGCTTCGATGATTTACCAAAACAAAATAATAATAACTGTGTTAGACAGTTTGATGGAATGCTGCTATTAACCACTGACTTCAGTTCAAAGGTGTCAGCTTTGGGTAGAAGTCGAAATTTTAACTGACTTAAAAAAAGAGGATATTTTTTAAGCTTACTACCGCATAAATGCGTCATTTTTAAATCGTTTTTAAAACTGCATAAAGACGTACTTTGAAAATAAAACGGGTGTTAAAAATGGGGTTGTTAGACGGACGTATAAGAGCTTTAATTTTTTTTATATTGTTGTAAAGCCGGTTGAAGATTCGACTCGTTTATCAAATCGTAATCATTCACTTAAAAATCTTATATTTTTTAGGGTAACAATTTTTAAATAGTATTAACATTCTGGTTACCAAATAAGCTTTTAGGTTATAAGGTTTTGTACTAGGAGATGGTTAAAAACAATAGTCGAGTGGTGGATTAAAACCCACGACCTTACGATTCGCAGACCGTTTACTGAACTATTAGGATATTGACGCTTCTGCGCCGTGTTCGAAACCGTTCAATAAGAACATCTACTTACCTCCCGCACCAATGGACAGTTACGATACATGACGTTAGTATTTTTTACACACGATCGGTCCGTTCGTCTTAGAGGGGTCGTTGACCTTTGCTCATGTTGCTTGGATATGATTAGGCCGGGACCCCGCCGGCCGGCGCGTACATTCGGTTACGGCATGAATGAGGCCCCTTTGATTGCTAGTTAATAAACTTTGTAACGAGTTCGATTATCTGTACATCATTGTTATTGCATTTGTTAAAGTGATTTGTTGCATTCGGGCAAAGGTGATCGTTCTTTATCTTCATTAAATTTAAGATAACATTGATATGTGTTTTTATATCGACGGTAGAAAGGATAAATATCGTATCTCGAAATATGCAATTTTACACCAGAGTAAAAAAAAATTGAAAAAGGAGTTCCCCAAACTTTTTTGTGTCGTAGACCCCTTGCCATGTTTTTCCGTGTTGGGTAGACCCCCTACTTACCTGATATTGATTTCCTGTAAATTTCTAACTGTAGTGAAGTTTAGTGTTAAAAACTTAAAGTAAAAACACGTATATATATAATTTATACATTTATTAATTGAAAAAAAAACTACTCAAAATAAAATTTTGTATCTGTTATGTAAAATATAAGCAACATTAAATAAACAAAAAATAACATAAGCAGTAAGTCAATATTTTTAGTGACAAATAGTTAAATATACTATCGTGGACCCCCATTTTCATTTCATGGACCCCCAAATTTTTTTTCGCAGACGTAGACCCCTTGCAGGTTGTCATAGACCCCTAGGGATCGATATAGACCACTTTGGGAATCACTGCTTTATCATTTTTATACATACAGGATTTTTGCCTTTATAAACGTTGCTTCTTTCGCCAACTCATCGATGCATTCAGTTTTAAACAATTCTATAGCAATAACTGTTTTTGGTGGAAGTGCATTCCTGGATTGTAAGACGCACTAACTTAGCAAATGCCCATTCACTTTTGAAAATACCCACATTGTAATCGGAGGGAAACACAGATGCAGGCAAACTATTGCAGTCCCTTACTGTACGAACAATGAAAGACGAAGCAAAGCGCTTCGTCCGGGTTTGAGGTTTTAGGACAATTTTCGAGATACGACATTTCCGCTTTCTACCGTCGATATAAATACACATATCATCGTTATCTTGGGCAGTGGAAACCCCAGTGCGGATTGGATTGTGCGATTGCAATGTCTTAGATTTACGAAACGTATCTCTCTCTCTTCCTATTTTCTTTAGCTTATATAGACATAGACATTTATTTATTGGCATCACAATACAAAAACACATCACAGACTGAATATAACACTCATTAGAAAAGAATGAAAAATAGACAAAACACAGTTAAAGTTACACGGACAAATAATACAAAACATATGATGCCAATATCGGACACCGTCTCAGCATATGCTGTCACAAGGATGCGACAGCGCTGATTTTCAGCGGTGCCCGGGACTACCTAAAGACGTGCGCACGCAATACTACTTTTATATGGAATTTATACAGACAATAAGAGTATAATAAATATGATACATAAATAAAACAGTTATGAGATTAAAATATATTTTATACAATAAAATAATAGATGAAAAAAAATTCATAAATATTATTGAGTCAAAAATAAACTAAAATAAATAATATGATAATTAAACGTATAAAGTTTAAATTATATAATTAATTATATTATATCTCCCTCTTAACTTCCATGCGCCTTGGCTAATCACACTTTTAGTTACGAATTCACCACGTTACTCCCCGAATCAAGTATGCCTAAGAAGTTAGTAAGTTATAATTCACAAATGAAAACATTCTAAAGATACAACATAACATTTGCTAAATCTCTTATATAACACAGTACATTAGATATATTTTTGTATACAAAGTCAAAAGTCTATAGCAAATTACATTTTTAAAAATGTTTATTGCTATAGACTTTTGACTTTGTCGTTAGTCTATGCAATAGCATAATTTCCAATGTGCAAGTGAATTTGCGCGTCACGGGTACTTAGTGCCGGCAGGGGGCGCAGTCGCGACTTTTCATGCTTCGTGCATATTTGTGTCATTTTTATATTTAGTCAAATGTCGCCTAATCACCTTTCCACAAATGTCTCGGACGAGTGTGCCGTTTTTATACGAAGCTTATGCATAGTAGTACGAGTACATATAGTTTCTTCTGTATAAAATTAAATTACCAAAATATGTGTATAGTGATAAGCTTACCACCTAATCACATATGGAATAAGCTTGCTGAAAAGCGAACAGCAATCATTGCCGTGCTATTTCGCTAAAAGACATAAGTGCTTTTTTATAAATTTTTTGTGTTTAGGAAACGTAAATTCTCATTCATTCTCATTCTCTCATTGGTACAAGCCGGTCGGTATTCCAACCTTCAGGTCGTAAAACGGATTCTTAACCCCTAAGTTATCACTGTACAGTCACGCCTGATGCTGACACTAAAGGGTAAGGCTCTGGGCTTCTAATGAAAGTATCAAAAGTACTTTAGAGCATTCTATTTCTAC
This sequence comes from Meandrusa payeni, assembly GCA_029286785.1. Lineage (NCBI taxonomy): Eukaryota > Metazoa > Arthropoda > Insecta > Lepidoptera > Papilionidae > Meandrusa > Meandrusa payeni. The sequence goes on from JAGSMX010000027.1 coordinate 12,668,051, forward strand.
TATCACCAATATCCCTCATTTTAAAACAAATGGAAGGATTTCCATTTGTTTTAAAATAAGGAATGAATAGCACGTATTCTATACCTAATAAAAACAAAAGAACGAGTGTGCTTTAGACCACACTACTGAAGTAAAACTTCTTCATGTGTGTATGTATTCTCTTTATATATGTATGTATATATATGTTATTATATGTATAATATATACACAATTGTTCAAGAGAGAAAGAAAATGTGACCGCGCACTACTCTCTCTGCTCCTATAGTGTGATACAGACAATATGCCTTCAATCTTTTCCTAAGGCATTCCCCCTCTTACTAACCTAATCAAGTATTAAAAGATATGAGTGTGAAAGCGAGATGAATGAATGAATTACTTTAGATAATATTAGAAATTTAATTAGTGATAAGAATAAGATAGATATATTTTTAAGGTTCTGTAGATATGTAGCGAAAAAAGTAATTGATAGAAACAAAACGTAATGTAAATAGATATTAAAATTAAATAATAAATCAGAATTGTAATAATAAATAAGAAAACATAATAATGTAGAAATAAGTTGTAGAAAAATTAGAAATGTTTGTATATAGAAATAATAGATATAATAAGGAAAATGTATAAGTAGATTTAAGAAATTTAGAAATGAGTATTATATAAAGTAGATAAATTATAAGTAGTAAATTAATGTAAAGATAAAAATACCCCCAGACAAACATGCTGGGGAACAAAACATAGTAATAAAACATCAATCAAAAAAAAAACCTAATCAAGTATGAGTAAAGAAGTTTTACTTCAACAAATTAGATATGCTTTCAAAAATGTAAATCCAAAAGTATTGGAAGGTTCGTACAACCGTATTACCGTATATAGTTCGGATGTATCAACCGAAAATAGCCCGCTTTTCGAGTTGTCTATTTTAATCTGTCCTAAGCACCACCAGCCACAAATAATGGAACGCTACAAGACCAGCTGACTGGCGGCCGCTCCGTGACGTCACTCACACATGTGCTCGCCAGCCGCCCGCGACCTTTTAGTACCACATCACACTACTGACACTACTGGTGATTTTATCTTTATAAAACCATGTTAAACAAGTGCAGCGACAGCGAGCGACGGGAGTAAGAAGCTGAGGATTTTATGACGACAAGAGAGATTGAGAAAAGAGTGGGGGCTCTTGTAGTTGTAAAATAGACTTAAACAAAACAAAAAGCGAGGATGCCAGCGTAACAATCTCAAGTACGTGCTTCGGCTCATAAATTCCGGTCAGCATAGAATTCCAACATAACCCCCAGTAAGTGGAATATATTTTTAAATCTATAATTTCCCCCTCGTTTAGTTTGTGTAAATATAGTCAAATTTAACTTATCCCCTTCTAAAAAATCTCAGAAGGGATAACGCAATACATTTTACCGCGGGTAATGATTGTGCCAGGTGGTACTAAGTGTTATCGTTCCATTGTTCACGTATTATTTAGTATTTTCCTTTTGTTTACTGTTATATTATCTTCAGCCTTTTTATCGTAAGAATAACATTCAATTATTAAATAAATCCCCGTCACACAGGTCACGGATACTGGCCATGATAATAATGACATCTGAAACAATTTGAAATGTCATTGTAGAACCTTAGTGTCACAATCAACAAAACGACAATTGACTATTATGATGCCACTGAACTTATATTTTGATGCAATTATAGCAGCATGACTTGGTGACCAGATGTTGGTCAAATTCTGGATTAGCACTTGCTCAGAATTTATGTATAAAAATCGACTATTTTATTTTATCGTGACGTATTTATTTTTTATATAAATAAAGATTATATCAAAACAATCTGTTGGCAGAGAGTCCTTAAGTTCTTCGGACACACTGTCAGGCGAGGCCCAGACAGTCTGGAAAGGCTGATAATTACTGGTTGTGTGGAAGGAAAGAGAGTGAGAGGGCCTCCTATAAGATGGACACACACAACTCAAAACGCTACGGGAGCTACCCTACAATCATCCATCCAAATGGCGCATGACAGAAATGTCAGGAAAGAAATGGTGGGCAGAGCAACGCACCATAGTCACGTCCCGCAGTCATGAGGTTACGACATAGAAGAGGAAGACTATTATTTATACCCTGTATACGATTGTCATTTGGCACTAGAGTTGCTGAATCACAGATTCCAACTGTGTTTACACCAGATCTTACCTTTTACATTTAAGTCAATTATTATGGATAATTGTGTCAGTGTGATGAGCCCTTTACTTCGCTTCCTGTCATTCTTTGAGTGTGAAGCTGTTCGTGTAGCGACCATCACAAAGCTCTAAACGTTCCCAGCGAGAGAACGAACGCGGCTGTTATCGTTTACATTCATAAAACGAACGAGCGTTTTTTTTGTCCCCGATGTATTCGTACGCGTTGCGGTTTTGCGATCGAGCTTTTGCAGTTTTTTGATTCTTCTCGCGTATATTTTTTTGCAAAAAGTCATATTACAGGGACAAAATAATTTTTTTTTTAAGCTTTTTATTATGGTGAACAAAAGCTACTTAATCAGTTTGAGTTAAGTAAGCGAAGTAAAGTTGTTTATTAAGCACAGGCTTTCTCTGTGAAATGAGTATGGTTAAAGTTGATTTTGAATATATTTTTTCGTTCGAAAGAATTTGGTTTCATTTAGATCTGAGATGAACTTCGATAGCATAGTACTTTTTGTTACGAAGATATACCAGAAAAGTCCTTTTTTTACTTTATTGTAAAACTATCAAGACATTAAAATAGGTTTACCTTTAGATACCATTTCGGAAGCTTTAAGCGCTGGAACAAACTTCAGCAACGCCCCTAACATTGGTTCTTAGTATATATATATATAATAATATATACTTATTATAGATATAATAATAATAAGGTGGATCAACCTTGATTTGAGATGCAACTATGTGTACGGATGTACTGTTTACGAAAGTACGCGAAGGACGTCGTTTTTTCGCAACTGTCCGTATATGGGCTGGGTTACGTGAACTGTTTGCGATGGCCATACGAAGAGGCGAGGGCGTTGAGCTGCGTAGAAATACCGTCCGTACTCCACTTTCGACGGGGCGTACCGGAAAGTCGATCACTAATCCATACTCGTACTTCGGCGCAAGTGTTTAACAAATACGAAATGTGACTCATTTCTGACTAGCTGCGCCCTGCGGTGTTACCCGCGATTAAAATATAATTATTCAAAATATTTTAAGTTACTCATTATATCAGCCATTTACTATTGAAAGTCCCCCTCAGCCGTTACTGAGATTAGCCGGAAAAGACCAACAGACAGAGAAAAATTGTAAAAAATATTATTTTGGTGTATAAATTGTATATTCTTCATACATACTACTACATATGCATGTAGTAAAAATCGGTTATTTGAATATTACAAACTCCAGATTTATTTATTTGTAAATAATTTCATAGTTCAGGGATCTTAACGTAAATAATGAACGGTTTGCATAAATAAACATTTATTAGGGTAATGGTAATTTGATGCAAGGAAGTGTGCTAGGCGGGGCCCGTAACCCTTGATAAGGATATATGCTCGGTCCCTAAACGTCACCCTTGTCTTATGTAGGCATAAATTTAAATGTTATGATCGAAATGGTAAGGCGATTAGAATAGCGGTCAAAGGCCCCTCTAAATAAATAGAATTTAATCGCGGGTAACACCGCGTGGCGCAGCTAGTTGACCGGTGCTTTGTGAAAGAACAAAGCAATACTAAGCTGACTTTGAAGTTTTTTTTTTATATTACTATTAACCATCTCCTAACACTAGCTTAAACTTATTTGGAATAATATAGTTAGCATTCCTTAAATATTTGTACGGACTCCAAGAAACCTCTCTTATTTGACATCAAATCATCCTGGTTTTTTGTTTTTCGTATTTTTCCTATTTGAAGCTTTAAAACAATGCTACCGAAAGGCAACAGGATCTTGATGGATTATGTATATGTTTGTATGGAAACAGTCACGCCACGTACATTGTTGCTGATTTTGGCAGTTTTTGTCGCACATTAATTTCTATGTATAAAGGGGTGCCTTTTGTTTCATCGCTCCATTATTTTGAATTGTTTACCCGCAGCGCTGTTGAATAAAGACCATTGTCTACGGGTGATTACAACAATATTAGCTTTCCAATTGCAACACGTTGCCATTGTGGGTGCCAGGTGTGGCGTGACGGTGCTCCGTCGATGTGAGTCAACGCGGATGGATCAGTCATTATCATGCGGGACAATGTGGATCTGCACCAATTCGTCAGTATACATGAGCAGGGTGACTGCACTGTATGGAGAAGTGAGAACGCTTGCTCTTTTTCTTTCTTTCTTTTCATCCAATCCCAAGGGGAGAGACGATCGCCATAGAACATGTGGAAGATATGGCTTTTTCTTGACTACACAGATTGGCCTGAGAAGTTGTCGTTGACTGCTTCTCAAAATATTGTGTAGCCTTTAGGTCGTTTAGTTTGAACCTCTATATACAGTAACTCGACACAAGAGTCCCCCTGGTGAGGAATTATCTCGGCTTAGACGGTTACTATGTTACGCGTAAGTATTCTAATCCGAGAGCGTCCGAGAAGACCGAACAACGGCTCGGTCGGTTACTATTTCACAGTAGGATATGGCTAACGTATTGTGTTCACCATCATCCTTTTATATCCATATTTTTGCAGGGGTTATGAAAGAAATAAAGTCGTGTCGGTTCAGAAAAAATTTAAAAATTGGTTTCTCATGATAGGTGATTATAAAATGTCAACGACCAATATGGAGTACATGGAGTTTGGGAGTTCCATCGTTGTGAAGGAAGGTGAAAATCGGCAGATGGAATAATTTCAAACAATTGGTCGAAGCACATGTGGTAAATGCGATAAAAGATGCTAAACTATGTATTTTGCTTTTTATAAATTGTGGGGATTTTTTTGATTGTCTTTAGTCCAAGTTTCACAATGAAGGAATAAGAAAAGCAAGAAAGTAAAGGAAATAGTGTTGTAAAAATAGGTGCGGTTGTAAAAAATCATGTCGGGGACATCCTGTTTTCGCCACCGGATTTTAGTAATATAAAACGATTCGAAACACAAATTGTGTAAAAAAGTTTGAATTTAGAAAATGCGAGATAAGAGGTTGTGGGTGAACTTAACATTCCTCAATAAATAATTTTACCTTGATGACTGACCTTTGCTCTGTTTCTTTTGGTAAATCGAATTTGTTTTTCATTGCCTAAAAATACGGGTTAAATAACATGAATTCCAGCTAGATCGTTTCATCGGCCCCGCAACCTTCTATATATATACAAAATTTCATGAAAATTATTCGAGCCGTTTCCGAGATTCGAGCGATTGTATATACAATACGAGCATATGCTCGTCTAACGGTATTAGATATCAATAGAATATCATTGCATTAGACATGACTGAGGCACATCTGCTTTCCGCTATGCAAATGTCAATCACGCAACATCGCTCCACTAACCAGACACGCTGCAGCGCATTGCGACTGATTGCTCCTAAGCAGGATGCTGCTCCGCTATCAACAGCGCTCTGTGCGACACGGTCCTTCGTTAGACCGAGTCGCTCGAAGATGGAACCTTTTCCAAGGAACAATAAACTAGATCAATCCATGTTTCCCATCGAACTTATTCGTGAATGATATAGGTGTATGGGAATGATTGTGCAAATAATATTGGTTGAAGAATCCTTGAATTATCTAAAATGATATATTATGATATACTAGACTATTTATGAGAGATATGATAGACTATTTATTAAACAGAGACTACTGTGGGTCTATGTTGATAAAACTAATACTAAAAACTTCATAGAGGTTCGACCGAATAGGTCAAAGCGGAGTTAAATTTGAAGTAGGACAGGTTATCACTCCGGTTATATGTCAATCATTGCCCAAGGCTGCACGTGGCAGGGAATAATTGTATGTAGCATGTTAGGAACGAAAAGTGGATAGCGATTGCTTAATCTACTAAGCTTACAAGAATATTTACAATAAAAAACAAAAACCGACTTCAAATCGAATCAAACGTTAAACGCGCGGGCGCCTTCTTTGTATTTCCGAATTATCGTAGCAATATTACGAAATAGAATTAATCAGAACCTAACCAAAATCTCAGTAAACTACTCTTTCTACTCTAACTACTCTCTCTACTCTTTCTGAAACGCATCCTTTCCAATAAAGAAATTAATGATCTAAATCGGTTGTCGTGATATTCAGTTATTCGTCCATTTGTGGCGCACAAACTTGATGCAAATTTGAGACTTGGTTTTCTCAAAGATCCCATTGTCAGAATTGGATCAAATTTATATAGGACCACGCGGGAAACGCTAAATTCAAATAAAAAAATCATCTCACGCAGTCGAAAGTTATGAGGTAAGAAACATAAATAAGTACATACGAATTGAGAACCTCCTTATTTTGAAGTCGGTTGAAAATAATAGGTTGTCAAATATCTCCCTTCCGCCTTTTTGTCTTTTGAATTTCGCGGCTATGTACAAAGCGCTACAGAGCTCGTATCTAGCAATACTATACATAATTTGAAAGGTCTTGACATAACCTACAAAACGACGCTATGCATAATTAGTTTGGATATTGCGTTCAACAGTTATAGACGTGTAAACATGGAGTTCACTAACGCCGAAATTCGCGCTATTTTAAAGTTTTCCTTCGTTAAAGGCAAATCCGCTAGAGAAACGTTCCGTGAGATTAATGGTGTTTTGGGGATGGTACTCTATCACTTCGAACCACGGAGGAATGGTTTCGACGATTCAGAGCCGGTGAAAACGACACCATGGATAAGCCAGCCGGCGGAAGACCTGTGACGACAAATACCGATCAAATCATGGACTACATCGAGTTAGACCGGCATGTGGCATCTCGTGACATCGCCCAGGAGATGGGAGTTAGTCACGAAACCATTTTAAACCATCTGCAGAAGGCTGGATACAAAAAGCTTGATGTTTGGGTGCCGCATGATTTGACGCAAAAAAACCTTCTGGACCGAATCAACGTCTGCGATATGCTGCTGAAACGGAACGAACTCGACCCATTCTTGAAGCGGATGGTGACTGGCGACGAAAAATGGATCACATACGACAATATCAAGCGAAAACGGTCGTGGTCGAAGGCCGGTGAATCGTCCCAAACAGTGGCCAAGCCGCGAATTTCGACGTTAGTGAACTCCATGTTTACACGTCTATAACTGTTGAACGCAATATCCAAACTAATTATGCATAGCGTCGTTTTGGAGGTTATGTCAAGACCTTTCAAATTATGTATAGTATTGCTAGATACGAGCTCTGTAGCGCTTTGTACATAGCCGCGAAATTCAAAAGACAAAAAGGCGGAAGGGAGATATTTGACATCCTTATATCTATATGAATTGTTACTAACATCGTTATTAAGACTTACTAAAATTACAGCTTGAAATAAATTTATTATTAAAATACACCAGTCGCACATTTAAGAAAGTTTTTGTGAACATAGAGGAAAAACTCTTTCATAAAAGTCAGCTTGGGCGATCTGGGGCTGAACGATAAACATCAGGGAATACTACGCCGTAGACGTACCGATATCATCTAAGAACAATGACATATGAAACTACGTTAAAATAGAACAACACATTATAATTTCATTGTAATTGTATCAATTGTACTCCTTTATGATTTAAAACCAAGCCAATGCTGAATTTACCTACAAACCTCGTAATCAATACGAGTGCGGTCGTGGACTGATATATCGCCGGTATACACAGACAATGCGGTAAATTTTTCGATTCAATGCTCTGTTGACTCAGTTGCTTGTTTCGCGTCATAGCTTCGCATAAAGCTATACTTCAAAGTAATAGCCTACATATCCTACTTTGGGACACAAGCCATAGGCATTGGCTGCCAAAGACATAAACAAAGGAAATACTCAAATACCAGTCTACACGTCCCACTGCTGGGCACTTTTCCTAAACGTAGCCGTAGAATATTGGCCGACTGAATATCGTGTTCGCCTTCTGATAAAAGACACCAACCGAGTCGAGGTTCGGCGTGATAGCGTGATTAGAGCAAACTTCAAATCCGAGATTCCTCTCTCGGGGGCCCTTGCTCCGTGTTACTCTCGACAGATGTTCAGGCTAAACGACGTAAGAGCTCTGCGACCTCTCAAACGCTCTTCTGGTCTAATTGTTGCGGTCAGCTTCTCTGCCCTAAAAATTGGCCATTTATAACGTCACATTAACTGCCCGAATCGTGGAAAATCAGCTAACATTACAATTGACAATTGAATTGGTGCCAGTATTGAAGAGTCCAGATATTGAACTTGAGTCACACCGTACAGTGTGTGAATTATGAATGATATTGATTCATTATTGGTCGTCATGACGAGTCAGGCCGTTAATCATTGTTTTTCGTTTTATCTGTGAATAATATTTTTACCGCAAACTTGCATACACATTCTTGTAAGAACATTACGATATAATGTTAATGTATACGCAAGGGAACGTGGCATGAATAAGCGATTGTATTGATTGCGACAACTCTGGCTCCTTGTCTCCTTATCTACATGTATATTTGTAGAGCGGTTTGTTTGTATTGCCGCCTGTCGCATTGATTGTGCACCTCGCGCCGTCTTGTCTAATGTGTATTCAAATCATTTCATATAGTTAGAGCAAGTTGAATTTACTTCATTATTAGAAGTCTGACGTCGTTTCACTTCTTATTCTAATACAGGTTGTATTCACGTATCACCACCAATAATAGCGCCTAATTAAACTTACGGTCTGAAAAGGTCGCGGTTTCGAATTCCAGTCGACTGTTCCACACAAGGGGCCCCCTGTGAGGGAACCTCGGCTTGGACGGTTACTATGTAATGCGTAAGCATAGGGCCGAACCACGACTCGGTCGGTTGCTTTAACACGGATAAAGAAAACTATGTGCTCTATATATTGTGATGTGACGTAATACACTTGGTGAAAAGCGAAAGCTGTCTGTCTACGACAGTTGAAAGGTCATTAGAACTAATTCATATTTATATACACATATTATATTTCTTGATTTTTAAATCTTAGGTTAAGTCTTAACAATGTTCATATAAAATGTAAAATACTATACAAAACTGGCAACGAAGCAGGGCCCAAGCAACCGGTGGTCAGGGCGATATAGAGAGAAACCTCCTGACGATACGTGGCCGTGTCGGAGTACCGCCTTCTTCAGACCCTTGACGCGGCCATCTAGCGAAACTCTCTTGAGATGTTGATCGAGAGTATTCACTAAAAGACCGTTTTCAGAAAAAGGATAATTAACGTTTATTGTATTATTAGGCTTTGCATATATACCATGTAAAGGTAGTAAAACGCGCTCACGTCATTGGATAGTCCTGGGCAGAAAATCAGCGCTGTGGCAGTCTTGTGACAGCGCATTCTGAGACGGTATCAATGACATCATGTCCTATTTGTCCGTTCTTTCTTCCAACTGTATTTTTTTTTGGCTTTTTTAATGTGTGTAGTTTATTTATAATGTTGGTAAATGATGTTAATAAATTAAATGTCTATGTCTATAATAAAGGCACTAAGCAACTTTGCCTTTGAAAGTACCCGCTCTTGTTTATCAGCAAGGCAAGGCCGCGTGGTTGCGCGCCAGGAGCGGCGCCAGGCGTTGATATTTTTAAGTCAGAACGTGCTCTATACATCTCAGACCGCGAACAAAACAGGATGTTTCGTTTTATTCTTATCATCTGTTCCAATGCACTTCTATTAATAAAGTCCGTTTTCATCCGTAAACGAGGCTGGGTTATGAAGGCGCTCTTATACTGCCGCTCTTCTCGTACAATGTTCTTGAGAATAAATAACCCTAAGTAAGATTTATAAATAAATAAAATAAAAAAATCTTTATTTTCAACAAAAAAACATATCAAACAAGAATACAGTGTTTAGATCTTCTTTTAAGTATAAAATATTCTTGTCCCGCTCTTCCTTAATCATATTATTATTTTTTAAAGTTAATTAATATAAAATAATTATATGTATGTGTGAGTGTGTGCGAGTGTGCATATGTGTCAGTGAGTATTTATGTGAGATTACGATAAGAAAAGATAAAGAATGCCTCGTAATTATCCTCGTAGTCCAAAACGTCCAGTCACTTATCAAAGAATATATCATTAATAAATGTATGTATAAAGAAAGTTCTCACGCCCTAACACTGTTTTTAATGTTAAAATGACCATTTTTTATGTAGATGTATATATGGTACATATTAAAAAATAACATCTCTTACAATTTTTGTCTGTCTGTAGTTGATTTTGACAGGGCTTTTACTGGCAGATAGCTGATGTAATACAGAGTAACTTAGACATTTTTTTTAAAAGAAAAATATTTTTCATCGCTGGTTACACCGCGGAGCGCAGCCAGTAATAAATAGAAATATCAAAGTCGACAGCGGCGACATCGTTAACATAATATTTATCTTTTTTTGTACTCATTAAACTCCTCAGACATTGTAAGCAACGATTACTCCCATCGTTCTCATTAATTAGCAAATTCTCTACAGAGGTTTCTTCGACTAAAGAAATCCTCAAGTGAGTGTTCCTCGCCATTATACTCGAGCACGCTCGGCCACTTGGCGTAGTCCTTACGCAGGCTGCCATAGGAGGAAATCTTACACATTGCTGACGTCACACTGTTTCCTTGAAGATTTTAAGACGATAATGTCGACTAACCTCTTAACTCTTTAACGATTTTCATAAAATTGAACGAGCAGACGGTTTCGAGGGCTATAAATAGATCAGTCATTTTCAGGAAATGCCGCTTTATCGATAATATTGACAAAAATGTGAAGAAAATATTACTTTTACCGGCATCTATTGGCGAGTAATAATACTTTATTATTTTTTCAATTGGTATCTAATTACCTTAACGACATAGCAACACTAAATCTTCTTCAGTAGATGTTTGGTTTAAGATTAGACCAAGAACAAATTACATGTTATGTAATTCGTATTAAATATAACTTCCAAAAAATACGATTCACAAAAAAAGATCCGAGCAAAGCTTAATCATAAGAACAAAAGTCATCCAAGTATTTGCTTAATGGCTGATACTTGGTAAGTCAACTAAAGGTTTCAGTAACAGGCAAAGTTTTTTGGTTTAGTCGACGTGGAAACGACACTTTAGTGCGTTTTGTTGTGCTGGGCAATGTTGAAGACAATAGACCACAAGGCAGAACTCCAAAGCGATGGAAGGATTGGGTGTTACTACGGTGGGTGCACGAATGTACCCGATTGACTGCCAGCAGGCGAATGTGGCGAGACGTCGTGCACCGGATCATGATGACCACGAACAGTCTGACAAGAGTGAGGCGAAACAAAATTGACAAAACAAGACCTAAAGGTCCGCACTCAGTACCTAGGTTATTAATGAATCTCACACGCCTGGATATATAATAGCGGCAGATCACGAACTGGAACACCAGGTTGCCGGGAGATGGTCACGACCGTCAGCATCGAGGGAACTGACACGAGGAGGAGGTGACCAAGTAGAATAATTCAAAGTGAAACGAGGGCCGATCTCTAGTTTCTCATAAGCCCGCAATCAGGGCAAAGTGTGAATAAACCTTGACATATTGCAATTAAGTCCTTATACGGGATGCTGTGGCGACAGCGAGGCTTATCGTCCTCTCGGCTTTAATTACGCGAAGCTTTGATAAACCGCGGGGTATGTGTGTCACACGTTAGTTACGCACTTTATGTGCACCGCTGTTGTTCAGTTACAGCCGGTTAGTGTACTTGCGCTGTATCGGTAACACATGGTGCGTTATTGCCCCGATTACACTGGCGTCGTCTTCGTCGCTTTTATTGTGTCATTTTACGATGATATGATTGTATTTCTAATGTATACTGTAATATCCAATTACTGTCGATAATTTATTTGCGTTGAGATATAAGAATCCGCCATAACTATCCTGATGCTTATCGTAGTTCATTGACTTTTAACCTTTTTTTTATGACAAAAACGTTGCTTGGAGTCTTCTATCAATTCTCCCAAGGTCTAAGTTTCCTGAAATGACAATAACGCTATTAGTAGATGAGTGTCTAATTAAATAATTGAAGTAGCCAATCAATCAAACAAATCAATCAAGCCCTATCATATATATCTATCCTATCATAAAACTTCAAATCAAATCATTAATGGATTTAATATTAAAGGCTACAACGCACGGACGATTTCTTTTACGAATTATTTGATTTTCTCATGGATTCCATAGTCAGTAACTGGACTCGGAAGAAATGAAATGGGACAAAAATAAGAATCATCAAAATCGGTTCACTCAGGTTAAAGTTCTGAGGTAATAAACAAAAAAAATATTTTTTGAAGTTGGTTGAAAATACTATTCAATATCCATTAAAACCAACACTCTCTAGAATCTTTGTGTGAAATGGAACTTAAGATTATTAACTTAAGAATCTTAGACCGCTTAGTCTAAGATTCTTCGACACTTTTTAATCCATCGCTACAGGCTCCAATGCTTAACAGAGTGAACTAATACATGGTGTAGAATTTCTTCAAATCTGATTTAAAATCAGGCCACTGTTCAAATCTCTGAATACAAACCTTGATACCGTAGCAGCCCTTCGGGAGTCCGATACAATATTCTTAATAGAGATTCCGATATGAATGTTGTTGGAGATTAGTTATCAGTCTACCCATGAAAGCAAAAGCCGTACACACTTAATATTAACCTTCCGTTTTTTACGGTTTTGTTATCTTTGTAACATTGCATTTTGGAACAATTTACTATGTACACTAATGTTTTATAAAAATATACGAAACTAAGAGCTGGTAATATATGATACAAGATGAATACAAATATCGTGCTTTTAATTGCCAAGATAATTTTTGTTATAAATATGTTATAATTTTTTAAAACATTTGAGCTATCCTGTGTTAGTTAAATTCCGTTGTTTTAGTGAAGATCAAAGTTCAAGTAGCTGCTGTACAACTTGGCAGAATAGAAGTTGCGCTCTTACGTGCGTCTAGTCTAGACGTGGCATGATTATACCTTTTTTTTTGTTGACGGGGAGGAAATCTTCAGAAAGATACCCCGCCTTCTGGGGGGAAGGCGGCGGTTATGTGGGGTTCTTACCCACTAAAACCTCCCCGGTGGCCCTTTCCTCGGTGCATGACGAGGGGCTCTGGGATCTCAACGTGGAACGCACCGGAGCCCCTCTGCACTGTGCTCAAGGAGAGCACGTCCCGGGGAAAGGTTACTCGCTCCCGCCCTGTGCCCTCGCAGCGCAAGGCGACACGGGCCAGCCGATGTCGCCTTCTTCCCGGGTCCTTTGGTGAATCAGGCCCCCACCCTTGTCGCCCAGTGAACCCGAGTCCCCTTTTAGTCGTAGTTGTACGACAGGCAGGGGATACCGTAGTCTTACTCTTGAGAGGCCAGAACTACAGGGCTGAGGCATGATTATACCTACGTCATCTGTCCTGTGTCTCGTGATCGCTCGGAGTAGCTATTGGCTTCTTAGTACTGACGTACTTACTTACTGCTACTTCTAATGAAATAGAGCCACTTCTTTAAACTCAACATTCGTATGCATGAATTGATTCGATTGTAAAATGTCATTGTTTCACACGATACTACGGTTATACCCTCGCTTCCCGCAAAATAAAACTTTTTATTAAATTTTATAAAAAAAAGTAGCCTAAGTTACTCATTACATCAGCTATCTGCCAGGGAAAGTTCCGTCAATAGGTCCAGCTGTTTTAGAGATTAGCCAGAACAAAGAGACAAAAATTGTGAAAAGTGTTATTTTGGTATATGTACCGTGTATAAATTCCTACGCATGCACTAATAATTGATTATATTGATATTAATTACTTGTATAGATGTTTTATATAGATATATGTGGTCCACACAAATCTTTTGTTATTAACCGACTTCCAAAACGGAGGAGGATCTCAATTCGTCTATTTTTTGTAATGTTTGTGCAGTCATAGCGCCATCGCTTATGAACAGATTTCACAATAGTTTTTCTTCGGATCTGCTATCACTATCTACCCGTGCTAGTATTTCGTACGTCACGGATCTACCTCTATCTATCCTAGATAGGATAAAAATTTCGTTTCTTTTTATGTGATGCCATTCCATTTAACATTACACCTGACAGCTCGTGGATTTCTTTAATAGCAATTAATGCGGTCACTTTTTTACACCTGCGATACTGTATGTACCATTAGCATTTTAAAACGTTAGTTCGTGTTGGCTTCGAAAAAACTCAATTAAGTGCAGATTAACAAATAAAAAAAATACTATCAACATACTTGGTAACCATTCCAATTAAGCTTAAGCTTGTGCTAGAAGATGGTTCTCGTTAATAGTCGAATTGTGGATTCGAACCTACGACGTTTTCAATATTTTGTGGTACCCGTACAAAGCTGGGGCGGGTTGCTAGTATACTATATTAAGAAAATAGAGTCATTTGTCATTGTTGGCATCAACGTTTCAACTGTTCTATTAAAATGTCAAAGAGGTGGTGTCCCTACCACCGCGGTGCCTTGGCTGTAACCGCTTTGCCATTTGGGGGCGATGTGACCCAGTTGTTCGCGAAACGTGAATTTATTATGTCGATGCCTTTATTCCTTTGTTTGTATAGCGGTAGCGCCGATGCACGTTTGATTTATCACCGCTCTGCACCTTTTGTACTTTGTGCTTGTATTGCGGAAGCTGGCATTTCGAGACATTTATAAGCAAATGTCCACAATATTTGGTTGCTTTAGACAGAAACACAAATTGTTATAAGTTACATTCCCGACCGTCTCTTGTACTTTATCTGTTCAGTAATTGGCTTCCTGCCAGCATTGATTGTCCTTAAATAATATCAAAAACATCTAAAATTTGATTATTTTAGTGGAATAATCGTCATTTCGCTCACACTTATAAAAGTGACCGTTACGTTACCGTTGCCCACTAAACCCTTATATAAGAATAACATTTGCGTTGCAAACCAATGTCATGAAGACTTGGTGCTCATGGCTTCACGACCAGGTTGTGGTACTTCTCCGACCACCTCGACGTAATGAACAAACGCTGTTGAATATATATACCACCATCGTATTATGTGATAAAGCATGCCCTACTCTTGAACAAGAGACCGCTCTTTTCTCAAACATATTCGCGTTTGATCAATGCTGACCTTTAGAACTTTCTAATAATTCGATTGGAAAATGTCATTGTTTCACACAAGACTACGGTTATACCCTCGCTTCCCGCAAAATAAAACTTTTTATTAAATTTTATAAAAAAAAGTAGCCAAAGTTACTCATTACATCAGCTATCTGCCAGGGAAAGTTCCGTCAATAGGTCCAGCTGTTTCAGAGATTAGCCAGAACAAAGAGACAAAAATTGTAAAAAGTGTTATTTTGGTATATGTACCGTGTATAAATTCCTACGCATGTACTAATAATTTATTATATTGATATTAATTACTTATATAGATGTTTTATATAGATATATGTGGTCCACACAAATCCTTTGTTATTAACCGACTTCCAAAACGGAGGAGGATCTCAATTCGTCTATTTTTTTTGTAATGTTTGTGCAGTCATAGCGCCATCGTTTATGAACAGATTTCACAATAGTTTTTCTTCGGATCTGCTATCACTATCTATCTGTGCTAGTATTTCGAACGTCACGGATCTACCTCTATCCCAGATAGGATAAAAATTTCGTTTCTTTTTTATGTGATGCCATTCCATTTAACATTACACCTGACAGCTCGTGGATTTCTTTAATAGCAATTAATGCGGTCACTTTTTTACACCTGCGATACTGTATGTACCGTTAGCATTTTAAAACGTTAGTTCGTGTTGGCTTCGAAAAAACTCAATTAAGTGCAGATTAACAAATAAAAAAAAATACTTCGCTAATGATATTCGGGATTACGCGACGCACAAACCTCTTGTAGGGTGCACAGTTAGTTTTGAGAAGGAAACCGGATTTTATACGGTTAGTAAAGCTTACATTTATTTAATGTAAGTTTCGCGTTTTAAAAAATAAAATAAAAACTGTCAAATAAATATAAAAAATTACATGGATTTTTAATTTTTTTTTTTAAAGAAAGCCGACAACATTTTTTTAAAAAAATACTATCAACATTCTTGGTAATCATTCCAATTAAGCTTAAGCTTGTGCTAGAAGATGGTTCTCGTTAATAGTCGAATTGTGGATTCGAACCTACGACGTTTTCAATATTTTGTGGTACCCGTACAAAGTTGGGGCGGGTTACTAGTATACTATATTAAGAAAATAGAGTCATTTGTCATTGTTGGCATCAACGTTTCGACTGTTCCATTAAAATGTCAAAGAGGTGGTGTCCCTACCACCGCGGTGCCTTGGCTGTAACCGCTTTGCCATTTGGGGGCGATGTGACCCAGTTGTTCGCGAAACGTGAATTTATTATGTCGATGCCTTTATTCCTTTGTTTGTATAGCGGTAGCGCCGATGCACGTTTGATTTATCACCGCTCTGCACCTTTTGTACTTTGTGCTTGTATTGCGGAAGCTGGCATTTCGAGACATTTATAAACAAATGTCCACAATATTTTGTTGCTTTAGACAGAAACACAAATTGTTTTAAGTTAAATTCCCGACCGTCTCTTGCACTTTATCTGTTCAGTAATTGGTTTCCATTGCAGCAATTCTCAGCATTGATCGTCCTTAAATAATATCCTAAAATTTGATTATTTTAGTGGAATAATCGTCATTTCGCTCACACTTATAAAAGTGACCGTTACGTCACCGTTGCCCACTAAACCCTTATATAAGAATAACATTTGCGTTGCAAACCAATGTCATGAAGACTTGGTGCTCATGGCTTCACGACCAGGTTGCGGTACTTCTCCGACCACCTCGACGTAATGAACAAACGCTGTTGAATATATATACCACCATCGTTGTGATAAAGCATGCCCTACTCTTGTACAAGAGACCGCTCTTTTCTCAAACATATTCGCGTTTGATTAATGCTGACCTTTAGAACTTTCTAATAATTCGATTGAAGCAACTGACACAATCGTGTTTCGGCCATTTTGTTTCGTTGGATGATGGAGTTTTATTCGGTTGGTGCTGGAGGAGGGACTAACCTCCCGGGACGTGCTCAAGGGCACACTGCAGAGGACACCGGTGCGTTCCACTAGAGATCCCCATGCCTTGCACGAAGGAAGGGCCATCAGGGGTTAGTGAGTAAGAAACTTACATAATCCTGCCTTCCAAAATCATGTTTAATGAGTTTAGTCGGTGCGTTCTATAATATCTCCTTTTTTTCTTCTCCACTGTTTCTTCGGGGCTGAGGGTCGTAAGACCTAGAGGGATGCTCTTTACCAACACTCTCTGCTCTATTTTATTTTGCGACATGTGGATAACTGCCTGGAGTTTAATTTTAGTAAGTAATTTAGTAGAGTCCGCCCATACTCCATCTCCAACCTTTATTCTTCTTAAAATCTTCTTTCGAAGTTTGGCGATCATTAGGGCATCTTGCACTCTTGACACCGCGGCTCTAAAATGCGAATGGGTGGTCTTTCCGAACCGCCTTGGTAGTTTTTGAGGCAGAATGTTCTTCTTCGACGTAAACTTCGCTTTGTTTGGATTTTGCCTTGCACGATGAGCTGCAGCAATTCGTATTTTGTATTTCTCCCTATATTGCCAAGGTATTCCAGATTTATTTTCTTTGGACGGTGATAAAGCTTTACCTAAGCAAGGAATAGTTTGACAATTGCTGTCCCTATCTATCTATAATTATATATATATATATATATATATATATATATATATATATATGTATCTATTCTATTATATTATTCTATTATTATATAGAATTATTATGTTTATATATTTAATTTTTTTGTAAGTAGGTATGTATATTATATATGCATGCATTTATTATAGTTTTCTTTTATTTATTATTGTCTCACATAGCTTGCACCCGTTACTTTGTGGCAGAGAATGCCTACTGGCATTAAGTCCGCCTATTTGTATTTTTTTGTATTGTGTGCAAATAAAGAATAAATAAATAGAATAAAATGAACAATTCATTCAACACATGATTTCAAAGTATTATTAAGTATATTTTTTGTCACGAATAAACGAACTTTGTACCTTTCCTACTTATTCTTTGCCTACGTTTTTTCGTAGTAAGCTTTTGGCATGTCGTAACTGTACATAAAGCATGGAGTATTGTCGCGTGTGAAGATGCTTTAAAAAGAAAATACTTTCTCGTTGTTCCCTGCCGAGCTTCCTCGCTGTTGATATTGTTGGAGCGTTACTTTTTGTGTCTCTATTTACTTACATGAATAGCTTTTATGTCGCCGTAGATGTTGAGAGATTTCATATCTTTAGAAAAATCTTTGCTTTAAACTAACTTGTGGTCTTGCAATGAGAATATGTTTCGTTTTGAATTAACATTTGGTAAATAAATCTATGCGCTTCATAGACCATTAACATATGTGTGTACCGATGATTTTTTTTCACAAATATCACTCACATACATGATAACCTTTCCAAATAAGCGTAAGCTGTTTGTGTAGTTCAGGTTATAGTCACGTGACGGTTTTTAAGTACTAAGAAATCACTTGTTAAAAATGTATCGTTCTTCGTCAATTTTTGGTTTCATTAGATGGCGTTGCAAGGTTTTAGGGATAAATATTTCTTATAAATGTTTTTGTCTATAGTTTTATGTCAGTTATATTTGTAAAGTAATTCTGTATTTTTTTTTGTTGCAGGTACGGTATACCGTCAAACGGAAAGTGATTTAAGACTTACAATTACTCAGGGTAGTTGGGACTCTTATTTACCATAAATCTGACTAGGAATATAATAGTATCCATTACTATGAATATAATGACAGCATAAAGACTTTTTTTCATTTTTTTCTTTCTGGAAAACAAACCGCTTATTTGTGTATTTACATATATATATGTATATATATGTGTGTAATACATACAATTACAAATACACACATTCACATTACTAATACGCTAACGACCTCAATTTAGGTATTTAATATTGAACATTGTCGAGAAATTGTAAAATTTGTTGGCGATTTATACAGCATAAGTTGATACATATTAAACAATATACCTTAAGTGCGATATATTTTTTTGTAAAATAAATAAACAAAAAAATATATATTAAAAATAAAAGGCTATTAAAATTGAAAACATCTGAAACCTAAAATTTAAATTAAACACAAGTCTATTGAGTCCTTTAATCATCTCCTCTCTCTTAAGTCCTAAATTTAATACTTGTAAGGTTTTCTCATGGATGGCATAAAAAGAATCGTCAAAATCAGTTCACCCAGTCGAATTGATAACCTTCTTTTTTGAAGTCGGTTGAAAATCATGTTTAATGAAATATTGATTAAACAATTTAAAGAAATAGAGTTACGTATAAAATGACTATGATTTTCCATACTGTGATGCGTGTTCAAAAATATTTCATGTCTCGCTATCGGACCCTCGGGGCTCCAGCATAGAGGCGCGCCTCTCGGATATTAATGATGGTACAAGAGGGCTCATGGTATGCGGCAACTGGCTATGTTATGAGGACTGAGGGACACGCCCTATTGCCTCTCACGCGACCCTTAACCTTTCATACTGCTAATTACAGCTTTACGTGTGTATGTGGAATAACATAAACGGTCAAAGCTGAAAGCTAATTTAGGTGCCTGTCGTTGTATAACCTTTAAACACAAAGACTCGGCGCGCCCCGCGATATTACCCGCCATTAAAATAAATGTATAAATTACTCCTTATTACATCAGCCACTGCCAGTGATAGTCCCGTCATAATCCTGAGATTAGCCGGAACAAACAGACAAAGTTGTGAAAAATGTTATTTTTGTCGGACATACCTACCTACACACGTTAAAGGCCCCGCGATGTAAAATCGACTCCCTAAGCACATAACTGAAACTCCCAGTTTAGCAATGATTAAAAAAAGGTTGAAGTCATAGCTGGTTGAGTGAGTTGAGTGTGGAGGAATTAACAAATCTAATTACAAATTAATAGCATTTTACTTATTTGATGTACTATTTTGTTATTATTTTTTTCCTGTTCAATTATATAATTTAATTTGTAAGAATCGACTTGTCATTATAATTACAAATAAAAATTATGAATCTATATGTACCGTATAAAAACATTCATGTACATGCAGTAAAAAACGGTTATTTTCATATTATAGGCACATACTTCAATTTTATATATTTGCATAGATAAAGTACAGTAGAACCTCGGTAAATCTTACCTTGTTATAGGAAAAGGCGCAAACAGTTTACGTGATGTTAAGTGATTACCGTCGCCTATGAACATCCACAACACAAGAGCAGCACCGTTACCTGCCTTTGGGAAAGGGGTAGACATATTTCATGAAGTCGTATAGGTTCGGTTGCCTCCTGATGACAACTGATTTCACAAGTTGATAGTTATGTGAAAACGTACAGTTGTATAACGACAACCATTAAGATGGTGTCGATGGTATTTAGTATTGCGTGACGTGTGATAATGAGAATCGACAGCTATATGATTCCGAACAATTCCTACACTCCCCATGCATCATGCGATAGAAAAGGCAAATAGACCCCGACATTTCTTCGCAGACAAAGAGACAGACAGAGGACACAGATTTCGCAACTGCCGAAACATGACAAAACATAACGTATACGTACAACTTGATGTTCTTGAAAGAGTTCTTTTTTTAAACTGTTATAAAAACCCTGGCGTTATAAAAAAGTTGAGGCGGCGGGGCGGTGCAGTCACTCTGAAAGCTCGGTTTTCAGCTGGCGCACCCACTTCACAGGGCGTCGACCTTTGGAGGGCTTCCTTCACCATATATGGTCTATGTCACGAGACATCGCGAGTAGCATTTGTACAAAAGCTAACCTTTTATTTTAATTTCCGACATACATATCTATTGGTTCTGATTTTAATTATTATAAATTTTTGTTTACTGAATAGCTTTCGTTGTTCTGAATTTAAAAAAATAAGAAATTGCAATAAGAAGAATTGAATATTCGATATATATGACAGCAGACCCAGAGCGAATGAGTGTTCTGTATGCTTGATGAAATACTTTATTGCACAACAATAATAATTTTTCACTTTTGACATGTCGATATAATTGCACGAGGCCCACTGGACCGATCTTATGACTAAGATCGATCTTTTCCAGACAACCTTTGTATAGACAGACTTACTTTATTTACAAAATAAATGTTAAATAAAATTTTAAAATCGCTCAGAGTTCACCACTTTGAACACACACTTCGTTTCAGACAGACTGTAGAAATCAATTGTCTCTAAGAGACATAAAAGTGAAATGTATTTAGGGTTGTCGGGTAGGTGCAGGGTTGAAACGAGCTAGCTAATTGCTTACTGACACAGGATTTATGCCAATATCACGCAAAGCAAATTATGATCAAAGCACTACTGTTTCAGCTGAATATTTGTTTTTGATGCGTTGTGGTTATCCTTTTTTTTTCTTTTGTTAACGGGGAAATCTTCAAAAAGATACCCCGCCTTCTGGGGGGAAGGCGGCGGGTATGTGGGAGTTTTACCCACTAAAACCTCCCCGTTGGCCCTTTCCTTGGTGCATGACGAGGGGCTCCGGGATCTCCAGTGGAATGCGCCGGAGCCCTTCTGCACTGTGCTCAAGGAGAGAACGTCCCGGGGAGGTTACCCCTGTGCCCTCGCAGTGCAAGGCGACACGGGCCAGCCGATGTCGCCTTCTTCCCGGGTTCACCTTAGCGGACGACAAAGGCCCCCACCCTTGTCGCCCAGTGAACCCGAGGCCCCTTTTAGTCGCCTTATACGAGAGGCAGGAGATAACGTAGTGTTATTCTTGAGAGGCCAGAACTACATGGCTGGCGTTGTGGTTATCCTAGATTAACATTACTGTAAAATATTTCTGACATTACAACTATTTTTATATATTTTATAGCTTATTTTTGAAGTCATCATTCTTTTGGCACGTTATGAAAAAATGATAACGATAACAGGTTGAAGTTGCAGTGAAAAAAATTGTTAACCATTTCAACTAACTTTAAGCTTGTGCTAGGAGATGGTTCACATCAAAAGTCGAATGGTGGATTCGAACCTACGACCTTACGATTACCGTACGCGACGCAGTCCGTACCCATTACAAACCATTGGAATATTGATGCTGCAATTTTAATTGTAATATTATTATTAGACATATTTTCCTTACAATATGTGAATTACCAAGGGAATATTATTTCCCCATTACAAGTTATCCTTGTTATTTAATTTAGTATTTCCAGTCTGACGAATAAATTGCAAATTAACCTAGTAGCAGGATTAACCGAGCAGGTTAGCTAACACAAGTCTAGTGCTATTTAAATATATATATGACCATATGCAATGTCTAGTACATTAGATATACTTATATACTTGTCTGTTTAACACGTACTTTAATTCAAATTATCTTGTCTATGGCTTCTATAACAAGCAAAATGTTATGACTGCATCTGATAATAGACCAGATACAGTGGTGACGTTTTTATGTTAATGATATTTTACTGACTTCTCACATTAACGGGAATGATACTTTGAATAAACCAACTTTTATCGCTGTTTTAATCTTATTTTTGAATTTCCGACGTTTTGGCAGTTTGACGTCGAGGGGTGACAACCCTAGTCAAAGCTAGGTTATCGTCTGGTCTTGATTATTTTTGCTGTCAACTTTTGCTCCGATCCACGCAGAATGAGCTCACAGTATCTGGAAATCTAGCAGTGGTGTGCTTTGTTTTAGATTTATTTGTATTTATTATAGGACACCAAAAAGATGGTAGCATTCAGCCATCTTCATTCTTGAAACTAGATTTTTTTTAATTTGAATAGCCTCTCAAGAATCTCAATCACCAATACTTTCTAGCTAAATCACAAATCCTTGTAAAATAAAACTGATTCCTATTAAGGATGATAAATTAAACAAGTATATACATATATTTACGAGTAAAAACTAAAACCGACTTCCAATATAATCAAATTTAAATCAAATTAAAGACATGAATGCCATAGTCAGAACTGGACATAGTCAAAATATGGACTATACGGGAATCGCCAGCTTTCAAATAAAAAACAATTATCAAAATCGGCCCACC
Organism: Meandrusa payeni; assembly: GCA_029286785.1. Lineage (NCBI taxonomy): Eukaryota > Metazoa > Arthropoda > Insecta > Lepidoptera > Papilionidae > Meandrusa > Meandrusa payeni. The sequence goes on from JAGSMX010000027.1 coordinate 12,691,224, forward strand.
CAATCGAAAGTTATGAGGTAACAAACATAAATAAAAAATACAGTCGAATTGAGTACCTTCTTTTTTGAAGTCCGTTAAAAAGGAGCTCGATAATTTATGTATTATAGATAACATAATATGTACTACCGTATAACGATGCTAATAAGAAAGGGGTTATCTAAATACTTAGCTTAATAATACAATCAATTTCAATGCGTAGAATTTAATAAATAATAATAAAAAATAAAAAAAATGTTTATTTCAATACATGCCATAGTCTATTTACAAATTTGGCTGATTAAGCATGAAAATATACTTGTATTAGAAAATCTCTCTCTTCCATAGCAAACCTATTTATAGATATCTACATTAACAAATTATGTACTCAAGGAAATATTATACAGGGCTTTTATATGTATATTCAACTATTAACCCTAAACATAGCAATGTATATTCGTTGATGAATATTGTATGGCTTGGTAACAAGACCTTTAAGTCAAGTCTTTTTTAAAACACATCCACTTATTTCTTACGTCTAAGATGAAAATGGTAAAATGTAAGTTAGATGATCCCCCCCCCCCATCCATAGCAATGTGTATCATAATATGCATGTACAGATATATTATTATAATCTATTTACTTAAATTTATTCGTTAATTGTATTTATAATAATTATTCAAATGTTTAATGTCACAATTGTCAGGTCGTGACTATTTATAATTATAAAAGAGATGGAGTTGGAATAAGGACATTTTTTTTAGAATGCTAACAATGTTTTTTTTTTCGCAAATATATTTAAAATTCTTGTTAACCATTCCAAATAAGCTTAGGCGTTACGTTACGTACTTAGTACGTATAGCACATACGTATAACGTGTATAGAATAGTGTACATCTTGGTTTTGTAAAATATGTATTGTTATCACGTGTATTCACATCACGATTTTTAATGTATATTTGACCATACATTTTTTTACTGTTCATAAAAAAACAATCTTGCCACGATAAGGGTTAAGAAGAGAAAAATTATAAGAGGCTATTTGATGAATTGAGACGTCAACATTACATGAAAATGTTAAAAATTTCGCACTAACACTTACAAAATGATTACCGTAAACAAGTGTTGTTTGTGTAAACACGTGCGTGTGTCGCTGTGCCGGTGCATGTTGTCATTCTTGCGTAGATCCGTCATATCCATTCGCCATGTATTGTTTTCATTACCATCGTATACAGAATTAGAGTGAATCACGTCTTGTGTGTTTTATCCGTGATTCGAATAATGATTCATCTTTACTATTGATTGTTACTATCCCATCCTATATAATTTCTTTCGTAACCTAGATACGACTCGGGCCCACTTGTCCAGAATTCATGGTCATCTGGTTTTCAATACAAGATCCAGCCTTTTCACTATTGAAGTATATTTACAAGTAAAAACAAAAACCGACTTCAAATCGAATAGGAGTATTACGACGTGAAATTAATCAGAACCTAAACAAACTCTCGTTAAACTACTCTTGATGTCCAATAAAAAATGAATAATCGAAATCGGTTGGCGTGATATTGAGTTATTCGTCCATTTGTCGCGTACATGCTTAATGCAAATTTAAGACTGATGTGGTTTTCTCGTGGATGCCATTTTTAGAATTGGACCAAATTAGAAGCACCAGCTTTGAAATTAAAAAAAACATATAGACGAATCGAGAATCTCCTCCTTTTTGAATTCGGATGAAAAACAGTCTTCAAATCGCTTTAATTAAAAAAAAACTACGTTTAAAATAAATGTTAATGTAAACGTTTTACCGGACTAAAAGCTATTATTCTTCTATGCAATTCTTAGAAGTTCCCTGGAATATCTTGCGAACCGAAGGTCTCGGATATTTAACATAGTAACCGTCCAAGCCGAGGTTACCCCCCACCGGGGGGACCCTTGTGTCGAGTTACTAGCAATAGAGGTTCAGGCTAAGCGACCTAAGAGCTATGCCACCTCTCAATCCGGTGAAGCAGTTCTCCGCCATCTGAATATCGCCTTACGAAAGTCGTCATGTATGGGTATCATAATGAACAAATCCGGTGAAGCAGTCAAGGCCAGCTTCTCTGGACAATCTGTGTAGTTCGTCATAAAAAAAAGGTCTCGGATAACTCCTACTTTTTTGAAGTCGGGTAAAAAGGTCAGTCATCAACATATATGTTTTTAAGTATCAAATCCCTCCTTGCAGCTAGAAAATATATAAGCGTCAATTGCCTGATGGTTTAGAAACAATACTAGAAGTGCAACATTAGGTCATAGGTCCGAATCCACCATTTGAATAATGTGGTGAAGAATATCCAAGCATACGCTGAAGCTTATTTGGATTAAAAAAAATATTGCTTGCATCTTTATAAATTAAAAGTTTATAAATTCATACAACTGTTCGTTCTCTTTAGTTGTCGTAATTGTGCGCGTGGCTTTTTAGATCAATTGTCCTATAACCCACTTCGTATACGCGACAGACTGACTAGAATGCGGTCTACGTATATATAAATATATGTACTTAATGTTGTGCAATTGTTCAAACATCCGGTGGATGACGTCCTTTTAGTATGTCATTATATTCGGTTTATGTTATTTTTTTTTTTGTATAATTTTTAGGCGATGGGTTCAGCAGCTGTCATGTTGAATCTAAAAACGTTGGTGAAAGCGGAGAACCAACGCTGTGTCTGTCCACCCCGCTAGGGTTATAAAGACGTAGGAGCTTATTTATTATATTATACAATTTGTTTATATATTTTTTTTGTTAACTCTAACAATTAAACATAAGGCCTCCGGTGATAGTCCTGCAGTTTCTCCTGTGCTGTGGATGTTCATGGGCGACTTTGAACACTTAAGATCAGGTGAACCGTAAAAAAAAGCTTTTACAAGGGATTTGAACCTCTTTTTTATCTAAAGCAAAGTTATTTGACTTCGATTATGGTATTTGTTAAATAAAAATTTCAAAAAACTACCTGCGGCCCGCGGTGTTTCCCGCGATTAAAACCTATTTATTCATGTTTTTCTATAATAAAAGTAGCCTAAATTACTCCGTATTACATCAGCTAACTGCCAGTAAAAAAATAGGTCCAGTCCTTACAGAGACTAGACGGAACAAACAGACAGACAAAAATTGTAAAAATGTTATTTTGGTGTATGTACCGTATATACAATCATATGCATAGAGTAAAATGCAGTTTAATATTACAAATAGATATCATCCGATATCATTTATTTGTATAGATAAGATCCCTTGGGTCTATTAAATCAATAGAAAACGAGGCTTAGCCAGGTGTAGGTATGGATGTGGGAGCGTTATAGAATGCCTCCCACGTAGGCGGGCGTTCGCGCGGCGTCAATCGGCTCATTATGTCCATACGGGGTCGGCACGGGCGTCGAACTGCACCCACGTGGATGTCGTTTCTCGTTTCATTTCATATCACTGGACGGTCGCATACACTACGAGAAACGAGAGAAGGAGGTTTCTATTTTTGTGTATTTTTAAATTATTGTTTGTCAAAATCAAAATCAAATCTACGCTATAAATGAATTTAACGTCTCACGTTGTGTACAAACGTTCTCTTTTATTTTTGAATTAACATAGTTGTTACAAAGTTTTGTTGTTTTTTCATTGTTAAGTTGACTCGTCTTGTCAAGTAAATCAAAACCCTAATGGCTTGGGGTACGTGGCCTGAGGGATGACTTAACCAGTTCTTCGACAGCTGTCTCGAAGTCGCTGTGTTCCCCTTAAGCTGGATGAAGGCTAGGATGGTAATTTAAAGAAAAGATGGTACGACCAATCCATTTGCTTGCTGGACGTTTCGGACAGATTATTCGAAAGGATAATTGACGCATGCCTATACTAGCACCTGCGGCAAGTAGGTCCCGACCTGTCCGAATTGCTAGTTCGGCAGGCTGTTCCTTCGTGGTCCGCCAAGATTTGATTCCCTGCCCTTCAATAAAAAAGGTCTGCGAAACATAAGGTTTATCGGAACGTACCATTGAACACGTGAATCATGTTCTAGCACAAGCTTAAGCTTAGTTGGAATAATTAACAAAACTAAAGTATCTCCATCAACAAGTACTTCTGTAATCTATGTAGGTTTGTCCTAAAAAAATGAGATTAGAATCAACGGTCATCGGAACGCTATTCGATGTTTAGAGACTAGCTACTATAGCTAAAAGTTAATTTATAACAAACAACAAATATTTGCGCTATTTGTTCGTATTAAGTGTCTAATTACGAAACTAGTATACTATTACGAAGGAACATGCAAGCGACTGCAAATATAACAATTCTCCATTAGCAGTAAGTGGGAGTAATACGATGCGATACAACTGGAACGGCAAATAGCAGTGTGAACGTGGCCGGAAGCGCGGGAGACATGCGGGCGGGTCGCAGGTTCGATGCCCGTATCGATTGTTTATTAAATGCTTTGTATCAATAAAATTATATCTAAAACAAAGCACACCGGCGTGAATTCAAGATACTGCAAGTTGATTCTGCGTGGATTGGATTGGGCAAAAACCGACTTCAAATCATTAATAAATTTAACATCAAATACTTCAACGAGCGGACGAACAATTTTTAGACTTATATGGTTTTCTCAGGGATGCCATTGTTAGAACTGGACCAAACGAGAACACACGAGAAGTACCAGCTTTTAAATAAAAATACGATCATCAACATTGGTTCACCCATTAGACAGTTCTGAGGTAACAAAAACAAAATAATACAGTCGAATCGAACCTCCTTTTTTGAAGTCGGTTGAAAGTAATTAACACCAGACGGAGACGCCTTAGTCCTCCTCCCCTCTCCCTTCCTACTGTGAAAATGAGCGCTGTAAAGTTTTTACGCATAAGTACTGAATACTATACTGAATATCGCAACACGCTGAAGTGGTTACCAATCCGTTTTCGTCGAAATGCACATATCCTTTCTCTTCTTTGTAGCATCCTCTTCATTCCATCTACTCCAATTTACCTTAAAGAACGTTTTGAATTTATCCACCTATCCGATCCTGTATCCTTACGATCCTCTGAAATCCTTAATCTTAAAACCCGTACTCATTCCTCAAACTTTTATGGGAAGTCATTCATATTTCGGGCTACTAGACTGTGGAATGCCATTCCAAATTCCATTCGGCTTGCTAAGTCCCTACCTGCTTTTAAAAATTTGCTAGCGCAACATTATCAATCGATTTCGTCGGAACTATGATATATGTATACTTTATGTATTAGTATATTTAATGATAAATTATTTATGTACCTATATTTATTGTAGGTTGTTAATTATATGTATAGATTTGTTATCATATTTGTATAACGCCATCGTCCTGTTTTGTTCATATGTTTCCTGTCCATACACAGGTTGCCTGGTAGAGATCGCTCTCTGCGATAAGGTCGCCCATTGTACAACGAATTGTAAAATGTACCTTACTTATGTAATGCCTTTTTGATTTTGGTGTACAATAAAGTTATATCTATCTATCTATTTTCGCCTTTGAGGGCCAAACAACGACATGACCGAACCACGAGTGGGATTCAATCAAAATTTTTATTTCTGATGATGTAATATGTTTAATATGTAATGATGACATAATAGTATAAGTGATTATAAATGTAAACCTACATTTGCCTTGCTATGTTTCATCTAAATATGTTACAATGTATTTATGTAACGCTGTTGGTATTATAAATAAATAATTAATTTTAGGGAAATGTGTATGTTGATGGACTATGCTTCACGTATTACATTAAAAAACTCTTTAAATTGCACATACGCGAAGGAATTAGGTTACATTACATGTTACTATTTCCCACACGTGTTACAGAAGAACTATTGCTAAACGTTGGACAGTTCGAATCTATAGCCTACGTATGACGCAATTAATACGACGTTGGACTGCTAAATACCGATCTAAATGGCAATTTTTTTAATTCTAGGTTAAAATCCGCTCATATGCGTGCATATAAATGCGTTGCTTTGTCGGTGTTCTTTATTCAAGACGCGAGACCGCCCATTTGCATACACTGCGACACCCAAAAAAACCACAGCGTGAAGTCATAACGGACGTCCTCTTGGCACGTATTGTTGTCTGTCTCGGTGATATGTGCCCTTGGCGGTGGACTGTGCAATTGCATTTTACTACAGGTAACGTGGCTTCGACGGAACCTTTGTTCATGTGATAAAATTAGCTACGTTTTGTGGTGCCTTAGATTAAAATCTTTTTTTTTTAAACAAGTATATTTACGAGAAAAACAAAAACAGACTTCAAATCGAATCAAACGTTACACGATATTCCCCTCCACGCCCTTTTTGTATTTTTGAATTATTATAGGTAATAAAATTAATCATAATCTAAGCAAACTCTCATCAAACTACTCTTGAAGTACATCCTTTCCAATAACAAATTAATCATCGAAATCGGTTAGGGTAATATTGAGTTATTCGTCCATTTGTCGCGCACAAATTTAATACAAATTTAAGACTGATATGGTTTTCTCATGGATGCTATTTTGCAGAATTGGACAAAATTGAAATGGGACCATATTGAAAAGTATTTTTATTACATCAGCTATCTGTCATTGAAAGTCCCGTCAAAATCGGTCCAGCCCAGCCGTTCCAGAAATTGGCCGGAACGCACAGACAGATAAAAATTGTTAAAAATGTTATTTTGTTGCAATTGCCGCCTGCTCCAATTATTTATAATGTGAAAGAAGCAGGAAAAAGCAGGGAGGGAAAAAGGAAGTAGTCATGGCTAAGAAACATCAGGTGATGGTCTGATAAAAACAGTCGGAACACTATTCCGCTTTGCCATAAATAAGGAGATGTTTAGAAAACTGACTGCCGACCTTCAGTGACGGAGAGGCATGTAGTAAAAAGTAATTATTCATAACGGTAAACCGTTATTTTAATATTACAAACAGACACTCCAATTTCAATAAATATCATATTGAGTGTCTTACCAGTGTGAAGCCGGGGCATGTCAGTAGTATATTATATGACAGCGTCATATACATGGGCGTAGTTGGACCTTGACTCTACCGCGATCGAATAGATTGTGAACTCGCAACTTCGCTACGGGACAAAGTTCCGTGAGCAAATGCATTTCAAACAGAAGCGTCGCGTGTTCGGGTAACATTAGGTGGTACGAGATCTGTACTTTTTTTAATTTGTCAGACGACTCGGAAATTTTATTTGCATGCTATTTGTATAGTTTTTGCTCATAACCTACGCCTCTGATTGTTTTATTTTACCGACTTCATAAAAGGGACGAGGTTCTCAAATCGCCTGTATTTCTTTTAAGCATAATATCTGATTGTTGTTTTTAACCGACTTGAAAAAAGGAGGTTCTCAATTCGCCTTCATTTTTAAACATAAGAGTCTAACAATTTCTGTCCCCAGCTATAAATCTGTTATCTTTAATTCGTCGTAATGTAAACTTAGTTCAATAACGTTAAATTACCCCCAAATTGTATGGATCGTTTAACTATACATTCATCTCGGTCTTCGAACTCGATAATGATTCCTAGCCTTAACTAAGCGACTGCCTGCACCATCTTTTTGTTTCAAAATTTGTGATCTATTTCTTCTTTATGTTCTACCATAATCTGTTGCAACCCAATAAGATATCTCCGTGCGGTATGTTATTTTTAACGTGAATATATTTAATATGACACACGTATTTTATAAATAATTTTGATTGAAATAGATTTACTTATCTACTGCACTAATATTAGGGTATATGAAAAACAAAATTAAAAAAATCCTTGCTAGTTCGATAATTGTCGCCCCCGACACTCCTTGTTTGGTATACATTGGGTGTCATGTCATGAAAGTCGTTGCAACCGTTTCCGAGATTCAGATACAAAATTGCTTATTCTAAGATATTAGATATCATCTCATTGACACGGTGTTCCATTGACCTCTCCTCGCCCACCAACGTTGTCATGCGATCCTGGTAGCCTTGCAGATGAGCGCGTGGGCAATTAAAGCGGGTCGAATAGGGGCGATAACCTACTGGCTTCGTGTCGGATTTACGCACTATATGCGTCCAACTGTCTCGTGCCAATGTTCCTATGATTGCCTAGTACCTCCATCTCTTCTATTTAAATAAAACATGCACGACTTATCCCAATGTTATTTTTAAAAAAGTTAATGATAGTTATGACAAACATTCTTGTTAATATTACGATTTAGCTTAAGTTTGCTATAATGACAGCCCTGTAGTTCTGGGCTCTTAAGAATAAGACTACGGTATCCCCTGCCTGTCGTAGAAGGCGACTAAAGGGCCTCGGGTTCACTGGGCGACAAGGGTGGGGCCTTTGTCGTCCGCCAAGGTGGACCCGGGAAGAAGGCGACATCGGCTGGCCTGTGTCGCCTTGCACTGCGAGGGCAGAGGAGGGAGGGAGTAACCTCCCCTCGGGACGTGCTCGTGCTTGAGCACAGTGCAGAGGGGCTCCGGTGCGTTCCTCTGGAGACCCCGGAGCCCTTCGTCATGCACCGAGAAAGGGCCACTGGGAAGGTTTTAGTGGGTAAAACCCCACATAACCGTCGCCTTCCCCAGAAGGCGGGGTATCTTTTGAACATTTCCTCCTCGTGAACAAAAAAAAAGTTTGCTATAATAAATGGGCGATGATCATTTAGTCGAATGGTGGATTCGAATCTATGATTTACAGATTGTACCCTAAACTTATTGACGCTTATTCTCTATATTAAAATTAAGAAGTAACACAACTTAGAAGAATACCTTATATATTATGATGAAAGAATAACATTTATTTACAAGTAAACAACACAAGTGTATAAATTAATACAAAACACTAGAACACAGAGCCGTGGTAGCTCAGTGTCCAGGCGGTTGGCTCTTGTTGCATAGTACGCTAGCAACCCGAGTTCGATCTCCGGTGCGGCACCAATAAATTTGCTGTTGCAATTGTATGTGCTGATTAACCACGCGCTCGGCGGTGAAGGAAAACATCGTGAGGAAACCTACATGTCTTAGAAAATTTTTCTAAGGCATGTGAAGTCTACCAATCCGCACTAAGGCCGTGTGGTGGACTATGCCCTTATACTCTCTTTACAGAGAAGGCCTGTGTCCAGCAGCGGGACATATATATTATATATATAAAGGCTGTAACTTTAACTAGAACACAAGAAATTATAATGAAATTGACGTAAATTAATAAAAATAGTTGGCTCAGCCAATGCTACCCCTAACTGCCTGATCCCCCGGGTCCGAATAGAGTAACCGTCCAATTCGACGATCCAGAAAGATTTCGGAGGCCCTTACGCCGAGTTACTCCCTAACAATTAGACTGAATAACGCTTCTGGCTTGTCAGCGTGGTTTAGTTAAATAAAATCACGGAAAGGAATGGATGTCGACATTGCATAGTTCTCTAAGTTGCGAACGTGATCGATATATTTTAATATTTATTTTCTAACATATATAAACTGATCTGTGTTTCATTCGTCTAAATCCTATATCTTATATTAAAAAAAAATGAAAATTAGCTATGAATGCCAATTTTTAGGGACTGCCGATTTAAACTTATGACTTAGAAATTAAAATTATTATTTTATAATGTTTAAATTAAAATTATCATCATCAATCTGGTTTCCACATCTACTAACACTCCGAGCAATATACATTTTTATAGGCCAACACACAATTGGCATGCCAGTGGTACGCCATCTGTAAACAGTAGTATCACAAATTCAATAAAGACTAATAAAATCAGCAAATATTCCACTATGATGCTAATTCACATTGTTGCCGTTCATTTCGTACACAATTGGTTTAGCAGAGTGCATCCAAATTTTAGTGGTGTTGCCACTTACAACCCCATCTCTAAACGTAAATATCGTTAGTCCTCTAAGTCGCGAACGTGATTGCTCTTATCGATATATTTTAATAATATATGCAAATAAATATAATGGTTGTCAAATATCTCCCTTCCGCCTTTTGTCTTTTGAATTTCGCGGCTATGTACAAAGCGCTACAGAGCTCGTATCTAGCAATACTATACATAATTTGAAAGGTCTTGATATAACCTACAAAACGACGCTATGCATAATTAGTTTGGATATTGCGTTCAACAGTTATAGACGTGTAAACATGGAGTTCACTAACGCCGAAATTCGCGGCTTGGCCACTGTTTGGAACGATTCACCGGCCTTCGACCACGACCGTTTTCGCTTGATATTGTCGTATGTGATCCATTTTGTCGCCAGTCACCATCCGCTTCAAGAATGGGTCGAGTTCGTTCCGTTTCAGCAGCATATCGCAGGCGTTGATTCGGTCAGAAGGTTTTGCGTCAAATCATGCGGCACCCAAACATCAAGCTTTTTGTATCCAGCCTTCTGCAGATGGTTTAAAATGGTTTGGTGACTAACTCCCATCTCCTGGGCGATGTCACGAGATGCCACATGCCGGTCTAACTCGATGTAGTCCATGATTTGATCGGTATTTGTCGTCACAGGTCTTCCGCCGGCTGGCTTATCCATGGTGTCGTTTTCACCGGCTCTGAATCGTCGAAACCATTCCTCCGTGGTTCGAAGTGATAGAGTACCATCCCCCAAAACATCATTAATCTCACGGAACGTTTATCTAGCGGATTTGCCTTTAACGAAGGAAAACTTTAAAATAGCGCGAATTTCGGCGTTAGTGAAGTCCATGTTTACACGTCTATAACTGTTGAACGCAATATCCAAACTAATTATGCATAGCGTCGTTTTGTAGGTTATGTCAAGACCTTTCAAATTATGTATAGTATTGCTAGATACGAGCTCTGTAGCGCTTTGTACATAGCCGCGAAATTCAAAAGACAAAAAGGCGGAAGGGAGATATTTGACAACCTATATATTATCTTCATATAGTACCAGACTGCGCGGATTTAATATCTGCCGGAATATATGGTATAATGCTATAAGCTTGTAACGTAATGATATGGATCTCGCGCCAACCACCCGCGACGTTATGCGATCCTGTCATACGACTACCGAGCGCACAATGATGACAGGTTGATCGTGTAACAAAAACCAGAGCTGCTTCATTATTACAATAAATTACTTAGTTGAAATTGCCCATTGCAAGTACAACCTGTCATTATAGTTTGCATGTCTCCTACTCGTAATTATATGGTGCCGCTATTGAATATACATTAACTTTTTTTGAAGTAAAACTTCTTTGCGTACGCTTAACTTAGGAAGTAAGCTGGTGAGAGTGTTACGGAAAGTGTGATAGGCCGAGGCAATAAAGGTTAAGACTGTTGAGAGGGAGATATAAGTTAGTGCAGGTAGAAAGAGAAAAAGTATCGCATTTTTCTGTAGGGGCAAGAGAGAGCAGTGCGCGCGCAAATTTTCTTACTTTCTTAAACAATTGTGTATATATTTGATGTTAGGTGACAATATTATTCGTAGGGTAACATTAGGTTTATTGGCAATTAGCGGTTTGTTTAGCCTCAGCCAGCCATGCGTCTGTCTGGCCTAATCTATGGTCGAGTTCGGAGTGGGATCATGCATAGACACAGAGACAGGAATGGCGCTCTTTAGGTAGTTGTCTTAAAGCAGTAAAACCGTTAATCTTCTGAAGTGAGTATTCCCGCCGTGACGCTGAAGTATATAAGTGCGTTAGTCATTTTGTCTTTCTCTACATCTCTAAATGTATTATTATTTGTGTTCTAACTTACTTGTCGTATGCCGTGTTAGAGTCGGATTGTGTGTGCCAAATAGAATAACTTAGGGATGATTATATCCATATATCCTTACATTTGGGCACATACATACATATAGATGGAGCTTAAGAAGTTACACGAAAACGAAAATCTTTGGTGAAGCGCGGGTAGCGTTAATGATCAGCTCGGTTTGAAAAGAAGTGACAGCTTATATTCTAACGTGTAAAATAACAAACACAAAAATCTAAAAATCGTCTAATTTGGTGCAGTAGTTCGCAAGTTATGCGTATACATACAGACAAACATTAATTTATATATATATATAGATTGATGAATTAGCATGGTCGAGTGGCGCCGCGTGTTGACACGCTCGCATGTTAATGGCACAATAATCTCCCGGGATAATTGCACAATATAATTGCTGCTGACTCCATCTTGCAACAAATCGCTAAATTAATATAATGTAAAGAAAAATATAAATCTCTTTTAAGATTCGAACGTCAAGTCTCATTGTAGAGACATTCGATTTTACAATTTTAAATTTTCTGTATAAATTGAGATTTAGATATTTCTCAATAACAACTTTAAATGTAGTTTCTTTTGTAACATATACTATTATTTTCTAACATATATAAACTGATTTGTGTTTCATTCGTCTAAATCCTATATCTTATATAAAAAAATGAAAATTGGCTATGTATGCCAATTTTTAGGGACTGCGGATTTAAACTTTATAACTAAGAAATTAATTTTTTAAATGTTTAAATTACACTCCGAGCAATATACATTTTTATAGACCAACACACACACAATTGGCATGCCAGTGGTACGCCATCTGTAAACAGTAGTATCACATATTAAATAAATACTAATAAAATCAGCAAATATACCACTATGATGCTAATTCACATTGCTGCCGTTCATTTCGTACACAATTTGTTTAGCAGACTGCATTCAAATTTTAGTGGTGTTGCCACTTACAACCCCATCTCTAAACGTAAATATCGTTCGGGTCGATACGAAACAGATACAGCCATTGAAATTTATTGAAAAAAATCAAGAATAAAGCTACTGAATTGCATTATGAGCATTGCATTGCCATAATCTTGGACATGGTTACGCGACAAGCACGATTAAAATCTACGTTTTCCCCGAGCCACCAACACGCAATAGTTAAACGTTAATGACAGCGCGATGAGATCATCGATGTTAGTCAGATTGCGTGTCACATCTCTAGTACTAATATAATTCATCTAAAGCAATTTACCATTCCAAGAGTACATGGAGAGTATCCGAGATACACAAATCAAGGTTTACTAAGAATATTGAGTGGATGGCAACCTTTTCACCCGTTAGATGTTAGGAGTGTTGCTGGAGTTTATTCGGCCATTTCTATCAACTATTTTCCCGAAGTGGCATATAAAGTTAAAGTAGCTTTAGAATGTCCCTTAGTTTACCCGTGGAAGCTTATCTAGGCACCCTTGGATCGAAATGCTTACGCGTAACAAAGTAACCATCTGAGCAGAAGTTACCTCTTACGGGATTTGTATCAAGTTACTAAGTATTCAAGCTAAGCGACTTAGACTTATGCCCCACCTATCAATCCGATGAAAAAATCAAGTGCAGGTTTGTCAAAAAAATACTGTTTTTTATTCCAGTACAGTTTTAGTCCTAGTTATTTATTGGTGGATCGTGGGTATTAAATATATAATTAAGAAATAAGTTGTACAGCATAGAAGCGACTTAAGAGCTATGCCATCTCTCAATCCGATGAAAAAATCTGCTTCTCTGACTAATCAGCATGCAGTTCATAAAAAAAAGACTGCTTTTTACTCCAGTACAGTTTTAGTCCTGAAAGGCTACTACAAAACTACTTCAAAATCAGAATTATTTATTGGTGGATCGTGGGTATTGAATATATATGTAAAGTAAAGATATGAAACCTCTTTACTTAAATTTATTTCTTTTTGTATTTTTATAATTAAATATAAATAATGTAAAATGTCAATGAAATGTATGACATATATAATAGGTAGAATTTAAATACGGACATTAAATGTTGTTTCTTTAAATATTATAAAGAAACGCAATTTAGTCTTTTATTTCAAACAAATATATAGACTTTATTATAAAACAACATTTAATGTCCATATTTCAATTCTATCTATTATATATGTCACACATTTCATTGACATTTTACATTTAAAATTATAAAAATACAAAAGAAATAAATTTAACTATATATTATTACAAAAATAATAAAAAGAATCTTCGCCAGTCTCGATGGAATGAATGAATGGAAAGAAAAATGAATAAATCGTTCACAGACTGTTTATTTATTTTACATAATTCATACACTAGGGAGCAAAAATATAGGGTCGGTTAAGAAAGTTTGAATATCTCGGAAGATAAAGACGCTAACTGTAATAAATTGTGCATGATAGACAATTAAATATCCTTAAAGTAAAATATTTTTATTAATTTATTCATATTTCATTAAAAATATAAAATTAAACGAAAAAGTATAACTTACGTAAACTTCCATAATACAGTATTTTTCATTAAAAATATAAAATTAAACGAAAAAGTATAACTTACGTAAACTTCCATAATACAGTATTTTTCATAAAAATTTAGTACCTAGTATTGCCTCCATGTGGCATTTAATTCAGTTAGCTAGCTTCTTTATCTTCGGAGATATTCAAATTTTCTTAACCGACCCTTTATTCCGACCCTCTATTTTTGCTCTCGAGTGTAGTTGAAAAACATAGTAATACACGATACATCGCGCTTCTTAACTAATTTGATGAGAAAAGAAAAGAGACAAATAAAAAGAATCTTCGCCAGTCTCGATGGAATGAATGAATGGAAAGAAAAATGAACAAATCGTTCACAGACTGTTTATTTATTTTACATAGTTCATACACTCGTGAGCAAAAATATAGGGTCGGTTAAGAAAGTTTGAATATCTCGGAAGATAAAGACGCTAACTGTAATAAATTGTGCGTGATAGACAATTAAATATCCATAAAGTAAAATATTTTTATTAATTTATTCATATTTCATTAAAAATATAAAATTAAACGAAAAAGTATAACTTACGTAAACTTCCATAATACAGTATTTTTCATAAAAATTTAGTACCTAGTATTGCCTCCATGTGGCATTTATCTCAGTTATATATTCAAATTTTCTTAACCGACCCTTTATTCCGACCCTCTATTTTGGCTTACGAGTGTAGTTGAAAAACATAGTAATACACGATACATCGCGCTTCTTAACTAATTTGATGAGAAAAGAAAAGAGACAAATAAAAAACTAGACTATGAAGAGCTTACTATCAAATTGCTTCAATATGTGATTGTGTATATATGTATGTGTGTGTTCTATACACACAGTAAAGAAAAGCGATCGATTCGTAAACTTAGTTTATACTTTTTAAGCAAGTGCTTGACCACGATACCACCTGAAGTAAAATGGAAATGCAGTCCTGTATGGTAAAGTGGACTAGCTAAGTATTTTTTTTTTATGACGAACTACACAGATTGGCCAGAGAAGCTGGCCTTGACTGCTTTACCGGCATAGCTCTTAGGTCGCATAGCCTGAACCTCTATTGCTAGTAACTCGACACAAGGGTCCCCCCGGTGAGGGGTAACCTCGGCTTGGACGGTTACTATGTTACGCGTAAGCATGCCGATCCGAGGGCGAACCACGACTCGGTCGGTTGCTATTTCACGGATAATCTAAGAGACATTCAAAAGCTAAACTAACTTTGAGTGCCACTTCGGGAAGCGTTGGCGCTGGGAGAAGAAATGGCCGAAGAAACTCCAGCAACGCTCCTAACATCTAATAGGTGGGGCCTGCCCATAAAATAGCGGTAACGCGCAAGGATTCGCAACCTCCGACGGTCGCGAATGGACGCTTTGTGGATTTGTAGAGATCTAGCCTGTGCAATGGTAATCGCGTCGTCCGGATCGTCAAGAACGTGTCTCGGCCTCCGGGCGACGCGACGGAATTTATTATAGGAAGGCTTATAAGGGGCGGCACTTACAAGAAGTTTGTTAGAATGTTTGGTGGCAGTCTCGAAAAACCGTCGAGATGCCTCCTTAAAGAATTGGGGGCTAAGTAAATGCCAATTCACTCTACTCTTGAAAACACATTCTAATCGGTAGAAAAGACCAAAGCAGACAAACTATTCCAGCCTTTATTATATGAATAAAGTTCTTTTAGGCTGTAAATTATTTCAAAACATCAGAAATCTAAGCGGCCCCAGTTAAGGTTTAATGTAATACTGATTGATGCAGGTGAAGGTCAAGGTTTGTCTTGTTTTTATTTCCAACCGCGTTGTCTGATTCACGGTGTGATTATTAAAAAAAAATGTTATAATCGCCGTAAGCGAGTTTTTGTGTCGTTTCTCACCGCGTCGAGATATCTGAACTAATCTCCAATACAATGAAGTATTAAAACTGCATGAGGTGAAGTTAAGTGTACCATTATATAAATTTAATATATACATAGAAATAACAATAGTGTAGTACAAAAAAATCAATAGACACTTTTGTTTTTTAATATTTGCACGAGTTATTTAAAAGTAAAAAAAATAATTTTAAATCAAATCAGTGACGGATGAAAAATCAAACGCTACTAATTGAAAACCTCCGCGTTTTAGTGAAGTCGTTTTTTATTTAATTGATTTAAAAGGATTTTTTTTATTGGAATATATCATTCTCATAGGGCGAACAGATACTATAAGAACAAAAGTCTTACTTATTACGTAATAAACATTTTCTTACAATTTTATGCAGTTCTGCAGCTACGGAAGAAGCGAGGACTTCTTCCGTAGCTGGAGAAGGAAGTCGATTTATATATTTTTTTATTTTGTTATTGAATTACCTGATTAACCGACTTCAAAAAAACTACCTGCTTACTTACTATATAGCGCCGTCATGTATTAAGCGACCTCTATTGTATTTTCAACCGATTTCAAAAGGAATAAATTCGTCTGTATTATTTTTTATACCGCATAACATTCGACTGGGAAATGATAAATTTCAATTGTGTATTGTCTATATTTGGCTCTTTTGGATGAAAAGAGACCACTTGTGTGTAGGTATTATTATTAAATATTTAATATTAACCGATATAATATTTCGATTGTTGATTTCGCTAATAACTATAACTGAGTCACGCGCGCTGAATGCACACAATCTCGATATCCGAAAATAGATTGCGACCTTCGACTGAGTCAACGGGCCGTTTTGTTACGATAAAGGGCCAGGCCAGGAGACCGTTTTAATCAGGTAATGCCACAGGATAATTCCATGATAAAATATCTATCATAAAGTATACAAGTATATTTACGAGTAAAAACAAAAACCGTCTTCAAATCGAATCAAACGTTAAACGCTACTACGCGCGGACGCTTTTTCTTATTTCCGAATTATCGTAGGATTATAAAGAAAAAAAACTTAATCAGAACCTAACCAAACTACTCTTAAAGTACATCCTTCGAAATAAAAAAATAATCATCGAAATCTGTTGGTGTGATATTGAGTTATTCGTCCATTTGTTCGCATATTTGATGCAAATTTAAGACTTATATGGTTTTCTCATGGATCTCATTGTCAGAACTGGACCAAATGGTGACCACACGGAAAGCACCAGCTTTCAAATGAAAAAACAATGATCTAAATCAGTTCATCCAGTACAAAGTCAGCGTCAATAGCCACTCCACCATTGGACTGTTGCCGTGAACCATGTCCTAGCACAAGCTTAAGCTTAGTTGGAATGGTTAACAAGATTGTTAGTAATATTTCTGAAAAAAAAAGAAACATAGCTATATAGCTAGCTTTCTTTAAAAAAACAAAAAAAGTCATGAGGTAACAAAATAAAATAAAAACCTCCTCCTTTTTTTGAAGTCGGTTGAAAAATGCCCATTGAAACCACTTCAGTTGAATCATAGACCTATCCCTTAGGTTTTCACTCAAAAGTTCCTTCATCTTTATTGCGGACAGCTGAGGAACTTGGATAACTTGCTGTTGACGTCTATACAAGAAATGCATCAATCCTCCGAGAGGGACCTCGGCCGGTCGATAAACGCATCAGACTGATATCAAAGTGTGAAAGTAAACAGCACGGCAGCATCCGCCGTGACGCAATCTCCGGGTGCAGTTATCTGCTCCATGCAACGGCGACCGGTTACCCCCCGACCGTTAGTTGTGACGTTCAGTTAAGATTTATCTTGTTATGCGCATTGTAATTTAAAGTGTAACAAACTTAAATAAAAATCAATGATATATACGATGTTTAACAATCTAAAAATACAAAAAAAATAACAATAACAACTTATATCTAATAAACTTTTGTAAACTTAAAGAAATCAACATCTTATAAAAATCATGTTGTGAACATCCCTCAAACCCGAACGAAGCGATTTGCTTCGTCTTTCATTCTTCGTACAGCAAAGGACTGGAATTGTTTGCCCGCGTCTGTCTTTCCTTCCGATTACAACGTGGGTATTTTCAAGAGTAGAGTGAATAGGCATTTACTAAGCTAGTGCGCCTTACCATACAGGACTGCATTTCCACTTAACATCAGGTGGGATCGTATTCAAGCACTTGCTTTGAAATTATATAAAAAAAAAGCATAAGTTTACAACAAATACATGTAGAAAAGAATTTCAGGATAAAAAAGCTTATTAATTAAAGAAATAAGGTCATAATGAACTACATTCAAAGAGCCATGTATCGCTCATTCAAAATCTTTTCACCATCTTTGTCTGTTCGTCGTTGTGTTGCGAAGAAATATTTCGTAAACTACAATATATTTTGATGGCGACAAAAAAAATCATCAACTATTTAAACCTACTATTAATTACGTATTTTTTTAATTAAATACAATACTGTATATTGCCAACCTATTCTTAAATGTCCCTCAAGCGTCAAGCTGAGTCTTGGTCGTCGAATTCGAATAATATCGCTCTTAAAGAGACGGCCCAAGTCAAGGTTACCCCCTTAATGGTCTGGAGGGTCTTAAGATAATAATACTACACTTGTAGTAGAGTCACCTCTCTATATGGTTATGAAAACGTTCGGCCAATCACCAACAATACCTTACAAATTATTAGTGATTACCGCGGTAATGTATGTAGTTGTGCGAATATCGCCATGCTATACTTAGCACGTGTTGTGTCCATTGTCTACTGCAATGGCGTCGATTGATTAACTGTCCGCTGCCTGCCGTTAATATTCCTATCGCGTTCCGTTACATCGTTGTTTACTTCACGTGACTCAATAATGTCGCGGGTTCGAGTTCCTTTCCGTTTGCATGGCGTCTTTAGTTAAGTGAGATTGACTGATAGATTATTGGGACATAGTATATCACGCCGCCGTGGTGCGGATCGGTAGACCTCACATGTCTAAGAAAATTTTTTAACATGTAGGTTTTCTTACAATCAGCCCTGTAGTTCTGGACTCTCAAGAATAAGACTCCGGTATATCCTGCCTGTCGTATAAGGCGACTAAAAGGGGCCTCGGGTTCACTGGGCGACAAGGGTGGGGGCCTTTGTCGTCCGCTAAGGTGGACCCGGGAAGAAGGCGACATCGGCTGGCCCGTGAAGCCTTGCACTGTAAGGGCACAGGGGGAGAGGGAGTAACCCCCCGGGACGTGCTCTCCTTGAGCACAGTGCAGAGGGGCTCCGGTGCGTTCCACTGGAGATCCCGGAGCCCCTCGTCATGCACCGAGGAAAGGGCCACCGGGGAGGTTTTAGTGAGTAAAAACCCCACCCCACATAACCGCCGCCTTCGGGGGGGAAGGCGGCGGTTTTTGAAGTTTTCCCCCCGTTAACAAAAAAAAAAGGTTTTCTTACAATGTTTCCTTCTTCGTCGTCGAGCGCGTGGTAAGTCAGCACTTAAAATTGCAACAAACAAATTCCATTGATGGGATTTAATTTTTTGTTCTTTCTAAGCAAGTGCTTGACTACGAACCCACCTGTTGCTAAATTAATGTTTATTCGGGTTGCTAGCTTACTATGCAAATTGAAATACCGCCCGGTCACTGCTCTGATTATGTACTTTTAAGGGAAAAAACTTATTTTATGTCTATTATCGCATTATTTTCGCCTGGGTGAAAAGATTTTGATGATTCTTTTATTATTTGAAAACTAGTCCATCCCATTTGGTCATATTCGGACAATGGAATCCATGAGAAAACCATATCATTCTTAAATTTTAATCAATTATGTGCGCCACAAATGGACAAATAACTTAATATAACGCCAACAGATTTCGATGATTGGTTTTTTATTGGAATGTAATTTGAGAGTAGTTTGATAAAAATAGTGTTCGGTTATGATTATGTTTGATTTCACAATATTCCTACGATTATTTGGACATTTAAAAAGGCGTCCTTTTACATGTTTTAAATACATTTAATTTATTGATTAACACATAAATTTAAGTAAAAAGCATTTATGATGGTGCTAAAAAAAAGGACAAGAGAAATCCTGGAAATACGTTCAACATCATTTCAGCCGTGGAACATAGGCCTCCGCAACAATTTCCAAAAAGAGCGGCTGTATGCGGGCTTACCTGTTTCTAGCATTCGTACTGTAGAATCAAGCTGCGCAGCTTTGCGGCTCTCGACAAAGAGGTGAAGCTGGGACTTGCCCTCAGTTTTATACATAAGTAGCGTATCTAGTGCATTATGAAAGTAATCTAATTTTATTCCTGATCTAAAATCTCATTAAAGATCAGAGTCACGTCAGCGTCGGATATACGTCCATATTTGTTCATGCTCGAAATAGAAAGTTGTTGTTATCCTAGAATTAACTTAATCTGCAGGTTTTAAGGTTGATTTTCTTTTACTCATGCGGAGTATATAGAAGAGAGGAAAGTAATAAATTTTACGAACTACCAAAATTTTAATGGCTTCATTAATGATACCAACATAATATAATCGTTATAATATATATTAATAAAGGTCCCATCACACGGACTATAAATCATACTAGATTAGTGCAATTAATAAATATACTATTATTTCTTTGTGAATAGCGTTTAATGGGGAAAAAGATAAATTTACATTTTTTTTTTAATTTTAACAGTCTTATACAGTCTTACAAATAAAAATGAGTTATAACATATTTATTCCACCCTTAAACTAAGTTTAGTTAAACCAGGGATAAATTAAGAAAAAGCTAAGAATAGTTTACCACAAATAAATCCGGAATAACTATGGTTTATCTATTCTTCCTTTACGTCAAAATGCACGAGTTGGCAACAGCGCAATCAAGGAGAAACCATACTAAAAAAATAATTGCAGTCTATGTAGTAGTGAAGTTATGTATCTGTCAATGTGTGGCGGTTATAAAAATATTCTATACTCTATATATAGATAGAAGATAATCCACTTCCACGCTTATCGTCCACAGTAAGAGACCTTTCAAATAAATGGTCTAGAAATATTATACCACTTTTAGACAACCGATATTTTTTATCGAAACTAATCATCGACATATAAATCAAAAGGTTTTCCCATCTTTTAAATATTTTTACTTTTTTTGGAGTCTGAATGATATTTATTAAGTCATTTACATTTCCGATTTGGATGATCGTTTTTGATTTGAAAGCTGGTGCTTCCCATGAGGTCCTATTTCAATTTGGTTCAGTTGAATTTTATAAGTCTTAAAAGAGGTCGTCCGCACGTTGTAATATTAAATGTTATATCCATCAATGATTTGATTTGAAGTCGGTTTCTGTATTTACACGTATATATGCTGGTTTCAAGTCGATTGAAAAACCACTTACAGTTACAGCAAAACCGGACACTAAGCCACCGTATACGCGCTCTCTACATAATATTTTGTTATATAAACTTGCAGCATAAAGATGTAAATATTATTCATTAACGCAGACATAATTGGTTAATGTTTACTAAACGTATATAAACAAGATCGATACGATAAAATACAAATTTAGAAGCGCCATAAAAATAATATATAAGCGTACCGCGGCCCGTACGCCCCATTGAGTCACGACCGGAGTTTTATTTTTAGTATCTGACGATTGAATGAGTACTATTCAAGATGGATCGGGGGGACTCTTTAATAGTTTTGGTGAATGTGGACTGTCGTTTTGAACGTCAGATTATCCGTTACCTGCTACCGGCGAGTTCTCAGTTACTTTTGTCACATTGCTCTGAGACAATCATGTAATCTGGATAAGCTGCTAGGGACTAAGATAACGGGGCCGATCACCGACCACCTTATCTGCCCAAGTCATAGCTATAAATTAAATAAAAAAAAGCCTTTTATTTCTTGTTTTTTTTTAATGTGTATCTAATATACTTAACTTAATAACTATTTTACAAGAACCTCTTCGCGGGTGAAGGCCTCTTTCAAAGAAGTCCAGTTGCTTTTATCTTGGGCTACATTCATCCAACCTGTGTCAGCCGTCCTTATCATATCGTCCGCCCATCTCGTGAGAGGTCTTTCTCTGCAGCGTTTTCTTATTGGACTTCTCCACGAGGTCACTCTACTTGTCCAACGGTCGCCTCCCAGTCTTACTATATGTCCTGCCCATTTCCATTTTACAACAACAAGAATACGAGTAAAACCAAAAAAACTATATTCGTTGACTTTTGTTATACAGGAAAAGGGGCAATCGACTCATTCCGTGTCCATTACGGCAAACAAGAGCCCCCGCCTGAGAAGCAGATGGCGCCTTCAAGTCGCCTTTTATGGCAGGGGATACTATACTCTAATTCTGTAAGCCCAGGACTACAGGGCTGAAGGAATTACCATACGTATAACATCAATAAAGTATCAATATAGTTTGTGGGGAGGTTCCATATAGGCTCCGAAACGGCTGGACCGATTTGAAATTTTCAGGGAATCGTCAGATTGACCTGGCGAGTAATGTATAGTTTGGGGACTATCGGTACGCTCCTCTTTTTGAACTGCCAAACAAGCTATGGCTACTTCGTTATACTTTTATTTCTAACATTAACTTGAGCCCGATATGATTTTTTATAAATGATTAGAATGATATTGTATTTACTGATATGTACATGGGTGTAGGTAATGATCTTCACCCGCTCGAGAAGAAAATGAATACGGAGAGTAATGAATAATTTAATATATTGTGTTAAATTAAATATTTAATGATGTAAGTTTATTGTTTAAATAAAATAAAGCAAAATCTATCCCGGCGAAGTGGGCTGAGTACGCTAGTTTTCTATACAAACATACACTGAACGGTGACATTCTTGTGTTTGAACAGGCGCAGTGTGAGGTCGCACTTACTCTACGCCCACGGGAATACGGAACTGCGTCATACAGCCATTCAATCTTCGCGGCCGGGCTGCGCGAACTGTAAAAGCATCGTGGACGTCGTAAAATATCATATTAGGAAGTCAATCCCGTAGACTTGCGGCAACCGCACTCAATGTTTATGATCTAGCTGAGATGCTGTTAAATAATGGTAAAGATAAATTACTTTGTACCAATATGCCCGCATTCTGTTATCAAATAAAATAACGTCACGGTTCATCTATCTGTAAGTGCCTTAAACAAAGTTATCAACCAACCACATACATGAACTACAGGGGGATGTGTTATTATGGGTATGAAAAACATATATTTAAGTTATACGTGTACATAGACAAGTTTTAGGGATATATGTAACGGAAAGGAATTAATAATTAATAGGGTAGGCAGGAATTACGGATTTCCTGTCCTGGTACACTTCTTTCGACTTCTCCTAACGTCGCTCTTCTACTGACAATACCAATACACTGCTCTCACTTTTGTGCACAAAAATTATTTACAATATAACTAAGCTAATCACCCTAGTAGAGTAAGAAATTGTAAAATGTAGAAAGAAATTGTAAAAATGTGTAATAATGAAATAGAGTAGGAAACTGTAAGAGTGGAAGAGAGTAGTGTGTGGGAGTGGGATTGGAAGAGGAAGTACGGGAAGGGGAATCCAAGGAAGAAGAAGGAGAAAGGACCCGACGATGAAAAGAAAAAAAAAAGCTAATCACCCTGTTATTTTGAACCGACTTCAAAAATGGAGGCTTTCATTTCGTCTTTTGTCTTTTGAAAGCCGGTGTTTGCCAGTGTGGTATCATTCCAATTAGGCCCAATTCTGGCATCCAAGAGAAATCCATATAAATCTTAACTTAACATTAGTATTAAGTTATATTAGTACATTAAGTTACATAGTACGTGCGCGGCAAATGGACGTATAAGTCAAAATCGATCTCGATTATTCATTTTTTATTAGAAAGGGAAGTTTGGTTAGGTTCTGATTATCTCAATACCAGTAATACTCCTACGATAATTCGGAAATAAAAATAAGGAGTCCGCCCACAATAGCGTTTAACGTTTGATTCGATTTGAAGTCGGTTTTTATTCTCTCGTAAATATACATGTTTAATGTATATATAATTCATAAAGTAAATGAGACATGTCAATCTTAAATGTTCCCAAGCGACTTGATACCGGTCGTGCATAATTACGTGTTGCTTTTGGTCCAATTTGCGGCTTCGCCTACTTCGCCTGTACATATCGAATGCACTATTACTTACTCAACAATAAAATACAGATGAATTGAACACATGCTCCTTTTTTGAAGTCTGTTAGCCTGCGCCTGTAGCGTTTGAAAATGTCCGCTTAGGTGATCTTTTCATATCTATTAATATGGAGCTATTTGAGAGAGCACTATAAATACGAACTTTTCCGAAAAATTACGAAGGATTTATTTTTTTTACATTGTTGTATAAGTATATTTACGAGTATGAAACAAAAACCGACTTCAAATCTAATCAAACGTTAAACGCATAACGTTTAACGCGTTATTGCGCGCCTAACGTTAAACGTATTTGTGTTTCTGAATTATTATAAAAATATTACAAAATATAATTAAACAGAACCTAACCAAACTTTTATCAAACTACTCTAGAAGTACATCCTTTCCAATAAAAAATTAATCCCCGAAATACGCTGGCGTGATATTCAGTTATTCGTGTATGTATGTCGTACATACTTGATGAAAATTTAACACTTTTATGGTTTTCTCATGGATCTCTCCCGTTGTTAAATTAGACCAAATTTAAATGGGACCACACAGGAAGCACCGGTTTTCAAATAAAAAAAATCATCAAAATTGGTTCACCCAGTCGAAAGTTATGCAATAAAAAACTTTTAAAAAATACAGACGAATTGAGCACCTCCTGCTTTTGAAGTCGGTTGAAAATGATATACGATGGGTACAGGAATGGTACTGGAGCCCTTTGACCCCCGCGGTATCACGGCGGTGCGGCGGCATGAAGAAAGCCCCGGGGTCAGCGGTGACCCCAGCTATCGTGTTTACCATCAGAACTCGGCTCATTGTTCCCCTCTATTAGCCATGCATGGGGAGAAAGTCAGCAGGTACTTTACACTGAGAGGTATTCCCTCCTTGTCGTTTTCACAACAATAAAGCTATTGTAAGCTTAAAGCTATACGTAGGATATGATTTAGTGTATTAGAATCCAAACCTCGTTTACCACACCACGCGTAGTTCAGTAGTTTTTGTAGTAAAAGTTGAGGAGTCTGCTTTAGACAACACGACTGATGTCAAATTATCTCTATCGTTATGTATTTATAGATACACATTATTAATATACCCTAGTCTTGCCATAAATACTGAAACAAATAAAAAAAAAATATTTACAAATAAGATTTATTACTTTTACAGTGTGTTGTTAAGGGGCTTCACTAAGGGCCTTCTCAAGAATGGTGTCTCTATACACTTGTGCTGATCTTTTGATACCTTTTTCACAAAGTACGGCTCAGTCACTCCTTCATAGCTAATACCTTTCATCACATAATAACTTAACGGCTAAAATATAACACTCTTTGACGGTCGTTATACGAAATGCTATATACAAAAAATTGCTTCTGTTGACAGTTGATAAAGTTGTTATATGAATAGCCTTTGCAATCTCCGTGTATTAGGCATAGACAACTGAGTTTTGTTTTTTTATTTAAATAGTCAAATATTGTCATAAATTATACTTCGCTTCATTTAACAATGTCAAGCGTAACTGTGGTTGACGTTTCGCCGACCGTTATAAGTTATGATGTGGCAACATTCCGTCAATAATTAACTGCGCCACTTTCTAATTGGGTGCATGGCAGATCGTTAGCTGTCTCCATTGTGTATCACTAATACATCATCCTGGTGTCGGCAACAAGTTTATAATCGCACCTATTATAGCGGTAGCCACTCGGTGGACAGGGCACTTGGCAAGTCCACTACGACTTACGGCAAAAATTACAGAATAATTGATTATGTCACTGGCATATCGACTATATAATTAACGGGAAAAAATATTCTTACATAGTATAAAACAAAGTCGCCTCCCGCTTCCTGTTTGTCTTTTCGCGATAAACTCAAAAACGAGGAAGGTTTTAGTATATAATTTATTAAGTTTTCAAATACATTAGCGAAAATAGAACGATATTATGAAATGATACGATATGTCGACGTACTTGTATGTAAAATTGATGCACAAAATAATATATAATATTAAATAAATAATAAAATAAAAACGTTTAATACAATGCACTCGTACTAAACACAAATAATTAAAAATAATTATGACCCTTCTCACATAGTCATTTGACAGAGTCTATCCACTGCTATCATCATCATCAGAGAATTGAACTAAATACTTAGTAGAAAAAATTACGATTTTCTTTAAATTTACGGACATTTACCGGATGGGGCATCCCTCAGATGCCACATAATTAACTTCGTTCCAAAAGTGTTAATTTCTGATAAAGGTAGGCAAGGATTATTTGTAACCGACGAACATTTATGCTTATTAGACCATAAAGAAGCGAACGAGGCGTGTCGGGTCATGCAAATGAAGCTTTGTAAACTCTGTCTACCGTTCTGGGTATGCGCTTGAGTTTGTGTCATAAAGATAACGATCTTATGTAAGAATAAAGGTTAAGTAATTTCGAATAGGCATAATAAAGTGAAAGAGCCGTAGTAGCTCTTCGTCCCGGGAGTAATAAATTTGTTGTTGCAATTTTAAGTGCTGTCCTTCCATGCGCTCGGGGGTGAAGGAAATCATCGTGAGGAAACCTACATGTCGTAGAATTTTTTTCTAATACATGTGAAGTCCGCCAATCCGACTATTCTCTTATACTCTCTTCACAGCGAAGGCCTGTGCCCAGCAGTGGGACATATGTAAAGGATGTAACTTTATAATAAAGTGAACAGTATATGAAAGAGACTTGATTCATTTTCTTTATATGTCCCAATAGTTCAGTTGTTAAATGGTTAGCTTCTGAGTTTGTATAACCTGTTCCAAATTTCAAAAGTCGTATATGAATGTCTTTTATGTATGTAATTTTACCCCCCCTCTCGACCTCCGTCTCAATCGAGACCGAGAGGTCGAGAGGGCGTAGAAGATAGATTCGTCGCGGCTGACGCTTGAGGGATTAGCCCCGACGTAAAAATAGTTATTCCTAAAAAATCCGTTCCAAAACGGTACCCAAGACCAGGGGAGCAGTTGCCCCCTGCGCTGATAACCCGGGTAATGGGGTAACACCCCGAGGCCCGTACCTGCGAGGTTCCCGTGAACCTTGTAGATGACTCGACTGAACTGACTGAACTGATGTAATTTTAAATAATTATTTCGTGAGCACTTTTTAAAGCAAAGTTTCATACTAGGGGACGAATGTTAGCTTCTGCAATTTCACCAGCAGTCGTAAGAGCTTGTTTCCTACCATTAATTATTTATGAACAAAACGTTTGTTTATGTTCAATATTGCATCGCAGTCAAATTTTGTGAGTGGGCGATTCGCTGGAGAGCCAATAGGGAATGCTCAAATTCAATATTTGCACTTAGCGTACACGCGGTTCGTTCACCTTTTACATGCATAGTTTTTTACATAACGCATATTGTGTGGTGCAAGTCATGAACTTTCAAAGCAAGATAGCAACAACGTTGTATAAATACAATTTAAAGCATTTTATTGACAGACTTACAGGCACTCAAATATAAAAAAATACAACAGTAGTAAAGCCTTTTATACTTTGCGTCTGATCTGGAGGTGCCGACGACCCATCGCATTGCAAGCTTAAGCTTAGTTGAGATAGTTAACTTTATTTATCAAAAAAACGAGTGTGCTTTAGACCACACGACTGACGTAAAACGTCTTTAGTTTATATTCGTATAAAATATACACGATTGTATGGAGAAAAAAGAAAATGTGCGTGCGCACTGCTCTCTTGCTCCTACAGTGTGGTACATACAATAGGCCTGCACTGTCTGAGATATACGTGGACACTTGCTTAGAAAGTATAAAAAGGAACGTAACTCTCTTTCTATCTTCACTAATTTATTTATCTTCATGTCAACTTCGTGCGTAATGAAGTTTTACTTAAAAATCATTTCGTCTTATATACGATTGATATACAATTTGATTTGTGTTTATCTTTTCTGTCCGAGCGCTTTGTTCGTTTAGTCAAATTAAAATTACAAAATGTTAGCTTATGACTTGCACCACACACCAAATAGCCGAACGCGTGGGATCGCACCGCACCGTCATAATTGATCGGGCGATCTGTGCTGATCTATGTTAACGCGTCAGTTGTTATTGCCAACGTTGTTTTCGGCTTTTTAACACGCGTGCTATTCAAATATCGCCCTTACTCCTTACGTATTAGTGAACGCAATATCGAGTAAATAACTTTGTGATACATGGTTGTCTAGCTAGGTTATAATATACTCAAATAATTATACGCCATCATATCTATTATTATTGAACCGACAGCTAATTTATTTACGTATCTATAAGTAATGCAGCATATGTAATTATTTATCTATACTAATAAATGAACGTTTTGTTTGTCAGCTTTTACTGAAAACAAACTACAGAAGGGATTACACATGATAATTATAACTTAAGTTGCAGCATGTTTTTTTGTTTGTTTTTCTTTAATGAAACTCATAGATAGATAGATAAATCCCTTATTGCACCAAAGTATATGTACAAAGGCGAACTTAATGCTATTTAGCATTTTCTTCCAGCTAACCTTTAGTGGTTAAGAGCAAGCTAAGGGTAGTGCCGCTAAAAATAGCGTTTTAAAACTATTATGTACATAAATAATTAGTATACATACATAGATTCTTCAGTATATATAATAATATACATGTACATAGAATACATAAACAACAATATATATACCAGTTTTTAATTTTTCATTGTTTGAGTAGAAAGTATTCAGATAGACGCGATTTAAACACATTAATTGACAAGCCTCCCTATCATGCGCACGTCAACACAGCACCTACACCTGCGCAACAGTGTCCCCCATGCAGTCGTGGCAATATCTCGTCACACGATCAGCTGCACTTACTACGCAGACAGCAGCAATGACGCCATAGCCCAGTTCATCCAAAGGGCTATGAATGCCACCAACGAGAGACTGGAAGACTACAACATCGCGATGGCGTTTCGGAACAGGGACCCGAAGGCGATAGACCACGCCAATCAAGTAAAGGCGTTGGCGACATCTGCGAAGGCGAAGTGTTGAAGTTTTAAGCAAACTCTTTTATAAACGGAGCAAATGTAACAAATAAAAATCCAAATAAAAGGCACGGACAAAAAAAAACTGTTAGGGCTCATAGACGCGAAGGGAATATAGATTTCGAATCGAGTCCAATGTCGAATTGACCGTTTCAAAAATGAAACGTCAATAGTCTTATGTTTTAGTGTACTGTCTGTGAATCGGAAGTTTTAAAGTTAACAAGAATGTTAGTAATATTAGTGATTTTTTTACATTCTTTAAAAAATATATAAATGAGAAGTGTTCAATGGCCCTCGGAATAAAAATTATTCTATATACAAGATAGAATAAAGGTTGGTATAGAAGAACGAAACACATTGTGGCTAACTTTAGTATTGTATTTTGTGGAGTGTACGGTTATTTTGAAAGGATACGCTCTGTTCGTAACGGCGTCATTTGGACGTGTGCCCAAGTAACTTACAGAGAACAATACCCCCAAGAAAGTGCAGCTCCGTACAGTTAACTTATCTAAATATTCATTTGACAAATCATTTTAAATGTTATATCTATTTTTACGTCTAACAAAATGTGTATTGAAACAGATCTAAAAGGCGCGATGAAAACATTTACTGAAATTCTATGAAACATTATAATACTAAATCAAGGATATTAAGGTTAGGAAAATGGCGTAGATTTGAAGGACACGTCGGTAACCCTGAGCTTCATGTACCGTTAGAGCCGGCCGAGCCAACGTCGGGAACTGGTCCACTGTCGATCCCCGTTTAGATATGCGTGTTAGCTCTGTGGGTAGACGCAAAAAACCTCCGTTTGCTAGCGATTATTGTCTCAACGCACGCTGACATAAGCGCCTTTGTTATGCAACAAAAGGTGCTCACAAACGTATTAAAAATGCTACGGTAAGCTGCGAGAATTACGAGACTGGATAAAGTCCGAATTGAGTACATCAGAAGCAGTACATTGCAGTTGCCCCTATTGTGGAGAAGATGGTGGAAAGACGTTTGCGGTAGTACGGGCATGTGATGAGACGGGAGACCAAAAAAGGTAGAGGACGACCGCAAGCCACGTGGTGGACAAACGTTGCCAAAAATATGCAACGAGCCAAAATAGAGATAGGGACAATCCAAGACCGTCTGTCTTGGCTCCGCAACACGGGGAATGCCTACTCCAAATAAAGGGAAAAGGGATGGAAGAAGAAGAAGTTATGACTACTCTTTAAATTTTTGGATGGTTTAGAAAAAAAAGATTCAAGTATAAGATGGATTTTAATCTCAGTATGCAAATTGTGCAGACGGGGACATCTGTATATAATATGTATTTTAAAGATAGGCATAAATAATGCCTATCTTATGGGATCGACAATTTTATGATGCAGTTTCACAATACATTCGGGCTCGATAATGCATTTGCGTCAGCTTGATTTACGATCGATATCCGAATCGACGATCTGAGTTACTAGGGTACCTACTCCACTACCTACATTTTGATGTCAGATGCTGAGGCAATGCTTATGTTGTACTTTTTATACACCGTCAAAAGAGGTTTTCAAATGGTGTATAATTTTTCACTAAAATATTATTTTCCAAAGACATTTTTACACATTGCCATTGTGCCATAAATAATTATCTACTTTTTATTAGTTTTTTTTAAAAGAAAGCTAGCAATATTTCTTTTTTTTTCAGAAATATAACTAACAATCTTGTTAACCATTCCAACTAAGCTGAAGCTTGTGCTAGGACATGGTTCACGGCAATAGTCCAATGGTGGATTCGAACCCACGACCTTACGATTTGCAGGCCGTACCCTAAACCATTAGGCTATTGACGTTGATTTGTAATTTTCAATTGAAATTTTTGATTTTTTTTTATAATTATTTGATATGTGCGAGAATAACAAACAGCAACAATTATAATAATATTGAAATGTCAGTGGTTCGCCAAAACCAAAGTGGCAAAACATTACTAGCAAAAATCAATGTCACTGAACTCTCATTTTGACACAATTAGTTTCGCAGATTCGCAGCCCAGTATTCGTATATAAACGGTTATTACTGTTACTAAGAAAAAAAAATTTTTTCAGGCTTCTATGGACCTACCCCCGGACAAAGCAAAGCTACTGCGCAATTATGACTTGGAGAAGAAGTGGGAAATCATTTGCGATCAAGACATGGTGCAAGCGAAGGATTCGCCCGCGCACTACCTCAACAAACTGCGAACGTACCTCGATCCCAAGGCCTCCAGAAGTCACAGGGTAAGTGAAATAGTTTACTTAACTATAACTGAAACTGGTCAGATTGTTAGGTCATGCCGCCACCTCCCACTTGGGGCACGACTGGTGAAGGCACGTTTGACATCGTGGTGTAAATAACAGCTGAGTTTGTCTATGAAAAATGTTGGCATTTGAACTTTATACAAAAATAAATTAGGAAATTTGTTTCAACAAGGAACAGAAAAACGAAGACAAATATCCTTTAAATACCAAATAATCTCATCCTCGATATTCTTATTAACATACGTTATAAGATATACTATTTGTAATATTAGCTAGTAACTAAGCAATATTTCAAATAATGCTTAGTTACAAGCAATAACCCGAAATATGTACAATTATTTTTTAGTATTAATTGTAACTTTCTCATGTAAATAAGAATAACTTATGAGAAATAAAGATTCTTAAACCCGAGACACTACTAAGATGTCGCGTAACTTCGTGCCTTCTACGTAATAGAGTCAAAGTATATTTAAAAAGGACATTAAGTAAAGCTAACACACGATCGCGTGGATTCCATTGGCCACCGTCGTGGGAGCGCGGTCGCGGGCCGGCGTCTGTGCCGAGATCACTGCACAGATCGGATTTCACGCGGCCTGTCCGACCGCCGATAACTGCCTCGACTGTCCATTACAGATAATTGTACTTTAAAGATGTTGTTACACTTTACTGATATATGTTACTAGAAAAGAAAAAATAAAGCCTACTTTTTAACTGACTAAAAACAAGTACATTTACGAGCAAAAACGAAAACTTCAAATCGAATTATCAAACTATTCTTAAAGTACATCCTTTCTAATAAAATATGAATCATTGAGATTCGTTGGTGCGATATCGATATCGTTTATATGTGGCGCACATACTTGATCAAAATTTAACACTTATATGGTTTTCTAATGAATACCATTGTCAGAATTACACCAATACCACTTTGATACTTTCAAATAAAAAAAGAATCAGCAAAATCGATTAACCCAGTCGAAAGTTATGCGGTAGCAAACGATAACATACAGACGAATTGAGAACCTCCTCGTTTTTGAAGTCGGTTGAAAAGGAGAAAGATTTTTACTCGTCATTAATTTTTATAAAGTTTCTGTAATGCTTGTGCACTCGCATATCAAATATAAATATTTGTGAACTGATGTGTGAATTCATTTTTTTTTTTAGAAATTGGCGGAAACCGTAAACAAAATTTCAAGTTTAGTCCCGTCGTCATTAGTTAAAGGCAAATTTCGTAATTATTTATTATCTGACATATATTCTCTGCATGTAATGTATAGTGTCAGTATAATATATAAGATATAATAATCAAAATATTGTGCAGTTATATTCGTATGTATTTACGTTATGCATGTATCTATTTCGTTAAGTCTTTTTATTGATTATTAGCGTACCCAGCCCGCTTGCCAGGGCTAGATTTTGCTTTATTTTATTAAACATTGATAAATTAATCAATTACAAAAATATATTTCTTTTTTTTTTTATCAACCCTATCTATTTTTAAAACTTTAATATACTCCATTGTACTGCAATATTGTTCACAATGACATAAATATACACAACGCATGTGTCATTACAAATTTGGGTTATAAAACAATAAAATATCATCATAGTAAATTAAAGTTGTATTTGATAGTTGAAAAAGAGAAGTGCTCCGATCGTCACCAAACTTTACAGGATTACTCGTCAGGTCAATCTGAAGATTCCCTGAAAGTTTCATTGGAATCGGTCCAGCCGTTTCGGAACCTGTATGGATCAAACACACACACATTATCTTTTATATATTTTTATAGATTATTACACCTGCCAGTATATCTCACATACGATAGACTGCTACAGAATGCCACTAAGGCATTAAGTTAAAGGTGTTTAAATAATCGTAAATAAATAAATCACACAACAATAACAATAGATTAAAGCTTTTCGTGTGTCTAACGTTTCCATTTTACTAGTTTTAAGTATACATAAGAGCCTTATTGAATTCGTAATGAAAACAAACGGGGCAGCCCTATTAGAAATACCGTCGAGCAGCGCAACACGCGCGCGTTAGTACAACACAACATCTGTATTACATTCTCATTCAAGATAACAGTGGTGGTTTCTGAATCGTGAATATTTAGCAATTGGCAGCCCACTAATGTTTGCGAAATTGGCGAATCAACGCTAATGCCTACACGCCGCCGCGCCGCCGTGATAATGTTGTCGGATGTCGAAATCCTATCGCAACGCGTCATTTCACCAATTTATAGAGACATTCAGTTTTAGTTAATAGTGATAAACTTTAATATTTAAAGGAACATCGGCTTAGAATGACAGCCAGAGTCAGACATTTAGCGTCGCTTTTCAACCGACTCCTAAAAACGAGGAGGTTCTCAATTCGTCCGTATTTGTATTATGTTTGTTTCTTCATAACTTCTTCTTACGTTTTATTTTAAAGCTGGTGCTTCCCGTGTGGTCCCATGTCGTCCAGATATGACACGCTCACCGATCTGGCATTCTCAATATCACGCTAACCGATTTCGAAGATTCATTTTTTCATTGCAAAGGATGTACTTCAAGGGTAATTTGATGAGAGTTTGGGGTGGGTTCTGATTAATTTTGTAATAGTCCGTGCATAAAAGCGTCCTTTGATTCGATTTGAAGACGGTTTTGTTTTGCTCGTAAATATACTTGTTTTATTATTTTTATATGCTCTGTCGCATCCGTTTTATTCTATCAGGGCTTAGTACCTTCTTGGTTAAAAGCAAATAGCTATTGCTACGTACCGAGGAAAAACGGGTTAAGGACGGGAAGGACGGTCTTTTTAAATATTTTATTTTATAAATTACTAAGTACAAAAACGAGTTCTTGAGTGGAGACTCCGGAAAGGCAAATGTGGGAGATTGGAATAAATTGTATTCCAGTCCTATACTGTACGAATAACGAAAGCCTAAGTAAAGCGCTCTGTTCGGGTTTCATATTTAAGTTTGGTATACTCGTGATGAATATTGAAGCTGTTCTTATCTCGCTCAGCTCGGATATAAATGCGGAGATACAGCGACAAGCTCACCGATATATGCATACTCGCTTAAACATAGGACCGGCGGCATAGTCCACCGCGCCGCTACACGCGGTACCGCTATGCGAACAATGCTCGATAGATCAACACGAAACTTGCTCTACGCAATCTGTTAACATGTTTGTATATGGTAAGCTTAGTCTGTCTAGTTGTTTGTATAATCTACAATAGTAGTAACAGTTATAATTACAAAATATATGACGCAGAATTTAACCGAACAAATTGTGTGACGAGTGATCCTTGCGATGAGTTACTCTCATTGATGTAAAGGCGATAGCGGCCTAAGAGCCTAGCCATCTCTTAAAAACCCGGTCAAACTCTAGAAGTCTCTTGGCCTCCGCCTCAATCATTTTAAAAACAATTATTTTTACGAGCAAAAACAATAATCGACTTCAAATCGAATCAACAAACGTAAGACGATTTAAAGCGCGGACGCCGCCCCCCTTTTTTATTTACGAATTATTGCAGGAATATTACGAAATACAATTAATCAGAACCGCACTTATATATATATATATATGTATATGTATATAACTATATTTCATCTCATAGTTTTTGATTTGATAGCTCTTTAAGTACATCTTTTCCAATAAAAAATGAATCATTGAAATTGCTAAAATACTTGACACATTCGGATTGAAACTTTGGAACAATTGAAGTGGGACCAAACAGGAAGCACTTTCAAAAAAAAAAGCTATGAAGTAACAAACATAAACAAAAAACATGCAGATGATTTGAGAGCCTTCTGCTTTTTTCGGTTGAAAAAGGAAGACTACTCGAAATCGATCAACTTATATGCGAAGATGTATGGAGCTTAGATTTATAGTGCAAGGACCGTGAAATCTGTATTGCCTACCCCTTGGGGGTGACGGTCATGCGTTTATTTTATTTGCTAAAAAGATATGTGAGAGTACAATGAAAATTATTAATTGCTTGTAGCATGATGTGAAAGGCATAGGGGTTATTGTGGTATTAATGTATACAAGCGGTGAAACAACATAAATATACACTGTTTTTAATTCTTTTACGGTAAGAATAGATTATGATGGTGCCGCCAGTACGCTCTACACATTATATTCAAATAATTAAAATTGGACTGTCAGTCACATTAAATTAACTGTTTTTACATAGACATTTTATTTATTGGCATCATAATACACAAACACATTACAGACAGAATATAACACACATTAAAAAATAATGAAAAATAATTAAAATACGGTTAAAGTTCCACGTACAAATAGTACATAATATATTATGCCAATATCGGACACCGTCTTAGCATATTCTGTCGCAAGGATGCGCTGATTTTCAGCGGTACCCGGGACTACCTAATGACGTGCGCGCTTTTATATGGAATTTATACAAACAATAAGAGTATAATAAATATGATACATAAATAAAACAGTTATGACATTAATATATATTATATACAATAAAATAATAGATGAAAAAATATATTCATAAATAAATATATTATTAAGTCAAAAAATAAAATAAATAATATGATTACTAAACGTATAAAGTTTATATTATATACTGTTTATATAATATTAAAAATATTGGAAACAACAAGCCACCGATATCACGGGGATATTATCTTTATGTAACTTTAACATCAGGTGTTTTAATTTATTTTTAAGTGCGTTTACAGATTACTACATGCATATGAATGTAAATACGGTACATATACATAAAATAACATTTTTCACAATTTTTATTTGTCTGTCTGTTCCAGCTGGTAAATCGCTGATATAATAAGGAGTAACTAAGACTACTTTTATTTTAGAAAAATTTAAATAAATAGTTTTTAATCGCGAGTAACATTGCGGGGCGCAGCTAGCTTGGTTGGGCATTTACGGTGTTGCCGATCTACACGGCTCGCCAGACGTGTTCCGTCCGTCGACTTACTTGACGTCTGTTGTTTTTTTTTGTTGTTATTTCGATGTACTGAACGGGGCTTTTGTTGTCAATTATTTTAATTTTAGTTTACACTGGCAGAGATATATATAATTACCTATCATTTTTCCACCGAGAGCTTTGTTAATACTTTCTCAGCAATTTCTTGACTACGGTCCCGATAGGGCGCACTACC
Organism: Meandrusa payeni; assembly: GCA_029286785.1. Classification (NCBI taxonomy): domain Eukaryota; kingdom Metazoa; phylum Arthropoda; class Insecta; order Lepidoptera; family Papilionidae; genus Meandrusa; species Meandrusa payeni. Next base: position 12,727,900 of record JAGSMX010000027.1, read on the forward strand.
TTCTACTTTAGTAAATCCTATTAACTCTACTCTTAAAATACCCACATTGTAATCGGAGGGAAAGATCGCGGGCAAACTATTCTAGTTATTTACTGTGCGATAAATGAAAGACGAAGCAGAACGGTTCTCTCGGGTTTAGGGGATGTCCACAACAAAAGCAAGAAATCCACATGCTTAAATTCAATTCTTGTGTATGAGGTACCAAGTAAACAGGCGCATATGTACCTGTAAATTGTATTCAACTGTCATTTATGTTACGTATAAAAATTGTAAACATTAACAAGAACGAACGCCTCACAAAAAAGACATCCCACGGAGTTACTCACATATGAGTCACCTTGGACAATTCATTACCGAGGCATCGCGGGGCCAGATTACATCATACATCTGCTGAGCAATACTGCTCACGGCTCAGCGGAAGACGCACCTGATTTTTAAATTAAGGTCAATAAGTTCGGACGTCTATAACAAGAAACATTTGATGAATCCGATTCAATAGAAAACTGTATGTAAAGTTGAAATTATTTTTTAATAGAAAGCTGGCGATATTTCTTTTTGTTTTTCCGAAATATTACTAACATTCTTTAACCATTCGAAATAAGCCTATGCTTGTGCTAGGAGATGGTTCACATCAATAGTCGAATGGTGGATTCGAACCCACGATTCGCAGACCGTACCCTAAACTTATTAACGCAGGCTATTGACGCTTCGAAATTTATTAATGTCGCAGTAGATGGCGCTAATATATACATTTGCCAATTTCAATTGTTGCGCGCACCCAACACTGGGTGTGAAAAATACTTATTGAACTGGAAGATAACAGGAGTTAACATTCGCAGTGTTTCATTGTACATACTAAAAGTATATTAATAAGTATAAATAGAAATTGATCTCTCCCCTTGAAAATAACCCCATATATATTGTAGTTGCTTTCGTTGGTGTGTTGTTGAGGAGTGAATAGGCAATTACTAAGACAGTGCACCTTGCCATCCAGGACTGCACTTCCAATTAACATCAGGTAGGATCGTGATCAAACTTGTCTTGAAGAAAAACCCTGACTGGAAATTAAATCCACATTTAAAATAAATTATATAGAATTTGGTTATTAACTAAAATTGTAAACGTACGAAAGGCTATGCACGGACGCATTAAAGGCACTATTCCACGTTTATCGGAGTTATAACGTTTTGAATTTATTTATAATAATTATAATTTCTATAAACCTATCCAATATCTCAACAAACGATTCTCTATACCATTTTTAAGAGTTTTATGGTATATCTCCGGAACCCAAGGTCCAATAAAGTTGACATGAAACCTAATTAAATACGAACCCTTGTAAGTAAAGAATAATTCAAAATCGATTCATAAATGATGCCATTATGAGTTCACAAAGATTAAAAATCCCACGACTCCTCCTGTTTTGGAAGTCGGTTAAGAAGAAATATGGTCGACGAAATGTATCTATGTTGCAATATATACAAATTTGCGTAGTATATAGTACGGCAATTAACTTTTAAAAAATCTACCCTCTGAGCGCCCTACAGTTGGAACTTTCGAGATAATAATGTCTAAGTTTTGTGTGACTGGGGCGGGGTGCATGTAAATGGAAATAACAAGTTGTCACCCCGTCTCACCCCTGAGGTACTGAAAGCTTGATGAGGCTTCGAGGGACTGGTTCTGAAATCATTGCGAGGATACAGGCAGACTCTCCAATTAGTATTCGAACACTTGAGTAATGCAATGGTATTTTTATAGGAGCTTAAGGAAATATTAGGTGCCAAAGGTATACACATCATCACAGAGGTACTTGCTTACACTTAGCTTTACTAATTCCATGAGTTACGATATGATTGTGATGGTATGACAGTTATTGGTACTGTATTAAAGACTCGGATGTTACTCGATATACCCACACTTGAAACAAATATTTGTGACTGAATCAATAATTATACAAAAGAGCCGTGTTACTATATGTGGTGAGCCCATCGCCGAACATAAATTTAAACCAGTGAATAAAAATGGTTCTTCTTCTTCCATTAATCTATTTATGAATAATGAAATAAATGTACTTTTAATTGTGTTGCGGTTCTATCGAATAGGGTCCGCCTTTTGATAAGTGCTTAAGGTTTTTTTGGCTGAAAATCAAAGCTGAGTACATTGTTACTGTGTACACTTTTATGCTTGTTTTGTTTTCTTCTCTCATGACACATAATTTTTTATTTTATTCATACACATAAATCTTACAGTAAGCTCAAAGGACCAGTGTCGCTTAAATATCTGTATAACGCTTGCAAATCGTAGATTACGGCAGTGATATCCACCTCGTGCTTATTACCGCTGGGTAATAAGTGCGAGGTCCGACGTTCGCTCGGAAAGGTCGGGTCGAGTTCGGGTTGTGCCTCCATTACCTCTGACTCATATTTAGTGCGCGTCGTGCTTCATTTGCCGTTCAGCGCAATTATAAGATACTAGAGATCCGCCCTCGCTTCACTTTACCTTATTTCACCTTCTAATTTATTTACCAAGTGTCTAGTTGGGTAATAAACAATGAAATTATAAGTCAAACGGAACTAATTTTGGTAGGTAATTTTTTTTTGTAAGAAACTGACAGATTATAACTACCGACCATTAGATCGTTAAGTCGTTTACGATTAGGCTGTCAATGTTCCGTTCTACTTCTTGATCTCTCAGAAGAAGCGAAGACATAACAATGGCATACAGCCATAAAAATGATATTATTTTCTAATAGAGAAAGTTCTGCTTCGCCAGATTTCGAAATATCAAGCCTCTTAGATGCCACTTCTTAATCCTGTCTGAACCTCCTAGTCTAGTAACTTGACACAAGCATCCCTACGGTGAAGGCCGCCTAATGGTTCAGTCGGTTGCATTTCCACGGATAAACTAAGTGACTTTCATACGCTAAACTAACTTTAAATGCCACTTTGGAGAGTGTTGGCGCTGGGAGAAGAATAGGCCGAAATAATTGAACAAAAAATTGAAACTATAGCAACGCTCCTAACATCTAACGGGTTATTGAGCATTGTCAGTCTATGACTTGCACCGCATGCGATACGTGGTGGGCGTAGTGAGTGTAAGAGCACGCCAAGGAATGCGACCGACGTATAAGGACACAGCGTTATCTATCAAAATGCACGCTGACGGGGAAATCGCGTCTATCAGCTGAGTCGTGACCTAGGCAACGTTGACGAAAGTGCCCCTCGATGCCCGTAAAGTTGCCCCATGATCGGTTGTCTAATATTACACGTTGCTTACATATACATACGTACATTACGCATTTTTACGCGGGGAATCCTTTTTACGGACCATCCTCCGGAACCCTGAGTGGGCCCGGAAGGATATGTGGGAATCGGTCTGGGCGACCCCTACCCACTAAACCTTCCGCGAATGCCATCAGCCGTTATAAGTGGAGTGGCCCGGATCTGTCAGCGGCAGGGCACAAATAAGGGAATATACCGAAACGCGTCCTTAGTGTGGATTGGCAGACTTCACATTTTTCACAAATTTTCTAAGACATTTAGGTTTCCTCACGATGTTTTCCTTCACCGCCGAGAGTGTGGTAAATCAGCACATAACATTGCAACAACAAATTTATTGGTGCCGGCACAGGGGATCGAACTCGGGTTGCTAGTGTACTATGCAAATTGAGGCGAGCGCCTGAATACTGAGCTCTCAGGGCTATTTCACAAGTTTCCCTAGTTTAATATGTATCAAAATTCACTAAAGGAGGAGGTTGTGAACATATCTCAAGGACGAAGCAAATTCGTACAGCAAAAGACTGGATACTTTATCCTCGTTTGTCTTTCTTTCCGATTATTATGTGGCTGTATTCAAGAGTGAATAGGCATTTAACTTTGTTTATTGCCTATCCACTTAACATCAATTGGGATGGCAGTGAAACACTTGCTTAGAAAGTATAAAAAAATGTTCTCGTAAATAGGTATTTTCCATTGCCTTCCGCCATACACGATCCAAACGGTCCATCTGTTTGAAGGGCTCTTTTTTTGTGATAAACACGTATTAGCCAGAGAATCTCACTTTTACTGCTTCACAGCTCCTAATAATGTAATGTAATAAGTAATATTTGGATATTTCATTGCAGAAAAGAAAAATGGTTGGTGATTCCACATCCACCCAGGTTCTCAGGGACTTGGAGATCTCATTGCGGACCAATCACATAGAGTAAGTATTCATTTTGCAAAAATTTTAGCTTTGCCAAAATAACATAGGTCTGAGATCTCTGGAATTAATTAAATTTCTAAGATCAATTATACCGATTATCCCATCACTTTTACCTTTGTATTAGACTAATTCCTGAAATTTATCCTTTCAATTTATACTATACTGATTATTATTATTTATTAGAATGATAGGATATTAAACTGTTCTCTGCTCAGTGTACGGACTCCTTCTGCTTGAATAGTACTTACCAATTTGAGGAAACCAGAAATCGATCACTGGTGCCGATACCTAGGAAATTGTTTATTTGCAGAAATTCTTCAGTGCTGATTTACAACTTGCTCTCGTTTGTGCTCGGTGGCGAGTAAACTTGAATATCTTAGAAAAATATCTAAGGTATGCAGGTTTCCTCAAACACAGGCCCGCGCTAGGTTCGCGTGCTTCCTGAAATCCTGTGCCTCACAGTAGGACAAGAATGGGCTATTAGTTGACTATTATAAAGAAAATGAAGTCTGAGATAGATTAAAGCAGTTGATTTTGTTGGTAAAAATGCCCGAGAACGTATATTTCATTATAAGACTGGAGACAGTAATAAGGCGTTACAAGTTGTTAACATACAAACTCTTTGGACAAAGGAAACAAACATCGATTTAGTTTGTCGCCACTACATTTTTACACATCATCTGAATCGTAGTGATTTTCCATAAACGCGTATTTTCATTTATGGAGTCCTTATCCTCCACAAGTATATTTACGAGTATAATGAAATGTATTTCCGAATCATCGTAGGAATATTACGAAATCAAACTTATTGGCGTGATATTGAGTTATGTGTCCATTTGTGGTGCATAAACTTGATGCAAATTTAATTATTATATGAGTTTCTCCTAAATCCCCTTGTGAGGATTGGACCAAATTTATGAGACAAAAGAAGCCCCAGGTTTTAACTAGAAAGCCACTAGAAAGTTAAGCGGTGACAAACGTATAAAAATAAAAACGAATTGAGAACCTACCCTCCTTTTGAAGTCGGTTGAAAACTACTTATAAATGATAAGAAAAGATGTATATCAGAAGCGAGAAACTTGTGTCATTTCTGGGTCTAATAGCCCGCTGGGTCAACGTTAATTTGCCTTTCCATTACGTTACGTTAACTTTCCTACCACCGACAGATGGGTGCGTGAATTCCTGAACGACCAGAACCAGGGTCTTGACGTGCTGATCGACTACTTGAGCTTCAGACTCAGCATGATGCGACACGAGCAGCGCATAGCGCTGGCACGCAGTCAGTCCACCGACGGGATCAATCAAGGTATGACCGATACGACAAATAAATAAAATTGAAGTGTCTGTTTGTTTGTAATATTTAAATAACCTTTTTTACAAGATGTATATGAATGTATATACGGTACATAAATCAAAATTTTTGCCTGTCTATTCCGGCTAATCTTTGGAACGACTGAATCGATTTTGATGGAAATAACACCGCAGATGGTTGTTATAATAATTAGAAACTTAGGTTCCTTTTATTGTAGAAAAAAAATAGTTTTAAAAGATTACACAAAACACTTGAAACGATAAATAATGGTATTGTGTCTAGAAACAGGACGTGGAATTTGAATAATGCTATTCCTGCTTAGTTTTGTTGGTTTTTGACAATCATAAACTAGACAATCATAGACTAGGTAAGTACTCAAGTGTGAGAGAAGAAAGTGTACTTCATGATATAACTATGTTACTCTGGAAATACAGAGAGTCTGCACGTATCCTTTAATTAAACAATTTCACATCCATCACTGACGTGATTTGAAGTCGACTTTTGTCTTTACTCGTAAATTCACTTGTGTTCGTTGTCAGTGAATACAACGACATCAGACTGCAGCGCGCCAACGGACACAGGCGGCACTCTCGGGGCGTCGTGGCGGCGGCGCGCGCGCTCTGCAGACGGGGAGCCCGAGGGCAGCGCGAGCCCGGCCGCCGTGCGCAGGCGCACCCGCCACGCGGCGCGCCTCAACATGGGTGCCTCCACCGACGATATACACGTCTGCATCATGTGCATGCGCGCCATCATGAACAACAAGGTAGATAGATAGATACTCTATATTGCTCACGTTTCTCACATTAAAATAGCTTCAATAATCGTAACCGTAAACCGTAAACTCTAGCTGTTTAAAAACTCTTTTCGCTTATGTGAGAGCTATCTGATCTATCTTTTATATTCTCTATATTTTACCTTAAAAAAAATTAAACATGTTCTCGAATCATAGAAGCATTTTAATTAATCGAAATAAGATGTAATATTATTGCGCCAGAGCTGCACTTAGGAGCCGATGGACAATTAAAATGAAATAATAAATAAATTAAATAATTATTCCCTTCCAACAGTATGGCTTCAACATGGTTATCCAGCATAGAGAAGCAATCAACAGCATCGCACTGTCGCTCGTGCATCAGTCGCTGCGCACCAAGGCGCTTGTGTTGGAACTCCTGGCCGCCATCTGCCTGGTGAAGGGCGGTCACCAGATCATACTGGGCGCTTTCGATAACTTCAAGGAAGTGGTCGGCGAGCCGCGCAGGTTCCACACCCTCATGGAGTACTTCATGAACTACGACACATTTCATATTGAGTTTATGGTGAGTGTAGCTGTTGGCAGGTAACTTGGCAAGAGTCGGCAGATGCGCAGAAGATGTTTCTTAGGTCTCTCTGTGTGACGAGCGGGGCGCGAGGAACGAGGTAACATCGTTGAGAGTCCGTGATTGGTGGATCAATTGTTGGGCCGAGTGACGGTAACGGGGGACGTGCTCTCCGAGAGCACAGTGCAGGGGTCCTCCGGTGTATTCCACGGGAGATCCCGGAGTCCCTCACCAAGCACCGAGGAAGGGCCACCGAGGAGATTTTAGTGGTTAAGAACCCTCACACAACTTCCTTTCCCCAATAGGTGGGGTATCTTGTTGAAGATCCTCGCCCCCTTAAAAAGAATATAGGTGCCATAACTACTTAGTATAACTATGATACTTCGGAAATAAAGGAAGCATCGTGCGTAGTGGCGTTTAATTATTTCTTTATAAAGAATGCTAGCAATATTTTTTTACAGGTATTACATTCAACATTCTTGTTAACAATTCCAACTAAGCTAAGCACGTCAATAGGTCGCATGGTGGATTCAAACCTGGGACTTTATTTTACAGACCGTTCTCTAAACGTTATAAATGTTAGTGTGAGTAATGTTTTATCGGTCACGTTTGATTAGAAATCTGTATTTTACTAGCATATATGCTTGTAAAATTGTATTATTAAATTTGGTTTCGTAAAGGAAGAGTGACATGTATTTTTCTAGGTGGCGTGCATGCAGTTCGTGAACATAATCGTGCACTCCGTGGAGGACATGAACTTCAGGGTCCACCTGCAGTACGAGTTCACCGCTCTCAAGCTGGATGACTACTTGGAGAGGTTGCGCTTCTGTGAGAGCGAAGACTTGCAGGTTCTTACTATTTCAACTATAATTACAGAACTAATTTATTGAACACATCTTAATTTACATAATAATAGACATTAATAGTTATTTCCAAAATAAGTGTTGCCTACATCACAAATGTTATCCCAAGTCTGCCAATAACATTTCACTATTAAGATCAACCTATAACAATTCAAATGCCAAAAACTTACTACCTACAAAGCTATCATCACAGTATGCTTCACATGTTTTCTTCATCTTAAGTGATCACCGTCGCCCATGAGCATCTATATAGCAATATCGGAGGAGCTGCAGGTGCTTTGTCGGCCTTTGAGAAAGGTGTAGACTCGTTTTTTGAAGGTCCCCAAATCGTAAAGTTTTGGAAATACCGTTGGTAACAGTTGATTCCACAGGTTGACAGTGCGTGGAAGAAAATTACGCGAGAAACGTAACAGAATTCTGCCGAGATGTGCGGTAATGGATGAGATGATTTCGAACTATTCCTCAGAACACTCACGGCAAATGTGATAGAGAATGCAAAGAGCCCCGACATCTCATAGCAGACACCAGATGGTCAAGTCGATTGTCGATGATCCGAGCAGCTCTCCTGTACGCGGTTCAGTGAAAGAAATTGGTATCGGCGAGCCCTGGCTCAGAGATGTGAACAGTATTCCATGTGAGGCCTTACTTGCGCCTTGTAAAGTTGCAGACAGTGGGCAGGCGTGAAATACTGTCCCGCTCCGCTGAGTATACCAAGTTTATTCTTTTCATTTCAGCAACTTGGACAGTATGCACGTTATTCTGAGTCACGGATAATTAGCCTTGGTATATATGACTTGCAATTGTTAATGTCGTTCCCTTACTTTAAGGTATATAGTAGGGTTTACATATAATTTGCATATAATTTTAAAAATGACTTGTAACGATTTGCAGGTACAAATATCGGCGTACCTGGACAACGTGTTCGACGTGGCGGCGCTGATGGAGGACAGCGAGACCAAGACCGCCGCCCTGGAGAAGGTCAACGAGCTGGAGGACGAGCTTGGCCATGTGAGTGCAATGAATATTATATTTGTGCTGGTATGTGTTTTATTCTTGTATTGTTATGAGAAAGTTCTTACGGTATACTTTCCAATCGTTTTTCGCAATCACCGTGAACCCAATGAAACGACGATTGTGAAAATATGAATAACAATAACGATGGGGCAGTAGGTAGAGAGTAAAAATAAACATTTTCTAAAAAGACTAACGCCTATTGGATCTTTGCAGGCTCACGAGAGACTAGCAGCGCTGGAGCGGGATGCCATCGCCAAGTTGGCCACGTTGGAGTCTGAGCTGGCACAAGTGCGACAGGAGAGGGACCAGTTAGCCGAGGCTAGGAGACAAGTGGTTGAAGAGGTAAGAATATCAAATTTGCCTATATTTTCATCGCCGAGAGCCTTAGTACAGTTAAAATTCTGGTTTATGCATGCTCTCAGGAAGATCATACGATGCCCCGAATCTGCTAAACGGTGTCTGTTAAGAATGGTTGAATTTTGCTAGTTTTGGTAATTTGCTAATACAGTTGTGCCACTGTGGCTGTTTCCAATGACGTACCACTGACGCTCCAATATTGTTTCAATTGTTATTTGTTTGTTGATGCTGTGGTGGCCAGTGGCAGCCTTTGGTTGAACAGCCTTGGGTTTGAACTTGCTCGTAGTATTCTGTTACATTTACAATTGTTATTATTGTAAACAATCCAATCTTTGTCGATGTTTTTTAAAATTAAAGGTGTCGACACTAAGACGAGCGCAGCAGGACTCTCGAAACAGACAGTCTATGCTGGAGTCTAAGGTCCAGGAACTGGAGACGCTTACCAAATCCTTGCCACGCGGTGCTTCCAGTAAGTTTTTAGTACCTTGCAATAATAACATGTATATTATAGTAGTGAGAATGATATCTAAAGCTATCAATTATTAACGGATACGCACTTTGCAAAAGATGTTTTGAGGTGAGGTTCTAAAATTAATACATTCCTATTATATACATAATAACGTTTATCTATAGTGAGATTAAAGCTAAACAAGCACTAGGGCCGTGGTCACTCAGTGACCAGACGTCTCAGGTCCGGTGATCGTCTCTAGTTCGTAGTACGCTAGCAACCCGAGTTCGATCTCCGGTGCAGGCACAAATGAAATTGTTTGTTTCAATTTTTAGTGCTGATTTACCACGCGCGTAGTGGGAACGAAAACATCGTGAGGAAAATTTATAGAAAATTTGTCAAACTCGGGCCGGCTGACGGATGTCCTAATACTCTCTTTAAAGTGAAGGCCTGTGCCCAACAGTGGTACATATATTTAGACGATGTATCTTTAACCACTGCCTTTTAATTTAGTGGGAGCGATATCGCACGTGCTCTGCAACGGCACGACGAACGGCCACTCACCATCACCTCCTCCCCCTCTGCCGAACGGCGACGTCAACACGCGCGCGCCGTCCCCCACGCCGCCACCGCCAGTGCCGCCTGCGCCGTTACCTCCTCCACCCCCGCCAGCACCTCCCGCCCCCCCAGCCCTGCCCCCTGCCCCGCCGGCACCACCGGCCCCGCCTGCACCTGGCCTCATGGCACCTCCGCATCACACCGACGCTATGACGATTAAGAGAAAGGTGGAAACGAAATACAAGTTGCCGACGCTTAACTGGATCGCGCTGAAGCCCAATCAGGTCAGTTTAGTTAATGTTATCCATTTTATTTAACCGACTTCAAAATTAAGACTAATGACTTCAAATGAAGACTATTTTCAATTCAAAAATATGACGATACAGTAGGGGAAATAAGTAACAAGAGAGAGTTCATAGAGAAGAGCACCCACGTAATAGCAGCACGTATAAAGCCTTTCATTAGGATACGTGTGCTCATAAATGCTCGTGACAACATGTACAATACATACATAGTACAAAATTATATAAGTGTTTTATTACTCCTATCAATATTTAGTTTCGGGCAACCACTCCTTTTAATCTGTTTCACAAACGCAAACGTATCCCCAAAGTGGGTAAGCATGACATTGCAGGGAAACTTCGTACATCAAGAAATATTTTTCTTATATTAATATATATATATATACGGCCACCAGGTCCGCGGCACGATATTCAACGAACTGGACGAGGAGCGTCCGCGCCGGCGCATCAACTTCGCGGAGTTCGAGCAGCGCTTCCGACTGGGCGGCTCCAACGCCGCGCACGCGCTCTGCGAGCCCGACACTCTCGCCTCCTTCCCCAGCAAAAGGTTCCGCAAACCCGACACCGTGTCGCTGCTGGAACACACGCGACTACGGAATATCGGTCAGTTATCGTAATCTTCATTTAATGTATTCATTCTTTTAACACTCTCTCATTTCACGTTATAACAATATGCTTGTTAAAGTGTATAGGACAAGAAATAAATGATATCAACAATAGAATATTAAGAAGTTCCTTACGCACTTGGACGAGATAGCGGTTTCAGGGGACCGCACTGAATAAAATGTGAGACTAAAACCGTAAGAACATATATACATATATATATTATGAAGAGACAAAACGTGTGTAAAAATATTACATATTATATATGTACATATATATCGTAACAGTACAAATGATGTTAGGTGGACTTGTCTAAGTAAAACTTTTTAACTTTGATTTTAAAAGTATTTATTGTCTGTGATTTATTTTTTTGTTTATTTATTAATTGTATTAATACGTATTAATTAATTATATTATTTAATTATTTGTGTTTTAAAGCGTAAATTAAAACCCATCAGCCAAATTTCAAAAAAATAGAAAATATGTATAAAATTAATAATATTATTTTGCAAAAAAAATAAATATATTTATTAATTACTGATTACTCCCTGGATGACACCACATTTTTTTTTATAACATATTTTTCTCTACTTCCACAGCGATATCGAGGAGAAAATTAGACACGCCAGTAGAAAAAGTAATAGTGGCAATTAACAATTTGGACCTTAAACAATTGCCATTAGAAAGCGTCGAGATTCTCCAGCGGATGGTGCCCACAGAAGCAGAGCAAAAGGCGTACAAAGAATACGTATCCGAAAAGAAGAACATCAACCAGCTCACAGAAGAGGACAAATTCTTGATGCAACTAACCAAAGTGGAAAGGATATCCGCCAAACTCTCCATCATGAGCTACATGGGGAATTTCTTCGACAACATACACTTAATAACGCCGCAAATCCACGCCATCATATCCGGATCGTCATCTGTTAAATCGTCGAATAAGCTGAGGAATGTTCTAGAAATTATCCTCGCGTTCGGGAACTATCTGAACAGCAGTAAACGGGGGCCCGCGTACGGCTTCAAGCTGCAGTCGCTGGACACGCTCATGGACACAAAGTCGACAGACAAGAGGGTGTCGCTGCTGCATTACATTGTCGCGACCATCCGCCAGAACTTCCCCGAGCTCTTGAACTTCGACTCGGAGCTGCTATACATCGATAAGGCGGCGCAAGGTGAACTTTAATGAATGTTTTCTCTTTCTTTATAATGTAGTTGCAGCCATAAAGGCTATATGTCCCACTTGTGGGCACAGACCTTCTCTGTAACAGTAAGTATAAGGGCATTGTCCGCCACGCACACCTAGTGCGGATTTGCAGACTTCACGTGTCTTAGAAAATTTTTCTAGGACATCTATGTTTCCTCGCGTTGTTTTCCTTCACCGCTGAGCACGTGGTATAAAGTGGTACCAAGTTTTAGCTCTTCTTTAATCAACATTTTTATATGTTTATATATATGTATATATACTATATAATTTTAAAAATATTACTAACATTCTTTTTAACCATTCCAACTAAGAGCTTGTTAGGAGATAGTTCACGTCGATAGTCCAATGGTAGATTCGAACCCACGACCTTACGTTTCGGAGACTGTACCCTAAACCATTAGGCTATTGACGCTTCTAATATTTCATTTTTTTTTCCCAAAAAAGGAGGTTATCAATTCGTCTGTATGTTTTTTTTATGTTTGTTACGTAATAACTTTCTATTGAGTGAACCGATTTTGATGATTATTTTGTTATTTGATATATAATGCTTCCCGTGTGGTCCCGTGCCATTTGGTCCAGTTCTGGCAATGCCATCCGTGAGAAAACCATGAAGTCTTAAATTTGCATTAATTATATGCGCGACAAATAACTTATTATCACCGATTTCGATGATGGCGATTTGGACCCTCGACACAGCATTGGCGTAGATTTTTAAACCAAGGTGTTCGTCTCCTTCCCGGATTTCTTTTCCCTTGTATCTTTCCTGTAAGTTTCAAGCTTCTAACATTAAAATGATATCATATCCATACAAACTTTCATCCCCTATTTCAACCCCTTACTGTCCATTTTCGCAATAAAACGCAGCCTCTGTCCTTTCTTAGGCTCTACTATTTATGTACCAAATTTCATTTGATTAGGCATTATTGCGTAACACAGCCAGAGACAGAGTTACTTAGACATTTGTATTATTCGTATACATTGCCTATCTTCTGGATAATTTATGATATCTGATAACCAAACACGCCGATGTTCAGTGTCGTTGGAGAACGTGAGCGCGGACGTGTGCGAGCTGGAGCGGGGAATGGAGGCGGCGCGGCGCGAGGCGGAGTCGCGCGGGCACTCGCATGCGCACGCGCACGTTCTGCGCGACTTCATCGCCAACGCCAACGACAAGCTGCGCAGGCTGCGCGCAGAGACCAAGCACGCGCAGGTGCGTAAATCCTGTACAGATAAATATACTGACATTTCTGACTTCATTATTTTCGAAACGAAGCTCCTTACAGCAGGATAGGGGTTTCTTGAGTGACTGAAATGAAAAATGTGATATTAAACACGAAAGAATTATATAAAACTGAAATGCTACAGTCATATACACGGCGGCCGATAATGTTACTATTAAGCTTGTAGTTCACAAGTGGCGCTGTAACGAAAATAATTATTTATCTAATGTTATATATTGTCGGGAAAAAAATAAAGAGACGTATTTTTAATTTTACTTAAAAATTTTAATTACAAATTTATTGTTTCATTTCTTTTATTTTAAGTTATTTGTTATTTTATAAAATACTAAATTTCCTAATTACTTTTATGTACTTATAGAAAAACCCATCGGCAAAAGTCAGAAAGGAATCAAGAAAATATATATAAAATTTAGCAATAGGTTTTTGAAAATTGTGTTGCTTCTATATTATCCGAAGAAACTTCGTTTCTACCTTCTCCTCATGACGTCACATTCCTTTTTGTTTTTTTTATACTTTATTTTATTTATATAAATGAATATTATATGGACACTCACCATTAGGCTGGTCTTTAGTCTCTGGATCCGGATCAAGGTGATCGACAAAACCCATCGAATTAGCAAATTGAAGTGGCAATGGGCCGGCCATATTAGCCGTAGAACGGATAACCGTTGGGCGAAACGAGTTCCTGAGTTGACATCGCGGAGAGGCAAACGCGGAGTGGGAAGCCCTACGACTAGGTGGAGTGACGATCTTCGCAAGACGGCTGGCAGAAGCTGACTGAGAGTTGCCGTGGATCCTTGCTCGGTGGCACGTCCTAGGAGAGGCCTATGTTTAGCAGTGGGCTGATACAGGCTGATGATGATGATGAAATGATTTTTGTGTGATACAGGACTCGTTTGCGTCGTGTGTGGAGTACTTCGGCGAGGCGCCGCGCAGCTGCGACGCGAACGCTTTCTTCTCCCTACTCGTACGCTTCACGAGGGCATTTAAGGTAAAATATAAAAAAAAACCATTAACAATAATTTAACGTTTGGGTTTACAATTATGGTTGGAAGTATTATTGGCTTATTCTTCAATTTTTCGGTTTCTTACGTATAACAAAATTGTGTGTTAAAATTTGTGCCCAGTGTGTGATGGGTTCATTGCGCACAGGGGGATTATTTTGGGTGAAAAGAGAACAAAGATTACTGTCACTGTCTAATACCAATTAACAGAAAGAGATTAACAATGTGATAGCTTTTGTTATATATATATATATATATATATATATACATAGTTTTTATGCCTGGTGTAAAGCATTTATCAATGACTCTTAACTTGTTTTCTTTTATATCAAAAAACGAAATAAAAAAAATAACAAATTTTATAATTGCTATATCCTATACATGTCTACAACATATCTCGTGCTTGGCGATGAATAAAAACGTCGTTTTTGGTAACATAACTTGATGTACGTGGATCAGACATTATTAAATATAAGATGGCGCGCGAGGGGTGGCCAGGGGAGATGCTCCCGCTGTTTACCTCACGCCCCGACTGCATTCAACTCGCGCGCTGCCTATACATATATTTTAGATACGTTGTTATATTATGTCTGTTGTTATTACAGCAAGCCGACGCCGAAAACGAGCAGCGACGTAGATTAGAGCAGGCGGCGCAACAGGCAGACACTGTCGACCCCAACAAAGCCAAGATTGTACAGAAGAAACAACAGGTACATTCCGATTTAAATCTTTTTGTTACACATATAAGATACATCTATTGATGTTTAATTTCACGAAATACCTTAAAGATTTGTTAGATATATAGTTAGTCTAAAGTTATTGTAAAGACTTAAGACATAAGGTAAATGCGCGTTTCACACAAACAAACATATAAATATATGCCATGACTTATTCTGATGATGAATAGTTTTTTCTCCATATAAATAAAATAATAAGTCATTTTTGATATTAATTTTTATATTGTTGGCCTTCATTTTAAAAAATCTTGAAGTCCTGGCTAGTTCTCTAATATGTGTAGGCCTGGTAGGCACAGTTGACCTAAGAGCTATGCCACATCTCAATCTGGTGAAGCAGTAAAGGCCAGCATCTCTGGCCAACTGTGTTAGTTCGTCCAAAAAAAATAGGCACAGTATGTGTTTTTTCATACATTTTAATGAATTTTTCTCACACGAGTATTCAGGTCCTTAAATGGGCTTTTGTAAATGGTTAACTATCGATGAATTTTTGCTCTGCGGTATATAATGATAAGTGGTATTTAGGATCCTAAATATACTTGGTGTTAAACAAAAAACAACTTCAAATCGAATCAAACGCTATTACGCGCGGACGCCTTCATTGTATTTCTGAATTATCGTAGAAATATTACGAAATAGAACTAATCAGAACCAAACCAAACTTACATCAAACTCATAAAGTCCATCCTTTCCAATAATAAATCATAGAAATCAGTTGACGTGATATTAAGTTATTCGTACATTTGTGGCGCACATACTTGATGCAAATTTAAGACCTATGCTTTTCTCATGGATCCATTTCTTATCCTAGAAGGATAGACATGAACATCTCATAGATCGTCTCATATGTGACAGGTAGTGAACCCATCGCCCTACACTGTGTATAAACTTTTAGCAAGTGATTTTTGTTAAACGACAATTCATTGGTACAGTGGTACCTCTACGGGTTTGATTCGTTCCGTAATCTTGCTCGTATGTCAAGGCAATTTTCCCCATTTAAATTAATCGAAATGCCAGTGCCAGTGCCAGAAATGTTTTGTAAATGTACACAAAACAAAAAACGCGAACCCAACTTATCGAAAATGCTTCGAAAGGGTGGGAATAAGTACACAGACAGAAGTGCGTATATTGTGTGATTTATTATCTCAAATCTTACTCTAATCTCAAAGCGAAATAACGTTCGCTCGAAGGCTCGTATCTCAAAACACTCGTATATCGAGTCACCTAAACGACTGGAAATAACACCAATAACATGTCTAACCTTTTAGTTCATCATTATTGGTATTAAACCATGTTCTTTTGTACAAAAATGGTCAGAGGCTAAGAAACTTAAGGCATCAACTCAAGCTATGTTTTCATTTACATGGCGTTTAAGTTTGGGCGTTTGTGTGACACGCGCTTTAAGTGATTTGTAAACAGCGTAAAGGTATTTTACTATATATTAATTTGTAAATAAATTTAACGATTGCAACATCTATCAAAGTTGTAATTCAAGTTACATCGAAAGTCATTGTATCATACAAACCCATTTATTAATATTATGTTGCTTTTAGAGCTGTTTGTATTGCTTCAGTGGTGAATGGAGTCTACGGACTATTAAGTAGTTTTACGAGAGCATCATTTATTAATTATTAAAATTTTGTAGTTATATACATTTTTGTAATTGACAATATTTTCTTAATAATTTTGACTTCCCAAAGACCATAGACAATGTTTCGGAAGACTTTTAATAATATGAATTTAGCCACCGAATTTAATACATGTATTTTTAAATGGCTAAGTGCGGGTATTGAATATTGATTTGTTAAATATATTTTTTTTTTTAAAAAAGAAAGCTAGCAATATTTCTTTTTTTTCCTGAAATATTACTAACAATCTTGTTAACCATTCCAACTAAGCTTAAGCTTGTGCTAGGACATGGTTCACGGCAATAGTCGAATGGTGGATTCGAACCCACGACTTTACGATTCCCAGGCCGTACCCTAAACCATTAGGCTATTGACGTTTCAATTCATTCAATTTGAGATCTATAAATCTAGTGGTGTCGAAATTGTCTTTTCACTAAATTTATTAGGTCCCATATGTACTAGATCGTCCATAGCCAAGACTTTTTAAATATAATACCATACTAAAATAACTATCACGACCATAATACCTTGAATGGGGGGATTGCAGAAAGATATAATTTGGGTGTTCCATGTTCTTTTAAAGCTGATGATATTTGATCTTAGTTAATACGGTATTTAGCCTTATTATATTTGATCTAAGTTAGTATTTAGTATTATTTTAAGTTAAAAAGAAATTTAAGTATGTAAGTTAGCTTATAACACATACTTTATTAAAACATATTAAGGAAATATTGTCGATTCTATACTAATTTTATCAGTGTATCGCAACTGTACATATATTTCGTTTCGAAATATGCAATACCTTGAAGTAAGAATTTAATTTAGTATTTTTAAGTGCTGATTTATCACGTGCTTAACAATGAAGAAAAACATCGTGGGAAAATCTACGTGTATTAGAAAATTTTAGGCCTCACTTGGGCCGGGAGACGGACTATGCACTTATACTCTCTTTACAGTGAAGGCCTGTGCCCAGCAGTGGGACATTTATGTATAGGATGTAACTTAAATGATTACTTATTTTCGCTCATAACCGCGATATTTACTTACTTCAAGGTATACTTTGTTTGTAAGGTAACTTTACAAAGGCTAGGCTTACATTGATTGCAATTTGCCTTCTGTCAATTTATATATAGTGTTGCTAATAACGATTTCATTAGTTTTAAATTACCTTATTTATCTGTTGAATATCGAAAATCGCCTAGTTATAATATAAAAATAAATGTACAGAAACAATAACTTTATGGACCAGCAATGTAGACTAGTTATTCCATTTATAAACAACTTGTTGGTTGGAAACGTATTGTATGTTTGTCGTCTAACGTCAGCTTACTTCTACGTCCGGAGTACGAGCGCGGCCCCGAGCCTATTACCAGTGACGTTTCATTATAAAACCGATCAAATAATGGCAAGACTCCAAGAACCTTATTTCTTAAACTAAAACTATCTAAAATTATTAGACCAATTAAAAAAAATTGTAACTTTTTTTTTCATAAAAAAATTTAAATTATTTTTAATTATTAAATTGTTTTGTACACCAATACACTCATTTAAAAACAACAGGACATAATTTTAAGTAAACTTGTTTATTATGTATGCTTGTGTAATGCTGATGGTGTACCTTATTAAATAAAGACACCATTGGCAAGCCATTGGTAAATCATACTGGCATCAATAATTTCAAAGACTACTAAAACTAGCAACTTGTCGACCTATACTATGATGCCAATGAACGTTCATTTTGTATAAGATTGTTTCAGCAGACTCGGGGCCTAGGAAAGTTCATACAAATACAGTTGTAAATTTATCTCGTCTATTCACGTCAGGCCATAGGTTACGGGTTCATAATTACGTACTATTGTTGATATTGTTAATATTTCTTTGCATCAGGAATTTGGAGAAGACATATTTTGCACTCTGCCTGGCTTTTATGTTGTGTACGCACATTTGTTTGGTTTTGTCGTGTTTTTCGTCGCACCTAATTTGCTACTGGCTTTGATTGGATTGCGTATTTTAGATTTTAGTTTATTTGATGCAGTATAATGCTTAAATTAAATAAATAACGAATAGTGTTATGATTAGAAAACCATTGTAGACCATAATTTGCTTATAATGTCGTATTTGGCAGCGACAGTGCTGCCCCCGCCTTTATGTGTGTAAGAAACTGTACATTTTTACTTTGTAATATTTTAACTCACAAGGAATAGGTACTATCAGTGTTTATTTTGGATTTCTGGACAGGTCAAGGCGATTCCTTTTTTGGTTTACAGTGTTAACTAGCGCAGTAGTCCCATATAGCATTGTAATAGTAATCTGAATGTTTGGACAGTCAATAATTTATATGTAGATAGTTTTTTTGTTATATCATGTGACTAACTTTAAGTGCCATTCCAAGGAGTACCTTTGAATTACGAGTCGAATTTTTTCGAATTTTGAATCGAAACTCTGACCATGTAATCTTTGTGATAAACTATTAGGACCTTTGAAGAGTTGTGAAAAACCAGTTGTAATGTCTCCCTCTGTCCACATATGAGAAGGTGTCAACTTTAGGACACCAGTTTTCTTACCTCTGAACAACTATTTGTGTCCTTGAAAAGTTGTCAGGACTTCTAACCAGATGTCAGTTACCTTTTATAAGATATCGATATAACACAGTTGTCGGCCTTTGAGTAGGAAATAGAGCGTAGAATTTGAGAATAAATTTGAAGAAATAGAGAGAGAAGGTGAGAATGAGTATGTCACTGGCTATCAACACAAAGGCCAAATCGCGAAAGTACATATTCTTATATATGTACATAATGTTATTTGTTGCCGATCAGAAATGCGGTATTGCGTAGAATCTTTACGAACTCAATTGCGCAAGACCGATTTACTATGGAAATAGGGTTATCACATACAGTCAGGTGCTTTTTCTGATCTTTTTGTACTTCATTAATAAAAAAGAAACATAAATAATTGTTAACATAGAAGAACGACCTTAAAAGAACCCGTAACCGACGTACGTGTCTACGTTACGAGCGTGCATATTTCATTTAGCGTAGTGCATTTAGCGTACCACATACAATGCTTGATTGTTTATTATTTCACAGACATAACTCATTTATCATACAAGTTAATATTACAATGAACAATAATCACGATATTCAACAGAACGTAGTGTCTTTAATTGATTTATAATAAATATTAAATAAATTCAAGGACCCGCCATGATGAGGCCGTCGTCCGAACACCGTCCGTCGCCGATGTAAGCCTAGCCTGACATTTTAAGTAGACAGAGAGTGCCAGTGTTGTCGTATATGATAATGTTACTTACTTTTTTATTCGTGTTCCATTATAATCGATTGTTATCTTGTGAACGATTTTAACATGGTGATGGCTTCTGGTTTTATCCAATGGTCGACATGGCAATATTGTTAGCTAGTTATATTACTTTAGTTAGTTTATTATCGAACAATAGTAAAGGTTTATTTGTTTTTCTATATAAATAATTTATTGCAAGCATTAACACTGTTGCCATGTTCACCAATAACAGTATTGTAGCGACGGTGATGGTAACAAAGATAATTAATTCTCACAGAGGTTTAACTACGCAGCCGTCAGCGCTGGTCTATTGCAGCAACACTTGTCTCAGTTGAGGCAAAGTCTAGACCCGGTCTAGACCATATACTAGCGTCTAGGACATTAACGCGCCTAGGAGTAAGTCGATGGAGTTCGATAGTAAATGGGGCCTTAAACGTTGCGTGTGTGCGTGTGACTTACGTACTAACATTTGCGTGTGTGAATGGGTCTCATTTAATTGGTGTATAACACACAGATTATAAAAAAAACCGAGTGTTCTTTAGACCACACGACTAAAGTAAAACTTCTTTACCTCCATCAAATTTTAAAATGGGTGCTGTCTTTCTTGACCTTTTTTTTATGCGGGGGAATCTTTTTACGGACCATCTTCCGGAACCCTGGGCCCGGAGGGATGTGTGGGAATCGGTCTGGGCGACCCTACCCACTAAACCTTCCGCGAATGCCATCAGCCGTTATAATTGGAATGGGGCGCTCCAATTAGCATCTGTCAGCAACAGGGCCCCCCAACGACCGGCCAGTCCCGGCAAAGACCGGACTTCTTCCTCTAAAGGGGACTTCTCCGGCCATCTTTCTTGACCCTACATACGAACTAGTAACTTTCTATCTTCACTAACTTATATCTCTTTCTTAACTTCCTTGCGCCTCGCCCGATCATTTTTCGTAACGCATTCACCAGCTTACTCTAGCGTACCCCAAGTCAGGCGTCCGTAAAGAAGTTTTACTTCAAAAGTAAAAAACAAACTATCTATAATATATATTTAGTATAATAAAATTCGGTGCTTCTTGAACTGAGTAAACTCTTGCTCACTCTAGAGCTCTCAAGAGCTCATATTTTATTTATATTTGATTTGATATTTGATTATATGACACATCAAAATTATTTCAATTAAAATAAATCTTTAATCGTTTAGGAAGTTTATAAATGTATCGTTAGTAACCTATTTACCAAGTATACACCAATTTAAATTCGAAATTACCCGAAAAATTTACAAAACTTCCTTATACTATACATGTGTTTATTTATTTCAAAATGGTCGATGCCACTATCACACTTTGAAGCATGTGTGGGGTGAACGAACACAGCTTTACGAATCACTTCACGCCTTTATAAGCATGGTACACAATCCTACCATCGACGCATCGAATCAATTTCGGCACCAGTATTCACTAATTAAAGTTATTAACAGTCTCTCTCACTATTTTGAAATGAAAGGTATTATTGAGATTTCATTTGCTGAGACTACTTGTGTGTATGTGACCTTGACACAAATATAATAATAAAATTCACTTACCTAAAGAAAGTTATGATTACATGTTATTGCAGTACATGCAGGGTTACTCGTCGTCAATTCTCATCTATGAATTAAAACAGAACTATCAATTATTTATTACTTAAAATTAGTTTTATGCTTAAAGAGATTACAATGCGCATACGCCATCTTGCTGAGCAGTGCCAAGCGAGAGACAGCAGAGAGCACGGCTGCCCCACAGAGTTGCAGGGATACCTCAGTAGATTTATGGGGTTTATGGGTACCCCACACTCGATAGATATCAGAAGCGTTGATAGAGTTTCGTCACGTCGTCTCCCAACGCCAACGCTTCCCGAAGCGGCGCTTAAAGCCTGTTTGCTATTAAATGTCTTAATAGTTTTCCAATAAACGAGTTGACCGAGTCGTTTGGCTCACTCGGGTGCCCTCAGTTCGGAATACTAACGCGATTATAGTAATCCTCTGAAATTATTCGCTTCTCTGGCTTGGTTTGTCTAAAATAAAATACGTTATGATTATGCTAAGCGGGCCGTATTTAAATATTATATAATACCAAAGCAAACGTATAACATAATATCGATTTACCCCTCACCGAGGGAAACCTTGTGTTGAGTTACTACCGATAGAGGTTCAGGCTAAACGACCTAAGAACTATGCCATCTCTCAATCCGTTGAAGCAGTCAAGGCCAGATTCTCTGACCAATCTGTGTAGTTCGTCTTTTGAAAAAATAAAAAAAATATATCGAAAATAGAGTACAAAAGTTTCAAATTATAAAAGGCAAACTTTTAACACATAATATCGGTTTAGGAAAGCTACTAAGACCGATGCGGTAAAAAAATGTATGTCTGCACTGAAAAGAGAAATTATTCGTTGCTCCGTACTGTCTAATACATAAACACAACATATTCGGATGAAATAATGAAAGGCAAAAGGTTTCCGTTTATATATACTTATTATATTGTTTATACCAAACATTAACAGCTAACAACATGAATTAAACCTAAATAAAATATTATATGTCGTATCCTAATATATATCTATATTATTGTATATATATATACATGTATATACAATAGATAACTAAATAATAATAGGAACAATGTTTAATTTAGTTTAGAAAAACAATTATTCTAACATAAATTAATGTTCACTTCTCTTAATAAAAGCTTTACCAATTTGTTTAAATATTTTAACCTTAATTTAAAATTATTTATTTTCAGACTTTATCTCATGGTGCGTATTTCAGCCATGCGCGATGCTCGTCTAAATTCGGATTTTAATTTAGTACTTGTATACCATCAATTGGATCTTTTTGTCTCGTCATTTTTATGATAAAATAATTTATTTATGCGTTTATTTTTATATGTACATGTACGTATGCCAGCTGTATGTTGAGTACAAACTTTACCTTCTTGCTGCACAATGCATGGAACCCGGGGAGTGACGCTAGCGCTGTTGTGATGATAATAACTAGGCTTTCTACTAATTATGTTTTCGTTTAACGCATCTCAAGTATACAATTTTTATTCATTCACATTCGTGTATTCCTTTAGTGTTGAACTGTAATTAAATATAATCTATAAAATCATCTACTAAATATCTACTAGTCACTTATAACAATAGATGAACAATATCAAAAATGTTGAATTGCCTTTTTCAAATACAATAAATGGCTTGCTAATAGTTTGTGCCCGGTGGTAAGTCAACGAAAACTGTTGTGTTTACCCCGCTTTAAACAGACGTGAGAGTTTATTTTTTTATTGAAAATGTAAGCAGTTCATGGGAATCTCTGTACAGTCCTCTAAGGTTAAAAGGACATCAGAGGTTATTTTTTATTAAAAACTTTTATGGTGACATATGAGGACTATGTGCTATGCTACATACATACTTAAGCGTCGGGATCTACTGGAAAAAATCAATTATGACGGTTCCTAAAGAAGCCTATTGACCGCGATGAAGTTGTACGGAGATTAAAAACGGTAGAAAAAAATCATTATGCCTTAATAAAACGCATATCATACTAACCGTCCAAGCCGGGGTTACCCCTCGGAGGGACCCTTGTGTCGAGTTACTAGCGATAGAGGTTCAGGCTAAGCGACCTAAGAGCTATGCCACCTCTCAATCCAGTGTTGCAGTCACGGCTAGCTTCTCTGGCCAATCTGTGTAGTTCGTTAATAAAATCTGATTCTAAGATAAACAAATGGCTCTAGAACATTCTATCGTATATTATTCTGCAGCATATGTGTCAATCTTTATTAGTAAATAAATTGGTTTACACCTCTTTTTAATCCTTTTTTAATACATAACTTAAAAAGTTACACTACTAGAGGAATACACGAGTTTGATTTCTGCATGTCTCACACGTTGGCCAGCTTTAAGCAATTAATGTGATATTATTTAATAACTAGCTGTATTGTTCAGAATCAGCAAAAGACTGGAATAATCTAGAGACTAGTTTTCGAGATAATTTTTAGATATTGTATAGTTAGTTAGTTTAGTTAGTGGTAAACGAGTTTACCATAATTTACCAAGTAAATGCTACAGTCATGTTGGGTAACGTTGAATTGTTTTTGTCTAATAAATAATAACTTATTTATGTACTTGTAATTAGTATAGATTATTAAATATATATATATATATATTGGTATCTGTATGCCATCGTCCTGTTTTGTTTAAATATTTCCTGCCCATACACAGGTCAGCTAGAAGAGATCGCTCTTAGCAACAAGGTCACATTATACAACGAATTTTAAAATGTACCTTATTTCTTTACTGCCTCGTGTTGGTTCCTTGGAACCTTATCCACGCACACACAACCAGTTGTTATGCTATATTAAATTACATTATTTCTTTTTTTTCTAAATTGTTAAGCATTACGTTGAGAAATGTTTGGAAAGACAGTAACTCTTGAAAATTTTTACGCTAGCTTAAGTTCGAAAGTTAAAGATCTCTCGCTTTTAATACAAGCTTTTATTTAGTTACACCTGTCCCGTTGTCTGTCGGTCTGTAATCAAATGTTGCAAGTTAAATTTGAACCACTTTTGGAAAGAATAACTTAAGAAATGTGGTTTCATTAGTGGCTTTTCTCATAGTTACTATGAATTTTGAGTATGTTTGTAGTAAGTTATTTGAATTTAAAATGTTTTATGATTTTAGCTAACAAAATAACTTACTATTATTATAAGTAAAAAGTTTTATTTTTATCACAGGGAAATTAATATTTGACGAACATGACTGTAGCGTGTATTTTAAAGTTGTAAATGCTTGTTTAAGTTATAAGAAAACTTTTAAACTCGAAAGTTGGGACAATATATTTCAGCTTCATACAACGGAATAAATTAAATTGACAACTTATACTTGTATATTTTCAAATTTCCTGTTTTATAATATGGCGTTTGTTATAAAAAACTAACGGTGATTTTACAACACAGGAGGCTGTTATCAACGAACTAAAAACAAAATCACAGAGCGTCGGCGAGAAGAAACTGCTCCACCAGGACGAAGTGTACAACGGAGCTCTAGAGGACATACTGCACGGGCTGCGCAGTGAGCCCTACAGGCGCGCGGACGCCGTGCGCAGGTCGCACCGGCGCCGCATCAACTCCCACCGACTCTCCAAAGGTCTGGAGGAGCTGGATGTATGATACGAGCCGGAGTCCAGCGACCCGCTGGATTACACCCCCGTGCAGAGGGCCATCATGTCCATAAACGCGAGCGGCCTCTTCCCCAACAACGAAAGGAAGAAACGTCGCAAGGATCTCGAGATGGTGCACAAAAAGCATTCGATATCTGTATACAATATCGAGGACGATAAGGTCGACTTTCCGGTGAGCACGTCGCGGAGGCCCCGCCCTTCCGCGTACAGAGTGGCGCCGACTGACTGCGAGGTCGAGGAGCGATGCGAAATGCTGAAGTCGACGTATGATGTCATATCCAAATACACCAGAGCGATGTTCGACAAACAGAACGAGACCGTCGTTTGAGCCGTGCGCCCTCTATCTTCATTTCGATACTAATAATTTATACTACGCTAACTCGAACTACGCTGCGCCCCGCGGTGTTACCCGCGAGTAAAAACTACTTATTGCTGTTATTTTAATAAAAGTAGCCCAAGTAACTCAATACATCAGCTACTGCTAGTGAAAGTCCCGTCATAATCTACCAGCTACTCCTGATATTAAATCGGAAGAAACAGAAAAATATTATATTGGTATTTGTACTATATACATTTATATGCATGTAGTAAAATTGATTATTTTAATATTACGAACAGACTCCAATTTTATTTATTGGGAAATTGTCATGACTAAATTAACTATAATGCGTACTGAAAATGAATTATGTATCTTAATTAACATAAAAGTTACACGGTTTTCTCATTATAAGCTTCCACTGTACACACAGTTTGACGAGTTAGCTTAGTTTTAAATTGCTAGTGTCGATATCATGGGTACTGCACTTTAATGGATACTCTTTCCTTGTGGATAATATTTTCCCGCCATTTTGTATATCAGATTATTCATAACATGAACCATAAACTAAACAATTCACATACAAAATAGCATGATCATATTTATAAGTTATATTTGTATATTAAGGTAAGTGGCTTCTTTTCTTTCCTCACTAATAAACAGGACAAACTAATTAAGTGGGGGTAAGCACATACCCATAAAACATAGAGGTCACCTCACAAAATCCAGATAACCTATCCGCGGGAGCCCAACAGTGGGATATACATTTACTACCAACATTCGGCAGGGCCCTGGGACTGCTTTGCCAAATGAAATCTTTGCATCATGAATATCGATATTTGATAGTTATAGTTCATTGGTGCCATTAAGGTTTAGCGTAACAGTACCACTGGCACGACAATCGGGTGTGTTAGTATTTTACGTATTTGGTTAATGATTGAATGATTAGTTCCCACGAGGTCACACTTAGTGCGGAGGCTTTTAGTGTAGTCTGGTTATGCCTTCCCGGGCGCCCTCTGATCGGAATGCTAACACAATTAAATGAACCGTTTAATTCTACTTATGTGTATATAGTTTCTAGTGCGCGTGTATGTATTTAATGTATATATTAATCGTAATAAATGTTTAAACTTTTTCCGGTGAAGAGTAGGTAGAGTGTGGTACCCGTTGTATTAGTTAATCGTTTGATACTCCTGCATTTCGTTCCAAGCTACCAACAACGAGCCCCGATATTTTTCTATGCAAAATATACAGTGTTGCCTTTTATATTGATGCGTGACAGTTTTTTAGCTTTTAGCAGTTTTACTGAATATAGTATGTCCATTTTTGATATGCTCGCGATTAAGCACGAGGTTGTTTTTATGGCAACATGCTCGGTGATATAGTTCCGCTAGATGGCCTTTGATATAACGCACATTTGTAAACACAATTTTATAATGATTATTGGAATGTTTTTATATAACAAATATAGTTAAATTTTAACAATGTCCTTGTGTATGTACTAGGTATATTAGTATAATTCACCGCTTTTATACCATGTTGTTTCATTTGGTACGGCGTTGTGTGGAAGCGGTATGTTCGCATTTAAAAAGTGTAGCATTTTCTACCTACCGATATTGTGATAGTTCAAATATACTGCCGATTTGTAATTTTTTTCTTCTTCCTGGCAACACTTTTTACAGGTTACTTGAGTTATTTGTAAGTACTACGTATCTTACACGACATTAGACTGTATTTATAGTTTTTAAAATTCCATAGATTATGTTGTTTTAAGTTGAAATATCTGTTTACGATTATTTAAAATTGTTTGATTAATAATTTGTATATTTAATGTTATTTTTACTAACCACGATAATCTCAATATTTTATTTGTAAATATATTTTTACAGGACATTTTGTATGGATAAAGTTTTAACGTCGACAAGCGTAATGTAAATATTGTATTTTTATAGTGATATCTGGTGATTGCATTGGCTAGGGCATCCCACTCAATTGCTATCGGAGATGTTAGCCAGCTTTTATATGACAAATTACTGGCTTAAATTTGTGCCTAAAGCATCTGTACTTTGGCATATTCAGGATTTTATAACAAAAATAAGAAAGTTTCCCCAACTTCTATTGCATTGAATGTGCTCTCTATTCACTCAAGGCACTTGGGTTTGAAACTGGATGCAATACAAAGATGTCGCTTAGTGCTAGAACATTCTATTGTTCGCGACGAGGATTATGATATTAGTTTAGATTAAACAAAAGGAAAGTAATATATTATTTCACAACATACCAGGGGATAAGGCTGTGTACACACTAGTATGGCACGTTGTAGACTTTGTATTCATGAAAGTTGACTTAATTATTACTGTTGTGAAATAACTTATTAGGACCTTAAATAGGAAGTCTTTTTAAAGTTATATTTATTTTCGTGCCTTACGGAAAAATGGTGAAAGTAAATTGTTTTCGACACCGACATATATATTACACACAGTAAGTTGGTTTGGTTAATAATTTAAAATATAGATTGTATTTATTAAAAGTTCATTTTACAATAAAAGTGTTACTCTGTGTTCCACGAAATTTAGTGTAGTAATCGTTTTATAACGAAACAAAACATAAAATTAAAAACACACACATTAAATGCGAAATCAAAGATTAAAGAAATTGTCCCTTAAGTACGATGATTTTACTTTTAAAATATTCAATGATAAGGGATATAAAGAAAAATTATTTCTCTTTACTCTGCATCCAAACTAATGTGTACACAGCTTTATGTACGTTATTAGGGGTGCTCGTTCGCACATTTATCGATAACTTTAATTAGGTTTATTATTTGATTTATAATATTATTGGGTCATGAATGCGAATTGTTTGATTTATTAAGTAGATCTACAGGGTTGAACGACATGCACAAAATTATTGTAATCTCATTTGAAACTCCTGCCAAATATGATTCTGGTTTGGTTTTGTATGTAAGGACACCGAAAGTTATACTTTTAAAGGGTTATGAATTATTTACCGTCAGTTGTCGATATCGATAAAGTAAAAATGCTCGATATTTAATATCATTTATTGTTACTAAAATATACTTATTAAAGCTGAAAATTAAAATTCCTGCCTTCTATTCAATTACTGTTACACTGTGGGAAGTTAATCAATTACAATCGGTAAGCTAATGAACCAACTAAAAGACGTCGCTATCGATATCGACAATAGGCGGGGTCCGTTTAAGTTTAGTAGAAGTCTATAGTTGGTTTTCCTGTATAGTAATTTTGTATGAGGTTCGTGTAAATGAGAGGTTTTTATATTTTGGGTTGGTTATTGCATGTGCGCGCTGACAGTATCCACTGAACGCAATAAACAATTTATATGATTTGATGTTTTGTTTCATTTTAACACAACTCCTGACACAAATTTCTGTCCATATGATTCTGAAAACCGCCCATTCTTCTTACCAGCAGCGTCCGCTTTCCTACTTAATTAATAAACGGAAGTTTACGATATTTTTATCTGTCATGTCCGCTTTCGCGTAATGAGACTGCCTACTGCGTAAGCAATTGTATCGTAATATATCATCAATATGTAATATTATTTCTATAATGTTTTAATTATTGTGTTATTTTAAGTAGAAATAAAAATATTATGATATATATATATAAACATGCATAAATATATATATTCAAAAAGAAAATAGTGCTTAAGTACACCTAGTTCTTGAGGACAGGGAATTTGTGATTGTATACTCCGCACAGATGTTATCATGTAACACAGTCGAGAGCCAAACCAATATATACCGATGGCGTACGTACCCATGGCAATAGATTGTGTGTTGACTTGTCTGTTAATGATAGAATGTTAGTTAATATGACTGGTCTCATAACGAAAATTCGCAGACAAATAGCAGACTCGAGACTCCGCTGCGTTGTCCTTCCGAAAATTAATTTGAAATGGGGACATACTTATAATGTATTTTACCTGTTAAGAATGTTTCAAACGTTAAATATAATCGTGTAATGGTTACAATTGCCAACCTTGCACTCCTTTACGTGAACAAACAATTTCGCCGAATGCCAGAGCGGGTAGATAAATACTCTTTCACTTTCGGTAGACCGCGCCCACTGTTTGCTCAACTTATAAGAATGTAATGTTTTCCAAACATTGATATTGCTTAAGAAAGTATTAGGGGGCATCGGCCGTGGTGACATGCAGACTTCACATATCGTAGACAATTTACGAGTAAAAACGAAAAAGACTTAAAATTAAATCTACGCTAAAATGAACGTACCTAGAAATGTCTTAGTCTTTACGGCGATTACACGCTAGTACGTAGTTCTCTTTGATTGTCGAAATATCATAGTTGTGTATACTACGAAGTACTAGTGTCTCTTTGCTCAAGGATATTATTCCAACAAAATTCTTATGGGACCTCAATAAAACATATACAGGGTATTAGAAGACCGCTTCCGAAAAGTAATACATACGATAGTACTAATGACACCTTTGATGATGAGACGGAAAAATCATAGTTTTAAAACGTTTTATTAGCATTATTTACTGTTACTGGCGTGTGACCTATATATTATATGCATCTAAATCTGACCATAGCTTCCTGCAGCATACATCTTAAATAGACGAACCGACGCGTATTGCGACACCGCCTCACTGTCGACGTCTCGTGGTGAAAGATTTAGCTTGGTTGAATAGACTCTAGTCATGTAAACAAGTAAAAACAAAAACCTACTTAAATCAAATCAATCACGGATAAAAGATTAAACGCTGCTACGAACGGATATCATTATATCCGAAATATGCTGACTATATTCTTTCACATTCGTGATCCAGACGATGATAAAGAAACATTCTTCCATACGATTGTTAGGAGTTTCCTGTTATATATAAAGAATCTAAACAAACAACACATTTAATATGGGACCTAATCGCAAAAAAAAACTATGAATAAAATAATATTTCGGGATTAAAAGCATAGTACTGTTTATGTTGAGTTTTGCTTTTGTGGTTTCTTAAATATACAAAAAACTCTTTCGGGTACGCCACTGTCACTGTTTTTTAACGCAAAGCCCGAACGATTCGGAAGTCGACGCACCGCAGTTAACACGAAAATAACGGTCGGCCCTTAACAGAATCTGACAAAAATAATACACAGCCGCTGCACTACGGTAGAAGGTACTTAGGTGACCTTATTTCATTGTAACAACAACTCGCTTCGTGATTTGGACGATGTACCTTACAATAAGTGACCTCGTACGGCGCCCATTTACCTGCTAACATTATTATATATTATACAATTTATAGACCCTTAGTGAGAGTCAGTTATCATAGAAGCTTTACTTCTGTACACACGGCGGATTGAAATTTTTTTTACGATGTTAAAATCAATTATGCCATGATTTCACGTTAGGATTGTGTGGCGGAATGTATGTTACACGCGAGTATTCATGTACTGATAAACATAATTTAGTATTATTTTTTTGCTAATTTTAATAAGTAAGTAAGCTTTAACTTTTTTTTTATTAAACAGGAGAGACAAAGTTCCCTAGATATGTCAGCGACGAGTTTAACAAATGCCGGGGAACCCATTAGCAAGTGATATAGTTACAGTTTTTATTAAATAACAAATTAAATAAATAGAAAATGACGTCTATACATACCATCATTTCGACGTAAAGTCGATAAATACAACAGCACACAAAACAACGAATGATGAGAAATCAGTATATTTATGAGTCGCTTAAATATCTAATAACATGTCACATATAGTTAACATACACATGTAAAAACAGAATAACGATAAATTGTATAACAATACAAAATCTTATCAACACTATAATATCTAAACATCAAAAAATATGAATGACATATACTTCTATTACTACCTAAGAAATAGCGCGAAAAGACAATATTGATTGATGAATATTTTATGGCTTGGTAACAAGACTTTTAAGCCAAGTCTTTTTAAAACACATACACTTATTTCTTACGTCTAAGATGAAAATGAAAATTAGATGATCCCCGCGCCATTTTTTTTCTCCGAAAAGACAATAATACATTACAAATTATATATTAATAAAAAATATAGACAGCGTCAAAAAATATATGCTTTTTTAAAGGATTTTATGGTCTGGTTTCAGAGATCTTTAAGCCAAAAAATATTTGCCTAATCGTTTTTTTTTACTACGGTGGAATTTATGTCAAAATACTACTTTTCCTCAAAATTAGTAAAAAGCAATACTTCAGATAATTTAAATTATTAATATCAGAGGTGTTAAATTATTTGGTAAAAATAAAGCAATCGTGATTGTTGAACACTGTCCATAAATTAATTAATAATAATATATTTATATCAATTAATATAAACTAAGAATAAAAGACGAGCAGTCAGTTTTATAACCTAAAATAAATTGCGCGAAATAAAATTTATATAGTGATATCAAGCTTATTAGTCAAGCATTACAAACAATGAAACATAGGAAATAAATTGCAATGATTTATGTATAACATTTGTAAATAACGGAATTTACTATGAAAGCTATAACTTGGAGACGATTAACATATGGGTGTTAAAGCCTAATATAAAATAATCTCTCATTCTAATCGTAGAAGGGTAGACAGAAACGGCTATTTCTTGGATTACTAAATAGCTACCGTGGACTACAAAGCGGAACACACAATGATGTATGCACACACGATGTTATCTAGACCAGTAGTCGGCCTAACCATTTCATCCAAAAGCCAAATAGATACAATAAATAATTTCAATTTATTTATTTAGATCCATTGTTACCATATTAGAAATAACAGTACATTCTCGAGTTTGCGTTTGTCAAATAAGCCTTAATTTTAATTAGTACGTTAAATGTTTACTAGTCTCTTACAAAGCAAGACAAAGTCGTGCCAGCACTAATTCTATAGAACCGCAGTGGAGGACTCAAAAGAGCCGTCGATTACCAATCACTGGTCTAGACGCCTCTTCAAGGACCTAACATTTGTCTGTAAGTTTGTAGACAAATTATTATATGATATATATTGCAGTTCCGTCAACATATTTAACACTCAGGTAATCTATTCCTGACTATCTACAAACAACTTATAAAATTGCTAAAGTAATTCATGAAGCAATTACAAACAACAAAATAGTTATAAAGATAAAGGAGCAAAATATTAAAGACCCTAGAAGTATTGAAAAAGAGGTAAAGAAGGAAAACAGAAAGAAAAGAAGAAAGGAATTGAGTGTAGAAAAGAGAGTACAAACACACAAAATATAACATAAATTAGTAATTAAAAACTATATTTACTTTGATTATATAATCTACTTTTGCCTTTCTAAAAGCCAATTAAATAACATATACATGGTTATAAATAGATAAATATTTAAAATATAATTATGCAACAAGTTCCACTTCTAACAGCAATTATCCGTTGTTTTAAATATCACAATCGAAAACTTTCAATTTAACAATCCTATGATTAAAGATTAACTTCCAAACATCTTTTCAAAAAATTGCCTATTTTGGTATTTGTAAGCGGGGCAACAGCTCTCAGAACAGATTTAAGACTAGAATAATAGAAATAATAACCTCAGTCGTTTTGATATATTCATTGATTTCTTTTGCATTGAACATGACTAGTTTTTAAAAATATTTTCAATCTGTCTGTGTAAAGGCCGAATTGAGTAATTATAAGCCTTCATCTTCAAAATTTCATAAAGTAGTAGCCTAAATGCATCCCACTGCTGGGCACAGGCCTCGTCTGCAAAGAACAGGTCAACGTCTACTGCTAATAGCATTATATAAAAATAGCATAGATAGATAGATATAAGACAAGTGTAATATAAACAAGATTAGAAATAAGCAAATGTTAGAAATGTAATAAGAAATAAGTATAAGAAAAGAATAAAAGAATAAGTGTATACTAGAAATAGAAATATTGGGTAATAATAATAAGTGAAAGTTGAAATAAATTGTATATAAGTTGAATGTAAGATTGTAATAGATATATAAAGGATGAGAGGAAAGGCATGGGAGAAAACCTGCCCTAACCTATCCACGTTAGGGGAACTAGAAATAGCATAGGCATACTATATATTATATTTAGATTAAAAAGGACAAGGGGCAATAAAACTCTGAATTTAGATATAAGTCAGTAGTTATGCCTATTGTTACATTAAAAAAAAACGTCTACTGCCACAATACGGATGTATATTGGTTACTCGCAGAGCACAAAAGGAGCCTAAAATTGAATAATTTGCTGACGTCATCGGAAATCATAACGTACACTCGGCTACCTACGAATACTACAATAATATACACAAAATAAACTTTTATAATAATATTAAAAATTACATAAGTATGACAATGTACATTCACGTTGGGATACGGGATCACGTTCATCCAAGCAATCAGTGGAGTATTGTATTTATAAAGATAATAAAGAAATGGCAAATATGGAAATAATAAGCCCTTATAAACGTCTCAACTCTCCTAATTCATTGTAATGAAGAATTATTTATAACCTGCACAAACACAAGCGATGTTCGTGTGTAGCCCGAAATGGCAGACTGATAGGACTGTTATAAAAAGGCCTGTTAGCTGATATTGTTATATATTGATGTATTAAATGGAAATCTGACACGAGCACGCGCAGCTTGAAGGAATGCTATATGAGCACTTATTCCAAACATCGACCTTTACTCAAATAATAAAAATGCTACAATGCACTAATGGACTTGTTTGCTCGTATGTACAAAGTCATTCAAATAAGTCTATTAATAATTTAGAATAGAAAAAAAAAACACATTTCACAACGCCTTCCGATATATTCCGATAAATATAGAAAAGGAAAAAGAAAAATTCTAGAACAATCTAGAATGAGTGAGACAAAAATATTGAAATTAATGAAATGAAATGATTATTGAAATTCGAATTCATTTTTTTTCTTTTAGGCCTAGTAACAAGACCTTCATCGACGATCGCCAATCAAATTCATTCGACAATTGCCGTAGACTATATTAGTAAAGCTTATCTATGTATTTTTATAGCTTTGGGTTATACTATCTGTCGGTAATGACTAACTTTACACATGTTGAACAATTTTCTTATCATATCCAATATCATTTTACATAACAATTCGGTGGGACGATAAGACGACTTAGAATACGAGTATATAATAAACTTAATTCATAATAATGTACAGCACCATTGTATTTTTATGTAAATATTATGGAAAACTTCTCTAAAAACTATGAAAGATCCCCAAAAACATTGAATGCATAACATCCATATAAAATATTTTACTATAAAAATTGAGCAGATACAATAAAACATCAAAAACTATAATATGAATCGATTCCTGTACACACGCCTCTATCGAAAGTGAATCGATTGATTATATGGTGACCATGTCTTGACAAAATGGAAGATATTAATATATTTGTAATATGATTTTAATCTTAACTTTAACAATAAAGAAGGTCTCATATTTTCAAGCGTAATTACAATAGCTTGTTTACTACAAATTTCTCATTAATTTGAAAAGCTTATCAATAAAACGCCCATGGATTAAAACAAAAAATCTAGCTTTCTAAATAGGACCAAAGAGGCGACAGGTTCCGGCCATACAGACTGTTTACTTTTTAATTTGTATTATGAAAGTAGTTAACACGAATTAGATATACATATATAACGACATGTTCCCACGATTTCAAATATATTTACTTTTGTGCCAATAAATATGCGTATTTCTTTTAATGTCACAGATTTTTCTTTCCTTATACTACTATAATATTAACTGCATTTATGTATATATGGACATTAAAATTAACTACTAATTATGAATTCGTACTTTGCTTCCTTGCATTAAATTGCTATGAACAAAAAGAAATCAATATGTTGCCAAAATAACATGGGTTCTGTCCTTAAAAAAAAACAACAACTCTTCACTTGACAATGAAAACTACATTGCTGTCTCTCTCTAGCTGTTCCTCTAAGTGGCTGGCTGACAGACCGCCGTGGCAGCACAATTCGTCCAAACAGACCAGGCCGTTGTAAGTCCGGACCATGTTCTGATTGTGGTCCGATCTCACTGATGCTGTGTCATCGTTGTTCAGAGTTATCGGATACTAGAAGGAATGACAGGTTGAGATTAATTTAAATTATAAAAAAACGACGAGTATTTACGAGTAAAAACAAAAATCGACTTGAAATCGAAACAAACGTTAACCGTAATAACGCGCGGACGACCCCTTCGTATTAATCAGAAGCTACTCAAACTCTCATCAAACTACCCCAAAAAAAAGAAAGCTAGCAATATTTCTTTTTTTTTTCAAAAACTAAGCTTAAGCTTGTCTAGCACAAGAAGACATGGTTCACGGCAATAGTCGAATGTTGGATTCGAACCCACGACCTTACGATTCGCAGGCCCGTACCCTAAACCATTAGGCTATTGACGCTTATGCTATGAACTACTATCTTTTTAATAAAAATAAATCGTCAAAATCGGTTGGCTTGATATTGAATTATCGTCCATTAGTCGCACACATAATGCAAATTTAATGGTTTTTCATGGATGCTGTAGTCAGAATTGGACCAAATTAGAACAGGACCACACTGAAAGCGCCAGCTTTCAAATAAAAAGAATCATCACCCAGTCGAAAGTAATAACGTAACAAACATAAAAAAACACATACAAAGGAATTAAGAATGTCATTCTTTATTGAAAGCACTTGGCCGATGGACATTCCGGACACCCGACAGGCCTCGGCCACGACTCGGTCAAAACGGTGAAGACTATCAAGACATTAAAAAAGATATAGAGGATCAGGCTTAGCGATTTAAGAGCTATAAAGTCAGTGTCTCTGTGTAATCTGTGTATCTTTCACAAAAAAAGACATTCAAAGCTAAGCTAAGCTACTTAGCTAAAGTAGCTTTATTGTTTCTTCGGGAAGATGGCTGGGACTGGCTGGATTTTACGGGAATTATAAATTTAATATATGCTGATAGGACTGACACAACCCACCACCGATCACAAAATATGTTTGTGTGTCTTTCTTTCACATTAATACGAAACAATAGAAAGACGTATTTTTACGCACAAAAATAGTATGATGTCCAGAAATTGATATAGACTACTTGTATCTAGAGATTCGATCCCAAAAGAAAGCTTTAATTGAAATAGGCTACTTAATTTGACTTAGTTCATACACTTCAAGGGTATCTATGCTGTGTGTAGGCGTCTGAATCGATCGTACGATTCAGAGCCACTAATAAAAAACCCATTTGACTTTTGTTTGGAGTAGGTAGTGAAGGGAGCAAACCTTATAGACCCTGCGTATGAGCCCCTCCAGCACGCCGAACAACACCAACTTGCGCTCGTTGATGGCGAGCTCCTGCGGGCGCAGCCGGCGGCACAGATCGCGCACCGTGCTGCCGTAAGACATGCCCGCGTACATGCGGAACAGATCGTTCACCCTCGGCAGCTGACGCGCTACAATTTTGATCGTTAAACAATTTACCGCGAATGACAAGCTGGTGACAAGTAAATGTATTTTAGGTTTTTCAGAATTTTATTTTATAAATCGTGTGTTTTAGTAATTATATCTAGATACGATATACAAAATGATGAAATATGAATAATATTTTTCGATATTACCGACATAATAAAATAAACGCTGCCGTAAATCTTGTCAACGTAGTTCAAAAAAAGTTAAATTACCTTCTACTTGTATGGCTCGTCTAACTCTAAATTAGACTTGCTCTTCGATCCCGTTAGTTATTCCTGGCCTTAACGAATGACTGAACCGTCTTTTTGTTTCAAACTTGATCTATTTCTATTATACGTTCCGCCATTGCCTGTTGCAAGGCAATGAAACCTGGCTTCCAATTTTTATTGCAATTGATTTTCTTGGTCTAACGTCAAAGTCATTGACTTACTGTTTGTTGCTTAGAAACGTCGTCTACTATTGTATACTTTGTATACCTTATACACGGATAAAACGACATTTTCTGTCACCTGACGATTATTATTATTATTAGGATTAATTTCTTTAATCCTAATAATAATAATAATCGTCAGGAGGTTTCTCTCTATGTCGCCCTAACTACCGGTTGCTTGGGCCTTGCTCCGTTGCCGGCGGCACACACTAGGTTTGGTTTTTATATTTTGTATGATATTTTTCTGTATTTTACTTTTTATAGAAATATTATAAAAACTTAAGGTGGTATCACAATAAATAAAAAATATCAGATGAATGATCTGACTAAGATCGATTTATCGCCCCGAAACCCCAGCACGCTAAATTTCATGAAAATCCTTGGAGCCGTTTCCGATCATATCTAAAACGAGCAAAGCTCGTTTCTATATATATATAAAGCTAGCAATATTTCTTTATTTTTTAGGAAATATTACTAATAACCATTCCAACTAAGCTTAGGCTTGTGCTAGATGGTTCACGTCAATAGTCGAATGGTGGATTCAAACCTACGACCTTACGATTCGGAGACGTACCCTAAGCTTGGCTGTTATTGTATCAAATGCTTGTTTTCTGCGTTCGCTAGATACTCGTAGGAATCCTACAAAATTTTAGCTTTATAAAACGAATATAAAGCAAAATTACAAGTTATCTGACTTAGACAATACAGAATTATGTTACGATGACTTACAATAACCGTGGGATAGCTTTTATATCAACGCTTGATTTATGGCTACAGAGCATATTTATATATTGTTATAAATATTTATATTTATAAATACAAATTTAAACATACATGACAAGTCTATTGACTGTTTTATTAATCTGTTGCTAAGCAACACCATAACATATATGATACAGCTAGTTTCTGTCCGTGGGTTTGTTTAGATATACGCTGGCGTGCTTGGTATTTAAATTTAAGTGACTGATATGTTATAAGTGACACATAGTGACATTTCCCAAAACTTCTCACACAATACTCACGGGATCGTGCGCAAAATTCAATACACTGCCGCTGGAGACCAGCACACCTGGTTAGTTGCCGTAACTTGGGGGTTGTGCTATATACCTGACAACAATAGAATGGAAGAAGTTATATTAAACAATGATCCTTTGATAAAAAGTATTGTTTTTACGTCCTGTAATCCTGATCTTACATTTTCTAGTTGAATGCATGTGTATGGTAATCGGAGGAATTTAAGAGGTATTTAAGCAGAAAACCAATCCCTTCAGATTCTTATCTCTTAATCGATTGTCCCTCTTAAAACTACTCCTTTAAAACTTTACTTCCCATGGCGATTATCAATAATCATTCATCCCCCAAGATGGGATTCCCCTAAATAGAACGTTTAGTTGGGCAGTCTTATGAGCAGATACATGATGCAAGCAGTACTAATGGACCTGGCCAATATATGATGATACTCACGGCGCAGTATTGGAAGATGGGGACGAGGGTGATGACGCCGTAGTAGACGAGGTTCTGCACGCAGGCGCGCACCAGGCTCACCTCCACGTCGGTCAGCGCCGCGATCTTAGACACGTGATTGAAGCCGTCGATGTACGGCAAAATCTGTGACAACGTAACAATGCTAAGACATGGCGACTGGAATTGATATATTTAATCGATTCATTACTGATACGCAAAAACATAATGTCTTTATTATGATCATCAGATACACCATAAAAAATCTTTTAGCGTCTTCGAGTTTAAAAAGAACGTAAACAAACCCCGTCCTATTTATAATGTCTTTAAACCATCGTAAATCAGAGACTAACGCGTTATTGGAACGAAGTTCTTTACGGTAGGCTTGGAGGAGATGTTGATGTTATGTTGATAATATTGATGGAATGAGAAGAAGGGTTTTGCTGCGCGACCGAACTGAAAAAATGTGAGATTGAAACCGTAAGAAAAATATATAAAGGAAGTACTAAAGTCAAACACACGACGGCCAATAGCGTGAGTATTACGCATATAGTTCTTCACTCTAATCACAGGTGGCACTTTAACTAATACTACCCAACCGCATTACAATTAAAAGTTATTGTAACATTTTCCGTATAATAAATATAAATGTCTACGATCTAGTACCTTTTTTTTTTGTTCACGCGGGGGAATCTTTTTATAGACCATCCTCCGGTACCCTGGGTGGGCCCGGAGGGATGTGTGGGACTCGGCCTGGGCAGCCCCTACCCACTAAACCTTCCGCGAATGCCATCAGCCGTTATGAGCGGGGTGCCCCGGATCTGTCAGCGACAGGACACCCCAACGACCGGCCGGTCCCGGCAAAGACCGGACTTCAACCTCAAAGGGGACTTCTCCGGCACTCAGAGAAGTCCCGACGACGCCGAAGCATGCTGGGGCCAGGTACCCATCCTGGCCCCGCTTCGGATTACGGGGGCGGCAAGAGGAGACGATCTAGTACCTTATTCGGGATGACCCAAGGGGTTATGCGTAATCACTAT
The DNA here is from genome assembly GCA_029286785.1 of Meandrusa payeni. Classification (NCBI taxonomy): domain Eukaryota; kingdom Metazoa; phylum Arthropoda; class Insecta; order Lepidoptera; family Papilionidae; genus Meandrusa; species Meandrusa payeni. Next base: position 12,767,940 of record JAGSMX010000027.1, read on the forward strand.
TTTTTTTCTGTCATAAAAGTCATGAACGAACGGTATTAGTAGCTTAGCTATAGATCACTATCGTAAATTTGAAGGATGGGTTTGATTTTAGCACACTAGATAACGGAGAAGGGCAATCTAGCAACAGGTTCACCTGATATTGTGCCACGGTCTCCAACGCAAAAACTTTGGGTCCAAAGTCTAATGTAGACTGCATGTAGTCAGTATTCGGTTCTATTAAATTGAATAATTTAATTGCCATTACGTCAAAAACCTTAATCTTACAATTTTGATGGCTATATAGTCCATGATTATATACTAACAATTATACCGATGAAGTGCCATCGGTAAACATACTAGCAAAAATCGACAAGTTTGATGTCACTGACTTAAATTTCAAAATAATTGTAATTTCGTTGGCTGTTTCTCCTATAAAAAACGTCTTTCTAGGGCCCTTTTCCCTCTCATCATAAGATTTGTAATTCTATCATTATGCATTTGAAATGTTTTACGAATATTTGCTAAAAATTCAATTTATAACATTTTACAGCTGTTAATACTATCGACCTCAAAGTAAACGAAATGCATCCGAGCATATTGGACACCAACCCACGACCAATACAAAAGCAATCTTATATTAAAGTAAGTAAGTCTTAATTTGTATTAGAGGGTTTGAAGACAACTGTTTTCTGGTTTAGGGTCCATGGTACATTAAGTATACCGTTACCCGCCGGCTCCGACAGGCTCTTTAGGGCTGCACGAAATACGTTTATGGTAATAGTGGTGCAGGTAATATAGATATAACAGATTTAACGCAGGGTATTAAATTACCTTTTCTTTTGTATGTTGTCATTATATATTCATTTTATGATATCTGAATATTTTATTTCGCTTAAACTAACCTTTTATGAAGAACTTCTGGAGTAAATAATTTCGAGCATAGCATCAGCATTTCAGAATCTCGATAAAATCGTCATCTTTTGATAAAACTTTAAGACAGGTAACCTTACAGTACACTTTGTAATGATTTTCTCCAAAAATACATTTTTTCTCCATTTATTTGATTTGGCAACAAACTAGTTAGGCTTCTTAGGAGGTCAAAATAGAATTAAAACCTACAAATAATTGGAAACTCTAAACGCAATCTCGAAATCTTTCACTCCGCATAGTATGTTTTTAGTCTGTGTGTATAACATTGATTTTTTTGACTGGCTCCTCATTAGAGAGTGTTTCCCCGGGTATACAAACGAAGAAACAAGACATGATAAAGGACAGTCTCATAAATAGGATGTCGAAGACCGGGCAAATTGGAGTAAACTCTGTAGGAAAGCGGACCCTGGCAGTATACTAGGAAATCGCAGGAGAACTGGTAGAAGAAGACATTTATTTATATATGTGTATTATTTTATATATTACGTTATTTCTTTGATGAAAGAAAGAAACATATTGGTATATCTACCAATGCCAACAAAGGTACCACTGCATTAAGGCGTTGAGTCCGCCTTTGTGAACCTCAATTTAGGGTGTTAGAGAGACAAATAACGGTTTATAAAATGCCTTAGATGACTTGGTTGCCCAGTGTGGTCGAAGGCGGAAGACTGCGTTGTGTTATACAGCGTTCAGTAGTGTTCTTTATACCGCTCCGCTACCTCTTGTGGCTCATGCCGCACGTCTACACGTGCCTTAGTACGTTTTACGATCGCATCTCATGCAAATAATACAAACAGGACAGCTTTGATATTAATAATACATAAGATGCGTATAATAATAAAACTGTTGATTGATATATAAATACACCTTGACATTCGTATTCACACGGCTACCTCACATCCGCGTTTCTTGGTATCTTCTTTATTAACACCATCAGCATTAAAATTGAGCAATAATCGTGGCACTTAAATATATTTAAAAATCTAAACAAAACTAAAAAAAAAATTGTAATTCTTGAGTTTCACAGGTGTTATAATTTGTAGGTGTCGTAGAATAAAATAGTCCAACAACTAATACACTCGCTTTATTGAGACAGCGTAACGTTGTACAAAGAATTATTTATAACGAGTAACGTCACAACTGCGCGTCCTCACAATCTTTATACAAAATTAATTAGAAGTCGGATTAGGAACTAATAAGGTTAAACTATTGTTTACAATGCCAAGTTCATGTGACGATCAACTAAATTATTAATTATGAGTTAAAGATACAATAAGGTTCAGGTAAATCATTAAGATATCATTGGAAGTAGTTATTATGTATAACAATCGCTGGGTGTCAGGTGTTGCCAGCTAACACAGGTTAAAGAAATTCAATAGATATATTTACTAGTAAAAATAAAAATCGAAAATCTCATGAATCGTACTGCGCGTGGACGGAATGTTATATTACGAAGTTCTGGGGTCAAATTTCTTCTTGCACATTTGTGCTCATTGTCGTTAAGGAATTGTCTTTGATTGTTATAAACGTGCCAATAACTAAAATGCTTATTATGAACAAATATATAATACGCATATATATTGCTTTATGGAAATATCAGCTAATACAGAGTCAAAACGACGACAATGCATTTAAATGATTGCCCGACGCGAAGTGATGCATATATTATGTATATTTGCGCCAGACGTGGGCAGTGGCCACTCCGAGTGTCATGTGGATTACTTTGTTTTGTGCAATACCGTTTTATTACACGATACAACAAATCACACAAGCTAAACCTTAGGTTTTTTAAATACCGCTTATCATAAGGGTATATACAATGTAATACTAAGCAATTACATATTTTAAGTTCAAATTTTTTAACTGAAATAACCTAGTCTCAGATTGTCAAAATCTTCCCAATAACTCAGCAACAAACTTTATTCATTACGATTTTTAGGAGTTCTTCCCTTTAATATCTTCGGAACCCAAAACCTAATTGAAATCAAATCCTTTTAATAATAATGGTTTAGGGTACGGCCTGCGAATCGTAAGGTCGTGAGTTCGAATCCACCATTCGACTATCTCCTAGCACAAGCTTAAGCTTAGTTGGAATGGTTAACAAGATTGTTAGTAATATTTATTAAAAAAAAGAAGTACTTATTGCTAGCTTTATTATAATTATAAAATCAAAAAATATATATTGTTAACATTATTGTTGTCTATTTTCAAGTCGGTTAAAACCATATAACTGCTTCGAATAAGATGACCGTCCTGCAAGTTCTCCCACTGAGCGATGGACTTGTATTAATTTTAAAGTTATTTTTGGCTAGGACCACTCTCAGGGCCGGCATGCATCGCAATACCGCCTACCTCGTTTAGGGTCAATTATTTATATATTTAAGTTGCTCTAAATATTTGTGCTCTCGTAGCGCCGTTTTTTTTTGTGAGGAACCTACGCAAGATTGGCCAGGGACGCTGATCTCAAGTTACACCGGATTTGAGAGGTGGCAGAGCTCTTATGTCGCTCAGCAAGAACTTCCATAGGGTGAAACACTGCGAAAGGGCCCTCTGCTTGGACGGTTATTCTAAAGCGTTCGTATTTCGAACCGAGGGAGCATGAGAGGGTCGACATAGCGCCTTCATTTATGAACTGATTTCGATTTTTGTTTCCTTTTGATTTCAATTTCAAGTCGGTTTTTGTTTTTACTCGTAAATATACACTCTGGGCGATCTTGCATCCCGAGCGCTCGTGAGTTCAACTATAGAAGATATCCCAGTAATCGAATTCTACTTAGAGGATGTTCATTAATCGAACGCTAAAGTGGAAAAATTACTAGTATTACACTAAACCATGTAAAGTTCTTTAAAAAAAAATTTTAAACAACCTCGATCCAATCAGAGCCAAGACGTTTACTTATCATGTCATTGTGAAAAAATTGTAGGTCTAAAAATTAAACAACTTCCAGGGTCAAAACAGTTAGATGTAACCCGATGATCAAACATTGGTTTAAAAATATTTTATAAATTAAATTATTATTAAGCTACTGCCAGAATCATCAAACTTTTTTTTTCTAATATATATATTAGGTGTACAAAAAAGTTTTCGCCGTTTTGAGGAAGATGGTGTGGCACGAGGTTTAAGTTAGAATTCATAGATGGTAACTTTATCATGTTATTAAGTTCGCATTAGCTAATATATGACATATTTTTCACCGTCTAAAAATGTCTAAACCTGAGCCAACTAAGTGTCATATACGAGAACATTTAAAAGAATCTGCAACGCATCGATTTTTTTTTAAGATTGCTAATATTATTTTTTTTCGCAAATTTTATTAACGTTATTGTAAACCATTCCAAATAAGCTTATTCTTGTGTTAGGAGATGGTTCACGTCAATAGTCGAATGGCGGATTCGAACCCACGACCTCACGATGCGCACCGTACCCTAAACCATTGCTATTGGCCAAGGCTCTTGACGCTTGTTGCTTGTAGAAACATATACTGAGGGTGCCGTGAGAGATCCCAAAAATTTAAAAACGTTGATTTCAACGTAAAAGACAAAGATCGCCGTAGAAGTACAACAAGATTTGGAGAAATTGTAATACTATAGATTCGTTCTGAATACAAGATATGAATGTACAAGCACAACAATCCCCTCTGTATAAGAATTCGGTTAAATGTGTATATCATTTGTTTCACTAGAGGGCAGTGTAACTGACATATCACACATGTATAATTTATATCATCTTATTACTTATAGCATTTCGATTTAAAGGTTAAAGACAAGAAGTCTTATAAGGAGTCATATCTATTAAAATGTCAGTGGGCGAGACGTGTATTTATTTTTTGGTCTTGTTTTATTTGCGCCGCATAATTATGATAAGAGCACTGGGTGACGGACTTCCTATAGTCTGAGTGTCTTCCGCCACATCTTCTCCCAGCATCAACACTTTCCGAAGTGGCAATCGTGGAAAAGCAACCGCCCACCCGTCTCAACATGTGTTGCCACAGCGCTGATTTTGAGCGATGTTAAAGACTCCCCAATATCATGAAAACTCATTAGTACAAACCGATTGGAATTAAAACCTTTGACTGGCAGAACGAAATACGAATTCATTGTCACTAGCCTACAAATATCAAGTGCTTATATAATAAAAAAAAACACTTAAGTAGGTATTACAGAAATATAACCGAGCAAACGGTACACCTACCTACGTACAAATAAAGTTGTAACTATGCGTTATAATACGACAAACTTGAACTGCCCCTAGTTACAAGAGTCGTACACAATCTATGCCCACAACATTTGGACGTATAACACCAGCTGTACTGACAATGGTTTCAATTGACGACAAGATTGGTCGTCATAACCGGTTGGGATATAATCATTGGGTGACCTCGTGCCCCTGTAATATTTGTACAAGACTACACAAGAGGTGCTATACGTACAATCTTTGTTGATGGAATTATTTCACTGATACAGTACGAAAACATTCAGGGCCCCGTGTGCTAAAACAATTGTATCAAAATGAACAGTGACATCATAGCTGTCGATTTTCACTACATTTAGGTTTTTCGATGACATTCGAATATCGTTTCAATTGTTAGTATTTGTTAATCTAATATCTAATGGTATCTGTAAATCAATAGATGTCAAATAGTTGTGCGATTTACTAGTTGTCATTGAAAAATTCAATGACAATATCAGACAGTGAGTGGACGTTCGAATGGGACCAATATACAAGTATATTTACGAGTAAAAAACAAAAAAAATAACTTTATATCAAATCAATCGTAACGGATCAATCTTAAACGCTACTACGCGATTTCCCACTTCTATTTCTGAATCACAGTAGTGTTACAAAATTCTGAAGCCAATAATATCTTCCTTCTCCCACTTTTATACCTAGTCTTTAATTAAACTTGACAGGCATACTTCCACACGATTTTTAGGAGATCCCTGGTATACCTTCGGAAAGCAAGATCCTAAGCCAATAAAAGAATTAAGGTACATAATTGAAAACCTAACCCTTTCAATCAAAACAAATTTAAAACCGCTTTGGCACTCATAAACAAAATTTAAATTAACATACGAATTTAATACCTTTTCTTTTTATGAATAGGTTAAAATATTAATTCAGAGTGTTAAGATTCAGAGTATTAAGAATAAAATGTTGACATTATTACATGGGGGCGACCTGTTGCGGAATATAACTCCGCGAGAGACCACAATCGCCGGTTAAGGCGTTAATTTAATTCATGCTAATAGTTCTATTTACGGATGCAGTAATCGAACGCGCAAACCATAAGCGGTAGCATGTGGCACGTTTGCAACATCAAAAAGTCGAAGTAGAAAGTCCATGTCCGACCGTGGCCGGACACAAACTGTTGTAAAAAGAAAACTTATGCCAGAATTGACAATTCTATGACGATTCTCACTTCATTTCATATATCTATAAAGTAATAAGAATGGAAGCAATGGAAGGCGGAGATATGTAAGGTTCGTACTCACTAACACCACTCCCCCTCTCCCCCCGGTGGCCCTTCCTCATTAAATGGTGATGGACTCCGGAATCTCCAGTGGAACGTACCGCAGCCCTTCTGCACTATTCTTCTAAGCACAACCCGGGGAGGTTAATCCCTCCCCCAGAAGCCTTGTAATGCAAGGCGACAAGGGCCAGCCAATGTCGCCTTCTTCCCGGGTCCACTGTAGCGGACGACTAGGGTCTTTTAGACCCTTTTGGTCCCCTTCTACGAAACTAATAACATTTTTATTTATTTCCATAAATAACACATACGGATACTTAACCTCGATTATATTGGAGCACTTGAAAAAGTATATAAGTGCATTTTTTTCACTACAGCTTCAACCTGTCACTGTCATCATTTTGCCATAACGCGCTTAAAGAATTATAACTTTAAAAATCTAATTACTGCATTTTAATTTTGATTTGTATATATTACTACATACATATTGTCTTTAAGGGGTGTGAGATATGTGCTTGCAGGAAAACTTTAGCTAGTGTAACACAGTTCTATGATCTAGCATGGCGGGTAAAGTGTAACGGGTAGCATTACAATGTATTGTATTTTATTTCATATGTTACTTCTATATAATGTCTTTAAATCACGTGTATCTGAATACTTTCTACTCAAACAATGAAAAATTACAAACTGGTATATTTATATTATTATAGAAGTATCTGTTTATGTATATGTAAATGTATATTTATTTATCTATATAATAGTTTTAAAATGCTATTTTTAGCGGCACTACCCTTAGCCTGCTCTTAACCACTAAAGGTTAGCTGGAAGAAAATGCTAAGTAGCATTATGTTCGCCTTTGTACATGTTATTTGGTGCAATAAAGGATTTATCTATTTATCTATATGGTATTTACAGTGTTTGTGTTTTATATTAATAAAAATTGATTGATTGATTAAAATAATTAAATCGCTATCTCCTGTGAGCAGGGCCACGCGCTTTCTACACACAAACTGCACGCCCGCTCGTAAACAGAGGCGCTAGCTCCAAGGTCCACAGCGTTCGCGGCACGCACATTCAAGTGCTATATGTACGTGTATACTCTGTGTGTGCGCTGACTGATATTATTACATAATAAAAGATAAAATTACAGCCTATACGTCCCACTGCTGGGCACACACCTTGTCCCTTTAGAGAGTACATAGTCCGCCACACGGCTTTATTGCGGATTGACTTCACATCTCTTAGAAAATTTTCTAATAGTAGGTTTTTTCTGCAACAAATTCATCGGTGCCGGCACCGGGGATCGAACTTGGGTTGTTAGCATACTATACAACTTCAGGCGACCGCCTGGACACAGGACTACCACGACTTTTCAGGTGTAACGCCTGTAAACGAAGGACACTAACGGACACACAATTTACGTGATATATGATTCGTAAGAACGATGGATATCTATCGATTGCAGATTCATTGCCATCATTGTATTATTTCCTTACACAGGACGGTTACCCTGATTAACCACACGAAATATAAGAATTTTAATGACGAACCTATGCATGTGGACAGAGGAGCTGCCCACGACTCGTTCACTAGATTGAGAGGTGGCTAAGGCTCTTAGCTCGCTCAGCCTGAACCTCTATGGTTGGTAATTCGACGCAAGGATCCCCCGGTGAGGGGTAACCTCGGCTTGGGCAGTTGTTAGTTATAGGACTTCTAGGCTTTTTATATGAACGTGTGCTTTTCCAAAGCAAGGCTCAGTAGGCACAGAAACAATTCTAGACTTAAAACTGCTCTAAACTGATATATCAAGTTTCATTATCAATAAAAAAATAAATATACTTTACTATAACCTGTTATTAAAATCGTAAATAACAATTATTTACATTTACAACAGCTCTGGCCGTAGCAAGACGTGACGGCCTTCGCTTAAAACCGTAAACACGATTTGCATTCATATCCACTATTAACATGCTAAATATTATGCGGGATATTGAACATTCCGTAGTGGAACATGATTTTAACATTATCATAAAAAAAATTAAATGGAAAGAACCCGTACTCTGGTATTCTAAAATGGAATAAATTATATAGAGCACTACTAGCTCAGTCCCGAGCGGTTGGCTGAAGGTGCACAGTATGCTAGCAACCCGAGTTCGATACCCGGTGCCAATGAGATTGTTTGTTGCAATTTTAAGTGCTGATACATCATCACCAAGGAAAACGTCTTAGAAAATTTTCCGCACAAGAGTCGCGTGGCGGTCTATGACCGTATGCTCTGTACATAGTGAAGCTCTGTGCCCAAAAGAAGAACACATAGAGCCGCATCGAGCCACTTCCGGCTATTCTTATAAGGTCGTCGGTCCATCTGGACGTACCCTACGCTACTCCGCCCCATGCGCGGCATTCCAAGACTTTCCTTCTCCACCTGCCGTCACTCACCAGGCAGATGTGGCTGGCCCACTGCCACTTCAACTTGCTAACTTTAAGAGCTATGTCGACTACCATTGTTCTCCGTCGAATTTCTTCGTAGCTCTTTCCATCGCTCGTTGTGCGACTTTCAGCTTGTGGACCAGCCCAACGGTCAGAGTTCAAGTCTCTGCGCCATCTCTGTCATTCCACTGATGGAAATAGGCGATCGATACGATTCCCTGCTCTCCTCATCCACTTCTCCGGCTATCCTTATAAGGTCGTCAGTCCATCTCATCATGCGCGGCTTCCATTCCAAAACTTTCTGCTATTAATGACTTAAGATGTGGCCGGCGCACAACCACTTCAACTTGCTAACTTTAAGAGCTATGCACTACCTTTGTTGACCTTCGAAACTCATTAAAAAGTGGTTAAAGATATATGTTCACAGTCTTTGTAAATGTGATGAACATGCGCGGGCATTGTTACCAAGTGCCGCGTAACAAAGCGAGCGGAAAGTTAATACCGCAAGATATAACTGTTAACAAAAGCATTTTGTATCGCTTCTGTATCAAATAAACAAACGCATATACATTCCTTATGCAGTATTGTAATAAGGTGCAAAATTCATTTGCATACAAGATCGATTTTATCGAGAATGTGAGTGTAATGAGCGCAATTGTCTAATTAATGCACAAACATTTGTATAGTCTTCACTGTATACTTGTAGTTTCTTTTTTAAGTAAAACTTCTTTGCTTGAGCGGTAAGATGGTGAATGATTTACGAAGTGTGATTGGGCGAGGAGAAGGGAAGTTGAGAGGAGATATAAGTTGGTGAAGATAGACAAGTATATTTACGAGTAAAAACAAAAACCGACTTTAAATAGAATCCAACGTTAAACGCCATTACGCGCGGACGCCCTTTTTTATTGTACTCGTATTTCCAAATTATCGTATGAATAGGACTAAATCAAACATAATAAGAATCTAATCAAACTTTCATCAAACTACTCTTAAAGTACATCCTTTTCAATAAAAAATGAATCATCAAAATCCGTTGACGTGATATTGAGTTATTCGACCATTTATGGAGCACATACTTGACGTATATTTAAGACTTGTCTCATGGATCGCACGGTCAAAATTGGACCAAATTTAAATGGACTTAAATGAAACACATGGGAAGGACCAGCTTTCAAATAAAAATCATCAAAATCGGTTGTCCCAGTCTAAAAATATGCGGTAACAAACATAAAAAAATACAGACGATTTTTTATTAAATTGAGAATCTCCTCGTTCATTTTGACACAATTGGTTTTGCAGAGTCGAAACCCAGGGGAGATGCAGATGCGTTGCCGGTCTTGAATAATGGAGCTTAATTCTTCATAGTCCGTTCAGTTCCTTCCAAATCATAAAGGTTTGGAAACACCATGGCAAATATAGCGATGGCAGCAAATGGTCAGTGATCCGTAATGTCGTAGATTCAACTCTTAATGCAAACGTGAAACGCAGAAATCGTCTCCGTCTCTGAAGTTAGAAGTCAAGATATTCCCAAAGAGTATATGTTTGTATAATATATTGTTAGTGCACTGTCGCCGCGTTGGCGTGAATTGGACTGGTTTTGAATCTCCGTTACCAATACCATGTTAAGAATCATTCTTAAGCGTTTCAGCATTAACCTGTTTATTATTCTTTTATTCTTGTATTTTCTTTTATTTTATCGAATTGAATAATAAAATAACGAATATATTACAATACTAATACACATTTGACTGGATGAAGTCATCTTAAGTGTTCAATTTCACAGAAACCAGTTTATTCCTTTTTTTTAACTACACAGATTTGCCACAGAAGCTAGCCTTGCCTGCTTCACCGGAATTAGACGAGGTATAGCTCTTAGGTAGCTTAGCCTGAACCTCTATTGCTAGTAACTCGACACAATGGTCCCCCCGGTGTTTAGTAACCTCGGCTTGGACGGTTAATATGTTGGGGCGCCCGAATGGGCCGAACCACGACTTGGTCGGCCGCTATTTCACGGACAATCTAAGGGACATTTAAAAACTAAACTAACTTTGAGTGCCACTTCGGGAAGCGTTGGCACTGGGAGAAGAAGTGGTCGGAGAAACTCCCGCAACAGCAGCAACTCCTAACATCTAAGGGGTAGGGGGCCTATCCATAAAATAGCGGTAACGCGTGAGGATTATTCGTAATCTCACATGGTCGCGAATGGATTTTTTATGGGCTGTTTATTCATTTTTTATATAAGACAAGGGGCAAACGATGATCGTCGCCTTTGAACATCCACAACAGCAAGAAAGAAGACGAAGTGCACGGCGTAGCTATTTCAAATGCTAAATCAACACCATATGGTGGGCGCTGTAGGAGTTTATGATATGGAAACCTTCATGTCTGAGAATCTTCAGCCATTCCGTTTTAGGATACCTCCGTCGCGTTTATATTCTGATGACCCTCGTTTTATAGAAGCCATGTGTCTAGCAGATTATCCAAACCAATCAGTGATAACTTTCTTCGTTCATGTCAATCTGTTGCAACAATTTTGCGGCAGCGATGTTTGGATATTACGACGTTAACATTTTCCAGTGTTCGTCGAGCCTAATGGGATTATCTATGACACGTAGAGTCTAATTAAGTAATCAGCACAATCGACGCATGCGGTCGCTGGCCTGTCGCCAGTTATCACGGCTACGGGTGATTGAACGATCCAAGATGGAGTTGATATAATCATTTCTTCATATATTGTCGACCAAGAAAAGAAATTAGTCAGACATTGAATAAATAGAGAAGAATCAGGCCCGTTGTCACTTATATACTATGATGAATTGGATTGCCGGCAACTCGCTCGTCAGGCGAAACGCAAAATTTCACAGTGCAGAGGGGCTCCAGTGCGTTCCTCTGAAGATCCCAGAGCCCCTCACCATGCACCGAGGAAGCGCTACCGAGGGGGTTTTAGTATAAGTAAAAGCCCCACGTAAGCGCCGCCTTCCGTCCAGAAAGCGGGGTATCTCGTTAAAGATTTCTCCACCGACAACAAAAAGGAAAGTCAGGGTATTGTGAAGTTTATTCCAAAGTCCACGTTAACAGGTCTGCCTAGAATGAAACAAACTCTCAAAGCATCCCACCAATTTCGCCGCCGATTGCGACAACTATATTCACGATATTGCTGATGTTTCGTAGGCCTCTTCTCCACCCAGCGTCAACTCTTCCCAGTGGTAGGTATCGATAGTAAAGCTAGTTGCACTTTCTACAAGTCCGACAGAAACAACTAACCGAGACGTGGCTCGGCCCTCCCGGTTAGATCTCGGATAGATTAAGAACCCTAGCTGAGGTTCCCACTCGGGGACCCACCACCGAGGTATTCCTATAGAGATTCATGGTGAAGCGCCTTACAGTTCGGTCAACTCTCAAATTACGGTAAAATTGTGGCCAATTAGACTTTCACAAAAAAATAAAATAAAAAGGAAGTTATTATGTTATCTTAATGACGCTACATCAATAGCTGATACCATTAGAATACCATTAATAAACATAACACAATCTAATTCATGTCTGAACAAACAGACGTACAAAACACGCGACGCGAGCTAAAAACAACATTCCATGGCGAGATCGAAAATAAAACCGAGATGTTTACGCTCTCTAATACCGAATTGTATTTAGGGCTTAAGTTCAAAGGAGGACTTTGAAGTCCAATGAACTTAATTGAGGCACTAAAATTTTGAAATAACCACATGCCGCTTAATGCCTTCTTTTGCAGTCCACAGAGATATTTTTTTTTCTAAATGATTAACGTTTATTCTGACTAAACCTTAAAGTTAAAGGCTAAACATTGCAAAAAAAACATTTCTATCACTATAACATGTACTGAATTTCTTTTTGCTTGTGGTACAACGCCAATAGAAATATCGCGAGTACATAAAAGATTAACGAGATGGCGTTATAAACGTATTGTGCATTCAACAATAAAGATGGACGTATAAAGCAAAACCGTATCTATATAACAATGAAACATTTCCGAGATACAATAGTATACAATATACACGAGAATTTGTTGTTTAAAAATATTGCAGTGAAAATGATTCAATTTAGGATTTTAAAAAAAGTACTATTTCCTACATATGGCCCATAAGTGTTGACTGCTACGTCATCTTAGCTTCTTTTATTAAGAAAATCATGCGCCCGAAGCTATATGCTGCCAGGACGCGATATCGAAGAGAAAGATTGGAAACACATTGGACAGGGTGAGTCAATAATAATTTCGAACTCATATCGCAGTAATACAAAATAAATGAACGCTCGTTTATAACAATGATACAATAAGGACGGGGCAATGATCTGTTGAACGGTTTATTGTCGCAAGTGTTTTCTGCAGCTCGTTTCTATTTATGAGGCGGTGAAATCGAGTAATTCGTCAGCGATACATTGTCGCTAAGACAAAGGAAATTACAATTATTTTATCTGTTATTACCTGACCCGCATACGTTGTATTGCCATAGTATTTATTTCTCGCTCAGCTATAGTTTTGGGCTCGTAGAATAAGACTACGGTATCTGCCTGTCGTAGAAGGCGACTAAAAGGGGCGACATTCACTGGGCGACAAGGGTGGGAGCATTTGAATCCGCCAAAGTGGACCCGAAAAGAAGAAGACATCGGCTGGCCCGTGTCGCCTTGCACTGCGAGGGCATAGGGGAGAGCACAGTGCAGAGGGAATCCACTCACTATGCACCGAGGAAAGGCCACCGGGGAGGTTTGAGTGAGTGAAAACCCCACATAATATCGGGGTTATATTATCGTCGATATATTATCGTCGGGGTTATATGGGTAGTATCTTGTTGAAGATTTCTCCCCGTCAACAAAAAAAATCTATCAATATAATAAACTAAACAACACAACGATAAACCTCTTAACACAAACATCATTTGAAAAACCGTTTTTCTAATGCGAAAGAAACAGTAATTGTATCTGATTGATTTATGATATGACGTATATTTCAAGTTGTTTGTACATTGGTTGGTTGAATATCTAAACGTCATTCTGGTCAACCAAGGTTTTATAAAATCTGATTTTAATGAATTAAATCTTGTATATACTAAACTTGTTCTAAAATAACAATAACAAAGATGTAAGAATCATCCAATTTGGTGCAGTAGTTCGAAAGTTATTCGCATACATACATTTCGGCGTTACATTTTTATTTACGTAATTCTTTATTGCTATTTTAAGTGCTGAGTTACAAAGGGCGTTAGGTTTCTAATGCATAAAAAATTTTACCCGTTATTATATGCGGACGCCCTTATATCGCCATAATATAATTAATCAGAATCTAACCAAACTCTCAACAAACTACCCTTAAAGTACACCCTTTCCAATAACATGTTAATCATCGAAAATATCAAAGTCGGTTGGCGTGATATTGAATGATTCCTCTCCCTTTGTCGCGCTCATACTTATGTTACACATAGTTGATGCAAATTTAAGATTTATATGTCTTTCACAGGGATCCCATTGTCAAAATTAGACCACACGGGAAGCTCCAGCTTTTAAATAAAAAAAAGAATCATCAAAATCGATTCACCCAGTCGAAAGTTACGAGGTAACAAACATAGTAAAGAAACATACAGACGGAGTGAGAATTTTTTTTTGAAGTAGGTTGCACCTTTTCAAACTATTCATTATGAATTATGAAGCTTATTGTTTCTCAAATAAAGCTATATGATACATGGTTTCTATGTGTAAGCGTCCTATGTATGTTAAATTGTTTCAATCACTATGTAATTAATTTACCAGCAATACCTCAGGTCGTATCAAAATGTACGGTATTCTAACAACAGTTAAAACTAGTACATTGCGTCTTTTAACTAACCTGGTTAGTCGTCAGGTCCCACTGATCTGCCACAAAGGACTGCCTGCTGTACAGAAACACCGGCACCTGGTGGTCCTTCACCGGTGTTGGGTCGCTGTTCACCCTCACCACGGTCAGGTGCGTTGTTGTAGTGCCAACTGCCAATGAAACGCACACGGTCACAAGTCAAAATAACATTTTCTAACACATGCAGGTTTCCTCACGGTGTATTCCTTCACCGCAGACACGTGGTAAGTCAGCATTTGAAATTGCAACAAACTAATTTTTATTGGTGCCGGCGCCGGGATCTAGCTCTAACTTGGGTTGCTAGCGTACTATGCAATTTGAGACGACCGCCCGGACAATGAGCTACGTACGGGTTATACGGCTATCACGTTGCTTATTTTGTAAGGTGCGGCCTGCGATGTTACCCGCGTATAAAACTATTTTCTAAAATACTTATTACATAAGCTATCTGCCAGTGAAAGACACGTGAAAATCGGTCCAGTCGTTCCAGATATTTTATTATATGTACCGTATACATTCATATGCATGTATTATACAGCGGTTATTTTAGTATTACACAAACAGACACTCCACTTACTTAGTTCTTGTATAGATAATACACAGGAGCTAAAGCTAAGAGCTTTATTTCGGGACATCCTGTACATACCACGTTAGTGCTATTATATGTAATATCAACGTGAACGTTTAATTAACACGCATCAAACTTAATCACGTCTGCGATAACCAGATAGCGAGCTGTCGGCAACAGATAATGCTTCGTACATTACAGGTTTTACGCACGCGTTTTAGTGATTTGTTCGTATCACATCAGGTGGCATCGTAGTCAAGAAAGTATTAAAAAAAAACCTGTTTAACCAACTTTAAAATGAAGAGGTATCTCAATTAGTCAAATATTCTCTATCTTTCTTAATGTTTGTTCACTCAGCGCCGTCATTTATGTACGGAATTTTTGAATATTTTTTTTGTTTGAAAGAATAGGTTTTTCGCTTCTGAAGATATACCAGGAAACTCCTAAAAATCGTATGGCAAAATACTTGATGATACAGATGACTCGCACTCAAAAACATGATCCTCATTATCGCTAACAAGGGGATCGCCGTGAGGAGTGCTTTGTCTCAGATCTAAAAATAAGTACTGTAATCATAACTAAAATACTAGTTTATTACCTTTTTTTTTTGTTAACGGGGAGGAAATCTTCAAGAAGATACCCCGCCTTCTGGGGGGGAAGGCGGCGGTTATGTGGGGTTTTTACCCACTAATACCTCCCCGGTGGCCCTTTCCTCGGTGCATGACGAGGGGCTCCGGGATCTCCAGTGGAACGCACCGGAGCCCCTCTGCACTGTGCTCAAGGAGAGCACGTCTCGATGCCCGTCCCTGTGCCCCTCATAGTGCAAGGCTACACGGGCCAGCCGATGTCGCCTTCTTCCCGGGTCCACCTTAGCGGACGACAAAGGCCCCCACCCTTGTCGCCCAGTGAACCCGAGGCCCCTTTTAGTCGCCTTATACGACAGGCAGGGGATACCGTAGTCTTATTCTTGAGAGCCCAGAACTACAGGGCTGAAACTTTATTACCTACGATATTGTCGTTCTACTACTACTTGTAAGGTGCAACCCTACACGCGTCGGAGTATCACTTTAGTCCTGTGATCTAAAAAACACTCGTCTTTTTAATTATTTTATGATTACTTGATAATTAATAATCATCAGACTTTGTCTATCTACTGCTGGAAATAGGCCTTCCCCAATGCCTTTCACCGGATACGGTCCTCAGCTTTCAGCATCTAGCCACTTCCGGCTATCCTTATATGGTCGTCGGTCCATCGGGAGGGTGGGCGCCCCAAGCTTCTCCGGCGTGTGCGCGGCCTCCATTCCAAGACTTTCCTCCCTCATCTACCGTCGCTGACTCGGCAGATGTGGGCGGCCCACTGTCACTTCAACGCTGACTTTGTCGCAGAGAGAGCTATGTCGACTACCTTTGTTCTCCGTCGAATTTCTTCGTTTCGTCTATCCCTTAGAGAAATGCCAAGCATAGCTGTTTCCATCGCCAATAGTCCAAGTCTATGTACTGCGGTCATGGCTGGGAGGACGCACTGATAGAAGACTTTTGTCTTCTTGTCTTCTTTTGTGATAATGAATAATACCATCAAAACATAATAAATAACAACAATTGTTTTCATACATACGTTATTATTTAAAGACGCGTCGACGATATCGATAAAATGTTTGATTTATTGCGGAAAATGCGGCGGGTAAGAGCGAGGCACATCACTATTCATATAAATAGATTTATGTAGAAGCAGTGCTCATACGAGGCGCACGTTTTAAACATAATGCATAATGATGTGTTGAGCACTGTTGTTGTTATTTGCTTATTGATAACACCAGCACAAATTAAATGAGACAAACATCGATAACAAGCAAATGCTAGGACCTTCACTGACATTGCTTTGCAAACAGCAATAATGTTATGTTAAAAGTTATAGTGAAAGTAACAGCCTTTATTTATATAATATATATGTCCAGTGTTGGGCGCAGTCCTTCTCTGTAGAGAGTATAAGGGCATAGTCCGCCATGCGGCCCTAGTACGGATTGGCAGGCGTCACATGGCTTAGAACAAAATTTTAACACATATTTTTCCTCACGATGTTTTCCTTCACCGCCGAGTGCGTGGTGAATCGATACATAAAATTGCAACAACAAATTTATTGGTGCCGGCACCGGGGATCGAAGTCGGGTTGCTAGCGTACTATGCAACTTGAGCCAACCGCCCGGACACTGAGCTACCACGGCAATGCTATGTATGCTTCGATAATTAGAGCACATAGAGTAGTTAAAGGCATGTTGGTGAGAGCGTGACGAAATCTGTTCGGGCGACGCGAATGGAGGTTAAGAGGAAGATATAATTTAGTAGAGATAGGAAGAGAGAGTTACGTTTCGTATATTACTCTTAGGCAAGAGGTGCTAGCACGCTAATAGCAAATTACGTTTCTTATATCTAAGAGATATTGTAGGCCTATTATTTGTATCATAGAAGCAGGAGAGAGCAGAGCGCACAAAAAAGAATGAAAAATAGACAAAACACAGTTTAAGTTACACGGACAAATAATACAAATCATATGATGCCAATATCGGACACCGTCTCAGCATATGCTGTCGCAAGGATGCGACAGCGCAGATTTTCAGCGGTGCCCGGGACTACCTACCTAAAGACGTGCGCGCGCAATACTACTTTTAGATGGAATTTATACAGACAATAAGAGTATGAAAAATATGATACAAGAATAAAACAGTTATGAGATTAAAATATATTTTATAAAATAAAATAATAGATGAAAAAATTTCATAAATAAATAAATTATTGAGTCAAAAATAAACTAATGTAAATAATATGATAATTAAACGTATAAAGTTTTAATTATATAATGAAATATTGAAAATATTGGAAACAACAAGCCACCGATATCAAGGGGATATTATCTTTTTGTAACTTCATCGTTATTAGTTTTACTCAAGTCATGTGGTTTAGCGCACACTTGTTTTTTAATTATTTGGGCAAACAAAGCAGTTATAAAACATAGGAGCTTCAAAACTTTTTATATTGTTAGCTCTAGGTAACGGTAAAGGGAAGATAAAATTAATAATCCACATTCACATTGATTCAGCAACTAAATTAAATCTCGATTTTGTTTATTTAATTTAGTTGATTTTTTTTAAGTGGGCGCTATTTATTATTCTTGCCCGGAGTGTCAGTGGTCGTACCGCCGATACTGCGTATAAAACATACTATAATTTTTCAGTGTCAACTCACGTTATAAAAGATTATTATATGTTGCTACCGTATGAATGTGAATGTACGGTCCGTGTATGTGTGAGTGTATCAGGGTCAACGAACCCGCTTGGTCCTACGACAACTGAAACAATTTGCACGTTATGTGTTCGTGTTGTTATTAACATTATCTAATTATAAAGCGGACGAATTCATTCAATGATAATAAAATTATTCACACGACACTGTACAAATATCCACTGGTAGTGTCTGATTGGACGATAGAAGAAAAGAAACTTGGTAAATTG
The DNA here is from genome assembly GCA_029286785.1 of Meandrusa payeni. NCBI lineage: Eukaryota > Metazoa > Arthropoda > Insecta > Lepidoptera > Papilionidae > Meandrusa > Meandrusa payeni. The sequence continues at coordinate 12,786,684 of JAGSMX010000027.1, forward strand.
AAACGAAGTTCCTTGCAGCAGGCTTTGAGGATATAGGGTCATGCTGCCCGACCGTGCTGAAAAAATGTGAGACTAAACCCGTAAGAAAAATATATAACGGAAGTGCTATAATCGCATACACCGTGACTAATAAGCATGTAGTTCAACTCTCTGATCACAGGTGGCGCTTTAACTAATAATTTATTGCCACAAAAAATTAAAAAACGTTATTTTATTTTACTTAATAATTTTAATTACTATTTTTATTTTATTATACGTTATTTATTATTTTCTAAAATACTAAATTTCCTAAATACTTTTATACAGTTACATTAAATTATTTAGGAATTCAAATTGTAGAATTGCGCGCGCACATTGGTAGTCCTGGGCACCTCTGAAACTCGGCGCTGCGGCAGCCTCGCGACAACATAAGCTGAGACGGTATCCAACGTTGGCATCATATCCTATTTGTCGGCTCTTTCCTTTTTAAAATATTTATTTTTTCTTCTTCTAACGTGTTGTATATTTTGTTTGTAATGTATATTTGATGCCAATAAATAAAATGTCTATATCTCTTTGACGTATTTGGTAATGATTTAATGATAATTACTACGACTGTAATAGATTATGTCCATTCTTCTTCTTAGTCGTCTCCTTCATTGCTGAAGGTCGTGTCTAGCAAAGTGTTGATCGCTCGCTTAACGATTAATTTCCACGTGTCCCTGTCCTCGGCGGTCTTCATGGCTTTGGTTATTAATCTGGTCCATTAACTTATATAAAACTAACTAAACTATAGAACACAAGCCAAGTCGGTGTCTATGCAATTAGGAATTCTGGGGTGATAAAGGCAGCTAGAATGATTCTTAATAATTCCTCTCCCCGTAGTAAATGAAGAATGCAAAGAGCCCCTGTAACACAAGCAACACGCACAAACCCGAAAATAAACCGGCCCAGTTCGAAGACCTTAAGCGCGTTTAGTTCATTATGGGCATTTCTGTTACAGGAGTGCGCGATATATATCGATATTATATGAACGCGATATATCGCTTCAATCCGATATTATCGAACCATCTAATATCGATATATTACATTCAATAACCAATTATCGTATGTATCTTACAATCCTACTCTTCGCGATGGCAGTACTAGTAGTATAAATTTTATTATCTGTACCGCGGCTTACTGAAATATAAACAAAGGATATGATGTAAGGAATGTATCGCATATTATCCACATAACATTACGATATATTATATCGAAAAAATATCGATGCATTAATTTACTAACAGACTAGGGAACTAACAGACTAGGGATGCATGAACATCCCTAGTCTGTTAGTAAATTATTAAAATCCTGTGATAACATGTTATCTACGCCCGATAAGAAATCACGTATAATTGACTGACAGTAATTATCATTTTTTATCATATTTAATACAGTTGCTCCTGAGTTTATCTTTTTATGTAGCGTATTATCTAATGATATACATAGATACAATATTGCACATCCTTTAATATAAAAAATGGGAGAGGCAATTTTGGTCTCAGAGTCATATATCAAGTTAATAGCCGAAACATAACGTCGTAAGCGCGAAAGCCAGGAGGCGACTTTCATCAATACTTAAACTTAAAGATTTTGTAATAAAAAATATGATTTTTATAAATATAAACAAAACATGCCACCTGTTAACCAACCACCAACTAAGCCTAAGCTTGTGCTATAGGAGAAGGTTCACGTCAATAGTCAAATGGTGGATTCGAACCTAAGGAGATTAGCAGACCGTTCCCTAAACCATTTTTTTTATGTAACAATAGGCATAACTACTGACTTATGTACTAAATTCATAGTTTTATTGCCCCTTGTCCTTTTTAATCTAAGTATAGTATGCCTATGCTATACCTAGTTCCCCCAACGTAGTTAGGTTAGGGCAGTTTTTCTCCCATCACCCTGTAGTTTTGGGCTCTCAAGAATAAGACTACGGTATCCCCTGCTGTAGAAGGCGACTAAAAGGGGCCTCGGGTTCACTGGGCGACAAGGGTGGGGGCCTGCGTCGTCCACCAAAGTGGACCCGGGAAGAAGGCGACATCGGCTGGCCCGTGTCGCCTTTCGCTGCGAGGGCACAGGGGAGGAGGGAGTAACCTCCCCCCGGGACGTGCTCTCCTTGAGCACAGTGCAGAGGGGCTCCGGTGCGTTCCACTGGAGATCCCGGAGCCCCTCGTCATGCACCGAGGAAAGGGCCACCGGGGAGGTTTTAGTGGGTAAAAACCCAACATAACCGCCGCCTTCCCCCCAGAAGGCGGATTGAGGATTTCCTCCCCGTTAATAAAAAAAAAAAAGGTTTTCTACCATGCCTTTCCTCTCATTCTGTCATCATTCTTGTTAGTGTTTTTATTTTATTGCAATATTACATTTCACTTATTTTAAAACAGTTTCTATCTCTACATTCTTAATTATATTATACACTTCAATCCCTAAACCATGAGGCTATTGACGCTTCATGTATTCACTGTATCAATGTTCACAGATGCTGTGCCGTCTCACATGGCCTATTATAACGGTGGGGCGTATGTAAGCACAGTCAAGCCTTGTAATTAATTTAATTATGAAATTTAATGTTAATGTATTTATCTATTCAACCGATTTTAAAAGGAGGAAGTTCTCAATTCGGTTGTATTTTTTTATGTTCATTACGGCATAACTTTTGACTACGTGAACCGATTTTGATGATTTTTTATTTGGTCCATATCTGACAATTGGATCCATGAGAAAACCGTGGAAGTCAAATTTGCATCAAGTATGCGCGCCACAAATGGACGAATAACTCAATATCACGCCAACGTATTTAGATAATTCATTTTTATTGGAAAAGATGTACTCTAAGAATAGTTTGATGAAAGTTTGGTTACGTTCTGATTAAGTTTGATTTCGTAATATTCCCGATACGATAATTTGGAAATACAAAATGGCGTTTTCGCGTTTAACGTTTGATTCGATTTGATGTCGGTTTTTATGTATATATTACATTATTATATATTACTAACAATTAGTAAGCAAAGAATGAAATTAAATAAATTATTTTATATTATAACGAAGCCTGTCCACTCTGCTGGATTGATATTATTAGTAAGAAATCAATCGAAAAGCGAGTAGCACATCGGAGTTGTTAATTGTCCGGACAATCATAAGTTAAATGCTTATCCACTAGGCTACAACTGCTTTTATCATCATCATCACCATCAGCCTATGTCAATCCATTACTGGAAATAGGCCCACCATTCCACCATATACGGTCCTCCAGCCACTTCTTTCCTTAAGGTCGATCCATCTGGAGGTACGGCGCCCAACGCTTCTCCAAGCCATGCGCGACCTCCATTCCAAGAATTTCCTTCCCTATCTGCCATCACCGACTCGACAGATGTAATATTTATCATCAATAACTAATAAGTAAATTAACAATTACATGATACGTTCGTAGAGCAAGTTTGCTATGTTATCTCGCAATAACCCCGGTGCTTATCGACCTACGATTTGAGCGAAACCGAACAACATAAATACATGTGTTATTATGTCTTGTACGTATGTATTACAAAATGTCCGATATTTGCTTCGTTATCTTCTATTACTCGCGTTATGAAAAATATTTTTTTTACGTAAACCTTCTTTACTCACGCTTAACTCGGGGAGTAAGCTGGTGAGAATATTACGAAAAGGGTAGTAGGGCGAGGAGAAGGGAATTAGAGATTAAGATATAAGTTAGTGAAGATAGAAATAGAGAGATTACTCTCGTATATTACAGTAGGTGTAGGGCAAGAGGGAGAGGTGCAACCATACACACATTTTTTTTTTCTTTCTTGAACAACCGTGTATATATTTTATGTATATAGATGGAGCTAGAACCTCCCTAGGATTCCTAGTCTGCTATTTGCCAGTGACGTTTCATTACGAAACCAATCTGTTACAATCATATCAAAAATAATTCCGTCAAATACTAACTACACACGATTGGCGGGCAAGTATTTATTATTTTCTAAAATACTAAATTTCCTAAATACTTTTATACAGTTACATTAAATTATTTAGGAATTCAAATTGTAGAATTGCGCGCGCACATTGGTAGTCCTGGGCACCTCTGAAACTCGGCGCTGCGGCAGCCTCGCGACAACATAAGCTGAGACGGTATCCAACGTTGGCATCATATCCTATTTGTCGGCTCTTTCCTTTTTAAAATATTTATTTTTTCTTCTTTTGATGTGATGTATATTTTGTTTGTAATGTATATATGATGCCAGTAATCTCTTTGACGTATTTGGTAATGATTTAATGATAATTACTACGACTGTAATAGATCGGTTCTATAACCAGGATTCTGGTCCATTAAATTATATAAAACTAACAAACTATAGAACACAAACCAAGTAGGTGTCTATGGAATTAGAATTCTGGGGTGATAAAGGCAGCTAGAATGATTCTTAATAATTCCTCTCCCCGTAGTAAATGAAGAATGCAAAGAGCCCCTGTAACACAAGCAACACGCACAAACCCGAAAATAAACCGGCCCAGTTCGAAGACCTTAAGCATGTTTAGGTCTTTATGGGCATTTCTGTTACAGGAGTGCGCGATATATATCGATATTATATGAACGCGATATATCGCTTCAATCCGATATTATCGAACCATCTAATATCGATATATTACATTCAATAACCAATTATCGTATGTATGTTACACACCTACTCTCCGCGATGGCAGTACCAGTAGTATAAATTTTATTATCTGTACCGCGGTTTTGGCTTACTGAAATATAAACAAAGGATATGATATAAGGAATATATCGCATATTACGATATATTATATCGAAAACAATATCGATATATTTTTGCATGAACATCCTAGTCTGTTAGTAAATTATTAAAATCCCGTGATAACATGTTATCTACGCCCGATAAGAAATCACGTATAATTGACTGACAGTAATTATCATTTTTTATCATATTTAATACAGTTGCTCCTGAGTTTATCTTTGTATGTAGCGTATTATCTAATGATATACATAGATACAATATTGCACATCCGTTAATATAAAAAATGGGAGAGGCAATTTTGGTCTCACAGTCATATATCAAGTTAATAGCCGAAACATAACGTAGTAAGCGCGAAAGCCAGGAGGCGACTTTCATCAATACTTAAAGAATTTGGTAATAAAAAAATATGATTTTTATAAATATAAACAAAACATGCCACCTGTTAACCAACCACCAACTAAGCCTAAGCTTGTGCTATAGGAGAAGGTTCACGTCAATAGTCAAATGGTGGATTCGAACCTAAGGAGATTAGCAGACCGTTCCTTAAACCATTTTTTATGTAACAATAGGCATAACTTCTGACTTATGTAATAAATTCAGAGTTTTATTGCCCTTGTCCTTTTAATCTAAGTATAGTATGCCTATGCTATATCTAGTTCCCCAACGTAGTTAGGTTAGGGCAGTTTTTCTCCCATCACCCTGTAGTTTTGGGCTCTCAAGAATAAGACTACGGTATCCCCTGCTTCTCGTAGAAGGCGACTAAAGGGGCCTCGGGTTCACTGGGCGACAAGGGTGGGGGCCTGCGTCGTCCACCAAAGTGGACCCGGGAAGAAACGACATCGGCTGGCCCGTGTCGCCTTTCGTTCTGAGGAGCACAGGGGAGGAGGGAGTAACCTCCCCGGGACGTGCTCTCCTTGAGCACAGTGCAGAGGGCTCCGGTGCGTTCCACGTGAGATCCCGGAGCCCCTCGTCATGCACCGAGGAAAGGGCCACCGGGGAGGTTTTAGTGGGTAAGATCCCCACATAACCGCCGCCTTCCCCAGAAGGCGGATTGAGGATTTCCTCCACGTTAAAAAAAAGTTTTTCTACCATGCCTCTCCTCTCATTCTGTCATCATTCTTGTTAGTGTTTTATTTTATTACAATATTACATTTCACTTATTTTAAAACAGTTTCTATCTCTACATTCTTAATTATATTATAAACTTCAATCCTAAACCATGAGGCTATTGACGCTTCATGTATTCACTGTATCAATGTTCACAGATGCTGTGCCGTCTCACATGGCCTATTATAACGGTGGGGCGTATGTAAGCACAGTCAAGCCTTGTAATTAATTTAATTATGAAATTTAATGTTAATGTATTTATCTATTCAACCGATTTTAAAGGAGGAAGTTCTCAATTCGGTTGTATTTTTTATGTTCATTACGGCATAACTTTTGACTACGTGAACCGATTTTGATGATTTTTTATTTGGTCCATATCTGACAATTGGATCCATGAGAAAACCGTGGAAGTCAAATTTGCATCAAGTATGCGCGCCACAAATGGACGAATAACTCAATATCACGCCAACGTATTTAGATAATTCATTTTTTAATGGAAAAGATGTACTCTAAGAATAGATTGATGAAAGTTTGGTTAAGTTTGATTTCGTAATATTCCCGATACGATAATTTGGAAATACAAAATGGCGTTTTCGCGTTTAACGTTTGATTCGATTTGATGTCGGTTTTTATGTATATATTACATTATTATATATTACTAACAATTAGGAAGCAAAGAATGAAATTAAATAAATTATTTTATATTATAACGAAGCCTGTCCACTCTGCTGGATTGATATTATTAGTAAGAAATCAATCGAAAAGCGAGTAGCACATCGGAGTTGTTAATTGTCCGGACAATCGTAAGTTAAATGCTTAGCCACTAGGCTACAACTGCTTTTATCATCATCATCATCATCATCATCAGCCTATGTCAATCCATTACTGGAAATAGGCCCACCATTCCATCATACACGGTCCTCCAGCCACTTCTTTCCTTAAGGTCGATCCATCTGGAGGTAGGGCGCCCAACGCTTCTCCAAGCCATGCGCGACCTCCATTCAAAATTTCCTTCCTATCTGCCATCACCGACTCGACAGATGTAATATTTATCATCAATAACTAATAAGTAAATTAACAATTACATGATACGTTCGTAGAGCAAGTTTGCTATGTTATCTCGCAATAACCCGGTGCTTATCGACCTACGATTTGAGCGAAACCGAACAACATAAATACATGTGTTATTATGTCTTGTACGTATGTATTACAAAATGTCCGATATTTGCTTCGTTATCGTCTATTACTCGCGTTATGAAATATATTTTTTACGTAAACCTCCTTTACTCACGCTTAACTCGGGGAGTAAGCTGGTGGGAATATTACGAAAAGGGTAGTAGGGCGAGAAGGGAATTTGAGAGGAAGATATAAGTTAGTGAAGATAGAAATAGAGATTACTCTCGTATATTACAGTAGGTGTAGGGCAAGAGGGAGAGGTGCAACCACACACACATTTTCTTTCTCTCTTGAACAATCGTGTATATATTATATTTTATGTATATAGATGGAGCTAGAACCTCCTCAGGATTCCTAGTCTGCTATTTGCCAGTGACGTTTCATTACGAAACCAATCTGTTACAATCATATCAAAAATAATTCCGTCAAATACTAACTACACACGATTGGCGGGCAGTATTTATTATTTTCTAAAATACTAAATTTCCTAAATACTTTTATACAGTTATATTAAATTATTTAGGAATGCAAATTGTAAATTTCGCGCGCACATTGGTAGTCCTGGGCACCTCTGAAACTCGGCGCTGCGGCAGCCTCGCGACAACGTAAGCTGAGACGGTATCCAACGTTGGCATCATATCCTATTTGTCGGCTCTTTCCTTTTTAAAATATTTATTTTTTCTTCTTTTGATGTGATGTATATTTTGTTTGTAATGTATATATGATGCCAGTAATCTCTTTGACGTATTTGGTAATGATTTAATGATAATTACTACGACTGTAATAGATCGGTTCTATAACCAGGATTCTGGTCCATTAAATTATATAAAACTAACAAACTATAGAACACAAACCAAGTAGGTGTCTATGGAATTAGGAATTCTGGGGTGATAAAGGCAGCTAGAATGATTCTTAATAATTCCTCTCCCCGTAGTAAATGAAGAATGCAAAGAGCCCCTGTAACACAAGCAACACGCACAAACCCGAAAATAAACAGGCAGTTCGAAGACCTTAAGCATGTTTAGGTCTTTATGCGCATTTCTGTAATAGGAGTGCGCGATATAAATCGAAATCATATATGAACGCGATATATCGCTTCAATCCGATATTATCGAACCATCTAATATCGATATATTCCATTCAATAACCAATTATCGTATCCTACTCTTCGCGATGGCAGTACTAGTAGTATAAATCTGATCAATCAATCAGATTTATTATCTGTACCGCGGTTTTTGGCTTACTGAAATATAAACAAAGGATATGATATAAGGAATATATCGCATATTACGATATATTATATCGAAAACAATATCGATATATTTTTGCAAGAACATCCCTAGTCTGTTAGTAAATTATTAAAATCCCGTGATAACATGTTATCTACGCCCGATAAGAAATCACGTATAATTGACTGACAGTAATTATCATTTTTATCATATTTAATACAGTTGCTCCTGAGTTTATCTTTGTATGTAGCGTATTATCTAATGATATACATAGATACAATATTGCACATCCTTTAATATAAAAATGGGAGAGGCAATTTTGGTCTCACAGTATCATATATCAAGTTAATAGCCGAAAGATAACGTAGTAAGCGCGAAAGCCAGGAGGCGACTTTCATCAATACTTAAACTTAAAGATTTTGTAATAATAAAATATGATTTTTTATACATATAACCAAAAAAAAACATGCCACCTGTTAACCAACCACCAACTAAGCCTAAGCTAGTGCTATAGGAGATAGTTCACGTCAATAGTCAAATGGTGGATTCGAACCTAAGGAGATTAGCAGACCGTTGCCTAAACCATTTTTTTTTATGTAACAATAGGCGTAACTACTGACTTATGTACTAAATTCAGAGTTTTATTGCCCCTTGTCCTTTTTAATCTAAGTATAGTATGCCTATGCTATACCTAGTTCCCCCAACGTAGTTAGGTTAGGGCAGTTTTTCTCCCATCACCCCTGTAGTTTTGGGCTCTCAAGAATAAGACTACGGTATCCCCTGCCTGTCGTACAAGGCGACTAAAAGGGGCCTCGGGTTCACTGAGCGACAAGGGTGGGGGCCTGCGTCGTCCACCAAAGTGGACCCGGGAAGAAGGCGACATCGGCTGGCCCGTGTCGCCTTCAAGAGGGCACAGGGGAGGAGGGAGTAACCTCCCCAGGACGTGCTCTCCTTGAGCACAGTGCAGAGGGGCTCCGGTGCGTTCCACGTGAGATCCCGGAGCCCCTCGTCATGCACCGAGGAAAGGGCCACCGGGGAGGTTTTAGTGGGTAAGATCCCCACATAACCGCCGCCTTCCCCAGAAGGCGGATTGAGGATTCCTCCACGTTAAAAAAAAAAAAGTTTTTCTACCATGCCTCTCCTCTCATTCTGTCATCATTCTTGTTAGTGTTTTTATTTTATTGCAATATTACATTTCACTTATTTTAAAACAGTTTCTATCTCTACATTCTTAATTATATTATAAACTTCAATCCCTAAACCATGAGGCTATTGACGCTTCATGTATTCACTGTATCAATGTTCACAGATGCTGTGCCGTCTCACATGGCCTATTATAACGGTGGGGCATATGTAAGCACAGTCAAGCCTTGTAATTAATTTAATTATGAAATTTAATGTTAATGTATTTATCTATTCAACCGACTTCAAAAGGAAGTTCTCAATTCGCTTGTATTTTTTTATGTTCATTACGGCATAACTTTTGACTACGTGAACCGATTTTAATGATTTTTTTTTTAATTGAAAGCAGGCTTCCCGTGTGCTTCCCCCATTTAAATTTGGTCCATATCTGACAATTGGATCCATGAGAAAACCGTGGAAGTCAAATTTGCATCAAGTATGCGCGCCACAAATGGACGAATAACTCAATATCACGCCAACGTATTTAGATAATTCATTTTTTAATGGAAAAGATGTACTCTAAGAATAGATTGATGAAAGTTTGGTTAAGTTTGATTTCGTAATATTCCCGATACGATAATTTGGAAATACAAAATGGCGTTTGCGCGTTTAACGTTTGATTCGATTTGATGTCGGTTTTTATGTATATATTACATTATTATATATTACTAACAATTAGGAAGCAAAGAATGAAATTAAATAAATTATTTTATATTATAGCGAAGCCTGTCCACTGTGCTGGATTGATATTATTAGTAAGAAATCAATCGAAAGCGAGTAGCACATCGGAGTTGTTAATTGTCCGGACAATCGTAAGTTAAATGCTTAGCCACTAGGCTACAACTGCTTTATCATCATCATCATCAGCCTATGTCAATCCATTACTGGAAATAGGCCCACCATTCCACCATATACGGTCCTCCAGCCACTTCTTTCCATAAGGTCGATCCATCTGGAGGTAGGGCGCCCAACGCTTCTCCAAGCCATGCGCGACCTCCATTCCAAGAATTTCCTTCCCCGTCTGCCATCACCGACTCGATATAATATTAACATCAATAACTAATAAGTAAATTAACAATTACAAGATACGTTCGTAGAGCAAGTTTGCTATGTTATCTCGCAATAACCCCAGTGCTTATCGACCTACGATTTGAGCGAAACCGAGCAACATAAATACATGTGTTATTATGTCTTGTACGTATGTATTACAAAATGTCCGATATTTGCTTCGTTATCGTCTATTACTCGCGTTATGAAATATATTTTTTTTACGTAAACCTTCTTTACTCACGCTTAACTCGGGGAGTAAGCTGGTGAGAATATTACGAAAAGGGTATTAGGGCGAGGAGAAGGGAATTAGAGAGGAAGATATAAGTTAGTGAAGATAGAAATAGAGAGATTACTCTCGTATATTACAGTAGGTGTAGGGGCAAGAGGGAGAGGCGCAACCACACACATTTTCTTTCTTTCTTGAACAACCGTGTATATATTTTATGTATATAGATGGAGCTAGAACCTCCCTAGGATTCCTAGTCTGCTATTTGCCAGTGACGTTTCATTACGAAACCAATCTGTTACAATCATAACAAAAATAATTCCGTTAAATACTAATTACACACGATTGGCGGGCAAGTGGTACAATAGACCAGAGTGGTATCGAAAAGACTACTAAAATTAGCAAATATAGTCCAATATGATGCCAATGAACTTCATCTTGCGCACAATATGTTTAGTAGACTCAGGATGTTCGTGAAATAATTCCACCGTATACTTATTCCATAATATACATTTTTTTGTGACGATCCCACACCAGATAAGCCGTAGAAGCTGACTTTCACTGTTTCAACGGATTGAGAGGTGGCAAAGGTCTTAGATGGTTTAGTCTGAACCTCTGTACTTAGTAGTCGACACAAGGGTCCCCCCGGTGAGGGGTAATTCTCTTAGGCGGTTACTTTTTACGCGTAAACACTCCGATCCCCGAGAGTGCCGGCGCGGTCGGTGTTGCTTTTTCACGGAATAACTAGGGACATTCGAAAGCAACACTTCGGGACGTGTACATATTCCATAATATTCAACGACTACTAGTAACAGAATAAAGACTTTATCACAATGCAACACGAGTTATTATTAAACGGCAATCGATATTTGATCCGTCCGCCTAGCAACTGTGCGGAGCTCAGTGGACGATTGCATATTTAATCTCTAATCTTGAGTGTGAATTTACTTCGACGATATTCTAAGCCTGCTTATAAATAGTTCACGACGGGTTTTTGACCTAAGAAATTGTTTTTGTGTATTCGTGACAACATGCTGTGATTGATTACTGGCAACAAAAATATTTTTTTAAGTCTGTGAAGCGATTTTTTTTAAATAGCAATTCACAAACGTCATGTGATCATTGGCAGTTGAATATATTAATCACTATTATGTTAAATGCTATTTTTACATTATGAAACTAGACTAAGAGACTTTCAGTTGATTAAGTTAGATAATTGTTGCAATTATGGCTTTAGGAAATGAAACAATTGTGTCTATTCTCGGTCATATAAATTCGAGTTACATAGTAAAGTTACTGACTAAATGTCGAGAAATTAAAAAATAATCTAGTAAAAATTTAACGGCTCTAAAATAAGTGAAATTAACTTTATTCACAATATACGCGTACTTATTAAGTATTCAAAACGAACAATCACTTTCTGATAAAGTTAATTAAAATAATTAAAAAAAAACAACGTCTCGAAACGACAACGAAAAAACAAATCATCTGATGACATCTTTTTCAACAGTAATTATTTGTTAACAAACCCGGGCCCCACGTTTGCTATCAGCCAACGACATTTCACTGTGACAACCAACCTATCTATATAATATCTAACTAATTTAATATTTGACGTGAAATTTTCAATACAATATTATGATTATTTGAAATTAAATTAAAAGTTACAGTCTTTATACGTATCCCACTGCTGGACACAGGCAATGTGTAATGCGAGTATAAGGGCATAGTGCCATTGGCTCGGTAAAATCCACAAGTCTTAGAAATGTCTCTTTCTAGGACATGTAGGAAATCACGATCTTCATCTTCATCGAGTGGTCAGCACATAAAATTGCAACAGCAAATTTATTGGTGCCGGCACCGGGAATCGAACTTGGGGTGCTAGCGTACTACGCAACTTGAGGAGACCGCCCGGACGCTGAGCTACCACGGTTCTCACTCTCATCACCATTATATTAATTAATTGACTGTAAAAAATGAAATGTTTCAACATATTTGGATGATGCCATTATGTCCGAGATTAAGAAACCGGCAACAATCGAAACATGTTAGTGGTACACCATCAGAAAGCCATAGTGGCACAACTAAACTAGCATATTACCAAAACAAGCAAAAGTCAACAAGTTTACTTTTAATGCTGCATTCAATTAAACGTGATATAAATTTTGTTTCATTGGATATTTCTGCAAATTAAATGGTAACATTTCACAGTATTCATTACTAGTATTCATTATTGTAGCCCCAGCCAGTAATGTATATTTTGTTTACAACATTAATAATATTTCCATTTCTCAACGTGACACATTAAAAGGATTATGAAATTAAGAATCGAAAGCAAATAAAAATACTCGTTGGAAATCTATACAGGAGATTATAAATAATTTATGGTTTCACAAAAGCTAATGGTGATTTCATAGAAACATTATCGATTTGAAATAGCTGTGGACAACTATATATATAAAAGAGAAAGTGTGTGGGTATGTTCCATATAGGATCCGAAACGGCTGGACCGATTTCAATGAAACTTTCAGGGAATCTTCAGAATGACCTGGCAAGTAATCCTGTAAAGTTTGGTGACAATAGGAGCACTCCTCTTTTTGAACTGTCAAACAAGCCATATATAGAGCCATATATAAATTTATTTCTGACATTAACTTCAGCCCGATATGTTTTTGTATAAATCAATGAATGTTTTTGAATGATATTGTATTTACCGATATGTATATTGGGTGTAGGTAATGATCTTCACCCGCTCGAGAAGAGAATGAATACGGAGAGAAATGAATAATTTAATATTTTTTGTGTGTTAAATTAAATATATAATGATATAATTAATTTTATTATTTAAATAAAATGAAGCACAATCTAGCCCGGCACAGCGGGCTGGGTACGCTAGTTCTACTATAATAATAAATTGTAGAGAAGGAACCGGTTGTAAAATTGTAAAGTTATTTGTTTTCTTTCTGATGTTTATCAGAAGTATGGCGATAATACTATTAAATTAACATTAGCTTGTAGATAGACCAGATCTACAAATGGGTGGCGAGTTGTGCCACGAGTCTGCTATTTGCCAGTGATATGACTGTAATATATCGGTTTCATAATGGAACGTTACGGCCGATTAGCAGACTCAGCAGCTCTAGTACGTTTTTTGGTACAAATTTCTGCAATATGGGCCTCATAACCTCACCTTCTTTCGTCCAGGCATCTTTGAGCTTACTTATGAGGCCCATAGTAAGAGACCACATTTCTGTGCCATACGTCATCACACACACTGGTCGAAGACTTTCGACTTCAAGCATTGATTTTGAAAGAAAAAGTTATGATCTCTTAAAGAGAACATAAAGAATAAAATTGGGACATCTATGTATGTATAGCGTATCGTTGACGAACGTGACATTTGTCTCCGTGTATTACTCGTCCCTGCTGACGTCTGCGTGCAATTATGAACCCTAATACCCTCAGTTTACACTGGTTTTCAATTGAAACGTGTTGCTTCCTGGCAAGTTGACATACACGAGCTCCAATGAATATAGATTAATAGACCGTTAACTAATTAAGCATATAAATGGAAATTGATTTGTTTGTATATTAATATTATTTATATTTCAGATAATTACGTTAAGTCCACTAATGTACCGATAAGAAAAACGTTTAATAAATATTACCAAATAATATAAATGAACGTAACACTATAAAAATATATATCGGCCCTAAATCCGTTCATAAAAAATGGGTGTGTGTACTTATACACGCACGTAAGAAGTTATACTTCTTTGGTCATTTAAAATAGTATTTAATTGCATGCAAATAATTAATTACAATAAAATTGGAAAATTATTGGAAAAGGATAGTCAACACATCAATATTGTTCAGTCTAAATTTGAAAAATTAAATATTATATTAATTATTAATGTTTTAATTCATATCAATAAATAATACGGATAGTAAACCTCAATTATATTGCTGCATTTGAAAAAGTATGAGCACAATTTTTTCCACTGCAGCTTCTACCTGTAAATGTCATCATTTATTCATAATGCGTATAAAGAAGTATGCAGCTTCAACCTGTGACTTATGTATGTGATACAGTGATGCTCGCTCATCGCATCTAAAGTACAAATTAAAAAAAAAATCTCACACTCGTCACTTTTTTTCGGAGTAGACAGAAACAGTAATCCCTTTTCCATCCTGATTATTAGACCCTTAATATAACAGGCTGACAGATCATCGCCGTAAATCGCATACAAAGCATTGTTTCTTTTTATACGTAAAAATCGAACGGAAACTCAGAACGGTAAAGATTCCTATATAGCGTCTCAAAAAACATTTTTGGTACGAGTAGTCACCTATTTTCAACCAAATTCAAAACAAAAGGGAAGTTTATCAATTGGACAGTATTTTTTTAATATTAGTGGGCTCTCATATCGCTCATTCATTTATCAACTAATTTGAAAAATATTTTTTTTGTTCGTCCTTTTGAAAAAGAATTTGGTTTCAATAAGGTCCCGTATGAATTTTGTTGTCATAAGACCTTGGTTGATATATCAGAGAAGTCATAAAAATATTATGGAAGGATATTTTTTTTTGATTAGCCTGTGGGGAACGTGCCTCCGCGTACTCGTCCCCCGGGGGAAGAACGAGTTATGACGGGCCCTCACCGACTAAGCCCCACAGGGTGTTCCGCCAAGGTCGCGTATGGATGTTTTATGTGTGATATTGGTAGTTTCATGACTAATCTAAGACAAGATAAATAATCCTTAAAGACTATGAGCAGGAACGTAGAAGAAAAAAAAATAGGCGCCAGAACTTCGTATGTATGCCACGTTTGAGTTCCATTTGATTGAATTTGAAATCGCTTTTTGTTTTGACTCGTAAACAATAACTTATGTTTCTAACTGGCCGGTGAGAGATTTTGAATCGGACCATAGATACATAATTAGATTTTTTTTTTTTTGACGAACTACACAGATTGGCCAGAGAAGCTGGCCTTAACTGCTTCACCGGATTGAGAGGTGGCAGAGCTCTTAGGTCGCTTAGCCTGAACCTCTATCGCTAGTAACTCGACACAAGGGTCCCCCCGGTGGGGGGTAACCTCGGCTTGGACGGTTACTATGTTACGCGTAAGCATTCCGATCCGAGGGCGCCCGAGAGGGCCGAACCACGACTCGGTCGGTTGCTATTTCACGGATAATCTAAGGGACATTCGAAAGCTAAACTAACTTTGAGTGCCACTTCGGGAAGCGTTGGCGCTGGGAGAAGAAGTGGCCGAAGAAACTCCAGCAACGCTCCTAGCATCTAAGGGGTGAGGTCATAATTAGAAAACATAAGTTGTCCAACGCCATTAATCAGGATGTTATGGACAGTGACGTATGGGCTCATAAACATGCAAAATATATGCCTGCTATTGTTGTGTTTAAAACAATTGGTATACATAATAGCGGACTCGCGTGTGCTAATTGAATGGTAATAGTATTCATTTAGTTTACTAATATAACAATTAACTTTAAATGTATCTTTAGAAATTAAAAAAAAACAGTTAAAGTTACAGCCTAGATATATACATATAAATGAGCCCCGCGGTGTTGCCTGCGGTTAAAAATTCTATCTGCCAGCGATAGTCCCGTCAAAATTGGTCTAGCCGTTCCAGAAATTAACCGGAACAAATAGAGAGAGAAAAATGTTATTTTTGTTTATGTACTGTATAAACATTCATATGCATGTAGTAAACGGCTATTTAAGTGTTACCAACACACACTCCAATTTTATTTATTGGTATAGATCATCCTATACAGCACAGGACTTCTGTAAAGAGAGCATAAAGACATGAACCGCCACGCGACCCTAGTGCGGATTGGCAGACATCACATGTCTTAGGAAATTTTCTAACACAACAGGTTTCCTCACAATGTTTCCCTTCAACGCCGTACGGGTGGTAAATCAACTTTTAAAATTGCAACTATCAATTCATTCGGCGATCGAACTCGGGTTGTCAGCGTACTATGCAAGTTCGGACGACCGCCCGGCGACCCACAGGGATATGGCTCTCACTTAATAGATAGTTGGCAAACGTTTGTTGATGTGTGAAATTATGTATAATAAATAATTAGTAAATAATTCATCATCATTTCAGCCGTAAAACATCCACTGCTGGACATAGGCCTCCCGCGACGATTTCCAAAAACACTTTATATAAAAATTCTAATCTTTTTTTTTTATTCACGGGGAGGAAATCTTCAAAAAGATACCCCGCCTTCTGGGGGGAAGGCGGCGGTTATGTGGGGTTTTTACCCACTAAAACCTCCCCGGTGGCCCTTTCCTCGGTGCATGACGAGGGGCTCCGGGATCTCCAGGGGAACGCACCGGAGCCCCTCTGCACTGTGCTCAAGGAGAGCACGTCCCGGGGAGGTTACTCCCTCCCCCCCTGTGCCCTCGCAGTGCAAGGCTACACGGGCCAGCCGATGTCGCCTTCTTCCCGGGTCCACTTTAGCGGACGACAAAGGCCCCCACCCTTGTCGCCCAGTGAACCCGAGGCCCCTTTTAGTCGCCTTCTACGACAGGCAGGGGATACCGTAGTCTTATTCTTGAGAGCCCAAAACTACAGGGCAACTATAAAAATTAAGACAAACTATAAAAATTCTAATCTAAATTGTCTTGTCAATTCATTTTATAATCTGTTAAAAGAATGGGCAAGGGTAAGAAATAGGCTGAGCGTATGTGACACGACATTGCGTCACACAGTACTGATTTTCGGCCTACCCACCCTATTTGGAATAGAAAATTGATAGTTTTATAACAATCCAACAAGACTACGTAAGATCTCTTTAACGAATCTCACTTCTTCTTTTTTATAGTCGGTTAAAATTATACACGGAAATCGTTTATTTTTAAAAGCGCGTGCGAATCTTTAAATCTATAAAATGTGTGACATCATTTTATGTTCCTTCACATTTCGATTCTATTTTAACCTCTTCCAGTCAGTGGCATTGATTCATTATTCTCTTGTCGACTGGACTTAAGACACATATGTAATGGGTTCAAATACAAGGCGCATGTTAAGAATTTTATTTTTTAGAATCTTTAAGAAAAACACGTAGTAATTATATCTTCTATGTTTAAAGACTGACTACAGCCAATAGATGATTGAACATAATAACGACTGTTAGCTGGCAACACATGGCACCCAGCGATTGTTATGCATAATAACTACTTCCAATGATATATTAGTGATTTACCTAAACCTTATTGTATCTTTAATTCATAATTAGTAATTTAGTTGTTCATCACATTAACTTGGCATTGTAAACAATAACTTAACTTTAGTTTGTAATATAACTTCTAAATAATTAAAAAAAAATGGCGAGGACGCGCAGTTGTCACAGCATTCGTTAAAATAATTCCTTGTATAACGTTACGCTGTCTCAATAAAGCGAGTGTACTAATTATTGGACTATTTCATTAAACAAAACCTACAATTATAACACGACCTTAGTATTCAAGTACAGAAAAAAATAGCTCTCGCATCCTTTTAGCCGTAACGGAGTAGACAGAGTAGTGATCGGTTGTCTTAAGATGCATACTACACTAGCTCTACCGGAACCGTGCCGGCGCCAATCAACTAGTTTGTTGTAATTTCAAGTGCTACAATTAGCTCGGCGGCGAAGGAAACATCATGAGGAAACCATTTTTTTATTTATTTTCTTGTTCCTTTTTAACCAAATTCAAAATGGAGGTGGTTCTCAATTTATCTGAAATAAAATTGGTCCTCAGGTTCCGAAGATATACGAGAGATCCTCGTAATCGTAAATTCGATTGCTCGTACCTATCGTCCGCCTAAATCGAAAGGTTGTTGCCTGTTGATTGTGCTATTAGTAGCATATGACAATCGTAGAATCTAAGGTAAGAACTCCTGAATAAGAACAAGTGAATGTGGAAGAATAATAGATAAAATACGTGTGTCATATGGTTGCTTGGTGATGAATCAATAATGATATGACATAGTGTGCGAAGATATCGCGTCTTATTGGGTTGCAACAGACAACAGCAGAACATACAGAAGAATTGAAGAAGACAGATAGAAGATAGACAGAGACGGTCATCCAGATACTAACTATAAGACTTGGGGAATAAAAGACCGCGTGTAATAACGGTTAATCATTAATAAACATGTACACATAAACATACTTGTGTTTTTATATTGCTGCATAACTATAGAATAGAATAGAATTTACATTTATTTGACATAAGAAACATAACAAGTATACAAATCTAACATGAGTATATTTAGGAGCAAAAAAAATAGATGAATTGAAAACCTCCTCCTTTTTTAAAGTCGGTTGAAAACAACATAACAACAGGACAAATGTGTAGCACATCGCCAAATTTCAGGCAAAACCCAGTTAAACTTATTGAAACCTATCGGAAGTTAAATATAAATATGGATAAATAACTTTTTAAATTTATACTACATATTAGAATAATAATGCAATGTAAAATTTAATTATTTATATATATTGTCTCTTAACTACCTGTTAATGTGCACATCCTCCTGCAGTTAATATCCTGCATGACCTGCCTCATCAGACCACCAAGGTCCTTGGCATCACCGGACATGGACTGCTTCGATAGCCACTCAGTCTCCAATTCCATGGACAACTAGATTAAAGGAAATTTTTTATGGTCATCTTTTGATATGCAAAATATTCTTTTATATATATAAGACAAATGGAATAAGAATAAAAAACAAGAATAACTTTGTGTTGCTCTATAATTCAAGAAACCACATTAAAAGTTTATTCCTGCTTTAATGTGGATATGCCTTTATACTATTTGAACATTCACTTAAATTTTAATTTATCTAGCATATTTGCAATAGCAAAATATTTTTGAAAATTGCTCAGGTTGCTGACTCTGTTGTTATATCTTAATTTTTTATACACTAACAGCTTATATTGACCACAAACAAACTTATGTACTAAGTTCTAGGAGGCTGTCTGAAAAGACAAAAAAACAAAGTGTAGGTAGATGTGATTTTATGTGTTATGCATCATTTTCACAATTTTTATTAGAAAACAATAGCAAAGTTTTGATTAACTTATTATGTATTGATATATTTATTTAGTAATACATACCAAGTACTCAGTGAGCTTCTTCACTAATGGTTCCAGATGTACAGTCCTGGCCCAAGCATCACAAACAAAACACAGATTGAAATAAAATGCATTTCTTGCATACTTCTTGTTATCTATTCTTACTGGAAAACCAAGTATTTTCGAGCCAAGAAGAGTTCTGTAGACAAAAAATATTCTTAATAAATATATACGAAAAATGTAAACTTATTTAATATTGAGTAGATTGTGTTCTAAATTTTATATTGTTAATTTCTGTGAGAAAGCAAGTGACATCTAACTTACGATATGCTAATCAGGGTTTGAATTCCATTACGTTTTTATTATTGAGATTATATTTTCGAATTATCTTTTATTTGATTATGAAAAAAATATATATATAAAATATCGTGCCACAAAGCAGTCCCGAGAGAAAAGTGAATAACGATTGCTATATGTCTATTAGTATTTACCCTTCGTATCGAGGTGAATAAAAGTCAATCGTTAGATACATCTTTTTCACTTGTCCAGTTAGACTTGTTTATAGACGATGTTTGTAAACAATACAACGTGCGATAACGGCGACTGATAAGGTATTCTAAAATATTTTTTTTTACAAAAGATATTGCATCATTAAATATAAACGATTAAGAACTTACACCGTTAAAGTACATCTTTGCAACTTCACTTTCGGTATAATATAGTGACTGACAGTATCAAAAATATCTTTCGAAATATAGTTCTCCGGTACTTGGCATGTTATCTTGGGACCTGCCGTGTGATGGAATTCACATAAAAATATGCAACGAATGGGCCCTTCTTGCCCGCAGCCCTCGTAATACTTTGCATTTCCATCCATAGCGACCAAGCCACACTTTAATTTTTATAACACAGCGCTAATTCACATTTGTAATCACTAATTTATTTTACCAATTAACAAAAGAAACACCACTGTAAACGTAATTGTTACAAAAGACCATCAGCAATTTATAACACTTTCGTCGTAACGTAAAATCGAACTTTTGATAAACCGAAAAGTAATCCTTCCACCGACACTGATCATGGTCAACTGTCATATTTTGGAATTTTTGGATTTATTTTTATTTTTTACGGTAGACACTAGACAAGTTTTGACAAGCTCCAACAAATTGACATTTGAATAAAATGTGGACATATGTAAAAAAAGTGCACAATGTGGAAATTTTTAATTTAAGACGTTTATATTATTTAACGTGAACGATAAGGATATTTTCAAGGGGAAATAGTCAGATAAATAATTCAATTCAAGATTGATCTATTAAGCTTTTGTATAAAAGTAAACCCTGAGTAATTTTGTAACATATTTTGGAATGAATACGCAAATTGTCACTCAAATCTAATAATAGTATCGTCAAGACATGGCTGTATGGACTAAAGTCTTTTGCCTTTCCCATTAGGGATAAATTAATATCATCATCATCATCACAATAATCGTATCGTAATAGTTTTAAACCTGATTAAAATGGAGAAAAGTAAATTTAAGTTGCTTATAGGGGCTACTGGAAGCGTTGCCGCTTTGAAAATACCTGTTTTAATCGATTCCTTACTAGAACTCAATAAAAAACAGCAATACATATTTGAGGTTATATTTACATACTCATTGTACTGCGAAGATTAAAATCAGTTTTAGGAAAACCAAATGATTCCAATTATGTATTTAGATTTCCATTATAGTAACAGAACATGCAAAACACTTCTTTGAAACATCACAACTACCTGCTGGTGTTAGTATTTATGATGATGCAACGGAATGGGCAAGTTGGAAACAGAGAGGCGATCCGTGATTCACATCGACCTCGGAAAATGGGCCGATATGATGATTATTGCACCTTTAGATGCTAACACCTTAGCGAAAATAGCTCAGGTATATTATAAACAATAAATTTAATTGCGCTTAATTTCTTATAATAGAGGTGCAGGTTGAGCGCTTTAAGAGTTTGGCCATATCTCAATTTAGTGTAGTTATAAAAATTAAGAGTAAACAACAGTATTCAGACATTATATTTATATTAGTGCAAACGGAGACCCTCTGTCTTGATGTAGAAATTGCTTTTATCTACTTTACTAGAGAAAAATGAGTAAAAACTGAAAATCGTAATGATTATTAGGGGCATTTACACCTGTGGAGTATGAAAGAAGTTGTTTAGTGCCATCAATAGACATGGTTCCTTCTAATGAGCAAACTGAATGAATTATTAGGCATTAATCTCCTGCTAGACCTTAATACGGTTGCAGGCTTCACATGTATTTAAATTATATTTTTGTTATATGTATTATGATTTACTTGACACAGGATATTCAGGGTATTCATTTCACCAAAGAAATGTATTCACACAATATTTGGTATTAATATGATCTGTAAACCTCTATTTAGATCTCTAAAGACCATGCCTTGACCATATATTTGCAATTTCTTACTTTGTCAAACAACATTTCTATTTATTTAAAAAACCCCAAATATAAATTTAAAATATGCCTAAAAGCCTGGTTCTTCAATCTTTGCTTTTATGACTTAAAATAATATTTTCGAAAACAAGTGAAAGAAGATACTGGTACATATAATTTGTAGCTACTAACATTGAACTGCCTTGCCTTATAAAAGATTTCATTAATATTTGCATATCACTTACCTGATAAACATTACTGTAGGTTTAAATTGACACCTGTTTGCACCAAGTTTTGCAAATAAAATAAAATATTCTATTCAAATCGGCTGGATAATTTTCTTGACAATAACAATGTGAGAAATTAATATTCAATACAGTTAAGCCGAGCTGTCTATTTAAAATGTGTGTCAACCATTTCCTCAACATTAAACAATATAATTAACTAATCAGTGAATAAATAAATTAAATCAATATATTAATAAATAACAATAACATAGTGTACCATATACTATGGCAGCAAATAAAATAGAAATACCACCTCACAGTAAACAACCTCTAGAAGTAAATTTACTACAAATTGGTGATGCAATTTGACAAAATCATTATTCAAGGTTTGCTAGCGCTGAAGTGTAGTTGAATAGTTTTATGGAATGACCATGTTATTTGTGTACTAAAAATGGCGAGACTTTATCTTGTTACCTTTAAAAACTACAGAAAGGATTTTATTATCCAGTGGTACCTCAATATACGAGTACCCTAAAACACAAGTGTTTTGAGATCCGAGCCGCTGAGCGAACAATAATTTGCTTTGAGATGAGAGCAATATTTGAGATATGAGTAATCGCACACTCCATCGCTGCATATGACCCCAACACGCACGCTGCATGTTGGGGTCATGTGCAGCGTTTATTAATAGTTTCTCCCACCTCAGACTAGACTTCAGCCTGTGTACTGGTTTTCGAAACATTTTTAATAAGTTGGATTCACGTTTTTGCTGCTTGCAACATACATTTACAAAACATTATCACATTTTTATAACCATGCGTCCAAAGAAGAAGATGATGTCTATTGAATTAAAGCGTGAAATCATAGAAAAACATGAGCAAGGTATGCGAGTAATTGACTTGGCCAGGATGTATGGGCGAAGCACATCAATGATATGTACTGTGCTAAAAAAGAAAGAGTTGATAAAGAGTATGATGCCAGCTAAGGGTGTTACAATAATTTCTAAGCTTCGGACCTCTCTACATGAAAATATGGAAAAGCTACTGATGGTATGGATGACAGAGAAGCAGTTTCAAGGAGGAAACTTAACACAAGGCATCATATGTGAGAAGGCACGAGCAATTTACTGTGATTTGCTGAAGCAGATCCCAAACACTTCCACAAACAAGGAATCGGAAGACTCGTTTAAGGCTAGTCGGGGATGGTTTGACAATTTTAAGAAAAGGACTGGGATTCATTCCGTCGAGTGGCATAGTGAGGCAGGAAGTTCCGATGTGAAGGAAGCTGAAGTTTACATTAAAACGTTTTCCGAACTGATAGAAGCCAAAGGATACATCCCCCAGCAAGTTTTCAACTGTGACGAGACAGGCCTTTTCTGGAAAAGGATGCCGAATAGGACTTATATAACGGCAGAGGAGAAGACGATGCCAGGTCACAAACCCATAAAGGATAGATTAACTCTAGCACTTTGCGCCAATGCGAGTGGAGACTGCAAAATCAAGCCTCTGCTAGTATACCATACGGAGAATCCCAGAACATTTAAGTCACATAAGATTTTAAAAGAAAAACTGCAAGTTATGTGGAGGGCAAATCCGAAGGCGTGGGTCACCAGGCAATTCTTTGTGGAGTGGATAAACCTGGTGTTTGGCCCGTCTGTAAAAAGATATCTACAGGAGAACTACTTACCTATGCAAGCCCTTCTTGTCCTCGACAGTGCCCCAGCTCACCTACCTAATCTCAAAGAAGATTTACTGGAAGAGTTTAAGTTTATAAAGGTTCTCTACCTACCAACCAACATCACTCCTATCCTGCAGCCCATGAATCAGCAAGTGTTTTCTAATTTTAAGAAGTTGTACACCAAGCACATGTTTCGGCGCTGCTTTGAAGTGACGGAGAACACAAACCTTACTCTTCGCGAGTTCTGGAAGGACCACTTTAACATCGTGATATGCCTGAGAATTATTGATCAGGCCTGGCTGGATGTTACAACGAGGACCTTAACCTCTGCATGGAAGAAGCTATGGCCTCAGGCTGTAACTGAAAGGACCTTCGAAGAATTGGATGGGCATTGGAAGGAACCCGAAGTGTCAGTGGTAGAGGAGATTGTTTCTCTGGGAAGATCCCTAGATCTGGAGGTCGATGAGAGAGATGTGAACGAACTCGTCGAGGAACACTCTCAGGAGCTGACAACCGAGGAGTTACACGATTTACATTCCCAGCAGCAAACGGAGGTTCAACCAAAAATTACTTTTGAAGAGGAGCCAGAGAAGGAAAAGGTCTCTGAAAGAGATATAAAGGAGATGTTGGGAATGTGGGAAAAGTTGTAGAGTTTGTGGATAAAAATCACCCCGAAAAAGTTGCCACGGGTCGTGCATCGAGGTTGTTTAATAAAACTTGCCTAACTCATTTCCGCAATATCCTAAAAGTGAGGAAGAAACAAACCTCCTTGGACAGTTGTTTTAAACGATCTGCAAGTGAAAATGTCCATAGCGAGAAAAAAAAAGCGAAGACCAGGGACGAAAACTAAGCGATTTCGTAAGCATCTCACTTTTTCTTTTATTATGTTTCTATATACTATGTATTTGTTATTTATAAATAAATGTTTCTTCTTGTACATATATTTTACTTATTTAAAAACACTTGAACGGAGGTGGTGTTTTAGGAGCTGGGCCCTTAGTAGTTGCCAGTCGTTCACAATTGGTAAGCCATAGTGGCAACAATCACCGAAAAGACTACTAAAACTAACAAATATCGACCACTGTATTGCCAATGAACATTAATTTTGTACATAATTGGTTTAGCCTTGGGGCCCTATTTATGTCATTTCAATGGTAATTGCTTTGAGATACGAGCAAGGTTACGGAACGAAATAAATCGCGGTACCATGTATATTTTGTTTGTTATTATATTATTGATTCATCATCATCAGCCTGTGTCTATCAACTGCTAGAAATAGGCCTTCCCCAATTCCTTCCACGTCATACGATCCTCCGCTTTCCGCATCAAGCCACTTCCGTATCCTTACAAGATCCCTCTGGAGGGTGGACGCCGAACGGTTCTCCGGGCCATGCTCGGCCTCCATTCCAAGACCTTCCTCCTCATCTACCGTCATTGATTATTATTGTATACTCATCTGTAATCTATTTTGGTTTAAACATATTAACTTTTATTGCAAATTCATTTCATTGACATGTAATTATATTGTTTCTTATCTAAATCTTTCAATAAAATAAGTCTTAATTATTCTTAGGTATTCCTTTGTTGTTCCTAAATAAATAAAAAATCAAAGATAAATAGTGAAACAGCGGTGGATCTCTAGTATATAATAACAAGACAGTGATTAGACTTTTACGGAATATTATCGGTTTATATTTCCAGGGGCTGTGTGACAATCTCCTCACCTGCACCACTCGTGCCTGGGACATGGACAAGCCATTGTTGTTCTGTCCTGCAATGAATACCAGGATGTGGAGTCATCCTGTCACTTCCAAACACATACAGACATTAAAAGAGTGGGGTCATGAGGAAGTAGCTCCTATCAAAAAGCAGCTTATTTGCGGAGACACCGGTATCGGAGCTATGGCAGAAGTTGACACCATTGTTAAGCGAATAAAATGTATAGCTGATGATAACATGCTAAATGTACTTCACTAAAACACTATTTATATGTATACATATAGTAACTTTAACTCATTTTATGCAAATCTGAGTTAACGTTACTGACTTTTATATAGACAATATTACTCGTAGAATAAATGAAATAATAATAATAAAGGCTCTTTATTTCTTATATTTCATAAGACATAAAAATTTTGTTAGTATTTAACTTATATATTAGTAGTGTTAGTTGCACTAGTGTAGATATGGACCCCTTTTTGGGATTCCAGCCCGTTCTGTCCCTGTCCCCTCATCCACTCTTTGTCGACTGCTTCGGTAACGTCATCAGTCCACTGTTTGATTCGTCTGCCAACATTTATTGTCGCCTCTGGATTCCATCTCGTAGATGTAATTGTCCACTGATAGAGAACCGTTACATGTGGGTCGGCAGAAATGAATTTATTTGTTGCAATTTTGAGTGTTGATTTACCACGAGCTCAGCGGTGAAGGAGTCATTGTCAGGAAACCTACATAAAACATGTGAAGCCAATCCGCTCTAGGGCCGCGTGCCGGGCTATGTCCTTATATTCTCTTTACAGAGAAGGCCTGTGCCCAGCAGTGGGACTTCTATAACTAACTTTTACGTCTCAGCCTTAAAAGACTGGAGTTGTTTTCACCTAATAATATTCAGATTAATGTAGTCCTACAGTTTTGATGCCGTCTTCTTTTTAACTGGAAAATGTCTGACTACTAGGGCAAGAAAGAATGGTGAAACGCTCGTTTGTTGCAGTTGTCATTATAGTTGCTAAGTCAACTTCAAAACGGGACCTTCAAAATGTTAAAAAATTTGAGGTCAATAACCGCCACGGATCAACTTTATGTTCCAAATATGAACGTTATCAATACACTGACATGCGACTGGTCTTATCACAGAATGTCGACATATGCTGCTACATAAATAGTTCAAACAACGATAAAACTTTGTGCATTCTGTCTGTACTAGAACATCAAATTGTCTTCCGTTAAATATCATAGAATGGTAAGTCTCTACTTACGATCTTAAAGTCAGGAGTTCCTTTAAATGAGTTCCGGTTTGGTAGAAAAAATCACTCGCTAAAATTTGTTCCGGCTGTATAAATAAAGAGGCGAGATGTGTCAAATATAGCTAAAAAAAAGACTTAAAACGTGGGAGCTTTTTTTTCTTTATTTATTCGGGACTTTTGCCCTTTTGGGCATGTCAGCCCCATCATACCCTAAACTACGCACACACACATTGGTCGCATGAAGCGAGAAAGTCATCAATGTTGTATGGCTATAGCCACCAGATTCCTCTCTCCCTCTGAGGTCGGGTCAAACAGCAGCATTAAGAAGACCCCCACAGTTGCTCCCTTAGTTTTAGATTATCTATTAATGACTTTAGTGAGAGCTTAATTCAGTGAGAGAAAGAAAACTGTTCAATAATATTAGTGGAAGTAAAACCAGAAGCAGTTATACAGCATTGTCTGAATTCTCATTTTAATTTTATAACACGGGACCAAATTGAATTTCATCAATAAACATATTGTTTGAAGCAGTCAAGAGCAGTTTAGCATAGCTCTTAGGTCGCTTAACCTGAACCTCTATCGCTAGAAACTCCGACACAAAGGTCCCCCCGGTGAGGGGTAGTATATTAAATTTATATATATAGGTCTGAGAATCAGCTATTTTTTTCATATCCCTAAGTGATAAGGGTTGGTCCACACCTAACATTTTTTTTATTTATAATTTGGTATTAAAAATACATACAACTCTAAATTTTCACCCTTCAATCACTAACCCCCTATTTTTTAATAGTTCATTTAGTGATTTAATAATTTTTCATCCCGCTCGATAACAGATCTCTTCAATATAGGATTTACCAGGAAAGTGTAAAACGAGAATCCGATATCTACAAATAAGAATACGTTGTCCTTTTACATATTTTCAGAAGTGTAGTTTTGAGGTGATTTTAATCTTATCCTAATAGTGAAAAAGACTAACGCAAGCTGACCCTTACGCGGACTTATTGGATGTTTGTGAGGATCAAGGATTTAACTAATAGAGGGCAGTGGGAGAACAAAGAAAACGCAAGATGTTTCAAAGACGTTACTGATTTATTACGCTCTTATATAAACATCATATAAGTTACAAAAATTCATAAATAGTTATATAGGTAACAAAACACTTGACTAGCGTTTCTGAGACAATATACAGCTTGCATTGGATTCGAGCACTATTGTCTTTATACTAACGCACTGTTCATTTCGGTCTTTCATCTTACTGAATAAATAATAGCGCCTTTAAAAAAACAAAAGGCGTATTTAAAAAACGATTGTGGTGTTCAGTACAATGTCAAAAAGGAAGGTAATAAAAAAAAAGTTGAATAACAAAAGACCGAAACATCAAAGCTTCACTATATCGCATGATATAAAAATATTGTATTTCGTTCATCAGGCAACACTGACATTAGAATTGACATCTGTAAAATATACAGAATTTTGTATTGTAGTAGGTAAAAAAATCCGTTTGTATATTTGGCACGGCACATGTAGAAAATAGAACGCCTTTTAATACTATCATAGTTTATTATACGAATGTATATAATAAATACTTGGTATGATTATATATATATATATATATATATTGTTTTATTTTTACTCAACCACGTGATTAGAGGTAATATTGTTGTATGCTATGGTAAAATAAAACAAATATTTTTATAGTTGTAAACTTGTGATGCTGTCAAATTTAATTCGTATTATTGAAATAGAAATGCAAGAAACAAAATGGGGTTTCGCTGACTGAAATTAAACAATTGAAAAGATTTAATGAATACATTGTGGTGATGCATTTTTTCCAACTTTACTGGATTTCGCAACTTAATCGAGAGAGAATCGCGTATAGTAATACTGTTTAGCTGTCGCTTTTACGGTAAGTTTCCAATATGATATACTTTCGCTTTTGGATCTTTCTATCGACTTTTCCTTTTCTTCGTTAATCTCCATTCGTTCTTTCTGCATGTCGGTATTATCGGAGTATATATTTCATGATTGTCGCAACATCGACAACCCCTTCCAATAGACGAATTAATATTAATTCATCAAATAAAACTGCTGTTAAGAATTTTATCATATAGATTGATATTTCGTCATATTTGTTGCAGGTCCGTAAACATAGTTCTATTCAATGAGTAAATATTTATTCATACTTTTAATACTGAGGAAGTTTTGTTTTCTATAAAGAATGTTTAAATACAAAATGTTCCATGTTTCATAGAAATGCCGCCAAATTGAATTGTCGCTGCGAATGCCTCAATTTCAAATACACATTTGTGTTAGCTAGCAACACCAGCGGTGCCGTATTACAACTACTTCCATTGATATCCATTACAGTGATTTATCTGTACTTTATTATACTCGTATCTATAATTGATATTTTAATAATTTGCTTAATCATCATATTAATTTTGCATTGTACTATATATACACTTTGTATTAATGACATGTATAGATAGTATTGCGCGCGCACTGAAAATCAGCGCAATGACAGCCTTGCGACAGCAAATGCTGAGACGGTGTCCAATCGGCATTATGTCCTATTTGTCCGATTTTCCTTTAAACATTTTATTTTCTTTTTTTTTTAATGTGTGTTACAGTCTGTAATGTGTTCGTATATTATAATGCCACTAAATAAAATGTCTACGTCTAAACAATAATTTATAATTTCGTAATCTGACATCTAATTAATTTTGTATAAATCGGATGAGGAGGTGCTATTGCGGCGGCATTCGTTATTGAACTGTTTACGTTTTAACTGCTACGTTTTAAATGTATGACAGTGTAAAGTATATTTACAAATGATAAATAAATTAAATATTATAACATGGCTGAGTAAAATATAATGATTTGTTTATTAGAAAAAAAAAATATCTGTCCTCGCTCCGTCCGGTGACTTAACAATGTATTATTTTACATTATGCTATATTTTCACATACTTACACATTTATTAATGCATCTAACATCTAACTTAAGTTACAAGCTTTTTACACATCAACAATCACGCAAAGTTCTGAATCACGCCGACATAACTGTACCGTTTGAAAGGAATTGATTGATAGAATAATAGGATATGCAATTCATTTCAAACGAGTTTAGTATATTTTTTTATCTTTGTAAATTGTGTATATAGAAGCAGGCTTTATACAATGAAAAGTGGTTTTGATATACGGCCTACAAAAGGGCTTAAACGATCGATCGATTTATCCTCCTTCTAGAAGAAATTGTGTAAAAATAGATATACCATGTAAATACATTGATTCTCCACCTTAAAAAGGGAGGCTCTTAGTCTGAATTTTTTTAAGTTTGTGAGAACAAAGGTTGCCTGGAAGAAATCGCTCTTGCCAGGTGTGAGCAACCGCCGGCCCGCTGGTCGCATGCGGCCCGCCAGAGATTTTCAATTTTTCAAAACTGTTAATTTTATTAAAATAAGTTACACCAAAATTTAATATTTGTA
Source organism: Meandrusa payeni (assembly GCA_029286785.1). NCBI lineage: Eukaryota > Metazoa > Arthropoda > Insecta > Lepidoptera > Papilionidae > Meandrusa > Meandrusa payeni. Next base: position 12,817,320 of record JAGSMX010000027.1, read on the forward strand.
CAATCAAGTGATATGACTGATAATATATGTAACAAAATTTACATTCACTAGGCTAATAACTGCTATATCGGGTTTTCCCTTTTTTTATTTTATAGCAGCCAGTTTCGCCACAAATGCAAACAGACTTGGTAAAATCGAAATCCATATTATCTGTAGTAGTGTCGGCCTTTACTTAAAGTTTTATTTTCCATCATTTTTTCCCGAAAATCAATTTTTCAAAATCTTGCGGCACTTTAGTAAAACATGTTGCTCACCCCTGCTCTTCGCGATAAGGTCGCCTATTGTATATCAAAATTATTAAATATACGTACCTACACAACTAGAATAATTTGCTTCTTATTTGATTTTGATGTACAATAAATTTATTTAACTAGTAGCGTCGTCATATAAGAATGTATAGCACTTTGCGTCCGGCTTCCTAAAACACGTATGAAAGAAAACACGCATTCTTTTATTGATTGACTGTGATATTGGCAGGTTTACGGTAATCCAAGACTAAGTATAATAACAAAGGCACCAGGACTTCGTAATGTAACTATGATACATCAGAAATAAAAAGTCCGCGCGTTTACCGTTTGAATAGATTTGAAGTCAGTTTTAGTTTTTCCTCGTAAATATATTTGTTAACATAATGTTAAACTACTTGATATTATACGTACGTGTCGGTTACACGTAAACTGTGCGCATAATTCAGAACTCCCATTCAAATATTTATAATCACACATAAATAATATTATATAAATGGTAAATAATCTAATTTACTTACCGTATAAGATAAACATTTTTTCCACTATTAAGGAATGACCTAATACGAAATAAGGCGCTAGGAATACTATCAAAATTACATATTTATATATATAAATATAACGACGCTTACAAACGGCAATCAAGGTATTTGTTTGATATACTAACTGTATAATATTCCATTCAGAATGTTACAGTACTTGCGTATAGTCGAACACATTTCAAAGGCAAATTGGAAACTTAAGTATCTCTCTTGGTGTTTTACCAATCTAAGAGTTAACGATAAATACTATAGCGGTTTTTGTTTATATAAAAAGTATAGCACCCCCAGGGTGTCCCTCGGTTGGGGGGCAATAGCAAGAAGGCAATGGTATAGCGTCCCACGTGACTTTTGAAGGAAATAGTGGTTTAGTGGTTCAGTTGAACCTCTTAAATTATTAGTATAATACAGTGGTAGGGCACTGCTGGTTTTACTGTTACAGGAAGTACCACCACCTCGATGAATGCTAAGAAGAGGTACTTCTGCGTTTCGTTTGCTGGTAAAGAAGGTGCTGACAGCCTTCAGTTGTCTCATGAAATAATCTAAGACATGCAATTATGCAGTGGGAAGACGTGGGTATATGTTTTATTTAAATCACAATTAAATGTTTATGTAATGTTAGTTATGTTACAGCCTTTATGTCCCACTGTTGGGCACAGGTCTTCTCTGTAAAGAGAGTATAGGGCATAGTCTGCAATGCACACCCAGTACAAATGCAGACTTCACGTCTTAGAAAATTTTCTAACACATGTAGTTTTCCTAACGAAGTTTTCCTTCACCGCTGACCCCCTGATAAATCAGTCACTTAATATTGCAAGAAACAAATTCATTGGTGTCACAAAAATTATAATAACATGGAAGACGTTTGTTCAGTAAGCAAACTACCATTGTAAAAATCACATCCTTATAACAATAGTGGTGTAGACAGAAATAGCAATTGCTAATCGATTTTCACCGAGCTTAATAAACCCCATATGTGACAGGGGATGAAGTAATTTCTTTATACATAAAAATCGATAAAATCCTCAACCACCAGATATTAAGCCTATAGTTACAGCTTTCATTATTGCTTCTACGTTCCGTCTAAAACTAGGTTTTATCAGAAAAGTGACACAAATACTTATGCAGCCAATATATGAACGGATTAGGCGTCCATTCTTATATTTAGAAGATAAATACACGTTAAATATTTTAAGGCAAGTGTCAACAGGCGCTTTTGGCCTAACGATTATCTTAACTTGTGATTTGCATTAGAACGCATATTCCAATTAGTATCTATATAAACAGTCTAAAAAATTGTTCTAATTGTGTGACATTCTAATTTGTTCAAATTTGTATATTAGAAGCTTTCATATCCTGATAGACCTTTCTCATTAACTTATCAACGCACCTGTTTCATTATTAATTCCTTAATAAAGATCATCAACAAGACAACAAAATACAGATAACCATCCTCTTAACTACTAACTGCCTAATGAGACTTGCCAGACCTTGAACCCGCCTTTGACAACCGAGCAAAGACTCGTAAGACCCGACCCCAAATAAAGCCTGGAAGAAGTTCAATGCGACCCAACTACAGCTTCCAGACCACTGGACTCCTAACTGTCCACTATCCAACGAGACTTGATAGCCTAAGCTTGATATCGCTGTTGAAACCTGGCGTAGACGCATAAGACCCGAACCTAAATAAAGCCAGGAGGAAGGAGATGTTCAATGCGACGCAACTATAGCTTCCAGACCACGAGACTCTTAGCTGTCCACTGTCCAACTAGACTTGAAAGCATGAGCTTCATCTCGCTGTTGAAAACCTGGCGCAGACGCATAAGACCCGACCCCAAATAAAGCCAGGAAGAAGAAGTTCAATGCGACCCTACTACAGCTTCCAGATCACCAGACTCTCAGCTATTCACTGTCCAACAACACTTTATAGATTGCGTAGAATCAAATAGCTCGAACGAGAAGGGCTGGAGGAAGAAGGTCAACGCAATCCGATACAGATACCAGACCACAAGACTCATAGTTGTACAATGTCCAACGAGACATGAACGCTTGATCACGCCGTTAAAACTCGAGTGGATATCATAAGGCCCGACTCTAATCAAATCTGGGAAAAGGGCTGAAGGAAGAAGGATCGCGTTTGCCACCCAACTACAGAAGGTGGGTTCAAATTTCTCTTAAATATTTTCTTTCATCTGAGTTATAAAACCAGCATTAATAAATAAACACAATTTTCCATTTTACAACTAATCTTCATACCCAATATATCGCATTTGTGGTAAAGAAAATTGCAATAACAATTTATAAAATCCTATAATAGAATTATTTGTTCTACTTAGATGCCAAATTGTGATTTTATATTATACACACAACCATTAATTTGTCGATCAACGAGCATCCATAGACTTCATCAAAGCGGCTTACCAAGACGAAACTATAAATAACGAATATATCCTTACTGGCACGGCCTCGTCTTCAAAGAGTATAGGCAGGCATATTAAGGCATCGTCCGCCATACAGTCCCATTGGATATTGGGAGACTTAGAAATATTTTGAGACTGAGAGACTGCTAATGGTAAAACAGCACTTTTAATTGAGTTTCCATTTCATTGTTACTGTTACCGTATAAAGCATTCACGGACACTAAGGCTGAAGTTTAAAAAGCGTACTTTGAGTTTGCTCAGACTTAATTTAGGCTAAAGTTGCGTGAGTACTTGCTCAGTGAAATCTAAACTGAGTGCATACTAAACTAGAGCTTAAGATAATTCGTAAAACGTCCTTTTCGCTTATAATGTTGTTGGTATTTTAAACGCAAAATAGTTATAAAAACGAGCTCCAATATTTTTTGATGTTTATTTTTCCTTTATCTCGGCTCGTTCTTGACAAAACAAACAATAGAACAACCACACTCAAGTTTGTAGTAATTACCTTCATTATTTCCTTTTTAAACATCTCAAAATATTCCTAGAATTATGAAAGAATTTGGTAAGTCAACGATTTTCATCACTTATACTTTGCTGAGCAATTGCTCAGCGTAATGTTGTTTACGCTGAGCAATACTATAATTTTCAACTCAGACTTAACTATAAATACGCTGTATAAATTTAAGCCTACGCTTCCAACGCTCTGAAAAATTAATTTGGATCATATGTGTCTCGGTGAAACTCCCCCTTTAATTTAAACATGTAACAAATCTTGTAGGTTCTTAAGCTATTTTATCGCTTTTTATTTAGCTTGCAAATCAGTACCAAAAACTTTACTAGTGCAAGGCATTTAAGTAGAAAATAGATGGGGCTGGATTCACCGGCTTAAGGTCAGTTGTTATACGTTCGCAAATATAATTTAATTTAAATAAATAAGGCAACAATATAAAACTATTAATTTTGAACATGCTTGAATTTTTTTTTATACTTTCTAAGCAAGTGTTTGACTACGATCCCACCTGATGTTAAGTGGAAATGCAGTCCTGAATAGTAAGGCGCACTAGCTTAGTAAATGCCTATTCACTCTATTCTTGAAAATACCCACATTGTAATCAAGAGGAAGGACAGACGGGGTAAACTATTACCAGTACGTTATTGTACGTAGAATGAAAGACGAAGCAAAGCGCTTTGTTTGGGTTTGAGACATGTTCACAATAAAAGGATGAAATCCCGCAGTCCGTCTTGAAGTCCGACGTACCATTGTAATTTGATTTCCGTACAAGAATTTCATTATTAGACTTTAACTTCATTCCAACATCGACAAAATATTCAAAATTAAATGCAATAAGCATTTACTAAGCTAGTGCTTACCACCCAGAACGGTCTACTTAATATCAGGTGGGATCGTGTTCAAGCAATTGCATAGAAGGTTTAAAAAAATGATTCTATAGAATAAGAATATATATCCGCTATCAAATAACCAATGTCATTTTTCTATAGGCTTCAATTAAGCCCTTAAATGTCCCAAACCTTAACCGATATCTTATATATCCAAGTAGTTTACCAGTCTAATCTATTCTTTCTGATCCATTATCAAAGTAAATTTGTTCGTGAGAATATCTTTAAATATAGTAACAAGGAACCAATTTTTCATAACCATTTCAATGGTATCATTTGTCAGTCTTTGTGCAAGATTTTATCAATCTATTCCTGAACATATGCTATAGCTTAAATAATTTCCACCAGCCATTATTAAATTACTTCTTCAACCTATCCATGGCTTTCATGTCAATATTTCCTTCCTAATCTGCCATACCTGACAGATTTTGAAAACTTTATCCCTTATTTCTACAGAGTATTAGGAGACCGCTTCCAAAACGAAGAGAGACGATAGTACTAATGACACCTTTGATAATGGGACGGAAAAAAAACGATCGTGATTTAAAAGAAATCATATTTTTAAAAAGTTTTATTAGCATTAGTTACGCTGCATCATGTTAAAAAAATACATAACTATACTAAAAAAAAATAGCAATGAAACACAAAGTCAAAATACAGATGATGCTCGGTTCAACGAATGCCGGGGCGCGGCGCTCATACAACGCCATAAAATATTTTTTTCCGCTTCTTTAACTTTGTGTTTCATTGCTGTTTTTTAACATATGATTTCTTTTAATCAGGATCTATTTTTGTTCAGGTCCATCATCAAACATTAGTACCATGCCTAATACCATGTATACCTTTCTTCTCTCTTGGATTTCTTTGCATCAAATTCTATCTCTTAAAGAAATGCTTTGTCCGTTCACATTAAGCATATAGGTAGGCCAACTGTCAGACTCCAAGTCGCAGGCCATTGAAAGGGACCATCATTGAGTCAAAAAATCTCTATAAATCTATTCGGGCCAAGCTTGTTATCCATTTACTGCATTGTCAAAGGAACCTGGACTGAGTGACTATTATCACCGCTTTAGCCATTTCAAGATCAGCAGTGCCACGCATCAAAACTATTAGATAGATATTAATTGTAACAATTACTTGTAAACTTGATAAGGAAAATAAAATACATATAGTCACTAACTTCTTGCTTCAAATATTTGATCAAATATTGGTTGAATTTGTAAAATTACACTAATAAATTTTAACCAGTATAATACATACGCGCACTTAAATACTGTCCTCCATATATACTAATGTGTAAACATTTAAGCCAATAACGAATCAACTATCCAATATATTTCACCATACATTCTCCGTTGCCAAAGTCTTACAATTGTGTCAAAAATATGTCCAAATAGAGATTCAGCATTCATACCACATTATAGAATGTATAATATTTCGATATATCTTAGCTAATTACAGTAAATAAGGCATATGAGACAGTTGTTGAGACCGTGTGTATGTTTGTGAGCCGTGTACACTTACATTTCCACAAATGGATTAATGTTTTGCTGTAGGTGGGTCTCAGCCGGAACACATTTCGGAGTGGTCGTCCCACGCAGCAACCTGGAAATTTAAAGAGAATCAGATCATGTGGGGACTATAGGAACGGAAGTTCGGTAAGTAACATCTTTTTACACAAATCTATAAATATAAAAGAGTGTGTGGGTATGTTCCGTATAGGCTCCGAAACGCCTGGACAGATTTCAATGATACTATCAGGGAATCTTCAGATTGATCTAGCGAATAACCCTGTAGTTTGGTGATGATCAGTGCACTCTTCTTTTGAACTGTCAAACAGGCCATACGTCGTACTTTTATTTCTGACATTAACTTGAGCCCAATATGTTTTTGTAAAATGATAAGAATGATGTTGTAATTACTGATATGTACATAGATATAGGTTATGATCTTCACCCGCTCGAGAAGAGAAGAGAGTGAATACGGAGAGAAATGAATAATTTAATATATTGTGGGAGTTAAATAAATTATATAATGATGTAAGTTTATTGTTTAAATTAAGTAAAGTAAAATCTATCCCAGCAAAGCGGGATGGGTAAGCTAGTAGCATATAATGATAACGCGCCGTTTGTATTTTCCGTAATGACCTTACGCTATGACTCAGTGGTTACAAGGCTACTTTTTGAAAAAAGAATGGTAACAAAATTTTATTTTTCACAAATATTATTGACATTATTGGTAAGCTTAGACTTGTCTTAGGAGATAGTTCATCAGGCCCGTAGTTCTGGGCTCGTAAGAATAAGACTACTGTATCCCCTACCTGTCGTAAAACAAACCGATAGTACGACCGGTACTCACATTGACCGAACTTATTTTCGAAATTTATTAAAATTACGTTGCATTTATAGTACTAGTGGTTACCCTATAGTTGAAGATCGACTTTAACCCAGGAATTGGAGCATTGAAATCACACAGTTCGCAGCTCGTAACGCATTCGGTGAATCTGTCAGTCATTATTTATCATAGTTACTTAACTGTTACCGTATAAGATCCGCCTGTCTGTGTATCAAATGTGAGGTCGGGAGGGCGTACCAGATAGATTCGTCGCGGCTGACGCTTGAGGGATTAGCCTTGACGTAAAAATAGTTATTCCTAAGAAATCCGTCTTAAACGGTAACCACGACTAGTAGAGCAGTCGCCCCTGCGCTGATTATTGGTAATGGGGTCGATACTCCGAGGCCCGTACCTGCGAGGTTCCCTTGAACCTTGTAGACGACCCGCGTTACGTTACTTTTACATATTAATATTATGATTATATACGAAGGAATCCTTTCCGATTGTCTACACACCTGGCAGTCGCGGCTGCAGTACCATTGGTTAGCGCAGCCCGCGCACACGAACTGCGCGTCGCGTCGCCTGCAGCCCTGGCACAGCGGGGCGGAGGCCGCGTCCGCACTTGCCTCACCTCCCTCGTCGATTACCAGACGCCCAGAGCCCGAGCCCGCGGGCGAGCCGCCGCCGGAACATTCTGACGCAGGGCTCTCTTCGTCGTCCTGGAAGTATATATATTTTTTTTAAGGAAAGGGGAGAAGACAAACGAGCTTCTGGCTCACCTGATCTTTAGTGATCAGTCATCACCGTCGAATGTGATCCACAATACCAGAGGTTGAGAACTGCAGGGGCATTGTCGGCCTTCGGGAAAGGAATTGGTTCGTTTCTTGAAGGTCCGGCTGACATCAATGGATACCACAGTTTGCCACTGGATGGAAGAAAACGGAAACCATCGTGGATGTAAATTGGAATTCTATTTATATATGATTCTTTCATGTCTAAGACATTTTCTTTTTTTCTTATTTTTAATGTATTTTGTAGTTACAGCATTACATTGGTTCCACTGTAATGATGTTGTAATTTTGTCTAATAAATAAAAAAAAGACTAATTTTTTTTATGATCTGTAATAATTATATATATAATGTAAAGTAATAATAATTTAATATGATTGTTCTATAATTCCAATTCTGTTAGATCGATCACTCTGAGATACAGAATATATGTAAGCTATCACGTCCTTTTAACACTTCTGGGGTGGATAGAATCAGCTAACGCTATCGACTTTTTGCCAAGCTTGTTAGGTCCCTTATGTGACAATCTATCGACAATTATTAGCTTTGTATAGCTATTAGGAAGCGATTTTTTTGTGCTTTAGACACCGAAAAAAGGAAAGTTTTGGTACAAGCCATCGTTATTAAGCACTAAGCCAAGATGAGACCGAGATAGTAGAAAACACTAAAATATGTTTTCTATCTCATTCTATGTGTCTGTCGCTTTTTCGTTACATCGAGTTTGAAATGACGGCGGCGTTAAGGATTTTCAGTTCAAGAAAAAAAAACATTTTCGGTTACTCACCAACTGCACTACTTCTTCAGTTTTTTCTGGTTGCGGTTCAGGTGGCGGAGGAGTTGGCTGCACTGGCGTTATCGTGATCTCACCACAATTCTGTAAACATAGATAAATCTCATAACAAGTTTGTCCGAGTTCAACGGAACTTAACTTGTGTGAAACATAGGAATAAAATGTATTGAATGCAAGTTGACTTTGTAAAAATGACAGAATAACAATGAAATAATGATCTTCCAATTGATATATTTTTTGCAATTATTAAAAATAAGAATTGATAGAACAATTTAATAAGTAGTTCCAAGGCTAAATTAATTTACGATTGACACAATCCGTTAAAACTTTCGTTATGTAATGTCGATTTCAAATTTGTCTCTGCTGCTCTCTGCCTAGACTACGTCTTTATTCTTTTCGAAAAACCGCCCGCATTTTGATATTTTGATTAGAATTTTGAATTAGACTAAACAATTTTTTTTCGTTTTTTCTACAATCAATGACATTAATAAGCATATCACTTTTTTTTAATACGCTGACGTCGTGTAACCTTTTTTATGTGACAAACTACTGCTTCACCGGATTGAGAGGTGGCATAGCTCTTAGGTCGCTTAGCCTGAATCTCAAAAATTTCTTCCGTGTACTAGGGATCGAACTCAGGTTTATTCAATTCATAAGCCTTGCGAGTATAATAATGGCCGAAATGAGTATTTATTGTTAGTAACTCAACACAAGGGCTTATATAGCGCTGTCCGCTTACCATCTAGCAATTTATTCGGTCCCAAATGATTAAGGGGGCGAGCCATCTTGCATTATAGATATGTATAATGGTTCTTTATAGGGAATCTCTACTTGGGTTCAGTCGAATTATGACAGATACAATACGTACACATTGTACCAATTTCAGTTAGTTTTTGCTTTATGCAGTACGTTTTGTTACATGTATAATTGCTGTGTTGAATTACCTAAATCTTACTCTAAAGAAAGCTATGAAAACTAAAAGATGCAACTGTGCAACAAGAAAATAGTTTGCTATAAATACCGGGACGCATTCAAAGAACGCAACATGCGCAATCACGCACGCACGTGTGAAGACAAGCGAGAAAGCAAGAATACATGCACATTCAATATAAGCGCTGCTACGAAGTCCTAACTATGGGGAGCGCGAGCAGTGCGCAAAGGGATCCACACATTGACAGTTCGCCTGCAGTCTCTGGTCGTATAAGGCGGCCTGCCAAAGATCGATATCGCCCACTCACTTACTTCAAAACCTGTGAGAAAACTGTGAGTTGTGATCTATGCGATTAACTGACAGACTAATATCGGTCGGCGGACTGTTTATGTGTGGGATCCTTAAGAAACCATGAATTAAAAAGAAATCATTGAAGATTTATAATATTACTATGTAAGAAATGCAAATTGACCACAATCCCACCTGATGTTAAATAGAAATGCAGTCCTGGATGGTACGACGCACTAGCTTAGTAAATGCCTATTCACTCTACCCACATTGTAATCGCAAGGAAGGCGGAGGACGCAAGCAAACTATTCCCTTCAAGTCACAAAACCTCCATTACTCAACGATTCGATAAATTTCATATCGGACATTTGCTATATGAGAATAGATTTTTTTATATATAATAGATGTCAACTCTCTAATTCGAAATTATAAAGAGTTTCTATTGCTAATGAATAATTTTGCGTTGCAGAAAAATAAAAATCACGTTCCTTTGACCCGAGCAAGGTAGACGAAGAGCAATCGCTGCCAGATTATATGTGACAGGTGGTTTCCGTAAGTTATTTTTTTTTGAAACTGAGAACACACCATGCCAACTTTATATTTCATTAAAACAGGAGTATGGTCGTAAAATTAATTGTTAAGATGTTGGTCAGTTTAAAAAAGAGAAACTGAACCGTTAGAGATAAGCGTGGGTAGAAAGGAAAGGCTTCTTGATATCTTTATATATAAAAGAGAAAGTGTGTGGGTTTGATCCGTATAGGCTCCGAAACAGCTGGGCCGATTTCAATGAAACTTTCATGGAATCTTCAGATTGTCCTGGCGAGTAATCCAGTAAAGTTTGGTGACAACCGGAGCACTGAACTGTCACACAAACCATACGTCGCACTTTTATTTCTGACATTAACTTGAGCCCCGATATATTTTTGTATAAATGATAAGAATGATATTGTATTTACTGATATGTACATGGTTGTGATGAACATGGATAATGATCTTCACCCGCTCAAGAAGAGAATAGAAGAGAATAATAATGAAGATAAATGAATAATTTAATATATTGTGAGAGTTAAATTAAATATTTAATGATGTAAGTTTATTGTTTAAATAAAATAAAGCAAAATCTTTTTTTTTTTTTGTTTACGGGGAGGAAATCTTCAGAAAGATACCCCGCCTTCTGGGGGGAAGGCGGCAGTTATGTGGGGTTCTTACCCACTAAAACCTCCCCGGTGGCCCTTTCCTCGGTGCATGACGAGGGGCTCCGGGATCTCCAGTGGAACGCACCGGAGCCCCTCTGCACTGTGCTCAAGGAGAGCACGTCCCGGGGGGGGAGGTTACTCCCTCCCCCCCTGTGCCCTCGCAGCGCAAGGCGACACGGACCAGCCGATGTCGCCTTCTTCCCGGGTCCACTTTGGTGGACGACTCAGGCCCCCACCCTTGTCGCCCAGTGAACCCGAGGCCCCTTTTAGTCGCCTTATACGACAGGCAGGGGATACCGTAGTCTTATTCTTGAGAGCCCAGAACTACAGGGCTGAAAGCAAAATCTATCCCGGCTAAGCGTGCTGGGTTGTTGCTAGTCGCTAGTTGTAAATATTATGATACTATATAAAGCAAACACCACCACCAGGTTTGTTAGTTAGCAGAATATTTATAATCGATCCAAAATCGCACCAAATCTCTGCCTGCCCCTCTAATTAACAGGCAGGCATCCATTATTTTACTGGGCCTCGAATCTGCTACACTAATTGGATCAAAATGAATGTTTAATGGCATCACAGTTGTCAAATTTTGCTAGCTCAGTTGTGCTACTATGCTTCTGCAATGACCTGCCCCTGACATTCGACTATTATTAATCTCGTATATAATGGCATATTACTAATATGCCTAAACATTTCAATCATTTTATTAATATAAAATATTGTATTGAAAATTACATATCAAAAAAATTTACGATAACGGTTTTTGGCGCAATGACAATTGAATTGTAATAGATTAATTTCGTAGTGAAATGTCATTGGCAAATTGCAGACTTGGGGCCCAGGTATACACAATAATAATTTTGGGACTAACATCATTTAAGCCGGGTATCGAATTGTGGCCTCGATCATAGCCCCTTAGCACTTCACGCAACATTAAACCATCGTAAAAGCGCAATACACATTGACAGCAAAACCCATTTAGTCTTGGAACTATTTTTATTTAACATAGCAACACATTCTATGAAAAGAATAAAGGACTAAATCTATTTCATTAAATAAATAAAAGTATAATTTTCACACATTTTTGATGATTGCAACATAATTGGTGTTTATAATTTTTAATAATGGACTCGAAATATTATTGGAGCAAAACATGAAGTGGCATTAATCACTTAATGAGCATTGCCATTTTCTGTTTTTTTTTTAAATCTCAAATTCTCTCTCAAACATATAAATGATTTGGAAACAGTTGAAGCATTCAAACATGTTCCCTTACGTCAAAATAGATGCAAAGGAAAATGTTCAAAATGCATTTCTAACGCTGTCGGGTTATAATTATGTCAAATGAATGATCATATATATTTTTTTTATCTCAAAATAACATAGCAACCAGCGTTATAAACGGCTACAACTGTTTACAATATTTTTTTTTCTTAAAAGCTAAATTTTGAATTTCGAATGATCGAGGCCAATTAGCACACCAATTTGGGTCTTATTTCGTACACATTAAGATGGTACCTTGGCCTGACCGAAAGATGGCAACGTTGGCGCGCTCTGTTTTCTTTCCGGCGACGTAAGCAGTTTAGCCAACGTCGGCGAGAAACTCTGAGACGCAGGGGACGCCTGCTGGAAGTTTGGCAACACCCATTCAAGCTAATTCAAAAGTTTGGAACGCTGTGTGACATAAATGAAGTAGAGATGGACAATGGCTATACAATCTGTAACTAAAGTTCAATAATGTTTTTGACTAGGCTTATTCATAAAGATATTCGATAGCATTGCGATATATTTTTTAAATTGTATAGATTAAATAAAAATACAATAAAGCCACAGTCTATACTAAACAAAGAAAAATGCTAAATAATGGAATACATTTCAACAATGTCCATCTCCTTAAGTCAGATCAATATATAATGTTTTCTTCGATAACAGTTTAAAAGTAATACAATAGTGTCTCCAACTTAAGCGTAACATTCCCGCCTAATTTGTAGCCACTTTAAATCGCTAAGAAATAAGAAAAATCTAAGTCTAAGTGTTGCTAACAGATTAAATTTGCCTAAAAATAATTGCCATATGAAAATAGACATTACCTTCGTCAATATCCCGTGTAGGAGAGAATTTTGAGATTGTGAAATTTCCTGACTCGTTGTTACTGGTAACAATGATATTTCTGGATATGGGGGAGGTGGTGGAAGTCTGGGGCTCGGGGACGCCAGTCTCTCCACTTGTTTAGGGATATGGGTCTCTTCGTGACTTCTTTCCGGTCTCCGCCTTCCATCTGGTCGTATATGATGTTCCGGCCTGTTCGTCATCGTCTCCATCGGTCTGCCCGGCATGAGATTAGGATTTGGTTGTTGCATATTGGCGAATTGTACCAGGACATCTTTAAATGAGAGGCCGTTAGGTAGCCCGCCCGATTGTATCTGCTGTAGTCTTTCCAACATCGCCTTTTGGCTCTGAAAAATTGATTCGAAAATGATAATTGAATAAAACAATCCTATTAATTTTTTGATAAGACAAAACGACGAACGACACGCGCTAGAGGTTCATCTCACGGTAAATGATACGCGTCAACTACAAATCGATGGTAAATGCGAACAAAGAAAGCTGTTTCTGCCTTTTTTATACTTTATTATTATAATTAATATTAATATGTTTAAAACATTGTTGTGTCTACTCTTTTTAAAGGGAGAAAATATATTGGCCAAAGCCAAGTACTTGTATTAATATTAGGTGATGTCGGAATTGAGGAATTTGCGTGTGAGACGGCATGTATTGAGGATTACGGCTTTTTGTAACTGCAAGTATGTGGATGGATTTATATCAAGTAATTTTAAGCATGTATGGAGGGTTTTTGGTATGACAACGGTAGTAAATAGCACTATTCGAACTGTACGGACATAATTGCGTTTTGATTTCTATGGAAAGATCTGTATATTTTGCTATTTTCTCGTAGTGGGTCGTTAATAAATTATGTGTATATACTATTATTATAATTTTTTTTTCAAAAAGAAAGCTAGCAATATTCCTTTTTTTTTCAGAAATATTACTAACAATCTTGTTAACCATTCCAACTAAGCTTAAGCTTGTGCTAGGACATGGTTCACGGCAATAGTCGAATGGTGTTCGAACCTTACGATTCGCAGGCCGTACCCTAAACCATTAGGCTATTGACGCTTTGAAGGTACAACTGAAAATTAAATAATTGATTGAAATGTGAAGGCATATTTAGAAGACGCCATTATGTACGTGATTAAAAAATAGCAACAAATGAAACAATATTGTGTCAATGGTATGGTCATTGGCAAACCATTGTGGCACAACTGAAATTGAATAATTAATTATAATGTGAAGGCATATTTGGAAGATGTCATTATGTACGTGATGAACAAATAGCACCAATTGAAACAATACTGCAGTGTCAACGATACGGTCATTGGCAAACCATTGTGGCACAACTGAACAGATTACCAAAACTAGCAAAAATCGACAACTGTGATGTCACTGGCCGAACATTATGACACTGGTTTAGCAGAGTGGAAATCGTGTCTAGCAACAACTCTGTCTGTTTTTTTTTGGACCAACTAACACAATTGGCCAGAGAAGCTGGCCTTTACTGCTTCACCGGCTTGAGAGGTGGCATAGCCTAAACCTCAAACTCTGTCTGTTCCGATCGGGATCGATATGACGTAAGTTCTATTACGTACGCAACTGTTGCGCCGTCGAATGAATCTCGTATGCCCTACATATCTAGATTCAAATTGATCGAGCGCTCGGTAGCAACGACCTCTCGGCAACCGCCATCGCAAATCGGAGTCAAGGATACATAATTATTAATTCGACTTTGCGCCACCAAGGTCGGCGTACGAAGGCGGTGCGGCAGCTTGGCACTCGCTACGGTATTCGATCGTGCGCCGTGCCAGAGAAAGCATAGAGGTTCAGACTAAGCGATCTAAGAGCTGTGCCACCTTTCAATCCGGTGAAACAGTAGAAATCAGCATCTCCTGCTGATCTATATAGTTCATCACAGAAAAAATATAGAGGGAAAAAGCAAAGTGAGGGATGTTAGAGACAGGGACAACAACAACGTCATTGAGTAACGAAGCCGTATCGAAGTTGTATCCGGAATATTTAGCAATTAACCTAAATGTCAATTAAAACTGTTGTATCGGAAAAAAATCAAGAAAGCTGAAACAATATTTTAAAAAACAAAAACTATTAGTAAGAAGTTTTTTTGTGACGACCTGTATAGATTATCCAGAGAAGCTGACTTTAACTGCTTCACCGGATTGAGAGGTGAAGTTGTGGTAGCTTAGTCTTCGGGCGGTCGCCTTAATTTGAAGCTTGTTAGCGACTTGATTGGAGTTGTGTGCACAAGCGATCCCACAGCCCGCCATATGCGACGATATTGGAACAACCTGTGGGTTTGGTCGGTGCGGACCCGACATAATTCGTCCTTCCCCCGGAGGATAAGTACGCGGTTAGGTACGTCGCACAAGTAAAACAAAAGAAAAAAAAGTTTAACTCTCAGTAAGGAAGGAGTAATCTCTCTGCCGAGGTCAATATTTCCGGGGCTCTCTTTAAGGTCAAAGTGAACAAACATATTTCTGGCCTTCCATCATGCGAGGTTGAGGTCTAACATAAGCCTATTTAAAAAAAAAGTAATATCTATTCCATTATCAGCATACAAGGTGTCTTTTGATTTCTACGATGGTATCTTACGATTCTCAATTATTCGGTGGATATGCGGAGACCGGGCTCTCATGAGTAATAACAGGGAAAGTTCTCCATTTATTGTGTGCCACCCTATTATGCATATATTTTAGGGGAGCTACGGGAGGTTGAGACGAAGGCCACCTGGTTTCTAACCGGATTTATGTGACAAAATGAGCTGGTTATTTTTTTTTATTAAACCGCTTAAAGAATAGCGCGAAGTTACAACTTGAAGTCATCTTTGCATTACATCGATTTATCGATTCATTTACATCATTCGATGTATTTTGATTATATATAGAAATATATATAATGACTATTAATACATAATTTATAGTAAATCCACGTATTAAAGTAAACATTTTATAATTGCCTTTAAAGAAAGTAATTAATTGTATTTTTAATTTAAAAAAGAAGATTACTGTTCTGATTACATTATTTTGGATTAAATTCCTTAACACTTATCAATATATATGGCAACGAAACATGGGTCGTGACTCCTTTCGAGTATGCCTGTTCTTCCAAGAGGCATACTATGCAAGTTGATGAATTAAAAATTCTGAGATGGATGTGTGGCGTAACCAGGCTTGGCCAGTAGCTTTTATAAGGAGACTATCAAGACATTCAAATAGCTAACTAGTTTTAAATGCCACTACGGAAACTCCATTTCCAGTGGGTACTAGACACTACAATTCTGAGAAGTAGATCAATTACTATTAAAATTGATTGATTAATTAAATACGCCAACGTGAACCTTTTTCAACCGACTTCAAAACTCAACGTCTGATTTTTTTTTAATTTTGCTACCGCATAACTTTCGACTGGGTGGACCGATTTTGATAAATCTTTTTTTTAAAGTTGCTGCTTTCTGTGTGGTCCCATTCTTACAGTGAAATCCATGAGAAAAGCACATAAGTCTTAAATTTGCATCATTTGTGTGCACCACAAATGGACGAATTACTTAACATAACGGCAAGCAATTTCGATAATTATTTTTTTATAGGAAAGGATGCACTCCAAGAGTTTGATGAAAGTTTGGTTAGGTTCTGATTAATTCTATTTCGTAATAATCCTACGTTATTCGGAGATACAAAGAAGGCGTCCGCGCGTTAAAGCTTTTAACGTTTGTTCGATTTGAAGTCGGTGTTTGTTTTTGCTCGTAAATAAAATTGTAAAATAGAAGAAAAAAATAGGAAGAAAAAGCTTACCATATCCATATTATTAAACAGCATATTCAAATTGTTAAAATTATTTAAGTTATCAATCTTAGGTGCGATTGGTCTTGGAGTATTCATCATATTAGGATTAAGTATAGACTTCATCCGCCTTCCACGTCTAGGTGTGATATCCGGATTCCTCTGTCGATAATCAGCTATTATAGACTTGACATCTTTAGTCGGACCTTGTCGGCCCATTGGTAGCCCAAAACTGTTCAGCTGCCCATTCATGTCCCTTGGGAAACCTTGCATAGGGCCGGGCAACATTAGCGGTTGCGGGAATACTGGCTTTGGCATTGATTGCATATGGGTGGCTTTATCATATGGAGGTGGAAGTCCTGACATGTGATTAAAGTGCGTTGTAACTGGCATCACCGGTGTTTGTAGAATAGGGTTGACCATTGTGGAACTCGGCTGCTTTATCGACAACCCTGAGATTTCATCGCTCTTGTCTATCGCCAAGTTTTTAGCTTGGTTTAAATAATCATACGGATCTGTTCTTTCCGAGCCATTCACATCAGGCGATTTCTCGAATGATAGAACCTGTTTGCGTCTAAGAAGTCGTAATAGGATTTCTTCTTTCACCTTCTTCAGGTGCAATATGTTATTCCATTCGTGTTCTTTTTTCTGTGCCAATTCTCTTAATGTTTGAATTTCGGAGAGAAGCTGTTCCGTATGCCTTTGAATTTCATCAACATTGTGTTTTGTGGCGGTTTGAATATAGTCACTGATCATTCCATCATGCTGTGGAAAAGTCTTCTCCACTTCCTGACAGAGCTTTTTTAATGGTGATTCTGTATCTACATCTTCACTTATTCGTCTTTTTGCCGATTGGTCGTCCTGTAAGTTAACAATTCTAAGGTGTAAAGTAAAAAATTAAACAATCTATATTATATGGGCCAGAGTAGTGCAGGACGAATGTGCCCGATTGACGACCAGCAGGCGGTGGTGGCGAGACATCGTGCGGCGGGTGTTGTCTGCTGCCCAACCCACCGGATCATGATGACCACGACCACTCTGACAAGAGCGAAGCGACCAAGAAGAAGTGCAGGCATGATGCTTATACCCCGGAAGATGGGACGGCTTTGGGATGCCACATGCATCGATACTTTAGCACCATCGCATCTTCCAGAATCCTCTGTTGAGGCGGGAGGAGCGGCCACTGCCACTACAGAAAACCTCAAGCAGCCCAAATATCGATAGACTTCATTTTTGGGCTGTTTTGTGCAGGTCCTTAGAGAGATAATAATAAGCTCTCACATCCTAACCCTACTGGGGTAAACTGTGCTTATTAAGGTATATAGGCCCATATTTCACAGGTAGTTAGCCCATTGTCGTACACCATGCACAATTGTTTTTAATAATCAAAAACAATATGAAAATCATATGTGATTTTTGTACTTAAGAAACAGAAAAATTGTAATTGATACATTCCAAATGGATTTTGACTCACAACTACAATAGCCTCTAGGCTATCAATGCTTTAAAAATGTATCATAAATATAATATTTGGTCTTATATAAAGTCGAGAATCTCGCAGTGTGTCCCAATATTTATTGTGTGATTTAATAAATTTCAATTTATTCTTTACATAGCATAGAGAATTTAGACCCTTGATAGACAGTGAAAACCTTGTCTAACTGTTGCACCTCCATGTATCTTTTTTTTTTTCTATATAAAAATATCTCACTAACTGTTACTTAAACTAAGATTTAAATTAAGATGTGTTATGAAATTACCTTTATTATGTCTCCATTTAAGGATTGGGTATTTAACTTTGTATCATTTTTTTCAGTTTTTTCAACCACCTGCACTACTTCAGTCATCTCCACATCAGTATTCTTCTCTTGGGATTTTACACCCTCAATATCCCCTTCAGATAACTCTTTTACCGGACTCGGTTCCTTTACTTTTGTGACTGTAATTGCCTGCTTTGCTTCTTGAGGCGATTTGTTTGAATCATTTGACACTGAGACTGCAATATCAGCAGTTTGGTCTGGTTTTACAATATTATCGATTTCCTCTGATTCATTTTTATCCTGTATCACAGCTATAGGACTGTCATCTTTTGTCAGTAGGACTTCTGCAATATTTGTTAAATGTAAACATGGTGTTTTTGTGGAGTAATTCATGTTGAATTTAAGCTGTTTAAAAATACTCCTACAAATAAATGATTATCACAATAGCTGGGTTTTAATGACCTCAAAAATCTCATTCATTTAATTAAAACCCACTTTTCGTCTCTGCTTACTTTGCTTTAACCCTAGTTTTTCTATATGCCGAAAGATTGCTTGAATTTTGTATCAAGTTTACCCCAATGATAATACTGATAAAGATATAGACAGTGTTTTTTCTTTGACTAAATCAAAAGTAACGGTAAAGCAAAGGAAACTATCCTTAGGAATGCCAAGAAACACTGTGCCTTCACCTAACAGTATATGTATATTCAAACAGAACTATAAAAAAGAACTTATCAAAAAATGCTCATTACATCCTATATATAATACAGAAACAACTTTTAATTCCATTAAATAATGAATGTCATATAGACTTTACATATGAAAGTTCTTAAAATATCTCACTAGAAATTGAGATATCTGGTAGTTGTGCACGGTAGTAAGATGTCAATCTAAAATAAGTGTTATAGATATTCCCATTTAGTATTGCTCAAGGGTTTAATCATTTTCTAAAGTGTTAATAACACAGACGCTGTCTCTTTGCACTAGTTGAAATCTTCACAAATAAATTTTCAAGAAACTTTAAAATCACTAAAAAGTTTTTATTCAGAATTTGATGTATGTGAAATGTTTTAATAAATAAGTATACTTAGCTAACCAGAATTCAAAATGGAGACTACATATATATAATCATGCAAATATTTTATTCACTATACCCTCAAATTCTTAAACAAAGTAATGTTTTAATTTATATTTACCCACACCATTACCTAATTAGCTTAGCTTACATATATGGGTATATGTATGTTTATATATACTATCTGACCTAAAGATGACAGAAGCTATATTGTCTTCAGGTGAAATGTTTGAATGTTTAAAGAGTTCTTATTATTACATTTTAAATCAAGAAGAGTTACATTCTAAAAATTATACCTTTTATAATCTCTGTTAAAGAACCATCATTTGGCCTCTCACTTAAATTATCTTCTTTGGCATTATCATCACAGCTTTCCGGCTTTTCCTCTAATCCAACATTGTCTTCTACATTCAAAGGATCCTTTCCAGAGTCCACTTCAGTATCATCTATAGATAATGGATCAACTTCATTGTCGACACTTATCCCTGGCGCTGGAGAAACCCCCGATAAGTCCTTCGGAGATTCTGCTGTTTTAACGCCTATATCATTCATGTTTATTTACATATTTTCGTCACAAAGTCACAGTGTCAGCATGCCGCACGTAGGTTCATTGACTTTTTCACTAACATAACCATAGTATTACACCTAGATTTTTCCTTTTTAATAAACTTTATCATAGGTTCAGCGTTAAACTACACTTAGATTATTAAAACGCATTTACGTTTTAAGTATCTGGAACGGTACATCCATTAAAAAATATCATGATGCGCAAGCAACAGAAGCCGTGAACTTATGGATCCGAAAGACTTATTTGGTTACTCAAACAAAAGAGATGGTTGAAATAAACTGTTTCTGTAGACATCAGAAAATAAATTCGATGATTAGTAACGAATGAACTATAACGTTAATTTTATTTTATATCTCAACAAAATAAAGCCTATTGCGAAGGACGCAAAGTAAATTGCACGCAATCTACAGATACAAAACTATCAATGGTTTGGTGGTAAGTGGCGCATAGACATAATAACATTTGCCTTCCTAGTACATACAAAAGTTGGAAACAATTTTTTTGGCCAGGGGTGCTTAAATTTAAATTTTAAATCTTACGACAAATACCTGGATATTTAAAATTGAATAAATTACTTACATTTTGAATTAAAGTTTTGTTGTGTTAATTATTAAGTATATCTAGCGATTGTTACTATGTACTTGTAAGTAATGTGTACTTAAAATATTTTACTTAAACTTGTTGCTAAATAGCTTAAAAGCTAAGTGAACTGGCAGCAATTGCATATCGTAGTGACTTGAAAAAAAAGTTTAAGATCGGCGTTTCACGTCCCAGTCATCTTTTCCGTTATCTTTAGTGTAAATTTCCCATTCAGATTAATATTAAGAAAAATACAATGGCCAAATATCAGTGTTTGTTGTAGCAAAAATTTTACTGTGAATGTAATTTTTGGTCCCGTTAGCACTGTTAAAAAAAATTAAAAATGGTTTTAGCCAAATAACTAATATAGTAATAAAGATAACATTTAAATAGCGAGAATCCTGCGGTCTAACAAAAAAATTACACTGCCAATTTCGTGCCCAAATGTGGATAATCTCATTCATAAAAAGAATTAACTCGATCTATTTGCTCCATTAGAGCCGTGGTAGCTCAGTGTCCAGGCGGTTGGCTCTTGTTGCATAGTACGCTAGCAACCCGAGTTCGATCCCCGGTGCCGGCACCAATAAATTTGTTGTTGCAATTTTATGTGCTGATTAACCACGCGCTCGGCGGTGAAGGAAAACATCGTGAGGAAACCTACATGTCTTAGAAAAATTTTCTAAGGCATGTGAAGTCTACCAATCCGCACTAGGGCCGCGTGGTGGACTATGCCCTTATACTCTCTTTACAGAGAAGGCCTCTGCCCAGCAGTGGGACATATATATTATATATATATAAAGGCTGTAACTTTAATTTGCTCCATCAACCAAGAACATTGATTTTTTAACTTCAATAAAAAGTTCAACTCTCCAAAATAGTAGTTCTATTATATAATTATCTGACAGGATAAATATATATTAATTTTCATTACATTAGAAATGTTACAAATAAAATTTTAAGTATAGTAGATACTTATTTAACTAAACAAATCGTTATCAATGACAGTGACTTTTGCAATTTTGATATCATTATTTGGTAACACTTTTAATTTTTACCACACTAGTACTAGTAGGGAACGATGATGAAATGAAATGGAAAAGCAAATGGCTGACTAGAAATTGATTCGACGTTCTCGAATTCACAATAAAATAATCCGATGTAATTACATGAATAATGCTCTACTTATGATTATGATTAGCAAAATAAGGCTACATAAGCTATAATAAATCCAAATAACTGTATATTGTCCGATTATATTCAGACAAATACATAATAAGACCTACCTTATCTAAGCAATATAGAATTTCGCAAAATACAAATTATAGTGGGTTGAGGCGGACGCACGTCCGTTTTTTCTTCAGGTAAGTGATTTTTCATTTTATATTGTCGTAATCCTGCATAGAATATTAAAATATATTGATTATTTGTGCCGTGAAAATATGAAAAAATATTTTAGCCCTATTATTTATTTTTAGAATCCGCAAATTTATGCGCGTCTTAGTAATTGTTTATTATCAATACTGTAATTATTAACTTTCATTTTGTTATTATTAACGTTTAAATTTAACAGGAACGAAAAATTGACATGAAGCCGCCATTACCATTGCCAGTTTTTTTTTACGTTCTTTTATTCTGATAATAGTACAGATCCTAGAAAATTTCTCAATGCAGTATATAATTTTTTTTTATTGGCACTGTTTCAGTTGATGTAATGTGAGGAGGCAGAACTTCGGTAGGGTCTCCGCCCTCATCGATCATGGAACGGAGCTACGATAAGCGACACAGTAAGCATCACAAAGAGAAACACAAGAAACGAAGTCACAAAAAATATAGAAGACACAGTGGTACTCATGAAACATCATATGCTACAGTAAATTCTAATAAGCCCCTGGTGGAGTATTCTGATGTTAGCTCAGAGGACTTGTCAGCCCCTGAGGCCGGGGAGATAGAGAGTGAGGCAAGTTCTATTGGCCGACACATTGCCGATGATCTTGATCGTACACGGAAATCGCATCCAGTGCGCACATTCCTTGACAACAAGACAATATCTGTGTCAACGACTTCAAGCCGTCGCGTCCTTGAAGAGTATGCTCTTACACGTGATTCTTCTTCAGCAGTATCAAGAAAGCGACGGGAACTGGAATATGTTGGTGCTGAGCCGCCAGACTTCAACGATGCCTGTTATAAAAAGAAGAAAGAAAAACGTAAAAAAGAGAAAAAGAAACGCAAGAAGAAGTCAAAGCAACGATCAAGGTCAGCTAGCTTAGAGAGTGTATCTCCTGATGATAATGTTATTGTAGAACCACGTGCTATGACCCCAAAGAGGTACCAGCAAGTGCCAATCAGCGAATGGGAAAAGGCCTCATCTCCTCTTCAGAATGGTTCATGTTCACCGGTGTCACCAACCACACCACCCATGAGAGGACGACATGATGATTCACCTCAACTTCGACTTGCAATGCACAGAGAAATGCCTTTGCATAATGTGATGTATTCACCCCGCAGAGAAAGATCTCCTATAATTAGGTGAGTTTATTTCTTTAATCAAATGGTAATAACATTCCATTTTATCGCTGACACAGTTTGTTCCTATGATATATTATGATTTTTTTATATAAACATTGCATAAATTCATTTAAAAATTAACATCCTAAACATAACATATATCTTAATATTGGTGAATTAATTTACTTAAAAAATACAGTTTTGAGATATTCCAATGAAATGACTACCAACCAGCATACCGTTAGTGCGGTTGTTATGTAATGTTAAAATTATTTTGATCCAAATAATCTCTAGCAAAATTAAGATATAACAGTATAATTGACACTTCTGAATACCTTTACTGTGGTTGTGATTGATTTTATATCACTAGCAGTAGCCATGTGTGCATTAATGTATGTATATTATTGTTTCTAAGTTATTTAAAAAAAGCTGCTAAAAATATTTGCAAATATTACTAATAGACTTGTTAACCTTAACCTTAGTTGGAATGGTTTTTTCCATTTAAGGTTAAGCTTGTAATAGGAGATGGTTCACATTAATACTCCAATCGTGGATTCAAACCTACAACCTCATGATTCACAGACTGTACCCAAAACCATTAGACTATTGACACTTCCATGAAGCTGTGGGATAAGAGAAGTGATTGAATATGCTTAAACCATGGTCACTTGTTACCGTCATGGTTAATGCATAATATTGTTGCAGTGTGACCTGCATTTAATTATTCCAAAAGATTTTCATGTGACAATTTTTTTAAATATTGTAGTTGTAGATAAAATTTCTTGATATTGATTTTTCAATTAACTAGTCACTGATATAAACACAATAATTATCTCAGAATTTTTTGTTATGTACGTTGTAATTGTTTAATAACATAACATATTATCACACAGTGATTAGAAAAAAAATTACCTGCACATTTCTTATAATATATACAATTAAAATTCATTCATAGATAAGTAGTTCTTTTCCTTTTTTTTAAGGATCGGAATGCTTACGCGTAACATAGTAACCGTCCAAGCCGAGGTTACACCGGGGGGACCCTTGTGTCGAGTTACTAGCGATAAAGATTCAGGCTAAGTGACCTAAGACTTATGCCACCTCTCAATCCGGTGAAACAGTCAAGGCCAGCTTCTCTGGCCATCTGTGTAGTTCGTCATTAAAAAAAAACCTTTTTTAAAGAAGAAGATTAACATCAATAGTTGAATGACTGGTTTGGACCTACAATTTTTTGTTTTGTACAATAAACCTAAACCATTAGGTTATTAAATTTAACTTAAATTTCTCTCTTAAATTGAGTAAACATAAAACACAATTTTTTTTGGAAATAGTTAATTTGCTAGTACTGTGAATGACATATATGTCCCACTTTCTTTTATGGATTGGTTCTTAAGGATGTTCACAATGGACAGATATTTAGTGAGTAACTTGTATTGTGTCTAACATTCTTATGGATTTTAGGGTTAGGAAGTTAATTTTTTAAATGAACATCTTGCTTCAGCAGGCCATTTTAGTTAATACAATTAAAGAGTTACAATTAAAAAGAAAATATTGTGTATATGAATTTTAATATCCTGAGAAGTAGTGCATTGTGGGGTGTATCTCTTGCCCGTGTGTACTTGGTGAATGACATCATGCTTTATTTTATAAACCTAAAATTAACTTTATTAAGTTTATTTACACAATTGTTTTTGCAATTAAATTTTTTTATTTAAAAAAAAAGAAAGCTAGCAATATTTCTTTTTTCAGAAATATTTTTTAACCAAGCTTAAGGTTGTGCTAGGAAATGATTCACGTCAATTGTCGAATGGTGGATTCGTACCTCAGACCTTACGATTCGCAGACCGTACCTTAAATCGTTAGGTTTGTAGATTAATATTACGTGCTACGCTTTCACCTTCAGTCATTGTTCTTTTATAATTTGTTCTTGGTTTATTTTGGAACAAACAAAGTCTTTTTATTCCTTTCAAGTTTAACATTTTTTACCATTTTTGTCTGTCTGTCTGTTTGTTCCGGCTAATCTCTGGAACGACTGGACCGATTTTGACGGGACTTTCACTAGCAGATAGTTGATGCAATAAGGAGTAAAATTAGTATTTGAAAATTTTTATAAGTAGTTTTTAATCGCGGGTAACACCGTGGGGTGCAGCTAGTTTAAATATATTAAGATAATGTGTTGTAGTGATCACTTGTGTGAATGTTGTTTTGTCTTGTATTGCAGAAGGCGACAAAAGTCAATGACGCCGCATACACCGTCCGTGCCTCCTTATCATGAGACTGTTACCATAGACTCTGACATCGAGCCAGATTATGAACGAGTACGACGGGAGTACTGGCCAGATCACAGAGCACAATCGCCGATCATGGTTATATCAGGTGCAGCTCTATTGATTACTAATATCTAATAGATCTAAGAGAACCGTGGTACCTCAATGTCCAGACAGTTGTCTCAAGTAGCATAGAATGCTAGTTGGAACTTTAATTGCGATTTTAAGTATTGGTTTACCAAACGCTCTGTAATGAAGAAAACATCTTGAGGAAACCTACGTGAGTTAGAAAATTTTCTGTCCGTGTCAGGTCTGCGTGGTAGCCTTATGCCCTTATATTCTCTCTACAGTGGGACATGTATAGGCTATAACTTTACTGATCAAATAATTAAACATACTTTTATGTCTAGAATACTTGTATGTACTGGTAAGTTAGGAAGCTATGGAGCGGAAACTGGTTTCTGGTAAAATTAGTTCAACTAGGACATCAAATGTTGTACTATAAGATAGATGATTTGATTCTAGGTAGAAATAACTTTAGATATATTTAATAGTTTAGTTGTATAAAATATGTGAGGTGTATAACTATCCAAAGGGAACCCAATGATGACATACACTCTTGGAGGGGGGCCGTTAGCTGGAGACTTGGAGTGCTAGCAAGATGATGTCTTCGCTCTGTATATATATACAGCGTAGCCTCCTTGTATACAGCTACGGAGTTGCCCTATGACACATAGATTATGAGAGCTGAGGGTGCCCTATATATTTTATATGACATCAATATTACCTATTCTTAAACAGCTCACAACTATATTACTAGGCACTAGAAAGATTAATAACATTCCTTCATCTATTATCTTTGTTTAAGAGCCTTTTTATAAACTGAGCTGAGTAGATACCTTTATACATTTGTCCAGATTCACCGGTCCACGACGTGGGTCCGGTGCGAACTCGAGAGTACAGCCCTCGACGCATCCACCGGCGTAAGAGCCCTCGCAGGAGGCATCGGAGCAGGGATCGTGAACGGCATCGGGAGACCCGTGCGCATCATAGGTATCTATCTATATTAAGTGACTTAACAACCATTCCTACATATTTATTCAAACCTATAATACATGAAGCGTCCTGTCGCCACCGTCGGAGTTTGTAAGTAATTTTACCGCGATACTATCGTTATATGGATAGGCCCCTTAGCAATTAGGAGCGTTGCTTCTTCTCCCAGCGCCAACGCTTCCTGAAGTAGCATTTAAAGTTAGCTTTAAAATGTCCTTACATCAGTTCAGCCGTCTCGTGCACCCTCACACTGGAATGTTAAAGCGTCTTGAGCAACGAAGTCGAGGTTACCCGTCACCAGTAGGACCCTTGAGTTGAGTTACTACAATAGAGGTTCAGGATTAGCGGCCTAAGCGCTTTGCTTCTCTCAAATCCAGTGTAACAGTAGAGAATAGCTTTACTATGCTATATGTTCCATGAAATAAGTTTCTAAACAAAAAGTGCTATTTCCCAGTTGTTACAAATGTGGAAAACTTGTAATTTTAAATATGTATTAAGGGAGTATACATACTTAAATTTCAATTAAAATACAACCAGTTTTACCTATTTCATTTCATGTCTCAAATTACCCAAGAAGATTTTTTAAAGTCTATTCATTCTCTGCTATAGTTGTACTGCCGGCAATATACTTTGTTTATTGTTTGTTTCCCTGGAATGGGAAGCTGGAGGCCCTTTCCTCTATCTTCAAGAAAATATTTAGAAAATCTATTCTTCTAAATTAATTTTAAAATGAATATGTGATAGAGAGAATTTGTTCACAACAGCTTGCATATATTTTGTTGTCCGTACGCTCTGACACTGCGATTGCTCTATCTTCTGGTCTTCTTACATGTCTGGTCTTGGCGGCGTGATTAGTGAATGCATCCACAAGTGAGTGCCCTTTACAATATTTTGTGTGTGCTTCACATAGACATTATAAAGGAAGTCATAGTTGCCGCATGCAGTATTTTTTATTTATTTAATTACTACTAGAGAGGACTATAGGAGCCGGGGTAGCTCAGTGTCTGGGCAGTTGCCTCGAGTTGCATAGTACACTAGCAACCCGAGTTACATCCCCGATACCGGTACCAATAAATTTGCTGTAGCAATTTTATGTGCTGATTTACTACACTCGACGGTGAAGGATTTTCATCGTGAGGAAAGCTACATTTCTTCGAAAAAATGTCAGATTGATAGAGAAAAAAAAATTCTAAGACATGTGAATGTAAGGACTATGACCTTATACTCTCTTTAGTGTAGGCCTGTGCCCATCAATGGGTCATATATAAAGGCTGTTTTACTACTAGAGATTGGCCCTCATTTCACGTCGGGTTTTTTAATCCAAAGAATCTAGATTCCATGGAGATCAACAATGTATTATATACCTCACTATATACCTTCTGTAGTTTCTTGTAATAAAAGCTGTGTGGTTAAAGATGACAAGAAAAACGTTTCCCCTTTCATCAACCGACTTCAAAAAAGGAGGAGGTTTTCAATTGTGTCTGTATTTTTTTTATTTTATTTTAACACAGTGCAATGTTATATTAAATACAGCCAATTAAAAGTTTCTATATTTAAAACTGTAGAATAAGTGATCAAACATAACAATATCATTAGGTAGGAATATTATCAAAGAATTTTTACTTAATATTTTTTTTAGAAAGCTGGTGCTTACAATGTGGTCCTGTCCAATTATGACAATGTTACCTATGATAAAACCATATAAGTCTTAAATTTGCAATATGTATGTGCACCACAAATGGACAAATATTTGAATATCACGCCAACCGATTTCGATGGTTCATTTATTATTGTTATTAAAGCATGTTCTTTAAGAGTAGTTTGGTTAGGTTCTGTTTCATTTTATTTCGTAATATTCTTACGCTAATTCGAAAATTCAAAGAAAAGAGGGCGTCCGAGCGTTTAACGTTTGTTTCGATTTGTAGTCGGTTTTTTTTGCTCGTAAATATATTCGATATAGATATGTGAATGTGCTGTAGATCTGTAATTTGTGTCGTGTTTGATTCTCATTATGTTTCCTTTAAATCGTAGTAAAAGAATAGTGAATTGATTTGTGTATGTTCCCTGGGGATGCCAAAAACGGCTGGACCGATCTTAATAAAATTTTGACACTGCCATTGTGTCTTAAGAACAACAGGATTTCTTTTAGTTTTTGATATATATAATTCATTATCGTGGAAAGCCAGGTCGACGTAGAGGTATAATTTACTAGTCCTTCACGCCGGTATTCTACGGGGTATATTTTCGACTATAGTCGATGCATTTTAAACTGAGTCGTCGGGCAATAAATGTCAGTAAGAATGTGCACGAAATGCATTATCGATACTTACCTGCGCACGCAGGGTCGATGCGTCATCGTGTCCTTCATTAGCATCTCTGACTTCTGATTGGTCGTTGCGTCAAGGCCACATTACGATCTATACAGTTTCTCTTTACTCAAAACAAACATTTTATCTCACAAATCAAAGTTTTATTTTCAGATGGAGAAAAAATATTCCTATTACTTACATAATTTATGATATCGATCGTACCTATCCCGTTATCGATATGCGCCTCTGCAATACTTACGCACATCACTACACCTCTCCATAAGACCTGTAAGTGCGAGCGAGACAGCCAGATAAATATGATTTATGACCCGAAGCCTCAGTTCATAATGCATCGAATATAGTTAAGAGCAATGCATGTGTTGGGTAGAAACATTATGTTACAAGGACTAGCTATACACAGTAGAACCCCGTGAAGTTGGAACTTGGATGCTTTATAAGTTGATATAATCAGCCACTTCGGTTCAAATCTCCATAACTTGAACAAGTCCCTTGATGTTGGACTTGAGAGTTTGTACTGTAGTGTGTTACTAATGTGACTATTTGGTTAGATCCCAAAGCCGCAGCTCGCTAAAGCGGCGACGTTCGGTTTCACGCAGCAGACGGCGATCCTCGTCACCACCACGGCACAGGCAACGGCACGGTGAAGCTATAAAGGAAAGACACAGGTGACAATGACAATATATAAATTGAAATAAAAAAAGTCCAATGTAAACAGACACCTTATAGGCACACGTGCTCCACCCTAGGCTTCATCTTCGCCTTCCATCAAGCGAGATAGAAGCGAAACTTGAGAATATTTTGTATAAAAAAAAATAGTTTGATGAGTATTAACCAAGTTGTTGTGATTAGAACCAAGAAAGTTCTACTTCAGAGGTTCGGACACATAAAAAGGGTGATTGAGGAATGAATTACAAAGAAAATTTACACCACGCAAGTGGCGGGGAGTCGGTAGAGGGCGCTACAAGAAGGTGTATATCGACCAGATTGGCGAGGTATTAAAAAAGAGACAGGCAAGGAGTTTC
This sequence comes from Meandrusa payeni, assembly GCA_029286785.1. Classification (NCBI taxonomy): domain Eukaryota; kingdom Metazoa; phylum Arthropoda; class Insecta; order Lepidoptera; family Papilionidae; genus Meandrusa; species Meandrusa payeni. The sequence continues at coordinate 12,847,318 of JAGSMX010000027.1, forward strand.
TGTATGGATGTGAATTAAGCGAAAGAAAGTCCGTGATCTCTGCCTAACCCCCTGAGTGTTAGGCGTGAGTGTTTGGATTGTATATTTGTACATGTCTATTTATATAATCAGTATGGTTATCTCTTAGGACGAAACACGATTCACCAAGTCCACCGTCAGCACTACAAAGGAGGATCGATTTTAAAGAGAAGATTAGCGATACAAGCTTGTTTGCAGAGCTTGTAAAGGATAAACACAAAAGAGCAAAGGTCAGTTAGCTAATCATAACTCTTTAACCAACTTCAAAAGGCGGTGCTTCACAAATCATGTATATTTTTGTTAAAATTGTTTCTCTTAGCACTATCATATATGAACTAATCTTCATTTTTTTCTTGGTTGTAAGGGTTTGGTACCAATTACGTCCCTTATTAATTTTGTTGCCAGGGAACTTCTAATAATCTAGTTATATTGGTAGGTTTATGACAATCTTAAACTATGTAAGTACTCCTCGGCAATCTCTTGATATCTATTTGGTACTACCTACTACCTCATTACCCCAAATGTGGTAGGTAGATGCCAGGACTTCGTTATATAACTTCGGAAATAAAAGAGAGCGTCGTGCGTAGTAACGTGTATGCAGACATATTTTTGATTTGATTTACTACTTTTGCAAATACTGCTCAAGCCTTACTAAGGAGAGTTCCTAGACGTAGAACTAACTGGAATCATAGAAGCTTTAGTTTCTCTATTTTGCCCTGGTATCCTGTGAATTCGTGCACATAGAATTGATTTTAAATTGCTAATATTTTTATTAGAAAACTATTCTCAAATGAACGAACGAATGGATCCAATTGGAAAAGGATTGTCAATTAATATTCATTTATTTTATGCAGAAATTGCAGGAGATCTTAAGCCAAAAAGAAGAGGAATCTCAAGGAGCGATTTCTTCGAATGCCTCCATCAACAACCCGGAGATTTTGACCATAGATGAGTTGTCTAACACCACCACGGCTGACAGCTCAACACAGGTAGCCTTTGCAATGTTTACATGTATATGCTTCTCCTTGTTGTTACTATGCACTATGTACTAATGCAGTGATTCTCAACCATTGTGCCGCGAAATTTCAAAATGTGCTGCGAAATTTTGCAATTATATAATAATGTTAATATCATTAAATTATATCATTTAAAAAGAAAAATATTTTTAACGTGAATATATATTATTATTTCGTATATTTGAAATTTTTGTCATAAACTATTTATGGAGTGTGTTTTAGTAAATAATTTTTATCTTTTCCTTTGTGTGCCGTCAACTTTAGAAATCGTTAAATATGTGCCGCAACGAAAAAGGTTGAGAATCACTGTACTAATGACTCGAATGTTTGATATTATTTATTAATCCGTTAATATTAAAAGTACGACAAGGCTTATATATGCACAGTAAACGGACATAATATCGTACCTCGACAATTGTCCTAAATGACTTATAGACCTGATCAAAGCCAAAGCCGCTTCGAATGATCTACAGCTCTCCTACAACAACTAAGAACTGAGAACCAACCTTTAAGGTTGGTGTCTTTATGAAAGGTAACACCAAATCATGAAGTGTTAGCCCAGTGGTGGTTATAAGAAGTTCTTAGAGCACTCATTCTGTACATTTGGATCCAGAGCTTCAGACTGTGTATCTCGGCATAGCTTCAACAAGATCTTGCGCCTTGGAAGGTGGGGTATCTTGTTGAAAATTTTCCCCTCTCAATAAAAAAAAGTATTTGTCAGCTAAATGTTCAGGATTGCGAGTATTCCTTGGATAAATTTCTTTTGACTTTTTTAAATAGATACAAACTACTATTTCACAATGCAAGAAAATTAAACTTTATAAAGACATGGTAAATGCAGTCTTTAGAGCAGTGGTGGCTTTTTGGTTGGTAGGCCACAAATTGTAAAAAAAAATTTAACAGGCCAAAATTTGATCGTAAAAAATCTTGATTTATAAAAAAGGGTTATAAAATCTATTTAACAAAAATATATATAATAAAATAATATAATATAAATATATATTTATATTTATTTAATAAAGGCTAATTTAGCAAATTACACAAATAGCTGGTGACAATTTTTTCTGGCTTACGTAAAAATTTATGACGTTATATGATTTTTTTAAACAAACCAAGAATTTTTAAAGGTTTTAAACCTTTTAAACACTACTGACGTAAATATAAACAGAAAAATTTTACAACAGCATATTTTGCATATGCTGTTGTAAAATTTTACGTGTTAATGGGGCCGGATGGAATACTTTAACGGGCCAGATTTAGTCCGCGGGCCTTAGTTTGCCCACCACTGCTTTAGAGGTTTAAATAGAAGCTTATACGAAAACATCATACTAACACCAAATATTGCGCGAATCCATTTCTTTTGTGAAATGACCATCCTGTCATCCCTATCATCAGTCCCTAGTGTTGCCATATAATATTATTCTATATCTTAGAATTAGGCTTATATAACTTTAATAAGCTGTAGTGGTAACTTTTTTATTTGTATGTTTTATTAATTGATTTTAATATATATACAAATTTTTATGCACATATTGTTAATTTGATGTGGCCAACTCAGGTCATGTTCAGCTTAACCTTTTGTATCAATATCTATAACATTGATCTATTGAATAGGCTTCAAAAGAGAATGGTGATAATAAAGAACCGGTGCAAGAGGTAGTGGACATCCCGATGCCGACGCCCTTGGCTGGTGCGGATGAAAGCTCGCTACCGATGGAGCCGCCCCCTGAGTTCGATGCATATGAGCAGAAGGCCACCGCTAACGGGGAGATGACGGACAGTAATGAATCCGAGGTGTCTATACATTGTAATTTTATATACTATTGGTTATCCTATAGTCGAAATTTTTAACCTAGGAATTGGAGCATTGACTTCACATATAATTCGCAGCTCGTAACTTATTCGGTGAATCTGACAGTCAAATTTTATCATAGTTACTTACCCGTTGCTAAGCAACCGTATAATACCCTCGTATATGTGTATCAAACGCAAAGTGTTAAAAAATATTAGCATTATGCCCTCCTTATCTATTTAAACTATGAATGTGGTAAATTTCATACTCCTCTGTCCATGCAGTTTTCGTAAGAAGGTGTACAACATTTTTGCTTCATGTGTTAATATTATAATGATATGCCGTGACAAGTCTTCATGTCATGATGGGATTCGAACCACAACTATCTTGAATTAAAGTTAATAAAGACAAGTTGTAAAAGAAATACATGTCAAGTTATCCAATCCAAAGAGGTTTAAAAGAGGTGGCAATTGTTAACAACTTGTTCCCATACTAAGAAGCTTCCAAACATGGAACTTGATAAAAAGGGAGTGAGAGCCTGTTAATTATAGATTTGTTAATTTTAATTTTTTTTTTAAAAGAAAGCTAGCATTATTTCCTTTTTTTTCAAAAATATTACTAACATTCTTGTAAACCATTCCAATTAAGCTCAAGCTTGTGCTAGGAGATGGTTCACGTCAATAGTGTGAAGGGTGGATTGTAACTTTTGACCTTATGATTCACTGACCGTGCCCTAATCTTGTGGCTATTTATGCTGAACTCTTAGAAGCAACATAGTTGTTGCATTTATTGGAATGAAGAATATTGTTTGTACAATAAGAATAAATTGTATGTTCTTTTGTTGCCAGTAAAATCAGTGTTTGTCTTAATGTCAAAGAAGGAAAATAAATTTAAGGCCTTGTTGGTAAAAGATTATAAGGGCACGGCGCCCTAGTGCGGATTGGCGGACTTATAGTTTTGGTAAAATTCTAAGATATGCAGACATGTCACTATATTGACCTTCACCGCCAGGTGTGTAGTAATTTGCTACTTTAAGAATACAATATTTCCAGCAAAGACCACAAACTCCACCGCCGAGCGTTGCTACAGCACCAACAACAAATGCGGTAGCGCTACCACCGCTGCCCAAAGTCGGTGGCAGTGTCGTGGAAGGAGTCTACTTGCAGAACAGTCAGTCACAGCCGGCTCAGAAGCCCAAAAGCTTAACAAAACTACCCATGCCTCCCAATACACAGGTAACATTTTATGTTGCGTATAAGTACTGGAGCTAGTCTTACAGATGTGGCAGTGGCCCTGAGGAAATAAGAAAAATGTCAATGGATCTTTCATGCTTACTCATTCAAACACAGCCAAGGTTCACATTAATAAAAGTTAGTATTATGAATAAAAGTTAGTATTATGAAAGTCATATATGACATATATATGACTTTCATAATACTAACTTTTATTATTATGTCCGATCTTAATTGAGACTAAACAATTAAAAACCATTTACTCTATATTTATGACCACTATAATCGGTCCAGCCCATCCAGAGATTAGCTGGAGCAGACAGACAGATAAAAATTGTAAAAAATGTTATTTTGTTATATATTACCATACATACATTATTACTATAACATTACTAAAATTCTTGTTAACCATTCCAACTAAGCTTAAGCTTGTGCTAGGAGATAGTTCATGTCAATAGTCGAATGGTAGATTCGAACCCAGGACATTACGATTTGCAGACCGTATCCTAAACAATTAGGCTGTTGATGCTTTTTGATATACATATTTTTTTATATAACTTTCTACATTATTTTTTTTTTAAGTTTCAAAAAATGGATTTCGTTGTTTTGTTTTTATCTTTGATAAGATGTGAATCAAAATATGTGGTTGATTGTACCTTTTCATAATCATTCAAACATATTAAAGAACCTTAAAGAATGACTATTCTTTCTAACAATTGTGACTGTGTTCATAGTATATAATATACTTATATTTCTTTTTTCAGGTGGAAGACATAAAAACGCTAGCAAACGAAAGTCCTTTAAGTACTCCCTCCCCCAGTCCGGTTAAGAAACCAGAGAAGCCAAAGAGAACTGGCATCATGAACCTACCTATGCCTCCATGTAAGTCTTCCATGCTGCCATTGAAAGTGTCATTAACATTACAAGGCCCTTTTGCATTTTATAGCACATGTTGTATACCATTATCTAATTAAAACTTGTTCTGGATGCACTTTATACCTGCAGTGATCAAATTTGCCGCCACTTTGTTAGCACTAAATCCAAATTGATTAACATTTTTCCAATTTACGCAGACTTCTATACCTGAATTTTTTTAATTATCTAGATTTAATTGGCTAATTTAAGTTGTTGAAATTATATTTCCTTAGGTCCGTTATAAAAAATGGTGAGAGTTAAATTTTAAGACTGAAACACCAAAGTAATAGTTTGATGTGATTGTCTGGAAAAAGCTGTCGCGGTTCACTCTTCAAAAATAAAGCTGTCTGTATCATTTTAATTTCTAAAATTCATATACGCATGTCCTTCCACCGGCGTAAAAACCTGTTATTAACTTTTAGATTTTTTTAGGTTTACGTTTAAGTTTTTGTACCCATATCGCTGTCTAAGTTAATTCTGATTTTTTTAATGACGCCAAAGAAGTATAATTTTTCACACTATTCTAAGCTATAAGCACTGTAATAAAATAACTGTCTTGGTTTTGTCATTCCAGTGGTGCCCGATTCTGAAGAGTTAAGTGGGGATGAATTGGACGGCTCCACACCGCCGCCGGCCGCCCGCCGGGACACTTACTCGCATGTGTTCAGTGCGCGGACAAAGCACAGGGACCCCAATGTACGTATGCTTACCGAACTTTCATTTACAATAATGCACATATTAAATAATTTTCCAGCAATGCCACAACTGCTTATGCAAAACATGTCGAGTTGTGATCAAGATTTACTAATAATACTAATAACTGTTAATAAATAATACTGAGCCATGGCAGCTCAGTGTCCTGGCGGTTGGCTCAAGTCGCATAGTACGCTCGCAACCCAAGTTCGATCCTCGATGCCGGCACCAATAAATTTGTTGTTGCAATTTTGTGTGCTGATTAACCACGCGCTCGTCGGTGAAGGAAAACATCGTGAGGAAACCTACATGTCTTAGAAAATTTTTCTAAGACATGTGAAGTCTGCCAATACTCTAGGTGTGCGTGGTGGATTATGCCCTTATACTCTCTTTACAGAGAAGGCCTGCGCCCAACAGTGGCACATATATATTATATATATAAAGGCTGTAACTTAATTTAATTAAGACTGCATCATAGTTCGATTCAACTTTTATTTTTATTCATCTCACAAAGTAGATGGTATAGGCTGCATTTACTTATAACAAATACATTATAATCATCAATGGGTAAATTCCTACTGCCGAAACAACAGAACGAGTGCGGAGTAGCAGCCAACAGGAAATAAAACTTACTTTACGATCACAAAACCTATAACAGCTTGCTACAGGCTGCGGGCCTGTTCTGACGCGGCGCGCGCGTACCGAAGGGGTATGTCACGCAGTACATATTTTTAACTAGCAATGCATTCAGTTCTCTCTAGTTATTTTTTGCAGTCTGGTTCAAAATTAAAAAGGCCGAGAATATTGAAGAGACGTGGCTCCAAAGTAGTACCGGTTGCAACGCCAACCTATCATGCCAAAGATTGGGGAGAGAAGTGTGTGGACGGTTTTCAGGTAATATTTTATATTCTCTACTGCATTCTCGCAATGACTTGACATAAGGATTAGGTGGAAACCAACTGTAACCATACCTTATCTGGTTGTTATATCATAATGTATGCTTAAATTTTCAAGTTGTTTTATATTGATACATCTTATGAGTAAAAACAAAAACTGACCTCAAATGGAATCAAACTTTAAACGCTGCTACACGCGCGGCCGCCCTTTTTGTACTTACAACCTAGTCAAACTCTCAACAAACTACTCTTAAAATAAAATATCGCTTTTCGAAATCGGTTGATGTGATATTGAGTTATTCGCCCAATTTTAGCTCATATACTTAATGCAAATTTAAGGCATGGTTTACTCATAAATGTCATTGTCGGAATTGGGCCAAATGGGAGGTAACAAACATAAAAAAAACATGCAGACGAATTGGGAAACTCCAAAAGTATTGACTATAGGGAAAACACACTTAAACATCGACTTAATTTTATCTGAACAGGTTATAACGCAAATAGGTGAAGGTACTTACGGCCAAGTATACAAAGCAAGGGATAAAAACACCAGTCAATTGGTCGCGTTGAAGAAGGTACGATTGGAGAATGAGAAGGAGGGCTTTCCAATTACGGCTGTACGGGAGATCAAGATCCTGAGGCAGTTGAACCATAAGAACATTGTCAACCTGCGCGAAATAGTCACTGACAAGCAGGATGCTTTAGACTTCAGAAAGGTAAGCATATGTAACAAACGGAAGAAATCTCCTTCCGGTTTTAATGTAATTTTTTTTTTTTTATAAAAAGAAAGCTAGCAATATTTCTTTTTTTTTCAGAAATATTACTAACAATCTTGTTAACCATTCCAACTAAGCTTAAGCTTGTGCTAGGACATGGTTCACGGCAATAGTCCAATGGTGGATTTGAACCCACGACCTTACGATTCGCAGGCCGTACCCTAAACCATTAGGCTATTGACGCTTCAAATTTTAGTTATTACTTCATTGTAAGTAGTAACACTCTAGTTGAATGAATACCTGACTCTTTTCTCTTCTTTAGATTCAATAGCTATTATATGAATAACTATATTTACATAAGTATCAGAGTCACTAACTTGATCTAAGTTAGTGACACTAATACTTATGTAAGACTAGATGTCTTAGATAATTATAAACCTATCAATTTTCCCAATATTTGTTTCTTTCAACAATATCTAGGAGTTTTCTTGGTGTACCTTCAGAAACCAAGCTCCTATGCCGACTAAAATTATTTCTTCTCAAAATTATTTTTTTTGGTTCAGAACTGACATTTCTAAGAATGTAAAATAATTTAAAAAAGAAATTTTAGAATTGTAAAAGCTGTGACAACTTCTTGTATGTCAGCTAACAGAAAAATGATATTGATCTTTTCACTTACACAGGACAAAGGTTCTTTTTATCTCGTATTTGAGTACATGGACCACGATTTGATGGGTCTGCTGGAGTCGAAGATGGTTGACTTCACGGAGTCCCATAATGCTTCCATAATGAGGCAGCTACTGGATGGGCTGGCCTACTGTCATCGGAAAAACTTCCTGCATCGAGACATCAAGTGCAGTAACATATTGATGAATAACAAGTGAGTGCAAAAGTATGTCAGAATAAGATACATTATTGGTTTAGAGTAACAACCACTAAGCGTGGGGTTCACCACCTTTTTTTTTTACGCGTGGGAATCCTTTTTACGGACCATCCTCCGGGAATCCTGGGTGGGGCCGGTGGGATGTGTGGGAATCGGTCTGGGCGAATCCTACCCACTAAATCTTCCGCGAATGCCATCAGCCGTTATAATTGGAGTGCCCCGATCTGTCAGCAACAGGGCACCCCAACGACCGGCCGGTCCCGGCAAAGACCGGACTTGTTCCTCTAAAGGGGACTTCTGCGGCAATTAGAAGAGTCCCGACGACGCCGAGGCATTAGTGGGGCCAAAGACATTGTCTTGGTCGAATTTACACCAATTTGCAACCAAAAAAATCACTTCCACTATTGTACATTAGTGATATGTCTAGCATTTAGGTTTTCCGCATAATACATTTGAGAGAGTTGTTCTGGAATTATCTGATTTACTTTTTAAAATTAGATATCAAAACCTTGGTATCCTATTTGCTTCATTCTTGCCCCATTGTCATGTTGATATAATTTCTTTATCAAAAAATAAGAAAGAAAATTAAGAAAAAAATGATATGTGAACACAAACATGGTGCTGTGGACCATTTTTGTTTTAGAAAGTCCTGGGTAAGTGCCTTATGTTTTAGGACGGACGTATAAACCATTTTATTCTAATTATTGATTCATCTCATTGTTTTTAGCATAACAATTCTCGCGAATTTATTGGGACTGTAATGATTTTGTTAACATTTACAGACAACCATATAACCAATACGCTTTTAACGCAAGCTAGTGTGCTCTAGTATCTCTGAGGGCATCAAATAAAATCGAGTAAAGTTATGGTAAAAACTACTCTTCGATTTATAGTTACAATATATTTAATTCAATTTTGTAACTCAGAGGCGAGGTGAAGCTGGGAGATTTCGGTCTGGCCCGGCTGTGGTCAGCAGAGGACAAGCAGCGTCCGTACACCAACAAAGTGATTACACTGTGGTACCGGCCGCCAGAGCTGTTGCTCGGCGAGGAGCGCTACGGCCCGGCTGTCGACGTGTGGTCCATGGGCTGTATCCTCGGAGAGCTGTTCCTCAAACATCCTGTGTTCCAGGTATGGACTCTTAGCAATTTACTGATTAAAAGTATACAATAGGTGCTAGACAAGGTAAATAATAAAATACGTAATGATAAAAAATAGGGAAGTAGTAGCTTCTTAAGTAACATCCTTGTGGATATGGACAAGATGTTAGTACAATAATTTTTCATTATATGTGTGTGACAATGAGTGTGTCGATAGATTTAAACAATTCTGTATGTATACCATTTTACACTAGTTTCCAATGATGAAAAAAAAACAATATATTTATCACACATTTTGAATAGTTATTTCAGATAACGAAATACTAAAAAAGCATTAAAATTTAATAATAGAACATTTTTAATTTCGCATATTTCTCATGATTTACGGTGAATAAAACTAGATTTTTGAAAGAGTACTTGAAGGCTTCGGATCAGTTATTACAAGAATCAAATAAATAACAGGATCGCAACTTCATCATTAACGCGATAACACGGGAAACGTACTGTTACGCGTTGCTAAATGTCTTTTTTTTAAAAAAAACTACTTCTATTTACTAATTATAGCTCTGACTCCCGAATTTAGACCGAACTAAGCTCCGCGAGATTCTGACTTAGACTGCATTGAATATGTGTAAAAACAGTTTAAGTGCTGACTTGACAATGGAATAAAACGGCGTCATTTGGTGAGGTGCTGAATGGGCTTTATTTCCATACTGGTAAGGGTTATAACAATACGATAGCTTCCACATCACTACACTACTGGCGCGCGAGTGGAGGCGTGCGGACAGTGGGGGAAGATGCACCCGCTCTTTACCTCACGCCCCGACTGCATTCAACTCGCGCGCTGTCTGTACGTTTCCCTTACTTGTTTGCTACCTTATATTATAATAACGTTTTCAGGCTAACATTGAGATGATGCAACTAGAAATGATCTCCCGCGTCTGCGGCACGCCAGTGCCAGGCGTGTGGCCGAACGTAGTGAATCTTCCGTTATGGCACACGTTACGACCGAAAAGGTTCCATAAGCGTTGTGTCAGAGAGCAGTTTGCTTTCATGCCCGGCCCGGCACTGAACCTTCTCGATCGGATGCTAGAACTGGATCCTGATAAGAGGATCACCGCTGAAGAAGCACTTAAGAGTCCATGGCTGAAGAATGTGGTGCCTGAACAGTAAGTACTATATGTCAGATGTCTGTTATATACAATATACTTTCCTCTATTTTAACAGTCTAATTTGTTGATACCAGAAGTCTAATAAAAAGTTCTATATACAATAAACCTGGTCTGTTTAGACTAGTTGTGGTTTTATTATTTATAAATCTATTTTGAAAAATGTGACTTATTTTGGGATTGTGTGTTAGCTTAATTTTTGCTATAATATATATATTCAAAATGAAGGTTTTTAAACATTAAATAAAAACGCATCTTTTCTTTTCAGAATGCCTGCTCCAGAGTTACCAACATGGCAAGATTGTCACGAGTTATGGTCCAAGCAGAGAAGAAGACAACAGCGGGAACAAGACCAGCAGACGAAACCGAAATCGTATGGCTTCGGTTCCAACGACTGCGACAGGGATCCCAACTTCAAGCAGAATGAATGCTCAAACCAATCCGATCCGGGCTTCAAAAGTGAATCGTACAAAATGGAAAGTGGTTTCAAACCAGAGCAGAATCAAGAAGCCGTAGGACAAGTTAAATAGTATAAGGAATATTTCTATGGTTATTACTGATAATCAAAAGGTGGTATAGACACCAAACAATTAGTGCAAGTGACACTTAAAATAGTAGTGAAGTGACTCAAGTGTAGTTATACTGTGCCAACGGACTGCCTAACCTCATATAGAAGAAAATCAACACAGTTCCAGTCTTGCTATGCTGCTAGCTATCCTTGTTGATCCCATTTGGGGTAGACAGACAGGTAGTATGAATGTTAATGTTTACTGCTGTGAGATTTAAGTCGGACAACATGTATCGTTATTTATTAGTTTAATGTACTGTGGTTAAAAATTCTATTGGGGTGGATATCTGTCACAATACATACATCACAGACTAAAATAGACAATATCAATCCCGGGTACGAGTACTGGACAACGCATTTTAATTTTTTTTTTGTGTTATGTACAGTACCGCATTGTTGAGATGTTAACTGGTGTGAAATAGGTTTCGAGCCTCAATTATGCAATTTCAATTGTGTCATAATGAAAGATCATTGACATCACTATTGTTGTTTATGCTAGTAATGTGATGGCACTGGGTGTTGGTTATGACATAATTGTAATGTTGGAGTCTAGATGTTGGTTGTCCTTCTTACCAATCTCTTAAGATTGTGAAAGCTTATTTTTTGACTATATTTTATGTTGATACAGGCTTAAATGGTCCTAGGAATGTAATCTAAATTTTTATGTCTCAAATTGGAATCACATTTGGTGTGTAGTGTGTCCTAAGATGGCACAACACTCAAGCATATGTCATTATCATAGGTATTATTTTGATAATGGTGTGGTTTTGAACTGTTGCTTGAGAGATATGTAAACCAGTCTTAAATAACACTTGTAAAGTGTAATAATGAAGAACTTGCTGAGAATTTTAACACAGCTTGTTTATATTACTATTATGTCTGTGATTGTCTTTACCGCACAAGACATACATATATTAAGTTTGATGCCAAAATCATTTATTATATTTACAAACTACAGCAATAAATTACTATTTCATTTCAACCAATTTCAAAAAAGGAGGAGCTTCTCGTCTGTTTTTTTGTTACCGAATAACTTTCGACTGGGTGAACTGATTTTGATGATTCTGGTGCTTCCAGTCTGCTTCAATTCTGGCATCCATGAGAAAACTATACAAGTCTTAAATATGCTTTAAGTATGTGTGCGACAAATGGGTGAATAACTCAATAAAATAATTGGAAAAGATGTACTTCGGGGTAGATTGTTGAGAGTTTGGTTAGATTCTGGTTCATTCTATTTCGTTATATTCCTACGATAATTCGGAAATACAAATAGGGCTTCTCAGCATAATAACGTTTGACGTACTAAAATACATCGTTCTGGACCTATAAGCTCTTGTACTCAGAGATAGATCCAACATCACAAAATTTTTACCTTTCCCATCCAATTATTTTTTTATTTTTTTTAGAAATTATATGTATTAGTTGTCATAAGTTTAAGCAAAAGTTATTTGCTGAACAACTCTCAGATGTCCAATCCCATTTATATGTCACACATAAATTTAAAACCTTACTATTACTATTTAAAAATGTATACTGGATATTTGAGCAGTCTCGACTGTCTTCCACCCTTGGTACTTCCTAATAATGATACTTTGTATGGGATGGGTCCCTTATAAAACTAGATGGTTGTGACATTTATGTTCACCTCAAAATCTAGTGACTTGGTCTTCCAAACTAACCCAGTATTTCAATGAGTCAAACTAACTGTAATATGGTTCAATAAGACAGGTTATCATGATAGATTTTATGCAAACAAATTGTAGTGCTTCTCTGTTGCAACATATTATTGGCTAGTAACATAATTATACCAAATATATTCTTGGGGCAAAGTAAACTTAGGGTGGCTTGTACCTAAATTCCGTTTGTATATGAGCTAACTAAATTTAAGTAAATATGTTGAAATCGTTAAATATGTGTAACGTAATTACGTTTATTGACTCCTTGCATGAAGCTGTTTAGAAACTTATTTAGTTAAACGCATTTATGTGTAGCTAAAACAGTCCCCTGCGTTACGTGATACGTAAATTTCACGTAGTGAATTTTCAAGCATTTTTTGCCAAAATACGATTAAAATATGCGTAAACAAGAACCAGTCAAGCGTTTAAAATACTTATAACAGAACCCAGAAAAAGATTTTTTGTCCTTTGAATCTAAGGCCCATTCTGCGTCAACGCCAAATCATGATTCTTTTCAATCGACTTCAAAAAAGGAAGTTCTCAGTTCATCTGTATGGTTTTTTCATTTTTGTATCTCAAAACTTTCGACTGGGTGAACAGATTTGAATGATTCTTTTTTTGGTGGTCTCATTACAGTTTGGTCTTATTCTGGCAATGGCATTCATGAGAAAACCAGTCTTAAATTTGCATCAAGCATGTGCGCCACAAATATGGACGAATAACTAATTCACACCAACCGATTTCGATGATTCATTTTTTATTAAAAAGCATGTACTTCAAGAGTAGTTTCATGGGAGTTTAGTTAGGTTAGGTCATCTGAATTTACACATAACCACATAACCTTGCCTTCCCTCCAGAAGGCGGGGTATCTTGTTGAAGATTTCCTCCCCGTGAACAGAAAAAAAAGGTTATCTGAATATGTTGATAGTTATTTTGAAGTACCATTGTTCATCACAACATTTATCCGATTATGATGAACATGGGGTCATCTCAATATTACACTAATAAATACATGCGAAATCTTACAGAAATTGATGTACAAGAAAATAAGCTCTCACGTCTTTTTAACAACCGGGGCAGACAGACAGACAGGGAACACTATCCGCTGTGCACCAAGTTAATTAAGGCCACTAAGATGGTGATTAGTGACCTTAAACTTTTTACCGAATAAGATTTAGTGAAAAGTGGGTTCAGGGTAAATTAGTTGTTTCTATCTCTGACTGTAATCATATAATAAATAATTAAATGACGGGGAGTTTCTTTCAGTAAGAGGCATTTTAGCACAACCAAAATTCTTCACCAAAGCTTTGACAATGGCGCTAGACCAACAGATTGGGTGGTTGCAATCGTAAATTGTATAACAATAAGTCACTTTTGTTAAGTTGTAAATATTTGTGTAAATTTTGTATTGTTCTTTCATAATAAGAAAACTTTCCCCGCAATATTGTATTTTAATTTCTATAATGGAATATATTCGACCCTTTAGACAGCTACAAATTCAACACAAATACATACAGAACTACACATAGTTTATTAAACATTAAAACTAATATTGTAATAATTATAAAGTGACCAGAAGAGAATAACTAAGCTTGTATAATGTTCAAAAAAATCAAAAGAAAATTTAATGTTTTTTATTTTTCCTTGCTCAAAGTAGATGCAGTTTTATGCATATAAAATTCAATCGACTTTTACCTTTTTGTTCTCGATAGTTATATATAGAATAATTACATATCTCGTTTAAGACATGAGTCTCTGGTTAAATGTCTGATCTGCCTTGATTGGGTTATATAAGGCATGAGATGTTTTAGTATACATAAAAAATTACTAACATATCTAATACGCTTTACTTATTTAATTCTAGTTCTATGTAGTAAGTGCTGTTGTTATTGAAATGATTGCATTATCACCCGTCCCTTAAATATCCATGAAATAGCATAATACTGACCTGTGGTTCGGCCCTTTCGGGCACCCTCGGATCGGGAATGTTAACGCGTGACATAGTAACCGTCCAAGCCAACGTTACCCCTCACCGGGGAGACCCTTGTGTCGAGTTACTAGAAATAGAGGTTCAGGCTAAGCGATGTAAGAGCTATGCCACCTCTCAATCCGGTGAAGCAGTAAAGACCTTCTCTGGCCAACCTGTGTAGTTCGTCATTTAAAAAAAAAACTTTATATTTGAGAACGTAGTTGACTGTTAAATTGGTGTTGCTATTCAGGAAGAAAAACTCACTTAGAGTTCGGATTACATTTATGAACATGATTTATAAGTAGAGTCGAAACAATAATACATTCATTAATTTAACGAGTTTAACTTCATTGCACTTTTTTATATACTGTCTGAATAAATTTTTTCTGGCAACACTCTTGGTTGTATGTAACGGCACATATTACATAAGATAAGGTAGTGCGATAAATCAGACCACATCCATTTATGTAGTCAATTTACCCGTTCTTTGGTCAGCTTGAGTGTGAATCTTCCTCGGTGCATGACGAGGAGCTCCGGGATCTCCAGGGGAACGCACCGGAGCCCCTCTGCACGGATCTCTAGGTCAATCTCACAGTGCTCAAGGAGAGCACGTCCCGGGGGGAGGTTACTCCCTCCCCCCGTGCCGTCGCAGTGTAAGGCGACACGGGCCAGCCGATGTCGCCTTCTTCCCGGGTCCACTTTAGCGTACGACAAAGGCCCCCACCCTTGTCGCCCAGTGAACCCGAGGCCCCTTTTAGTCACCTTCTACGACAGGCAGGGGATACCGTAGTCTTATTCTTGACAGCCCAAAACTACAGGGCTATTAGTGTGAATCCTATTTGAAGGTTTCTCAAATTGATTTGCAAGTCTGAAGAGGACGCAGTCTGCACACTTTTCATATTTCAGAGGTCAATTTGCTTTTCTAGAACCTGCATTATCATTGGGGGAGGTTTATCCCGACCTATGAAAAACTATGACGTAGTTTGCATGTTCAGTTTGTTTTCTTTCGATATGCATTTTTGATTTTTAATTGGTAATTTTGGTAGGACAGTATTCTTTTAATCTCGGATTATGGTTCAATGTTCACTTACAACAATCAATAATACTAGAGAATATATTATCTGTGCCTATATGCCCAATTAAAAGCATCAAATGTAATCTTAAGTTTAGTTAAAATCTATTTCTGTTAAAGCAATGTGCCAGTATTTTTGCTAGCGAATTGTTTTAGTGACATTCTATTTCGAATTTTAGATAGCGAATTAATACTTTGTTTATTCAAATAAGTGGTATTTATTGTACTGGGGCTGGAAATTAATAAATTACGAACGTATTATAAAACGCTGGTCTGTAGATTAATTCGAAAGAAATGATACAAGAGTTTTTAAAATTTCTTTTATCGTTAATATTTTTGATGGCAATGACATTATTTTACGTATTGTTTAACATTGACCTGTTGAATTAACATTATCTCTTTGTATTTGACTGATCAATGATATCTGAGATGGTTGTATAATCTGTCCAAATGAGATTATTTATGTTAGCCCGGAGTCTTTTACAACTTCACCGAGTAACGTAGCGCTAGACAGGAAGGGAACCTTGGTCGTTTATTCTATGCATATATTGTGATTGGAGAGTGCCTGAAAGGGTCGATTCACTGCTCAACAGTTGTGTTAATTGGATAATAAAAAAATCTGCAATATTTATTGGTCCACTTTCTTATATATTTGTTGATAATCTGCCGATAGTGGTTCGCTCACCGACATGCCTTAGTCCATTATTAGCCTAAAATCAATCATTCCAGATTAGTAATCGCGTAAACAAAGAATTATAAATTTATAATTCCTTAAAATTATTACATAAGTATATTACTTCTTTGTATATAAATATTGCTTATTACCCGCTGTCCAATTCCTTTAGTTCGTAGTTTTGTACAGGCTGCGGGTCTCCAAGATGTAGTTAGGTTAAATTGTAAAGGAAAATATAGAATATATATTGGAAGATGTAACATATTTTAATACAAAGATGGTTAATAAACATTGCCATGTTCAAATATAAGAGGAGACTCTTTTGTGGCCTTTAATAATCTAATATATAAATATACTCATTGGGTAATTTTAACGTGGTGTAATAAGTGTTAGATAATATTTTTATTGTTAATAAATGAAATATCACTCAAGGGCAATAATATTCGAGTTATGCGCTCTTTTATATACTAGATAGGTAAGGTGTTATATTTGGGTTTGTTTGTTCTGTGTTGGAGGATTTCTTTTGATTTTATAGTTGTTGTGGCATGAAGATATTTTCTCACTGTCAACTTTCATTGATAGCAAAGTGTCAATTGGTGAACATTCTGCCCATTATTGGTTAATATTGGATCGTAGCGTTTTTGATTGTCATCGTAGTACCGATTGTTAGCTTATTTCTAGTCGCCGGGGGGACCGTTGTCTCGAGTTACTAGCGATAGAGGTTCAGGCTAAGCGACCTAAGAGCTATGCCACCTCTCAATCCGGTGAAGTTCGTCAATCTGTTTAGTTCGTCATATAAAAAACTTATTTCTGTTGCTAGTAAAGTTAATTATTAGCCAGTGTCAAACAAAAGTATAAACTAAAAGACATTTGTTTGTCTTGACAATGTCTTCATTCCACAAAGCTGAAATCAAATAAACGATCCGTTACTTAAGATAGCATAATAAATTGGATCTACCAAACTAGTTGGCATTTAATATATAATAATACTATAATTAAGTATATGATGTGTATAATAAGCCTTAATTAGTGCCGTGAAGCATCACACGGTGTCTATATAGTTTTCAATTATATCGTCCGTTCCGAAGAATAAAGAATACAAGAATACATTTAGTAGAAGTTGTAGACACGGTTTTGACAACTAAACAATTACGGATTCATTTTTTTAAGTATTACAGTTACCAAGAAAGATACACATACAGTTATATAGATTGATCTTGAATGCTGTTCCAAGGCATAATATAAATATATTTTTAACTTTAAAATCACTTCGGTGTTTATTCTTCGGTATCGACTATATCGCCATGTTATTGTTTAAAAATGTTTGTGTGTAAACTATAGAAACTAGTGTTGACCATGGTTTATCAACTAAATAATCTTCCATTGCATCGTAACGCGTCATCATTATAAGTAATTTCAATCGAACGACTCAAGAAAGTCCTTCACATATACTGAATTCGCTTGAAAGACTTCCAATACTTCATAGTCGATTTGCTAATTAGAGTACAATAAGTGAGAGTGAAGTATCATTTGCCGAGAGAATAAACACGTATTACTTTTGTTTTAGTCTAATTGCTAATCGGATAGGAGTGAGGTGATACGTCCCAATGTCACTCGGGACACGTAGTTATATTCGTTGTATACTACGTCTTATTAGCAACTATCGATCTGCCCCGGCTTCGCACGGGAAGTGCTGGTTATCTTTAGCTAGATGATTGGGTCCTGAGTCTGCTAGAATTGTGTCAAAATGAACGTTAATTTTTTAAAGACAGCTAGCAATATTTCTTTTTTTTTTAGAAATATTCCAACAATCTTGTTAACCATTCCAACTAAGCTTAAGCTTGTGCTAGGACATGGTTCACGGCAATAGTCCAATGGTGGATTCGAACCCACGACCTTACGATTCGCAGGCCGTACCCTAAACCATTAGGCTATTGACGCTTCAATAGCCTAAAGGTTCATCAGATGGTCGATATTTAACCGGTGCCACTATGTTTTAGTAATGGTGTAGCCATGGTGTAGGTGTAGCAAGTAGTGTAGACATAGCCTATTTTTTTTCTTACTGTATAGTAGTTATTTACAAAAAATAGTAGAATTTTGATCAGCCATTTGTAAAACAAATTTGACGAAAAAATCTATAGAAATAAATAAATTCTGATTGTCTATTTATACGCTATGGTATAATGCATATACGGTACATATACCAAGACAATTTTTTCGCAATTTTTGTCTGCCAATCTGTCGGTTTGTTTCGGCCAATCTGTGCAACGGCTGGACCGATTTCGAGAGGACTTTCACTAGCAGATAGCTGATGTAATAAGTAACTAAGCTATTATACCCCTGTGTCCAACGAGGCAGACGGGATCAGCTAGCTGTATCACTTTACTCCTTCTGATTATTAATTCGACAAAATGGGATTTGTTATTTCGAAATTATTTAGATAACAATTTTTCCAAGATCTTCCATTGAACGGTCTTTGTGATAAGGACTGCTTGATTTGCGTACGAAATTATAACCCTGCATTTTACAAACGAAACAATATTGCTCCACACTCGTTGTGGGAAGTGGAAATTACGCAAAAGGTGCTAAGCGTTTATAAAAAATAATCTTACGATAACAAATACTTTTAAACTTGCCTCTGAACTAATGTGTTAGTTGTGTGGAGTATATCAATAATTTTGTAGTACAATAATGGAATTACTTCTATATAATGTGTATATATTTATACATTGATGAAATATATTATCATGGGAAATACAATGTTGCTATATAAATTAAAATTTCTAGTCAGCTTTTAATGTGAACTCCTAAAAGTGGTGATAGACTTGAACATTCACATATAATTCATTCTATCGAATGTAACGTTACGGAAAATTCATTCATTCATTCATTCTCTCCGAAGGATAGTAAAATTGACAGTAAATTGTTACACTAACTGGACAGCATTCTAGTCAGTTTAATAATTTAAGTCATGATTTTTTTGAAGCGTCAATAGCCTAATGGTTTAGGGTACGGCCTGCGAATCGTAAAGTCGTGGGTTCGAATCCACCATTCGACTATTGCCGTGGACCATGTCCTAGCACAAGCTTAAGCTTAGTTGGAATGGTTAACAAGATTGTTAGTAATATTTCTGAAAAAAAAGTTAATAAAAGAAATATTGCTAGCTTTCTTTTTTTTAAAAAAATATTCGTATTGATTTGTAGATCTGTTTGGCTCTGTTTGTTGTTCGAAGGCTCCATTTAATTATTAGTGAATGATCAAGTGTATCAGCACCCTAATGTTGGCAACCATCAAATGGGCATAAAACAGTTAGCTAACTACGCAAAGGCAATATCCAATTGTTAGAAATAAAATATGCTTTCGTCTCTGCGTTTGTCCCTTTGATGATTTCTATCTGATGCTGACTAACATTGCAAGGATCGCAAGCTGTGTATCTTAGAACTGTTACTTTTTAATTATGTATATCTGGGGTAAGCGCAATATACTATATCCGTCGCCAATTTTTAGTTCTAGTTTCCAATTTCTACTTCCTACAATGAAACTAGAATAATATAGTATTTAGGACGTGCGGTCGACACTGCTGCTGTGACTTAGTCTCTTGTATTATATAGTAATAAAATGCGGTGTTGCCACGTGTACAGATAATCCGGAGTTTAGGGGACGTGTGTTGGAGTGATGTTTTAGTGTGTTTTAATTGTAAGGCAAAGGTTGTACACGTTGTTCTTTAAATCCAGTTGATTGTGAAAATCTCTATCGTGGAAGAGTGTGTATAATTTTTTAATTTATTGAATCACAATGTTGCCCGTATAAAGTTCCTGGTGGTTGATTAATATGTTAATAGAATGAATTACAAGGAATTGATGGCGCTGTTTAGTTAAAATATATAAGCTTGGCCAGTTCCATTGTTCTATTTGCATGTTGGAACGCGCGCGCGAGTGCGTCTGGCTTGTACACGTGTTGTTTCGTTGTAAGACTGAAGGTGTCGCCATAACTCTGGATTGTTGATATAGTCTAAAATTAAATGTAAAAATGTACCTAATTTTTTCTATAAATAATTAAACAGCAATTATTATGATTGTGCATTGTTTCAATATAAAACCCTTGCATTCTCACCATATAGTCATATTTCATGACACATAGATATCTAAGCACTACTTCTAAAACATTGTAAGTCCCTCGAGATGATAATTGTTATAATTTGTAGGTGTCGTGGAATAAAATAGTCCAACAACTAATACACTCGCTTTATTGAGACAGCGTAACGTTGTACAAAGAATTATTTATAACGAATACCATCACAACTGCGCGTCCTCACAATCTTAATACTAAATTAATTAGAAGTCAAATTAGGAACTAAGTTCATGTGACGATCAACTAAATTATTAATTATGAATTAAAGATACAATTAGGTTCAGGTAAATCATTAAGATATCATTGGAAGTAGTTATTATGCATAACAATCGCTGGGTGTCATGTGTTGCCAGCTAACACAATAGAAACTTGGATGGATCTCGTTAACGTCACAACCAAACAGAGGGAAAAGTATATTGTCCGACAAATTAGTGGTGAATTTCAACTAAACCCGTTTATTTACATTGTAAGTATTTTATATTAGATAACCAAAGTGGCACAACTAGCAGATTACCGTCGAGAAAAAATCGCCACGTCATTAGCCGGTCTGATCCGCTGAAATAGATGTTTCACATCGAAAAATAAAACACATTTTTTTTTATTAAAGTGTATTAATTTAGTAAAATGACTAAAATGAATCTGGCTTACATCTATGGGACACTCGTTTGCCTGCGTCCAGTTACAAGTTTCGTTATTTACGTATCATGAGAACATTAATCGGAAAACAAAACGGATTGGATCTAAATAGGTGACTAGAATTTGATCTGTTCTAAAAGTACGCCTTTGCCTAAGTTTGACATTATCAAATAAGTTTTATTGTAGTTTATAAGTTGATATGTATATTGTCACGCAATTTTTTTATCTGACCTTGATAAAAGTAGAACAGATTAAATAGAGGACGTTATAGTGTATTTTTTTTATCAGATCAAAACAATTAGGCATTTTCTGTCGGCCAATCGAGAGTGCATAGTATTGCGGTGAAACTTCTATTAACTAATAGTTAGAAGCGTTGTTCCTTAAGAAAAAAATCTGTACTTTATTACTAAAAAAAGGTAATATAAACGAAGTTGTAGACGGGGAAATATAAAATAATAAAAAAATTAATAAACAAAAGTTTATACTTAAATAATACAAGAAAAGTGTGTGTTCTTTAAACAGAATTTAGATATAGCACTTTCTAACTATAAGGTCCTAACTTTTTAAAGGGGAGAACCCATCGGCATATACCGGACACAAATTTTAGTTCTGACAGAATCTGAAATGGGTTAGGTACCTTGACCGCCATATCGTAATTCATTCACTGCTATATACTAATTTGATATATAAATAATTCTATATAAACATCTTTTAAATAAAGATTAGATTTTAAATCTAATCTTTATTTAAAAGACAAGCTAGACTATGTGTTAATATGATATATTTTTTTTGGCTCCTTGTTTGTTGTATTGGACTGCCTTTAATAGGTTTTACTCGTTCTGTCATTTGTATAAACTTCTGGTTTTGCTCAATGACGCAAAAAAGACGACCGTTTATTTATAAACACAGAATAGTCAATAATCCGAATTTGTGCAGCGTTGTAAAACCTTTTATCTATTTAATTTAATTTCCATTTTGTATTTTACCGATAATGTTGCTCACATTTAAATATAATCTCCATATGTCTCTCGAATCATAATATTCATAAATCTCAAATATAGAAACGTTGATATTTTTTTCTTATAAAGAATAGTAAGGCAGTGTATTCATTCAAAGTATCGTTGTGCACCACGATCGAGTTATATCCATATGTTTAGACAGTCATATTCTATAATGTTTTGGCCTATACTAAGAATTACCTTCGTACGTATAATAGTCATAATTAGAAACTTATATTAGTTTAATTAGAAAATACTAATTTAACTACGTATAGCTGTTTTTGCAAGTGCAAAGTGAACTCAAATAAAAATAATAAAGCATTCCATTCTATAATAGAGAGTGAATCTAATGGTATCATTCTAAATGCGACACTCTACCTTCATTATTTTAAGCTACGAAATGGCCGCTATCGCACGTGACCGTCGTTAGGCACCTTCGATTCAGCTTACATGTACAAATTGTACAATCAATGTGAAATGTGTCAATTTTTTTCTTAATTGGTAACTAAACGTAAATTTTCTCTATGTATTCATCCTACGTCCTACATCCTATGTATTCGTCTATTATACGTTACCAAACTTGTACAATTATGCCGCTAATGCACTCGCAATACAGAAATGAGGTACAAATGTACCGTGTACGTTGTACTTCCCCATCTGAGTGATCTTGAAAATGGTGCACGTCAATAGTAGAATGGTTGTTTTCTTTTATGTGTGACGTGTTTTTTTATGATGGTATATGATATGGGTTTAAAATTGCCACATTTCACTTACACATATACGCATTACATAACGTAACATAGCTAAGTACTTTGTACGAATGTTTTGCATATAACATAAACTATAAATAATTAATTCCAATATTATAGAAGTCTTTAGAGTTGTTCACGACGATAATCATTTAGATAATAAGGATTAAATAATAGTCAAACATTTTAAGAAGTACAAAATTAAAATACATTATATTACGAAATTTCATAATCTCGAAAAAACTTAAAATACTACAAATATTTATTTATATATACATATATTTTGTCATATTTATGATAAACTTAAAGGTTTAATTTATTTAATTATGTTTTATTGTTAATTTGAATTATTTTATGAAACGATACTAAAAAATCTCAAATGCTTGACAGGAAATTTAAATGTTACAAACTTTCCAAATAAAATGTTTAATTTCTGACATTTAAATAACTTATAAATATTTTTATATAACGATTATGTGGCGTGTACTATCGTTGAATAACAACGATCGTTGTAACGTGATTTTGTTTCGTAATACTTTACAGCTAAAGTTTTCATGGTGTTGCAACCTGAAAATAAAACAAAATAAGGATACGACTTATATATAACATAGAGAAAATTATAAAGATAAGTTTTTTTATGTATTCCATGAGGTAGCTGAAAAATATAATTTGAAAACCATATTTTGAAAAATATATTCTGAAGTTCTTATATCAACATAAAAGTAATCAAACGATATAATTAATGTATAAAATTAAGATGAACCGATGTTAGGTTCTGTAATTTAAAGTAAAATTCTAGCTTCTCGAACTACATAAGAGGCTAGGGCACTTTATAATGTCGTAAAAAGTGCCTAGTACGTTACCAACGTTTAGCTTTATTTTTCTGTTGTATAATTATTTTCGTTATTCTAGATGATATTTTCTTGTAGAAAAAATCCTCCTGAAATATTTTTTTTCCAAATCTATACAGATTAGTCCGTGAAGCTGGCAATGAAGAACTGTTTCACCAGATTTATATAAAAAAAAATCTATACATACAACGAGGAGGTTCCCGCTCTTGGCGCGCTGTATGGCGGGCTGCGGACCGTTGGTGACTTCGATGGTGCCGCCCTGCTTGCCGTTCACCAGGTTATGGGCGATCCTGTCGCACATTCACAATAAAATCAATATATTGTTTATTGATTGTCAAGGTATGTCAAGTAGTTATCTAAATTATATAAAATAAAGTATATTATTAAGATTTTTCCTAATAAACAGATGTAATTGTTCCCGCCAATTCAATTGACAATCACGCCCATTTTATTTTACAAAAACTACAAAATCTATTGCTATTGCTAAAGTCTGCTTAGAATTTCTCTGAAATATTTATAACTATTTTTTATTATGTACATAATTTTCTATATATTACATTAAACAATGTATATTTTATTGAATAAACATGACAAAATAATATAAATTGTCCGCTCGAAATCAAAACTACAGAGGGCATAGACTACTTTGATAGATGATGCTTATATCATAAGATGCAGCATGTTTCGGTGAAGTTTGTTTATGCATATTGACCACTCATTTGGTTTCTAAATTTTCTTAATTTAAAAAAATCTATTACAAATACGTGTCATTATTGACACGCAATTCTATTGTTCATTAATTTGTTATATTGATTTCCGAATCCGTGGGTGCAAAAATATCTAATATTAAGGGTGTTAAAAAAAGTTTTTTTTTAGCTATATGGTTAGTTTTACAATAGAAATAGTTATAACTAAAATTGTAGACTTTATCTACTTAAATTGTTCCTATAGTATTTTCTTTAAGATTTACCGTTACTTTGAAACCGGGCAGTCGAAATGAAATGAGTACGGCCTGCTAGTTTGATTAATAAAATAACATTTAAAGCAAAAATATGTAACAGAATCCAGTCAGTGTAAATCCAGGACATTACTTCTATCATCAACGCACGCGCACTACTTACGCAACATCTACAAGCCGCGACTCCTGTGTCCCTTCCGTCGCATGCCTTCGCGTTCAGCGAACGTTGGAGCATGCAAATGGCGAACGATCATTACAAACGCATAACCCATTCTTTTCCATTCCTTCCATCCATTCTTCGCCATTCCATCACACTTCATCACAGTTGTAGATCAATACAAATGCTGGTAGTAAATGCTCTAAATATATTCCTGATATACAACTATGTTCAGAAGCTGCACTTCGGACACTCATACTACATCCTTTTAATCATACCGGGGTAGATGCTACAGGCAGCTTTCCACTTCCTTGACCGGTCGAAGTTGTCGTGACATGCATGCACTCAATTACTTTTGTAATGATTATAATTCTTGAAGTTAAATTTATTTACGTACGCTTGACTTGGAGTAAATTTGTGAATACGTTACGAAAAGGGTGATCGGTCGAGGCGAAGGTAGGTTGAGAGGAATATAATTTAGTGAAGATAGAAAAAGTGAGTTACGTTTCGTATAATACATAGCTACTTTCGCATATCTAAGACACAGTGCAGGCCTATTGTCTGTATCACACTGTAGCAAGACAGAGCAGTACGCACACAATTTCTTTTTTATAATTAGGTAAAAAGAGCCGAAAATAATTAATTTAAACGTATATAAAATGCGATAAGGCTTACGTTCTCGTGTCGACAATTTCGATCAGCTCCGGCTTCTTGGTATAGTCGGTGACGATGGTTAGAGCCTCGATCAGGTGCGACACAGAGATGATCAAGTCGCCCTGCAATAGAATCAGATTTAAGTTAAATCGGCCGGTAATACCTGGTGACTTGGTGACACCGAATATGCCTCCATGCCGACCAGCAAAGATCCAGTAGTAGTCTCTCAATAATAAAGAATCGAAGCCGTCCGAGAGGGCTGAACCACGACTCGGTCGGTAGCTTTTATCAGAAACTATAGCTCTATACTAATAGCTAGCTAGCTTGAAATGCCGCCGCGGGAAGTGCTAGAGCTGGGGAAAAAGCGGCCGAAGAACTATATTGAGATAAGTGATAAGGATCGTGGTAGCTCAGTGTCCTTGCGGTCGCCTCAAGTTACATAGTACGCTAGCAACCTGAGTTCGATCTCCGATGCCGGCACCAATGAATTTTAAATGCTGTAGTTAAAACCGGGGATCTGGATAACCAGACTGTAGCCGTGCTCCATATTCTTTTTTGTCACTCATGCCTTGACCATCTTTTTGTTTCTTACTTTGTCATTTATTTCTTGTGTATGTTCTACCTTGTACCTGCAAGTCAATAAAACTTATATCCACGCGTTATCGTTTTTTTACGTGAATATCGACTACTTTATTCATCGCTTGACACACGTATTTTATAAGTAAGTTTGATTGAAATAGATTTTCTCGGTCTAACGTCAAATTCATTGATTTACTGTTTGTTGTTTTGCAACGCCGTCTACTGAAGTATACTTACTTATAGCCGGATAAAACATTTTCTAAAAATGAAACCAAGCTAAATCGATTTATCACTGCATGCAAAATTTTATGATATACGTTGGGCACCTTGTCCTTCTTGAGGTCCTGCGGGATCTTGACGAGCGCGAGCTGGTTGGTCTCGTTGGTGAGCACGACGCGCAGCTTGTCGAGCGGCAGCCGGTGCTTCAGCTTGTAGGTCTTGCGGCCCGCCGCGTCCACCACGTACAGCGCGCGCTCAGACGCCAGCAGCGCGCGCTCACGGGCCTTGTACCCGCGCCGGTCGTACTTCACCGCCTCGCACGAGTACTGACAACACGTAAACCGTTATTGTGTAAGGTTCATTTAATTTGAGTACCGAATTTTTGAGACTGTAGCAAATGTGATCTACATTTTTTACTATTATTATTAAATTCTCTTTCTAATAAAGGGAACTACTACTCTTCCAGTATTTATAGATGTTTGGTTCATATTCATAAGTTACAAGTAATTCAGAATCGTTTTCTGTGACGATCCGGACGACGCGATTACCATTGCACAGGCAAGTAGATACATTGTTCTTTCTTTTGGGGCTTGAAAGCAAGCAATTTTTTTGGGTCATGGAGGATTTTGACTTATCGAGTTAAAGTACTATATGGTGTATACAAAGATATCTGGATATTACTTATGGTTCAAATGGAGAGGTAGTACAGATAAACTCACGATAAGCTGTTCCCCTGTCGGCCAGGAGGGCGATGCTATGAAGGTGTCTCTGAGCACGCGGTGCTCGGGGGTCAGGCGATCGGCGACGAAACGCTCCCTCACGCTGCTTGGATAGCTGTTCTTCTTGCCTGGAAGACACAAACAAAATATGTTTGAAGAGCTTGCTATGGCCAGTGTGAAAGGCCAAATATTTGCCATGTATGAAGTTAGAGAAAGGAACATTATAAAAGTCGCACGACACAAAACAAATACCTTTGAATATACTCTCAGCTAGTATCTTAAGCTCGAACTGCTTCTTGTCCTCGGGCGAGAGAGCCAATCGGTATTTCCTGGACAACCAGGCGCGGTGCAAGCGGTGCAGTTCCGAGGAGGCGTGCTTGCAGGTGGCGGGACACTGCGGCCACGATAAGTCCAGTAGCTTGGCGGGAAGCTGCGTGGAGAGACGCTTCAACCAGTGCACTTTAGCGATGCCGAGGAAGCGGCGATTCTCCGGCGTTTCTGGTCCATTGCGGGTGATGAAACCTGGTTTGAAGATTGAAATGTTGTAACTAAAATACTTAGAGAAATAGTTAAGTTTTCACACTGGATCTTCCTTTTCTTAGTCTAATGGCAGCTCGAAACAGGATCGGCTTTTCTAGTTCTGCTTCTCCTTATTGCCCGGCGTTTGGCATTCTCAACGGGTATGCTGTTGGAAGTCATTTTATACGACATGCAGCTCAGGACGACCGCGAGGACGTGATTCATTGATATTATGCATATAAGTCTCACATTAAGATTGCTCCGCAAAAGCAACTGACTTCAAAAAAAGAGGAAGTACTCATTCGTTTGTTTTTTTATTTTTGTTACCTCATAACTTTCGACTGGGTGAACCGATTTTTATGATTCTTTAATTAAAAGCTGGTGTTTCCAGTGTGCTCCCATTCCAATTCTGACAATGGAATCCATGACCTTATAAGTCTTAAATTTGCATTATGCATGTGGGCGATCAATGGACGAATAACTCCAACCACGCCAACCAATATCGCTGATTCATTATTTATTGGACAG
This sequence comes from Meandrusa payeni, assembly GCA_029286785.1. Classification (NCBI taxonomy): domain Eukaryota; kingdom Metazoa; phylum Arthropoda; class Insecta; order Lepidoptera; family Papilionidae; genus Meandrusa; species Meandrusa payeni. The sequence continues at coordinate 12,875,404 of JAGSMX010000027.1, forward strand.
TATGCAGAGAGGTCGACCGAGCGTAATAGCGTTTACATTTAGCGTAACATTTGATTCGATTTGAAGTCGGTTTTGATTTTACCCGTAATGACTGCCAAAACTGATTATCTGGTGCGGAGATATCTCGGGTATGTTGTATGGTTTGTGTACGCACCTTTGATAAAGGCCCTGATAACCTGTGCTGCCTTCCGTCTCCTCTCCTTGAGCCTCTGCGCCAGGAACCTGCGCACCCACTTCTCCACGATGATCGCAGATTCCCGCATCTTTAAGTATTGCTTCCTCTGCCAGTAGCCCCGCCATCTGCTCTGTATGATGGTTGCGATGTCGTTCTTTTTGATCTGGTAAGCGTCCTCCGTGTCGAAAAGCGTCTTTGGGAAACGGATGAAGATCTTGGTGCTATAAAACGGTCAATAATTGATTGAATTCAGGTACTCATTTAAAGGAGATAAAGAAATTAATTAAAAAATTCTAATGAACTAGAATCCTGCACGATATTGTTATTTTTTTAATCGTATCCTAAACCAGAGGTCAACAACCTTGTCATCTAATAGCACCAAATATAGACATTACACAATTTATTTATTTATTATTTATCCAAAGAGCCATCTTTTTAACTGGCAAGGAAACATAAATAGTATTAATACACGCAGTAAAAATTGTAATTAGTAATACTGTTGTTATAATTTTTGTAAGTTTTATTATTATCTTTTTAACTAAAGTTCTGCTTTTTAACTAAAGTTCTGCTTTAGGAAGTTGCGTTTGGAAGTACACTCTTGCCTATGTGAAAGAAGTCTTAGAAGTCTTAGTTTAATTAAAAGTAAATTAAATAGAATTATTGTGATACTTATACATATTTATTAATTATATAACATTGGTAATGTTGCATGTACACTTAGGGATATGAAAGATAGATAGTCGATTCTCAGACCTACTGAACATGCATATAAAATTTCATAAAAATCGGTCAAGCCGTTTCGGAGGAGTATGGTAACTAACATTGTGACACGCGAGTTTTATATACAAGATAATTTGTTCTAAGTAATATTCCGTGTAGTAAATTAGTCTATTGAAGCTATAATGGCAATGTTATTGGCTAGTGCCAGAGATTTAATTCAAGTTCGTTTGAGTGTCTCTCAATAAATGGTCTAGTTAAATTCAGCTTAGGGATTGCAAGTGTGTTACTGACTTGCCCATCCGGTACTCCTCCTTCTCGTAGTTGAGGACGTTGACGAGGCAGCGGACTCCGTCCCGCGCTGCGCCGTGGTAGTTGGGCCACGTCTCCGTACTCAGGCACTTGTATCTGAAATCAAATGTTTATATGAAAATTCAAAAACAAAAAGCGTCAATAGTCTATTGGTTTAGTATACGGTGTACGAATCCATACGCATCCACCATTCGACTATTGACGTGATTATTTTTATTTTTTAAAGAAAGCTAGCAATATTTCTTTGTTTTTTTTCAGAAATGTTACTAACATTCTTATTAATCATTCCAATTGCTTGTGCTAGTAGATGGTTTATGTCAATAGTCGAATGATGTATTCAAAATTACGATTCGCAAACCGCACCCTAAGCCATTAAGCTATTGGCCCTTAAGATTAGTAATATTTGTAAAAAAAATATTGTTACCATTTTTTTTAAATCTAGGTAGTATTCAGAGTGAACGGAAGTGCACTTTTCGGGGCAGCTAGATTGAAATCCAAGTTTATATTACCTATAAAAATTGTTCTAATAATAGAAATCATTGATGTATTATGTAATGTATTATTTATTTCTTTGTAACTATACGAACGTACCTCTCAAGGAAGGCCTCATAAGTTCTCCTATAGGCGAAGCCGGCGCGCCTCACTCGTAAGTTCTCCATGAGCCCCAGATATTTCACCTGGTGTGATATCAACTTGTCGTCGAATTGCACTGCAATTAATCATTAAATTTATGCAATAATTATACAAATTTTTAATAATAGTGAAGATAACGTCGCCCATGTCGGTTTTTATCCAATGAAATTATTTACAAACTTCTCATAATCACGCAAATATCACTCATAGAAGAAAATTACTTTTAATTAATATTCAAAATATGATAAAAACCACCATTAAATCCTTAAAAAATGGTTAAAAGAATGTTACAGCATACTTTTTATACACAGTCTTGGCCTAGGTCGTAGTCTTGGCTAAACATTTGTTATGGCAGTATGGTTTCACAATGTAAAATTTACATTACACTATATGTAATGTGTGAGAGATGTGTGTTTTAAAAATATTTTAATTTTTTTTGTAAAAAAAAAATAAATGCCCGAAAAATTTATACATAAAGCTTCCTAACCTTGTAATGGTTAATAACTGACTGGCATTTAAATAAGAAAGAGGAATGCTGTAATTTCTGTTTACTTTGTATAAACATGTATGTTAACTAGTCAATGGGAGAAATTGCTTAGCAATTGAAAAGAAAATGGAGTGATATTAAATTTATGTAAATACTATATTTATAATCAGAGGTACTTTTGTGCTTTTTTTCAATCTAAAATTGGTCAATTCTATAAATTGCGTAGTCATTTATTATGAAAGTGGTATCATTTGTATATTAAGTATTGAATAATTCATAGAAACGTCGAGGGACGTGACATAATTGACCTATATTTCAATTGGGTAATATGCTATAAGTTTAATTCTGTAAATAGAACAAAGAAATACATTCACAATCAATCCCAATTCCAAAACAAACAGTCCAAGTATTAGAATTGCCGCTATACGAAAAAATATAAATAACTGTCGAATGCATCATTTATACAATAAATAGTATGTAATCTCAGAAATGCAGAATATTTACACTAATCTGACCCATCAAAGTAGCTATGTCCTAGTGGACGCCACATTTTGCATAATACGCTATCAACTCGATCGGATGTCGACACCAATACATTTGTTTGTTCTGATTTTAAGTATTGATTTAAAACTTACACCACGGTGAAGGTAAACGTTGTGAAGAAACCTACATGTGTTAGAAAATTATCTAAGACATATGAAGTCTGCCAATCCGCACTAGATGTGGACGGACTATGCTCTTACAGACTTTACAGATAAGACCTGTCCCGTGATCTTAGGTGGGCTGCATGAACGTTTGACTCCTTCTCTAATAAAAAAGCATTAAGTCTTAATAGGTATAACTTACTAGGCATCTTGAAATCATTTGGCTTGATGCAGCGGATGTAGGACGGCTCCTTACTGCTCAGGATCTTAATGAGATCGTTAAGGGAGTTCTTGAATTGCGTGATCGCGGTCTCCGGCCGCTTCTTGCTCGTTAAATTAGTGTCCTGTAGCGGGATTAATAACATTATACAAAAAAATTGTATATCTATCTATCTATCAATCTATATATTAACCTTATTATATATTAATTAATAAATAAATAAAAATAAGGTGTTTTTCTAGAAGAAAATATCATCCTCATAGAACAGAAAACGATACATAAAAAAGGGTGATAATTTCAGAAGAAAAAAACAACAAAAACGACTCAAAAAAAATGGTTTCTTTTCCGCACCTTAAAGCAAGTTCCGACGATAGTGTTCCCGCTGGATGCCATGAGAGCTTGAATATCGCGGAACAACAGGTCGTTGTTCTTCTCCAGGAACGTCTTCACGTTGTAGGTCACCTCGCCGGCATAATGCACCAGGCAGAACTCCTGTGGCGTTCTCACATATAATCTCGTATAATATCAACATAAGCTAAACTTTTATTTACTGGGGGACCGAGTATGCTAAACATTTTTTTACTTCTGTTAACATTCTTGTTAACCATAGGCACGTGTTAGGAGATGGTTCACGTCAATAGTCGAATAGCGGATTCGAACCTACGACTTTACGTGTCGTCGACATAACCCTTAACCAGGTTTAAGTTATATATTAAATTATAATTATGACCTTGTATTTCTTATAATTTGATTTGATATCTAATAACTTTAAACGAGCAATTCTTGTACATATATAATGTGAATCTCGGAAACGGCTGCATCGATTTTCATGAAGTTTAGTATGAATGGGCTTAGGAGTCAGTAAATCGATCTAGCTGGGATTCATTTTAAGAAAATGTCGTTTTATCTGATTTTCAAGCAATGAAATTCCAGGTGTCTCCTATTTTTCCTGCGTGTTTCAATTTTTTCATTTTATTTTATAGTTCGCTTTTTTGTGAGTAAAATTATTATTGGGAATCGTTTATCAACGCATGGTTAACAAGAATATTAGTAATATTTGTAAAAAAAATATCGCTAGCATACTTTAAAAAACAAACAATAAATATGATTTGAACTCACGTCTCGGCCCATAAGCTTTTGCGTCTTAGTGTCGACCTTGCGGTGTGATTTGTAGTGCACGTGCCCGTCGAGGTGCTGGGTCAGTTTCTCCAGGAAGCTGGCGTCCGTCGCGTCCCCGGGCCGGAGACATTCGTCGTCCAGAATAGAGATTATACCTGATTAAGAAATATATCATTGCACTTTGTCTTTCGAAGATATACCAGATAAGACATTTAGTCCGTTCGCGTTAAAAATAGTGAACCATCAGTGCAACTGCAGGGTAAAGATGTTTTTACAATGAAGTAAAAAAAAACAATTCGTATAATTTATCAACAATAGCCGGGCTCTTTTTTTATGTGGTGATTTTAATGTGCTGGTTTGTTTTTGTCTCCGAAGAAGAATATAAAATGTAATTTCAGATACACCGTATGCACTGACAAAACATTTTAAAATAATTAAGACATTGACACACACACACAAATTACTCTCATTTCTCCCGTATGAATTATTAATTACTTGTATTCTTATGAATGAAAATGAAAATCTCGCCTGGATTTTTATTTTTATTATATTACGTAGATAATAAATACAAAAATAACTGTTTCGCAAAAACATCTTCCGTTAACTTGTGTCTGTGAACTTAGCCTTCTAATTTGTTGCGACCTAATTGATTTTGAAACACTATGAATATTCTTTTTTCTCTTTAGGTCATTTTTGCATAGGTTTTATTTAAAAAAATTGTGTTCCAAGCTCACCTTTGTGCCTGGCCTCGATGAGATCGCAAATAACGATGTTATTGAAGTAGTCGACAGGTTCCCATTCGATGCCCTCCCTCAGGTACTCTTCCTGCTCCTGCCTCAACGTCAGCTGGATGAACAGCTGTTGCAGCTTCTCGTTGCAGAAGTTGATGCAGAACTGCTCGAAGCTGTGCAGAGTAGGTAAATTGAAAACCAATTTTTGAATTAGGTATACACACAACTTAGTCGTTTGAACCCATTAAATGTTTGGACTACTTACCATACTAATTATTGAGTCTATGTAATAAGTAAATAAAAATTTGAATTTTGGTATCACCACGACTTCACACGGGATCTTTTTTCGTACTATCAGCTCTTATAATAAGACATTTATTTTATAACTCCTCAGAAACATTTAAAAAAAAATCCCAAAGAAATTGTTGTATTTTTTAAATTTATTTTATATTGGATACTCTTTGTCTGTATGTTACATGTAAAAGTAATTATATTGTGTGTAACAACTGGTTGTGCCAAGAAAATCAACTTTTGAACTAGTATTTGAAGGCCGATTGATCCTCTGAGCTATCTTCAAAGAAATCAGCTGGAGTTAATGCAATATACAGTTTTTATTCAGTACAAAGTCACTCACCTATTCTTAGGGAAGATCTCGAAGCCGTAAATGTCCAAGATCCCAATGACAGAAGCTCTAGGATCCTTATCTTTGGGTGCCAGCGAGGAGTTGAGCCTGGATACTAGCCAGCTGAAATGCTTGTCATAGATGGCTTTAGAAAGAGCATCCCTAGCGTACTGCGACTGTTCCAAATCCAGCGGAGTGTTGACGACGTCTCCCCTCGCGTCTATGGTACGACTGGTGAGAGCCTCGCGGAGTTTCAACGCGTTTACTTTAAGCAGCTGAAATATGTAAATTAAAGATGTATTGACTACATAATTTAGTGCTCAACATTTCTTTTCATGTTCTTTACGCTTGGTGAATGCGTTACGAAAAGTGTGACCGGGCGAGGCGAACGGAAGTAAAAAAAGAGAATTACATGTCATATATTACTGTAGGCAAGAGAGAGGTACGAGCTCACATTTTCTTTCTGTCTTTCTAATGACTGATGTATCCGATAACGAAAATAATTTCAAAATTTTTATTTTTCAATGATCACCGATTGTTACAATATTTGTAGAAAATTAATATACAATGCGTATACATATATATATTATACATAGACACACAAATAGGTTTAGCTAAAGACGTTTTTGTTAATAAATATATCACGGGAGAACTAAATTTACAATCACTTAAATCTTTAATTAGTTGCATGTGACTTGGGACTAGGCTTTGTAATAAAATATTTGGACCCATTTTTATAATAGATAATAGTATCTTTAGTCTTAGGCTCATATTCAGTACAATAGATATTAAATACGTATTTAAATACAATAGAAGCGCTAACGAAGTAGTACAACTGTTTATATGAACAATGTAGAACAATGGGCTTAAGTAAGAACCTTGCGGTAATACTTATTTAAATAACTTCATTCAACAGACAGTGATCACCGGCATATCATATATAGTGTAACGATTAGATTATATAAAAGGACAGGTGGAGGAAATAAATCACGCGAAACCATATTGTGGCTCATTTGATATATATGTAGTGAGACAAAATAGAATGTGAATTCAAAAATTCTTGCTAACTAGTCTGCTCGCATGGGACCTTATACCGCGAGCATTATATTTGAAAAGGTAGGAGTTAAGGACTGCTGTTACGGGTAGACAGTGATGGAAATCCTTGTCCACTTTTCACTAAGATTGTTAGGTCCCATATTTAATAAACAGCCATACACCGTCCACAAATTTTTGAGTAATGCGAAAATTTCTTAGCCGCGTTGGGAACATTTTGGTAGGAGAAAGTATCTTATGGGTTTGCATCGCCGACAAGCTAAGGTTGTATTTATATTTTGTAATGATTTTTATATGTCAGCTTGTTATATATTTGGATAATATATAAATCATAAAACATGTATATAATTGTTGATCGGAGTGTCAATGGGTGTAAAAACCAGATTCATATTGATAATTTAAATTATTAGTTTACATTTTTATCGGCAGTCCCTATCACTGCCAAGAAAAACGGAATCTGAACAAACCGTTTGGGATCCGGAAATCTGATTTTTACCTCTACGAACGCAAAGCTACACTATACATTGCCATTCATATGACATTTACTTAAATAGAATACGGTGTGAATAAGGGTATAGCGTAATAACCAATGAACTAGACTAATAAAACTAGCAAATCTCGACCACTGTTCGAACCTTGCTAAAAGAATAAAAAAAGAAACAAAGTATTTTGGATCACCAGGTATAAATAAAGATATTAGAACTTATAGATTGAAAGTTAATATAGTCGTCTTACCTCGGCCACGTTTCCACTATTAGCGTCGTGTGATAGAATCTCAGCATTTCCTTTATCGTTCTGCACGAACTTGACGTTCCCGAGGTGTAGTACACTGGCGACTATTTCGAACATTTCCTTCTGCTCCGCCTCTCCGATCTCGATTACTTTCATTGCTTCTTGTACTATGCGAAATTGGTCAGCATCGTTTGCCTTCTGACTCAGCGTTGAATGCTGTAAATTTTCTGTGAGTTAGGTAAGCTTGACCATTACGGTGAAGTATTCGACGTCAAGGTACAATAGCGTAGTTAATGTCTTATATAATGTTCAGTCTTGAAGAATGCTAATCTATTTTATGTATATTTTTTCAAAAATATTTCTGTTCAAATGATGTGGAGCATGGTTATGTGCATGATTTTTGCATTTTGTAACTATTACGTTAAAAGACAAAACGAGTACAAAAACATTGAAAGAACATTATTTTAATACCTGTGAGGAGGGTATCAAAATAAATTAACAATGTGTAATCAAATAAAAATAGAATTGGAATTGGAATGTCATTTGTTTGGATTCAGTTGTAGTCAATAAGAAAAACATGTCTAATTTATTATCACATAAATTTATGTTATTTTTTTAAATTTTAAGGTTCTTTATGGTCTTTGTTAACCTAAAATCAATTCCACGACCGGGGGTTGCGGAAGAACTGTTCGATTTTATCCTGTGATCCACAAAAATGGTCGTACGATGGAATACCGCGTGAAGAGTTTTAGTGCAGGTAGGTTTATTTCAGAAAAAAACAAAAATCAATTACATATTAAAATACCATATTAAAATTTAGCTTACCATATCTGTTGTATACTTGTACGCTTCAGGACGTCCTTGCAGTTTCAAATGCCTTAGCAATTCTTGACTAGCTCCAGCCAATAGCTGATAGAAAATATGGAAGTTTCTTTCCCCAGTCATTTGGCTTACTACTCTAGACTTTTCTAGAAGGTAGTTAAGTATATGACCTCCTTCTGGGGCACCCTCAAAGTTGAACTGTATGTCCATATATTTGCCGAAACGGCTAGAATTATCATTACGATGTGTTTTCGCATTGCCAAAAGCTTCAAGGAGTGGGTTGCTTTGAAGTAGTTTGTCTTTAACTGTTTCGACATTGCGAAGATGGTTTGTACGTGCTGCGATGTATTCTAGAACTTTCTTTGAAGCTTCGGTTTTTCCTGATCCAGATTCGCCTAAAGATAAATTGTTAAAATTATTTGCATTGCTTAGTTTAAATATTTCCACAACAAAGTTTATATTTAACCATGTAATTTATTCATTAGTTTTTATATACTAGACATACAAATTGTAATCGGAATGAAAGATGACAGGAGTAAATGTTTCCAGTCTGTTTCACCCAGACAGACAGATTTTCATGTAGATGCATAACAAAAAGAAAATCACTGTGTCTACTTTGATTGTCTGACGTCGGAAGGTTGGTTGTAAGTAAACCATGCAATCCTCTACTCACATTCTTAAAAAAGTCGGATTAACGAACGCATTTAGCTTTCAGGTATAACTTAAACTTACCGGAGATAAGAATGCATTGCTCTCTGTGCTCGTAGACCAATGATCTGTACGCATTGTCTGCAATTGCGAATCTGCAAACAAAAAAGAACAATTAAAAAGATTCTCTCACGATTGGCCCCGTAAAACAGTCTCGTTACACTCTTCGGCGACCAAGGCACGTCCTCGAAGACCTGGAACGACAATCGCCCAGGCTAGATAAAAAAAAGCATAAACAAAAGGTTAAAGCGTCCTTTCGCAACCGTTAGACGCCGTTAGATAGCGTTGCTGGAGTTCAGTTCTTTGGCCTCTTCTCCCAGCGCCAACGCTTCCTGAAGAAGTTAAAGGTAGCTATTTCATTGTTTTTATAATCTTCACGATTGGATCATCCTAACTGACCAATTGTGATGCTAATATTCCTACGTCCATTGCGTTAGAATGTGATGAACATTTTTAATTTAAGATGCTCGTAGATACAGCATCACATTATGTATTCTTAAGGTTATTATATAAATATATAATATACATATACTTTATTATATAAATAAGTAAAAGTGAATCGTTATACATAAATATCACAACCGATGACGTCAACAGTGTTTATCGTAAGCTCTATATTATATTCTTATCTAAAGTCTAAATGCGTCATAAAGTTATAGCTTATCCTGGGAAGTGAACTGTGTTTTTATGTAATTTTATATGTTTTTCAGGAACTACGCTAATCGATATTATATTATTATACATAAGTATACAGACATTATCCGTGTATGTTTATTTATTTATCTATATAACATTATAAAACGCTTTGGCGGCACTACCCTCAACCTGCTCTAAACGACCAAATGTTAGCTGGAAAAAATGCTAAATAGCAGTAAGTACATGTATTTTAGTGCAATAAAGAATTTATCTATCTATCCATTGACCAAGCGGCCTTGTCGGTATGTGGTCCTTAGAAGGTCTTAGTGTGGCGGCATCACTGCTATGATGTGAATTATATATACTCATCTTGCACCGAAAAATTAAAACGTAACTGACATATACTTTGTTCGTTTATATATTTTAGTATGTACTTGTGAAACGTGCGAACGGACACGTGAATCATAAACACTCTGATAAAAGCATTAATGGCGTCCAATCGCGCTGAGAAGGAATGCGACCTACTACAGAGAGTGTTTGATAAAACTAAAACTATCGGCTTTATGGATCGTAATATTAATTCGGAACTTTGGAAGCACACGGCAGGTGACAGCTCTGCTAATATTATGTCAAGTTCTTCAAGGACACTTTGGTAATTTCATCGAATACTGTCCTTATTCTATTTAAAAATCTGACAACACCATATTAAAAAAGACAAAACTCAAGACACAACTAATTTTATCACGGTGGAAGTTATGGACATTTGTCAAATATATAAAAAAAATATTTTTTATGATAAAAAATATGATTATGATAACCACAATATTTATAATAATTAAATAATAGTTTGACGTACTTTTAACTGTTTTTGCTAGAAATATTAACGGGTTGTTCAAGTGTCCGTATTCGATATCATTACCCAGACTTATATAGGATCAAGGATTTATTTTACGGATTTTATCGCGGTTTAATTCTCGACGTCGCTATTCTCGGCGGTCATGATCACGGACCGCGGCGATTGACATTTCTTGTAAAACTGTTGTCGGTTACCGGTTTTAATTATTTGTGTTATCAAATTTAGCTCCGATTCACGCAGAATAACCTCACTAAGTATTATAGTGTCTCACAGTGTGCGAAATGTAGGTAATTGTAAAGAATTCAATGAGTGTAATTCAGTAAATAAATACAAAAACTCACATATGAGGTGGGGCCTCGAAGAAAGCCTTCCTATAGTAGAGCTTCGCCTTTTCCTCCGTGTAGATGGGCAGGTTCTTGTACGGGTTCACGGAGATCAGCACATTACCGATGTAAGTCTAATGAGAAAGGCAATGCATCATTAATTTAAGCGAGTACATTTACTTGGTAGTAGACGTCTCAACAGAGCCCCAAGTCTAAACCGTTTGTGTACAAAAAAAATGTTCATTGGATTCATAGTGGTCGATATTTACTCTTCAACCTACTTAAAAAAGGGAGGAGTTTCTCAATTCGTCTGTATATTTTATTATGTTTGTTGCCTTATATCTTTGGACGGGGTGAATCAATTTTGATGATTCTTTTTCTATTTGAAAGCAATTTGGTCCAATTCTGACAATGGCATGCCCAAGAAAACCATTTAAGTCTCAAATTTGCATTATTTATGTGCGCGACAAACGAGCGAATAACTTAATATCACGCCAACCGATATCGATGATTATTTTTTTATTGGAAAGGATGTACCTAAAGGGTAGTTTGATGAGGGTTTGGATTTATTATTATTATTACTTCTACTTACATATATAATGTTCTCGCTGAACCTCTTCCTTAGGTTGTCGATAAAGGCCGCTTCAGACCTATAGTCCTCCAACAGCACGAAGTCCTGCACGCCGACCCGCTCACGGTGCTGCAGTGCGTGCTCCATCACGCCCTGCACCGACACCGGCCGCAGCTGGCTGTAGGCAACAAGAGAAACGATTTTTAACCGACTTCAAAAAAGGCTCGATTCGCTTGCTTTTTTTTATTGTTTGTGCACTTTTAGCGTGCTCATTTATGAACTCGTGTTAATTTTTGTTGATTTGATTTTTAAATTTAATTTTGCTGGCTTTTGTTCCAAAGATGTAACAGTGAGCTCCCGATCCCTAAATAGTATAACTATATAATAGGTTTATGGCAATACCACACTAGGTAAGTACTATCGTAATACGATACTACTTACCTAGTGTAGTCGTAACTAAGTATACGACAAAGAGCATAATACGAGTACAAGAAAACGTTTTCCTATGTTCATTACTTATTAAATTTTTAGGCGTTCATAAATATGCCGGCTAAAGAACGGTCGGTATTCTAACCTTGAACAAATAATAAATATCGCAAAGTAGATTAAAAATAATATAATTGAGATCAACACATCAATAAAAAAACACATCACACATACATATAATTTTCACATATGACGATGTAATTGCATGCGCAATTGGCGGTCTTATCGCTAAGAACGATCTCTTTCAGACAACCTTTTTATGGACAGATACCTCTAGAAAGATTTTAGTGGGTCTGTGATCATATTTATTATTATTTTAATACAAAAAACACAAAATATACATATATATATATAAACACATATTTATCAAATATACAGATACTATTAATAAAGATAACACATAAATAAATATGGTAAACATACAACACAGATACCTGAGTATAGATATTCATACAAATGCCATATAAAAACATATTTATAAAGAAAGATAGTGCTTATGTACTAAGTTCTTAAAAGCGGACAAGGATTTTGTGTTTCTTAAGCTTTGTGGCAGAGCAAATCAATAACTGACGTTTTCAGTGGCTTTGTCTATGGCTTCACTTATGTTTATGTCTATGGTGTAATCTATGTCAGATCGGGAGTATGGATTTTACGCTTCAGCGAACAATATTGAGATTAAATAAACTTTAACGACAGAACTTGTGATATTTGTGTTTGGCCAATTAAAGTGTGTGAGCCTCCTCTGGGCTGATTTCTCTAAAGCACAGTAATGCTGAACTACAGGAGAGGCACGTAAGTTATTATTGTTATGTTGTTAATATTTAAAATATCTTGACGTAGCGTACCATATAACAACGTCACCCTCTTGTAACTCTGCCGGAAATGGGAAAGTCTAGCCTGTTTTTAGCGCGGATAAAAGAGGAGGGGCACAAATATTCTACTTTGAATAATAACAATTGCAATTATCGACGTACAAACATTTTTTTTTGACGAACTAACACAGTTGGCACAGAGAAGCTGGCCTTTACTGCTTCACCGGATTGAGAGGTGGCATAGCTCTTACACACATAATATTTAACATGCGGTAATGTTAATAATGATCAATCTACCGTCTTTAACCGTTAAAATTTATCCATCTATTCCGATATCTACACAAAAAAAAATTGACGTGTTTGTATGTAATATTAACATAAACACTTTTAAATACATTTGAATGTATATACGGTATGTAAATCGTTTTTTACAATTTTTGTCTGCCTGTCTGTTTGTTTGTTCCGGCTAATCTCTGGAACGGCTGGATCGATTTCGGCAGGACTTATAACCGACTTCAAAAAAGGAGGAGGTTCTCAATTCGTCTTTTTTTATGTGAAGCATATCGAAGCAAAAGAGCAAAAGAAATATCGCTAGCTTTCTTTTTAAAAAAATTATATCATAATTTTCGACTGGATAAATTTGGTCCTATTCGGACAAATGTAAAGTGTTAAATTTGTATTAATTATGCACGCGGCAATTGGATGAAAAACCCAATATCGCGCCAACCGATTTCGATGATTTTTTATTGAAAAGGATGGATGTACTAAGGTCATTTTTTTTCTGTCTTTTTGATGTGTTTCATATTTTGTGTCAATAAAGAATATATCTATGTCTACTTGAGTAGCTTGACGAAAGTTTGCTTAGGTTCTGATTCATTCAATTTCGTAATATTCCTACGGTACTAGCGTTTGCTCGTAAATATACTTGTATTTTAGAAAACATTTAAATAAATAGTTTTAATCGCGGATAACACTGCGGGGCGCAGCTAGTACCATAAATAATAGGTTGTCAAATATCTCCCTTCCGCCTTTTTGTCTTTTGAATTTCGCGGCTATGTACAAAGCGCTACAGAGCTCGTATCTAGCAATACTATACATAATTTGAAAGGTCTTGACATAACCTACAAAACGACGCTATGCATAATTAGTTTGGATATTGCGTTCAACAGTTATAGACGTGTAAACATGAAGTTATGACAACCTTATATTTCTCACATACATGTCTATCTATTTCGGACAAACATAATTACGTTGTCAATGAAAAGATGTTTATAATTACAATATTGATAGAGAGAATCTCACACGCTGACAAATTATAAGCAAACACAAATGTTCGTGGAATTCTCAACACAATATTAATTGTTATCGCAAGCGGCTCAGTTCAACGTATCGCGTTTCTTAACTATGACTCGTTAGATATGTTTAATCTGTAGTAAAACATCGTTAAGCCAGTTATACGACGGTTCAGCCCTGTAGTTCTGGGCTCGTAGAATAAGACTACGGTATCCCCTGCCTGCCGCAGAAGGCGACTAATAGGGACTTCGGGTCACTAGTCGACAAGGATGGGGACCTTTGTCGTCCGCCTAAGTGGACCCGGGAATACGCCGACATCGGCTGGCCCGTGTCGCCTTGCACCCCCAGTACCTCCCCGCGGTTGCTCCTGCGACTATACATCATCCTAGGATGTAATTAGGGTTTCCTGTCATTGTATTTTGTTTTAAAATGGTATTTTTAACAAATTTTGTTATCATATTTGTTACCCATCCCAAAGAAGCTTAAAGACGTAAAAGCGCTACGAGATGGTACACGTCTATTGTCATAAGGTAATTCAAATTTATTGTTGCCGGCGCCCAGGATCGAACTGGGGCTGCTAGCGTACTATGCAACTTGAGGCGACCGCCCGTATACTGAGTTCCCACGGCTCTGCTGAGCTACCACAGGGATAACGTGTGATGAATAGTCTTTGAACCAGGTATATCTGTAGTATAATATTTTTTAGGTTAGTCTATATAATGCAATAACGGTGTAAGTTCCCAGGTATAAAGCGAGGTAGCAATAGCTATCCACTCTTCACTAAGCTTACGTACATTTTGTGATTCTTATTCTCTACCTCATCGCCATAAATGCATCGTAGTTCAAATGCTTGCCCTTAGATATCCATGCTTTTTAAATCATAATTCATTTCATAACTCTATAAGTTTCCAGCACTACTTTAGTATAGAGCGATACTTTTTAGTTTTATTTTAATCATAATCAACCACATCGATAATGATACTGCCCGTTTATAATCTGTCCGTGAGGAAGTGTATTGGTTAGTTATGGTTTATTGGAACAGCAAGAGTTGTATGCCAATTGGGGTTCGAACTGGTAACCGTTGTTCTGTAACCTTTGACAATAATTTATTATTAAATTCATGCGAGTAATGCTCACCGATGTCTGACAATACGGTACAGCAACCCTTGACAATCTTGCGCTTCGCTAAAACCCATTTCCGAACACAAACAGACATCAGTCCGATATGAATACAGTTTGTTAACTGGCAGAAAAGTATAAATATATTGTTGGCGTAATGACTTCGACGGGAGCAGGCCGATAAGGCGCGGATGTCGCTTGGATATCAAAAGTTTAGCGGTTATAAAATTGTAACAATGTATCAACGGTTAAAGGGAACTTGGGAACTTGAAATGACATTGACGTTTATCAAACGGCTTTTTAGGTACATGCCTAACAATTTTATTACATTGCAGTATCGGGTTATTTAAAGATTTGGAGATTAATATCGAACGGCTCTCTAATCAGAATTTGGATGAGATTTATTTTGTACCGATAAAAAATAGACATGTTCCCCGTAATCGGTAACCATTATGGCGAATAGAGTAACGATAAGCCGCTGCCTCGCGGGGTGCCTAGCGTTAAGGTACTCCAAATA
Organism: Meandrusa payeni; assembly: GCA_029286785.1. NCBI lineage: Eukaryota > Metazoa > Arthropoda > Insecta > Lepidoptera > Papilionidae > Meandrusa > Meandrusa payeni. Next base: position 12,890,992 of record JAGSMX010000027.1, read on the forward strand.
GAGGTTCAGGTCGAAGCACCCATAAAACTTGGCCATCTCTCAAAAACCCTGTACAGTACCGACTCTGTAGCGGCCTCCTAGCTGATCAGCGTAGGTATTTTCAAAAAAAGGTTTTTCATTTATGTACATTTAATCATTATTTATTGTAACTGGCTGTCGTCATCATCTCAAGAAAACATAAGAAATATAATGTAAATGAAGTTATTTATGGTTCTTAATTCAAATATGCATTTTTTAATACGTTTGTAAGAAAAACGTAATATAATAATCATCTTGACATAATAAATTTTAAATTACTGATGAAGTGTCACCAAATTACTGTCGTCAACATAAACCGCTAGTTTTTACATTTAATTAAATGTTTGTACATTTTTAAAATTAACAATGCTGACAAGTTCTGTCACCAGGACCATTCCAAGACAGCCTAGGACATGGTTCACTAGATTTCCTCCCCGTCAACAAAAAAGGACATGGTTCACGTTTCGGGTCCACGGGAGACAAGAGGGGGGCTTTGTACTCCGATAGTCTGGTGTCGCACTGCGAGGGTGCTAGGGGAGAGAGTAACATTCCCGGTACGCTTACGGAGTGCTTAACAGCACTGTGCTTCGGTGTGTTCCACTGGAGAACCCCTCACTATGCACAGAAGGGGCCACCAGGGGGTTTTAGTGAATAAGGGCCTCACATTACCCCGCTTTCCGTAGGTATCTTGTTGAGGATTGAAGTCAACAAATAAAGGACATAGTTCACGTCAATAGTCAAACAATGACACTAACCGCGACCTTGTTTTTTTAGTTTTTTTTGTATAAACACCTTTTAGCCATTCTTTACAACGTGAATGTCCAAGAGGATTATAATAACGTTATTTAGTGACCTTCGCTTGTTTTTTGAACGAGGGTTTTGTGTGTACGTGAATAATAAGCACAAGTACCAGCGGGGGACCCTCGAAGGGGACCCCCAGTGTAGGGGTGCGAGCGTAGTGTAATAATATAGATAAGTAACATATGAGTAATGCAAGTAACACGTAACCTGCCCGGTGACTCAAAAGCTTTATTTGTTGCCAGAGCTAATTAACTATGCGAGCATCAATAAAATAAGTATATGGTACATGCTATATACATATACTTATATCTATCTAATAATATCTTTAAACGAGAAATTCTTGTAAATTATATATATATATACATATATAACAGCTTCATTGTTCAGCTCATAGCGTTGCTAAGCAACAGTAAGTCAAAGAGAGATTGGTTTGGGGTTAGACCAAGAAATTTAAAAGAATATGAATTATTAAGTTATTTGCTTATATATAAGGTGGTATGGAGTTATTAATATTAATTCATATGATTTCTTAATGATAAATCAATAAAGTAGTTTGTTCCCCATAAAACTAACACCTCGTCCGGCACGAACACCTGTTGCCACGTGGGGAGCGGACATTGGCAGCATTGCGCTATTTACTTACCATTGACTAACGGTGCACTAGTAACTCACGGTGGTAGGTTCGCCGCAGGCTTCAAGGTTACCACCCATCAAGCAAAGCCTCGCCGCCAAGCGACTTCCATCGTGTTCCGGCGTGAAGCTTGGTGAAGCCTCATGGGGGTTGGGTATGAACAGTTGCGATGCGAATAATAACCGGGTATAACATATTAGGTATTTCTGTGTCGGGTGCTTGAGCTCGGAGGGTAGCAGGATCCGAAGCACGGTTTTCCGCTGGCCGACCGCAGGTAGTTGGGGCCCAAGTAGTGAGTTAGCCGCTCACGAAAGGCTGCCCCGCCAACTGCGAAAATCCCAGGGTGGCTTCATCGTGCCGATTGGCGATCGGTTGAGAGGACCCGATGGCGATCTTTGGGGGTTCGGGCGTCCCCGCAGTCTCCGTGTCAAGTCCCCTTCGGCTCAGAGTATCTGATTAAGTTGTTGGGTTAAGTTTGCTTAGCCTCGTTCAACTTCCTTCTTCCACTCCATTCACTCTCTACCCATAATGAAAACAAGAGCAAAGAGTAAGTTTACACAGCGGTTGCACTTCCTCTCCTCAATGTGCACCTCACAAACATCCGAGGATTGCACTCTAATCTCAATTCGGTCCACCACCATCTAGAGACCAGCAAGCCGCACTTACTCTTCCTGACAGAAACGCAGATTCGTTGTCCCATGGACGTGGCGTATTTGGACTACCCGGGTTATTCATTGGAACATAATTTTCGCCCACGAGCCGGAGTCTGCGCTTACGTCCGTAGTGACATCTGCTGTCAGCGTCTACGTCATCTAGAGCACCCCACTTTTCCATTGTATGGGTAATGGTGGATACAGGTATCGATAAAATCATATACGCCTGTGTCTACCGTTCGCACAGCGGTGACCTGGAGACGACTCGGCTATTTCAACACCTAAGTGAGGCTACTGACAAGATCCAACATCGTTATCCCACGGCGCAGCTTGTCTTTCTGGGGGACTTCAATGCTTGTCACCAAGATAGGCTGTACCCGTACCAGAAAACCGATCACGCTGGGAAGGAAGCGCGAAATTTTGCCGTGTCTTTCAACCTGTCCCAGCTAGTAAAGAATGCGACGAGGGTGCCCGATGTTGATGGTCATACAGCCAACTGCCTGGACCTTCTGCTAACGACCGATCCGGATAGATACGAAGTAGAGGTTACCTCACCTTTGGGAACCTCTGATCACTGTCTGGTGAAATCTGTATCATCATACTCTCCGCCAGACCGCGAATTACGCGGAGTTCGACGAGTATGGCAATACAAATCTGCAGATTGGGAGGAGATGCGGCACTTCTTTGCATCTTATCCTTGGCGGCAGATCTGCTTTTCTACTGATGATCCGTCAAAATGCGCAGATGCCATAACCGATGTGTTATGTCAAGCTATGGAGTATTTCATTCCCTACAAAGATATACCCATCGGTGGCAAAGCTCGACCATGGTTCAACACCGAATGCGCTAAAGCTGCAAATCGCAAGCAGTTGGCATATCTTTCATGGGCCGAAGCTCGACAACGCAAATTACAGGATTTGAGCTCCAGGAAGAAAGCATATAACCAAGCCACTAAGTCCTACAACAAGGAGTTGCGGAATGCTCGCCTCAACCATATAAACCGTATCGGCACGAAGCTCTCTAAGAAACCCTGCGGAAGTAGAGCCTTCTGGTCACTGGCCAAAGCGGTTGAGTCGAACTTCTGTAGTCCATCACTGCCGCCACTGAAAAACCTGATGGATCACTGGCTCACACGGCCAAGGAAAAGCCCACTTACTTGCATCCCTTTTGCCGAAAATTCTCGTCTAGACACTGGCAAAGCCAACCCACCTCTAATTACTCGCTGCGGGGAAACTATGAAAGAAATCCGCATCAAGCAGAAAGAGGTCTTAAAAGTATTGCGTTGCCTAGACGTGAATAAAGCCAGTGGACCAGATGGAATACCAGCAGTTGTTTTAAAGACTTGCGCAGCCGAGTTGTCCCCGGTTTTAACACGTTTGTATCGCCTCTCGTTCAAAACTAGAATAGTACCTAAATCCTGGAAGTCAGCTAACGTGCAACCCGTGCCCAAAAGGCAGTCGTGCTGACCCTGCTAATTACCGTCCTATCTCAATAACCTCTATACTTTGCAAGAGTATAGAACGTATATTGAACTCCGCCTTATCGCATACCTAGAACAAAATGATATCCTCAGTGACCGACAATACGGATTTCGCCGAAACCGGTCGACAGGAGACCTTCTAGTATATGTCACTCACTTTGTAGGCGAAGCCCTAGAGAGTAACGGGGAAGCAATTGCTGTCTCCCTCGACATCTCAAAGGCATTTGACAGGGTTTGGCATGCAAGCCTAATTAGCAAACTTCCAGCTTATGGCTTGTCCCCGGGTCTGATTGAGTGGATTAAGAACTTCCTGAGTGAACGATCGCTTCGTGTCGTCATCGACGGATGTACATCAGAGCCCATGACGACCAATGCCGGTGTTCCTCAAGGTTCCATCCTCTCTGCAACACTTTTCCTGCTGCATATAAACGATCTGTTGACGCCCGGCATCTATGGGTATGCAGACGACAGCACTATTGTAGAGATATCTCCCGGTAGGGCGGACGAGTCAGGATCAAGTACAGTCCGAACGCGAGGCCATGGTAGAGCGTACAAATTGCACTCGAGGCAGCTTCCTCCTGGGGCATAGCCAATCTTGTGCAGTTCAACGCCACCAAAACGCAATCATGTTTATTCACCGCCAAAAGGAGCCAGTCCACATTAGCTCCGACTTTTCAGAATGTATCTCTGGAATCTACCGACAGCCTACAGTTACTAGGAATCGAATTGTCTGCGAATCTTAACTACGGGCGGTTCATTGAATCCAAAGCGAAGGTAGCTGCTAGGAAGCTTGGAGTCCTATCAAAGGTACGGCGGTACTTCACACCGGGACAGCTTTTGACTTTGTATAAAGCACAGATCCGGCCATGTGTGGAGTACTGTTGTCATATCTGGGCAGGTGCAGCCAAATACCAACTCGCGGCACTGGATTCCATGGAGAGGCGGGCCAAAAGTTGATAGGTGACCAAGATCTACACCTAGATAGTCTTGAGCACAGGCGCAAGGTGGCCAGCCTTTCGGTGTTTTACAGATTACACTTTGGAGAGTGTGCACAGGAATTACACGAGTTAATTCCCCATCCTCATTCTACCTTCGGACGTTTAGACACTCGGCGGGTCTCCACCCTCTCATAGTTGATGTTCCGCGCGTCCGAACGAAGCGATTTGAGTCATCGTTCATCGTGCGTACAGCAAAGGAGTGGAATAAGTTGCCGGCGTCAGTCTTTCCGTCCAATTACGACGTGGGAGCCTTCAAGAGTAGAGTGAATAGGCACTTACTAAGCTAGCGCGTACTATCTTTCGACTACATCACCACTTAACACCAGGTGGGATCATGGTCAAGCGCTAGTATAAAGGCATAAAAAAAAAAAAAGTAATCGATATTTATGTCAAAAACAGACATAACGTGCGGATAGTTGTATTAAGTTTAATTTATAATTTAAATTGTATTATTGTTTATTGTCCAAATAAAGAAAAAGAAATTGGTCTTATTGGGTTGCAACGGTCAATGACAGAACATACAGAAGAATTACATCACAAATTTTGAAAAATTTACCCCTAAGGGGGTAAAATAGGGAAATAATTTTTTTTAATAAAAATATAGAAGAAAATAAAAAAAAATGCTGCAGAAGTTCCAGGCGGACACAGTCGCAGGGCATAGCTAGAAAGTACTATTAACTAGTATATGTATATACTGTACGTTGTCCTTTTCGAAATTGGTTAAAAACTAAATAAAGACACATAATTTGACCCTTACTGTCAATGTACTTACTGTTAAAAAATAAATTTGTAGACTGGTCACACTGAAACACAAAAATGTCAAAATTTCGGCCAAGTAAAAACTATAACACAATTTATTTTCCACGCCGACTTCACCCGCGTCCGAAGCACTAATAAACTAAAATCTATATGTTTGTATGTAATTTTGCAGTGAATAATTATTCCGCATAACATAATGACGTGTCGATTAAACTATAATACGCAGTAATTGTTTACAGTGATTAGTCGAAGGGCTTAACGTGTCGTTAGCTTAATATACTAAACAAAATGGCATCGGATAATTGTAAACAATTACTTTTTCCTTTTCTTAATTTACTTTAAATTTAGAACGAACAAATGTTCTCCTTGTTTAGAGAAATTAATGAATTCATTACCTTAATAAAATAAGGAAATTGGGCACCGGTAAATTTCCTAGTAATAGAAAAACCTCACCTTGATCCGGCGACCATTATTAATGGATTGTTTATTGAAACTAAGTATGGGGAAAACTCTATTCTATATTGATGTTTGATATTTCCGGTAATGTTTTATGTATACTACATATTGAATAAAGTACCGTATTCAATATTAATATTTGTTGTCCAAAAAAAGTTATATGGCCTATTTATTGTTATGGCAACATAATTTAAGACTTATTATGAAATAAAAAATAACATAGCAATAACAACTATTTCGAAACGTAACAAATCAATTTAGTTTCGTTACATTAAGAAGGCATAAGTCGTGAGCGATACAGCATTGTGATAAAAGACTATCAAAATATTATTAAAACTATGAAGATTTATTTTACATAATTTCAAAATTAAGAGTATTGTTGTGAGTGTGGTCAATTGTATATATCATTGACTACATTGCTATAAATTCCACAAAATAAAAATTGATAAATTTATAGCAATCAGACAAAATATTAAATAAAATATATTGCGTGTAAAAATATACACACAATTATTGGTGACGCATAACTTTTTTCAGATTAAGGAAATAACAAAAAAATTAAATTGATTAAAAAATATCTCGGCTGGCATAATACCCTAGCTGGCATTTACTATTAAAAAAAAAGTGGCTTGTAGAAGTGACGTAGGTCTGGAAGGCCGAATTTTAACGCGTAAATTACGTTTATTTTGTGTATTTTAAAATGCAAATACAGAAATTACACGAAGCGAGTGAAGGTTTATAATTTTGTTACGTGGCGTATCTAAATGCATTTGTTACGTTGTATTTCAATTCGGCAAAAGTTGTAGGCCGCTTAGACTTTTATGATTGATTATGATAAAAAGTCTAAGTAATTTTTAAACATGTTTTTCTGTGAAGTGTTTTATTAATGGCTTAAGAGAAGTGAACTTGTGATAATACTTCAAATGATTTGCACTGGAGTAAGTAAGAAAGAACGTTTATATATTTATATAGGTTATATACTAATTTGTTATTATGTTTTACATAACAGCTGGCAAACAGGTCGACGGTTGCTCTACTTTTGGTTTATTATGTTTATTTTTTTTGATGATGAACACAGATTGGCCAGAAAAGCTGGCCTTTATTTCTTCACTGGATTGAGAGGTGGCTATTCTTAGGTCGCTTAGCCTGAACTTCTGTTCTTACGTACTTCTTACGTACCCGATATATGACGTCAAATGCATCGACTACAGACATTGAACAATCGTTTTATACAACAAGTTACTCCAGTGGTTCGTAAGCAACCTCGACCTGCACTTGGACCTGAAGCTTTCAACCATATCGTAATTCTTTAGGCTGGCGTCGACGTTATTTCGAGACTACCTTAAACCATTGTATTCAGATAGTTTTGAATGCCGCCACTTACAAAGTTATTCCTGTCAGTCTCCTTACGCTCTCTGGCGACTAAAGGGTCCCACATATTAACAGTCAGTTAATCGCAATAGACCATACTCTCACAGTTTTCTCACAGGTTTTGAACTGGGCGATATAGACCTTGGACGGCAGGCCGCCTGATACGATCAGACATTGCAGGTGAACTGTTAATGTGTCTGGCGTGTAAAGGCTAATTCTTGAAAACCCGTATGATGTGAAACGACAGTCGCGTAGGATAGATCATAAAATATCAACAATGCGTTCATCTCGCTCGTCGGAGATCGCGACTCATCTATTCGCGTTATAGCCGCTTTACGGACTATTTCCCTAAATCATACGGCTCATCCCCTATCACATATGGGACGGTATAATCGCAAAGCGATTTTTTTAAAGCTCACCTGAACTTAAGTGATCACCGTCGCCCATGTATATCCACAAACAGGAGGAACTAAAGATGCGTTGTCGGGGTTCTAGAAAGGAGTGGGCTCGTTTCTTGATTGTCCCTAGATCGTATAGGTTCAGAAACACCACTGGTGACGGTTGATTTCACAGGTTGATAGTACGTGGAAGAAAGTTACGCGAAAAAGGTTAAAAAAAAACGTTGACGTCGTGGAACGTCAAACTTCAGTTGACGTTCTACGACGTCAACGTAAGATTCTGCCCAGATGTGCGGTAATGGTACCGATTTGGTAGCTGTTAATGCCGAATTCCTCAGAACACTCCCCATTGTAAATGCGATAGAGAATGCAAAAAGCGCCGACATCTCTTCGCAGACTCAGATTCTTTGCCTTTAGAATAGGATAGAATGGAACTTGAAAGTGCATTTAATACTGACAAAAAAATGACTCACAAATATAATAACTTGAGAATACGTGTCTTCAGAAAACATGAGTCAGCCGTGCGAGGTTTATTTTCGTGTGTCGGCATTCAAACAAACGTGACGAGCAAACATACGATCGTTTTGAAACAAATAAATAACCATATTAAATTTATTCGCTGGCAACATAAAAGCAGCTTTACGAAAACAAGCCTCGGACAGCTTCACGCTACACGCGATGATTTGAATACAGATTAAAAAACGCGTCAATTAACTATTCGTGTATACGTCTATCGTAAGTGTATAGAATGGCGGTCAAGGTGAAGGAAGTATACGTTATTTTTTCTTAAAGTAAAATATTTTAATGAGTAAAAGCAAAAACCGCATCCCAAATCTAATCAAACGTTAAACGCTAGTACGCACGGACGTACTCTTTGTATTTCCGAATTATCGTAGGAATATTACGAAATAAAATTAATGAGAACCTAACCAAACTCTCATCAAACTACTCTTGATGAGAACGAGAAAGAGAACGCATTTAAAATAGACTAAAACACCTGATGTTAAAGATACAAAAAGATATTATCCCCGCGACATCGGTGGCTTGTTGTTTCCAATATTTTCAATATTTCATTATATTATATAATTTAAACTTTATACGTTTAATTATCATATTATTTATTTTAGTTTATTTTTGACTCAATAATATTTATGAATTTTTTTCATCTATTATTTTATTGTATAAAATATATTTTAATCTCATAACTGTTTTATTTATGTATCATATTCACTATACTCTTACTGTCTGTATAATAATATTCCATATAAAAGTAGTATTGCGCGCGCACGTCTTTAGGTAGTCCCGGGCACCGCTGAAAATCAGCGCTGTCGCATCCTTGTGACAGCATATGCTGAGACGGTGTCCGATATTAGCATCATATGTTTTGTATTATTTGTCCGTGTAACTTTAACTGTGTTTTGTCTATTTTTCATTCTTTTTTAATGTGTGTTATATTCAGTCTGTGATGTGTTTTTGTATTGTGATGCCAATAAATAAATGTCTATGTCTATGTCTTGAAGTCCAATAAAAAGTGAATCATCGAAATCGGTTGGCGTGATATTGAGTTATTCGTACATTTGTGGGGCCATACATACTTAATGCAAATTTAAGACTTATATGGTTTTCTCATGGAAGCCTTTATCATTTAGTACATATACTGAAATATATTTTTTACGAATTTTGTCTGTCTGCTTGTTTCGGCTAATCCGTCCGGACCAATTTTGACGGGACTTTCACTGGCACATAGCTGATGTAATAATGAGTATCTTAGGGTACTTATATTTCCGATAAAACATAAAATTATCTGGACAAAAAAATAAAATTAATAATATTGCATACAAGGGGTGAAGAAAAGGGGTAAATAAAACCATTTTTGCTAGGCGCAGCAAGAATTTGTCTTTGAAATTGTTAATGAGATGTCTGTGGGGAACTAACCGTTTGCGCTGAATTGTCGTGATATTTAGACGAATGTCAACTTTCCTGGCGTCACCCCGCAGTAAATGGCGCGACCTAGTGGCATTACTTTGGAGCTACTTCGCTAAGGTTAGGTAAAGCATATGTTCTAACAACACTCAGTACGGTTTAGGGCACGGCGATTCGTGGGTTCGAACCCGACATTCGACTATTGACGTGAAACATTTAACACAAGCCTAAGCTTATTTGGGATGGTTAACAAGAATGTTAATTATATTTGTGAATGAAATATATTGTTAACATTCTTTAAAAAACGTAATGGGCACTTCAGAATAATTTAAATAATTTCGTTTCTCCCAGGTCTCCCAGAGGTTTCTCGCGTACGAGTACGTACGTAGGCTAGGAAATTGAACCTCAGTTATGTCTTCTACCTAGCCTAATCCCGGCTAAATCCTAAAGGATCACGCTTCTTTGATCTTCGCCTCCTCTTCTGTTAGTTTGTTGGAGGTCATGTATGTTCACGATATTCAGTCAGTTTGTTTTAGGACGGTAGCGTTGCTGTGGTCCAGGAATCTTTGTACGTCTGTTATGTATATAAGCTAACACTTATACAGCGTCTCAAACTCTGGCAAGGGAACTCTGACTAGGTGTTATGACCTATAGTAGTCCTTAACTACCTAGTAATAGTATAATAGCCAGATGATTCCTTCTTTTATAGCCTAAACACATTTTTTTTATTATTGCATTCTTGTTAACCGTGCAATTTTTAATTAGCCCAACCTTTTTTTTTTTCGCCCAGTGAACCCGAGGCCCCTTTTAATCGCCTTGTACGAGAGGCAGGGGATACCGTAGTCTTATTCTTGAGAGCCTAGAACTACAGGGCTAAATTAGCCTAACCTTGTCCAAGAAGAAGATTCACGTGAATAATAGAATTAAAAAAAAAACAGTAAAGGAAATGACAATCCAAGACTTTAATAGGTAAAGTACAACCTTATAATATCCCTTACAAAAATTGCGCGGATGGAGATGTAAATTTCTTATAAAATTCATTAAATGTATAAAAAACATTACATAACGTGCTCTACATGCACGCGGATATTATACGGTTGCCTGGCAACGGTTAAGTAACTATAATAAATAATGACCGACAGATTCACCGAATAAGTTACGTACTGCGAATTATGTGTGATTTCAATGCTCCAATTAGTGGGTTAAAATTTTCGACTATAGGGCGATCACTAGTAACGATAATACTCGATAAGAACGTCTTGTAATAGCGTTTAATGTTTGATCAGTCATGTTTGATTTGATTTGAATTCGGCTCTTGATTTTTACCCGCAAGCATATTTATATTGAATAAAATATACAGTGAGAGTATTCTACATAAAGTCTCACGTATTATGAACATTATTCCCATGGAAGTGAATCAAAAGATCTCAAAACATAATTTCTCATACATGTTACTATTCTCACGTGTGTTTTGCTTCAACGGGAAGCTCCCACCGTATTTTATTAATTTATAATATTATAAAAATAACGCAGTGGTAGTCTAGTATAGATTAAATGAGCAACATCAATATCGTTTTCAGATGAATGAACACTCTGAACAACTATAATTATATACATAATTATATGGTTTATTTACCTTCCAAATATAGCCGTGAGCAAAAATAAATGGTCGGTTAAGAAAGTTTGAATATCTCGGAAGATAAAGACTCTAGCTAACTGAAATAAATTGTGCATGATAGACAATTAAATATCCTTTATATAAAATAAAATATGTTTATTAATTTATTTATATTTCATTAAAAAACATAAACTTAAAGGAAACAATATCTTAAGTAAACTTGGATACAGTATTTTTTAATAAATTCTATTCATTAATGAAAATGTGGCGACACTAAGGACTAACACAAAATATAAATAGGACATTAGTATGTCGGTGACGCGAACCCATAAGATTTTCCCCTAACAAAATGTTCCTCAACGCGACTAAAGAAGTTGTCACTTCAAAATTCTAAGCTAAATCACCAATTCTATTTTTGTAATCAGGTAGCTTAGAGCTTGCATTACTGAGTCAACGTCAATATCACGTAGGATATATTTATAAGGATTTCCTTCTATATGTTCCCGCTCTCGTGGCGGTTGCAATGATGGTGTGACGTCACAGCTGCAGTATCCTCGTCGACACACGGCCGACATTGGCACGCTGACCTGAATTGTACGCGAGATCTAAATAAAAACATCCTATAGTGAAATGCATCTTGTCTATGTTAGCTATTTTTTTAGACAAAATAGGCTCACATTTGACTCGTTTGATGGAAGTCGAAGATGAAGCCTAGAATGGAATACGTTTAGAATAAGCAAACAAATAGGTTTTAAAACGACTTCAAAAATCCCAATTCATCTGTATTGTCAATTTTTGATTGATTGAAATGTATCGGAAAATTGGGAATACGCCGTTATGTAACAGAATAACATAGCAACAATTGTAACAATATTGGAGTGTCAGTACGCCGTTAGAAAACCATAGAGGCACAACTGAATTAGCAGATTGCCAAAACTAGCGAATATCGATAAATGTGACAGACTAGGAGCCAAGTTGATCGTAAAGTTTCCGATTTTTTTACTCGCCTCCCGGGGAGGGCCTAGTTGTGTCGGGCTCGCACCGACCAATCCCACAAGATGTGTCACCATTGTCGCATATTGGCGAGCAATAGTACATTGAACGATAAAATTTCCTAAGCTTACTAAATCGCTGAAACTCTCGGCAAATGTCTAGTCATGTAGTTTGATTCAGAACGAAAGTATTTGTCACAGTTCCGCTTCGAACTCCAATCCTATGACTCAGAGATCGCTTACAGCGAAGGAAGCTACCGCCAGGAAATCAATTTTTGTACGAAAAAAAAAGTCTTCACTCAGTGCGTCCAGAGATCATCATTGGGAAATAATGACTCACGGTGCAGAGACTTCGACTCTAACCTTTTGACTGCTCCACGTACTTAAACTTGAAGACTTGCGACGGATGACACACGTAGGCGATATAACTCTTAAAGTCCGGTACTTGAAGTGGCAGTGGATCGGACACATCTGTCGAGTCTGTGACGGCAGATGAGGGAGGAAAATTTTGGAATGATAGCCGCGCATTGATAGGAGCCCTCCTTCCAGATGGACCGACGACCTTATAAGTATAGCCGGACGTGGCTGGAAGTGGCACTATTACCAGCATTGGATTGTGACGGGCTGATAATTGTGATGGTGACGTAGGAATCCGTAAAATGGAGACACTCTAGGTTTCCATTCGCTGTGCCAATTAAGTTGTTATTTGCAATGTTTGAGGAAACAATGTTAAGGAAACCGACATATTTGCATCGTTTCTCAATGCCAATCCAGGCGACGATATCGCACAAATAAACCGTCTCGAAAATGTATTGTTTCTCTTGATTTACACCAATAAAAATAACAAAGGTTGTCAAAACCTGAATATTCATCATTCCGCATGACAGTTGACAAATGAAGCCAAAAGACAAATAGAAAAGACAATGGCCGCTCCACATTGCTCTACAAATTGAACAATTTTAAACCATAATGGGTACCGATATTTATTTATATCAATATTACTAACATTATTTAACCATTCCATCTAAGCTTAAGTTGGTGCTAGGATACGGTAAAAAGTCGAATGGTGGATTCGAACATGTGACCTTATGTTTCGCAAACACTCCCCAATAATAATTGATTTATATATTTTTTTACAGTGAAATAATTATGTTGTTAAACATATGTTTATCGTTTATTTACATGACCCAATTCTTGTAAAACTGTTACAAAATTAGAATCCTATCATATAAGAAATAATGTTTACGTTCTTAAATGTGACAGCTCACGGCAAGAATATAACGTGTCCGTTAAATTCTTGCAAATTAAAGATAATTTAGGTCGGAAATATGTTGTTAATTTTTCAGATCATAAGCGAAGGAGGTAATTTTATGCAACAAAATTGACCTACTTTTAAGTTATAATAAAAGATTCACCCACATTAGCATATTTCGAAAGAGAAAGTTTTGATGCACCTGCTCTTTTTTTTATAAACTTTTATTGTGTCTTATCTGTGACATAATAAAGGAGTTTACGTTGTTTTTAAATGTTACCTTTTTATGGTAAGAAAAAATTAAAAATAACCGTAGCAAATCTTTACTTTATTTAGTTGATAGAAGATGAACAAAAATAGAACTTAAACTAATGCAATCATTATAATAGCAAGTAATACACATATATAATAGGTTTTTTGGCGGTTTCCGAATTGGCAGGCCTCTTTAGGTGTTTATTTAATTTCAATAGTTATCGGAGTAACTGAGAGTAACTCAGCGCCAGAGAAAGCCGTACCACGGCTCGGCAAGTTCCTTCAGTCGTACACTGATAACCTGTGGTCCACGAAGAGAATATGTCAATATTGTTATCCTAATTCACCCGTGAATACATTCGGTACATTTCGACCAAATCATTGTTCAAAATATGATGAAACACTTTATCTATAGTAAACAAAGAAGAAATAAGAATTTCGTGTAACAAAAAAATAACAACATTTTAAATCGTTGAAATACAAGGCAAACCGTAGACAAAAGAGATTATAAATAAAAGGCAAGGGCAATCGTAACATACAGCCATCTTGATGGTAACGCGTTCCTCATATAAACAAGGAAATTAAATGCTTTAAAGATGAGAATTAGCAATTTTATCAAGGTGTAGAGAAAACCTTCGCATTTAGTATGCTATAAACATGTTAATGGGGTCTTATAATCATTAGATAAACAACTGAAACACGTCTTAAGACATTTTTACTGCATATAATAGCATTGCAACAAGTATAATATATTTACGAATAAAAACAAAATCCGACTTCAAATGAAATCAAACGTTAAACGCTATTACGCGCTGACGGCCTTTTTTTTTATGGAGTTTTTCGAAATCAAACCTAATAAGAACCAAACCAAACTGTCATCAAACTACTCTTAAAGTACATCCTTTCAAATAAAAAAATAATCATCGAAATCTGTTGGCGCGATTTTGAGATATTCTTCCACTTGTAGCGCACATAATTTGAAGACACACAAATTGAAGACTTATATTTTCTCATGGATCCCTTTGTCAGCATTGGACCAAATTTAAAACAAAAATACAGACGAATTGAAAACCTCCTTCTTTGAAGTCGGTTAAAAGCTATTGCACGAATGCAAAGATATTGCATAAATATACATTTAATCTGTACATTTGCAAGTAAAAATTAAAATCCGACTTCAAATTGAATCAAAAGATAAACGCTATTATGTTTAATTTTAATAGCGTTTCTCTTTTATTTTCAAAATACAATAGTGTTATATTACGAATTTATAGGTACAGGTTGGTTATATTCATCGAAAGAGTACTAAACAAACAAATATATAGCGATTGACGTTCAAATCATTTTGAATTTGTTAATTTACGAATTTGTTAATAAAGTTTTACTTTATTATTTAAAACTGTTTAATTGTATAAAATATTACGGCATATTTTAAAAATATATTATATAAAAGATGATTATTGTTATAATTTGTAGGTTTCGTGGAATAAAATAGTCCAACAACTAATACACTTGGCGCCCTCGGATCGGCATGCTTACGCGTAACATAGTAACCGTCTTTTTTTTTTTTGTTCACGGGGAGGAAATCTTCAGAAAGATACCCCGCCTTCTGGGGAAGGCGGCGGTTATGTGGGTTCTTACCCACTAAAACCTCCCAGTGGCCCTTTCCTCGGTGCATGACAAGGGGCTCCGGGATCTCACGTGGAACGCACCGGAGCCCCTCTGCACTGTGCTCAAGGAGAGCACGTCCCGGGAGGTTACCCTCCCCTGTGCCCTCGCAGCGCAAGGCGACACGGGCCAGCCGATGTCGCCTTCTTCCCAGGTCCACTTTGGTGGACGACTCAGGCCCCACCCTTGTCGCCCAGTGAACCCGAGGCCCCTTTAGTCGCCTTCTCCCGATCCCGTTCTGCGGTCTCCTTCTGGGTCATTACTGACTCGCAGAAGGAGACCAGCGCCTTCCATTTTGATCTCCCCGCCAGCGCAGCCGCTACTGCCGCCGGCGGGGAGAGGTCTTGCCCGATATGCTGGACCAGGATCCGCCGCTCCGCCTCCCACGCGGGGCACACGGCTAGCGTGTGCTGCGCGGAATCCCGGTCACAGCCACAATGGTGGCATTGCGCGGTCGGTTCGCGCCTATCCTGTTCAGGTACTCACCGAAGCACCCGTGCCCGGTGAGTACCTGTGTCAGGCGGTAGGTGACGTGCGCCTCGTTCCTCCTGCGAAGCCAGGCTTCGAAGTTCGGCAGGAAGGCACAGACGATGCGTTGGCGCGAGCAACGACGCTTCGAGAGCCGCTCGCGCCAGACCTCTATCGCCCGCCTGTGCTCCTGCCGACGCACCTCTCCCGCATCCAGGGGCGGCCCGGCCCCGCCATCGACGGCCCGGACGCGCGTGTACACACGCGCGTCCAGCTCCGCCAAAATGTCGAGCGGCGGGAACCGAGCCAGGATAGTGGCCGCCTCATATGATACCGTACGGTATCCTCGTGCGATCGAATGGCCATCTTGCGCTGCAGGCTAAGGAGCTTAGCTCTGCAGTGCCGGACGCCCGTGAAGCGGTTACACCACACGGGCGCCCCGTAGAGGGCCATGGATCGCACGAGACCTCCGTAGAGGCGGCGGACTCCTCCTGGGGCCCCAAGATTAGGCAGCAGTCTGTGCAGAGCACCCACTGCCTTATCGATCTTGGGGACCAAGCGGTCGAAGTGCACTTCGAAGCCCCAGCGACTGTCCAGGGTGAGGCCGAGATATTTCATCTCCGACCCCACCCGGACCTGCACGTCACCCACGCGAACCGACCGGCTGGGCGGTTCCTTAGCTACATAGTAACCGTCTAAGCAGAGGTTACCCGTCACCGGGGACCCTTGTGTCGAGTTACTAGCAATAGAGGTTCAGGCTAAGCGACCTAAGAGCTATGCCACCTCTCAATCCGGTGAAGCAGTCAAGGCCAGCTTCTCTGGCCAATCTGTGTAGTTCGTCATTAAAAAAAAACTAATACACTCGCTTTATTGAGACAGCGTAACGTTGTACAAAGAATTATTTATAACGAATACCGTCACAACTGCGCGTCCTCACAATCTTTAAACAAAATTAATTAGAAGTCAGATTAGGAACTAATGAAGTTAAACTATTGTTAAACCAAGTTTATGTGACGATCAACTAAATTATTAATTATGAATTAAAGATACTATAAGGTTGAGGTAAATCACTAAGATATCATTGGAAGTACGAGTAGTTATTACGCATAACAATCGCTGGGTGTCATGTGTTGACAGCTAACATTATGTAGATTGACAAATATTAAGAATTGAAAAACTCGAATGTAAGTGGTGAGCCACATGAAAACCATAGCGGCACCACTGGTCTAGCAGATTTCACAGGCCCCGAGTCTGCTAAACCAATTGTGTAAAAAATGAACGCTCATTGGCATCACAGTGATCGACATTTCCTAGTTTTAGCAGTCTTTTAATTCATTGGTGCCACCGTGTTATACCGATGGCTTACCACTGTCACGCCAAACGTGTATGTGTTAGTCTTCTTGGTATTTATGGAATGATAATTGATTTGACTGTAACTCAGGGCCCTGAACTAGAAAAAATGAACAGCTGTGATGTCAGTGAACTTTCATTTTGACACATTGGTTATAGACTTCGAAATCCGTGTGAACGTACGCTGATGTTTAAGTAATTCGATTAATAATATACTAAAGATGTATAACTGCCGTCTTATAACCTGACATTAAAAAGTCAATGGCCTGTAAGAGTCTAGCTGTAAAAATAAACATCGCTACGTCCTATGGGAACAATAAACTGCTACAGTTTACGCACACTAGCAAGGAACTTACATGTTCATGTATTTATCGATAGTTTTGGTTACATTGAACAGTATTGTTGGTGTTGCCCGAGCTAAAAAATAATATCCAACTTAATTTATGAATTTTATTTCAGGTGAGTGTTTTTCTTACAAGTATACTATAGTTCCTTATTTTACTAAACCCTACTGTGTTGCATAAAAAAATTACAGCAAATATTTAGATACAACAAAGTAGGGCCAATCATAGGTTTACATTTATAAATACTTATCCTATTATTCATACTGTAAAATAGACTTAGACATTTATTTATTGGCATCACAATACAAAAACACATCACAGACAGAATATATCACAGATTAAAAAAGAATTAAAAATAGACAAAACACAGTTTAAGTTACACGGACAAATAATACAAAACATATGATGCCAATATCGCACACCGTCTCAGCATATCCTGTCGCAAGGATCCGACAGCGCTGATTTTCAGCGGTGCCCGGGACTACCTAAAGACGTGCGCGCGCAATACTACTTTTATATGGAATTTATACAGACATATTAGCTAACATGATGGATTCAAATAAAACGAAACAGTAAAGAAAAAAATAAATAATAAAAATACAAAGCTGTATAATAATTAATAATATTTGTAGATTATAAATACAATAGATAAATAAATAATAATAGACATAGAAATAGTTAATGATTAAACTTTGAAACATGTTCGTCTCGGGTTTGGTGACTTTTTCCACAATTGGTTTAGTTTCCTTTAACTGTTGTAAATAGTAATTAAAATTGTTACAGGATCGTCAGTTCGTTGCCCACGTACTTCGGAAACCCAAGGTAAGTTGGGAACCTATTTCATTATATAAAATTCGTGTCACAATGTCAGTTACCATACTCTTCCGAAACTGCTTGCCTGATTCTTATGAAATTTTCCATGCATATTCAGTAGGTCTATCGGCTACAATCTATTTTTCATATCGCTAAGTGATATCTGATGGTGGTCCACCCCAAATTTTTTTTTTTATATTCTGGACAATTTTTTTTTATTTTATATTTTTATGATTCGGCATTAAAAACACATACAACCCTAAATTATCATTCTTCTACCAGTAACCCCTATTTTTTAATAGCGATATTGGCACTAAGATATTGATATTTTCTTTTTTATTGTAATAATTATTGCTAGAGATATAAATATATTGTTGTAGTAATAATGGACAATTTTTTTATGAGGGATAAATTAGTGCTTGACCACAATCCCACCTGATGTTAAGTGGTGATATAGTGGAAAGATGGTATCCGCTAGTTTAGTAACTGCCTATTCACTCTAGTTTTGAAGACCACGTCAAGACCGACGCCGGCAACTTGTTCCACTCCCTTTGTTGTACGCACGATGAATTTAAAGAAATTTTTGGTGTTTTATTAATATTATAGGCCGTCATTTATAGTCATTCGTCTCTCAGTCACAGACCACATCCCTATACACTTACAATAAGTTAGTTATCGTCAGCTAGTCATTATACTAATATAAAAAATATTTCGTCCACATTTCGTTTGCAAAGATACTATCATGACTAATTACAGGTTGCATTAAATTGTTATTAAAAAAAAACAGGGAACAAAAAGACGAAGGAAATAAATGTGTGGTAGCAATTTGAGATATGGAGTAGGCAACACTGATGCGGAGCGTACAAAATTAGCTGCGTTGGCTATTAAAGGCAACATGTATTTGTTTTGTAAATTGCAAATTTTCATCGGGTTAAATTACACGCCTTGAATTAATCCGTATTATTTGAGCAATGGCGTTTTATTAAGCGCTAAGGACACAAATATCATATGGCTTTTTGAATAAGGGTTCGACTTACGATGTAAAGGTCGCGGGTTCGTATTCTAGGCGGCATTTTCTTCAGTTTTTGAGTACAGAAAATCACTTGGTAAAAGCTTGTGCCCAGTGTACGGTGAAGGGTTCACCACGTGTCACAATTGAGCACCTAAAGAACTACAGTTAGGTTAATTTTGAAAACTCAATCTATAAGAAATTGAAGTATTGACACATACATGTAAAATATCTACATGCTAAAATTTCCGCATGGTACATTTGAAATATTACAAGTTCAATGGCAAGTCCAAAGAAATTTTTATCACTATCTAATAAAAAAAGGTTTTTTCTCTTTAACCGGCTTCAAAAAAAGGTGGAGGTTCTCTAAAATTGTGTTGTTGAATAAATTAAAAAAAGGTTGCCGACCACTGTCCTAAACCGTTGAGCTATTGAGGCTTATTTATAAAGTTAAATGGTTTTAACTAATGATACAGGCCCGAGTCATGTAAACTTTCAATTCTGTCAAAATCTATTCTTAAATATACTTTCCCCCTCGTAACGAAAGTATGGCTACCAGAATTATGTAACATCGCGACGATACCATAGATTATTTACTAAGCGAATACATATTGATGTGAATACATCCAATGAAAAGTTATCAGCATCCAAATTAATTTGCCATAAAAATAAACATTCTCTCTAACACTTTCTCTTAGCTTTTATGGTATAGGCGAAATATGATATGAACAAAATTGATCGTCTTACTAAAGATATATTAGAATAGACCATAGATGTAAGAAACGACACGAGTGGTTGTAATGATGCACATTTTATTATTATAGAACACAATTTTTTTTTTGTATGGCAAAACAATAATCCTCGCATTATTTTATGGGTAGGCCCCACCCTTAGATGTTAGGAGCGTTACTGGAGTTTCTTCGGCCACTTCTTCTCCCAGCGCCAAGGCTTCCGGAAGTGGCACTCAAAGTTAGTTTTTGCATGTACCTTAGATTATCCGTAAAATAGCAACCGACCGAGTCGTGGTTCGGCCTTCTCGGCGCCCTCGGATCGGAATGCTTACGCGTAAAATAATAACCGTCCAAGCCGAGGTTACCCCTCACCGGGTTCAGGTTAAGCGACCTAAGGGCAGTGCCGCCTGTCAATGCGGTGAAGCAGTTAAGGCAAAAAAAAAAAATAATGGCAAACAATGAATTTGAGACCTAAGAATAAAAACATTCAAAATGTGTTCATAAATGACGGTGCTATGCTATGTGCTATAAAAAAATACAGACGATTTCCCAAATAGTCTTTATTTTTGAACCTATTTTTTGAAGTCGGTTAGAAATAACTTGCACCTTAATTGCAAACGATTCACACTGGTATACCTGACAGCTATGCACCGCTTCTTTGTTAGTTTCTGTGTATCGTGTTCTTCAATTAGGTCTGGAATCATTATAACACCATATACAGTGCAATTTATGGTGTAGTTTTAAATTGTGCCCTGTTGCCCACTCTGTATTTTGTCAAACTCATAGTGGGAAGAATACGATAGAAGCACTAAAATATAAAACAACTTTCTTATATTGGCTTCATTTTTTACGTTGTGAAATCGATTTTAGCCATATCAAGATGGCCTTAGTGATTTATCGCCTTTGGCCTTAATGCGTTCGATACGTAAAAACTTAGGCACAAGAACTTATTTAGCAGAATGAGCAACTGTGTTCTATATTTTATAACATTATTTAATTGATGATTGCCGTTTATGTAAATTTTGTAGAAAGTTGTTTTCAACATTTTTTGCGAGGATCTGAGATAAATTAATGAAAACGTATCACTAACAACATTAATAAATTAATTCTGATGATGGTCTTTTTTTAAAATACAAAAAAAAGATATTTTATTTCTTTTTAAATGTCATGGTAAGTTTTTAGTATATAATTATAAAAATTAAATACATAAAAGGACTATACAAAATTTAAAAACATTATAAAAACCTAACCCAGTCTACCGGCAAGGCCAAAAAGGTTTAATCCAAAACAACAAACCTTTTCATGAATTAATTCTTTTAACTGTTAATACAATATATGTATAGACTTAATATCTCAAATTAACTTAAAAAAAATATCTTTAATTTTGTATTCATATTGTCTGTTTTATTTTTTGATTTTTTTAATGTCGAACTACACAGATTGGCCAGAGAGGCTGGCCTTGACTGCTTCACCGGATTGAGAGGTGGCACAGCTCTTAGGTCGCTTAGCCTGAACCTCTATTAGGTAGTATCTCGACACAAGGGTCCCCGGTGAGGGTTAACCTCGGCTTGGACGGTTGTTAATTTTTGATCACTGAAGGCTTATTATGTGGACACTAGCGTGAGTTATATGTTGACAATAATATATTATTGTTTTATCTTTTTGTAATTTTTATACACAATATGTACTTGTTTTTCCTTATTAATTATTAGATGGGACGTCATATGTGGTATTTCGTGTCATCGCGCTGTAGGATACATAACAGTTATTCCCGCCAATTTTGGGTGCGCCATATTGTTTTATTTGTCTCGTGCCACCTGATTGAGGCCGAATTTTAATGAGGTTATTTAAAGCCTTTGACTAAATTTTAGTCGAAGACTTTTGTTTTGAGCACAATAATAAACCTCAATACATTATGTACAATATATGGCCTTCGATTTTTGAGTAAAGAACTAAACCCGTAATTTTAATTCATAGCATACAATGTATGTTATCTGTGTGTATATCGACGCTGGAAAGCAAAAACGTAGTAAGTGACGCATACAGCCATTTTCACTTTTTTATGTCATTGGAATCAAAAAAAAAAAGACGCGTCGAATGATATATACTTGTAACAATTATATGAAAAATTGCGAAAATAGGATTTTCAAGATTGACACTTCTCTTTTATTTTTGTACCGAAAACGATTTTTTTAGGAAAACTCTAGGTTATTGTCGTGGTACAATACTAATTCAGCAAAAAAATAATAAATATTGTGTCAAAAACGACAGGTCTTGGTCCACAAACACGAAAGTTATAATTTTTTTTTAAAGTTGAAATGTTTTACGGTTCTAGTGAACAATGTAATTTTTGTGGGTTACTACGTTTTTGTTTTCCAGCGTCGATGTAAGCTAGTAGAAAAGACAAGGTAATATAATTAACATAATATAAATGGTAATATAAAAAACAATAGTGTAAGTACATAATACATAATACGTCTTAAGTGACTAAAATGTATAGTTATGCATTTGGAATATTAGCCATGAGGCCGTAAATAAACTTTACGGCCTCATGGCCTTTATTTGCAGAACGCTTGTCATCTCAATCTCAGTCATATACAGGTCGTACACATATTAGAAACATAAAGAACACTTCGTTTTTAAATCCCACCTTTCTATTTCCACAGTATAATTGAATATAAAGGCACCATTTCCTAGAAAGGCTAGGCTTTGTATAGAAAAGGTGAAAGTGAATACGCAGGTACTCGGAAAATCATTGTTTGAAACACCTCCCGACTCTAAATGCTTTTGTTTCTTGTTACAGCTTAAATAATTAGCTTGGCACAGTGCACAGATAATCTACAGATAATGTTGATAAAATTTAAACAGATGTCATTTACGTATTTCGTATTTATTTTACTGTTCTACGAGCATGTTTGAAAGGGCCACTTTAAATAAACCTCGAAGAAAAAGTGCCGTGGTAGTCGAGTATGCCGGGCCCAGTTTCTACATAGTTTTGACAGTTCTTTTTTAGTTGACCCTCTTAGGGTTCTGCTTGCACTGCTGCTGTCAAGCTTTGCAGCAACTTTGAGTTATTGAATATCTCAAAACTCCAACTCAAAGTGACATAGTACATACAGCCTGAGTTCAATCCCCAGTGCCCGGCACATATGGTATTGTACCAATTTTACGGACAAGGGTCGCGTGTCGAACCTATGCCTTTGTGCTTCTGTTTATAGTGAAGGCATGTGCCTAACGGTGGGACATTATGTATATATAGAATGACTTTACCTTTTTGTTTGAAGAAAAGTGATACAGAAACATATGTTTTAATAAAAGATTATCTATACGAATATAATTATTAAAATTACATGATCTAATTCCCCCATCCCCAAGCAAACAAGGGGTACGCGGGGCGAAGCTAGTAATATATTCAAGCATTTAACGTTATAGTTAAGAAAGCATCCCAATCTTCCGTTATCCACGAAATGCAATATTACTTTCGTAAATATAAAAAAAATGTTCTCTCTCTCAAGTAACGGAATTTTTAGGTTGGGCAGAAAACACAGACTCTTTTTGTCGCAACGGATCATATCCAGTGTCAGCAGTATTTCTGTATACGCAACAAAGGGATCAGGTAACACGCGCGATAGAGCCAACGGTACGGAATAAAAGCGATGTGACGCCTCTGTACATTGGCTACTCTGTAGGTATGCCATTTCTTACTAGGAATTAATTTTTAACCGACTTCAAAAAGGAGACGATTAGCAATTTATCAATTAAGTTAATCAATTATTAGTCTGTATTTTTTTTTAATTGTCCGTGCACTCATAGAGCAGTCACTTATGAATCGATTTCAAAAAATATTTCTTTATTAAATCCCATGTGAATTAGTATTATATTGAACAAAGAACAAATTTTTTAAATATTTTCTATGATATTTTTGTACATTATACTTTTTGTAAAAACCTAAGATTGTAAAATAAACAAATGAATACTTCTTATTATTAATTTATTAAAATAAGTAACTAAGACTCATCATTATTTTAAATAACTATTTAATAACAAGTTTAGACTAAATTATAATATTATAATATAAAATTATTATTATAAAAATAATATTAAAATAAAATATAATATTATACTAACGGCTTGACTATGCTTATGAATACCTTACCCCATGTGAGACGGCGCAGCATCTGTTTACATAAACACAGTCAAGCCTTTGAGCGATCATGCTCAGGATGCTGTTGGAGTTGGTCCGCACCCTGCGCACCAGAGATGCACTCCTCTTGCGCATTGTCGCAAAAAAGCATGCCATCTGTGCATCTTATAATAAAGAAAAAGTATATAGTCACAATTTTTTTGCTGTAGCTCCAACCCGTTACGTTAGTGTTACAGTGAGGAGCACACCTTAAAATTTCACTTTCACCAATGTATCATAACGCGTCTAAAGAGATATAAATTTAAAAAAGTTTGAGATATACAAGTAGTGTTAAAGTTTACACTATATAAATGGAAATTCGACATCGTTATGTGCATTAAAAGTTTATACACCTCGAATCCGTGACTCACAAGGCCCGGTGACATAAGTTACATACCTAATCCGCATTACGGATAAGTTTTATAGCACAATAAAATTGCAAACATGCTATCTATCTAGCTAATATGACGGAATCACTACATCTTGTGTCGTAGAGGTCACCGACTCATGTGAAGCCAGGGCTATGAGCTTCGTATGCCCCCTTTATTTAATTTCTTCGATCTATATTTCGACCAATCGATTTAAGATATTGATTTATATTAAATAAAGGAGAAGATGGGTCTCTATGTATTGCTTAGGTATCATCATCATTTATATTTGTTATCCTGCCCATGCTAACACGATGCTGCTACTGTACTGTATCGATGATTTTAGAAAAACAAATTTATTATCAGTGAGACAACTTGAAGGAAGCATTTGTAATTATTTTTGTATGCCGTAATTGTAAAAATATGTTTTTATCTTTTGTTTCTGTTTGTCTCCAATAAATAAATAGGGTTAATAATATTAGATGTAAGCCCAAATAGATCAAAGACAATCTATGTTGTATTTAAAAAAATGATGAGTTGGTAGCTCGCAAACAATTATGAAATCGGCGGGAATTTAACATCAAAACTGGTATAGAATAAGATTATTTATCAGGTTTCTAGAATATAATGTACTTGATATACTAATAACTTGATAATTAGTCAAATAATGGTTTAGGTCTGCGAATCGTAAGGTCGTGGGTTCGAATACACCATTCGACTATTGTGTGAACCATCTAGCACAAGCTTAAGCTTAGTTGGAATGGTTAACAAGAATATTAGTAATATTTATGAAAGAAATATTGCTAGTATTTTTTTTTAAATCTTAACTTCAATTAAAAACCTAAGCGGATTTAAAAGCGGAAATGACATTATAATTTGCGTCTTTATTTACGAACAATCTATATACATATACAATTTTATTAATTTACAAATAAATAAAATACTAGTGTCTGTTTGTAATGTTAAAATAACGTAATTTTACTACATGCATATGAATGTATATACAACAAAATAACATTTTTTGCAATTTTTGTCTGTCTGTTCGGACTCTCAATCTCTGGAAAGCTAGAACTAATTTTGACGGGACTTTTACTGACAGATAGCTAATGTAAAAGGGAGTTACTTCGGATATTTTCATTGTGCTTTGTCAAGCGACGGTGACGGGATCAGTTAATTCAGTTAATCGAGTTAAACTAAACTTGTAGCTTAAATGTGGGTAAGCACGGGCTCTTGCCCAAAATTGCTAAACTTTGCCCGGTTCTTCGGTTAACAACAAGATCAAGGTTGCGAAAGTATAATAACAACATGCATAACAATTTTATTGCATTCTACTATTCTAAAGAGAATGCCGATCGTTATCATAATTGGGTTATAAATAGCTTACAGGCGAATAACGAAACGTTATGAAATTTTGTAAGGTCTCCATTGTATTATTATATGTAACGAAGTCGAGTAAAAGTATAACGAATTACTTTTTTTTTCATTGAGAAGTAATGGTATTATTGTTGTTTTTAACCGACTTCGAATAAGAGGAAGATCTCATTTCGATTCGACTGTGTTTTTTATGTTGGTTAGCATAAAACTTTCGACTGAGTGAATTGAATTTGATGATTCTTTATTTATTTGAAAGTTGGTACTTCTTGTATGACCTTATTACAGTTTAGCATCAATGATAAAATAAGTAAGTCTTAAATTAGCATAAAGTATGTGCGCGACAAATTGCCGAATAACTTAATTACGCCAACAGATTTCGATGCATCATTTTTTATTGGAATAGATGTACTTCAAGGGTTTAATTAGAGTTTAGTTAGGTTCTGATTACTATTTCGTATTACTCGTACGATAATTTGAATGGTTAAACCATTAGGAAACGGTAAGAAATCTGAAGAACGTGTCCTATTCTAAGACAAAAATGACTAGTCGTATTACGTATACAGCTACACATCACCTTACACTTAATAAGGCATTGTTATTGCTATGCACTGTTTTATGGCAGTTCCTTGACGTCGCTGACATTTGCGGCTGAATGCTTTATCGACCTTTGCTTCCTGCCTTTTATTTGCTCGAGAAATTGTATTGGGAAATACATTATTCATAACTATAAATGGGAAATAAATTACGTTGCCACTAGTAAAAAGTTTTACTAGTTAACCCGCACACTAGGCGGTGATTATATTATCGCTTTTTCAGAGTAAATTGTATACTTTAAATTGTTAGAACTAAAAGAAAAATCTACTTATTCGGTTTCTTAAGTTAAGTCTGTGAGAGATGTATTAGGGTTACAGAACTAGGCTACATATATATAGTATGCTGCAAATTACGAGTGAAAAAGGTAGGAGCTTGTTTGCTGTAAATGTGGAGCTGGGAGACGGACCGGGAAAAAGGAAGCAACATGGAGTGATCTAGTGCTACCTTAGTACAGCGACGGTATAAAAAGTAAAGTAGCAGCCTTTATATATGTCCCACTGCTGGTCACAGACCTTCTCTGTAAAGAGAGTATAACGCGAGCCTACCTGGGATGTATTTTGATTTCGTGCAGAGAGGCACCGGTGCGTTCCACTGGAGAACCCGCAGTCTCTCATAATGCACCGATGCTGGTTACCGTGGGGGTTTAAGAGAGTAGAAATTTCACATAACTGCTGCCTTCCCAGAAGGCGCGGTGTCTTTTGAAGATTTCCCGATTTCGATAACAAAAACAAGGCTTTTGTGAGAGATTATTGGCAGATAAAGTATTAAAAAAAACATAACTCCTTTATTGTATTGATTTTATTATTATTCGGATTCTTTTCTTATATTATTATATGTCGAAAGTAAGTGCCTCTTGTTTCTCTTGACTATATATCACTATCACTTGAGATATATAATATATACACAAAGTTAACAACCCTATCAGTTGGTAACCGTGTACGGGTAACGTTCCTTAGTGTTATAAGACACAACTAAGTTTTACTAAATAGCACTACGCAGGATACCTCCGTTATAAAAACAAGTTCGTACAAGCTTCTATTTAAAGTCCCCTCACTAACATTTAGTTAAACTTGTTCCTTTCACGTGCGCTAGGGTTGCCACGAGTCTCGCTTGAGAGGGAAATCAAATAACCAGGGTTATATCTTTTTACTCGTATCACTATACACTATTTTAAGAAGATTATTAATTACATTATTCTTAATTTATAGCAATAATTTTGGAGATTTATTTGTGACGGACCTACAATGATTAGTCAAAGGAGCTTACCGCAATAGTTTCACTGAGGTTTGAGAGGTGGCAGATCTCTTAGGTCGCTTAGCCTGAAAACTCAAACGGCTCGATTCGGCACAAGGGCCCTTTCAGATATCTCGACTTGGACGGTTACTTGAATCCAGTTAGTATTTTTTGCGAGGGACGCCCGAAATAGTCGAGCTAGTTCAAAAATACTATTTTTCTTGGTAACACGGCTCATCAGTGTTCGGAAGGGTCATTTCAAGTTCAGATCTCCGGTGTCGGCAACAATGGAATTGTTAGTTGTAATTTTAAGAGTTCATTTACTTTGAACTTAGAAAAAATTCTGAGACTATTATTGTTGCCTGTGACCATTATTGGACTGTTGACGGTTGAGGAGACAAACAAGTTTGCACATTTTCGGATTTCCATCGAATATCCCTGTATACTTGTACGATTATGGTAACCCTAACGAAAACATTTTTAGAACCGTTGAAATAATTATTCCCAAATAGAAATGGTGTCAATGAGCTCCCAATTACATCGTGTGTCCGTTTGGTTCGAAAACACTCGAAGTTAAAACACTGTACTGTAGGCCTATGAAAGGTATTGTTTACTCTGTCAATTAGTAAGCTCTCGTAACTTGTTGTTTAAATGCGACGGTAAAATTATATATTTCATTTCAATACTACGGGCTACGGGCCAGGGGCCCAAGTCTGTTCAGTTAATTGTACACAAAATGCCATCATTGTGGTCAATATTTTCTAATTGATATCGATGGCGTACTACTGGCACGCCAATCTTGCATGTGTTTTGAAGTATTTGTTAATGATGGATTGATAATTGATAGATGGGTTTCATAATGCAACATCCCTGGTAAATAGCAGACTCGGGGCCTCGTTCATCTTTTGTATTTACTCGTAGATATAATTGTTAGGGGATGCAATAAACCAAGGGTCTGGTTGTTCGCGTATACGTCAGACAATAGACAGGGTGGGGCCGCACCTTGGAGGCGCGGCGGCGACCCACATCGGTTATGATGACACGTCACCATGGTATTAACAGTTTTTTCATGAAACTGCTACAACTAGGCCTTTCTTTTACAGTTAGCGTACGCTTAATTTATTTATTGAGCGCTTTGTTTCTATAAAGAAACATTTATACGACTTTAAAATAAGAGAGGGTTCTCAATTAATCTGTCCTATTTTTTGTACTCATTATAACGTCGTTTACGAACTGATATTGATTTTTTTGTTTGATAGGGTTTGTTATATAATTAAGCCCCATATTTTTTTATATGAAAAGTGACAAGCGAGCTTACGGCTCACCTGATCTTCAGTGATCACCGTCGCCCATAAACATCTACAGCACCAGGAGCTGCAGGTGTGTTGCCGGCCTTTGAAATAGGAGCAGCTCGTTTCATACGTTTCATTCATTTTGTTATCATTAGTAGGTAACTCCCAAAAAACGTATGGAAGAATGCTTTTCGATTGAGATATTGGTAGGTTTATAACAATCCACAGCCCTGTAGTTCTGGGCTCTCAAGAATAAGACTACGGTATCTCCTGCCTGTCGTAGAAGGCGACCAAATGGGGCCTCGGGTTCACTAGGCCCCCCACCCTTGTGGCCTTTGTCCTCCGCCATGGCGGACCCGGGAAGAAGGCTACATCAGCTGGCCCGTGTCGCCTTACACTGCGAGGGCACAGGGGGGAAGGGAGTAACCTCACCTCGGGAAGTGCTCTCCTTGAGCACAGTGCAGAGGGGCTCCGGTGCGTTCCACTGCAGATCTCGGAGCCCCTCACCATGCACCGAGGAAGGGCCACCGGGGAGGTTTTAGTGGATAAAAACCCCACAAAACCGCCACCTTCCTTCCCCAGAAGGCGGGGTATCTTTTTGAAGATTTCCTCCCCGTTAATAAAAAAAAGGTTTATAACAATCCAAGACTATATAGATAACAAGCACGAATGTGATAGAAAAACTAAATATTGGCGACAGAACGTCCTAATATCATGAGTATACTTTGGAATTAAAAGAGAGCCACCGCATGTCCTGGTATTTAATTTTTGATTCAAGGACGGTTTTGATTTTACTCGTAAATATACTTGTTAGTTGTTATCAAACTAAATTTTATCAGCGGCACCAATGTCATTCTGTTGGCGATATCTGTAAGATAGAGATGTCACGTTTCTTTAATACCGAAAACGTGAGACGGAAACTGCATTAGAATCCAAATGACGCAACACTTTTAGTAAATAGCGAAACGATACGAAGCGAAGGGAAGGATTAAGTTACTCCTTAAAAAGGTTCAGGCTAAGCAACTTAAGAGCTGTGCCATGTCTCCAAAAAACCCGGTGAAACTCTAGAGCAGTGATTCCCAAAGTGGTCTATATCGACCCCTCGGGGTCTATGACAACCTGCAAGGGGTTATTTTATTACGTCAGCGAAAAAAAATTTGGGGGTCCATGAAATGAAAATGGGGGTCCACGATAGTGGATCTCAACACATACACTGATAGTACCTATTTACCTATTTCTCACTAAAAATATTGACTTATTGCTTATGTTATTTTATTTATAGTTTATTTTATGTTTATTTAATGTTACGTATATTTTACATAACAGATACAACATTTTATTTTGAGTAGTTTTAATTTAAATTCAATTAATAAATGTATAAATTAACATGTGTTTTTACTTTAAGTTTTTAACACTATACTTCACTACAGTTAGAAATTTACAGGAAATCAATATCTACCCAACACGGAAAAACATGGCAAGGGGTCTACGACTCAAAAAAGTTTGGGGAACTCTGCTCTAGAGGTCTCCAAGGCTGATCAACGTAGTTCATTCCAACAAAATAACTGCGCAAGGCACACGCTATATCTACAACTATGTCTATCACCAAAATCATAACATGATTTGTTCTATCATCAACACATTCAATACATTGTTCATTTCACACAAATGTTTTAGGTATGTATACATATACAAGTATCGTCTATTATCTTGTCATATCGAGATAAGCTATTTGTGACAATAATCAATAGGACATGGGAAAGTATCTAGCCTTTTGTTATGGCAATTCTCTCATTATTGTTGTCTGTGAACTTTTTCCAGTAACATCGCCATATGGCAACATCGACTTGTAATCTTACGTGGTGTGTGGTGTTTTTTTATTCAAGCAATTGAAATCGTTTCGTGGATAATCTATACATACAAATAAATAAAATTGGAGTGTCTGTTTGTAATATTAAAATAACAGCTTTTTAGTACATGTATATGAATCTATATACGGTACATATAGTACAACATCATTTTTGGTTGTCTGTTTGTTCCGGTTAAACGCTGGAACGGCTGGACCGATTTGACAAAGACTTTCAGTGGCAGATAGCTGACGTAGGCTTAGGCTCGTTTTATTTTAGAACATTTAAAATAAATAGTTTTGGAACGAAGTTACTTATGTTGCGCAGGCCTAGCCGACAAAAAACTTCCATAACGTTAAATAAAAGCGTAAGATTTTTTGTGTCATCTGGTTTAAAGCAAATAAAGGTGTTAAGATACTTTTGGTACATGGGGTACATGAAAGAATATTAGAGCCCCAGAAAGTAACATAACTATTATATTTCGGGATAAAAGAGGAGTCCCCGGGTTGATTTTTTTTTTGAAGAACTATACAGGTTGGCCAGAGAAGCTGGGCTTGACTGCTTCACCGGATTGAGAGGTGGCATAGTTCTTAGGTCGCTTAGCCTGAATCGGTTACTATGTACGCATAAGCATTCCGATCCAAGGGGGCCCGCGAGGGCCGAACCACGACTCGGTTGGTTGATTCGATTTTCGTTTTCGTTTTTACTCTTAAATTTTCTTGTTTAAATAACGATAAGTTTTACATGTTCGTCCTTGAGTAAATCCCGCAGGTGAACAGACGTTCATCCGCATATGGCCGCGTTAGCGCTGACGTAACAAGTAGTATAAGCAGCGTATAAGACTCTTTTGTTTGAATTATTAAGCACATTGTAATATGTTGACTTAGCTGACTTGATAGGTGAGTCAGTGTGACTATTATAATGTCAGTGATCACGTGACTCGGAGTCACGTCCTCGGCTAGTCAACGAAGGGACGGAATGGGGATTGAAAACTATTTTAACCGACTCCAAAAAAACGAGGCGGTTCTCAATTGTTTTTAATTTTGGTAGATTTATGATAAATCCTAGACAAATTATATGGTCTAGGATCATAAACCTAAGTAAACCAAGTACCGCCCATTATATTCGTCTCGCAACAGACAAAGGGAGAGAGATATGGTAAACTAACTGCCGATCGCTAGTCTGAGACACAATTTAGGAAGAAGAAGAAGTAATCCATAAGAGCAAGAACAGAACAGAAAAAGAAACTGAATATAGGGAACGAGAACTATAACTATCATACTTGGGAAATAAAAGAGAAGATCCCTGCGTTATTGTTTGATTTAACGTTTGGTTCGATTTTAAGTCCGTTATTGTTACTTGTTAATATATTTGTATTATTTACGCAAGGCCTTTAAGAATAAAGAAGTAGTACATTCTTAGGCACATTTAACTGATTCCTTTTAGTTGCTCGGTAAATAGGACAATAACTTAGCGCTATCACTAACGATTGTATGTAACCTCATTCATTTGTGACTCACGAGGCAAACAACACGTCTTATTTATATCATTTTAATCAACATCTAATATATTACTTTATTATTGATATACATAAAATATTTTTTAGTGACGAACTACACAGCTTGCTTCTCCAGATTGAGAGGTGGCGTAGCTCTTAGGTCGCTTAGCCTGAACCTCTAAACATAATGTAATGGCGACCACTTGGTCGTTAAATTTTATTTATTTACTAGCGTACCCAGCCCACTTCGCCGGGCTAGATTTTGCTTTATTTTATTTAAACAATAAACTTACATCATTAAATATTTAATTTAACTCTCACGATATATTAAATTATTCATTTCTCTCCGTATTCATTCTCTTCTATTCTCTTCTCGAGCGGTTGAAGCCACAAGCCCATGTACATATCAGCAGCATCAGTAAACGGCTACATTCGCGGCGCTATAACTTGCCTTGAATACTTCAAAATCCTTTCCATTATCTTTAATATACTTAAGTATACTTTATTTTACTTCAATATACTCCATTGTACTTCAATACGGTTCATTATGACATAAATATACACAACGCATGTGTCAATACAAATTTGGGTTATAAAACATTAGAATATCATTATAGTAAATAAAAGCTGTATTTGACAGTTCAAAGAGAGGAGTACTCCGATCGTCACCAAACTTTACAGGTTTACTCGCCAGGTCATTTCCTTAAAGTTTCATTGAAATCGGTCCAGCCGTTTCGGAGCCTACAAGTTCAAACCCACACATTTTCTCTTTAACATATATAGATTTTCACTGAATCCACAGTATTTACGCAATTCTTTGACATATGTCACCTCGCAATACTTTTGGCTAATGGGCAGGAATACTAAAGATCTGGTGAGCTCCTTTGCCCCTTTTCCAATAAAAAAATAAAATAGTCTCTGAAATTTTACTTGACTTGGTTTTAGGGCTGCATCGGCACGGACTTAATAATATCAAGAAAGGACAATACTACAGTTGTATATGAAAGTTCATATGACACCTACAGTTGTGCCCCCACATAGCCTGCATGTGGTCCGTCTTATATACACACATATATATATATAAACATATTGTTTTAGTAATAACTGCGTTATCAACTGTTCCGTCTTAAAAACAATGCTATTGCAATAGCTTATGCAATATTATCTCTCATGAATTTAGTGAGTAGTTATATAAATTAAATGCAACAATTTATATTTGCATCCAATTACATTCATTGGCTTATGATGACTTGTAAGGGATACTAACGACGCTTCACACATATTCGTATTAATTAACGTCAAAGTTATAGCCTTTTTATGTGTATATGTTCCACTGTTGGGCACAGGCAGCTGCGTGTCCGTGCAGTCGCCTTAGGTTGCATATTACGCTAGCAAACCGAGTTCGGTCCCCAGTGCCTAATTAAATTGTTTGCTGTAATTATTAGTGCTGGTTTATCACGTACTCTTAGTAAATTTTCTACGGTATGTGAATTCCGCCAAACCGCACTAGGGACGCGAAGCGGACTATGCCCTTATACTCGATTCACTGGGAAGGCCATGTTCCCAACAGTGAGACATAATTATGATGTGTGCTTCACAGTCATCTGACAGGTACAATTGGATTAAAGGTGAAACTGTTGGGGTCAGTTCGGCCAATCAGCCTAAAAGTATTTAAAAAATAACCGCAGACTGTTCACTAGTATAACCACTGTAAAAGCCGCGTTTGAAAGGCACTAAGTAGACAATAAAAGTGAAATACCTATAAGCAACAATTGCATAATTTCACTAACGGTCATTTATACTTTTAGAATTAATGTAACACTTTTTGAATTAAGAAACAGGTCGCGCGTGCTGTCCGCCATGTTTGTTTTGAGATTGAGTCAACTTTGGACTTGATTTATTACATTTTTTTTTAATTCTATTTGCCCATTGCTTAACATAGTTCTAGTACGTGTGATTAAGGATTTATTTGGATACTGGCTTGAAGCTTGACTTGAATCTGAGGCCATTAATGGTCACTATTATGGTATTCTCGTCCAAAATATCTCAGTGCTTGAAGTCGAAAGTTACCAGTATGTGTTACCAGTGATGACATATGGCACAGAAACGTGGTCTCGCTATGGGCCTCATAAGCAAGCTCAAAGTAGGACGATAATAAAGAAAGCAGCGAGGAGATATCGCAATGCTTGAATTCGACATTCTGGACGCAATAGCTAGCTAGTTGATTATAAAAATAATCGTTTCAGATATAAGTCCATAAGCGCATTATCCTGACGGACAGCGAGACGTGCGTCATAACCGTTAAGTAAATATTTTAATTGTCGATGACATCAGCTTATCGACTGCCATATTAGCAACAGTCGATGCTTCATGAATTCGGGCCACAGTCTAACCGCAATACTTAATTACAATATAGGATACATAGTCTAATAGTTTTCACTTTAGAAGAGGATATTCTGGAGTTCTCAAAGTATTACTATAACATATATTGTTTTATGTCCCGGTTATGAAAAAAAATTTTTTAGTCATTATAATACCAATCACTTTGTACTCTTTCTTACAAAAATTTATCGGACGGATGAGTATGGAATTTCTCACACTTATCTATATGTATTAAAATAAATGTTTGTCTGTATGTCCGCACATAAGTTCTGATCTACTGGGCCAAATTGGTTGAAATATATCTTGAGATAAGGAGCGCAAACACGATATCCAGCGTCTAGCATCGCTTTCTTGTAGACAGGTCAAGTCATTTACAATCAGAAGATATTTCTGTTCGTCTTTACCTTTTTACATCATCTTTGTCTCTTTTTGTCTTAATTGCAATTGCAATTGCTATATATTATATATCCTATTATCGAGCTCACGCCGGTAAATACTAAACATGACGAAGTTTCCGCTTAGGATTTGCATAAGCACATTTAACTTAATAGTCGTAACAATTCGTCGAATTTGTGAAACATGCAACTACAACTGTATCGCATCGGGCAACACTGTGTGTGTAACACACACACGTCACAATAGAACGGGTATATGGCGCCAGAAGCTTGATCCAAATAAACATACAATAAACTTATATCCTTATAGCCGCGTTGAGGCCGTGATAGCTCAGTGTTAGGACAGTTTTTTTTGTTAACGGGGAGGAAATCTTCAAAAAGATACCCCGCCTTCTGGGGGGAAGGCGGCGGTTATGTGGGGTTTTTACCCACTAAAACCTCCCCGGTGGCCCTTTCCTCGGTGCATGACGAGGGGCTCCGGGATCTCCAGTGGAACGCACCGGAGCCCCTCTGCACTGTGCTCAAGGAGAGCACGTCCCGGGGGGGGAGGATTCTCCCTCCCCCCCTGTGCCCTCATAGTGCAAGGCTACACGGGCCAGCCGATGTCGCCTTCTTCCCGGGTCCACCTTAGCGGACGACAAAGGCCCCCACCCTTGTCGCCCAGTGAACCCGAGGCCCCTTTTAGTCGCCTTATA
This sequence comes from Meandrusa payeni, assembly GCA_029286785.1. Taxonomy (NCBI): domain Eukaryota; kingdom Metazoa; phylum Arthropoda; class Insecta; order Lepidoptera; family Papilionidae; genus Meandrusa; species Meandrusa payeni. The sequence goes on from JAGSMX010000027.1 coordinate 12,926,835, forward strand.
CGACAGGCAGGGGATACCGTAGTCTTATTCTTGAGAGCCCAGAACTACAGGGCTTCGGGCCGGTCTGCCACCGGCCCGCCTGCGCCATCTCCGAACGGGATCGGCCCTCTCCCGATCCCGTTCTGCGGTCTCGTTCTGGGTCATTACTGACTCGCAGAAGGAGACCAGCGCCTTCCATTTAGATCTCCTCACCAGCGCAGCTGCTACTGCCACCGGCGGGGAGAGGTCTTGCCCGATATGCTGGACCAGGATCCGCCGCTCCGCCTCCCACGCGGGGCACACGGCTAACTAAAAGTGCATATAAAATATCCTGCAATGTGAGTAAAAGATGGCAACCCCACACTGCCAGTTTTATGTTTCAGTTAATGTTGGCCGTTATTTGCATACGCGCGGCTGCATGTTCCTTCGGAACAGGAAAGCAAATGTATTTTCACCGTAATTTACGAGTCAGGAAATTGCAGGCCTTCTAGTAGACGTTCTACATTTAAGTATTCTATTCTTATATTTGAGGATTTCAAGAAAAAACTATCACGACAAAGACTCCCTATTGGTAATACCAGAGACAGAATAATGTAAACACATCGCTTCCTTAATTAAAAAATCACATAGATTTAACAGGACGTGAATGTTTATGCAAATGCGTAATAATATGTTAAATATATAATATATTAAATAACAAATACGTACCCACACTCCCTTCAAACATAGAGCCATAGAGACAGAGAGACTTTACCCTCAGCTGGGCTTCAGACGGACATATCTTTCACTTCACTCACAACAAAATGTCTATGAATATTTCTTCGTCAGTGTAAAGTTCTCCTTACCAGGGCCTACTAAACCAATTTTGTACAAAATAAACGTTCATTGGTATGATAGTGGTCGATGTTTGCTCGTTCATTTGTGCCACTATGGTTTACCGATGGAGTACCACTGGCAGGCCAATTGTATGCAGTGTTAGTATATGGAGTATTTGGTAATGATGGCATGATAATTGATATGACTGTAATAAATCGATTTCATAATGATAAATCACTGGTAAATAGTAGACTAGGGCCCTGGGCGTTTTCAGTAATGAATAAAAGTTCGTAACCTAAATGGTAAACCGTCATCTAATACACTCTCTACCTACCTTGCAACACAGAATATATCTACTTATCCGAAGTTGCATTAAAAAAAAATCATAAGGCTTACTGCCTAAAATCGATTAGATATCAACGGCGATTTGATTCGGAATTGACAGATTTAAAGGCGCACCACATAACTGGCCTTAAACTTAGCTTTAAAAAATTGATTGCAAAAATGATAAAATAAATAAATTAAAAAAAAAACTTAGAAAGCCATATGCCATGATGATTAATAAAATAATTGCACTATTAAATTATATTACATATGTATATAAATTCTAAAAAAATGCATAAAAAAATAAATTTAACGGTTAAAAAGAAAATCATTAATCTTACGGCATGTAAATCATATATTTAAGAATCTTAAACGAGTTTTTGAAGATTAAAGTCATCGACCGCATACGATGTCCGAATTCGCAAATAAAAACTGTCGACTCACCTCGATCACCAAAACTCGATTAAAGTAACACCACATCCAACAGTGCACATACCACACGATGCATCACGGCACGAAAGGAAAAAAAAACCGGCACCAAATTTGACTGGATCGAAGAATTCGAATTTCAAATTCGTTTATCACTTCTTACATTAGTTATCTGTGCACTTAAGTTTGACGTTGGCGCCTTAATTTTTAAATTGCCTCTTAATAGGATTAAAAAAACAACTGTCATTTATTAAAAAAAAAGTTGTGCAAAAGCGTTCCGTTGATGGTGCGTTCAACTTCGCGCCGTCACATGAAGCTAGAGCGAACGTTGGTGGCAAACTGGCATCGCGGTCGTGCGGCAAGACCGGTCAAGTGAGAGCTCGCATTGTGTCATCTCTTAAGGCACTTCCTCACTAGACACCTATACACACCTGGCGTAAGCGCCATATGTATTTATGTATCTAATATACTTGATAATAATTATAGATTTAATTAACGTGGTTTGGTATTGAATATGTTATATGTTTTATAACACCGTTTTTTGAACTTTAGTGTAAGAGTTGTGTAAATGTACAATAAGTATAAATATTTTTTTTATTTCCATTCCTTATCGAGGATGTGATCTAAAGTATAGTCACATCAGAATACTTTATATAGATATATATATACAGGGCGTCTCAGAACTTAACGATAAGCCAAAACGGTGACAGGATTGATCGTAACCAACATGAGAATGAAATCAGAAAAAAAATATCCAATGCAGTTTGAAAATTATGGACATTTTAAGAAAAACCTAGAATTTGGTCAAACTGTAATAATTTTTCGGTTATTGTGGTTAATTTTTATTTGTTTTGTTCTGTTACCCCGTTTCGGCTTGACGTTGAGTTTTGGGACACCTATATATACATATTTTTAAAAAGATTATGTATGAAAAAGTTGTGTACACATGTGTTATGTCACTATTATAATTTAACAGAAAAAGCAGGTACAAGTTATTCGATTTGATAATAGCCGTAGTAATACAAACTGTGCCGCAGTTAATTACGCCTATCTCCAGGGGATTAATTACGAAGTTCCATAATATTTAAATAAGCTAAAAGAAATCATATTTAATACCGTTTAATAACAGAAAAAATATATGGTATAATATACAAATACGCTTTGATAACGAGTTCTACTACCACTACTATCATTCCACATGAAACATCTTCCAATAGGACCAAGAGCACTTTCGTTATATTTCAAACTATTTAAAAGTATTTATTTTACTAAGTTATGTTTTTATTGTCCTTACTATATGATCTCAAATTTGTTGTATCTTACTGCCCTGGTGTGTAAACACCCTAAGAGTTCAGTGTTTTCCGTCCACACATTGCGCGGTATAAAGACGCACATTGTTTTAGAACTAAAACAATTTCTAGCGTTGTGTGACCTTTCACTTTTTAGAGGTCACGTGTTCTTGGACCCATAACGAACTTGTAGCCAGTTAGAGATCTGGTAACAGACATCTAGTAACATCTCGATTCACTCTCTCATATAGGGGGGTCTAATGACTTTGGTAATATATAAATAAGTTAATAATATAATAATAAGTCATAATATCTTTCACCTATAAGAAATGAAATGAGGAAGACATCGTGAGGAAACCTGCATACCTTAAAAGAAAGCTAGGAGTAGGCCGGAATACGGCCGTATGGTGGTCTATGCCTTATCTTCTCTTTAGAGAGAAGGCCTGTGTCGAACTATCGGACATATAATATCCTTAACTTGTATATCGAAACACATCTTAAATCGCTCAAAATGTTATATAATGCAAAGGCTATAACGGTCACTATGGTTCCAATAGCGTACCACTGATACACAATAATATTTAAATTGTTTGTATTTGGTAACACCGTTCATAATGACATGTTCCGAATACGCCATTACATTTCAATTAATCATAGAATCACCAAAAAATTCAATTTCGCCGTTATATTTCTAATGACAAGCCATTAGTCGATAATTATTACAACTGTTAGGTACGGTTTAGAAGACGCCTTAAATGATATATTTACATAATACATACTCTTAATGACGAACTACACAGATTGGCCAGAGAAGCTGGTCTTGACAGCTTCACCGGATTGAGAGGTGGCATAGCTCTTAGGTCGCTTAGCCTGAACCTCTATCGCTAGTAACTCGACACAAGGGTCCCCGCGGTGGGGGGTAACCTCGGCTTGGACGGTTACTATGTTACGCGTAAGCATTTCGATCCGAGAGCGCCCGAGAGGGCCGAACCACGACTCGGTCGGTAGCTATTTCACGGATAATCTGAGGGACATTCGAAAAGCTAAACTAACTTTAAGTGCCACTTCGGGAAGCGTTTGCGCTTGGAGAAGAAGTGGCCGAAGAAACTCCAGCAACGCTCCTAGTATCTAAGGGTGGGGCCTGCCCATAAAATAGCGGTAACGCGCGAGGAAAATACATACTCACTAAGTAACATTACTTACTCGATTGCCACTTTATCCCCTTTGCAATATAAATGTAATCATAACTTTGACAGTTGTGGTAACAAATGAAAACATAGAAATCACACGTCAAATAAAACCGAAGGAAAGCAATAAAGCCGATATTTAAAACTCTTTGTATTAATAACGTACCACGGGTATTTCTATAATGAGAAAGGTTCTCGTAAATATGTTTTGGCCATTAAAAAATAAAAATTCCAAACAATGCGTACCGCTTACGGCTGAGTGGCGTGTTACAATTTATACCTGCACATCTTAAAGACTTCTTATTTTTATGTTAAAAATAATAAGATCTTTTAACTTATGTACCCCATTTTTTTTGTTGAAATGGGTGAAATCTTCAACAAGATATATATTCTTCTGGGGAGAGGTTCTTACCCACTAAAACCCTCCCGGTGGCCCTTCCTCGGTTCATGGTGAACTCCAGCGGAACGCACAGTCCGCCACGCGGCACTAGTGCATTAGCGGCATTAGCAGACTTTACATGTCTTAGAAAAGTTTCTAACACATGTATATTTGCTTACAATGTTTTCCTTCACCGCCGAGCGCCGTGGTAAATCACAACTTGAAATTGCAACAAAAAAATAATTGGTGCCGGCAGCGGGGATCGAACTCGTGTTGCTAGTGTACTTACTATGCAACTTGATTCGACCGCCCGGACACTGAGCGACTACGGCTCTATCGGCTGGTGCCTATAAGTAAATGCTTTTTATCCCACGTTAATTTAAAAAAAAAGGGCCACGAGTTTTGAAACTGGCTTAAGGAGATTAAATAGTTTAACCGTGTATATGTACCGTGATGAATGAGGAAAACCACAGTAGAAAGCTGGTAAATACATGACGTGAGCTTCACCGAAAATTAAAAAAACAAATCCCATCTTACCGAATAACTACTAAACGGCCAGGTCGAGTCGGAGTCGCAATGGCTTCCAGCTTTAACCGTTGTAATGTCTTAATCCGATTAACGAATCTGGGACGTAGAAAATATTCATGTATTTTTGTTTTCGTAGCGTTCATTAATTTGACAATGTCGAAAGTATTATTGTTTGCTTAGAATCATATATGTAGAGCTAAAAACTTCTTTACACACGGAAAGCACCATGTCGAAAGTTAGTAACAAACATAAAAAAAATACAGACGAATTGGGAACCCCGTCCTTTTGAAGTCGGTTGAAAAATAAACAAGTCACAGAAACATTTCTGCAGTCCGTTATAATCATTAATGTAATTTAAAATATAATATTATCAAACATTGGTTATTTGGGAACTGGGGTAGTGATGATTAGTTTTTCGCAACAATACGTTAATAAGCGTACAAGTGTTCGTCCAAATAATACGCGGCCATACGCATCAATTCGCGATACTCGATTCGAAATAAATTGAATGCGTAATGGACCAGAGTTGTTATTCGTGTCACTGCTAATCAACGGTGCTTTATGCCATCGGAAATAACAAGAAATGCCCATATTATACTAATAATATGTACTAATAGATACTGAACTGGTGAACTGACACGCGGTCATATCACAAGCGACTTAAATCAAGCGCTTAACTTGTTCATACTTGAAATGACTAAAATTCTGTGTCACAAATAATATAACAATAGTGATTAATATACATATTGTAAAATACAGATAAATTTAGGACGCACTCGTCAAGGACAACGTATTTAGATTAGTATTATATCATAAAACTAAGCCGTGATAGCCCGCGATAGTGTTTGAAACATTGGACTCACTATATAGCTGTCGTGGCGAAAACTTCGTCGTGATTCATGAAAGTTCACTACAATTCATTAATTTAAAAATATATTAATTTATAATACATTATATGTACAATTTAATACTACACAGCATCATTCTTCTGTAAAGAAAGTAGGGCTAAGTCCGCCAATCCGCCCTAGTGCGGATAGTACGGAAGTCTTCCACTTTACATCATTTAGAAAATTTTCTAAGACATGCAGATTTCCTCACGATGTTTTCCATCACAGTCGAGCCCGTGAGAAAACAGCACTTAAAATTGAAACAAATAATTTTATTGATCAATAACATTATTATTATATCAGTATTATATTTAAATTATTATAATATTCTGACATATAGTAAGTAGTAACTTGCGGCGGCCAGGACACAGTTACCACGGTTCTTCCTTTTTACTTATTAAAAAAAATGCGATTTAATGTAATAAAACTGTACTACCATCATTATTTGATGACCTAACGATAAATAGTACAATCATTTGACAATCACTTTCCATTGAAATTTCTTCTTTTTCTTCTTAAATAGCTTCTCCAATTGGCGAAGGTTGGCAGATAGTTCACCATACTTCTCTTTGTCTCCTGCGAGGAGACCACCACTTCCTTTGCCAGCGACTGCCCATTAAAATTGGAGGATTTCTTGCAATATAAAACGTAAATTATATGTTACATCGATGTTCCCAAACGCTACAACATATGCATAACTTCAAAAAATCGGAAAACGATTCGTTCACAAATATTAACGGAAACACAGTAGTCAAATAGGCTTAACGAGCGCGAGTTGAATGCAATCGGGGCGTGAGTGATGAGCTTAATCTCGCGCGTTGAAACCTACATCGTACTCTCATGCTACGCCGGAAGCAGTAATGAAATAACAAGAATGTTGTTGTCTCATTATCAGCCCTTATCAATCCAACGCTGGAAAAAGCCTTCCTTAATAAAAAAATGCGTTACCACATACGATCCTTCACTTTCTACATCCAGCCACTTCCGGCTATACTTACATACATATTTATAAAAGAATAGTGTTGTAACACTTTTTCATAAGGAGTTAATAAAGTAGAGTAAAATGAAATAAAGGAAAAGGAAAGAAGAAATTGTAAAAACAATGAACTATCACTCATTTTATGGAATTTGGGCACCATGCTTGCTGACACAACAATTTCAAAGTAAACGATTGTTTTTTTAAAAAGAATGCTAAAACTTCCTTTTTCACAAATATTACTTACAATCTTGTTAACCAACTAAGCTGAAGCTTGTTAGGAGATGGTTTACATAAATAGTCGAATGGTGAATTTGAACTACGAAGTTTCGCATCCGTAAAAACCATTACGCTATTGATTTAATAGTTGTCGTTTTTTTGTTAATCTTGTAGTTCAGGTTTTCCATTGGCGTACCAATGACACTTAAATATTGTTTTACTTGTTAGCATTTAATCAGTTACATAATGATGTCTCCCAAATATGCCGTTACATTTCAATTGATTAATCATAATATATGCAAATATTCAATTCATAATAATCGACTTTTGTTAATTATGACTCATCAAGGACCAAAAACCGTAATCTGCTGAAGATTACGGTTTTTGGCACAATGACAAATGAATTAACACAAGTAGACTTTGTCCCTCTACTATAAAGAAAAAACGGACAAATAGGACATAAGATATGATGCCAATTTTGGACACCGTCTCAGCATATGCCGTCGCAAGGATGCGACAGCGCTGATTTTCAGCGTTGCCCAGGACTACTTTTTTTTTGTTAACGGGGAGGAAATCTTCAAAAAGATACCCCGCTATTGGCAGGTAGAAGGCGGCGGTTATGTGGGGTTTTTACCCACTAAAACCTCCCCGGTGGCCCTTTCCTCGATGCATGATGAGGGGCTCCGGGATCTCCAGTGAAACGCACCAGAGTCCCTCTGCACTGTGCTCAAGGAGAGCACGTCCCGGGGGGGGGACAGGACTACTAGCCCAACCTAAAGTCGTGCGCGACCCAGTCGAAAGTTTATACCACCTAACTTTCGACTGGGTGAACCGATTTTGATGATTGATGATTGATTGAAAGCAGATGTTTGTCGTATATTAAATTTGGTTCTATTCGGACAATGGGATCCATAAAAAATAAGGACGAATTGAAATCTTCCTCTTTTTGAAGTCGGTTAAAATGAGACATTTAGTGAACTCGTAATCACTAGCAATATAATATCGACAGTGCATACCTATCTATTACAATTTGCTTATCGATACAGCACTTCACAGTAAATACTTGATAGATTGTGGTTTACGTAAACGATAATGATATCATGGCTTGCTTTATGACCGCACGATAAAAATATGTGTCTCTGTTACAATTCGGGTGGAATATTAATTGGCTTTTAAATATGTGTTTTTATTATACTTTCTGAGCAAGTGCAAGCTACGAGGAACAACTGGCCGTGGACCGGCTAAATAAAAGCAGTAAAGCACTGAAGCGTCAAAAGTGTAATGGTCTGCGAACCGTAAGGTCGTACGTTAAAATCCACCATTCGACTATTGACGTGAACCACCTCCTAGCACAAGCTTAAGCCTTCCAACTAGGAAGGGTTAACAAGGGTTAACACTTAAAATCAGATGGGACCTGATGTTAAGTGGAAATTCAGTTCTGGATAGGAAGGCGCACGAGCTAAATAAATGCCTATTCACTCTATTGTTTTTATGTAACTAGGCTTGTAACGACCACCTGGAAGAAGACGTATTTCGTGGCTCAGAAATCTCCGGACATTGTTCAAAATGAGCACACGATCATTGTTCCGTGCCGCTGCATTAAAATTGAAATAGCCTTAATGATAGCCGACCTCTGGTAGGATGGCACTAAAAGAAGAAGAAGAATTAGGCTATTTTCTCCTCTGCTGATTAATGGAGCGGTTTGGTTAGATATTTGTCTAGTTTTCTCCGTTTCGTGCTAGAAGCCTACATTATTTCTCGTTATAAAGACTTGTTTGGGTTGTGGCTGTCATTCTTCTTCTGCTCTTTTGATATTCGTCTTCCCTCTACCATTGAAAATATCCACATTGTAATCAGAGGGACAAGACATGTAAGACGAAGCAAATCGGGTACGGGTTGAAGTTCACATCAAAAGGATGTATGTAATCCTGCAGTGTGTATTGTCTGATGGTGGAACGAGGATGGGGGAATTAGATCATGTAGTTCCTGAGCACATTTTTTTTTTAATTCTTTTATTTTTCATAACCATTTATGTCAGTGGAGTAAATATCAACAGCATGGACCTACGCCAACAAAATTAACATCGGAATGATAATAAAATTGAAACGAAATTAAATGATGATAGCTTTGAGTGCGCAGACACAGACTTACTAGTAACCTCCTCTTTTTTTGAAGTCGGTTAAAAATATATATTTTTTTTCTTTATTTATTGGCGACTTTTCCCTTTAGGGGCATGTCAGCCCCATCATACCCTAACCTACGCACACATACATTGGTCGCATGAAGCGAGAAAGTCATCAATGTTGTATGGCCATAGCCACCACCTTCCTCGCTCCCTCTGAGGTCTGACCAGACAGCAACATTAAGAAGACCCCCGCATGTTGCTCCGTTAGTTTTAGACTATCTATTAATGACTTTCTTTCCGCTTCATGTTTGGCACATTCTTATATTATTTTACTATCATGGTTGCATAAATATAGATTAAATTACATTTATTTATCTTGAATTATTAATGAATTATAATATTGTTCCTTTTACACGCATAAGGAGTAAGCAACATTAGTTGTGTTAAACAAAACGTTTCTATAAATAAATGTATGTAGTACTTACACCTTAGGTGGTACAGCGATAGATGTTTCGCTTTCGCCATTAACGACGTTCACCGCGTTCTCGGAAGCATTTTCCGTCACATTCACTGTATCTTGTTCGGTCATTTTTAATTAACTTCAATTTCGTTTCTACACAACACAAATAATATAACAGGCCAGTGATATATGACAAAAATAACTTTTTTTTTAAAATTAATTGTAAGGTTGTACGACACACAAGAACTTGGTGCCAAGTGGTCGTAAGTATGCAAGTTATCAGAAATAATCGTGTAATCATTTTATCGTATCATTAATTGTTCGATTATTATATTTCAAGCTCTTGTGTTAGAGATATCACGATAGGCTAACTAAAGTGATTAGGCAGCGGTACACTTTTTATTCGTAGTGACAAAAACTATGTTAATTCTTAGATGTTGCCGTCTTTGAAGATGCACGTTGGTACGATTATTTTACATCTATCGAAACGAAAATATTAATGTTAGTTATATTACTCATATTATTTAATGAAACATTTTATAACAAACTTAAAAACTAAAACACAATGGGCGGATTAAATTTTTGCCCGCGTTTGTCTTTCCTTTTATTACAATATGGATGTTTTCAAGAGTATAGTGAAAAGTTAAATTTAATACATACCATATTAAAGTTTAATACGTTTACTAAGCTAGTGTTCCTTACCGTCCAGGTCTGCATTTCTACTTAACATATGGCCCCTCGGGCGCCCTCGTATCGGAATGCTTACGCGTAACATAGTAACCGTCCAAGCCGAGGTTACCCCCCACCGGGGGGACCCTTGTGTCGAGTTACTAGCGATAGATGTTCAGGCTAAGCGACAGACTATGCCAGGTGGCATAGCTCTTAGGTCAATCCGGTGAAGCAGTCAAGGCCAGCTTATCTGGCCAATCTGTGTAGTTCGTCATTTAAAAAAAAAATTCTACTTAACATTAGGTGGGATTGTGGTCAAGCACCTGTCAAGAAACAGTAATGCAATGTTGAATAATGTCGTTGCAAAACAATGTAAATGAATATAAACACATAAAAAGTGTGTGTTTTCCAACAGCGATAAAGCTATTATAGTATTTTTTCTTTATTGAATGAAACTAAATATTAAATGTATAGGTTATATAATATAAACATATTCTTAAGTGAAAAATGTATATTTCACTTATATTTTTTGATTACTCATCGTCATTGAATTATATTAGCATTGAGTGTTTAAGGTTGTTATTTGGTAGTTATTTGATGTAGTGATGAGTCTTGGTTACTTTGAATAAATGAATTATTATTATTATTATTATTATAAAATAAATAACGCGATCTCTTGTTTCGACTTACAACTAAGAATTTAAATATGTGCAAAATTAATTGTTAGATGGCGCTATTTTATATGTCCTGAAGTATTTTGAATTTATGTGTGTGCTCTTCTTAACTTGAAAAAAAGTAGATCTGTAGTTCCGAACATATACCAAATCTTATAGAAAAATGTTGATTGTGATATTTATAGGTTTAGGAAAGTTCAACACTTGGTAAGTACTCCTCGACAAGCAGCACCAACATGGAAGAAATAGGATGTATTTCTTTTTTAATATTCATAATATTATGATATTTTGGGAATATAGGGCAGTTCACATATACGATAAGATGTTTACAATTTTTGCCCTGGATTTGATTTGAGTAGTTTTTTTTTATTTTAATCGTAAATATACTTATAATATTATTTCTAAAACATTATTTAAATGAATGAATAGGTATTTTATTGTAAAGTTAGTTTACATACTTGAATTTATCCACTAATTAAGAAACAAACTGTATGGGATAGACAAAAGATACATACAACATAGATACAAGTGGTGCATCGCGTAAGGCAGGCTAGGGCTACTAGGAGAGTGATATTCTGCCGGGATCTCTTTCTATTAAGTCACTACCGAAAACTCTCAACAAAATAGCATAATTTTGATTTTTTTGTGACAAACCTACAATGATTGGCCACAGCAGCTGATTGCTCCAGTTATATCAGGTTTGAGATAGCAGGGCTCTTAGGTTGGTCTTAAGTACGTGTAGCTCTACGCAAGGGACCTCGCCTGATGCATTTACTAAGTCCAAAATCCTAAGGTGTCCGAGAGGGCTGAATCGTCTCGATCAGTGGATTTCCATAGATTGCTAGAGAAATGAGGTATAATTTTGATATATATAAATTCTTAAGTTGCCACATTTTAATGATAGCTTTGCAATCCACTAAGTATTTTTATGTCCTCAATAAACCAATTGATTATTTAGATTAGTAAGCAACAATGATAACATGTTTGATACACTATCGGCGCTCTATCGGAATCGTATAACGGAATGTTAGTATCAGATTAAATGACTGTTTATTGTTTAATTTTAGCTGATCACCGAGTATATTAGTAAGAAGGCTAGCGGTGCTTCTTTTGACCTATTTGATTTCTTCCAAAAAAAACAAATTTTACTTACATTTATTACCATAAGATGCAGCCTGTTAAGGTGAAAAGAGGTTTTAGTGTAATAATATGATATGTATAATGATATAATATCATTACTCACCTGGTACTATAATTAATTAGTGAAATAAATAAGGAAAATTTAATGAGTGAAATATGAGCGCAGATTTTAGAATTTAATAAAACAGTGCTTTATTACAACGCTTTATTTTGTATAAAAAAACAAATGCATTTTATAATTCAAAAATTAGGTGAATAATTTTGTGGCAAAGAATCTTTTTAAAAAAAACATACATATCAGCGTAGATAAAAAAAGTAAACTGTATTTAAATAATCTAAGATGGCGGCTTGCTGGGGTCATCAGCTGGTTTAGCTGTCACTATGTCGTCTTCTCGCTCGTAAAGATAACTAGTACCGGGTGTTGTGCTGCTACTACTACCATAGATATTTGTATTTTGTTGTTGGTAATTGTTTGCTTGCCCGTTATTTGCTTGACGGCTTCCTGTCTGACCATATCGGCCATCATTTGATGTTAACTTATTTATTTTGTCTAGCTGATTGACCCCACTGAAACAATAGTAAATATTAATAACAGCCCTGTCGTTAAATGTAAAATTTGTCGCTTCTTCCGATAGACACTTCTCCTCGCCTAAGTTCTCCTCTGTCTCGTATATTTGAGCAGTATTGGACGTTCATTTCGACACAATTGGTTTGCTAAACCAATTGTGTTAAAATGAACGTGCAGTGACATCACAGTTGTCGATTTTAGTTTTGGTAATCTGCTACTTGTACCACTATGTGTACCGCTCCACTCTAATACTGTTTCAATTGTAGGTCGCGTAAATTTTAATCAAATAATCATAAAACAAACATTTAATCGAAAATTACATATAAAAATATTAAATACGTTATAACGGTATTTGGCACAATGACAATAGAAATAGTTTAATAGGTTTTATAGTGAAAAGTCATTGGCACATGGCAGACTCGGATGGAAAGACCCTTGCTTACGCACGTATGACACATTATCTCAAAATATAAACATCCTACACTATAGAAACTACCACACACATATCATCTAAATGATTGCATACCTTTGATCACGGTAAGGTCTTCTTTCTCCTACGCTTTGCCACCCACTGGATTGTCCATATCCCAAACTTACGTCTTGTTGATACCCGCCAGTCTGCCCGTATCCTGCAGTCTGTCCATATCCGTTAGACTGTCCATATCTGCTAGTTTGTCCATATCCTCCAGTCTGTCCATATGCGCCAGCCTGGCCATATGCACCAGTCTGCCCATATGCCCCAGTCTGTCCGTATCCTGCAGTCTGTCCATATGACAATGACGTTCTATAATCTACTGCAGGGTCTCTGTATCCACTTGAGTATCCCGTGCTCTGCCAACCATTGGACTGTGGCCTGTGGGTATTAGTGTAAAAATCTGCATTAACTATGTTACGCACAAAATGTATTTATACATATTAAGAGGCTTTACGTTAATACGTGTAGGTAATAAAAAACAGCTCACTAGAAGAATATGACCTACGTATATTTTCATTCCGAATTACATATATACGTAACACAATAACTTGTAACTATTGCAGTTAAAGTTATCGTGTTTAAAAGACAATGGAATGAATAATACCTACATTACTCATTGCAGTTCTTTATGCTGTCTATGTGTAAACATTCTAAGGAGTGTCGAGGATGACTGATGAGACTAGGAAAGGTACTCCAGTGCTGTAGTTCTCGACTCGTAGAATAAGGCTACGGTATCGTACCTGTCGTAGAAGGCGACCAAAAGGGTCTCGGGTTCACGTGAGGACCCGGGAAGAACGCGTCATTGGCTGGCTCGTGTCGCCTTGCACTGCGAAGGTGCTGGGTTAGGGATTAATGCTCCCCCGGTGCGTGCTTTTTAGCATAGTGCAGAGGAACTCCGGTGCGTTCCACTGGAGATCGCGGAGCGCCTCACCATGCATCGAGGAATGGGGGGTTTAAGTGAGAAATAACCTCTCATAACCCCGCCCCGCCCCAGAAGGAGGGGAATCTTGTTGAAGATTTCCCCCCGTAAACAAAAAAGTTAGAGGCTATTCCAATAGGGTTAATCGCGTACTAGTTAAGTTGGCATATTACCTGGAATATTCAGGACGTCCCCAGTATTGAGAGGGCGAAGTCTCCGGCCGCCCTGATGCGAAGTAATATCCACGGCCACCGGCGTCCCAGCCCGCCTGCCCACGGTACGTCTCGTCCCACGGCCTGAAACTGCCCACATTAGACTACATCGGTAGAATTTGTTTTCAAGTACCAAAGTAAATAATCACCCTGGTATTTCAGTTTAATATTTTCATTAAACTACAATATTTCAATGTTTGGTTGCGGTAAAATATGTAACCAGTCGAGTTATTGCTTTATTTTCTTCATTTGATTAGATGAATGTCTAAATCTGTCTCAAACTAATTTTTTTGTTTGTTATTTTTTAATATTGGTTTTCGCTTGATATTTTGACCATGACAACACTGAGAAGCTTGAAGAAGAACCTTTTTGGGTATTGGTATGTCTTAATTTAATTTTTATATTTTAATATATTCTTTTTTATTACGAAGAGTCATTTTTATTAATTTGGTCTATACGGTACATAATAAAATTAAATACAATTCTATTCCAAATACAATATCACGCATTGATTTAATAAATATTTATAACTAATATTTTTGACTGGAATAGTTTTTAAAATACCTTATGTAGTAAATAGAGTTAGTAATTAAAACTATCTATAATTTACAATTATCTAGTGTTTTTTTAATTATAAGGTAATTGTGAATACAGAGTAATAAAACATCGAACACCATAGACAGGTACGGTCTATGGTAAATCAGTGACAACAATGAGTATAGGCACAGGCAACAGCGAAACTGTTATGCCATGTCGCACAATTCACTGTGAACTATTATTACACGGTCACTGAGCACATATGACAATGGTGATTTAGGCGAAAGCGTCGATTTTTGTATTATTTAAAGTTAGTACTATTAAAATCATTGTTCATTGACATGATTCATTGGTAAAGGTGTATTTGTGATATTCACGGTAAATGAACTGTGACGTCATTGAATTACCGTTATATCGTGAAAATCTCTAAACGAATTTTCTGATTTGCGTCATTATTAAACTATATAATCGATAAAATAATAAGTTCTTCAATTAGAGAAGTATTAACACTCACCTGTCATGATTACCCCTTCCCATTCCCGGTCCATAACCTCCATAAGGATCATATGTGTTGCCCCTACTATACCGATCATCGTAATAAGGCCTTCTGTACCCTGGATAACCGTAGTCACCATATCTACTTCCATATCCATCATCATATCGATCGGAATACGGATCGTATCTGTCATATGGTCTCCTTTCTCTGTACGGATCATCGTAGTACGGCCTGTCATATCTGTAGGGGTCTTTTAAAAATCTGTCATAGTAGTCGGATCTGTATCTATCTCTGTCATCGTGTCTGTGTCTATCTCTGTTACCCTTTCTCCCACTGCTGGGTCTATCTTTGTCGTCGTATGGTCTCTTCTTATCTGTGTCGTTGTCATCATCGGTGCCGTTTTTATGGCTGTTCTTTCTTTCGCCGCTATACCTTCTATCATCGTCGTCGTAGTCTTTGTTCTTATCATGTCTACTGCTAGAGGTTGGTCGGTTTGATCGTCGGTCGTCGTCATATCTATCACGACCTCGGTCGTTGTCATCTCTGTCGTCATATCTGTCGTCGTAACGGTCGTCGCATCGTCCACACATTGACGGGCGGTCGTAATCTAATCTGTCATACAATGGTCTCCTTGCTTCATATCTTTCGTAGTAGCTTCTCTCTTGCCGTTGCAGGGTTTCACTGTCCGCTGGAGTTAAAACGGCAGATAAAACGGTGCCGTGTGCTCTTGTTGTTTGCAACTGGATCCAGATCAACAGTAGAGATGAAAATGGCTGAAATACAAATGGCTTTCAATTAATGAGGCACATATGTGGTAAAAAAGAAGTCATAACATAAAGTTTCATTAATTTAATTGCATTGGTGCCGTTATCGGATTGTGAATGATAGCGGACTATGCAACTTAAGGAGATCGGTAGGACACGGCTATATCAATACTAATACTACATATGCGAAAGTAACTCTGTATATCTGTGTGTTACGCAATCATGCCTAAACTACTGAACTGATTCTAATTAAATTTGGTACTGCTGGCGTTAAAATAGGGGATGAAAGTTGAGACTTATTTTTTTGGCTTCTGATTAGATAAAAATAAATACGACATCCAAAGATTGTAAAAACATTACCCTAAAGGGGTATAAATAGAGTATGAAAGTTTTTGTGCGATGACTTCGGTAATAAAGCTTAAGGCCCAAAGAGCCCGAGAATTACAAAGTTACATAAACATTATTCGCAGTAAATTAATGTACGTATGTGTTCAAAATAATAAGACAAAAATGATGCGGAAAGTTACTCGCGGACGAAGTCGCGGGCACAGCTAGTATATTTAAAGCTAAAGCAGTAGTAGTAGTAACAGCCTTTATATATGTGCCACTGTTGGGCACAGGCCTTCTCTGTAAAGAGAGTATAAGGGTATAGTGTGGATTGGCAGTCTTAGAAAATTTTTCTAGGACATGTAGGTTTCCTCACTATGGTTTCCTTTACCGCCGAGCGCGTGGTAAAGGAACTTAAAATTTCAACAGCAAATTTATTGATGCCGGCACTAGGAATCAAACACGGGTTGCTAGCGTACTATGCAACCTGAGGCGACCGCCCTGAAACTGAGCTATCACGGCTGTAAAGCTTTATAAACAATGCAAATTGAAGTTGTAAGTCATTGGCAATTATGCTTAAAACGCGTAACAATTATGCCGTTATCGCGTCAAGATCGGTCAATAACACTTCTAGTTTTTGTTGCATAATTATATGTCCGCTGAGCGCGGTTTCCTGTTGCTTTTTTGTTGAAATCATCATTATTATTTCCGGGTTGTTACTAACTGTTAACAGATATGGATTCGCCGGTTCTATCTTCATGTAATTTATACAAATAAATAAAATTGGAGTGTCTGTTTTTAATATTAAAATAATCTCCTACTACATGCATATGAATGTATATGTACCGGACATATACCAAAATAACACTTTTTACTATTTTTGTCTCTCTAATAAAAATCTTTTCTAATAAAAATGAATCATCGAAATCGGCTGTCGTGATATTGAGTAATTCGTCCATTTGTCGCGCAAATTTAAGACATAAATTTTTCTCATGGATTCCATTGTCAGAAATGGGACACAATGGAAGCACTAAATTTCATATTAAAAAAAGAATCATCAAAATCGGTTCACCCTGTCAAAAGTTCTGCGGTAACAAACATAAAAAAATCTGACGTACTGAGAAGCTCCGCTTTTTTTGAAGTCGGTTAAAATTAATATGGTACCTTATCGAAAACAACTTTCTCAAAAAATCTAAATCCGTTTCTAAATGACGTAATTTTTTTTAATTGTTTAAAAATGAGAAACCTGTGTGTCTTCTTGATTAATTAGTAAATTGGGCCCGCAATAATTATGATAGCATTATAATTGCAAGATGGCGGACACTACAAAGGACAGTTGCGTAAGATTCAAGGTTGCAATTCACGGATACAAACAGAGTTTAATTATAACAGCCATGAGCTCTTTTGTTTAGATTTTACGAACTCATTTTATAATCGTGTTCATATTTTACCCCTAACTGGAAAAATACGTAATGCTAGTGTTGTAGCAATAATTCGTGTTAACTTGCGTAATTGCGTTACAAACTCTTTCCTTTAAAAAAATCTACATATTTCTTAATAAATATTTGTTTTTATATCACATAATATTCATTATAGATAAAATTCAGGCATTCAGAATTAGGCCGGACCCTATCTGTATAACATTGGAACTGTAAGCCTTAATCCGGTAAAGTTATAAGATTTTTGTTTGGGCTAGCAGTGACAAAAAATAAGGATAATGATCCAATTCAAGCACGGCTGTTATTAAGCATAGGATAATACAAATTATGTAATAGTAACAATATAACAACTATATATCTCAATTCGGTTAAGTGTTAGAGACTTTGATGACAAGATTTTTGTTTGATTTGTTTGGGCTAACAAAGGTAATCAGCCATAAAAAAGTATGGATAATATGCCGGTTCGACTTTTTCAAATGTAGGGTACATTTAATAATATACCAAGATCATGTTACCACTATAATATAATCGGGCATATAAAATAAGCAGACCATTTCGTGAATCTACTAAAAAATCTGACATTGAAATATGGTTTATATAACAATACGTAAACGAGAGCAATTATTTATATGTACATAGAACGTCCGCCGAAAACAATGGAATGATGTCACAGATAGATGAATTAAAACAGAGTAAGCCAAATTAGGACTAAACTTGGACCTTGGTACAATTGTCTTCTGTTATAATTTGTTTAATGTGAAAGCATATAGTCTTGTACAAATAATTATTTGCATTATTAGATCTACTAAAAAAAATATTTATAATTTTTAAATATAAAAACTAGTTACGATATAATAGTTATTTTACAAAAAATTTACAAAAAATAACCGTGCCAAACCATCGTCGCCTGGCAGCGTGCCCAGAAGGTTGGGTGCATTGCCACGTTGTATGGCAATGCTTAGTCTCTGTGCAAGGTATAAGCCAGCCCTCTGGTCACCAGAAGTGTCGACAAACTTCTTGGCTATCACGTGTCTCTTCTACTTACTTTTCAAAAATGGAGGAGGGTCGCAATTCGTTCGTACGTTTTTTTTAATGTTTGTTACCGATTTTCGACTGGGTGAACTGATTTTGATGCTTCTTTTTTTTATTTCAAAGCTGTCGCTTCGTTCTTTGTGGTCTCATTAAAATTCTATCAATGAGAGAAACATATAATTCTTAAATTTGCATCAAGTATGTGGGGCACAAATGGACGAATAACTCAATGTCACGCCAACCGATTTTGGTCATTCATTTTTTATTGGAAAGAGAAATAGAGTAAAGAGTAAAAAGTGTCATGAGAGTTTGTTTACGTTCGACGATCATCAGCATTGCGGAATTCGACGCTAAGAGGTCAGTACTATCACTATTAGTGGTCTTTACTGTTGGTGAAATACTACAACAGAATGCTGGCGTTAAATAGAGATTTCAACTACTGTTGAATGAGAATCATTACTACATTAAAGAAAAAGATCACATAGCTGACATGAAATGTCCACGAAGAAGTCCACAGTTTGTCAACGTGTTTTAGACAATCCTGGACGTAAAATGGATCACCTTTGATGAATCACAAATACTTGCTCATCCCTCCCGGAGTTAATTTGTGAGGCTATTGACAATTAATTAAATATCATGGTTGCAATAGAAAAGATGGCTAGATAGATATATAGATTCCTCCATCTACCTGGGATTCTTAGGTCAGAAAAAAAAATATAAATAAATTCAGACTGTAATAATTTATAACAACGGAGAGATTGGAATATCAAGCACCACATTCTTCCTTTGCCTATAAGGATTTTATAAAAAAAGTGTAATCTCTTTTCTCTTTCTTTAACCAAATATTTAAAAGAGAGTGTAGAAGAAAGTCAAGTCAAGTGTTCTGTAAAATAAACTTCATATAAATCCCTTACCAGAATTATCATTCGTTCCATTTTCATTGAGTCCCTTAACGAGTCGCAAAGTTCATCCTCCGCAGTTAGTAGCACTGACCGCAAAACCAGTTCGAATTTCAAAATACTCTTAAGTAAAGTATATTCTCACATATCACTGTACAGTTAATTCATAATTTACTTTTTTTTCTATTTTTAAAAATAGAATCATTTATATTACTTTTTACTTTTATATTCAATGTATACTCTTTGAAGGCTTTCAGCCAACTGGTCGATCTCGCTTCTCCGCTTGGTTTTTAATAATTGATACAGTTGTTGCTTTTGTCTGTGCGTCCCTGTATATGCGACGAGGGCCTGTGATTCGTTATTTTTGAAGGTTATACTTATTGTGCAGGCTTACAATAATAAAATTATGCTGTCAGTTTTTACGAGAAAAACACATTTGCAAAATGATATTTTGATCATTATGCAAATTATATGCAGTAATATAAGCTTCCACGTATTTTCCCATATATTTTATTTATATATTCAGTTAAGTGAAACCATTGATCCGATAGTTGTGTAACAATTATCGCTAATTATCTAATTAAAAAAATGTTATGACCTTTTAACCCTTATGGCGTAGACAGAGATACCAATTGCTTTCCACTTTATACTTATCTTATTCAATCAATATGTGACCATCAGTATATTATGCCTGACGTAAAAGGTGATTAAAAGAGGTCATCAGGTTCACAGGCGACAAATATAAAGGTTATTAAAAGTGGAGCCAGGAGAAGGGCAATACGGATGGTCCCGTGTTGCCTTAGCACAGAGAGTTTGTAGCCAGCCCTGTAGTTTTGGGCTCTCAAGAATAAGACTACGGTACCCCCTGCCTGTCATAGAAGGCGACTAAAAGGGGCCTCGGGTTCACTGGGCGACAAGGGTGGGGGCCTTTGTCGTCCGCTAAAGTGGACCCGGGAAGAAGGCCACATCGGCTGGCCCGTGTAGCCTTGCACTGCGAGGGAACAGGGGGGGACGGAGTAACCTCCCCCCCCCCCGGGACGTGCTCTCCTTGAGCACAGTGCAGAGGGGCTCCGGTGCGTTCCCCTGGAGATCCCGGAGCCCCTCGTCATGCACCGAGGAAAGGGCCACCGGGGAGGTTTTAGTGGGTAAAAACCCCACATAACCGCCGCCTTCGAAGGCGGGGTATCTTTTTGAAGATTTCCTCCCCGTTAACAAAAAAAAAAAGAGAGTTTGCTGGGGAAGGAAGTCCTCACTCGGCACCAGGCGTTCCGCTGGAGATCCCGGAGACATCCCGGGACAATGCGTTTTAAGTATAAATCTAAAATAACCGCTGCCTTCGCCCCTAAAGGCGGGTATCTTGTGAAGATTTTTCCTACGACAGTAAAAAGAGTGCTTTATACATGTCACGGCTGTCGTACAAACTAATAGGAGACAATAATATCCACAGCATATGTATTAATTATTCCATAGTATTATAATTTGGCCGCCAAAACAGTACGGTATGACGTGATAGCAGAGGAAGCGTCATTGTATTCCGCTGCACGTTTCCATTGCCTGCATTATATTTATATAAATACATTACTTTATATTTAGGTATTGAAGCGTTATAAACTGTTTTTGTAATACCACAAATTAAACGTTAAGAGAAGTTACGCGCGGACGCCCTTTTTGTATTTCCGAATTATCGTAGGAATATTACGAAGTAGCATAAATCAGAACCTAACCAAACTCTCCACACACACAGGATTGGTATGGCGGTGGCACGTCGTCGATAAATAGTGGAGTAAATGGAGTAAGAGACTCTTAAGACTAGCAAATATCTACCACTACCACACAGCACAGTTGTAGAGAGTTACCAGATGGGTGCTAACGCCACAAAGGATCAGTTACTGTCCCATAGGAGAGCTATGGTAGTACGAATCTAAGTAGTAAAAAAATCTTGTGAGATTCAACGCCACCAAAACACAGGCGTGTCTCTTCTCCACCAAAAGGAGATTTATCTGTGGAACTCTCTGATGGTCTTCAGTTATTGGGTATTGAAATTGGAATTGGAAATGGACGATTTATCGAGTCTAAGGCTAAGACAGCTGCCATAAAACTTGGGGTCTTAATCATGGTTTGCACCATGTACTTCTCTGCGGAACAGCTTTTAACACTTTATAAAGCTCAAGTCCGGTCGTGTGTAGAATACTGATGTCACATTTGAGCAGGCGCTGCTAAATGCCATCTCGCAGCTTTGGAGTCGGTGGAAAGGTGGCCTAAGAGGCTATTTGGTGACGCAGCTGATACCAATCTGCTCAGTCTTGAGCACAGGCGTAAGGTAGCTAGCCTTCCGGTTTTCTACAGATTGCATTTTGGAGAGTGTGCTCAGAAACTACATGATCTAATTCCCCCGTCATTTCATCCTTTTTTTGTGAACATCCCTCAAACTCGAACGAAGCGCTTTGCTTCGTCTTTCATTATTCGTACAGCAAAGGACTGGAATAGTTTGCCCGCGTCTGTCTTTCCTTCCGATTACAATGTGGTTATTTTCAAGAGTAGAGTGAACAGGCATTTACTAAGCTAGTGCGCCTTACCATCCAGGATTGCATTTCCACTTAACAACAGTTGGGATCGTAGTCAAGCACTTGCTTAGAAAATATTTAAAAAAACACTATAATACCAATGAATGTTTATTTTTGTACAATTGGTTTAGCAGACCCGAGGGCATGTTCAGTGTTTCAAAAAGCGTGACGGGTCAGTGCCTTGGAAACGTTGAAATTATCCAAACTAAACTAAAATATGTCCGTCCGCGCACTGTAGCGGAACCGACACATCATTATGTGCTTTATAACCACCCGACCATACGCGACACTTTTATCTAACCTCCGTTATCAAATCTCACCTAATTTATTACAGCAATTTAAATGTAAAATATGTAAATTTTCATACAACAATTACTAAATGAAACAAACAAAAGTTTATATAGCCATTATACCCCCCCTACAAGGTGTACATAGGTCGTGATATTGGTAAAACTTATTCTATTCACTCCATAAATTAGCAAAGATATCGATCGTGTCATTTATTTAACCGACAATATAATTTCCAATCTTTACTTTCACTAAACATTTAAAAAACTTTTCACTAACTAAAAAGAATAAATACAAACGATTGAAATTTATTTATATGTTGGTACAAAAATAAATGTTTGTTTTATTTATGTATCATATTATATTCTTATTGTCTGTATAAATTCCATATAAAAGTAGTATTGCGCGCGCACGTCTTTAGGTAGTCTCGGGCACTGCTGAAAATCAGCGCTGTCGCATCCTTGCGACAGCTTATGCTGAGACGGTGTCCGATGTTGGCATCATATGTTTTGTATTATTTGTCCGTGTAACTTTAACTGTGTTTTGTCTATTTTTCATTCTTTTTTAATGTGTGTTATATTCTGCCTGTGATGTGTTTTTGTATTGTGATGCCAATAAATAAATGTCTATGTCTATGTCTACAACATAACCTCAAAATACATCCTTTGGAACACATCATTAGCGCGATAAAATACGCGCAGTTCCGCCATAATGCGTGGTTGAGAACGGATGACAGATGGAGCCAACCATCATTGCTTTGACTATTACAACATTTAGTTGGTATTCTTAAATATTTTTAAATAACACTTAATGAATCAATAGAAAAGTATTATTGCAATAGCCAGAGTCTATAGTCACGTAATTTTTGTCACTATTGTATCTAATGTGTCACCGGAGAGTTGGCAAAGCTCTTAAAAGTTTTTTCCGTAACCAAAAATCGAACCGAAGCCTCCTGAGTGAAACCCAGGTATACCCATATATAACCCAGCAACAACAAAGTGTTCGGCTTCAACACAAAGAGTAAGGATAGCAAATAAAGTAATTAAGAAAAACAAGTAAAAAAAACATGCATTTATACATAGATATTCAATTTTATACAAAACATTTATTTAAAAATAAATAATATACACCTTATTGTCAAGAAATAAACGGTTATTACATTACTAAATTTTAAGTTTTGATTCGACTATTCTTTGCTCATTATACTCGTAAATACAAAATACTTATACCCATTTGTACATTAATATCGTAAAACAACGGTACAATACAACAATATATTTCTTATATTAATAACATGATAAATAAATAATTAAAAGAACAATAAAGTATCTGACCACATCAGAGGATAACTACTAGCAGGCCCAAATATAATTTTACAAAATATAGGGGGTCTAGTACAAGGATACCTAACGAGACTTTGGTGTGGTGAATATTGTTACGTAAGTTTCTTTCACATCGGTTTCTAAATAGCGAAAATTTATACCTTTTTATACCTTTTAATATTAAGTAAAAGGTTGCTTTAGAAAATTCTCAAACACATAGACAAAACTATAGCTGAGAGCAAAAATAAAGCGACGATTAAGAAAGTTTGAATATCTCCGAAGATAAAGACTAACTGAAATAAATTGTGCGTGATAGACAATTAATAATATCCTTAAAATTTTTAAATTTTATTAAATTAGTTATATTTCATCATAAAACATAGTGGGTAAAAACCCCACATAACCGCCGCCTTCCCCAGAAGGCGGGGTATCTTTTGAAGATTTCCTCCCCGTTAACGAAAAAAAAGTATTATTCAGTAAAAAAGAAATATTTAAATTTTATGTGTTGCCTCCGTGTGGGGACACTATTATTTATTATTCTGACCCTTTATTTTTGCTCACGAGTGTATATTGTGTCTATAACGTAGACCTTACGTACGTTAATAGAATAATCCGATTGAAGATAACTTAAAAATATCGCAGACAATTTATTGTAGACGTTTTTGAAAATATGCTTGATACCAAATTACAACAGATCTTACAGATCTATAACAGTTAGCATGATAACAATTTTTTTTAAGTTCTAGGGATTACAGTAACTTAAACCACTCCGTAAGTTGTGTGGTGTGGCGACTAGCATTTTCCAATTAGCAAAAAGTATTATAGAGGACAAAATTATTTTAGAATAAGAAAATTTTATAAGAAAGATGTCAACTTTTTCCACTTTTCATGGCATTTCTAAATTGTACATTTTAGTGAAACAAATTTATAAAATATAATTTCAATATTCAGCGTTTACCGGCGGCGTCACAAGTCACACTAGAAGATAAAGAACACACGTAAAAACATTATAGGGAGGATTCCACCCGAATGCCACTTTCCCAAAAGTCCTTAGGACGACTTCGACACGAAAAACTTACAGTAATGTAAACCATCGAGACAGAAAGATCTAATTTCGATAAGCAATAAAGTGTTCTGCTTCGTCGTTTGATTGTGTTGACTTTACCGTTTCCTTCTTCTCCTGAAAATACTCTTCAATTTCCTGTAAAGTCTTATCTTTCGCTTCCGGCAGGTACAAGTAAAGCAAATAAGTGCACAAACCCGTGCCAATCCCATAGATCAGAAATGTGCCGTGAAATCCCAAACTCTTGAAGAGTTTTGGTGACATTTTCAATAACAAAACATTCAATGTCTGAAACAGACATATAGCTATAATAAATAATGAGGTCTTATGTTTTAATGGAATTAATTCCCCGTAAACGCTTGTAGTCATAATCATGGGTCCACAGCCGATCGCGATCGAAAAACATGTCAGCAAGACTATTGTAAATATCTTATTCTCGTTTATGATTAGCATTTTCACTAAGTATAAATAAAGGGAAATTAAAAACAGAAAAATCACCCCTATTGTTGAAGAGGTAAGGTATATTGTACGTCTATTGAGAATCCTTGTTAGTAAACAACCTACAGAAATCCCAAGGATTGTGACACCGTCCAACACCAGCATTGTGGCATAAGCGGTGCTCTCACTATTTGTAATCTTCTTTGTTATTTCCAATACGTAAATACTGCAAACCAATTTCCCAGAGAAATGGTACTGTGATACAGCGACGATGATTAAAAATAAAGGTCTATAAAATTCCACACCGGTGTATTGTTTGTAAAAATATGTTGTTCTACCCACTGCAACATTATTTAAATAATCTTTCTGTTTTTTTATTAGTTTCTGTAAGTCCCGTTCAGATTCTTCAGTGCAGCCATAAAGCCAACGATAAGATGCTACGCACTCATCGAAACGTCCTCTACTCGCCAACCAGTACGGTGATTCAGGCCAGAAGAAGGAGGTCAAGGAAAAGAGACAGACGATCATTCCAAAAACAGGGATATATTTCCAGTGGAAAAAAGTCCCGATAAAATTTGATACCCAAAGGCCCCAGAAAAAGCTACCCGACTTGAACGAAAGGAAAAAGCCTCTATACTTCGGAGAAACGTACTCCGATAAGATCATGACGTTGACGGTCAAAGTACACGCTAAAAAGTAGCCTTCCATTACTTCGCTTATGAGAATTTGTTTGGCGTCGGTGCTTAATAACATGACCATGAAGACGAGAATTATGTTTATGTTTGCAATTATGACAGGCCAACGGCGACCGATGAGTTGTGTGAATATTGGTGCGACGATCACCCAGGGCAATGTACCTGCACCGAAGACAGAATCTGTAATAAAACAAAATAAAATAACTTAAGAGGTATGAAGGGCACTTAGAGATTAAACAATTTTATACCCGGATGTCAAAGTAAAGGACCATCCTTCTACTATACTATATGACACAGAGTGTGTAGTGGACATAAGACAATATATTTAATACTATCAGATTACCACACACAAAGAAGGCATGAGGTGTGCCGAATACTCGAGTAAAAACAAAAAACAACTTCAAATCGAAATAAACGTTAATCGCTGTTACACGCGGACGCCTTTCCATCTTTGTATTTATCTGAATTGTCGTAGAAATATTACGAAATAATTAATCCGCCAAACTATAACCTTTTTTTTTTGTTTACGGGGATGAAATCTTCAGAAAGATACCCCGCCTTCTGGGGGGAAGGCGGCGGTTATGTGGGGTTTTTACCCACTAAAACCTCCCCGGTGGCCCTTTCCTCGGTGCATGACGAGGGGCTCCATCCCGGAGTGGAACGCATCGGAGCCCCTCTGCAATGTGCTCAAGGAGAGCACGTCCTGGGGGGGGGGGGAGGTTACTCCCTCCCCCCCTGTGCCCTCGCAGCGCAAGGCGACACGGGCCAGCCGATGTCGCCTTCTTCCCGGGTCCACTTTGGTGGACGACTCAGGCCCTTGTCGCCCAGTGAACCCGAGGCCCCTTTTAGTCGCCTTGTACGACAGGCAGGGGATACCGTAGTCTTATTCTTGAGAGCCCAGAACTACAGGGCTGACCAAACTATAACCTAACCTAACTATCATCGAACTACCCTTAAGTACATCCTTTCTATTAATAAAACAATCATCGAAATCGATTGGCATATTGAGTTATAGTCCATTTGTCGCGCACATACTTGATGCAAATTTGAGATATGATTTTTTCACGGAAGCCAATGTCAGAATTGGACCACACGGGAAGCACGAGCTTTTAAATAAAAAGAATAAAAACAAACATAAAAAACACATGTAACGAATTAGGAATAATTGAAAATCATACCAAAAACACGAACTGACGTCGACAATGTGTACATCGACGCTGGAAATCGAAAACGTAGTAAGTGACACATATGACCATTTTCACTTTTTTACATCGATGGAATCGGAAAAAAATGACGCGTCGAATGATATATGACTTGTAACAATTAGATGAGAAATAGCGAAAATAGGATTTTCAAAATTGTCACTTTTCTTTTAGCTTATGTAGGTACCGTAAAACGATGTAAATAACAAGAAAACTCTAGGTTAATGCCGTGGTCCAATACTTATTCAGCAAAAAATAATAAATATTGTGTCCAAAAATGGCAGCTCTAGGTCCACAAACACGAAAGTTATAATTTTTTTTAAAAAAGTTGAAATGTTTGTCTTTCTTTCTTTGGTTACTACGATTTTGTTTTCCAGTGTCGACATGTTGCAAGTTATAATATGTACGAAGTTATACTATGAAAAATACCCACATAGCCAAGACGCTGTCTCTTCGTCGACTGCTTCAGTAGTATTTGCCTCTCGCCTTATTTGCGGTATGAGCACTGTCGGCGCACCCATGCACATGCCACCCAAGAACAACATGTTCCACACCCCGCAAGCGACGAATAGCTTAAGAGAAAGATGAGAGATGTACGAATTATGAAAGACGAAGCAAAACTAAAGCATTAACAAGATGTACTGACAAGTATTTTTACGAGCGAAAACAAAAACCGACTTCAAATCGAATAAAACGTTGAACACGTGGACGACCTCTTTGTATTTCAGAATTATCGTAGGATTATTACGAAATAGAATTAATCAGAACCTAACCAAACTTTCATCAAACACTTGAAGTGCATCCTTTCCTATAAAAAAATAATCCTCGAAATCAATTGGCGAGATATTTAATTATTTGTCCATTTGTGGCGCACATACTTGATGCAAAATTTAAGATTTATTTGACTTTCTCATGAATGCCATTGTCAGAATTGGCCCAAATTTAAATAGGACTACACGGGAAGCACGAGCTTTCAAATGAAAATTTAAAAAAATCGAATTAATCAAAATCGGAAGTTATCAGGTAACAAATGTAAAAATAAATAGACAAATAGACCTACTCCTTTTGAAGTCGGTTGAAAATTGAAGTAAATTCACCTGTCTCCATAATAGTTTCGAAGTGGAACATTTCTTCTCTACACTGTCTTTGTTACGTAGCTGTTGATTTTCTTGCCCTGTTCGCAGAGTTATAATTTCTTCAGACATTTACTCGGTTATATATACCGGGTTAAATTTTATTTTTATTTGATTAAGTATTATTGATAATATTATTTTTCTTACTTTGTTTAAGATAACCGTCTCTGTCTACAGTCACATTTAAATGAAGTTAAAATCAACATTTAGTCGATCGTAACCACCTATTTAAATATATATATGATAATGTCGAAGTGTATTGTGTGTATTTGAATGTTAATAAGTACATATCGTGTATTATTTAATTAAAAAGGTGATTTCACTGCGGTAACACCACGCTAGTATAGATAGTTATTTGCCCAATGAAGGAATAACGAAATTAAGGTTTACATTGTTTTACTTTAACGGAAAATTACAAATTAGATAAAATCACCTATTATACTACTTTTTTTTTTAAAGAAAGCCAGCAATATTTCTTTTTTTTCCAGAAATATTACTAACAATCTTGTTAACCATTCCAACTAAGCTTAAGCTTGTGCTAGGACATGATTCACGGCAATAGTCCAATGGTGGATTCGAACCCACGACCTTACGATTCGCAGGCCGTACCCTAAACCATTAGGCTATTGACGCTCCATTTACAACTTACTTCATTGACTACTTAAACTTACTACGTACATATCGAATTATACATTTATTTATTTTATTTATATTTATAAACTCTTTAATATTTACATATAATATATAGATATAATAATAATAAAAAAAACAACATAACTAAATAGACACTTATAAACAATGGGACTTACCGCTAAAAGCGATCAACACATAAATGAAAGCGAGAAACCCATCCAAATGTCGCCTGGCCTTGTGTTGCCTTTTGATGGTTTTTACAGCTCTACAGGAGCCCGGTGAATGGCACCCCCGTTAATTGCAATTTGCAATAATAAGTTTGGTGATAAACGGACAGAGATTGTTCCATCTACACAGAAAAGATTATTTGGTCAAAATTGTTAAGTATGGCATTTAATTAAATTCGACTATTATTCGTAATCGAACACGGAATCTGGGACTTAGCAGCCGGATACTCTGACCACGTGCCATTGATCAATCGGTACATAAAATATGAATACGGAACCATCGGGTCAACGCCCCAACACCCCATGACTACGTTTGCCCCTTCTATTACGGACAGACATAATTAAAGTGCGACAGGAAAAATATGTAGGTAAAATGATAAAATCAAAATTAACAATAACAGTGTTGAAGCAGTCAAGTTGGCCCGTAAAGACATATCAGTATTACCATAAACAGAGGATTCAGAAGAAATTAATTTAACTTCAAGACAGTAACACAATAGGTGCTCGTATCATAATCACTTTTATCGCAGAAAGGTAGATAAAGAGGATAAAATTTTCGTGTATTCCTTTGATAAATTTTCTTGGTCATTTTATCTTTTTTTTATATGAAAAGTGGCAAACGAGCATACGGCTCACCTGATCTTAAGTGATCACCGTCGCCCATGAACATCCACAGCACCAGAGGAGCTGTAGGTGCGTTGCCGACCTTTGAGATAGGAATAGGCTCGTTTCTTGAAGGTCCCTAAATCGTAAACGTTCGGAAACACCGCTGGCGACAGTTGATTCCACAAGTTGACAGTGCGTGGGAGAAAGTTACGCGAAAAACGTACAGTCGTTGAACGCCAACCATCAAGATGGTGGCGGTGGAATTTGGAATTCTGCCGAGATGTGCGGTAATGGAAATCGGTAGCTGGGATGATTCCGAACAATTCCTTAGAACACTCCCCATGGTATATGCGATACAGGATGTAAAGAGAACCGACATCTCTTCGCAGACTCAGAGGGTCGAGTCGATCGGAAAGACCCTGATCGTCGACTATTCGAGCAGCTCTACGTTGTACACGGTCAAACGGAAGAAGTTGGTATTGGGGAGCCCCGGCCCAGAGATGCGAACAGTATACGAATACTTAACAAGTTTTAAGAAAACAAGACTTTTTGGTAACGAATAGTTTTGGCAAAAAAATAACATTGTGTTGTGATTTTTAGATAGCTTGATTTCAAATCAATTATTTAATCGATAAATTCTTTTAATTTAATATTAGTTCATAAGCAATTTATAAGAATAACAATATACTAACTTACTAAACCTATTTTCGAATAGTAACATAACCACTTGTATGGCGGAATCGGTTCTTTTTCCTCTAGTAACTTCTTCTTAATAACGATTGTCACTTTGTGTGAACTTTCTGGGAGAAGTTTTAATGTTAGTTCTTCTCTTCTTTTCTTGAAGCCCGATGACTTGATCTAAACATACACATCCACATTGTCAGAGGATATGCGTTGCTGAATTGTAAGGTATCGTAAAGGTAAGTAACCAAAGCCAGGCACTTGTTTTTCCAATCAAAGGATATCAACAGTGGTTGAGCGCACGACTTCATGCACTATCGGTGAATAACGGATTCCAAGACGCAATGCTGGATTTCATCCTTTGTTAGTGGACATCCGTCAAACCCGAACGAAGTGTTTCGTCTTTCATTATTCGTACTCGAAGACCTGGAATGAATTAAGAAATTACAATGCGGGTGTTTTGTGAAGTAGGAGTAGGCATTTACTAAGCTACTGCGCCTTACTATCCTCAACGTCGTAATCGTGGTCAAGCACTTGCTTTGAAAGAATTTAAAGAAAATAACTACGGCGTCTCAAAATATGATTGAGATGAGACTTTAATAACTTAGACTAGATAATGCTAGACCATAAAGGGGGTGGAATCACTTGACAGTAGGTCAAGCGTCCAAGCCCGTGTTGCTCTCTCAAAGTTTTATCGCTACACCACGCAGCCGCAAATAAAACGTAAAGAATATTTAACAACGAAGCATACAATTATTGATTTTATAGGAATTACCGCGACGTATAAAAGACTTTGTTAATTACTAATGTATATCAAGTTTTTTTATTTCTACTGTCAGAAATAGGTTAATAATAATTAATGATATAACTCGCATGGATGCAAATTTTAACCTTCTCTATATATATGTATATATCAGCAAAAAAATTGATACCTTTTAAACAGTCTGGCAAATAACAAAAAACATTTAAATTTGGAACCTGTCATTTCTAAATGAATATTCTTTGCTATTTCACATTTTCGCGCCAATCTTAGTTTTATATTCTTAACAATCAAATCAAACGTGACTGGAAAATCAAAATTACTCTAACATATTATTCAAATTATTAATCAATGCGTCAAGTTACTTCACTTATAGTGAAAAGCTTCGTTAGAATTACTTTCACAGTTGCAAAGCAATTTAGTCCGCCTTCAGCGCGCGTAATTGTCAGTCGTATTACCATTTTGTGTTACATTTCCCGCGCTTTTTCGAGTTTATAACATAAGTTTGTAACACCAATTCAAATCAAATATTTATTATAAGTAAATATACTGCTTTCAACACTTTTATACGTTAAATAATAAATACAGACAATGTTATCTCTTTAAAAAAAAACTGCTGCTATAGCTTTTACATTTTATGCGAGCAATAAACTTAATAACTACACAGGCCCGCATTTTACAAACCGCTTATTCATTATCGCTATCTACGTAGAGCTTCAGGACAAATTACCATTAAAATGTAACATAAAAATACACAGATAAAAAATGTTTCATAGACTTTATAATGGCATTGAAAAATCTACAAATGTTCCAACCTCTGCACCGTGAGATGGTGTACCACCACAGACATGGCACGCCGCTTAGAGCTCCCCCATCAGCACTGTCAAGAAACCTCTCCAAGTCAGCTGAAACCTTAGTAGCTACTACTAGATGTGGTAAGATTATAACTAATTGTTTATTGTAATTGAAGCGTCAATAGTCTAATGGTTTAGGGTACGGTTTGCGAATCGCAGGGTCTTAGGTTCGAATCCATCATTCGACTATTGACGTGAACCATCTCCTAGCACAAGCTTAAGGTTAGTTGGAACGGTTAACAAAAATTTTAGTAATATTTCTGAAAAAAAAATATTGCTAGCTTTCTTTAAAAAAAATAAAAAAATGTTTCTTTTACACGATCGGAACTAAGAGCTGACCATTCTTCAACTCATTCAAAATTCATGTGTAACGTAATCAAAATCTTTACGTCCTTTATGTAAATATACTTAATCTGGCCATTAATACTGTAACAATAAAAAAATAACACAAATTAAAAAAAAAATGCGTGCTTCTTTCGATAACTGGCCTCAACGTTTACGGGACTGTATTGCAGCCAAGGGAGACCACTTCTAATAAGCTTTTTATATTTTAAATTGTTTTATATTTATGTATTAATCTAACACACTGTAAAAGTAATAATTTTTTTCATTATGGCAAGACCTAATATGACTCTTAGAATGCTGTTTTTAGTAGCATTTCACATAGCCTGCTCTTGACCACCAAAGGTTAGTTGGAAGAAAATGCTAAATAGCATTAAGTTCGCCTTTGTTCATGTAATTTTGGTGCAATAAAGAATTTATCTATCTATCAACCTTATTTGTTCTCGTGTCAACGGACCCGCGTAAACCATTAACACCACAACGATAATGATTTGAGTATAAACATGACACATTTACGTTGAATTTTTGGCGGGATACTCGATTAATGTATAATAACTGACATTTAATTGTATACGTGTTTATTGTTTACCAAATTTCAAGAGATTATTAATAAGGACACAACAGGTATAACAAGATAAAAACTACAAAAACAAAATTAATTAAAATGAAGAAGAAAATAAAAAAAAGGAAAATAGACCTTGGTTGTATATTAAAATTTATAAAGGTTGTTAAAAAAGGAAAATCTCGAATAATTAACTAATTCTTGCAACAGGAAAGCAGATAAAGAGTCGCAAATCCAGAAGCACCGAACAGCGGGGGCCGAAGGCTTGAAGGGCACCAGCTCCGGGTTGCCAGCGCTCGTGAAGAACTGGCCAAGCGATGACATGAGCGTGAAGAGTAGGTCACGGAACGGAAGGTAGGTTTATCGTAAGGACATATGTACCTACTACAATTAGCTATAAAACATACGAGTAAGTGAGCAAAACATTAACTAGTTCATACCAAATGTAACTGTAACTTTGATAGTGATTCTATTCAAAATCAAAGTTTCCGTTCATTGGTATAGTAACGCAAGGGTACTAGGCCCAGTCTGATGAACCAATTGTGTGGAAAATGAACGTCCATTGGCATCATAGTTTAGTTAAGTTTTAGTAAACTTTAAGTTCATTAGTGCCGCCATAGTTTTCCAATGGTGGGCCACGCCATCGTGTGTGTATTTTATTCCTTGATACTTATTTTATAGTTAAATCTAAAAGTCTTTATAACACCCCGTTACAATAAATTCTGTTATAACAACGACAAACGAGTGTGCTTTAGACCACATAGCTTAGACTGTCCCATATAGTTTTTAAAAATAAAATAGCTACCGACCGAGTCATGTTTCGGGCCTCTCGGGCGCCCTTGGATCGGAATGCTTACGCGTAACATAGTAACCGTCCAAGCCGAGGATGCCCCTCACCGGGGTGTCCCTTGTGTCGAGTTACTAGCTAATAGAGGTTCAGGCTAAGCGACCTAAGAGCTATGCCACCTCTCAATCCGTTGAAGCAGTAAAGGCCAGCCTCTCTGGCCAACTGTGTAGTTCGTCCATTCAAAAAAAAGAAAAAAAACAGTGCTAGAGTTGTTTGCCGCCAACTATGGCCGTTAATGGTTTTTCATCAGATTCGCAAGAATATTAATGAAACAGCTTTATCCTAATTAAGTTCAAGGTCTCAG
The DNA here is from genome assembly GCA_029286785.1 of Meandrusa payeni. Classification (NCBI taxonomy): domain Eukaryota; kingdom Metazoa; phylum Arthropoda; class Insecta; order Lepidoptera; family Papilionidae; genus Meandrusa; species Meandrusa payeni. The sequence goes on from JAGSMX010000027.1 coordinate 12,961,105, forward strand.
AATAGGCTGATTTCATTTATCAGTATCATGACTAATCTTACTCGAAGCTTTCACACCATTAACTAAAATTGGCGTCGCGTGAAAATTAACAAATTACTTCCGTGAACTTGAACATCGGGAGGGAGGAGGGGTGGTATTGTTTTTGGCGACACGAGTAAATCCTTAGTGTTCACAAATATTGTTTTTATTTTTGGTAAAGGGAAAACGATTTTGCAGTTTACTTGATTCTTATCGATCTTGGGTGGTCTTAGTAGCGTTAAGGCTACCAACTGAGTCGTGCTGCGGCCTTCTTTGGTGCGCTCGGGTGGGATGCTACCGCAAGTAACCGCCCTAGGCTCTAGGTCCACTCTCGGAGACCCATACCTCGAGTTACCTCCTAAAGAAGTTCAGACTAAGCGACCTAAGATTGCCACCTTTCAAAAACTAAGATTTAATGCTCGATGAAAAGTGGACGGCGAAGACGGTCTCTGTGTACCCCAATAGGGCTAAAAGAATGTGAGAGCTTATTAAAAAGCAAAATCTTGTCTAAATATAAAAACATCAAGCACATCGTCAAAGCTCGTTGAAAATTATAGGATTATATAAAAAAGATCACCCAAAATTTGTAGCATGCGTATTGCGATGAGCTAAGCCCCTGTCAAACAAATAGAATCTAATAACATTTGAGAATAGCCGATAGCGATAATTTTCTTGGTCTATCCTCTTTTGCCTAAAGAATGTGAGAGGTTATTTACTTATTTTACGTCGAAAAGATATCTATACAATCTAATCAAATTGCATGACAGTTTGTAATATTTAAATAACCGCTATTTTACGACATATACCAAAATATCATTAATTACAATTTTTTCTGCCTTTATATCTGATTGTTTCTCCTAGTCTCTGTAACGGCTGTACCGATTTTGATGCGACTTTCTCTGGTAGATTGTCGATGTAATACGGTGTAACTTAGGCTACATTTATTTTTGAAAAATTAAAATTAATAGTTTTAAATCGCGGGTAACAACGCGGGGCGCAACTTGTTTGGAAATTGGTTTTGTATATGACGAAAACCATATCACAATTTATGTACACAATTTATTTATTACAAGGAATATGGCGTCTATTTTACCTAACGGAATGCGGTTCTTTCTAGATAGTTTTTGTGTTAAAAGAAAGACAGGCCTGCCGTGGAATATTCTATTAGGTTACCTCGTTTCACTGACAGCACGTGACAAGTAACGTCTCTTAAACGATTTGGCGGGAAATGTCAAGGCTTCGTATATAGGTTAACGAATTAAAGATTTGCTTTTCTTTCTGTTAAAAATTACCCTTACACTTGATGAGCTTATTTTAATGTAAAACAGCTCATATAATATGACCCACAGTTGGCCTTCGCAATAAAGAGCGTATTATGACATAATGCGTCACGCAGCCCTAGTACGGATTGGCGGACTTCACATGTCTAACATATTTCATCGTCTTTCTAACATATAATATATAGGTTTCCTCACGATGTTTCCTTCTGCGAGCACGTGGTAAGTCAACACTTTAAATTGCAAATAAACAAATTCATTGGTGCCGGCAACGAAGATTGGGTTACTAGTGTAGTTTTCAAATTGGAGCGACCAACGCAACGTTTACTTTTGTTAAATATTGTTTGTGGTTTAGTTATAGATTATAAGACGTAAAACTTTTTTAGTAGGAGGCACAAAGGAAACACAGATACTTAAATGTAATTAAAAGAGGACAAATACAAAAAAATCCTAGCAAGACTTCTTTTATTTCTCTTTGTACGTTGTCCTTATTGTATATGTTGTACGTAGTGTTTGGAAACCTTGATCCAAAACGCGCCGACAGAGCTATTCACGTTTGACAATAGAGGTTCAAAATTAATCAGACAGAAGCAAGGGCTTAGTTCGATTCCAAGTCAAATGAAAATCGATCCTTAATGCTTTTTCTTCAATTTTACAATTAGTGCTGTAAAAACGTTTAAAAAAGAAGGAGGTAATGGTATTCTTTTTAATGCCTGCGGTGCACTTATGGCACCGCCATTTACGAGTATGAACGATGAATGGAATTCGATAACATTTGTTAAGGCATGTTAATGTTGTTGGCTCAATCCGGACCTTGTTTCTGAACTTCTTGTATCATAAAATATGTACATCAGGGAACGGCTAAAATCAAATGAAAAATGTTTGTTGTATGACGCACGGACGCGTTTATGACAGGACTATCCACTACTAGGTAATTACTCCTAATTATATACTTAAGATGGTAAAATACAGACGACTTGAGTCGAATTGAGAGTGGAACCACCTTATTTCTTGAACTCGGTTACAAATCGAAAAGAGACGATACAAGTGCATGATTACACTACTATTGCGATACATGTATAATACATGTCCCGTTGTTACCATACAGAGGTTATCTGATGATCGAGCTGGAAGGTGCCCATAGGAATTCCCATAGTAATTAGACAAGGCAACCCTACCGAGTTTGGGCTCATTTGATTCGATCTTTTTAATTCGTTTTATTAACAAATAATAAAAGCTTGTATTTGCAAAAAGTTTTTTTTAGTTAATTATTTCTATTCCTATAAAAATATGTGAATAACTGTACACAGTATATACAATATGTGAATGACTGTACACAGTAACCGCTCATGCGTCTACTTCTTCCCTAAAGAGGTACAGACTAAGCGAGAGAGTTATGCCACTGAAACCCGGTGAAAGTGACTGATCAGCGTAGTTGATTCAGAAAAAAAAGAGTGTGCTTTAAGCCACACGACAAGTAAAATCCGATCACACTTTTCATGTATTAGCATTGTTTATTAAAATCACTGTACAAAATTGCACATGTCCGACGAAATTACGGACGGTGAGGGACTAAAATTATTGTATAACATACATGTCCACTCCCGCACACATCCCTGCAGTATCGATTGGATCGGACACGCGATGGTCGCATCAGCCACATGATAACAGAGCGCGGGTGACATATTCACAAACAATGTCAAATTGAGCCGTCGGAATTGCGTTCTTGTTACGTAAGTGTAGTATCGATTGATGCAACCCCGTTCAAGTTCACGAGCCTCGTATGAGTTCTATCATCACTTCGGAACATTTAGGATAGTTAAATGTCAGCCCTGTAGTATCTCTAGAATAACACTACGGTATCCCCTGCCTGTCGTAGAAGGCGACTAAAAGGGGTCTCGGGTTCACTGGGCGACAAGGGTGGGGCCTTTGTCGTCCGCCATATTGAACCCGGGAAGAAGGCGACATCGGCTGGCCCGTGTCATCTTGCACTGCGGGGGCATAGAGGGGGAGGAAATCTTCAAACAGATACCCCGCCTTCTGGGGGGAAGACGGCGGTTATGTGGGGTTGGGTTTTTACCCACTGAAACCTCCCCGGTGGCCCTTCCTCGATGCATGGTGAGGGGCTCCGGGATCTCCAGTGGAACGCACCGGAGCCCCTCTGCACTGTGCTCAAGGAAAGCACTTCCCGGTGGGAGGGAGGTTACTCCCTCCCCCCCTGTGCCCTCGCAGCGCAAGGCGACACGGGCCAGCCAATGTCGCCTTCTTCCCGGGTCTACCTTGGCGGACGACAAAGGCCCCTACCCTTGGCCCCTTTTAGTCGCCTTCTAAGACAGGCACGGGATACCGTAGTCTTATTCTTGAGAGCTCAGTTCGTTGGCACTGTGCCGTTGACCGATAGCGTACCACTGATAGGCCAATAGTGTGTGTGTCTGATGGTTGTGAGTTCGAATCCTATGTCGTCTTGAATGAATTGGTGACAATGTGGCAGGGAAAAGATGTCTCTGTCAACCCTGCAAGTGTTAGAAGACTTTGACAGTTCTTATTTTTCGTTTTCTTGTTCTCGTTCTTCACAATTGACTTGAGATAAAATTGAGATGTAAGACAAAAGTGGTGGTGGTTGTTTATTGATGAATAAATTAAAATTTAGTTCTTAATGTTCCACACAGTGGTAGCAGTAGAGCAGCCAGCTTGGACCGAAGCACCGGGGGCTCCACAACTACACTGAATTCGGACGAAGACAACATCAATGTTGTAGTCAGGTATAACACCCTACCCACCACCAACCTCGCGGTTATATGGGCCGATACGCGGGAGGGTACGCGTGGGTCTGGCCGTACCCACACGCACCTGGACACGTACGTATCAGACCATTTAGTAGCCTAGCGCGCAATTCATCATACAGTGGGCATGTAGTCAGGTATTGTATAGTCAATGTATTTAAAGTTATTCCAAGACGATGTCAAGGGACAGAGTGAAGTGGAAACCGAAAATCAGGGAAGCTTACCCCGCCACCATGTGGGACCAATAGCAAGAAAGAGAAAGAGAGAGTTTGATACATATGTATTTGTACGTACGGCTATTATACGGTTGCTTAGCAACAGTTAAGTAACTATTATAAATAATTACTGACAGTTTATATATAAATAGTAAATTCAATGCTCCTATTTATGGATTAATTAATTTCGTCTATAAGGCGACTAGGATGTTTTAAGACATTCAGCTATCGCCGTTTGTTCCTAATATACTTATTTACAAATTAGAGTGAGACCAGCAAACGAGCAGGAGCGCAGTCATGGTGAACGAGAAGTCCTGGAGTTTCCTGGTAAGGGCCAGGTTATCTGTCCCGGCACCATCGCCGGACAGAAGCACAAGGTCTTCTCGTACAACGTCGTCTTTGAACCTGCCGCTTCTCAGGTAACATACATTATTTTTAATGAAACTAAAGCATCGGGAACCTAACATAGATGTATATATGAATTTGCACAGGCCCTTTCTGTAAATATAGAGTAACGGCATAGTCCACCACACGACTCTAGTGCGGATTGGCAGACTTTACATGTGTTAAAAAATTTCTAACGCATGTAGGTTTACTCACGATGTTTTCCTTCACCGCCGAGCGCGTGGTAAATCAACACTTAAAATTGCAACAGACAATGTCATTGGTGCCGGCACCGGGGATTGAACTCGTGTTGTTATCGTACTACGCAACTTGAGTCGACCGTCCGGATACTGAGCTCCCACGACTCTATCTATTATTATCTATTCTATTTAACTCTAAGTTAATTTTGCATTGTTTGATCATAGTAGTAATACTAAACATGTCTGTCACAGGAAGACGTTCTAGAATATTCGGGAATAAAACGGCTGCTCGAGATGGCAGTGGAGGGGTTCTCCTGCACGGCATTTTGCTACGGACAGACTGGAAGTGGAAAGACACACACACTCACAGGACCTCCAGGACTGGTAAGACACGACTCATATAAACAAAACATAGGTTGATATGTTCGTTCTTTAGTCTCCCTAAGATCTTCTGTCCTTTTTTTTACCACGTTAGTTGAAACTTCAGAAAACTAATTTAGAACGTAAACTTTAATATGAAAAGAAGAATGGAGGAGAAGGAAAGGACGTGATCAAAAAACAAAGGGAAAGACAAAATTAATAATTTATTTTATTCTGTAAGGCTAACAACGACTAAAGAAGAAAGAAAAGGGCCAAAACTTCAATGGTAGGCAGGAGTTTTTAGTCCGTGAGTGTAGGACACTCCTGGAATGCACGGGCTGCCCAGGGTCCATATTCTCTCTTTGCGCAAAAAATAAAAATATCCAAGCATCAATAGCCTAATGGTCTGCGAAACTTAAGGTCGTAGGTTAAAATCTTCTATTAGACTATTTACGTGAACTATATACGTTATGATCAATCTATCTAATCTATCTATCGTATAACATAGTACGCGAGTTATGATCTATTCTGCTCTTGGCCATAACCCATGTCGCCCAATTAGGGCTTTGTTAACAAATAAAGACTCGATTAATGAATTGATTGATTAATTACACTACCTATTAATCGTTACAATAATAACGTCTATAAATTGAATAACAAATAGGATTAGACAATATCGAACGTATCAATAAATCAGAATTTTATAGTTCTTATAGTCCTAATAAAAGAAAACATAATGAATGTGTCAATCAATCAAAAGCTTTTCTTTAGTGTTTTATTAAAATACAACTATTACAAAAAACGATTCTTCACGCTGAAAACCCGCAGTACTTGCACGGTTGTTCCACATTACACGTTCGCCACAACATAAGTAATATTAATAAATAGTAAAAATCTTTATTTAAAACCATAACAATCTTAATAATAATATATAACGACACTAGCAACATTAATAATAGGTTATTGTGGCGCTGCTACTAATGCCCACCCTCCAATCAAATTTGACATTTGGATTTTTTTAAGTATAAAATAATTATAATTTTGAAATTGTATTATGTATGTGGATCTGCGTGTGTGTGTGTGAGTGTGGGCGTGTGTGTATGCTTGCGTCTGCTGAAATGATTTTAAAATTTGGTGTTTATGTATATTTTCAGTAAATTCGTAATTTAGACTTAGAAACCACTTTGTAACTCTTTTTGTTCTCTTTGTTTACCCTATTATAGATAAATGGACTTTAATAATTATAACTTCTATTAAGTATAATTAAAGTTTAATATATCAAAGTATATACAAGTAGTACCTACGAAGTATACAAATTCTCTATCAGACTAAATCCGATGAAACTGTCAAAGTCAGCTTCTTTGGTTAATCTGTAGGTAGTAAGGTTCGTTCGTAATAAAAAAAAAACAATAACACATTTCTAAAATATGACTTCGAAGTCTTGAATGCCTTTTTTATAAAAATAGACAAATATAGCATAACTTACCCCAAATTAATGATTTAAATAGAACAAAGGTCAGATAATAGATAACCAAACGTTATGTATACTTTACCGTTCAACATTCGATGGGCGTTTAATGTTTATCAAATATTAACAAAGGAAGGTGAAATGTGAGGAAAATGTAACTTTTCAGGTAATTTTAGATTTAACTAATGTCCTATAGTTCTAAAGCTTTCACATTTTAGATTTCAACTGCGACAAACGATAGTGGTTTAGTGATGGAAGTGATAGAAGTTGAGAAGTGGCAGACGTCTTAGGTCGCTTAGCCTAAACCTCAAAAGGGAGGATCACGGCGAAAGGGCCGCCGATAAGAGACCTCGGCTTGGGTGGTTACTCTGATCGCGTTTGATCCAAGGGCGCCTGAGAGGGACGACTCGGTTGGTAGTTTTTATCGAAAGACGTGCAAATAACTAACTTTAAATACGTCAAGTCATCGGAAGACGTGAGAGCGTATTTTTGTAAATTTTCAACCGACTTCAAAAAAGGAGGAGGTTTTCAATTCGTTTGTATGTTTTTTTAAATAACATAACCGTGGACCGATTTTGATGATTCTTGTTTTATTTGAAAGCTGACGTTTCCCATTCTGACAGTGGCCATAAGAAAACCATATAAGTCAAGGAAATTAGCACTGAGTATGTGTGCGGCACATGGACGAATAACTCAATATCACACCAACCGATTTCGATACCTCATTTCTATTGGAAAGGATGAAGTGTAGTGTGATGTCAGTTTGGTTAGGTTCTGGTTAATTCCACTGGGCGACAAGGGTGGGGGCCTTTGTCGTCCGCCAAGTTAGACCCGGGAAGAAGGCGACATCGGCTGGCCCGTGTCGCCTTGCACTGTGAGGGCACGGGGGAGGGGAGCAACCTGCCCCCGGGAGGTGCTCTCCTTGAGCACAGTGCAGAGGGGCTCTGGTGCGTTCCACTGGAGATCCCGGAGCCCCTCACCGTGCACCGAGGAAGGGCCACCGGGGAGGTTTTAGTGGGTAAAAACCCCACATAACCGCCGCCTTCCCCACAGAAGGCGGGGAATCTTTCTGAAGATTTCCTCCTCGTTAACAAAAAAAAAAGGTTCTGATTAATTCAGTTTCGTAATATTCTATTTGAATTCGGTTTCTATTATTACTCGTAAATATACTTGTTGATTTAAAAAATTTAGGTTAAAATACACCATTTTCGTTTCAGTCAGGCCTTCAATAGATAATTCATTTAACAAAGACGCAAGGTTTCGTGGGTGTTTTTCTTGTTTCTGTTTCGTATAGTTGTTGAGTAGATTTTTCTAATTTCTTTGCACAGCCATAAAACATTGACAACAATTGCGGCGTCCTCGCTTGTCAATCGATCGTTTTCGTGCCGTCGAAAGACGCCTCTATTCGCACATTAACGAGTTGTTTGTACAGTCATTTGTAGCCTTAATAACATACCTTGATTTGTGGCTGTTTTGATGCCTGTCCTGATAGATTTCGAACTCATATAATTGTTAGTAATGAAAGTTATTACGGCCAAAGTAATAATTCTAGTCGATTTTGACTGCCGTAACATTCCTACGACAACTCCAAAAGACTAGATAATCTGGACAAACTAGTTGTAGGGAAAATCGAGGGAAAAGTCAACATCGCCTATGCAATTTAAATTTGCCGTAGTTTCAGTCTTTTAAAAACTTTCATCAGCAGAAGTTTCTGTGATAGCTTTTTAGTAAAAACTAATTTGCATTTTTGAATATAATTTATTGCACAACAATTAACCAGTACATCACAACAATACATTTTACATATTGATATTTGTATCTTTTGTAACAAAACGCCTGCCAAACGACAACGAGCACGATTGTGCGAGCTAAGATAATATAGGCGCCGGATCTTCGTAGTATAACCATGCTTTCCAATGGCTTTCAAGTTGGTTTTTGTTGTCACTCAACTTTAAAAAAGAGGTTCTTGATTAGACTGTATTTTTTTATGTTTGTTACCTCAAACCTTTCGACGGGGTGAATCGATTTTGATCTACTTTTTTATAAACCGCCCAAGCCGAGGTTAACCCTTACCGGGGGGACTCTTGTGTCGAGTTACTAGCGATTGAGATTCAGGCTGAGCGACCTAAGAGCTATGCCACCTCTCAATCCGGTGAAGCAGTTTCTCTGGCCAATCTGTGTCATAAAAAAACGATTTTGATGATCTTTCTTTTATTTGAAAGCTGGTGTTTATGCTATTTGGTCCAGTTCAGATAGCGGCATTCGCGAGAAAACCATACAAGTCTTAAAAGAGATCATCCAAACGTTGTAATTAATGTTAAATCTACCTACCATGTGATTTGAAGTTGCTTTTTTGTGTTTATATGAAAAAATACCTGTTCCTTATTTTAATTATGTGATGAAGCAATAAACATTCTTTCCTTTTTCCGTCTGCGTCAGCATCTCAATTTATCTCTAGGTGGGATGGTGAGGAAGCAGTAGATTTCATTATTTAAAAAGTTGTTATACGCCACAGGTTGAAAGAGGAGCTAGTCCGTACTCCCCGGAGCACGGGCTGGTGGTGCGCTCGTTCCTGTACCTGTTCCAACTGATACGAGACCGACCCGAGTGCCATTTCGTGCTGAAGGCTTCATTCTTAGAGATATACAACGAGAAGGTAATATTTCCTACGAAAATACAGCTTCTTCTTGGTCGAGACCTTCGAGGTCTTCGAGATCCGAGTGGTCGTGGCCATGATCCGGTGGGTTGGGCAGCAGACAGCACCCGCCGCACGACGTCAATCGGGCACATTCGTCGAGGGGAGCACTCACCATACACCGCACCTGATTCATCCATCCATCACAAAATACAGCTACTCAGTGGTAATTTAAAATGGTTTACAAGTATACTGTTCGCAATGTATACCGAAGCTTTGTTCTTTGTCTATGAAACCAAAAATAAATAAAAATATAAGCAAAAAGTAAAAAAAAAAAATTAAGAACCTCGTTTTTTGAAGTCGATTGAAAATAATTAATCTAATTCCAGGTAATAGATCTTCTGAACCCTGGAACATCAAGAAAACCCTTGCAAGTCCGCTGGTCCAAGGAAAGTAGAAGCTTTTATGTGGAAAATCTGTTCACTGTCGACTGCGTGGAACTGGATGACTTATTTGCAGTCCTTGAAGAAGGTATGCATATTAATTTTAATGGTATTTTAAAAAGTATATAAACTACAACTGGACGGAAACAGACGTCTACTAATGGTCGGTCATTGTGAATTTAATTTTTGGATAATAATGATAAATTGATTGAAATGTAACGGCGTATTTAGAAGATATTATTGTATACAAGACTATCGTACCCAGCGCGCTTCGCCGAGCTAGATTTTGCTTTATTTTATTTAAACAATAAACTTACATCATTAAATATTTAATTTAACTCTCATATAGTCCGTTTATTAGTTTTCTAAACAGTTCGAATCGTTGAAATTTAAAAACAATGTAAGTGGACGAAGTTTAAACTACCGCCGTATTATTAAGGGATGCTCTAATTTTGTTCTTGTTAAAGGTACGCGGAACCGTGCTGTAGGCTCGCACGCAATGAACGCCCATTCGTCTCGCTCGCACACGCTGCTCAGCGTGCGCGTGCGCCGCGACGTGCGTAGCGAACGTGACGTCACGTGCTCCACGCACGGCAAGATCAACTTCGTGGACCTGGCCGGCAGCGAGATGACGAAGCGCACGCACAGCACCGGCAAGACACTAGAAGAGGCTAACAATATTAATAGAAGCCTAATGGTGTTGGGTGAGCCTTTACTCATGACTAGCTGCGCCTCGCGGTGTTACCCGCAATTAAGCTAAATATAAGTATTATTCCAGCTATAGTGGCCTTACTTCACTGTACAGTATTACCTAGATGCTAATGTCAAACATGTAAAACAAGGGAACTTTGAGCACACATCATAGGTATATTTTCATTAACAGGTTATTGTATAGCACAATTAAGTGATGGAAAGAAAAGAGGCCACATACCTTATCGCGACAGCAAGTTGACGAAGCTGCTAGCAGACAGCTTAGCGGGGAACGGGGTCACGTTAATGGTAAGATATATAGTATGTAAAAATAAATTAAATTTTATAACTATTGCAATTTTAAGCTATTAAAATACCTGTATTTCTCAATTCATTCAAACGTCGTTTTTTGACGTTTGTTATCTGTCACATTCTAAATTTGCCATATAAAAATTTTAAATATACAATTTAACCTGTATATCCTAGTAACTGAACAAAAGGGTGTCCTTGGGTTGCTTTTCCATGGAATGATCATCCTTTAAGTATTTAATGATTATTTGTTTTAATCGTCTCAGATTGCGTGCATCGCGCCAACCCGATCCAACCTGAGCGAGACAGTCAACACATTGCGGTACGCCGCTCGAGCGAAAAAGATCAAATCGAAACCCATAGTCAAAATGGTTTGTAAATCTTCTAAAGACAAATTGTTGCAGGCGTATTGAAGTAACTGAAGTCATAATGCTATTTATCACTCCAGAGACCTTGCCTTAGTTAAATACCTTCACGCTAAGTGTCAGATCAAAATGTTACTTGTTCACAAATTTTCGATTTGTCACTTTTCTTAATCTTCGCAGGCAGGTTTTACACAAAATGTTGTGAAAGAGTCGTCAGCAATCTTTATGATTTTTCTCCACATTTTTTCCAACGCCTACACTTTTAGACTTAGCAAATATTTTAGATATAAAAATTGTTAATCTGAAACTATGCTGGTTTTGAATAATCATATTTTTAGGACGCAAGAGATGCATTAATTCTGAGTCTAAAGAGAGAGGTGGAACTTTTACAAGCTGAGAATCAACACCTAAGGACAGCTCTGCACATGCAAATCGATTATAGTATGGATGGTTCAGGTATGTTAACACTTTCATTTATTTTTAACTTCATTAACTGCAGATGCGTTGCCAGCCCAAAAGGAAAAGGCACTTTTCTTGAAGGTCCCAAATTGTACAGATTCGGAAACACCGCTGATGACTTAGTTCCAAGGGTAATCTGATGATAGAAAATTTAACACTCGTTCGAGTTAAGTAAGCTTAAAAGTAATTCGAATCTCGTCTCTACAAACAGGTCACAGAAACCCAATGACACCGCGCATAGAAACCAACAAACTGTACCAGCTGCCGCAGTCCGAGCTGGTGGAACTGTTGCAACTCCACATGCAGGAGAGCGCCGCGCTGAGGCAAGAGAACAGTGAGCTGTTCACACTGAGGGACCAGCTGTTGCGGGACCACGAGCTCATCAGCAGAGAGAATGAGCGTCTGCTGAAGAAACTAGAGGATGTTAACTCGTGAGTCGTTTTGAATCAGCCCGTATCAATCCACTGCTGGAAATAGGTCTAGAATTTTTTCTAAGACATGTGAAGTCTACTAATACGCACTAGGACCTCGTGACGGACTGAGCCCTTATAATCTTTTTATAACGAAGGTTTGTGCCCAACAGTGGGACATATTTATAAAGGTTGTAAGTTTAACTTTTAAGCCAGCAACTCATATAGATTGCCACCTTTTTCCACCACATTTCGTTAAAAAGACAAGCTAAGACGTCTTTTTATGTATTATTTATGAGGACTCCTCGTCGATATAAAATACACTTGAGAAACTATTTGTTTGTTATCTTGATTTGAAGTGAATAATAAAATTGTTTTTTAGGTCATTATTTGGAATGTGCTGAATTTACATGATCAGGTCAGTGGAAGTGCCCGAATGTGTATGCATATACCAACACAACAGCACGCATGATGAATGTTTATCTAAAATTTATATTATAACTAGTTTAATTACTACAGATAACGAAAATAAACTATTTAGATTGATAAATCTAATCATAATTAAAATAAACAGCTAAACATTTTTTAAAACGCATCATTTTTTTTGTACTACCTCCAAAGACGGGCTTGGTATCATTTAATTGTTTTGCATGGTTAACAAATATATATGTACATACTCTTTAATATGTTTTAAAGAATCACTTCCAAGACGACAACTCGTATATAATGTATTTTAATAAAATGTGAATATTCTTTTTCAGCGTTTGTATTCGATCACCAATAATCCCTGCGCGACCAACATACTCGGAAATTAGCACCAAGGAACCAGACATTTGGACAAACCCGTCCACTTCATCTGCAAACAGTATTGCTAGTAGAGAAAATTTTAAACTGTAAAATTTTTATTTCTGATTTCGACCATTATTAAAACTCAATTACTTTAAAAAAAAATTGTTATAATAATTATATACCGATTTTTTTTGTTTCATCATAGTTTTATATAATGGTTTTCATCTGTTAGTTTTCTGTTCATTTATATCTATCATCACGTTAAAGTGCCATTCAAGATATTCTTCTTAGTTATGTTTGGGAAATAGTAAACTGACGTAAAACTTCTTCGTATAGTATATTGGAAGAGCTAAAATATGACCAACGTTACCATATATACTGCTCATATTTATTTCCTCAGAGCAGCAGTTGTACAGCTTTAGGATATTAGATCGGCTATATATTCTAATCAAAAACGCGGTTCCAAGTAGGAAGAAATATTTAAATAGTTTTTAGACTGTTAATTTTAAGTTTCGTAATTAGAATCAGAATAATTTTTGGTTGTGAACATTTTATACAGAAAGCATGCAACTGGCGCAGAATGTACAATTACTGTAGACAGCATTGCCCTTGCTTCAATTCTCTTCTGATGCGCCCTATAGTATTGCGCATCACAAACCTTTTGCTTGCAAGCAATAGTATGTAAATTACAATCATTGCTGTTTGCATATTCCCGGGACACACGCTTTTATTTTATAAGGGCTATAGAAAAGCAGTGGTTTAACTTAACCTAAGTATTTAATATGAAACTGATACTGTAATTAATTAAAAATGTAAACAAATTATTAATACAAATGTTTTAAATAGCATAGACAGCTAGATGTATATTTATTGAAGGTATTAGAAATATGACTAGGTATCTAGTAGAAAATTGTAATTCGACAATAAAATATAATGTAGAGATTAATTTGTTTTTGTTTTCATTTAAATGATAATTTGGTAATATAATAATAGAAATTAACAAATCTTTAGTGTTACGGATAGCAGCCAAAAGCTAGCAACTAACAGGTGGGCGGAACTACTTCAATTTTGGTGCAAGTATTATTGCAATCTATGGCTGATATAAATTTACATATATTGTCAGAAACGATATGCTGAAGTTGCAAACTTGTAGACATTGATTTTCTCAAATTTGATACAGTGCTACAGGTGCTGTCAAACTACTTCAATAATATTCTTCTTAGCTTAAGCTTTAGCTGCAACATGTTACCATACTTTTACATAATAATGTGGTGGAATGTATCTAGTCATATACCTTCTCAACTGCAATAAATCAGTCCGTTACAATGAAATTTCACAGGCAAAGAGGATGGAGATACATACCCATGCATGCATTGGATTTAGTAACAGCAAATGTATTCCTTAAACTAACAGTATACCATTTTCTTGTAAATATAAATATTATTGAGTTAGATAGTGATTAGATAATGATATTATATCATATTGTGTCTATATTGATTCTTTTATTTTGACAAAATTACAGTGTCATTACAGTTGAACCAATGTGATGCTGTAACTAAATAATATTTATATATACAAGAAAATGGTATACTGTTAGTTTAAGGAAATCATTATCTCATTTTCTGTAAACAAAATATGAACTGTAAATGGATAAAAAAACCATGAAATGCAGAAATAATTTTCTTTATTACATTTATATCTTAAAATTAGAGAACATCATCCATTTGAATGTAGTCTTTGTATTTTCAATGTTAAGTTATATTATTTCTTTGATAGATTTTTATAAAAAATACAAATTTAATGGCCAGTGTCAACTGAAGGCATTGTTTTATAATGAATTTCAACTTATAGAGATTTATAATGAAAGGTGGTGCACTATCCCAGTAATCACTGCATAAATAGCAGTTCAATAATGAATGAATTGTTCTTATGTGTGAATAAGAAAATCCCTTCGATATCGAAATATACTTGACATTTCCAAAGCACATTATTTACATTTCACAGTTAGTCTTTTCGGAAATAACCGTTTCATTTATTGGCACCGCATTTAGCACTAGTGTTTTCTAAAACCATATTTCTTTCTCTCGTAGAACAAATCAGTCTTTGAACTACCTAGGTTAACAATCTTCGGACAGCCATCTCTCTGGAACAAAATAAATACAAAACAAAACAGTTATATGATGCCCAATGAAATGAAAAAATATTTTCATCCGCAATCCTAATCTATTGATATATTATTAAAAAATATGTAAAACCACACTTACATCTTTTTCTTGAATAGTGCATTCTTTGCAATAGTATGCATCTGAAACGCCGGGACCACCGCATATGACACACCGGCCTTGATACGAACCGTAATTGCATTCATCACAGATCCGGACCAGCGTGCAAGGTCGCACGTATGAGTCACAAATAACGCATTTGCCATCGCATTTTTCACACAGGCGTCCAATTGCTTGTAAAAAATGAAATATGAACTTAACTTGTGACGAGCATAAGAAATTTTGTCGTAGTATTATTTAACTTACCGACACCAGGCTGTTTTCTACAGAAAATTAGATCTGGATGATGCTTAGCCATATCTTATAATTTTAAAATAGTTTTTCAATTAACAAAATTGTAAAAGTGATTTAACAACAAAATATAACCTTAAAGATTATCAGGCTTTAGTTTGTTTTCTATATTTTTTTTAAAACGTCCGCTTTTTGGAATTGGTAAAAACTATGTTATCATACTGCCACAATGGGTTACACGGCCTAATAACTATTTTTTTTATTAAAAATGTTCTTTTCAGTATTCAGTATAGTCTTTGTTTTTTTATTAAACTTTTTTGATAAATATAATCTGATCTGATGATAAGATAATCACAACGTAAATGATTGTCACATTATATCCATATCAAATACACGTTCAAGAAGCCTTATGTTTTTTGAGCTATTGCATATATGAACGAACATGATAAAAATGTCGTATTGTCACTCTGACAATTGCGGTGCCATTCTCACGTGTGGAAATTGTTTTGTGTTCTCTCTTGGCTTAGTTTATTTTCGTTTTCTATTATTTGTAAGTTGAAATGACCGAAGACAGTGAAAATAGCGACAGTGATGGTCAACATTCTGCTGAGGAAACTGAAGAAAAAGCGGGTGAATGCGAAAATGAGGTTACTGTAGATAAAGAAGAAACTGTAACGTTTAAAGATCTGGTAAGTTTTTTAAATATTTAAGTGAAGGGCCAACAATTCAACATACAACATAGTATCCTACTCAACAGGAGAGATTCAAGTCAGTTGTTAGCTTAATGATGCAAGCCCTCTGGGTTCCAATTCTCGACCACGGATATACATCACAAGTCGGACGCCTCGCTACCTCTGATTAGTGACAAAATATTCTTACAGCTATATTATTTTGAAGAACTATGCTCTATAATTAGATATATTCATTTTAGTGGAGATTTAGTTTGCCTTTTTTTAATTTGAAGCAAAAACATTTATATTTTATTTTGTATTATTTGAATTTAACTAATTAAAATGATATGTATTCAAGGGTGTGGTGGATGTGCTTTGCGAGGCATGTGAAGAATTAAAATGGAAACATCCATCAAAAATTCAAAAAGAGTCTATTCCTATAGCTCTACAAGGAAAAGATATAATTGGTCTTGCTGAAACTGGATCTGGCAAAACTGGTGCATTTGCTTTGCCGATATTGCAAGCACTTTTAGAAAATCCACAGAGATATTTTGCACTTATCCTCACCCCAACAAGGGAGTTGGCGTTCCAGATTTCAGAGCAGTTTGAGGCACTAGGTAAGATTTGAAGAATAGTTTTTTTATGCTTATTTTACTTGATAGCAAGTTTTTTATGAAAACATTGCCATAAAATTTGCCTACATCTAAATAATATAATTTAGATGTAGTTAAATAAAACAAACTATATACCACTCTTGACACCTCATTAAGCAATGGTTTGAACACAGCTGCAGATATGAGAAAATGGCAATGGATCATCAAGACCGCCTGTTCCCACCATTCCGGTCATAAGATTTAGGGAACTAACATGAAGAGATAAAAATTACAAAATTAGGTAATTAGGTATTTCAAAAAAGTTTACCGCTAAATAATGTGTTAAAGGTGATTATTTTTTATTAAATTAATTTATAGTTTTTTTACATGTGTTACATAATTTGCAGGAGCCAGTATTGGTGTTAAATGTGCTGTTATAGTCGGAGGAATGGACATGGTTGCGCAGGCTCTTATGCTATCAAAGAAACCGCATATCATCATAGCAACACCAGGTCGGCTGGTAGACCATCTGGAAAACACTAAAGGATTTAATTTAAAGGCATTAAAATTTCTAGTAAGTGCACACTTTAATCTCTATAACAGATATATCTTTAATCTATATAACAGATGCTCTCTTAACTGTCTGAAGTTTGGATCTCAGTTTTTATACTACTCCTAGGCCTCCAAAAGGAGGGAACGCAAGAGCGTCATCTTCCCCATTGGTGCGAATCATGACCTCCACGAATTACGTTGCGGATGATCGCTCACCACCTGTTGCGGTCATCAGCAATGTGTAATGTCTTGTGGACTTTGTGTTGATGTTGTTGCTGATTTTGTCTGTCCAGCACTTGGGGCTCCTCCCTCTTGGTTGTCTTCCCTGTACTTTGTCTGGGACCAGGAGTGTTTCCAGTGTACCATTTTTCCTGGCTGGTCAGTTTCTTGAATACAAAACAAATCAGTAGGTTAAATTTGTATCAGGTTTAATAGCTTTTAAAGCTTTGTTGGTAAATAGGCTTTGCCTATTTTTGCCAACAAGTAATAGCATATTTTGACTAAATAATTATAATTCCAGTTACATGGGCACTATGGTACATACACCCCACTGTTGAACTTAGGCTGCCTGTTACTTTCACTTTACAACTTTAACTATAATTTATCAACTAATGTGTACGCCAATGTATATTGCATTAGGTAATGGACGAGGCAGATCGTATATTGAATATGGACTTTGAGGTGGAAGTGGATAAAATCTTGCGCGTGATACCACGTGAACGGCGCACCTATCTTTTCTCTGCGACAATGACCAAAAAGGTTCAGAAACTGCAGCGTGCCTCATTACAAGATCCTGTCAAAGTGGAGGTGTCCACTAAATACCAGACTGTTGACAAATTACAGCAGTACTATCTATTCATACCCCTGAAATATAAGGTATGCAATATTGATTGAAAATAATTGTATTTAGATATCTTTGAGACTTGATTGGGACATAAAATATTGTGTTTATGCGTAATGAATTGAATAGGGCTCTGAAATTATACAGAGTATTAGGAGAATGCTTCCCAAAACGAAGACAGACAATATATTATATAAAAAAATCATATTTCTAAGTCATTATATATGTTAAGTAACTAAATGAAACAATAGTTGATTTTTTTTAAATTAGGATCGATTTTTTCCCATCCCATCATCAAAGGTGTCATTAGAACTATTGTCTGATTGTTTTCAAAGGGTATTAGGAGACCCCTAAAACCCTGTATGTGGGGTGTAGCACAATTCTGTGTTGGTGCATACTTGGTTGGTGAGTATATACAGGATAAGAGTGAAAGCATGTGATATATTAACTTGCAAAAAAGATAAATAGTGATTCTTGTCCTTGCTGGGTTCCGCCTGGTTGAAAAGAAATGCTAGCTCATTTTTTTCTAGATTGTGAAAAGGTGTCATTGTTTACCCCTTTTTTTGTAAAAATTCAGAAGGGGATAGACATAATACACAAAAATAGAAAACAACAATGCAATAATAATAAATGTTTACTTATTTTTTCCAAATTATATTTAAAAACTTAATGTGCAATTGTGACTAGATTTTGTCAAAGACTGGTATACACTATCTAGACTCTATACTAGGGTACCCTGTCACACAGGTCACCAGCCCCCGACCTAGTTATATTCATTACTGTATTTATTCATTGATAACTGTACATGGTATGCAGGATCGTGTAATAATAATAACATGATACATGATAACTCAATCAGTTTTCCTCGACGCCAGGACGTATACCTGGTGCACATAGTGAACGAGCTGTCGGGCAACTCGTTCATCGTGTTCGTGTCGACGTGCGCGGGTGCGTTGCGTGTCGCGTTGCTGATGCGCGCGCTCGGCGTGGCCGCGGTGCCGCTGCACGGCCAGATGTCCCAGCAGCGCCGCCTGGCCGCGCTCGCCAAGTTCAAGAGCAAAGCGCGCTCCGTGCTGATCTGCACCGACGTCGCTTCCAGGTATTGTGCTGCTTTAATCTCGTTGGTACCGACAATTTATTTTAACTCAGATTATGGGTATATTCTGCTAACTTAAAAACTGCATTAAAAAACGTGTATGCTTGACCACACGACTGACATAAAACTTCTTTAGCTCCATCTATATGAATATATACATGATATAATATATATAAATGATTACTTTTTTGGCTCCTACTAGTGTGATATAGGCAACAGGCCTGCACTATGTCTGAGATATATGAAGAAGAAAGATAATATAGGCGCCAGAACTTCGTAATACTATTATGATACTACGGAAGTCGCGCTACTATGGAAGAGAACGTCCATGCGTGATGCTGTTTAATGTTGGATCCAAAAGATTTGAAGTCGATTTTATTTCAACTCTTAAATATACATTCACATATTGTGCGCTAGCTTCATAATATAAATTCTTTTCCAGAGGTCTTGATATCCCCCATGTTGATGTGGTGATCAACCTGGACATCCCTCTGCACAGCAAAGACTACATCCACCGCGTGGGCCGCACAGCTAGAGCCGGCCGCTCCGGAAAGGCAATTACATTCGTTTCACAGGTATTGCTCAAAACTGTGTAGTTCTTCTAAGAAAAACCTTAATTGGTTACAAAAAAGTAGCGCAGTTTATCATGTTGTGGGTTTGATGGCAAATTATACTGTACGCGCTGTCTGTCTGTGAAACTGTCTTACTGTGGCCATTAGGAAATCACAGACGATAAATACTTTTAAAATCAAAGTTAAAAAGTTTTACTTAGACAAGTCCACCTAACATCATTTGTACTGTTATGATATATATATATATATGTAAATATATTTTACTTTTTACACACGTTTTGTCTTTTCATAATATATATTTTGATTTTGTATGTAAATATTTATTATCAGTATTTAAGTATATCTACTTTTTATAAACTCCCGCCACTTCTTTTTATTATTCCTCTCCATCCAAAGGTTGCCTGGAAGAGATCGCTTTTAGCGATAAGGCCGCCCATTGTTTATGTATTTTAATTATATTTTCTTTTTTTTTAATTTTATTTCATAAGTGTAAACAATAAAGAGTTTATAAATAAATAAATATAATTAATGGTATACGATCGCGCACAGTACGACGTGGAACTGTACCAGCGTATCGAACAGCTGATCGGCAAGCAGCTGCCGCTCTACCCCACCGAGGAGAGCGAGGTGCTGGTGCTGCAGGAGAGGGTCGCTGAAGCGCAGCGGCTCACCAAAATTGTAAGTCGTGTTACCTTGATTATGCTATTGTATGAAGACAAAGTCTTTTTAAAGACTTGTTACTACCCGTGTATATAATAAGGACTTGGCTATATTATCATAACCTCTGCTCGGTATTTTTTGTAAATCATGTTTTTTGGCAGTTATATTTAGATACAAATTACATAATCATTTTCTTGGTGTAACGTCAAACTCATTGACTTGCTGTTTGTTGCTTAGCAACGCCATCTACTGAAGGATACTTTGTATACCCTATACCCGGATAATGTAGTAATATAGGACATTTTCTAAAAAGAAACTTAGCTAGATCGATTTATCGCCCCTGAAACCTTCTACATGCAAAAATTCATGAAAATCATTGCAAGCCGTTTCCAAGATTCAGATCTATACAAGAATTGCTCGTTAAAGATATTAGATAATAACCATTATTGAACACAGCTACATGTGTAAAATTCACAATTATACTCACTATAGCAGCTAACCTTAATGATCGATCACATTTCAAAATATACCACTTGTACTTACGCCTTTATTCTTCTCAAAATGTAAGTGAACTGACAACATTTTTGTCCTATATGTAATGAATTGAACTAATCGATTGTTATCCGTAAAATAGCAACTTTTATGTTGTATAATCATCATCGAAAAGTTTGTTTTTCGGTTTCTTACATTCAAAATTCACTTTCTTAAAAGTGCGAATGGCACTATTATTGCATTTTGGATCTAAAAGATTATCGTGACGATTGGCATCTCTGTGTGCCCCGCTATTTTCAAAGGCCTTGAAGCTTATAATACACCTGTTTAAAATGATCAAATTGTCACCCAACCTAGGAGATGAAGGAGCTGGAAGACAAGAAGGGCTCCAAAGGCAGGAAGCGCGGGGCGGAGTCGGAGGACGACACTGAGGAGGCGGCCGGCGTGCGCCGACGTATCCGCGGCAAGAATCCTGGCCGCGGACGAGGCTCGGGCAGGAGGAAAAAATGATTAAAATATTTTGTAACGCAATTAACATTCAATCCTTTATTTTCCCCGTAGTTTTAGACCGTCGGCTCACTGCTTGCTGTTTCACTCTGAGTCACGATATTGGAATCCTATAAAAACAAAGGGAAATGGTTTTCCAGAATTTGCAATTTAACTTAAATGCTGAACTGGGGACATTCAACACTCAGCAGAGGTTAATCACTTAATCTGGTGAGCCAGTTGGTTGATTGCAAGTTGTCATTTTTTACGAAATTCATTTACTTCATTTCCTTGATATTTTTGGGATAACGCGAAGTGGCATCGCTGCAGCCAGCAATAATAAATCACAACATTGTTTCAAATGTTTTCTCTTTTTTTAATCATTATTTATTATTTCTATACAAATAGAACTGTACAGTGAATTCTTTAAATTATTATTTACCACATTTCATCTGCTCTCACGATAGACTTTTTACAAAAATGAAAACTATCATAACCACGCACGGAAATAATCGAGATCGCGCTCTACATTATACCACTGAACAACGCTTCGCTACAGGCGACGCTCGCAGCGGCCAACAACCCCCTCCCCTCCCCGCCCACCCTACTACACCATGACCGCCCTGTGTCGCCGGGCATGTTCTATATCGATTATATTAATCAATTAAAAATAATTCCATCAATTAATGTAGATTTTATTCATTTATTATTCGATTGGTGTAATTCTCGCATCGATATCGCCCATGCCCTGACATTACACACGTCCACAGCGCCAGTCGACTCCGTAACACCTTGTCAATTTCTCCTCCAGAGGTCAAAGATTGAATACCTTGGTTGCCCGCGAGTCTCCTGTTACCACCACTGCCCACTCTAGTAGAATGCTATGCTATTCAGAGAATGAGGTCCTTTACAGACGACTACTGACTTCAATGACTTCAGTACGATCGGCGACTTCACTAAGGGCAACCACCATTTCGCTAAGGGCATACGGCGGCAACTGGCTTTAGGAAATGACTGCAACCTGTACAGTAAACTGTTAAAAACTCATTACACAATTCAGTCGGTTTACAACCACCGTCGGATGTTCGACGAGTCCAAGCTTATCAGAGTCATTGCATTGACATAAATCCATTTATACGTTAGCTAGAATACACTACACTGTTGTAAGAATCTCAAAGTTATCGAAATAAGTCACAAGCACAATAATTACATCTTGACTACTTCGCTTACATTGTTATAGGATAGCGGGATGATGGGGAGGGGAGGGGATGTTGGGAATTTGGATTTCTCGCTCACCCGGTGAAACACAAGTGTACGCACGTGTACGCTGGTATTCAAATACAACAGAAGAACCAGCTGTGCGGTGCTACCTCTTATTCTTATAACATATTTACGACAATCCAATGACTATAACAAGGGTGGACACCTCCGACGCTGGCTTGAACAGTTAGTATGTGGTTAGCGCCTATGAAAAACTTACAAAATCACACAACGGTCTCACGTAATGGAAAACTTGTCTCGCCGAATGCACGAGGAGGCGGACATCTGGCAGTACATCTATTGCTATTTTCGCTATACATTATAATAAACTCTCCCACTATGTCATTTGACCATTTGATTTGAACACCTAAGTTCTTAACGAATATGGTATAAATTATTGTGATGTTTGTATTGCCTCGTTATAATTAACAACAGTACAGTTAAAACCACACCCTCCACACCTATTGGGGTAAGCAGAAATGACGGATACGGAATCATAATTTTAAACAGTCCTTGTCTCTCTCACTAATAGAGAACCATATAAAGTATCTTTCTCAATCTTAATTCTACCAACAAAGTTCTCTTTCAAGATGTCCTGTTTTTTATGCCACAATTATCAACTATACGGCACTAACATAGTTCAGTGTGAGCACTGAAATAGTATTTGTCTATTGCTTAGACTTTTATATTTTAATTCTAAGAGAGAGCTTAGAGAAAAATCAGTTTAAATGTATCTTGAGTTAGTGTCTTATCTCTCTTAGATAAGTAGAAATTTGAAGTAAGTTATTCTGCTGTGAAGGAAGCCACCGCGAAGCGTAAGGTTACAATTACACCGATATCCTTCATAACTTCACTAACCAACGATTTCAACTATATGATGGCGGTTCTTTGACATTTCTTATATAGATTATATTGTTTTTACGTAATTGTTGCTATTTTTAAGGCTCAGTAATTGTATGATTCAGAATATCAGGTGGTACTCACTGAAATATCTCAGTGTGTCGGACACTTCTAGTGATAAGCTTAAGTTAACTTTAGTTACTTAACTAAATACGCAACGTTTAAATCCCCCACATTAAATACTAATCTGAATTAGTATGGTTATTAATTTCTCGTGTTTTCCCTTTGTTGTAAGTGACAAAATATCTCTATTGTATGCATAGCACAAAATATTTTATATAGTATATTTATAAAATAGCGGCCCGTTCCTATTTAATAAAGCTATTTTACATGTTGACAGTCGCTAGGCGGCTGTCAAAAATTTGTTTTTCGCCTTCTAATGTCATATTTTCGTTGTAACAGAGGTAACGCATGTTTTCCTTATTGATATTTTGTACGTCAATTTGTAATTACTTTTGTCAAGCTGATACAAAATATAAATTGTGTTCATTGTAATTTATGTAAGTACCTATTTATTATCTGTTTGTCTAATTACAGCACGATAATAAATAAGATCGGACGTCTTTCTTATTGACGGTTTATAACATAAACTTTTTACTGAAGTAACGGGAAATGCGCTTAACGGCGCCGAGTGTTTTAGTATAGCGATTACACTTTTATGTATTAGATGTACGAATAAGTTTCCGCCGTTTCCGGAAAGATTACGTTAAAGTTTTTATTTAACCGGCTTGAAAATTAGTTTGTTCATTTTCATTAAGTTCACATTAGCATGATATATTTTTTCCTTATCAAAAATGTCTTAAATTGAGCCAACTAAGTGTGATATGAGCTGTAGTAACTCAGTGTCCGTGCCGTCGCCTCAAGTTGCATAGTACGCTAGCAACCCGAGTTCGATCCCCGGTGCCGGCACCAATGAATTTGGTGACTTAATTTTATGTCCTGATTTACCACGCGCTCGGCGGTGAAGGAAAACATCGTGAGGAAACCTAAAAATTCTAAGACATGTGAACTCTGCCAATCTGCACTAGGTGTGTGTGGCGGACTATGCCCTTATGCTCTCTTTACAAAGAAGGCTTGTGCCCAGCAGTGCCACATATATGTATAGTATATAGTAGTAAGTGTACGAGAACTTAAATTTAAAGGATCTGCAATTCAGACAGAATATAGACGAAGCATTTAATAAGGATGCCTTAGGGGGCTTCAAAAGTATAAAAAAGGTAATTTTCAGGTAAAAGACAAAGTTGAAGGCCAAAAATTTACCAGGACGCAGATTTGGAGAAATTATTGGAGGAAAACTCGTCTGCCAACACACAAAAGGAACTGGCGCTTTCCTTACACTTTCACAATATTTTTTTTGACAAACGGCGGAAACTTATTTTTACACCAGTTAATTAAGCTGCATATCAATGTTTAAATGCGATCACGCTTGTTGGAACTGAACGTATGAAATTAAAGGTACATCGGATCTGTGTAAAAGAGCTTTGGCAATCAAATGGTTAAATGTGACGAATACGTGTATAACTAAAATAATGCGTACCGCAAATCTTCCACCAGATATACAAAAACTTGGCAGTGATTCACAAGCATCCCATCTTTCATATTTTTGTTCAATTTAAATGCAAGTAACAATTGATAGCATTTACGACTCTATCAAAGTGGGAGAGTCTGTTATAGTTCTGCATTTCTTCGTATATTCTCTTAGCTATTTTGGCTTAACTTACACATACCAATGTTAGCGTTTGCTACCTATTGTCTTTGGGATAACTAATACACTACCGAGTTAAATAAGTTATCAATTATGAGATCGATTTACACAATCTTGTCTTAATCTAAATTTTTTTACATAATACCTCCCCCCCATAGATTACACAGCTCCAATTATATAAGTATGACACAAATCAAATTGACAGGATTATATAAGGTATGTTCAATGTCATATGCTGTGGTATGCATAAGTTAGCTCTTAGTATAGTTCAAACTAGTCCCAGTCACTACAAAACAAGTTTATAAACAAACCGCCCGGAGCAATATCGAATGCCATTGTGTCCGCAACTGACGGCATGACTAGCACAAACGATCTTGATAATAATATATTTAAATAAATGAGCTCTCACGGCTTTGTTACTATACCGGGGTAGACAGATGCGATCGCTATCGCATGGGGCATTAATTTTGTTTTGTACTTAAGTAGCCGAAAGAAAGAAACTCAAATTACAATTCGATTGAGAATCGTACCGCTGGCCACTTGGTTAAATTTGTCTATCAAACATAAAAAAAAGGATTTATTAATGTTATTCAATAATAAAAAAAAATTGTAAATAATTTTGTACACAAGATTATTATCAAAATAATAATAATTACGACTACAGAGGAACGGTATAATTTATTAAAGGCATTCGTAATTGCTCCGGGCGTTCCTATAATCGATATCACATTTTTTTTAAAATACTCGCCCCTAGGGGCCGGACTAAAGTTATTGCATCACATGATATTCTCCGCTTCGTTCTGCGACCTACCCACACGCTATACAATAAAACAACTGCCAGAAGAGTGCTCTTTACACACTTCTATCCCCTCTGCCGTTCCCCTTCAGGCTCCACTGAGAGTTATCCGGTTGTCACTATAATCTATTACGATATGAACATTATTTGAGTTGAGACGTTTTCGTGCAATCTTGTATTCACTTTTATAAAGTCGAGTTTTAAATAAAATAATTTACGGCCGCCGCATCATCACAGAGATCGACGGGCCCGTTCCATAAATATAATACTCGTCACGGAATGAAAGAGAATTTAGTTTTCCATAGGTTCACTTGCAGTGCCCGAGCTTGTTCCTGCGTTAGTTCCGATACATGCTGGCGCGTACAGTCACTCACTGAAGTTCACTCGCGATATTGAGCCGTGTGCCAGGTGATGCACAATGTCCGCTCTCAATTCAAGTCACGGTCTTCTAAGTACTTGTACTCGAACGTGAAGCCTTCCTTTTTCCTCTGGCCCCACTTCTCGTAGTCGAAGTATATGTATGTTCCCTGAAAAAATACGAGTATTGCTTCAGACCACATGACTGCCTCCTTCACACTTCTTTATTACACATATCACATACACAACACACACACGATATCACTGACGACGTCCTTCAAAATTTAAAACACAGTCTTATGACCATACTGGGAATCCCTTTGTTGGCAGGCAGGACAGTCGACGTTGATATATATAAAATCTAAGTGATAGTATTACAACCTAAGTGCTATGGATTCCGTAAAAATGAATAAATAATATATACATGATTGTTCGACACAGAAATAAAAATCTCTTGCTCCTACAGTGTCATACAGACAATAGGCCTGCACTGAGTCTTAGGTATACGAACTTAACTCTCTCTTGCTATCTTCACTAACTTATATCTCCTTTTAACTTCCCTTCATCTCGCCCGATCGCTCTTTTCGTATATCATTGTTTTTTTAAACACCTTCTATATGTGACAATATTAACTTACTCATCCCACAAACAGCAAAGAGTATTACAGTAATAGCGGCTCATTGAAACTTTACCACAATTGTTACAATATCTTTTTCCTCACCTGCTCGTACTCCTCGTTGATAACCTTGGGTTCCTCATGCCTCTGGAACCACATCATGTACTTTGTGTGGAAGCGCCAACTTTGCTTCTTGAGCGCTTTGGCTGCGAGGTACTGCGCCTTCGTGCCCTCCATATAGTAGAATACGAAGAACAACGTCTCAGTGGAAAGCCGCTGAAAGAACTCAATCGAGTCTGAGTGGGGTATGAGCACCTGAAAAGAAAGGGTTGCTATTAGAAACCACAATGAAAAATAGTCGAAATTAAGTTAATTCGGTTGTTAAAATGC
This sequence comes from Meandrusa payeni, assembly GCA_029286785.1. Lineage (NCBI taxonomy): Eukaryota > Metazoa > Arthropoda > Insecta > Lepidoptera > Papilionidae > Meandrusa > Meandrusa payeni. Next base: position 12,988,410 of record JAGSMX010000027.1, read on the forward strand.
TGCAAAAAATAAAATTATTCAATTACCCTTCTTAATTTTGAAGAGTGATATTAGAAAACTTCTGCATACCCACATACACAGACATTTCTTATATTATTTACATACACGCACACACACACACACGCTACACTGCACACCCCAAGATATACATATATATATTTCTTTATAAATGTATAATATATATAAGACGAATACTGAATAACAATAAAAAACAAGAATAACTATGTGTTGGTCTGTATTTGAAGGAAACCACATTAAAAGTTTATTCCTGTTTTTATTAAACAATGTTATATAAATTAAATAATGACTATTTCTATTTTACATCACTGATATATCTTTTTCAATTATGTCACAACAAACCTCCATAGACTTCACTATGGAGGTTTCGTACAAATTAAAATTAAATAAATATTATTAAAATAATATATACACGATTGTTCCAGAGAGAGAGAGAGAAAACCAAAATCAACTTGCTCCTACAGTGTGATACAGACAAAAGGCTTGTGCTGTGTCTTAGATATACCAAACGAAACATCTGTCAACATCTGTCTCTATCTTCACTAACTTATAATTATCTCTCTCTCAACTTCCTTTCGTCGCGCCCCAACACACTTTTCATAACGAATTCACCAACTTAAGCCCACTCCTCAAGGCAAGTGCCACTGAAGCAGTTTTATATAAGTTTTAGTATAAGATTGGATTTTGGCGGGATTGTCCGTGGCCGATAGCTGATGTAATATAGAGTAACTTAGGTTACTTGTATCATAGAAAAATTTAAATGTAATGGTAACACCGCGGGACGCAGCTAGTTTTGTATATACCGAAATTACCCGAGGGGAGTGTAGTTGTTGTGATAAGGCTACTCTGCCCCGCGTGGATACTCACTGACCTGGTTGTAGTAGACTGGCGTCTGGCAGATGTTACGAGGCAAGTAGATCCGCGTGCGCTCCGAGTCGGACGGCTGAGGCATGTGGTAAAACGACGTATCCATCATGCGGAACTGTAATTGGTGCTCCTGAAAAATGTATTATTCTGGTGTAAATAATACAGGTTGTTAATAATTCTCTGGCCCATCCCTCTTTACGGATGCGGGGTTTGGGCTTTGAAAAATGACCTTGGGAAAGTTATTGAAGCGTTCGAGATGTGGGCGCATATTGGGTATTGGATAGACTTCGAAAGTGACAAATAAGGAGGTTCTACGACGAGTCAACGAGAAGCGCAAATTATTGGAGACCATTAAGATAAGAAAAGAGTCGTATCTCGGTCACGTGCTTAGGCACGAGAGATATGACCTTCTTTAACTTATTTTGTTTGGCAAAGTCGCTGGCAAAAGAAGCGTTAGTCGTAATAAGATGATAAGAGAGGACTGGAATTGCGAGTGCCGCCCATCTGTTTGGCCTCGCAAGAGACAGAAAGAGATATGGTGAACTGACTGCCAGCCTTCGCTTGTCGGAGAGGCACTTTAAGAAGAAGAAGAATAATCCTAAAGAGTGCACTATGGGTATTACATAAACTATCAATATACTTCGTGTTCGTGATTTTTTTGGCTACTAAAATTTAAACAAACGATACGATTAAAGGAAAATATCTATATGTTTATACAATATATAGCATAGTAAACAACACACAACACGTAGCATACATTACGATATCGATATATTTTTTGCATGAACATCTCATCTCAACCGTCATCATCATAAACCTAACGCCAGCTAATTGATTGTGAAATCTTAATGATGGGATCTATCTTATAAAAGGAACAATACTAACTGATGTTAAAGGTAAAGGCCCCAACGGTGCGACCCCTAATAAAGGGGGGATGTGTGCTTGAGATAGTGCCGCTCCTCTTCTTGTGTTCTGAAAATCAAAATAAAAATAATCAATGAGAATTACTCAAAACTTCCTTAAATTTGTGATCAATATATAAGTGAAATAAAAGGCTTTATTATTATTATTTATATCTAAGAAACTGTGTGAACCAAGTAGTGCACACTTATAGTGTACATACAATAAATACACTGGAAATTAAATGTTATGTCTAACACAATTCTACTGCAATTACGAAAAAAGTGGGAAGCAGCATGTAGCGTGCGGTCTACTCCGCCTGTAAGAGACTGTAGTCACGATCCTCAGCTTTGAAGAAGTGTGTATGAGTGTGGGCGATACCTGTGTGTGATGCGCATCGAGCCCCGCTCTCTGGACGGCTTCTTGCGCCATACTTTTGAGGGAAGCGGTGCCGCCGGGCGCCGGCGCGCTGGGGGGCGGGCTCGGCACGCCACTGCGAACACATCCACGTACTAACGTCACTCACCACTCCGTAACTAATACAAATTAACAACACAAACATCTGAATGGTCTAACACGACCGTGTCCCGGTCCGGTCTACTTCCGTGATCTAGTTTCCTCGGCGGGCACCTTGCTCTAGTTCAGGAGCTGCTCTTTCAGTTGCCTGGCTCCATCGAGCGAGACAGTCGGCGAGTTGAGAAATAAGGAAGGGCCTTGACAAAGAACTTATAGGGAGTCAAGAAGGTGCCGGGTTTCGGCACATATCACCGCGAGGTTGATGGGGCCACGGGAGGTCGAGGATATAGACCAAATTACTAGGAACATCCGCAACGTCGAAGTACCTAGGCTATTTTCTAAGTAAAAAACGACGAAGTAGTAAACTACTCGTCTTAGGCATCCCTTATGGAATCCGTTTAGGTGAGAACCACCACGGTCATCAATTCTTTCACTAAGCACTAGTTAAAGGAGCTCTGTAGCTGGTAAGACTATGAGTTATCCACGGTAGAAAGACTTACCATGGAAGATTTGGCTCGGTGTGATGGATTTAAACATCATATATCATCAAGAAACATAGACGACATCCTAGCTTGTCAGTACAATAGCATATTTCAACTAATATAAACACTAATGAAATCCTGTAGCTAACATTGGAGTTAAGATCTGATTATCGGGATCCGTTTATCGATTTTACGTACATAAAATATAATTATACCAAAATTAGGGTTAGTAGTGTCATTTATCATTGAAACTGTAATTTATTAATGTTTATGTATGAGACAGAAGACGAGGCGTAATGACAGAGGGTACACAGAGGGCACTCACTTATCGGCGGCGTGGTGCCCGTGCGTATGCACGTGTGAGAGTACGATGGGGCCGTTGAGCGTAGGTAGGGGCGCGGGTGCGGGCAGCAACGGTGAGGGCTCCCGTGGCGCCGGCGTCGCCGCCCCCGCCCCCGTGCCGCTCGACGAACTCGCACTAGAAGGCGTTGCTGACGCACTTTTTGACGACTGCAAATCCAATATCATCACAATTAGTTCAAGTAAAATGTGTTTGAACTATAAAAACCCTAATTTATTTTTTATTTATTTACACATATTGTAACACCTTAAACTAAGATTTACAAAAGCCAGCCCTGTAGTTCTGGTCTCGTAGAATAAGGCTACGGTATCCCCTGCCTGTCGTAGAAGACGACTAAAAGGGGCTTCGGATTCAATGGGCGACAAGGGTGGGGCCTTTGTCGTCCGCCATAGTGGACCCGGGAATAAGGCGACATCGGCTGGCTCGTGTCGCCTGCACTGCGAGGGCACAGGGCCCCCCGGGACGTGCTGTCCGAAGAGCACAGTGCAGAGGAGCTCCGGTGTGTTTCTCTGGAGATCCCGGAGCCCCTCACCGTGCACCGAGGAAGGGCTACCTGAGCCACGGGGGTTTCAGTGGGTAAGAATCCCACATAACCCAGCTTTCGCCCCAGAAGGCGGGGTATCTTGATGAAGATTTTTCCCCCGTCAACAAAAAAAAAGTATACTCACAGGTAGGGGCTGCGTGAGAGGAGGTTGATGTATGACAGCGTTGTGAAGTTGCACGATCGACACTGGACCATTCTCCACTATCTCTGCAACAGGCATGGTAACACATAATTAAACGGTAATCGTGTTTTTAAATTATATTTAAATGTGAATGACATAATGATGAAATATGAATACAATTTGATCGACATAATTAACTTAATCTTAATTGTATTTTCTTGAAGAAGGCTAAAAATACTTTTTTTCACAAGAATTACTAACATTCTTAGCAACCATTCTAACTAAGCTTAAGCTTGTTCTCGGAGATGGTTAATAGTCGAATGGTGGATTCCAACCTACGGCCTTACGATAAACATACCATACCTTAAGCCATTACGGTATTGACGCTTCCAATATATGTACAAAACTTTAAAAGCAATCCCATGACGATGTAGTTTTCTACACCGTGAATATTTTAAATTAACTGAAAAATTTAAATGTTCTGTAATATTACCATCATATTTGACCTTAGTTCAATACTTTTGTGTTCAACTTAATAACGAACAAAAATCAAGATAACTTCGAGCAACCGCGACTGCAGATTTTCGTTGAGCTTCGAGAAGATTCTTCCAGATAATCATTGTTTCAACAAAAACAAGATCACGTGGGATCGTATGAACACAACAATCTCGTTTATCAATATACTTTCTACTTCAACAGTGCAAATGTCACACTAGTATATGAATTTTCTTTTATTTATAATTTATATATGTAATATCTTCAAATGATCAATTCTTGGATATATATGTATAAATAGATATACTGAATCCCGGTAATGGCTCCACCGATTTTCATGTAATTTTGTATGCAGGAAGTTTCGATAAATCGATCTAGATATTTTTAGAAAATGTCGTATTATCCACGTATACCCTAATTAGTTCAGTAAATGGCGTTGCTAACAGTAAGTCAAAGAGTGTTTGGTTTGACGTTAGAGACCAAGAAAATTACGCGCACCTTTTTCTAAATCTTTGGTTATAAATACGAACACCGTTGTTTATAATATTTATTTACAAAATGTAGTTTGCCTTAATCACTTTGCAATGTCCAATAACCCACAATTCAAAACAAAATGTTAATATTGTTCCTGGATGTTTTAAACCTGTTATTGTTTTATAAACATATTCCTAAAACTGTAACGCTTACCCTAAAATTGTATATTTGTGTATTTTCCTTAGGTGAATTTTTTGTTATTCTCTCAAACCGTAAAATCAATTGTTTACATGAATTATTTATAAAATACATGTGGCCCATGGATGCTTACTGACAAATCAATAAAATAGTCGATATTCACATCAAAAAATTACAAAGCGCGTGGAAAGGGGTCTTATTTTCAACGAACTATGACCGAACATACGGAAGAATAGATCACAATTTCTTAAACAAAAAGATGATTCAGTCAGATGACTCGGTTATGGCATAAAATCACCAAGAAACCGAGCAAAGCTCAGTCTTCCAGGTGTATCATTATATTTATACTGACGTATCTGTGCATGTATAATTTTTATATGAAACAGGGCAAACGAGCTTACGGCTCACTTGAGAAAGGAGTAAGCTCGTTTCTTAAAGATCAATGAATAATATAGGTTCAGAAACACCGCTTATGAATGTTGATTGCACAGGACAGTGTGTGGAAGAAAGTTACGCGAGAAACGCACAGTAGTAGAATGCTAACCATTAAGGTGGTGACTATATAACATACCCAAAATGCTATTGTTAGCGGCCCTACAACTAAAGTCACTTAGTCAGTTATTTTAATTCATATTTTTTACAGACTTACTGTCGCTAACTAGCTAATAACCACTTAACTATCTTAACTGGAAGGAAAAGCTATTAGCATTAAGTTCCGCTTTGTACATACATTTTGGTACAATAAAGAATCAACAAACAATGAAAACGCACTTATGTCAAGTCACTCCATACGAACGGGATGGTTCGCAACAAAATACCTATTCACTGCAGTATAACACCGGCCACGCTCCGTGTAATTACATAACCGACATTGAACTTCACACAAAAACATTACAACTGCGCAATATAAACATGAAAAACAATGTATTTATTACATTTACACCGTGAGAAAAACATAACACATGCACTGAAAAACCATGTTACCATCGTCCATGTTTGACGTTTGCGCGGGAAAACATTGTGACACAGGGGAAAAAGCGAAAGGCTGTGATCGTTGCCGATAGAGCCTCGCGACTGAGTCACTGAGAGAGCGGGTCGCCGTGTCACGTTGGCAGCGGGCCAAGAGCGCTTGTATGAAACATGGCAGTCCGCCAAGCCGACTGATCGCAATTGCATCACCTCGGTCGTTTATCTCGCGTCATTCACGACTGATAAGCGCAGCCGTTTGTTTTGTAAACAACGCGGCGTACAGTTGCCGTGGCCGATAACTGTTGTTATTGTCACGAGCTCTTTAACGCAGTATCTCTTATTCTTTTTAACGAATCTTTGCGGCGGTTGCAGTCCGACTCAAACCAACTTGGATCGCACCGGATTACGTGAGTTCGCAGCTCCTAACGGGTCACGGTAACTTTCGTAAAAGGCAGTACGAGATGCGTTTATGCGATTTGAGTGCGTGTGATTGTGGGCAGGATGCAGAGGATCGATAACATGTGCTCTGGTCATGATCAATGATCTGACACGTATGTGTCCGGGTCCGGTCTACTATAGAGATCTGGCCTCCTCGTAAGGCAACTTCCTTAAGTCCAGGGAATTTGCTCACCCTTGGCAAAAAGGACCCGCTAAAAAAGTCGTCTGGCGCCGTCGAGCGAGCTGTTGTGGTGTGTCGTAGAGCCTCTTAAGGGGAAGAGCTCCGAATGGTGAAGAAAGGCAGAATTACGATCTATTAATCGCTGGTTCGACTCCCATTCCGTTTGTACCAAAAAGGTGCCTGTTTATTTTAAGTACAACAAAATTCAGCCCGGTGTATGGCGTTAGGTTTACCACCTCTATTAGTTATTGTTATTATATGTGACTTATTAGTTTTATGAAAAATGGACAGCGAATGCTATATCTGTCTACCCCGCTAGTGTAGCTTATATATTATAGCCCCGCTTATAATTACTATTAGAAACATTATGGTACTCATAACATAAGTAACAGGTCAAACGCTATTACGCGCAGACGCCTTTTTATATATTTCCGAATTATCGTAGGACTATTAAGAAATAAAATTAATCAGAACCTCAGCAAACTCTCTTCAAACTACTCTTGAAGTATATCCTTTCCAATAAAAGATAATTCATCAAAATCGGTTGGCGTGATATTAAGTTATTCACCCCATTTCTCGCACACATAGTTAATGCCAATTTAAAGCTTATATGGTTTTCTCATGGTCTCCATATTGGACCAGCTATCATAAAAATCGGTTCACCCAGTCGAAAGTTATGAGGTAACAAACATGCAGGCGAATCGAGAACCTCCTGCTTTTTAGAAGTCGGTTAATAAAATCAGATTTGATAATTTGTTACATTTAAATCTGTTGGCAAACTATCAACATATTTTATGTACGATTTCCGGTGTTTTTTTGATATCGTGCCAATTCTCCATTTGTAACCAGTCACATATCCGGCGATACGTGCCAGGACTACGTCAAAATGGAATTCTGCAATCCTTGCCTCTGGATTACAGGTGCAATTGTTGTCATCTTCATAGCCAAACTGCATTACAATAGTACACAAATAATACAATACATCTCATGATTTGTGTGGTAAATGACGAATTTTAACACCACGAGTGTTCGCATTTCTCTCTCCAGCTGACAAGTGCAAACAAGACGCTGCGCAGGATTTTCTAATAAAAAAATCCTTTGCAGCAGTTCTTTTTTCAACCGACTTCAAAAAAAGAGGTGGACCATCCCTATCGGGCACCTTCAGGTCGGAATGCTTACGCGTAAAAGTAACCGACCAAGCCGAGGTTAGCCCTCACCAGTGGAAGCTTTGTGTCGTGTTAGAGAATAGAGATTCAGGCTAAGCGACCTTAAAATATAAGCCATTTCAAAATTTCACTCATTATTTTTTCATAATGTACCTAACAAAGTATAACTTCAAAAATTCTTTGCAGCACCACTTTATTACTGAAATCTCTCATAAAAATGATAATTGTTAAAATTTAACGTCTACACAGTACGTGCACGTAGCTACGTATATATGCGTACGCACAAGCACTAAAGCTACGTACATGGGCGCCCGCAGCTACGTATACGTATGCACGGACTAAACACGTACCCGTGTTGTTTCGCTGCAGTAGATGCACGAAGTGCGGCGGACTAGGCGGCAACGGCAGCTTGCTCGGAGTAGACGTGCCCGACGCCCCCGTCGTGTTTATACTACAAATATAAGCTCACATTATATTAGGATTATAGGAGATCATGGTATTGAAGCTTAATGTTGTTATGCAAAGGCTAGCACCCACTGAACGTGATTGAAACTGGAAGAGTTTGATAAAAAATAATTAAAACATTTAATTAATTACGTCCAAATGTTATTATTGTGAATGACGCCTTATGAACCTCGAGATACATGGGTTCATAAGACTAGAACGTGAATAAGCCTCCTTTAATTTACAATGAAGCGGCATCTATAATAAAGCATTGAGTCAAAGAGAGCTTCATAATGAACATAGTAATGCAAAATTAAATGAATAAATGAATTGAGTAGCAAATATTTGCGGCATATTTGAGACTCAATTCATTTATTGGTCATCGACATTGACTAGTAAACATATTACGTGTAGAATTTACGTTACAGCTTAAAGGCCCATTCACTATATTTATTTTGAATAATTAACAGATATATTCATCTCTTCCAGTTAGTAATGCAACGGATTTATTTACAATAATAGCTATTACGACTAACTTTCAACACAGTAATTACTAGTCTATATCCGCCCTGTTTGTACAAGCTCACCGCTCTTTAAGACAACGTGAGACAAAATGTAAACGAATAAAACATATAAATTAACATCAGATATATGCAAGGCAGACTTCACATGCCGTAGAAAATATACTAAGACGAAGTGTTCCTCGCGAGCGTGTAGTCAGTACTTGACCGGGGATCTAACTATAGTGGCCAGCGACTATGCAGCTTGAGGCTACCGTCCGGACACTGAGCTGCCGCGGCTCTCAAAGCCTTCTTTTTTGACGAACTACACAGATTGGCCAGAGGAACTGGCCTTGAGTGCTGCACCGGATTAAGAGGTGGCATAGCTCTTAGATCGCTTAACCTGAACCTCTATCGCTAGTAACTCGGGGTAGTACACAAGGGTACCCCCGGTGAAGGGGTAACCTCGGCTTGGACGGTTATGTCAAGAATTCCGATCCGAGGGCTCCCGAGAGGGCCGAACCACGACTCGGTCGGTTGCTATATCACGGATAATCTAAGAGACATCCAAAAATAAACTAACCACCACTTCGGGGAGCGTTGGCGCTGGGAGAAGTGGCTGAAGAAACTCCAGCAATGCTCTTAACATCTAAAGGGTGGGTTCTCAAAGGCATGTCATCTGCTAACGCGTACTAGGGCCGTGTGGAATATGCCTACGCCCTACAGTGGGACATGTGTATATACTTTTAAATGCAACAGAGAAGCTCATTTACATTTGAAATGGGCAAGCAATTGAAGTCTTTGTTTAAATTTTGTCTCATTGGTTCATAAGCCGTTTTACTCAAATTTCTATATTCTTTTAATTATAAACTACTTTGCAATACACAAGATAAGCATTTTTTGATAATTTCTAACTAAGAAGGCTTTATATAAAATATGCCAAAAACCATTAAGTATAAGTAATTTTTCAACCAACTAAAAGCCATATAAATCTTTTAGAAGAAAAGAAATATATACCTATAGGTAACTTTCAAAACTCATGCACATATTAAACTGTTATATAAATGAATTAAACGGCATTTTTGTAAATAATTTTTTCTTATCAAAGTAATTCTTTGCCGATTGTTTCGAAACCAATTCTTAGATCGTAAGATATAGCGCAATCTTGTATCTTAGGAATTTAAAATAAATTACTCCCAACTATAGAAGTGTTAAGTATGGGGGGTAGTAGAAAATGTCCATTCTAGGCATGTTAAATTCTATATCGTATTTTATGTACATGCAATCTAAATTATTTTAGCACAAATTGAAAATTGACACAAAATAATAACAATCAATAGAAATGGGATGCAAATCAAACCAGTTAAACTTTTAATTCAAAAATAAAAATGATCAAAGCTAAACTATTATTTAGCTAAAAATAATTTGTAACACAAAAGGGTCGGCTCATTCGTGGTAGAAGCTTGACTTCTTTCATGGTATTCACCAGATGGTAGACAAAGAGAAGGAAGGAAAGAGCAGAGGGTACGAGAATGTTTATTTCCTCAGTGATATACTGATTTACGACCAGTTAAGCCGACCAATTCATGCTAACTCAAAAGCCGTAGCGTGACCATAGACCACTAGCGTAAATAAGCTCTTATCGTTATTATGTGGTGGCCTAAATAAATTTTGCTTCATATAAAAGCTTACTCTTATACACTAACTAAAAGCAAACTCTTCTAATGCCGCCCATTCAAGCTATATATAATTTTTTGGTCAATTAAATAAAGGAAAAAGTAATAGCATTTTCACTCTGTGCTAATATTTCTACAACATAGGGCAGTCCGATCCTTATTAACGTGTATTTTTGCTTATTGGATCCTGTAGCTTATTTTTGTATGCAAGCTAAGATTTAATCCTTCATAATGTTTGACCCAGAGATATCATTAACAACTATCGATCAATAAACAGGACTCATAAACATCTATGAAGTCATTGACATCTATGAAATCATTGACATCTATAAATTCATTGACGTCTACGAACTCATTGACATCTATGAACTCATTGACATGTATGAACTTATTGATAGCTATGAACTCATTGAAATCTATGGACTCATTGACATCTATGAACTCATTGACATCTATGAAATCATTGACATCTATAAATTCATTGACATCTACGAACTCATTGACATCTATGGACCCAAAGTTATCCATGAACTCATTATCTATCGGTAACAAATAAGCGGTGCGAATGAGCGGGATTGTTGCATTTAAAAAAGTTCATATAGCAAATACTGTTAATATTTGATAGTATTGAAATCTAGGGATTGGGTATTGACAGGGTCTCAGGTGTAAAGTTTTCTTCATAAATAATGGTATGGGATCGGACAGCCCCGCCTCGCCTCGAACCGGTACAGCCGTACAACAAATAAAGAATATGTCAGTGGACTGACCTATTTGTGGATGCGGCGGAGTTATTGAGCAAGGAACTAACGTTAGTCGCGCTATTACTGACCGCGCAGCTGTTCACCGCGCGTAGGGGCAGCGGTTTGACCGGCTGGAAAGTTAACAGACATATGTTTACTAATCATTGTCCGCCCCGTATTGTGGACAGTTCTGACCTCTTATGTGTTTTAATCATTCAAATACTACTACTACTATAACTAGTATATAAATAATACAATAAATCTCAATAAATATATATTAGTATTATTTAAATGTACGACTATTGTGTGTAACTATATATTAAAAAAGCCATTAATGTTGGCGATATATATGTGATATCCTGGTGATAAGCCTAACAGACTTATTGTTGAGATGTGTTGCATGACCCTAACAAGGAGTACGTATGTACAAAGTAATGTAAAAAGAGGGAGTAAGCAAAGATCAATCAACACCAAAGCAGAAGTATCACTTCGGTACCAAGATAAGTGACATGATGCACCAAATTTACATTAAATAGAGTCCAACAGACAATGATTATATTAATGTCACTTTTGGCATATTAGAAATCTCTTCACTCAAGCGAGAGAAGATAATATCGCAGACACTCCTCTCTAGGGGTTTTTCGTTTTCTCAACTCTCATCTCTCGAGGTAGTGAATTTGCTTAAATACTTTAGTACAGTATTTCAATGTTGACACATAACCTAACATGTACGCTTGGTATTGTTCGAAGTAAACATATGTATATATATATATTTAATAAATACATATATATAATTTATAACTATAGATCTGACATAAGTTCATTCAAGTAAAATTCAAGTTATACTAACTGATATAGTTATACACAATTGGTAAAGAATTATGGTAATATACATATATTTTGTACCATATGATAAAATTATATTTTTTGTAAAGAGAAAAAAAAATTCTTAATATTTAAAATAACAAAAGAGCTCAAAAATATCCACAATAACATAAAAACAAAGTATCCAAATGTACTGGACAGCTACAAGTTTACGGAACAAGTTGAAGTTAATGATGGTAATGCAAGTGTAGCGGATGGAGATAATGAGGGGAGATTGCTTACTTTCGCAACAAGGTCTTCCTTTTTCTTCTTTTCCATTTCTATAGACTCTGTTGAATGGTTTAGTGTGTCTAATGTTGGTGACGCTACGGGACTGATACCTGGAATGAACATAAAATATTTCTATGACATGTGTAATTACTTCCTTGTCAGCCTTCAGCCTTGGTGACTTACAATTCTGAGTTTGAGCTTCAAATACCAGCTGGTATTTTTAGTAGTAATTTTTTTATCTCGTTGATATAGATGCTTATATACAAAAAATATGAAAAAGTAGAAGTGTAGCGATAAACTCACCCTCTCTTACTTTTGGTACCAATGTCGTTAAAGTGGATAGATAATTGTCTATCCCCTTTAGCCCAATGGCTAAAGAGAACATAGACATGAGACCTTATTTTTTTATTGACTCACTTTTTGTGTATACAGTACACATCCATCTCATTGACTCCAGGCTTGATTTGTCACAACGCTACCAGTATCTCAATCAGTAAGCATTTTGCCATACGGCGTTTGGAATTCCCTAGAATCTGGCATAGGAGCTTGAAGAACCCAACAAAATAATATGAGAATAACTGAGTATCGAAACATTAAAAAAATACAGATGAGTTAAGAAACTCCTCTTTTTTGGCGACCGTAAAAATAAAACAACAAAATCACCGCGACATAAAGAACCAGTAAAATATACGATCATGTCAATAACAGCGTGATGTTGAGAAAGTAAGAATGCACCGCTGAATATCAGCGCTGTGGCAGCCTTGTGACACATGCCACATGCCGAGAATTATTTATTAAGTATTTTTCTTTCAGTAAAAGTATTTATTTTTCCTCCTATATAGGGAATAACCTCCCCCCCGGGACATGCTCTCCTTGAGCACAGTGCAGAGGACTCCGGTGTGTTCCTCTGGAGATCCCGGAGCCCCTCGTCATACACCAAGGAAAGGGAGGTTTTAGTGGGTAAAAACCCCACATAACGGCCGCCTTCCCCCCAGAAGGCGGGGTATCGTTTTGAAGATTTCCTCCCGTAAACAAAAAAAAAGTGTTGCTGGTGTCGAGATGATGGTTCACGTCAATAATGTATATTGATTGTCAGATCACCTGATAGCATACTGTTGGGTGTCCCTCGTGGCGAGGTGTTACTGTTGTTGCTATCCGGCGTGGCGGAGGGCAGCCCCACGCCGCTCAGTTCGATCTCGTCCAGTCCGTGGATATCGTCGTATATGCAGTCGTTCTCCTCGTAGCCGGGCTCCAGTGATGATGATATGTAATATTCTACGTCATCTTTTATTCTTTTTATCTGAAAATTTCAACGACCTTGTTAGTATTTTTTTGTTGTTGTTTAGTTTAAAATCAGGAGAATCTGATATAGAAAATCAATTGGTTTGTCATTTATGTATGTAAAATCATTCAAGTTATTTTGCATTATAGCGCGTTCTCTTACCATCAATTATCAACTGCACATACATTGTTAGGCTAATTTAATAAGATGTAAGTAATATCTAAAATATATTATATTTAAGTTAATTTTAATTATGGTGTCTTCCACCACAAGGAAATCTTCATGTAGTGTCAGTTTCCCAAGTCCATCATTTTTTTAAATTCTTTTAAAGCGATTGCTTGACCGCAATTACACTTGATGTTAAGTGGAAATGCAGTCGTCATCGCCTTCACTAATTCAAATTTAAATATGAAAAATAATATCGAAAATATGGACGGTTCAAAAGTATATATATATGCACCCGGACCTGAAAGCAGACATTTGTCAATTGCACAATTTGTTTCTTGAATGGTATCATATAAAAATTATGTAAAAAAACATGGATGCGTGTATCTAATGTACGCGCATAAGAATTACTTCTTTGGCATAATCAAAAAATAGTTTTTAATTACATGCAAATAATTAATTACAATAAAAGGACTAAAAATGATCACTATGACTAAGAATGATCAACACAGTCAATAAATTTCAGTTTCAATTTAATATTGTTGAAAAAATATTATTATATACTATAATATTTATTTATTTGTTCATAAATAAATATTATATATAATATTTTAATTTGTATCACGGATAGATAACCTCAATTATATTTTTTTCAACATTTTTTCACTGCTGCTTCAACATAATACTGTCATAACATTATTTCATAACGCGCCTAAAGTATTAATTCAAAAAAAAGGTTTGTAGTCCTTTTAACTCAAGTCCTTTATGTATGTGCATGTCGGTAATATAAAATGTAAGTGTGTGTAAAAAGTAAAATAAATATTTCATATCATTTCATATTTCACCTCTTGCGGGGTTGACAGAAACAGCTTATATGTGACAAGTGGTGAGCCCACCGCCGTACATGATTTTTTTTTGAAACAGCGAAATACATTCAACTGGTACAAGGCGAATGAGAATAGAACTCGCGACGATCAGATAGTAAACCGCACCGCTCAGCGCTAGACTATAATTTAAAAAATAATGGGTGCGCGTACTTATGCGCGTGAGAAGTTATATTTCTTTTTCATTATTAAAAAAATTGGCTTATAAATGACCGGCCCTATGAGTACATAAACTTTTAAAAAAATATCATAAAAAACTTTTAAAAATTGAAAACCTCCTTATTTTTTCAAGTTGGTTAATAACAGGTTTTTAGGCCAGTGGAAGGACATGCATATATGACATAAATCGATAGCTTTATATTCGAGTGACGCGAGGTAGCTTTGCGTCCAGATCAAGCTGAATTTTACATACAATAGCGCCATCTACCTAAACCATTTGACACTAAAACTATATACCGCGCTATTGCTATACTATTTCCTTCGGGAAAACTCTGATCTTTATCGGAATACGATGACTCCCGTACAGTTAATGAATGATTTAATTAAATGAGTGACATTTTCATATCCATTAATATGGAGTTATTTGAGTGAGCACGACAAATACGAACTTTTCCGAAAAATTACGAAGACAAATCTTTTCTCACTATATCTGTATACAGCTTCAACATGTAATTTTTGTGTTAGTGATGCACGCGCATCTTCAAATTTCAATAATTTTTCATAACGCGCATAAAGAAATACAATTTCAAAAATAATACTTTTACAAAGAAATTTCGAATTTTTAAATAATTTGTAGTGTTAATTTGCACAATGAATTGTAAGTTATTTACTAATATTAAAATTTATGTATGAGGTAAAATTAAAAATGATGGTTAAATTATTAGTTCAAAGCAATATTAACAACAGCATACTAATTGCTACTTAATACTAACTACACAAGATATATTGCAATTCCGTATCTATTCTAATAGTAATATTTTTATTATGTCACCAGAACTATATGGTATAATTTATGTATTAGTATATTTATTTATTATTTAATTATATTATTTTAATCTGTATGCCATCATGCTGGTTAGTTTATACATTTCCTATTGCTGTTTGGAAGAGATCACTCTTAACGATAAGGTTGTGTAATTTGCTTCTTGTTGGTGTACAATAAAGTTATACACAACATACCCAAATCTACAATGATTTTAAAATATTAACATATGAAATAAAAATTAATAATACTAAATTTTAAAGCCATGCAAAATGGTCTATTTCAATTCAGAAATAATAAAGGCTTTCAAAGATAAAGTAACAGAGTCTACGTAAGTGTATATTACATAGTAGGGCAGATTACAGACTTATGGACAAGTAACAATGTTTCTAAATACATAAAACATTACTGTACTGCTATATATTAAATTAAAACCATAACATCCAACTGATAACATAATATCTAAAAGCGCATTCAAAAAATAAAACCGCAAATGATGATTAACAACATATAAAAAAAGTATAAAATATTCCTAACACTAACTTGCTCGACCTCGACTGACATGTTATCGAGCATGCGTAGCAGCGTCTCCAGTTTCTTTATGTGGAACCTGTGCTTTTCCAACTTAAATTTGAGCTCCTCCATCCTGTCCTGCTTCTCCTTATCCAGACGTTTTTTCTTACCGACTAAAAGTGACTCTACTTCAGACTCAAATAAATCAATCTGTAACGGAGAAAGTTTACATTTAGTTAAAACGTAATGACATAGAGTTTTGTAGATGTGAAAAAGACTTGTCTGCTTGTAAATCATGTTCATGATCAATCAACATAAGGGAAATATTGTCAGTATTGTATCTAATGTTGAAGTAATATTGTATATAGTATCAACATAAAAAAAATAAACAATTATACAAGATTATTTCAAGAGAACGGAACTATATTATCTGATTATGATTGTGAAAACAGTGTTTCATTTAGTGTGATTATGAATTTGGCACACAATAATTCAATATATATAAAAGAGAAAGTATGTGGGTATGTTCCATATAGGCTCCGAAAAGGCTGGAATGATATTAAAAGTCAATTAATCATAATAAAAATAAAGCAAAATCTACCCCGGCAAAGCGGACTGGGAATGCTAGTTTGATATAAAACAAATTTGCTGAGGTCTTGTCTGATATGTGTTGAATTTCTCAGTATAAAATGTTACCATTTGGTTATTATTTGCCACTAGGCAATTAGATTTTTTAATGCAATTAGCACATAATACAACATTTATGCTTTGATCAATTTGATACATAGGTAGATTTATCAATTAACAAAAAGGTGTATTGTTAACTCTCCTGTCTTCTGAGTTAACAATACATAACTGGTAATTTTATATTTCTTTCACCTTTTGTACATGCTTATGTAAAATTATATCTCAATGGACATTTTAACATCAAGAAAGCATTACATTACCTTGAATGATAAAAGAATTATTAAATGAATATTTTGTTTCACCTGTAAATTAAGTGCGTCGATTGACGTAATAAGCCACGAAGACATCTCTTCCCGCTCCTTCTGCGCCGGGTCCAGTTTCTGTGCCGCCCCAAGCCCCTCTTTTGAGTATGCCTTGGTTTTTGTTTCACGTTCTACTACCTTAAACCTTTCCATTTGCTGGAATAGAAAGCAATAAATAAATAAAATTAGGCTATGTGCAGACAATCTAAAAAATCTTAATTTAATTGAATGTCATTTAGTAATCCAAGGAAATAAAAATATAAGTACAAATGTATTATATTTATAGCAGAAAGACTGAGTATACTAAGATTATGTAGTGATCAAGGTAATAAAAATTTTGTGCTTCTTTTAGGTTCAACAGAGCCTACACAAACTGGTTCCATCTTTGTGAGTGAATCCTCTTAGAAAGATTAAAAATGAGAGTTGAGAATGGGAGGACGACATTGAGAGTTGCTATAACCAGATTATTTTACAATAGTTCAAAATTATCATTAGCACCATAGGATCTAAACAATGTTCAGCCTAAAACAAATATTATTGTGTACACAAAAATATATATTGCAAGTTGAATAAGCTCAATTTTGACTTTTTGAAAATAATCTCCTATAAGTTTTTACATGCTACTTTGTCATAAGTATAACTTCTGAAAAAAGAACATTGTACAAATTGCACAGTTCAATCTGAGCAAAACCACTCTGCAATTTGCGGTGTTCTCTTTCTATATTACTAACATTGTAAAAATGGACGAGAACTGAATGCTGAGCATATAGACAAACTTGGGATAGGTTTTTGGGATGCGATTTAATGTGTAAAATATTATATGTAAAATGTGTTAAATAAATAAATAAAAAAAAATAATAAAAATTGCGAATGTCATGTTTATATTGGCAACTATTGAATATTACATGAGTAAATATCCATACAATCATACTCTTAATCTGGTGTACTATTTAGCGAGACCAATTTATAATATAGCAATTAGTGATTACAAAAACAACAACAACTGACTACAAACTATACTGTTAAATACATTTTATAGATTTACTTGAGCAAAGTTATCTATAGAAAGATTCCATAATCCAATAATATTTTTAAATATCTCTCTTAACACTTTATTATGGCATAATTTTAATAATATATATTTAACTAAGTTTTTATAACATCATATTGGTATTATCTGTAACGGTGTTATAATTTTTGTTGATTTAAATAAATAAATTAATTAATAAATAATTTACACCCTAATTAATTATTCTTACATTTAATCTCCTAGGATTTTGATTATCTGTGACATCAAACATTATATAAATAGAATGTTAATAACATATTTAAATTGATGTTTGTATATACAATGTTTAAATACAAAATAAAATTAAAAAGTAATGCAAATTTATAATTCCAGTTACAGTGTAAGCCGAGTTAAGCTTCCAATCTTTAATCAACTAAAGTTGTTTTTCATGTGAATATTGTCATATTGTTTGTGCTATTGAAATAGAAAATTATATATTATTTTCTAATACAATTTTCTGCACTAAGACATAGGTATAGCATGTACAATATTAAATTCTCCGTAAATTAGATCCATAGATATGAAAGATACCTAATATTATGTACCAAGAACTGTCTGCATGTAAATGATCACCCATTCTAGGCCATATATTTATCAACATTTAATAAAATTTGTAGTCATTATACAAGTTAAGCAAGCTCGTTATGTAGAAAATGTTATTTACATTAAAAATTATTTTTCCATAGTTTTACAAAAATTGCAATTTATTCATGTTATCTAAACAATTTAGTTTCATACAAGCTTATAATATGGAAGTGCCCTAAATAATGTTTATCAAAATAGTATATTATAACCGCATTAATTCAAAGATTAAATATGTTGTTTCAATATTATCATGAATTTTATAAACAACATATGAATATCTGATAACAAAGGTCATTGCATACATGTTCATTTTAAATCCACCCTCAAAACAATTCAATGGTGCAATAATATGAAGGTGCTGAATTTTAAATAAGAATGTATCTGAATGACACTGCATCATTATTCACTGACTTTGTTTACTATTTGAGAAAAGTGATAGCAAAATTGTAGTAGTGGTATTTTATGTTTGTTGATAAATTCAGTAAACAAAGAGTTTGAATGAGGTTGAATCAAACTTGTTTTACTAGTAATTTTGCTAATCTACTTCTACAGCCACCTACTTTTTAAGCAATGGTAGATCTGTATCTACATTCTTTTAACTTAAATAGCATGCTAACAATCCCTGTCTAACCCTTTGGGTGACAGGTGTGTTTGTATTTTCTACTTGTATATTGCAAACAATATGAAGTCAAACTTAGTGCCCGCATTAATTTGATGTGCTGATTTAAAAATAAAAAATCTTGATTAATCATTTTGTTTCACTCATATAGAAAACTGTTCAAAAGGAATCTGACCGTTGAGCTGGTCCACAGTCTGAAAATCTCACAGTGAGCGATGTAAACGACTATGCTCTCTCTGCATTTCTTGAAGGATTAGAATCCAAAATTAAGAAATTCAATAAAGGTAGATGACATAGCTCTTAAGTCAGCAGGTTGTCCAGTGGGCCGGGCCCCATCGGCTGAGTCAGTTATGATAGATGGGGAAGGAGAGGCTTGGAATGGAGCTTGCACACAGGCCGGAGCATAAAGTGCCCTCCCTCCAGATGGACCGAAGACCTTCTAAGGATAGCCGGAAGTGGCTGGATGCGGAAAGTGGAGGATCATATGTGGTATAGAAGAAAGTGTGGTGTTTGAAAATTGTTTTTTCAATTATGTGGATTTGTTGAGTAAAATACAGTTCATGAATCAATGATCTATAAGACTGAATAAACTTCTGATACATCTTCTACATTTCTATAAATATATAATGTAAAAGAACAAGTAAACAATAGAATAAACAATGTACATAATAGGTTAAGTGATTAGTGTTTGTGAGAATTGTATGTGCGATAATTGCTACACAATGGGTCAATTGTTTGAGATCAACAAGGAAGCAACTTGCTTTTACAGTGATATTAAAAGATTTTTGCCATATAAATATAACCTCCCGTATCCATTTGAGTGAACGCAGACAACGATTAGTGCAATTTCATCAAGTACATTGGATCCTATACTTTTTTAAATATTTCGAAGTGAATGCTTGAATCACAATCACACTGATGTTAAGCTATGTATGGAAATGGAATGCAATGGAACAAAATGAAAATGCATTTCTGGATGGTAAGAGAGACTAGCTCAGTACAAAAGTAAAGTAATTATAGCATAATCCAATTAAATGTCCATAGTTAATAACTAGATGAGATCCAAGTCCCCAACAATTAAATTGCAAATTAAATGCTCAATTATTATGCTATAACAAACTGTAAAACTCATTGATACAAATTGGCCTGAATTATAGGACAATTCTAACTTCAACTTATTCTATGTATCGTTCAAGTTAGTAATGCTGACCCCAAATCATTAAAATATCAAACAGGTGTATTTTCTGTGCAAAGTGACAGGTTGTGTTACAATTAAAAATAATTTTACTTAATATTATCACAAGTAAAAGTTGGATAATGGTCTCTATTACATTAACTGTTGACATTAACTTACATATTCTGTTATGAATCTAAGGATATCCATTGATATTATAAATGTGATAATAGTGTTGATTAGAAAATTATTATTAAGCATTGTTTGCATACACTCACCGTTTCTATTAGTTTCCTATAGTCTAAAAGTGTACTCTTATCCTTAATCTCCCCGGAGGCGATCCATGACTTGATCTGATCCCGTAGCCTCTGGAGTTTTTTAATCTCCTTCTTGAGATCGGCCTCATATTTTTCCTTCTGATTGCTATTCGTCGCATTGTGCACTTTTTGCCAGATGTCCTCAAATGTCTCAACCCCTTCTGTGACCTTTTTTAAACACCTGTCTATTTCACCTGCAACAAAAATTCGCATATGAATAACATAAAACCTGTTTTGACAATGTTCTAAGCAAACGAGTGCATTATAGGCATTGAATTAGACAACCATCTGTGGTATTCGGGTATTACTAATATTGCATATCAACCCCGTATCGTATTAGTGTGCGTCTAGTGAGATCTTCATTTACGATCAACGTAGCATCGCGGCATCTTCAGCTTGACAGCATACATTATCGTGTAAGAATTTAAAATCCTAAATTACAGCTGCAACTGGCTACTGGTGTTTAGTATCAGCAGTGTGGCAGAGGTCTCACTGAACGAACAATAGAAGTCTAGAACACGTATCTACATAGGTTGGGGTCAATCTCTAACCTGATAACATGGCAAATTACCTTGTAATTTCCTTGTCGCAGCCATTGCTATTTACACATGTGGACGAACGTTCCGTACATATCCTAAACATACAAACTATTTACAATAAAATGCACAAAAATTATTGATAAACAGACAAACTACACATCTGAAGCTTTGTTCGAATCCAAGATGGCTACCGTACAACCGCTCGAACTGTTACTGACTAAACGCATCCAGGCCGACTGCCACAGAATAATTCTGCCTCGCGCCTGGAATGGTAATTAGCACAAAGCTTTCATAAATAATTATGAATAAGTTGTCACTAAAACAACAAACTTCAAATTTTCCACAAAATGATTTTAGGTACGTAGCGTAGACCATCAGTCAAGTGCGCAGGCGCAAAATAATAGAGCATGGCATAGACAATATTGTTAGAAAATGACAATTGCTTGAAGATGATTTCGTTTGTAAATTTCTCTTTTCTACTAAAATTAATAAGAGCTTATATTGTTTTTCTTAAAATTTGATAAATTAAACAATTATCATATTTTATAACGCATATCAGTAATAAACTAATTTTAAAAACAAATGCACGCTCTATTTTGCTATACTTGGAAGTTATTCAATTCATTTTGTAGATGGCGCGATTGTAATCTCATAAGATTCTGTCACAAAAACCTGGTACTAGATAGCATAAAAATAAAAAATGGTTCTTTATAGTATATATAGTTCTCTATACTACAATATTTTTATTATAATAGTATCTTATTTATTTTTTCCTGATAGGTATAATAAAGATCTGCAACATGCGCAAAAATTATTATTTCGAGTACCATATAATATTTTTTTGCTAGTAGGTGACAAAACATTTTAACTTGACCGTTTCTATTGTTTCTTCTGTCCCTCTTTGTGCCAGAGATTAGAACATTAAAAACTGTTGTATTATTAATAAGGGAGAGTCTCGTGGAAGGGAGAATCTGCCTGAAATGTGTCAGAATCGCCGTGCCGTCTTTACGACTAGGATAATATGACGCATGTTTTGTTCATTATAAGAGGAAAAAAGAAAACTTTAAAAATTTCACATGTGCGATAAAGATTGTACAGAGATCAAACATCAACCACAGTTGACAAAAGCGACTATTTAGGTATTAATGTGACCGTTAAATTCTGGTGAACTTTCACAATACTAATTTCACTGTACTAATTCAATTTAAGATAATATAAAACAAATCAATTGGTTACTAAAATTTATGCCCTGTGTATGGCAATAACCTCACATCTGTCAAATATAGGGACCTAATAAGATAGTTCGCTGGGGTAAAAGACTGCAAGAGCTATTTTTTTACTTAAAATATAGCATTTCAACAACATTGAAACGCGATCAGAAACATAAATTATCGTTTGTTGAATACGATATGGCTATAACAATGTCTATAAACCGGAGATATAACTGTTTTTAATGACTCTATTATCGTAAACAGGGCTTTAAATAAGTATGGACGGCATTATTCAAATGCTTTGCGTTTTAGGTTAATGAGAATTATATGCTGACGATGACCGTTGATGGTTGAACACCATTTGTGTCTAAATCTTCATATAGGTCGTACTGTTTCTCGGATTTTGTACGTCAGAAACCAAGAAGAATATATTATTGAAATTACGTAGGAGTTAAGCTCAATTGCATTGAGCATGCAACATGTGCGCAAACTTCCGATGTACCACGTCGAAGCAACGTAATTTTTTTCTTGCTCTCTATTTCTTTCTACGTCTTCAGACCTCATCTTTACTAATTCTGCTTACTTTTTTCCAGCCACATCTTTTTTTATAAATCTCTACTCTGTTATTTTGGTTCAGAAATCTTTGTTTTTCTGAATGAACTACGCTGATCAGCCGGCCTCTACAGTTTCACCGGGTTTTTGAGAAGTTATCAGGCAAAGCTCTAAGGACGCTAAGCCTAAATCTAGACGATAGCATTCCGATCCGAGAGCGCCCGTGACGGCTGAATCACGACTCAGTCGGAAGCTGTTATCGGAAAATTATCAATATTTTATTAGGAATTCTAATAAAAGTCTAATAGAAAATACGTGTTTTTTTGCCCATACTACTATTGTATTCCATTTAGAGACGCCAATAACAGGTAGAAGCTTTTTGCCTATTAATAAAATAGATAATTTATGAATAGCTATAAATTTCCGATTTATTTTAGGTTTTTGCCGAGTGCTGGCGGGATTAAATTTCTAAAGCTAAAATGATAATATTATGATGTTAATCGGATACCACCTGTCTGCTATTTACATAATAAATGCCAGACGTATAAGTTTTCTTAACCCAAAATTGTTTTCTTAGCCGACTCCATAAAATTCGATTCGGTTTGAAAATTGATTGCTTTTAATCGTAAATTTATTTAATTACGACTAATTTATACACTCCATTAAAATTTTTTTTTTTCTTTCTTTTTTAGAGTCTTTTGCCCTTTTCGGCACACACATCGATGGCATGAAGCGAGAAAGTCATTAGTCACCAGCTTCCCGCTCCCTCTGAGGTCGGGACAGACAACAGTTAAAATAGCACATACATGTTGTTCCCTCAGTTTAAGGCTATCTATTAATGAATTTCTATACGCTTCATGTTTAACACATTCCCCCATTATCAGGTGCTTCATCCACCGCTTGGCAAATCTCACAGTTCGGTGAGTCAGCCATATATTAAATTACGACTCCGCTGCTATTCGGACCGTACCTTTATATGAGTCGTAAATATCGAAAAGAATGCTCAGGGCCGCATCGCTCAGATAGAAACCTATCGCTAGTCCATTCTTACGCCTTATTGTGTTTATATAATGTGAAAGTACGAGAGATTGACGATATGTTTCAATTTTTTTATTTTCTTTTATTTTAATACTTTTTTTATTTACGAAAGATTGTCGATACGATTTTATTTGAACAGAGTCGATACCAACATAGTTCTGTTTGATTTCAATAATTAAAAGACTCGTGCTAGATCTAGATATCGAACTAGCGGTTCTTTAAGACCTCAGTTTTGGCTTCTTTATTATTTTTTGGGAGTAGCAGAGTTATCGAACTTCTAAGGGACTCTTTAGCCAACCAGCGATAGTAATTGCACGTAGAGTAACGATCCGAACTGAGGGTAAGAGGCATAAAGTAGATTATTTGCCCTGAGGAGTAAGAAAAATAGCAGTCATCATATTATAAATCTGAATCGGCATCAAAGATGGCGTCACCGGATGCAAATATCAATTACTATCACGTTTTCTCATTCAATAGTTACTTCTATTTCAAGAAAAGACAAAGAATTCCACCAGAATTTGTTTTAATTTGTAGTCAATAAAAATTTTACGGGTCGTAAATGTCACGAGGCGGCTTTTATGTTCATTAAAATACATTCTTTACGGACTCAACCTAATTCTGTTAGAAACAATTTGTTTTTGTACCTAACGCATTATACCAAAAATATATAACAGATTAAATAATCCCACTGCTGGACGTAGATCACGCCTAGTGTTTTTCTATTTGTCTAATGAAGAATTTTAAATAGTGAACACCAATGGATTGGAAACATGGCTTTAAATCCTGAATATTTTCTACCGTTTGCGTAGAAAATATTGAGGTATAAAGTCTGTTTTTGTTTTAGTCGTCAATATACTTGTTTTGTGCATTTTTTTTTCTTATTACAACTGTAAACAATAAAGAGTTTATAAATAAAAATAATGCAGTAGGTTCGTGTCTAGTTCTACCTTAATATTCATCGTGTTAGTACAAATATTATCTACCCGCTCGTATCTCATATAGAGTATACCGTAAGTAATGGAGTATATTCGTTTACAGCACAAATAAATTTGGACGAACACACTTACTTAACGAAACGATGAAGCAAGGGTTGTCGATTTACTTTTATTTAAATGGTAACCCATATTGTCGAATTGGAGTTTTTGCCCAATGAAATCCCTTTTATTGATTAAGTTTCCAGTATAGCTTGAATCCCTAGAAGTCGTAATTTTGTACGTTTATCTGTAATCCGCTTAAAGTAAATGAGCGCGATTCAGCCATCTCGGACACCCTCGGGTCGATATATTGTTGCGCCTTTAATTAACTAACTAAATAATTTAACGTCGGTAAATGCCTACGTATATCCGCCTTTGCGCATATCCAGACGGATTATGTCAGGCTCGCACTGACTAAAACCCGACGGTGTTTCTCTCGATGCCTTATGTACGGACTAAATAAGCTGGTTAGCTAATCTTAAAGAAAATCTAAGTATAATTATTAACGTCAACTTTCTGCTGTCTTCATTAGATCGTGCCCAACGTGCCTGAATACGTTTTCATTTTATTTACTGACACGTAGCCCAATACGTGCTGACGTTCATTATAAAGCAGCCAAATTCACGACAGTACAGTGGAGGTGGTGCTGGATGTTTATTGGCTTAAGTTTATTTGGTTTCTGTATGGGGAGATTTTTTGACGCACCTATACGATTACCCAGAGATGCTTGACTGTTTCACCGGATTGAAAGATAGCATAGCTTTTAGAACGCCTTAACCTGTAGTGAGTAACTCTACACAAGGGTCCGCCCCGGCGAGCGGTGTTGTATGGATAGATTAATTCTTCTGGTTGGGTCAATTTATCTGTATTATGAAGACCAGTACTTCCATCTTTAACTGTAGAGTATAAACGAATATAGAGAGTAGAGTATTAACGTATTTGTACTGATTTCTTGCACTGTTAATTTAAAAATAAATTGTTATTTAAATGAGAGAGATGTATGACTTTGTGTGCAAGTGTGTGTGACTGTTTTGTAATTTATTTTATGATTTATATTGTCTTCCTCTTCCTTACTCCTTCTCCAGCCAGGATTTTCTTATTCTTTCTTGCATTGTGTTGTCTTGATTGCCCCTTTTAAACCGATTTGTCTATAAGTTCTTTTTTATATTTCTTACCTTATGATTGGATGAAGCGATTTGAATGATGATTTTTTTCTTGAATTCTTTTATTAGAAAACGGGTGCTTCCCATGTGTTCTCATTCTAATCTGACATTGACAACAATATCCTTCAGAAAACCATATAAGTCTGAAATATGCATTAAGTGTTTACGTGACAAATGGACCAATAACTCAATATCATGCCAACCGATTTAGTGATTAATTTTTTATTGGAAAGGGTAGTTAGATGAGAGTTTGGTTAGGTTCTAATTAGTTCTATTTCGTACTATTCCTATGATAACTCGTAAATATAACGAGGTCCGCACGTAATAACGTTTAAATCGATTTTGATGTCTGTTTTTCTATTAACTCTTAAATATTCTTGTCCCAACACAAATCACACTAGACGTGAGGTATCAATGTGGCGTGACAGCCCTAAGTATACACGGCGGTGTACGAAGGCCTGCAAACAAGACATTTAGCACGTCTCACGACGTGACTACGCCTTTAGACGCCCACCGCCCGCCGACGCGGTGCGGACTGCGGACACACAAACACACAATTACGTGTTTATTTAGCCCATCTCGATACGTGATCATAGCGCGGTAATAAAAATGTAGTCCTACTTGGCAAGGCTAAAAGCCTAACGAAAATATATTTCCATCTTATATTTATTCATTAATAAAAAAGAGCGTGCCTTAGACCACAAGACTGAAGTAAAACTTCTTTAGCTCCGTCTATATATGTTTATATATGCATATCATATACACAAAATATAATATATAGCACCATTGTTCGAAAGAAGAAGAAAATGTGCGCGTGCACTGCAGTCTCTTGCCCCTCCAGTAATATAGGAACTCTCCTTTCTATCTTCACCAAATTAGAAACCGATTTCTATATCTCCACCTCAACTGCCGTTCGCCTCGCCCGATCACATTTTTGTAACGCATAATCTATCTCGAAAGGACCGGATACGGAACGCCTGTATCCGCGGTAGCTTCGGTCTTCGTTATATTTCGGAAAAGTTGCAGGAGAGTCGGCCAAGATGGTATGGCTATGAACTTCGGAAGCCTGAGGAGTCCATTGGGAACCCGTGTCAGTCCCTTGAGCTTCCTGGACCGCGACCATGCGGCCACCCTAAAATGCGCTGGCTGGATCTCGTACGCAGGGAAATGACCTCCACCAATCTAACGGAAAAGGATGCCAAGGACCGGGCCAAATGTAGGAGCAGATCAAGGAAAGCCCACTCTGGCTCAAGCCGGGATTACGCTTGTAAGAAGAAGATTATTTTAAGTCAAGTAAATACGTAACTGCAAATTAATTTTGTCTCTTACAAAATATTATTCGATGACATTGCATTTTTCCACAATTTTTTTTTTTCACTACTAATAATAATAATATAATAATAATTCATTTATTCAAAGTAACCAAGACTCATCACTACTTCAAACAACTACCAAATAACAACCTTAAACTAATGTGTGTCTTACCGTCCGATGGTAAAAATATATTATAAAGATTATACATTAATTAAAACCATTGCTCTTTTACTTACCAATGAATTTATTCGGTGCGAATGTGAAAGTGCGTTATTTTTACAGGGGATGACGTCACGAAGGCAATTAGCCCGCTTGTGTATCCATTGCTGGGCGTCATCAGCATTGATTTTCGATTACGAGCACCGAGCAAACATTGAACACTACAGAAGTGTACAATTACTTGCCCAATGACGTTATCATGTTGTCAAAATAAAAAAAAAAATACAAAACATTTTAAATGGTTTTTCGTAAAAATATAAATCCACACCCACTCTTCTTGCACTGAAACGGGTGAACAGTGATTAGCGTTTATATTTGGCGCCATTTTGTCAAACATCTTGCTTCTTTCTCCTTCATACAACTATTTTTAGTCTGCTTTAAACTTTGACGTCGAAATAAAAGTCGCACGACTTTGGGTGGTCCTGCCCGCTGAAAATCAGCGCTCGCATCCTTGCGACAGCATATGCCGGGACGGTGTCTAATATTGGCATCATATCTTATGTTCTATTTGTCCGTTTTTTTAATTTTTTAACTGTATTTTAATTTTTTTTTCTGTCTTTTTGATGTGTTTTATATTTTGTGCCAATAAAGAATATGTCTGTGTCTGTCTAAATGATTTCCTTAATCCCGTTGATGTACATACATTGTAATGAAACTTAAAATCTACAGTATCTGCCTCTCCATCATTGTCGTAAAGAAGTGTTAAAACATCTGATATTAAATCGCTACATCCTCCTATTGTGTAAGACAATCTTAAGTGCCTACCACAGACCAACCTACGGCTACCAACTCCCCTTTATAAGGCAAAATTCCCTTCTTCCTTGGCAAACATATGAGCTACCATTATAATCAGCGGAAAGAACTGCAGGTATAGTTGGCGGCAAATGAGCATAACGTGGAAGGCATAGCTGCACATGTACAGTCGCGTACGCAATTATTAATTTCTCAAATCTCACGTTTTGTACAAATTACGAATAAAATTGCTTTTGTTGTTACTCTTTTATGTATATGCTAGTTCATTTAAGCTAGATATTACAATATAATAGGGTCGGAATGCATACGCATAACATAGTAACCGTTCAAGCCGAGTTTACCCCTCACCGGGGGTACCTTTGTGTCGAGTTACTAGCGATAGAGGTTCAGGTAAAGCGATCTATTTTATATGCGATAAGAGCTATGCCACCTCTCAATTAGGTGAAACAGTCAAGGCCAGCTTCTCTGGCCAATCTGTGAAGTTCGTTCGTTCGAACGTTCGAAGACAAAAAAAAGTTATTTGCCGCCAACTATATGTATATTGATAAGTAAAAAGAAAACCCGACTTCGAATGAAATCCAACTCAACGGATTAAAAAAATTAAATGCTTTTACGTGCGTAAGCGTTATATTTACGAAATATTACAGTTAAGTTCCAAATAATTAAGACGATGAGATGAAAAGTCACAGACGAAATGAAAACCTCCTTTTCTAAGTCAATATTTCCGATCATTTGCTATGCTAAATAAGTGATGAAGTAAAGCGATAATTATAATTAAATCGAAATATGTGATCTAAATATTGATACGATTGTGCTAAGGTCTTGTTTTTGAATCAATAATCATAAACATACGTCATTTACCTGTCCGCTATCACTGCGTATACAATTATTATCCAGCCAATACAAACCACTCGATAACTTACACAATGAATTACATTCACTCAAATGTCCCTTAAAAATTCTTTGTGAACGTACATCGACCTTAATTTAATCGATTATGATAATATATTTTGTGACAAAGTAAAAATTTTCCATAGAAAAGGATTAGTAGATTGGAGTAGATTAGCTTAAATATTTTTTTTTGTCTTTATTTTTATTCGTCTGTTATTTTTTTATGCGTATAAACTAGCGCTTGACCACGATCCCACCTGGTGTTAAGTGGTAATATAGTCGAAAGATGGTACGCGCTAGTTTAATAAGTGCCTATGCACTCTATTCTTGAAGGCTCCCACGTCGTACTTGGACGGAAAGACTGACGCCGGCAAGTTGTTCCACTCCTTTACTGTGCGCACGATGAACGATGACTCAAATCGCTTCGTTCGGACGCGCGTAACATCGACTATCAAAGGGTGGAGACCCGCCGAGTGTCTAAACGTCCGAAGGTAGAATGGGGGTGGGGGAATTAACTTGTGTAATTCCTGTGCATACTCTCCAAAATGTAATTTGTATAAATTCCGTGTAAACGTAGTATTGCGCGCTTATGACTTTGGGTAATCCTGAGCATCGCTGAAAATCAGCGCTGTCGCATCCTTGACAACACATACAGACGGTGTCCAATGTTGGCATCATATCCTATTTGTCTGTTCCTTCCTTTAACTGCATTGTGATTATGTTTCTTTATTAACGTGTATTATATTTTGTATGTAATGCGTTTGTATATTATGACGCCGATAAATTAAATCTCTATGTCCATATCATTGCATTTTTCAAGTACAAAAAATGAGTATTGCTCATTTCGATCTACAATGCCAAATGTTTGCATCCGCGTCACATCCATCGACTTCAGGTAATCAAGATACGATAGAAACGCAGTGCAACTGGCGCGCCGTGGTACATCTTAACCTACACGTCGATTTAGGACTTCCACCATTACACGGTACTTGAAGTAAGCCAAAGCGAACTTATTAGGAATACCACAAGGCGCACCAATTAACTAATTGTAAGTGCCGCTTACATCGTTTTTTTGTTTGTTAGCTCATAACTTTCAACTAGGTGAACCTATTTTGATGATTTTTATTTGAAAGCTGTCGCTTCCCATGTGGTCAAAAAATAATGGCATCCATGAGAAAACCACATAAATCTTAAATTTGCATTAAGTATGTGTGCCACAAATGGTCGAATAACTCAATATTTTACCAACGGGATGTATTTTAAGGGTAGCTTGATGAGGCTTTGGTAATTTTATTTCTTAATATTCCTACAATAATAGGGAAAGAGGGCGCTCGTGTGTAATGGTGTTCAAAGTTTGATTCGATTTGAAGTCGGTTTTTACTCGTATAATAATATTATAAAAGGAATAAGCTGATCATTTACCATCTTATTCCTGTTGTAGCTCAACTCGTTACGAAAAGCGAAATTGTGAGGGGGAAGTTAGAGAAGGTAAAAAGGGGGAGAGTTCGTTTGGTACATCTAAGACACAGTGCAGGCCTATTGTCTGTACCACATTGTAGGAGCAAAAGAGAGCATTCAGAGCGCACATTTTCTTTCTCTATTGATGTTATATTTTATGTATATATAATAAATATATATACACATATATAGAGATGGAGAAAAAAGTTTAACTTCAGTCGTGTGGTCTAAAGCTCAGTGGTTTTATTTTAATAAATCTGGGTTATAAAAAGGTACTAGCCTAGTGGCTTAGTATTCAACTTTACGCGTATGACAAGATACCGCTGATTATTAATATCACTCCGGGAACACGTGGTGGCCATACTCCTCGGTGCGTACACATTATCGTTAATTTATTACATTTAAAAGCACATAATCTATTTATCTCCCTAATCCGGTTATAAATAATACAATTAACGAAATTAACCAACTGTTTTTGATGGAATTCGACAAACATCTATAAAAAGATGGATAAGGTGAGATAACAATTTGATTTGTGTTACAGAAATAGAATTATTAACGTCATCGCATGGAATAAAACGGTGGACGATAAGATTTTGTGTAGATTCTAAATTACTTTTTTTACCAGAATACAAACTATTTTGTACCTTTAAGCTGTTCAGTAAATTGAATTGGAGATCACAAACCGGCAAGCGCGGCGGAGGATGTGGGTGGACAAGTGCAAGGTGGTCCGACGGACTCACAAAAGCTGCAGGACGCAGCTGTGTGCAGCGGGTCCTTTTGGAAATCGTTGGGACAGGTCTATGTCCAGCAGTTCCTACTACGGCTCAAATGATGATGATGGTTGAGTATATATGTTGAAATCACTTCCAGTAACTGGCACGCTCGATGGTTATGAAAAAATCAGAAGCTTGTATATCTGATTGATCGGTCATTGTTAATCTGTGACGGTAATATTGATATACATTTTGTATACAATTATTTCTCAATATGCATTGTTAAAGTCTATGTCCCACTGTTGGGCATAGTCCGCCACGAATACGTAGTGCAGATTGTGAAGACTTCACATGCTGTTGAAAATATTCTGAGACATGTAGTTCGCCTCCCCATGTTTTCCTTCACCACCGAGCGCTGTGGTAAATCGGCACTTAAAATTGCAACAAAAAGATTCATTGGTGCCGGCACCGGCAATCGATCGGGTTGCCAGCGTACAATGATTTATATTTTACTGTCCGATAACGCACTTTACTGTGCTTATCGCAATATCTTTTCGATTGTAGATACTTAATTAAGTGGTGTCAACAACATTCCGATATGTATTAGCGATATGGTTCGTTTTTAATCTCGTAAGAAATGATGAAGTAGTTGTGTAATAATTACTGTACTTCATCACGTAAGGTCATCATTCAGAGTGAATGCTTGTACAATTGTGTCAAAATTATGCCAGTCTATGGGACAACGCTTTATAAAGCTCAAAGCAATATTAACGCTTTATAAAGCTCAACGCAATATTAACGCTTTATAAAGCTCAACGCAATATTAACGCTTTATAAAGCTCAACGCAATATTAACGCTTTATAAAGCTCAACGCAATATTAACGCTTTATAAAGCTCAACGCAATATTAACGCTTTATAAAGCTCAACGCAATATTAACGCTTTATAAAGCTCAACGCAATATTAACGCTTTATAAAGCTCAACGCAATATTAACGCTTTATAAAGCTCAACGCAATATTAACGCTTTATAAAGCTCAACGCAATATTAACGCTTTATAAAGCTCAACGCAATATTAACGCTTTATAAAGCTCAACGCAATATTAACGCTTTATAAAGCTCAACGCAATATTAACGCTTTATAAAGCTCAACGCAATATTAACGCTTTATAAAGCTCAACGCAATATTAACGCTTTATAAAGCTCAAAGCAATATTAACGCTTTATAAAGCTCTGTTGTCATATTTGGGCAGGCGCTGCGCTAAATGCCATCTCGCTGCTTTGGACTCGGTAGAACGGCGGTCTAAGGGGTTACTTGGTCATACCAATCTGCTCAGTCTGGAGCAAGCATAAGATGATTAGCTTTTCGGTTTTCTAAAGATTGCATTTTGGAGAGAGTGCTCGGGAATTACATGACCCATCCCCGTTCCACCATCGGACTTCAAGACGAACTACTGAATTTCATCCTTTTTGTGGATTTCCCTCACACCCGAACAAAGGGTTTTGATCCGTCTTTCGTATTATCCGTATAGCGAAGCGTCTGTCTGTCCCTCCGATTTCAAGAGTACATTGAATAGGCTCCGGCGCGTTCCTGTGGACATCCCGGAGCCCCTCTCCATGCACCGATGCAGAGGGCCACCGGGTAGGTTTTAGTAAGAGCCTCACACAAACTCGCCTTTCCCCCGGAAAGCGGGATATCATGTTGAAGACTTCCTCTCTTTCTCCCCCCCGCCTCCGTCAACAAAACAAAAAAAAGGTTAACCTCTTAAGAGCATTACCCAATGCTCGAGTTAACCTTTTCTAGCGGTGGATTGATATTTAAAAAATCCCATTTCACCTCCGTTTGCGAGCTTATGTGTCCCAACGTTAAATTTAAATTAGTTGATTGATGCTAAGCACGTGCCATTACGTCATTGCACAAAAAAATCTACGGATGGTGCAAAAAAATGTAAAGTTGTAAAAGTGAAATTGCCCGAACCATAAACAACTTCCGATTTATTTTCGTTCACCACAAAATTAGTTCAAAAATTCCACAATGGAGATGAACTGCCGCTTGGAGTAATTCCAAGACGTTAACTTGTAAGGTTTTTTGTTCAATAACTCGGCTCAGTTACAAATTGTTGTTTGCCCCTGTATACAAACCTACAAACATAGTCCACTGGCGATAAGGTTTGTCGTCCGCTACAGTGGACACGGGAAGAAGACACCGGTGGCTAAATGTGGTCTTAGCACTGCGAAGGTGCAGGGGGAGGGATTTACCTCCCCTTGATATGCTTCACAGCACAATGCAGAGTGGATCTGGTGCGTGCCACTGGACATCCCGAACTCGCTAGCCATGCACCGATTTAGTGAGTCAAACCTTATATAGTCAAGATACCAGAAGGCCCAGAAGGCGTATCTTATTGAAGATTTCCCACTGCCAACGAAAAAAATGGTACAGTCAATTAGAGAAAAAAATAAACTTAACCTAAATGTGGGCAAAGGTGGCTTTATCGCTATAAGCAATCTCTTCCAGGCAATCCTGTAAGAAAGGGAAGGTAAAACTAATAAATATCAGGGTAACAAGAAAAGTCCAGAATACATGAACATTAGCAAAAATTATTTATAAATTACATTATTTATAATTACTGAACGCTACCTTAATAATTTTCCAACTGTCAAATTGGAACATATCCATATGTCAATCGATCGAGTCAATAATAAGAAAACTTAAATTGCAAAAATCAATTCGCCGTGGATCTAATACCGATATGGATATTTTGAATCCATTCTTCTCCTTTATACCTAGAATTAACCAATACATGTTTTTGTGTTGACATAATGATGATTAATTACGTGTAACAATAGCGATAGAATTTGTCGCAAAATCTGAAGGAAATCCTTCCTACAATTTCGTTTCAGCGATCAGTTTAGAATTGATCGCCGTTTCGGACGGACGTATTCTTATACAATCTTATCCGCGTTTAAAGTTCGATAAACATAATAAACCTCCTTAATGTATATACTCCTTAACAATATATTGTATTAGCTTAGTTCAGAATATAAATTGTGTTTATATTAATTACTTATTCTAAAGTTACTGAATTGAATTTAAATATTCAAAAAATATGTGATTCTAAAATGAATACGGAAATTAACAAGTTTGAAATTGACATTTAGAAATATAATTGGTATTATGAAGTGTTATTTGAATATCATAAAAGTGAGAACTTAATGGAACATAAAAATGTTTTCTAATTGGAGTGAACGCGTTTTAGTGACGTGCATTTTATTAGGTAAGTGGTATAATTTATTAATTTATTATACAAGCTTAAAGAATATTGTATGATATTGTTATATTTTTATATGATTGTTGTTTTGATTAGAATAAGTAGTCGTATATTTTAAACCACTCGTAGTGGACGTTGATAACAATTCCTCTTCGTTTTTTTACTTACCTTATTAGATCCCATGCTTGATCTTCTTCTTAATCTCCCATTGCTGAGTATCGTGAGTATAAGTTTGGGCGATTAATCATCTGCCCTCAGGTTTTCCGGTCCAATTCCCAGTGAAGGGCTTCGCTGGTAGATTACAGTTGTTCGGAGATCTGATCCGAGAACTTCTTCGCACTTATTCCTCTAGCTCTTTCGCATTCGACCTTTCCCATCACTATATCAATCTTTCCAAATTGTTGACCTCTAACAAAGAAACAAACTAGCAAATATCGATCACTATGATGCCAATGAACGTTCATTTTGTACACAATTCGTTTAGCTCGGGCCCTGATCCCAAAACTACTTGAATTAATGAGTTTCGCTTTTTCGCAATTCACTCCTTTTATGAATCCGAATCAGAATCAGAAAATGTAAAATGTTCCAGTCGGCTAAGATTCCCATTTATGAATTTTTGATTTCGAAATAATGAGCTTCATGAAAATTCTAAAGGATGAAATACCGATGTCTTAGAAGATAAGAAGGCTGTTATAAAATCCAGTACAAAAAATTTAAAACATACTATGGTAGCGAATAATCCAAGTAGCATTACTACATTACAGCTACACGTGCCCGCCTCTTCGAACCTCCTTAGTGAGGCCACTGGCGGGGAGTTGGGGAACTCTCCGCTGGCTTGCACGACCCCACCCTTTTGGAGTGTAGCCTCGTGAACTTGGCTGTCCGTTACCTAGCTTGTCACCAGATCTAAATGGTGAATGCTAACGCGACCCTATCTCGCCCCATCACGGCGGAGGATGGCTCACCATGGGAGGTTTTAGTCGGTAGAGGCCTCTAGTAGGTCGAGCCCGACATAACTGGCCCGCTTCCCCGGCGGGCACGTATAGCAAATACGTGCCCATGACAAAAAAAATTATAGCTATACGTATTCAATAAAACCCAACCTGGTGCCCGATCCCCATCGCCAGCATTAATGAAATTGTTATTTACAATTTGTCTGTACTGTATAGAAAAAAAAAAACAAATATTTATAAAATCTAAAAGTGCACGAATCACAAATACCGCTTTGCTAATAGAAAAATGTATGTGCTCGTAATTACGACGTTAATAGAAAATGAAAGTGAAATAGCTCATTGCCAAAAAATTTGAATCATAAAAAAAAACAATCATAGACCATTCTTCATCGTGCAAAACTTATACAAAATTTTAAAATAAAAAAAGAAAGAGAAAAATATTTTTTTATCTGTTAAACCGAAAAACTAACAACAAACATGAAATGGCGCGGGGACTCATTGGCATCGTCTAAGTTACATTTCACCATTTTCATCTTAGACGTAAGAAATAAGTGTATGTGTTTTAAAAAAGACTTGGCTTACAGGTCTTGTTACCAAGCCATCAAATATTCATCAACAAAACAACAAACATCGAAAAAAAAATGGCGCGGGGACTCATGGGGGGATCATCTAACTTACATTTTCATCTTAGACGTAAGAAATAAGTGTATGTGTTTTAAAAAAGACTTGGCTTAAAGGTCTTGTTACCAAGCCATCAAATATTCATCATCATCATCAACGACAAACATCAAACTACTGTTGTTGTTTGTATAAATACACCACTCTGTTATATCTATTCTATTAATATTAAACAAATAATATACCTTATTTTTCATTAATTTTAATTAAACGACAAGTTCAAGTTACATAGACATCAGAAACAGTGATAATTGATTCTTTCTCAAGTTTTCACGGTTTCAGACCATAGGCCACAAATAAAAAATAAAAAAATGAATTGGAGCCTTCTTGAAGTCGGTGAAAAATGTTCTATTTAACAGTGGGCAGTTTGCCATCATAAGGAATCTATCACTTCATCTCGACGGGTAGTGAATAGAGACGTTTATGACAAACTAACCAATGGCTAGGATGGAGCAATGGTGATCGTTCTTTCTAGGAATGTTCGTGACGGTGTTATTTAAATTTATCTTCTATATATAATCTATTGAAGGGGATAATGTATGACAACATACATTTGAACTTACTTTATGTTAATTATTTTATAATGAAGTATTTTTTAAAGATACAGATGAACTGATAAATTCGTATATTTTGAAGTCGTTTCAAAAAGAATATTTTAAGCTCATTCAGCTTCATTATTTCTTTTAATAATATATTTTAGTCAAAACCGTTTAGTCAAGGTCGGTATATGACTAGAAGTAAAAATGAATTGAGAGCCTTCTTGAAGTCGGTGAAAAATGTTCTATTTTACAGTGGGCAGTTTGCCATCATAAGGAATCTATCACTTCATCTCGACGGGTAGTGAATAGAGACGTTTATGACAAACTAACCAATGGCTAGGATGGAGCAATGGTGATCGTTCTTTCTAGAAATGTTCGTGACGGTGTTATTTAAATTTATCTTCTATATATAATCTATTGAAGGGATAATGTATGACAACATACATTTGAACTTACTTTATGTTAATTATTTTATAATGAAGTATTTTTTAAAGATACAGATGAACTGATAAATTCGTATATTTTGAAGTCGTTTCAAAAAGAATATTTTAAGCTCATTCAGCTTCATTATTTCTTTTAATAATATATTTTAGTCAAAAACCCTTTAGTCAAGGTCGGTACATGACTAGAAGTGGCCAATAACATTCCCCATCGTAATCTTCTGTCGCAGTACGAGTAACTTCGTATAATAGATTGATAGTAGAGCGTTCGTGACAATTGAGTAATTTGCCACCCGTAGATCGTCACTGTTACTTTTCGAAATAGGTTTTTTTTAGTAAAAGACTAGCCTCCACAAATAATATTACAACCGGCATCGCTCATAACTGTATTGAGCGCCCTCTTGTCTGCATGCTATCGTGAATAGAGTAACTGCCCATGTTGAGATTCCCTCTCCCGGGGACCCTCTTGCATAGTGGTTCCGATAGAGATTTAGGCTAAAGCGATCTAAGAGATTAAACCTGAAACTATACAGGTCAGTTTCACTAATAAGGAAATAAAGGAAATGCTTTCAAATGTGTCGGACTGCGATAGGCAGACAATTGTCTGCTTAACCGGATTGAGATAAATATCGCAACAAATTATTATGGGCATACCAAAGTAGCGATTGAAGTGAAGAACTTCAGAGGAGATCAGTGGCAACTGCGTATTGACGCAGCCAGCACTGACAACACATCTCTACCAACTCAATCGCATGCTCTCTCGCCCTAAAACACCCGCGTGCCCCTTATAGACAAGGACGGCAATAAGTGCTTCGAAGCACAACATCGTGCGGAAATCTTAGCCGATCACCTAGAGGTGCAATTCACCCCTAACTTACCAAACTATAGTGTCCGAGGCGTAAAAGCTCTCCATAAGCGTGTTGAAAAGCGAGTCAAGGAACTACTAGTTACACCTCCCCGCTTCCCGGGGACACGTTTTCTCGCCCTCCGACGTAAGGAGGGCCATTAGTCGCCTCCCTTCGAGGAAAGCGCCTGGTCACGACGGTATCCCAACCAGTGCGCTCAAACAACTCCCGCGAGGGTTCGTAGTAGTAATAACTCGGCTCTTCAACGGCATACTCCGCACCCACCATTTTCCACGGGAATGGAAAACCGGTAAAGTTATAATGCTTCCCAAACCGGGTAAAGATCGTAGATTGGCGGCGAGCTACCGGCCCATAACGCTGTTACCGCACATCGCCAAACTATTCGAAAAACTGCTGCTGCAGAAGATTCGTCCCCACGTCCGGCTACGTGAGGAACAACACGGTTTTCGTAGCGGCCATTCGACAACCACGCAATTGGTCCGCGTGCTTCATTTTCTGACTCACGCAAGTAACCGGGGTCGGAGGGCGGTCGGGGTCTTTCTCGATATAGAGAAAGCCTTCGATCGTGTTTGGCACGCCGGACTATTGTACAAGTTGCTCGACATCGAAACCCTACCGCGCGCGTTAATTCGACTCGTCGCGTCCTACTTATCCGAACGCTCGTTCTACGTGAACATCGAGAACGCATTCTCGACGTCGCGACCGATCGCCGCCGGTGTTCCGCAGGGGAGCCTGTCCCCTACTGTACGCGATTTATACTAACGACAGAGGTTCAGGCTAAGCGACCTAAGGGCTCTGCCACCTCTCAATCCGGTGAAGCAGTCAAGGCCAGCTTCTCTGGCCAATCTGTGTAGTTCGTCAAAAAATCAACAAAACAACAAACATCGAAAACAAAAAAATGGCGCGGGGACTCATGGGGGGGGATCTAATTTACATTTTCATCTTAGACGTAAGAAGAAAGTGTATGTGTTTTAAAAAAGGACTTGGCTTAAAGGTCTTGTTACCAAGCCATAAAATATTCATCATCATCATCAACGACAAACATCAAACTACTGTTGTTGTTTGTATAAATACACCACTCTGTTATATCTATTCTATTAATATTAAACAAATAATATACCTTATTTTTCATTAATTTTAATTAAACGACAAGTTCAAGTTACATAGACATCAGAAACAGTGATAGTTGATTCTTTCTCAAGTTTTCACGGTTTCAGACCATAGGCCACAAATAAAAAATAAAAAAATGAATTGGAGCCTTCTTGAAGTCGGTGAAAAATGTTCTATTTAACAGTGGGCAGTTTGCCATCATAAGGAATCTATCACTTCATCTCGACGGGTAGTGAATAGAGACGTTTATGACAAACTAACCAATGGCTAGGATGGAGCAATGGTGATCGTTCTTTCTAGGAATGTTCGTGACGGTGTTATTTAAATTTATCTTCTATATATAAATCTATTTAAGGGGATAATGTATAACAACATACATTCGAAATTAATTTATATTGAGTATTTTTAATAATAAGTATTTTATAAAAGATAATTAATTACACTTTAAAAATACAGACGAACTGATAAACTCGTATA